>CM075103.1:11667427-13027690 GCA_037576195.1 Phytoseiulus persimilis
ATACGCTGCTCTCTGTCGCGATCAGCCTGGATCGACTGGGCGATCAACGCCGCGATCTCGCTGTTCGTCTGATCCCTTTCACGACCGATTCTGAACCTGACAAGTCCCGACGTGTTCTTGAGCACCGAAGCCGCATAGGCTTGGGTGACCCCCACGAGGGACTTGCCATCAACTTCGATGATCTGATCGTTGACTTCGATTTTGCCGTCCATGGCCGCCGCACCGTTCGGCGTGATGGTCTTCACAAAGATCCCGAGTTTCTCGAGGCCGGCGTCGGCGCCGACTCCCATTCCGATGATGCTCAGTCCGAGGCCCTCGGGGCCCTTCATGAGCTCCACGGAGAACACATCCATTTTTTCGATACGTTTTTCGAGTTCGTATTCCGCAGAAGCCGAGACCGGGTCGATCTCATCGTTTCTTCGGTCGTACTCTTCAACCGAATGCGTCAGATACACACGGATTGGTTGTGCCGAGAAGCGGATCTTGCTGGTTTTCTTAACGACCATTTCGGGCGGCTGTTCGTCGAGGAGATCGTCGTCGTCCTCGAAGGGATCCTCCGCGAGACCGGGTCTCTCCACGTAGTAGTGGCCGTCCTCGTCAACGTGCAAGGACCCGACCGAGTCGGGTTCGGGCGACGCGGGCAAAGTGCGGTCCAGTACGTCCTCCTCCATCGAGTCGTCGTAGTTGTACGTGTTGCCTGCAGGACTCGCCTGTCCGATCGAGTACGTGTTGTTGATGGGGTTGTTCTCGGTCACGGGGCTGGCGAGCTCCTCGGCGTCGATGCTGCCCGCGGCCCACTGCTCGCGGGCGGCTATTCTCTGCTGCCTCCTCTGTTCCTCCTCGTATTCCTCTCGGATGAGCTGTTCGTTTTTCTCGAACGAATTGTCTTTCAAAATTTGGCACACTTCCTTGGCCTGTTCATCGGTGAGAATTTCTTCTTCTTCGAAATCTTCCGGCGCCCGTTGGCCGGCCCCAGCGTTCAACCGCTCGCTGCAAGATACCAGAGTTGCGCGGTTAGAGTCTGGTCGCGTCGAACTTGAGCGCCACGAACTGATTTCCAGTTAACTCCACATGGCAACGGCGCTGAATTGTCGGAATATTGGAGTAACTCGCAGTGATTCTCACGTCTCGCCAGAACCATGAAAGCGATGGCTTCGTTCGTCGACCGCCGAATCGAATCGTTGGACTAAGGTGTGGTCGCGGAGGAGCAATTAGACACAATGCCAATAAGAATGATTCAAATCTACTATTCCTCAGTCCGAGTTGGTCTCGAGGATTTTTATAGTTATCGCTGATGTTTTAGAGGCATTCAGCGAGCAGGCTCTTTCAAAGGATACCTGTGACATGCTGATACCTCCACCTCAAAAGAGAAAAGAACCGAACAGTGAGATTACGAACCTGTCGTCGAGAAGGAGTCGATGTTGATCATCTTTGGTCATAAATTCAGCGAGAGAATCGCCTGCGCCTCCTGCATCGCTGCCTTTGGCCTCTTCTTGTAGAGTTGAATCGCTCGAAGATCCTCCTTTGCCTATCAGGACAAAGCGATTCTTAGTTATTTTTCTGACAGGGAAGTCCGCGAAGGCGGTGTCGGGAAGTGATTCCGATGACGATGGAAACGTGGTGAATGGAAAACGACTCCGCGCACTCCCTGGGGACCAGAGGAGTGCACGGCTGGAATATTTGGGTCTTCTGGGATGTGGTTCAGACCGTTTGAGGCAAAACGGGACCGGAGCGGTCCCGAGTCGAGGACGGAGTGAATTAGGTGGGAAACCGTTTCTATTCGAGTGGTTCAGACGCAGGCACTGAATCAATTTACCGCTCGTTCGGTTCAGAGTCTCTTTCTCCCCCTGACACAGCGGCACTCATGCAAATCAACACAGCAAGGACGAGTAAACGTCAGGCTCGAGCTTCGATCGCACAGCGAACCTACCGCTGTCCGTTGGAGGAAGATGTTTTTCCTCGGGCTCTGTGATCACCGTCGGTTGAGTCGAGTTGTCGAGCGTCGTCATATCACATTGATCCGAATGCAACTCTGTGCGCAATCATTCCACAATCAGATCATTCATTCAACCATTGCAACATTGACTCACATCACAGTGCTAACGGGAGCTCTCGGGCGGCGCTACCTCACATAGTACCGGTGGAACAATTTTCTTTTCTCGATCCGCTTCGGTGGATCGATCAGGTGCTCTAAGCGTGAACGCGGTTGCTTTCCGCGGAATCAGCTGCCACAAAGTGCTCTCGAAGTACATGTTTTCTCTTTTGTCGTGTGTCAGCGTGTCGACCGAGAAGAAAGTGATCCTGTGCACAAAACTAACCTTCAAGCGTTTTCTCGTCGACCTGGCTAGAGCTGTTATCACTGGACGAGATGTGGATCTCTTCCGCGTGTTGAGCGCCATCCCGCATCGATTGGCGTATGCTAACTGAACTTTCCGAAGACTGCTCAGCGAGCGATACCTCCGTCACGGGACTCAGCTGATCCGACTTGAGGGGCTCGTTCCGTAGATCCAGCTGCGGAAATCGAGGATTCAGTCATGAGAACTCTCTGAGCCGTGCGAATCTGGCGAATTGTGAGTCCGCTGACTTTCGTTGATACGAAAGCCGTAAAACACTTGTTGATCAAGCTGAAAGTCCCCCCGATGAGTCGACGATATTAATTGTTCCACAATATGTCCCAGCGGGAGTCGCTATTCAACGACATCAGCAACGAGCAGTCGGTTGCGGTCGCGAAAAGCCAATTCAGCCGTAATGAGATTCACGACGGTGTCGGGCTCATTGGAACGCGGGGCGATCGAGAGATGTTTGTTCGCGAGTTGTTCCCGACTCGTGATGTCGATCGCTGGATGACTTTCTCATGAACTCGGCCACACGGTGACACCTACATTTCCGTTCGCACGTTCCGCCTTCCGACCGATCCATTGGCAACTATTGGGTTGCCAAACAAAAAGCAAAGTACCGCTCCAGGCATCGTCACGTGACCACTCAATACCATCAACGCTGCTCGGACCTGCGCGTTAAAGTTTCTGGGAATGATGGGGGAACTCTCGAATGTTTCATTCTCACCCTTTCGATGATGCTTGGGGGATTGGGTTTGTCGATTTCCCTCCTCCGACCCTCTTGGGGCGATCGTCCGCTGACATCGTCGAGCTCGTCTTCTATCGAGGTGAAACCCGAGTCGAGTCGTTGGGGATTGATGTCCGTGGACGAGAGCGACTCCGGCTGGGAGCCCGCTTCGGCATCGGGGCCCATCTGGTGCTCAGGAGGTCTTCGGTTTCCGTCCGCGTGAAGCGCGCCGTTCTGCTGGGCGGCTTGCACTTGCTGCAGCCGCGAATACAAAGGACCTGGAGGGGAGAGAACGGTTAATAATCCACGAATCGGATGAATCGAGTCGTGCTTGCGAGCGGGGCTGCGATCGGTACCAACAGGGCCTGTAACTTTCCCGCGTGCCGCCGCCCGCGTCCCGCAACTCACTGAACTCCCGGATTTTGAGGAAGAAATCCCGGACGAACGCCATCTCCGTGCGCTTCTCCCGGCGCGGAACCGGCGGAGATATCGCGACACAGTCTAGCGATCCGGACGAGGGAGAATTTCCACGAACGAGACGCTCCGACGCCGCAGCTCAGCTCAAGGCTGCTCCACAAAATCGTTGTCATCTACTTCGTCGCTCTCTCTCTCACTTCATCGTCAGGCATTCCTTGCTAGGGAAATACGTTGCCATTCACAGATCACGAGGCAGGACGTATCGCCCCGCGGAGAAACCATTCACTGTCTCGGCTCGCGAATCCGAGTCGTGATCGAGCCGAGCCACGAATCCCGAGAACCCCTGGAATCGGAGTGGAATTCGCGGACGGCCTGAATCGGGAAGCGATCGACGGAGCTGCAGCCAAGCGAAGGACAGTGCGGGACACTTGATTCGCGTGCCGACAGCGACCAACGTGCTCAACGCTCAAGTGACTCCGGTAGATGTTTACTCCGTCTACGAGTTCGAATATAAATTGATCACGGAGGCGATTGGTCGCCGTCAAATTCAGCGGAGAAGAGAGTCTACTGAGAGTGAACCATTGTCAGCCGGAACATCGGATCAATAGTCGTATGAGAGGACGGCATGCCAAACGAGAGAGAAACAACGAGCGAGGGTCGTAGACTGTGGAGCACTTAATGAAGGGGGCGGCAAACAAACGAACGTGGACCCAATATGACCCAGAACCGTTGCGTAAGGAATTCCGCGGTGACGAGACTCTTCGTCGACGGCTCCCGTCTCGAAGTCGATTGCTGACGGTGCTGATGAATGGAACCAAGATGGCTATGCCCCTCCGCCGACCGAAACATCCAGGATGAACTCAAAACCGTCAGATCTCCGAATCCGAGGCAGTTCTCATTTGTTTCGTCGAACTTCTTCTACCCTCCCCCCTCTCTCCCCCATCTCCTATTCTTCGAGAAGCATCTTATCACTGGCGCCTGGAAGCTCGGGTGTTTTCCTAAATCATCCCCTCGTTGCTACGGATCAACTCCAGGCGATCAATGGAATAATTTCGAAAAATCACCCAATCGCCTCCAAGTGTCCGAATCCCTTGCAGGTAACGCCCGACTCGAGATTGAGCACTCACTATTATCTTGGAGCAGGGACTTGGGTTTGTTCGGCAAAGGCGGCTTTTTTCCAGGTTGTAATGAGCCGCTGGTTCTACTCCCGGAGTTCTTATCTTCAGATTGAGACTTCTGGAGCGCTAGAGACTCCTTGAAGGTCTGGCGTTCCAGAAAGTCCTCAGGAGTGGTCCTTCCGGACGCCGGCCTCGAGTTTGATGTCGAAAGCGACCGGTCAAAGCAAGGAGATCGTTTTTGTTCACTCTCGAGTTTCGCAAACATTGCGCGAGCGTCCTGAAAGCAGCGACAGCGGATTAATGGACAGGAGTTCCATGGGTTTGCAGGAGCGCGTATTCTTTGCGTTTCCGAGTGCTTTCGCACAGTCATTCAAATATCGATCGCCGCCATCAGCCGAACGTACCTGGAACCTCGAGACATGGCTGTCACTCCTAGCAAGAGGACTCCCCCCCGCTCCTCCGTTGGGATGACCTCCGTTAGGTGGAGTCCCATGGCCGTTCTGTGCAGAAGAACTCTGCTTCGTTCGGGGACCACTCGGACTCGTTTCCTTCAGAGGCGCCGTCACCGAGTTCTCCAGGACCTTCTCGTTTCGGGTCGAGGGTTTAGCTTTCTCTGGGGTGATAGCCTGCGTTGCTTGTCCCTGGAAGTGTGGTAAAAAGCGGGGTTTAGTCCGACGCGGTTTTGTTTTCGGCTCCGGAAGGAACCGAGACACGGAAACATTGAGCTTTCATGGCGTTGAAAGGATCCAGTTTCGGCAGCTCTTCGATTTAGAACATTGCGAACACCGCCCGCCCGCCCGCCCGCCGGGAGTTGGAACTCATCCGCAAGAAAACACCTCGTCGAGGAGTGAACGTTGTCGAGGCGGCGCACGAACACACCTCTGAGAGGACGGCGACTCGAATCAATTTGAAATTGTTCCCCCATAAAAATCGAATGAATCAGCGGATTCTTCCGTCAAGCAATTCTTCACCCCCGCCGAAAACAACAGAATTCTGTCAATGATCGGCCACGGGCCAGACGAGTGAGCTTCATCAAGTAGCTTCGCACCAGCCAGACACGGAATGCACAGACGAGGGCCGTCGTCAGCCGGCGCGTAGGAAGCGCGAGCTTGGAATCCTTTTTGCTGATTTGAAAAAGATTCTGATCCCTTTGTTATGCATGGCCGGTGCGGCAGCGAGACCGCGTGGTGCCCAGTCGAGCGAACGTCATCAAGAATCGTGGCTCGCCCGATCTGAGACTTCGCTTCTCCACCCCCGAGACTTTTTCAAGTTCTCGGAAATCTCGTCGTCCAATCGTCGTCGTGAGGACGAGCAGGATCTTGAGGAGGTCAAGTCCCACTTGAACGGAGCCGTGTCGGAGAACACATCGCTGGGCGCGGCATCCGGTCTGTTCGGAAACACTTCGTTCTCCGGTAAATTAACAACAGGGAGGAAACTCGAGTGAGAAAATGGAATCTCCAACCGACCCAGTGCCCTATCGAGATCGACGGTTTCGCCTCGCTGAAGATCATCGGGGACTTCCAGAGGCTCATGATGGAGTTCCGCAGTCCTCCTTGGTGGCAACACGAGCGATTCGACAGCACGATGAGATCTCACAGAGCACGCACGCTGTTTTTCCGCCGGTCGATGGAGTGGTCGTCAGCGGGGCTAATTGTCCGGCAGGCAGGACGGCGGTTCGGCCTGGGCCTCGATTCGGCACGAGCCCCCCCGTAACGAGGGGAATTTTTGAGTGTCACCAAGATATGCGACTTTCTGGCCGATTTGCCGTTGATGATTTCCGAAGGGATGGCTCACTGGTCCACAAAGGCGGCACAGTTCACGGCAGGTGTGGACCGTTCCTGACTACGCTGCTCGAACACAGCTTGTTTCTCTCGGCCCAACTGACTAGCTGGCCGACTCTGTGCAAGGCCGCCGGTTACAGGAATCCCGTGGAGAGTTGAGCATCATCATTCAATGCGGCCCATTTTGTAAAGACGCCCCTCCAGCAGGAGTCGGCTCAGATCTCGGCGGCCATGTAGTGAGTCAACAACGCCGGCCGGAACACATGTAGCGAACCACTCTGACACCGGACGCGCGATGAAACTTCCGCGGAGCATGACGCAACTCAGAGAAATGGCCGAATTCTCGGAAACGCAGCTGTACAAATCACAGCCCTGTTCCGGAGGTCTGAAATCCCGAGATGAGACCCGGAATCGCAACACGATTTTCAGGAACTTGTCTGTCCTGTCTGACCGTAGGACTTTTCGGCGGACGATCCGACCAACCGGTCGATCGAGGCAAAACGGACCGGACCGATTAAGCGGAGTCGGCTGTATTCGGAAGACTTCTCGTCCGTAGGGGACTCTGAGCAAGAATCGAAGCGTTTCGGGTTTTCGTTCGGATGAATATGCACCGCGGCTTGATTTGAATCGCCAAGACGGCTCTGGGAATCGACGCTGTCTCGCGTCCGCCGGTGGAAGCGGTTTCTTCTGTGGCTCCCGCTGCCGTTGTTTCCAGACGCGGCGATGCGTGCCGGAAAAAAAATAGAAGACTTTAGATTAAGTTGGCCGGCGACGAGGAGCGTCCCTATTCTTGACACGCTGATGGAAGTCCACAGTTCAGTGTCCGAAACATTTGGTTGGAACTAGCTCCCACCGATCTCGAGAAACGGTGAGGAGGGACAAGATGCCGGCAACTCCACCAGAAGTTTCTTCCAATGATTCGATTCTGTTGGAAGTTCGCGATAATCTCAAAGAATGAAACGAAGGAATCCCATGCTTCCCTCACGCGCTCAAATCTGGGCAATCAAGAGTCACGCATCCGGATGTTCAATCCCAGACAGAGGCTGAGGCAGCTCTGTGGAGGAAACATCCTTGATCAGCCTCATTCTCCATCCTACCTAACATGAAGGAAACCTTTTCGAGCCTCGATATGTTCCGAAATCAATGTAGAGGTCTGTTTGGTCTCGTCAAGCTCGATGGAGCGCTATACGGGTCGCGTCGATATTTGGGACGCGCTTCCGTTGGTCGAATTCTCCGGAGAGCAAAATTTCGTCAAGCTTGATCAGGTTTTCCGTTATATTCACTCAATAAACCCGGCCCCCTCCGGGAGAATCATGCCGACTTCGCTCGAAGCGCCGTTGACATTCGGATCGGATCCTACAACTTGACCATTCTAACAAGTGGGAATTCAAGAGCTCAGACGTTCAAAAGCGAATTATTTCCCCACCCCTTTCATGAGATGCGTAAGTCCAAGATGATGCCGAGAAAACGCGAATCTCGCGTTGAAGCAAACATGTACAATCATGTAATTAATTCGGGTCCACCGTGCAAGGAGCACGAAATCATCTGTAACTCGATTTGGGCTCCGGGATGACGGTAGATAGACAGATGGATGAATGCTACACGTTTGAATCCCTCAACTCCGAGGGCGGAGCGCCATAATCAATCGATGCACACGGCCACGTGGCGTCTATCTATCTATCCACACGAGTATCCCAAGATTTGAGTTCCGAGGTCGATGAACGACGCACTAACACTCGAGCTCTCCTCCCAAGCAATGGTTGGAAGGAACGAAGATCAGAGGCCGAACGCTCCTAGATGCGCCCCGATTGGAGGTTCGAGCGTCGTACCTTTGATAAGATAGGTGGGCGCAGTGGGAGAGCACTTGACAAGCTAGCGTCGATTTTCCCTGGCGTCGACTCCGCTAGTTGTTATCCAGCAGACTGGAAAACAACGCTCTACGGATTGGGGAGTCGGTCTACCAAACCAAACAGAATTTGATGGATGAATAGCTCGGACATCATTTTGTCATTGTTGCGCATCATCGATACATCAAACCATTTACTCGACAACCGCGACAGCTGCGGCGACTTTGGCTGGCATCGAGCACGGACAGTTTGGGAGACAAGCCACGCATGTCAAACTTCTTCTCGCTGATCCGTCAGCCGCCGCGGCGGCAGAATTCACAATAATTGAGCGACGAAACTTCGGAACCCATCGATTGCGCAGTGCGCAAATGAGGGAGAAGCCCTCGGTAGGCTGTTCGTATGTCTGTCTATTGGTCCTCTCTCTCTTCCGGAAGCTCGCCTACTTCATGCGTGCGTTGATTGTTCTTCGGTGTAGCCAAGTGTGCTGCACGGGTGAGTAGGCAACCTAGTAGATGAACGAGAACCGAGTGAGCTGGGAGAATGCGTGCGTTACGGCGACGCGACGAAGCGATTCGCTCGAACATGTCTAGCACTGTGATTCAAACAAACAACCAATCAAACGAGTTACCGTGACCTTTGCGGACGATTTCAATCGGCATCGTTTCTACTGTTATCCCAACGAGGCCGCATCACGGCTTGTGTCGGAAAAGCCGTCGGTGAGGTGGTATTGCATGCTCTTTCTTGAGAGCCAGCTGGTTCATGAGGTCAGAATGCCTGAGTTCTGGCCAGCGGAGGAACATGGGTGATCCTCCAGGAGGTTATCCAGGGATCATGTAGAGGTGTAATGAGTCAGGAGCCTCTCGACCCCAGAAACTTGTGCGCAACGTCGGTTGTGTTGTATTCGGCTCTCATGGATCTTTCCCTCAATCTACTTAATTGCCTGGCCCACTGTAGCTGCGACGTTATATTGATATGCGCCGCCACCCTACACACTGTTCGCTTGGTGCGTCGGAGCATGACATCATTTTTCATGACGACCTCTCAACAGCGTAGTTCCTATCAGCTCTGAGTGCGTTGGAGGGCGGTAGCACGGCCAACTCCAGAACACCAGCGAATAGATGTTTCCATGGATAAATTCTGCCAGAAAACTATGCTGCATCGACTGAGATTACAACGAGCTCAATGGAATCGACAGATTTCCTCCGCTCGAGGTTGTCAATCGCAGGCTGGCCCATCGAAACTCCGATGTGAGTGCTTCATTCAGGCATTTGTTGGAACGAGCAGTGAAGCTTCGCCTGCTCCCGGGAGAGTCGTCTTCAAGCTTCTGTCCAGCTTCCAGTTCTGGTTGGAGCGAGACAAAACTCAGGTCTGGAGTAGAAATCGTCTGGGTCCGTGGGGATCAGGGTTCGGCTCCTCGAAGATGTCAAGAAGGCTCACTGAGCTTCATTATTGTCGATTGAATCAGACTACGGCAGACCTCCAAACCGGGAGGAAGGCGCTGATTAGGAACTGAGCGATTTGTGCGTTCAATCGTGAAGCCATTGATGAGGTTGACACAATTCGGAACCAAGTCCTCCTCGTCCGTTCCGTAACAAAGGGGCTGACGACGATAACCGCCGTTGTATTAAGCTCACTCCACCCACGAAGTTGAAGAACTATCGCGGGCATCTGACAGCGCACCGTTCCTCCCGTTGACTTCGCCAGCGGGGCGAACAATGAACGATTTGATACCCCAGAGAGCTCCAGGGGATTCTGCGCTGTTCAACGCTGTTCGAGAATGACACTCCACAGTCATGACTGACGTGTTCCGCGAGAAGCTCTATGATTATTTCGACATGAAATATTTTTCGACGAGCTGGAAACAACCAGACCATGATTGAGCCATGCCGAGCTGGGGGAGAGGGAAATCTCTTCATTGAACAAGCTTGGGATGAATCTACTATTCTTCCATCCCGCGGCCGGAGGAGTTTCGTCTGTGGTGCACCTGCCTGACCCCTGACTCATGTTAATGGGAAACGGAGAAATGTTGAAAGAGAAACTTCTGGCAAACGTCCTCATTCCCACGAGTCGAATCATACTGATCATAATTCATTCCGTCACGCAAAGGGAGTCACTGTAGCGAAAGTGTCAGCGGACCGTCAGCATCTCCGATGGACAGCTTCATCAATCGGCAGACTGACAACAGTCCACAGTGGCTGCGTCTGTTGCAGCCCTCCGCCGGGGAAAACTCGGCAGTCGGCCGTCCAATCGGCCCGCCACCCAAACGGGAATATCCACAATCGGCAGTCGCCCAAGCACTGTTATTATCGGATGTTCGAACAACTAACGCGCCGTGTTCCTCTATTTCGAGGAGTTGGCGCTGTTTTTTGCTTGACCGCCGTGACTGAGAAACGCCCTCGGCGACGCGGTTAGCAAACGAACAACCGAGCCGACTTCACGAGCAGCTCGCGTTTCCCTAAATATAGTCCTAGCAACTCCTCGTTTTTCCCAAGGGGGCACTCCCATCGAGGACAGGTCACGGATCCCGACTGTATTGCTCAACAATGGATGTGCATTCCACGTGAGAAACGATAAACTGAGAACGGAAAGTACCTCCAACACGGAATGTAGGCGCGTAGTTGGATTCCGGGAAGGTGCGCCGGGCCCCGCTGTAGGTGGATCCAGGCCCCCGACCGCCGCATGAACGCGATAAATGATTTCCGAGCCAGCTGGATGCTTGATCCAGTTGAGTACTCCTGACCGCATAATAACCCGCCCGAGTGAGCGGATAATCCGACCCTGAACCGTTTGGTGATTTATCAGAGTTTCGTGCAACTGGCCGGAGTTTCAGGCAGATAGTGGCTCGCGCATACCTCAACGAGAATGTGGCAATGACTACGGAGAAAACCGAGACGACGCCGCCCGTGTTGGGCGGTTAACGAGAATCGTTGACAGAGTGTGGAGGTCTGAGAGAAAGCCGTGAGGGCGACGCGAGCTGGCTTAATGAAAAGCTTCCTCTGGAGCCCCTCCTCGTAACTCGACAGAGTTTCCATTATGGTTGTGCTGTTCCAGCGGGGATACGAAGTAACATTCGCCGTGCCGCATCTAACCGTCATCTCCGACAACAGCGTTACTTGGAGAGCACTTGATGGGAGCCAGGTTCTTTGAACGAGGGAACTCCTGCTAACGAGAGACGAGGCGAGGGCGGATCGCATAGAAGCGTCGGAAAGTTGAATCCCGAGTTCGTTAACTCTGCTACGGAACCAGACTGGTGGCTCGATCGACCCGAACTGTCAATCGTTGGACCAAACGCAACGGTGACCATTCTCCCCCAGGCTGTGTGAAACCGAGGGCCATCTAAACTTCACACTCGGGGAGTTGCATGAGAGCAGGACTCGTTTCATCCGAAGGTGCACGATAAGGACGATCGCGGATCGAAAGCCGAACGATCTCCTCGCGGCGCCATCAGCGAGAAAAAGAGGGGGAAATAGCAGCGAGACGCTTTCAATCATCGGAAATTCCTTCACGGCCCCGTGTCCTGGAGTTGGAAATTGATTTCACGTACGAGTTGAAAATTCCAAAATGATTCTAATCTGTGCCAGAACAACGAACGCTCCATTCAGCCCGAAACCCGAAACATCGCGCGTCACTGGCGGAAAAGCTTGTCGTCATCCGTCTTATTAGCTCGCTTTGCCGGTTCCAGGTCCCCGCGCAGAGCGAGCGAGAGCTGTACACACTTTGAATTCGTTTTCCCCGGATTATCCCAACTACGTTTCTCTTTGCCTGAATGGCTTCCGTGCTCCTCTTTCAAGAGCCTCAACTCAATTTCCCTCTGGAAGAGCAACGCGTCGCTCGCCAGAGTTGTGTTTCCTCCTCGAGCTCTTTCGAGAAACAACTCCGGCAGCGTTCACGGCTAGTTTTTTAGGAGAGCTCAAACTTTCCTCGCTCGATCGTTGTTTGTTTGTTTGTTTGTTCGTTTCTTGTCCTTCTCATTGTGCGTCCGATACCAACGTTCCCGTTTTTAGTTCAGTCCCAGCTCGAGACGCCGCCAGACGCTCCTTGAAAAGACTCTCGCGAGCCGTAGGGAAGTGAATTCCCCACGTGGGACTTGTTCGGGGATCTGTGTCTGGGAGCAGATGCGATGTCATCACGCGAGACCGTCTGCGACATATTTACATAGAAATCGATATTCTGAGCGGAAAGTGGACAAGGTTCCTCAGACGGAATAACTCGCTGAATAATCACCACTTTCATGAATTAGAGCCGCACAGCAGCTACGATATCACGCAATTGACGCAGCGAATCGCCGCAGGTCTCCATCACGCTGTCGGACTTCCTCGAAGCAGCGACCCGACCTGGGTTTGAGATGGAATGCAGTCTCAAATCTCGGGGAAAACGACTGCTTCGGAGACCCTGATCTCCACACAGGAGCGTTGCGTCACGGCAAGAACGCGGTTCTTGAAATCGGAGCGCTCCCGGAGCCGAGAGCACGATCCCGAGTTTCGTCGATCCACGCTCACGAGCCCAGGATTCTGTTCCGCATTCTTGACTTCTGAGCGCTACTCAGATCAATGATTGACGTTCGAGGGGGGAGCGGTTATGGATTCACAGGAATCGCGGGATCCTCGTCCATCATGGAGTTCCGAGCTCTCGCGGGGACCGCACTCGGTTGTATCGGGACGGGTCTGGACAGTTTAAAGAATTCGGAACTCTCCGATCCGCCTGCGAGGGCTCCCTGCTCTGAGCTGGAAGCTTCTAGGTGTCTGCGGTGAAACTTCGGCTTCTGCCGCGCTAATTTGGATCGACGTCACGCGAAGCAGCGACTTACCTGTTGCTGAAATAAGCTTGCGATCGAGCTAACTTTGGAGCCTAGCTTTTTGGGTGGAGGATGAACCATGTTGGGTCCGTTGAGCTGCTGCTGCTTCGGAGACGAGCTCAAAGCAGCGCTTGACGGTGCAGGAGCCGTGCTCGGAGAATCAGCGGAGATGTCTTGTAGCCAGCCAGCACGCGATCTAGAAGCAGCCACTATCGAAGAACGCACATCGGCCATTCTGGAAAGAGACAGAGAATCATTGGTAACAGATCCTGACTCGGTGAGGTGGTTACGGTCGCATTGCGTCTTTCCATTACTGGAGAGCGAGCTGAAAAGCGTCGGAACGATTCTCTCTATGATGAGATTTTCCGGAGTTTCGACCCCGCGACTCCAGATTAACATCGGGATCCGCTCGATGATCGGATTTCCCATGTTGGCATTTTCGGTCGCACTCCTGCCTTTCAACGCATCGCCGACTTTTCGTTCTTCTATCGAACCTACGACGTTTTAGATTCGGAATCGCGTTTACAAGCTTCGGCGTACGCCTCGCCGACCAAGTTTGTCGGCCGGCGGACCGGGAGGCGGACCCGATCATTCCATTTCGCATCGGGGATCCCTGTCAGACTCCTGGAGTTCAACGCCAGAGGTCGGAGCTCGGTCCGTGGCATCGTTGATACCAAAGTTTACGATATGCTTACGCAGATGGGATGGTCAGCAGACAGTGTCGCTCGTAAAAAGACTCGAGTTCAGAGAACACCTTTGAATTCATGGCCGATAAAATGACTTTCCACTGGGAAACACCCTGTGGATTTATCTCGGAACCGCAAAAGTCCCCACAAGGTCTCGGAGACCTGGGCAGCCGGTTTCGCAATCGAATGCTCCTGACCCCGGAGTCGCCCGCTCGGAGCGGTGTTCTCCCCGCCCGAAAGGGTGGAGGAAAGAACCGACGTGAAAATCGAACAGAATCACGACCTTGAATCATGCTCGGGAGGTTTCGTTCCCGAAACTTCGGCTTCTCGAAAGAACGGTGAGTTCGCAGTTCGGAAAAACCATGAGTACAGCACGCGCCGTTTTGTGGGATCTCGTCGGCGCTTCAAATCGGAGCCGTGGGATAATAGAACCGAGACTTCAGAGAACTTTTGGGTTTTCCCAAAAAAGGCAGCTCCGTGATTTATAATTTTGAATCATCGAGGACCACCTGACGATTCCTGAATAGCTCTGAACTACCTGATGCTGTCAGCTGACATGCATTTAGAAGAGCATTTGGCTGTGAGCACGTTCGCACCGTTAGTCATGAATGGTGTCTGTTTCCATGCCAGGAACTGTTTTGAAAGCGAAGCGGTCGCTCGAAGGCCTTATCACCACGGATGAAAGACATCGGATACCTTCCCCGGGCTTCTCTACGATATGCGCTTCTCATAATTGGTGGGAATCCAGTCGAAACCGCAGCAAGAGCTTGCATTCATTCAACGAATAAGAATTTTTCGGAGCAGTGATACCTGCTTGAAAACGTTGACACTCAACTCGCAGTCCCCGTCCGAGGGTTTCATTTTCACGCAATCATCGGAATTCGAGCCAGAGTTCGGTTTAACGAAGAATGACCAGCCGCGGTTGGGAAAAGTCACATGGAAAATGAGAGATATCGCACAGTGTTTGCGGAGCTCCTGTGGTTGTTCTGAGAACGACAATGAGATACCACTCCCAGGACTGTCGGTGAGACGTGTTCTCATTTTTTAAATGAAACAACCGTGTGTATCGACTGCTCTTCCGCCTATTTATCCGGCTGGCGGCCGCGTCATGTTCGGTGGTTTGTCTGGTCTTGGTTTGTAAGGCTGGCATCACAGGAACATTGGAGCAATCTATTTCGTGTCTGGCTGCTTTGAATTGAGATCAAAACTTCTTCAGAAGGTTTTTCGCCGGTCGGACAAGGGGCGCCGCGTTACTCTCTCCCGCTTTCGTACACAGAGCCGTCGGATCAGCCGAAGTGAAACAAAGGTGAAATTTCTTTCACTCCCTGCCTGTCCGAGCTTCGGTACAGCACGATCGTCTTGGCTCCTTCTGACAAGGTAATGCGGCCAGGGTCCAGTACTTGCGTAGTAAAAACTTTATGACGTGCTTCACATGCAACCTTTGCGTCGAGTGGATTACAACACAAAGCGATGTCGTACGAGGGGACCACAAACTGCGGCACGAAATAATTTGATTGAGGCCTCACTCTGAAGGACAAACCCTCCTCCACGAGAAAAATATGACTTCTTCGAGACTCGGTATTCTTCTACGTAATTCTCAATCGAGCGCTGGCGAATAATTTCTGAGCGTATCATGGACCAGCGGAGAGAGGGATTCATTCTTGCCGCGCGGAAACTCTGCTGAACCAGGCTCGAGGTATGCTCGTAATGATGGGGGCTGGATCGTTCGTGCGAGGAACCAGCAGTCATCGTTCTCTCGCAGCTCGATAGACCTCGAACTTCCCTGAGCAGCGTCCTGTTAGCTCGACTTGAGCTCCACCTACATCTTGCGGGAGGTGTGCTGAAGCAGGGCGCTTACCAAACTCCCGGGTTCGGACAGTTGTCCTGACCGGTGAAAGCTTCGCTACACAGTGTTCAGGTTGCGGAGCGTTTGTCCACTGAGCATTTAGAAGATGGGACAGGTGGGACGCTTTGATTACGATGTGACATAGTGAAACAAACGCTCGAGTCAGCGCGGATTTGAATGAGAAAGACTCCGTCTGATGGAAGTAACACCAGCGGCAATAGCACGGAAGAGAAAGCTACAATTCATCCGCCAACAAACAGGGCCTTCGCCACTCTGAAACGCTCTCGAAACAATGACTGGTTTCGTTTATCCGGCGGAAACGGGCGGGTGCGCACTTTGGTAGCACACGCAACACCGCTGGCCCGAACAGGCGAGTTCTAAAATTGAAAATTACATTCGTAGGATATTTCCCGCGGTGAACTTCTATCTGGGGATGCAGTGGCCATCAGGCAGTCCATCGAGACTGAAGGAACCGTTGGGATACCGTGATTTCTTATCCAAGTTCCACGATTTCCGAACTTTCCGCGGACGACCACAGAATGGAGCCCTCGGGTATCGCTTATCAGTAACACGCGTTAGCACCTCACGTAAAATAAAAGTCCACGGAACCCCGCAGGATCGAATCATATCCCCGGTTTCGAATCTTGGCCTCTTTCGATGCGAATTCTCTACGGGCTCCTTCCGACGTCAAAACTTCCGACTGCTTTTCTGAGCCTCCAACAGCTGTGACTGGAATTTTCCAACATGCATCGCGAGCTGGTCGCTCTTCTTTAGATTCTTCCTTGTTCCCGCTTCCTCTATCCAACCACCCGACCGACTGGCCGCGCGCCTGTCCATCCGCCCGGGTTTTTCTAGGATGTCCACCACGCACAATTGGCAACTGTTTCGTTAGTCAGTCAGCGAGTCAGCCCGTTGTCGAGCAGGACAATTCTTAGACGGCGCGGCCCAAAAGCGAGTCTAACGTGCTCAAGCCCGGAACGGGTCCGCCGTCTCGTAGAGGAAGCAAATCGAAAGAGCCATTCGTAGATGTTTGACGGTGCCGCAACGAAATCGCCATTGAGATTTATGGCCCTGTACGACAAGCGCGACATCCGTACCGGGGAAGCGAGGGAGCGGCGACCGTTTATGCGAACTACACAAGGCTGCGGGGCGCCGCGACGCGACTTTCGAGAAAAGCGAAAGCTCCCTCGGGGAAACACGTTTCCGTCAGGAATCGTTTGAAGGATTCTGGCGAAACAGAGTTGTCGTGAGTCGCACGAGCAGCTCCCTGTCGACGATCGCGGAAGCAACGGGTCACAGCGGATCGGAGAGTGACGACAAGTTATCGCTGATTCATAATGAAATAACGTCTTCGAGACATCCGATGAGTCAGGACAATCGAAGTGACGGAGGAAGCGTCGGCCTGGATCACGGAATCCCAGGACGGGATCAACGACCGGAGGGAGCCGTAAATCATCAGGGAACTCATTGCCTCGATTACGGGAATTTCGGCCCCTTCGGTTCCTCTCAGCGAACGGTTCCGGCTGCGTCGATCTTCCGACTAAAGACGAAATCGTCCCGGAGGGACGCCCCATCGGCTGCGGACTAAACTTTTGCAAAATCCCGTTGAGCCGTAGCGTCGGCCGAGTCAGCGCCGAGAAGCTGATTGGTGAAATACAGGCCGAAGAGGCGTTAGAATTATCGGAATCAGCTGGGGCGTTCACAAACGCTCGTCTTTGCCGCAGAGGATGCGATTGGCTGTCCATAAAAACTACCTGCGAGCGTGCGATTATCAAGATCGCGTTCGTGTCGACGATTCGACGTAGTTCCACAACGGTCGGCGAAGGCGGCGGCATCGAAGAGATGAGAATCATCGGACAAAGCTATGCCAATATGTACTCGCTCGGAGTAGTGTGTTCGATGCAGGAGGGAGGAGTTGCTTCGGAACTGACAGCGGTGTAGTTGGGTAGAACGACTGTCACCTCGACTGAGCACCCCGCTCCGGAAAAGGAACTGCGGTCACAGAGGGTACGCAGCGCTGCGGTACAGAAGCGCACGGGGCGGATGTGCAACATGAGCAAACCTCCTCGCCACAGATGTGCCCTGATTGGCGCACAACCGGTTGAGGTGGTTAAACGAAAAGCCGCTTGATCCGCGGTTCCGTCAGAAAATCAAACTGATACACTCATCGAAGGATAACTTCGATAACCCATCGACCGCCCAGACGCTGAATCGACGGGCCGTATACTGATTTGCGCACGTGATCAAGAGTTGATCTGAAGGATTGACGGGCCGTCTGAACTGCTGGGCGATCGATGATTCGATCGTTGAACGATTGTTCAATCGATGAATATCCGCGAAATGAGAAAAAGATCGCTTGGTCGATCAGATTCGGCGAAACGTAGAAAAGTCGACCTGCACGCGTCAAACACGCTGTAGCAGCCGAGCGGACCATCAACAGACGATGCTTGAATGTGGGCAGTGCTGTTGCCACGGTAGTCGAAGCTCCTGGTCGGCTGTCCCTCGGCCTACCGGCCTGCCCGCCCGCCTGCCTGCATGCTTCGTGTTAACGGGTCAAACGGCAGCGAATGTCAGACGTTCTTTCGAATAAGTGTTCCATTTCCAAGCTTAGACGCAACCGGCCAGCAAAAGTTCCTCGAACATCAACCGAACGGTTCCTCTTCATCTGAGTGAGTGACATCGACGGAAAGAACGTTCCGCGAACCTCTATGGCCACTCGGCCAATGAGGCCTCCTTGAAGAGCGGGGAAAAATGGAGTTCTGGAGTGAATCCAATCTATCCCTCTTTCCCTCGAGAGACATGAGTTTCGGATCAATATTCATCCTCCAGGTCCCTGCGACAATATCCAAGAGGGACGGGAATCCTACTGGCTGTTCTCACAAGGCTGGAACTCTCGTTCACGGAAAGAGAACTGGACCCCTCGGACCCCCCCCCCCCCCTATTCCGATCGGGACGCTTGTAAATGAATTTACGTCATTGTTTCAGGCATTACGGCTCGATCTCTTCGCTTCATGTCGGGGCCTCAATTTTTCAGCTCCGAGGAAAAAACTAAAGCTATTTCGCTAAATCTCTGCTATCGGTTGTGCAGCGATGGTTCGTCTGCTCCGCTCGTTCATGCGTTCGTATGGATTGCACGCCTAACCCGAAGAGCCTTCCCCCGTGAAAGAGAGTCGCTCCAGAATTGTTCCAGACGGCGCCTGCCCCGAATCCCGGGAGGAAATTCGTAAGCGATGGACGTTCGGTAGATTATCGATCCCGGTTCCCGGAGTGGGACGAAAGAGGAAGATTTCGAGGGAACGTGGACGCCACCGGTTACCCGGAAGCTCTCGATCAGCAGTTTCCGAGAGCAGAGGAGAGACACCCGCCGTCCGCGTCAGAGAAAGAAGCCGTTGACGCGCTTTTCAGCAACCGTTACCGACCGACGGACGAGTTCCCCAAGAGTGGAGCGTTCTGCCAGAAGCTAGAGTCAAGTTCCGTCGGTGGAATCTGCGAGCCAGGAGCACTTTTGAGCGAATGCTTACATTAAAATTTTCATAACACGTGCTAGCTGCTTGTTCGTGGCGGCGCTTCCAACTCGGCGCGATTGAAGTCGATGCCTGACGTCAGCGACTTCGACCAAGTGTAACACCGACAAACAAATGGAATTGTAAAAGCGATTCAGATGTGAGGAAACGCGCCAGCGGAGGTGAAAAAGACTGGGGCGCAGCGCTGACTTCCATTTCTCAGGGAGTTTGGAACCATTCCACCTTTGAACGCTTCGGCGCAAGGAAAATGTTTCATCAAGCTCAACGAAGAACCGTTATGATGTACCGTCGAGAAAAGACGAAACTAACTGAGGCACGCGACGAAGAAAGTCGAGGGAAGTGTTCCCTCGTCAGCTGGAAGACTTGAAAAAAGCCAAATAAACGCGAGGAAAAAAAAGAAATTAGGTGGATGATGAAAAAAAAATAGCGATCACAGAGTGAATCGTGGGAAAGACCTGGTCTTCAGACGGCCGACCGCCGTTTAATTCGCAGTTCCAGACACCGCGGTTTGGTTAGGAATCGTTCTCGCTCCGCTCCGACAATTTCCCGCTCCCGAGAAGAACGCTGAGCTGATGAGCTGGGGTTGGAAAAACTGTTTGTTTCTACAGAGACAGTGCTCTTGAATCATTGAAATCACACGTCCGCAGGGCTCGCAACCACACCGCGTGCTCGCGGAACAAATCAAGGGAAGTAGAGGGAAAAGGTTCGCGATTGTATTCCATAGCTGACCTGGCTCTGACTGGCTCTGTTAGAGTCACAGAATTCGTAGACGAGGAATCGAACGCACAATCTGTATCGGAAGTTTGACGAGGATTCCCCACAGGCACTTGAAGCGACAAGGGATGTTCCGTAGTAGAAATACCTTCCGGTGTTGCCGCGCGAAAAACACTCGAGGCGATAAGTGAAAGATTGGGAAAAGCTCACCGGTCATTCACTGAGGAATCGATGACTCGAACAGAAACCAATCGAGTCGTGAAAGATCCGGACGGAACACAAACAGGAAGACTAACCCAATCAGACGAAGGCGGCTGAGCGTCTCAGGTGTTTCGTGAAGTGGACGAAGTCGTTTCCAGGATGGTTCTCACCCAGTTTTTCTCGAAACCCTGCGATCGCCGACAGCTTTGAAGATTCCCACGCTCGTTTAATTATTTCGGCCTACGCCGTACGGAGCAGTTTTCGTTGGAAAATATGAGCTCAGGAGCTTATCCGAGTGCAAGATCCCGAATCAGGACTCAGAAGGACTCAGGACCTCCCGTCAAAAGCAGGATAACAAACGCCTCCTTTGGACAGCCCTTCAGGAGCTCACGTCTAATCGACGCTGTTCATGAAGTCTGGCGAAGTCCTGTTAAGTTCCGGAGGGGAGGGAGTTGGACTTTCAAGACTTTTGTCCGATGAGCTTCGGGTGGAACGAACCAGGAGGGGCCGCCGGGAAGCTCCCAACGAGACGGGGCAAACTTCTAAATCGGGATTTCGAGAGGATTGGTTCCCTCCTTCTCTCGGATGACGCGACAGGTGCCAGGCGCCTCTGCGCCTGGAGCCCTCGAAGTCGGTTTCAAGCCTGTTGGGCGTTAGCACCAACGATGATGGTCCTCCGTAACTTCGTAATGTTCAACGGGTGGGAGCATCCCTCTTTGCCACCTCGCCTCTAATCGGCGACGACTCAGAAGCAGGAACTATGCGCCGGTGGGAGAAATCTTGCTTCTGAATATTCCTCGCCGAGAGCCAATTACGATGATTCAACGGGTTTTTGAGAAGCTGATTTCCTCTTTTCTCAGGGAAGTTTTCCGACCCTTAGCGAACCGCGGAGAATTCGGACCGTGTTCGGCACGCTCCGGTGTGGGAAACATTCCACTGTCAAATCCGAGCTCGAAATGGGTATAACATCTGTCTCAGGAATGTTTTCGCATCCATTCCAATCAGTAAGAAACTTTTTCAACAATTTCCGCTCTCGTTGAGCAACTCCGAGAATCGAAGCTCGAGACACATCTTTCACGGATCGCGACACTGCAACAGCTGAGACTGTTTTCCACGACCACGTCATTGAGTATGCAGGGGCATCAGCATTCATCCCGCAGAGTTATGAGCTTTGGCTGAGATGATTGGACAGCAGTAAAGTGAACGCGGAACGAGATGTTTTTATAGCTGTTGTTTCTTCCCCAGTTTCTGTGGATGCGTCCAGCGCCGAAATCGCAAAAATGCGAGTAGAGCCGAGGCAACAAATGTTCCTGACAGACGCAAACGGCCTTGTCAAGCAGCTACAAAAAACGAGCCGAATGCCCTTTTGTGGCATCTGGGTGCAGCTTTCCCTGTCGCGGTTAAATCGCTCTACCGCGTCCGCGTGCTCACCCCACTGGCTTGTTCGGCGACGATGAACAAATTCGCAGGGTAAGTCCGACCACTCCGGAAATATATGAGTTCATTTCCGAACCCTGCGTCCAAGCCCTGCGGCTCAGGAGGAGAGCTGTTATGATTACTGCGATGACGGCAACGATGCTCGGGTTGAGCGAGATTCGCGCCGTTTCTGGGAAAATTGTGTGCTTCGTCGCAATGCAGAAAAGTTGACTTCAGTGGCCGAGTCGCACGAGGGTAAACGAAGTCGAGTCAAAGCCAACAACGCGTCCAAATGGCGAAACTACCTCAGACTACATTCAACGGTGCTCAGCAAGCTGCCGTCGCGTCCAGGCGGCCGGTTGACCATCGGCAGATTGCCGACGAGAAAGAGCACCGGTCATAAACTTTTCTCGACGGCTGAGAGCACTGCTGCACAAAAGGCTCGTGACTGGTTAATTCGCGACGATTTCGTCCCGTTCTTCTGCCGCCCGCCGCCGCACAGAAGATCATATGAAAGCTTCGAGCCTCCTACACGTTTCGAGAAGCACGACGCCGGGTGAGTAAATTCAAGCGGTTTCGGTCCCCTGGCGACCCTGGTGTCAAGTAATCGCTCCAACTCACGGTCAGAAATGTGAGCCGGAAGCGCTCACTGTCGCCGGGGATCCCTCACTCCAATAATTTCGGTCCCATCGCAGAGTTTTCCCGCCACTTTTCGAAAGTGCTCTCCGCACCATTCGTCTGGCTGATGTTTTCGGCGGGAACTTTGACCCCCTCCTTTGATTCCAACTTCGAAAAACGCTATCCGCCTCCGGGCTCTTGGTTCGGAAACGAGGCCGGCTCGTTTTTAGCTGATTTTGGTGAAAATTCGGCAAATTTCCGAAGCCTCCTCAAACGACCTTTGTCTCGACGAAATCAGCTGACGATTGTCTCCGACCGCACGGAAGCTCAATATCTCCGGACTTGTCCCGTCTTCGTCCCGAAAGGTTCAAGTTCCCGTCTTTTCGAAGACCACGGAAACCTGACCTCTTCTGATTTGAAAAAGAACCTCTCACTTCCGGAACAATCGCCCTGGAGAGCCCATTCTGCTCAGCTTCGCGTTTCGGGTTACTTTCGGAAACGTTCATCCGGATTTCTCTTCGAATCTCCCTAACGAGCGTGTCATGTCTTTGACGATTAGGCACAATGGCCGAGCAGCGCAAAATAATAACGGGTATCCCACGCTGTTGGCGGGGGATAATAGGAATCCGAAACTTTTGAATTCGGATTCCGCGGAAACGCTGCATTTGATGCGTGAAATCAATTCAGTGACTGATTTCCCTAAATATGTTCTGAAGACGCGACGGATCCGGTAGCTGCTCGAGTCACAATCGGGAACGCGCGTCAGATCAACGGAAGCGCTGGAGAACGAAGAGCCGTGGCTGTTGCAGGATCGATTCATATTTCACTCTCGAATTCCTTCTTCGAGAGCCACCAGGAGAGATCCTGTTCATCGTCCTGTTTTTTTTGGCATGATGCCGCTCACGAGGTTGTCCCGGTGCCACCGCGATCGTGAAGTTGGTCTCCGAATGTTTTGTCTGCACGGGCAGGCCGAGGATCTGCTGAGATGAGCGCGAGCCTGCATAGACTGCCAGCGGTAGAAAGTGCACCGTCATGTTGAGAGCGAGCTCAGCCACTTCAGACTACGAGTACGATCAAGGAGCTTCCTTGAGAGTCCTCTCATTTTTCGCTTGTCTCTGGAGGAGGTACCGTGGAAGGACTTGAATGTTCTCAAGGAAACATCGGTCAGCCACAGAGAACATCTGAAGAAAACTCGCAAAATGTTTCCGCAGGGCTCCGTGGACGCGGTGCGAACGTTTCCCGATTTCTGGCGTTTCCGCGGAAGAAACGAGATAGCTTAAAATTAGCTGAAGGAATCGATTCCGGGCACTTGATGCCCTGACGGCTCTTCTTTCGGTGAGTCTCTGATGTAGCCGTTTTCCGGCAAGACCCAATAAAGGTTCATGAAGAACAGAAGAAAGTGGCGTCTGATTCTGCTGGCAGCGAGCGAGGAAAACAGGAATGCCGAACAAGTCAGCCAGCAATCAATCGCAGCGAGGATCCCACCGGCGAATCCCACGCATCGATAAGGAGAGAATATTTCAATCCGCCGAATCGCTCCCAGATGCGGTGAGCTTCTTTTCACTGCTCACGGAAAAGTCGGAACTCGAGCGCTTCCGCATGATTCGGAGCGCAATGGAACTTCAGCATTCGCTGAGGTTTCCAGTGACCGTCACGTGAGCCGCCAAGTTCTCGAGCTGAACCTCAGGTTCCCGCGTCACGCGTCGTCGTCGCTGAGCTGTCATCAACGCTGCCTTTCCTATTGCCGCGTGTCCGTTGTAGGGCAAAAGTCGCGACACCCACACGATAACCTAGTTGTCGGGTGAAGGAGCGTCTCGCTGCTTCGAGCACAGAGATGACATGAATCGAGCGGATGAGAAACAATGGATTAGCAGTTAGCTTTCGAGACTCGGCCCGAGAGGGATTAACGGGAAAATCCCTTCGGATGTCGGATCCCGTTTACGAAAATTACTTCGAGCTCGTTTGTCATACGGTAGTGGGATCAAGTGAAGAAGGAAGTCGTAAACAAAAAAGCAGAAAAGGATCAAAGAGCCGAGATCCTTGGAGCAGCGCCCGGGTGGAGTTTTAATTTTTTTCAGTGGCGCGAAAGCGGGCGAGCGAACTTCTTACCTGTGACAATCGATCGCTTTGCTCTTCGTATCGGAATGGTTCCGCTCTACAAATAGTCGATTGTAAGGAGCTCTTGTTGACTCCCTCTCTGAAGACTCGATCCAAAAGCAGTCCAAAACGAACGAAACCTGGACACTGCGCTGGGTATCGCATCTTTGCTCCGATAAGATGTAGGATGACGTAAATCTCAGGAACCATCACGACTTCCAGACAAAAAAGCGACCCGCTCAGCTCTCGAGCAGCTCGATGCTCCTTATGTGGGGAAAAACTGAGTCCCGAATCTTTTCTCCGATTTAGCGCCCGGAAAGCTCCCCGGATCTCTCGAGGCGTCAGCAGCAGGGCTTTCTAAGGAGTTTACTACACTTTCAACGCTCGAAAAAGTCGACATGTGTGGATTAGAGTTTCATGTCGGGGTGTGGACGCTGTGCAGACAGCGCGACCGCTGCGGCTTGTGGGTGCACACGCTAATCGAGGCTTACACAAACATCCACTGCATGGACGATACTGTTTCATGGTCGGAATTTATAGGCGCTCGAGCTCATCCTATCAGTCAAGTTAGACATGGCCGGAACGATATTCTATCCCCTCTCGTGGACGTCCCTTCCGCTCGTTACAGAAATCCTCACATCTTCCTCCGTCGAAATTCGAGCCTCGATATTGGATCGAGCAACTTTGAGATTCGGGAACCTCGTTCCTATTTGTTTCCGGTTCGCTGCTTCTGTTTTTTTGGTTCTCATCATCTTTGGTCAGTGCGTACAGTTGTTTCCAGCCTCGAGGTGGCTTCGAAAACTCGGCTAGTCGTGAGCGACATCCGGACGCAGCGATGTACATTGACTCAGTGACTCACTCAGAATCCTGGTCAGCGACAACGGCGCGAGTGAACACTGAAGAGCGACGTCATTGAATGGCAGCGTTCCTCGCGACTGGATCGTCCGTCGGTCGGTCGGTCCGTCCGGCGTCGACGTTGTTCTCCAAAGATGGAATCAAGCTGTACGCAAACGGTCAGCGACCTCAGCGACGTCGTTACCGTTATTCTGTACAGGTGTTGGCGAACGTGAGGGCTGGTCTGCCGTTGGCAAAGGTACTCAGGACAGCAGCAGAAGATGCTGGAGGAGTGACAGTCGTTATGATACTCATGGTCTTGTGTTGTAACGATAGTGTCCGTTGAAACAGGATAGAGAGTTCCGTTGTTGCGCTCTGCTTACACGCTCCCCAACGAGAATATTTCCGACACGTTCGCGATCGACAATCATGGGTGCGCGCACAGACTCGTTCGTGCAAAAGTTCCGTTCTCCTAGGCCTCTATCAGGGCATTCTGAGGTCGGTTCGTTCGATTCGCCCCGTCCCGCGCAGACGATTCCTCCGAATAAGTTTTTTTTTCTCGGAAAGAGAGAGACGAGGAAACTGGCAGAGCCGAAAGCGAAGCATCCAGCAAATATCATCAGACCAGGAACGAGAATCGGAGCGGACTGGGGTTCCACTTGAACAAAAGGAACAGCTGCTGTGCTGCAACATAGTTCCGAGCATTCTGTCAGAACATTCCCTTGATCGACGGTTCCGGCGGATCTTTTTCGTGGGGTCGCATGGAGCCAGCGGAGGGCTAGCCAACGAGCGATTAGAACAATTTCGCGCGATGAGTCCTGATTGAATCTGTGAGATGGAAACCGAACGACAAAATCGAATCGATCCGCCACGCAGCGATAGTGCCGAACAGTGAGTCGTGATCCACGCGCTTCATACGATACCGCACGGAACAACACGAATCAAAGAATAACATGACTGAGAGCCTTGACCGACAGCAAATCGGAGGCGATCGACCGAGAGAAGAGTGTTTTGTGTGCGACAGTGTTCAACACGATGTGCGTAGCGACACGAGGAACTAGAATCGTGGCATGAACCAATCGCTATCTCAAGAATGACATCGGCTCGAAAAGGAACCAAGTTCGATTGAATCGAACTCCAAATCAGTGATAATTTGAACGATTGACCAACGAGTTTTCCGGACACGCGGATGATTGTCGGTGATCCCGTTCTCTAATCACGCAATCCGCGATTGGTCGATCAGCCGAAAGCGCCAGACTTCGTCGCATTGGTCCATTGATCGCTTGGGATCATACCGAAACTCACTGGGAAATGCGAGGCCGTCGTCCTTACTCCCAAGGCGTCGATTCCCTCTCCTGATTCCTCCCTTTTGGAACGGGCGTTCGCAGTCAGCGAGATGTGCTGCGCGATTCATCCCGTTCCCGATGCAATCGTCGGGTTTTCTTTCCGCCCTCGCTTTCCCAGCTGTGGATGAAATCGCTCGGTTCTTTATCATAACCGAGCCTGCACAGGCGCATCGGGCAGAGTTTCGGAGCCAGAAAGAAATCCACTTGAATCTAAGCGTGTTTCCAGACCCTGTTCCGACCTCGACGCGTTTAAGATCACCCCTGCTAGCTCTCCACCGATTTTCCGGGGAGGCGAGCAGTGAGTTAGGCGGGCTGTGCGCACTCCGAACCAGATGATGTCCCGCTATTTTGAGAGAGCAAATCTAGAAAGCACTGTACGAAGCGATGGAGCCAGATCCCGAGAGCTGAGCTCACTGGAAGCGATCCCTACTCCCTCACCCCTAGCTCCTATATCAGTCCATGGAGCATATGCTGATACATCGCCAAACGAGGTTTCGCATGGCTATTGAATGTTCCCAAGTCGAACAAAGTCGCATGAGCTCCGCGGTTCCTGCTCTCGACGAAACTTTGTCGATGCCAATCATGAACAATCCACTTGCGGCGGAATTCGGGAAATGGAGGAAGAGTCATTCGCCAGCCGAATCAATGCTGATCGAAACTGTCCTTCACAAAAGTCGGACTCCGGTGGTGTTATCTCAGCAGTAAAGGACTGTGAACACAGGGAAACAAGAACATTGTTGCAACGCCCGATTCCAAGTATTTCCCCCGATTCTTCCCTCGAAGTATTGCCTCCAGGGCTTCATCCAGAAACAGAACGGTTATTACATCATTACTATTGAACATCCCGATGGCGGGAGATTCGGTCTCGTCTAGCGATTTCAAACAGCGCCAGAAGCCACATGGATCGGATCAACTGTTGTCGTCAACCCACGTTGACCGAGTATTATTATCTTCGCTATTAGCGAAACCGAAATCACGGATTGTAATGTCGTCGCGATGAATCCCGGAAAACCTCCGATCGGAAAGCGTCCGAGAAGCGAAACCAGTTTCGCAAACTAAGCGCAGAGAATCGGCGAGCGCTCGTTGACTTCCAGAAGACTACTCGGTTGAGTCGAATAAGAAACTGGCCTCTTCAAACGCTGGTACAATGCAGACCGACCAGGAGACGGTCGAAACGTTCACAATCTGGCCGAAGGAGTTCTTTGACTCTTCGTACGTTCAAAATATTCACAGGGATTCTTCGACGCTGGCTGGCTAACCGAAAATAAAAAATAAGTCGTTTCACTCGGCCAACAACACCATGTGCCAAGCGGGCCACCGTTCCGTACCGCATTCAGGGTGCTTCAAAACAACGACAAGAGAGAGAAACGCCTCGCGTGAACTCATTACGTTCAAATCGATTCAATGAATGACCGATCGATTACGAACCCGTCCCTCGAACTTGCGATCGGATCTGACCTTTCGTTATCCCCCGTCTGCTTTTCCTCAAGCTTTTCGTCCGAGCGGAATAGCACATCCGAGGCTCCACCAGAAATATTCTCAGGTCCGTGATCGATCGATCGATCCCATGGGGAAGAAAAAAAAACGCGTTGAAAAATGAAGCAAACAAAAGGACAGAACGAGCTGAGACTCCTTCACCGCCGGACTAGCTCAGAACGCGGGAAGCTTGCGAGGACTCGGCTCCGTGATTCGAGGAAATCCCTCAAGTCCTCAGCGCGCACGATCTAGCGTACAGCTCGCGCAGTCTTGAGAAGTTATTCATCGCAGGAACGTTGTAATTTGAAGCGCGGCTTTGAAATTTCCGCAACACTCGAGCGGAAATATCGTGTAAAGAGCACTTGAGTACAACGCTCGGAAGTTCGAGAGAAGCCATGGCTCTGGATCCAACTACCGATCTCTGGAATCTCCAAACGACCGCAGGTCCAGGTTCGCTCACGAAGCATGTCCAGAGCTCGGAGTCGATGTCGAAAATAAGATTCAGATGAATCTGACACTTTGTTCTAGGTCGTGCCACGCTTCGAATTTCCGTTTCAGAAGACGACGATGGTTCTGAATGCAAGCCAAGTTCTTCGTCTCAAACGAAATACTATTTGGGCATCGAAGTTTTCAGAGTTTGTGGAACTATGTTCCCATACTTCAGGTGGGGGAGCAGAGGCCGAGCAGAAAAATGATTCCGTGGAGCTAAGGATATTATAAAGATCCGAGCCTTTGCAAAAAAATATGGAATCGTTCAATGGAGTCCGACGAGAGGGTGGGTTTGCCTACCAACTAACCGATGCTCCGCACGTACGGCGATGTGGTAACTTCAAGAACCGAAGGAGCAACCGTGTGGAGCACTTGTCTCTTTTCCTCTTTAACGGGGCTCTAGGCGGTCCACTATTTATTCACAAGTCACGGGTGAGAACAGCGATTGTAACCCGGCTTTGGAAACAAGTTCGTTGCCAAGGGACGCAACGACGAGAGCAACTGTCAGAGTAATCGGATGTTCCTCGTTGCCGCTCTCAGAGCGCCCCTGAAACTCAACGACTTCTCACTCTGCGCCTCTCTGTGAGTAACCAGCTCTGGACAACGCCGACAAAGGTTGAACAGTCTGCCATGCTGGTGTCAAAGTGAAGTACGCTCCCGGTTGCTCTCACCGAACCAGCCGACTTTCTTCTGTACTGCTAGAGCCCGCGATAACGCTCGGAGAGATGGAGAAACGGCTCCTTTTGGAGTTTAATTCCACCCACCAAAGAATCTGAACGAAAGGAGAAGAGAATTTCCCTCAGAAATAACTTATCTCTCTAAGAGCAGTCGGCTTCTCCCCACAGACACCCGAGTGCGGCTCCGATTGGAAACGTGGTGGAGGTGCACAAGGGTGATTCAGCTGTGCACTCTCGACCGGTCGGACACCGAATAATTGCTTCACAAACGCTCTTGTATACTCACAGTGAAATACGCCTGTTCTCAGATCATTTCTCCCGGTTTCAGACTCGTCTTCGCTCCCTCGTTTTCTTTCAATTGATTTATCCTGGCGCTGACGCCGCTTTTGCGAACTGACACGTCGCAGTCCTCTGGGTTGAGGAAACGAAACTTTGCACGACTCCTCAAACGAAGAAGAGAAGGGAAAGATACAGCAGCGGTAGTCGCACAATTTTTTTCCTCGCACTCTCATACAACAACACTACGATTGGAGAAGACGCTGCTATACCGTACGGGCGGGGTCGTCGTCACATCGGCCCCACTTCGGAAAGCCAACTCGTTACATCAACACCCACTGAATCAACTCTAAACGGCAGGACACTCGACGAAATGTTCCTGACAGGGACACTAGGATCACAGCGGCCCTTGATCGGGCTTTCACCGGGCTTCGCCGTAGAGCAGCAGCGGCCGCCGCAGCTAGCCGCCAGTTGAGAGGGTTGCTTGCATTGACTCCTCTCTGCTCCTAGAGCTGTGAGCGCTCGCTCAAGCTGCCGCCGCCGCCGCTGTTGACGTCTTGATTGTGATCTTTCCCTTGAAAAGGAGAGGAGCGCTCCGGGCGCTCCCGCGGCCGTTGGAGCCGGAGATGCGCCGTTGGGTGGAGAGGTAATCCTGGCGCGGAAATTCGAATTCGACGTCGGGGAAAAGGTCCCGTGTGACTAAACGGAGCGGTGGAAGTGGGTTTAATGCAGTCTGGGGTCCTTTCTGGTACACAAAGTCTTGGATTCGGCTGCTTGTCGCGCTCGAGAACACTCGTGGATCTGTGACTTCCACATGAACTTCGTTACAGGAAGATGCGGTCGTCGATGTCCAGGAGGGCACCTAGGCAGTGAGAAGACGGACGAGCATATCACATATCGCTCGGAAACATACTCGACGGAGAACACAACATTCTGATGACGACTAAACCGACGGAATCTCAATTATCGACTCGTCGAACTCAAAAAGAGGATGACATAGCACGGACCGGCCGATCACGGCGTCACCACTACTGTAGCTCCTGGTGTCTTTGCCAGAATCCAAGAAAGGATCTCGAAGTATTCTCATGATAGTGGGATAATCTGGGAGATTCGGAATGGATCCCGCGTGAACCCCAGAGGTGACGTCAACGCATTCACCCAACCACAGACATCGAGATGTCTAGGGAAAAAAACATAGGGCTCTTAAGTACTTTCTCAGACGCCTCTGAAGTACTCGACAGGATAGACAGAGGCAAACTCTTGACTGGATTATGAGAAGAACGAGCACGGGCTCAACTAATAATAACGAGTCAGGAAGCACCAGGCCTGAATGCTTGTAGCTCACATTGTGTGAGCCTCACGAATCGGAAAGAGAGTCAAACGAGTGCAGGACGTAGCTGGAGGCATGACACGAGTTCAAAAACCAGCTTGAGTTCGCACGTTTAAAGAAGGATCGCCCACGGTACCGAGCCTCAGCTCTACGGCAATCTGAGAGGAGACGGTCTATTCGGCTTGGTGGAAGCAGGCATTCTGCCAAATAGAAAACCTTCCAAACTACAGACGACGGATACACGCCCGAGATGCGGAACAAACGAAGAGACGATAAATCACATGATATTCGGATGCAACGACGCTCACACAGACGATCATCCCCTCGAAGCCCCAAGCTCCCTAGCGGAGATGCAGGAAACATGGCTGGTGTACCAGGAAAAGCTGCTCCTAGAAAATTCACACAAAGAGGCTGGACGATTCGCAGTGGTGCCCGGAATAGGGGGCCGATCTGACCAGTCTGTGTACATACCCCGCATTGAATCAAGATCAATGAAACTATACCCATGCCCACAATGTTTGTTTGAGGCAATAAACTCGATAAATAGTCCAGGACTTGAACCCAAAGAACTCTTCCAAGGCGGGATCTCGTGGAAGACGGAGCCGAAGCTGGTTTGTCGAACCAAACCTGGGAGGTTCTCCGAGTAGTATTCTGAATACTCTCGGAATCGCGAGAAAGAAGTTTCCGGTAACTGAGGCGAATACACCTCAAGGAACGAAAGGGAAAAGGTGTGAGGATTCCCGGAGACTTTCGAGGAGATGTGGTGAATTGTGACCGCAGTCTGCCATTGGCGGCTTCAGTGATGCAAGGTTGTTTGTATCACACCCATGTAATCATTTTCGGTCGAGCATCCCCCCTCCGGCCAACGAGAGAAAATCAAAGCGCCTTCCAATTCCTCATGAACGAACAAACGATCGGCTATCCAGAGCAATTTGCAGACACCCGATGCGATCCGATCCGTACGAAAACAATACTTCATTTTGTCGCTTGCGTGAACGGGATCTTTGAGGTCCAGGTTTTCAGGATACAGTTCCACAGGACTGCGCAGCACCATAACTCTCATGGAGGGAATCTGTTCGAGATAGATACTTCCGTGATTTAGACGAGCGTGCCCTTGACCGGGGCAGGCGCTTCGTAATACAGCCGGGTACGGTTTGTTCTAGGTGCGCTGCCAAAGCCGCTAAGCCACCGGCTGAGTCTCCAATCTCAGTGATGACAGAGGACTCATCAGTGCTTGGATCCAAATGTTGTAGATTCGAGCTCGCAAAAAACTGTTGTGAATGCTGGGATTTTTTCCAAGGAAGAAGGAGCGGAGCCCGACACGGACTCGGCCGGAGCCGGACGTTCTCTGAATCATCTACGAGCCCTCATGGAGATTCGAAACATTGTTGAAGGACGAGAATATCAGCAGTGACTGCGGCACTCAACAATGAATGAACACGATGATAAGTTTTGGAATGATCGCACTAGTTATGATTAGAGTGTTCCAAATGTTTCAGTGGAGATTGTGTGACAATCGCACAGTTTGTGAAGGTTAGCGCTCTACGGGCAAGCAGACGCTGTGAAGGACAGCACCGTGAGACAAACTGGCGCCGTCTAACTCATTCTGCTCATTCGCCGATCTACGCATTAACGAGCTCTCTGGATTATCCTTGAGTGGGGTAAGATTTCTGGAGCTCTCCCGTACCCTCCACGAATCAAATGACAACCCATAACCGAAATGACACTCGTTCAGGAAATAATGCACCAAAAGTTCGCGGCGTAAACCTTCCTCCTCATTTTATGACTCTATGCGCTCTTCATGCAACAACATTCAAACACCCGAACAAACAAACCCGTCACGAAGGTCACCATCACTGTCCAGTCTTCGACCATGAGCACCTATTCACCTCAGCCCGTCCTCAATCACGGAATTCCAGGTCGACTCACGTTTTCAGCCACGTCTTATCGTCGTCGGTTAGCGTTTTCTTAACGAGCTCGATACCGTTGTCGTATTCGCCATCGTCGTCGGCAGCTATCGCACCGTCTGCGTCATCACGACCCGGCGCTAAACTCGTAGGTGAGTCGTCTTCTTGCCGGAGAGATCCTTGGTTGGCACGCACAAGCGAATCACCGAGAAATTGTCGGAAGCGCTCGTTCAAGTAAGCGCTTTGCTCGTCAGAAATCAGCTCCTGCTCCAAAAGGAAGACGTCAACATGCTCCAAGTCGAAAGAGACTTTCTTCTGTCGGAGACCCGATGCCTCTGAGATGGACCTTCTAAGCGGTCCGCGTGTTGGGGATTCCACGGGATCAAAATCCACTCCGCGATCACCAAGCCACTGATCAACAGTCACGGCTTCGGCGTCACTAGTTCCGCCTCTCGATGTCGTCGTCGCGCGGTAACCGGGACCTCGAACAAGCTCGTGGTCGACGTTGCTGCGGAGTTTCGCTGTGAAGCCACTCTCGTTCCCGACTGCGGAACTGTTTTGGTCTCTGGCGGCTTCTCCCGCGGTTCGGGATTCTGTTCCGCTCTTCGTGAGCTGGGGGGCGACTGCTGCGAGTCCCCGGTGTGTGACACCGTGCGTATCGCTGTCGTTGTTCGTGTGCAAAGTGAAAGTGCCGTAACGATGGGTGGGCTTCGAGGCGCTGTCGGGAGGGGATGATTTCTTGAGGATACTGGGTCGCACACAAGGACCGATGTTCACCGGACACGGACCTCCGAACACCAGAGAAGTTGGTTCCGAGGGTGGGGGAGTTTTCGGCAGAGGTGGCGGCGACATATCCGCAAATGAGTCTTCGTGGAAATCTTCCACGGGGGTCACAAGGAATCGACGAATTACCGTTGCACCATCCGAGTTCCTTCGCGGTTTGGCAAGCGGCGTTCCGAGATCAGTCATCGCGGGCCCATCGTTGGGAATACTGCGGTGTCGTTCCCGTCGCTTCCTCGCGGAAGCCGGCGTTGCCAACTGGTGGTGGTCCTTGTGAGGGGTCCCACTTGTGCCTCTCTCAGGCTCACTCGATAATTCATTGATATCTCCAACCACGGAAATCCACGAGCGCAGTTTACCGGTTTCGGTGTCCGCGCGGAGCGCTCTCCTTCCCTCGGCGGACTCCTGTATGACATCGAGGCGGCTGCCCTCGGTCCGCTCGTCGGCGGTTCGAGTTCCATCACAAACGATTTCGCTATGTGCACTGAAACTGACCGTCTTCATCGATCTGTTGTTGAGTACCGGCTTCTTGTCCAGGCAGGCACTGCAGCCCTGATGTGGATGATGATGTCGATGATGATTGCTGTGCTGAGGGTAATTGCGAATGTCGCCGTCGCTGCGGCTGTGGTCGTTCATGCTTATGCGATTGCCGCCGTTCAACGGCCCTGCACCACGACGCAGAGCCGGGGAGGCTTGTGAGTCGAGAAGTTGCTCGCTTATCCTCAACAGTGTCAGCATGGTAGTTTCGACCAATGTGTCGACATCGATTTCGAACGATGGGAACAGTAGGATCACTGGGCAGCACAGAAACTCAACGAAAATCTCGATTCGGATCCGGAGGGTCAGCCTCAACTCAGTTCTGACTCCGGTCTGGACCTGGGAACCTCCCTCTGACCCAGCAGACTGTCAGACCGCGAGCGATCTGATGAATGCTCGGTCGGACTTCTCCGCTGGCCTTTCTGCCTGCAAAGCCCCGCCGAGTGAATCGCTGCCTCCGGCTGGAAATGCCTGTGCAATGTATTATGGACGTCGTAAGCTTCGCCATCACCGTTGGTCACATGTCAGGCGCCAGTTGGCGTTTGTGCGGGCCTCTGGCGGCAATGGCGACACCGACAGCAGCCGCGAGAACAGTTCCAAGCGACACACGCAGCTCAACAGTGAGATCGGCGAAAAGACCGAGCGACAGATTCACCAACCGACCGACTCAAACACAGTCCAACACACTCTGACACTCATCCAGTTGGACAGACATAGACACACAGAGACACCTACACACTCGCACCGTCTAGAATTTACAATTCTAGCGCGCTACTGTTTGTCTCCAAACGGATACTCCACGCTCGTCGCGATGCGCTTGTTTCGCAAGCAGGATACTCTGTTCGCTCCGATTGGATGTCATCCACGGCTATGGGTGCGCTTGCTCTGAGCAATCAGGAGCATATCGAGATCCAGGCCCTTATTTGCAGAAGGAGGTATAAGGAGAATACTAGGGCGTTTGAGCTGTGGATCGAAACGGCGCAGATGAGTCGATCCACGGTGGGTTTTCAACGCTAATGGAACCGAAGTGTAGGATCCGGTCTTGATGACGGCTCGCTCATTCTGTTACAGTCTAAGCCGACCACTTGTTGGCCACATAAGGCCAAGGATTACGACCACAGTGGAAATTCGGAATTTTGAGAGTTTAGAATGAGCTGACGCTTTCAGGCTCTCGCCAGCTTTGAGGAGGAATCTTTGTTCCAGAGAAATCACCTCATACCTGGAATAAAGGCCTCAACAGGCCGATCTCTGTTATCCGGAGGGATTTCACTACGACCTTATGAAATGGAAGAAAAAAAGAGCCTCGCCAGCTTACGTTGTTTTCCAGAGGGACGGAACTACCCTGTGGAAAACGAGCTGATACTTTGACAAGTACTCGAAATCTATGCTGGACATCGTTGTGCTCTTGTCAACGGCATGAGCAGCCGCGTGAGGCTGCGAGTTTCAACTCGATCAAGGATCGATATGTTCAGAACTAGAATCCTAACAGACTACATCCGGCAAGTCCGGAGGAGGGAGGAGACGTCGCTCGTGAACGAATTTGTTTCGGGAAGCAAGTATCCTGGAGGATCCTGCCGCGGAGCGACACAAGAATCAAGAAGGAGTTCCATTCCGACCCGAGCCGAACCCGCGACTTTTTTTCCGAATACATCGGAGATCCGGGCCTTGGGCTGACAATTCTGGTCCTCGTTTCAGCTTTGAAACTCCTGCAAGCCAGGATCCGGATGATAGCAACGCACTGGCTGAAAGGACCGACATGCAAAGTGAATTTCCGTCGGAGTTATCTTCGCTCCCCAGAAAATCGGGAGTACCTCAAAATCATGGCTTCATTCCCACGAAGCACCGATTGCAACACCGCCGAGCTCCGTAGGGAGGTGTTAACGTAGCGATGAAGAATCGAGTGGAGGTCCTGCACGCTATTCTTCAGGCCCCGTTTGTGCGGGGCTCATCATGAAGCCCATCGTTGGATAAGTATCCATAAGTATGTAGCGACCGAGAGTGAGCCTCTTGGAAAAAAATTCGTACATACAATGTTCGGAAGATCTCGCCAGATATCAGGTATTGTATCTATATACGGCGAATACAACTTTTCTTCACTAAAACAAGTTCGGCTCTTATATGGTGTGTCCAAATATCGTCGATTCCGTTTTCCCAGCGACGAGTGACATGCACAACTCGAGGCATCTCAGTAACCACTTCGCGGCCTCGATGTCGTCACGGCTGCGACTAGCTCAGAACTCTGATCATCGGTGGAGTAACGAAGTCACACTCCCTGAAGTACTGAAGCGATTCGATATGTCACCATTATCGAGCGTACCTAAGAATGCATCGGCTGAATGCAAAATGGAGCCCTCCTCAAAACGAAGGAAACCGTGCTGTTCTCATGCTTAGGGCTTTATTCCTCTCCGTATGCCACGTAGCCTGGCGCATCGGTCCGGTGTGGGAAGCGGGCGGTGTTCGCGATTCTTGTCGCTCCACTCGATCCCCTGCACCGCAGCGGAAGAATCTCCTCTCATCGGGAAAACGACTCGTTTCATCTCGAACAAAGGGTCTATCCTTGAGCACGATCCAGCATCTGCTGAATGCCTTCCTTTGCAGCTCGTAAACTATTCGCTTGGGCTCTGAGTTTTTCCAGTTGCACTCTCCTCTCGAGCAGCAGTTGCTCCATCTGCAGCCGTCGACGTTCTTTTTCATGGTCCACCAGCAGAAGCCTGTTGCGGCTCCCCATCGCTTTCATGCGTTCTCGGTCGACCTGCTCGCTGAGCTTGTCGCTGATTTGGAGGAACTTGTCACTGATTTCGTTGAAGTTTTCCATTTGACTGAGGAACTTCTTGCAGTGGTCGCGCAGCGTAGTAGAGTGATCATTGTGGGGATCGAGGAGCCTCAGCTGAGAGGTTTCTTCGTCTGCGTAAAGTCCCAGGTCCGCGAGAACCTCGGCAGCCATCTCCCCAGCAGAGCTTCCGAAGCTGAGTCTCCATGGATACGCGTTCAGGCTGCTCCAGAGCTCAGCAAAATATGGGATCCACAAAACACACGTTGTTGCTAAGTAACGGATCAGATTCAATGTGATGGAGCTCAAGGGAGAGTACACCCGCTTCGGAATTATTTCAGAATCCTCGTGCTCACCACATCATGGCGCATTCCGAGTTCCTCTCCAGCGAGGGCAAGCTGCACGTCTGTACCCAATAAGATAGTCCCCGGACTCATCGAATGCATCCATTGCGGTTTCGAAGCCTCATTCGGAGAACCCAGCTTCGGAAAGTCGTTTCTCTGAATTTCTTATAGGCGAGTTTTCAGCCGGAAATTCATTGGAACGATCCACGACAACGTTCTTTTGCGCTTTTATCGGAAATGCGGGAGGCAAAGATAGAGTGGATTGAAGCGTTTCCGAAAAACGCGCAAAATAACGTTGTCGGAAATCGGTCCGATGAATTTCCGACTGGAAACTCGACTTTGGGAAATCGGAAGTTATAAGTTTTGAATCTGGGCTCCGTAATTGATAGGGGGCATCATTCGACTCAGCCGAAGATTCTGGATAATTACGGAACACTTCTTCCCAGTCCGTTCCCCTTGTGTGGAGCTCGAGTTGACACAGTTGGGGAGTTAACTCGATTTTATCGCGGCCCGTAGGGCCACCGGTCAGAGAACGGGCAAAAATTTTTCTCGGCGCAAGCCGCGCTCGTTTGCAGTTGCCTCCCTCAAATTGACTTTTGAAACCAGAGCAAATTGTGTTAATCGCCGAAAATCCACAGCCTTGATGACGAAGTCACCAGATCGCTTTGGCAGCGTGCACACATTCGGATCATGACTTGCACGAACCTCTATCGCGAGTCTATGTTCGGGCGAAGATTTCTGCTTCGCCGCAAGTCACACAAGCTGCGTCCAAAAAATGAACCATAAAATATTTAATATTTCCGCTCCGTTGGTTTCATGCACAGATTGCGCGACACCACGAAGAATCGACGAAGGATCAACGTGATTCGTCAATGTCGCCGACCCCAATAGCTACCTGGCCCTGGCTGTCCTCGACAGAGACGACTTTGAGTGAGTCTTGTTCGTCTTCCCGCCCGTCCTGACAGATTTTCCCATCAATAACTTTATCTCTTTCTCCGCCTTGTCAATATCTCGCTTCCCTCCTGTTTCGACAACGCTGAGCAGGTTGAGGATCTTCTTCCTCTCGACATCAGATTTCCCTGAAGCTTCCTCAGTTTTTTTCGAAGTGCCAGCTTTCTGTCTCGCGTGAGGGGCTTTCGAGTCTTTCCTCTGTGCTTTCGGACTGTCACTTTTACTCTTCGCGTCGGGCTTCTTCGAATGCGCTCCGGATGATTTTGAACTAACGGTCCCTTTCCTAGAGTCGGTGCTTCTCGGAGCACCTTCAGCCCGGGCTTTAGGACTACCAGTCTTCTTCTTCGTCTCAGTTTTTTTCGTGGTTCCCGACTCCTTCTTCGGGCTCCCACCTTTCTCCCCGGGACGCGCCGCTTGTTGCGCTTGATCGGCCCCGCCGGGCCGAACGCGACCGAGCATTTGGTTGAGCTGCCGCGTCAGTTCTTTCCTCCTCCTCCGTTCCTCCTCGGCTCTGTCGAGCATCACTGTGAGTTCCGGGGGAGAGGACTGCATGTATTTTTCAGGCATCGGTTCATGATAGATTTCTCTGTATACTCGCGCACGCTCAGCCAGTCTCCTCAGGTCCATCATTTCCCTCCGGGAGGGTTTCTCCGAAGGCTGGGCTGCAACGGGTGGCGAAATAACCTCGATCCATTCCATGTCGGTCATCTGGATCCGACCGGACTTGAAAGGGCTGTCCTTGGTCTTCAGTGCAGAGGGCACGGGCGTCTGTGCCTCCAAGCGGTTGAGGCTGTCCTGGCTCGAGGAAGGAGTCTGAGTCCTCGAAATACCGAACATCTGTTTGTATAGGTTGGTAAGCCATCCCCTTGAGGAATTGTTCTCCGAGGAAGAAGGACTGTCCATAGTTCGTTGTTTGCATCGAAGACTGTCCGCCTTTTCGCACACGCACCTCTGGCAAACTTCTCAACGATTTCGGGAATCTAGAACTTTCGAGAAAACGATGTCCAGCCCAGCCGTCCGAGAGTCCTAGAAATGAGCGGAGTGTTCACGGAGCTTTTTCTCGTTGAGCCGGCCGGCCGTCAGTCGCTCGCAGTCCCTTGTGACGACTTAGACAACCGGGCGAGAAGTTACCGGGCGGTAGCGGACGGCTTCGATGCCGCGGGAACAGGTCCCGCTCGGGAGAAACCAGGCCGTCCGTGAAATCCGCGTGCCATGCACGTGCTTCCTGGCGACTCCGATCTCCGCTGGACTGAGAGTGCGAGCCACATGAACATGCTATTGGGGAGCGTGACCTTTTCGCAGCAAGAGCGTGAGGTCATCGGTATCGAAGAATTCGTGCTCAGGCTGAGGAACGTGAGATGCGGGACGTTGGGCTCTACGATGAATCGGAGCCTCGTCCTGTTCCTGGAGCCGTTGCTGCTGATCCAGTTTTCAGTCGGTCTCTTCAGTGAGTAGCTGGTGGCTGCCAATATGACAAAACTGAGCGAAATATTACACGGGACGTTGTCCATGTGGCAAACTTTCCAGACCGCCAGCCGTTCCGCTCCTTGCGGATATTCGGTTTTGCTTCCAGTCATTCTCCTTGAACTAAGACGAGTTTCCAGAGGGAAACGCGTTTTCGGAACCCTCCCCTCAAACCGGCACGCCAGAGGGCAAGGCTCGGCGCGAGTATATCTCCTAAATGACGTTTCCATATGATTTCCGGTGAGTTCATATCCTGTGAGTATATCCTGCCGCAACTTACTGCGTTTAGGGAACGGTCGAAGGAGGTCGAGGAGGGAAGATTCCAGCGGCCGCTGAAAGAATCCCGGCTCGTCGAAATTACGAACTACGTGCTGAAAAGCAAACCGATACAACGGCTCCTAGCAAAAACCTCTCTATTTTTTAGCTGTTCGACAGTTGAAGTGTTATTTCCATGCCACTGATATCAACAGGCGTGCGCAGGTGTGGCGAGGGTGTAACTAGTGATAACGTCCGAGAGCATGATTGCATGGGTGAAACAACCCGACGTTTTTCTCACAACTCCAACCCGATTTCAAGACCTAACCTACAATTCACGGAGGAAAACCGTGGCTACCGTTCTAGACCGTTATTTCTGACTGGGATGACGGGGTCCCACTGATTGCTGTAGATAATGTACAAGAAGATAAATCTTCGAGTTGGGAGCCTTCTATTTACAGGATAACGACTGACACGTGATCAGTTCGAACATGGCCCTTCTGCTCGTCGCAGAGTGATCCGAGCGAGCAGGAATCGAATCAAGATCTAAGTGTGAAGTTACAATTTCTCTTAATCACAGTTGAATCGAACGGAGTGTGACATTCAACGCGCGGCCTTCACGGCCGGGTGAAAACAAATAGACCTCCTCCGAGCTATCTAGCTTCGCGGAAACACGTTTTACCACTACTACTACTACCGCTACATCGCCCTCTAGGTCAGTTCTGAGAACGCATTGATGTTTCTTCTGAGGAGATTATCGCGTATCGACATGGTGACGTTGGCGAGCACCGCAGGGTTCGGTTTGGGCACCCTGTATCTGAGCGTGCATTCTCGCGCACCTCTGCACCGTCGCAATCGGTTCAGCGAGACCTTGAGCAGGTCGAGCTCTTTTCTCGATAGGCTGCTGACAACGTTCCGGAGCTGGTAGGGGTCGTCCTTGAGATTGTAGAAACTAGTGAAGCCGGTGATGAACTCACAGTACAGGAAGTTATGCGTGGCGTTTATGGTTCGAACGCACCAGAACGTGTTGTTGTTGGAGTTCTGACAGAAGCAGAACGGACCTTCGGTCCAGAGCGGGGGCGTTTTCCAGTGATCGTTGTCGTGGGTGAAACAGTTCATCTTATCGAGATCGGCGGTGCACTCGGTGTTGGCGAACTTCTCCTGCTTGCGCAACTTGCGGCCCTTGTCCTTGTGACAATTGCACTCGTCGTCCGATTCCGAGGAGCCGACAGGTCTCCTGCCATTGGACGCGCCGTGAGGCCTGTTCTGGCGAAGGGTCGCCTGTAATCCCTTGAGTTGGTTGAGCTTTTGGCGAAGCCCCTTTATGAGGCCGTCCACCTCCTCTTTCTTCTTCTTCCACAGCGTCGGGTCGTGATACTCCTCCTCACCGAGACAAATCACCGACTGGTTCTTGGCGAACTGAACGCAGTTCACCAGCTCTTTGTCCTGCGAGTTCACGGGGCCCGAGCCGAAATCGTCGTTCTCGGAATCCGAGCCTTCACCACTGGCCAGCACACTTGGGGGATTACGAGTCAACGCCATTCGCTGCATCGAATACTCGCGCCGGCTGCGTCGGAGCCGTTTCGTGATTCGCCGGAGGCCGCCGCGAATTCTTCGCAGGTCGTCGTCCATCACGAACTTCCGACTTTTCTTGCACTGGCAGCGTCGGTTGCATCTGACGAGCTTCCAGGTGTCCTCGAAGACGCACTCGAACCGCTGTCCAGGCTTGCAGGGCGAGGGGAACTTCCCCGTCGAGCATTTCGCCGCGGCCGCGGAAGCGCTTTCCATCCGGATCAGAGCCTCACGGGTGATCTTGCCCTTCTCGATGAGAACCGAGTCCCGCCAGGTCGTGACCCGTCGCCCCATCTTCTGCATCAGCAATGGCAGAATAGACTTGCCGTCCATGGACAAATCGGGAGGGAGCCGCGCGATCTCCAGCATGGTGGGCGCGATGTCGATGTTCGCGATGATTTCTGGGATTTGGATGCCGCGGGATATTTTCGGGCCTCGCACGTAGAACGGAACTCTCACATCGAACTCGAAAGGCATGGCCTTGCCCTTGACCAGGCCGAACTGGCCGAGATGGTAGCCGTGGTCGGACGTGTAGAAAATGAAGGTGTTGTCGAGCTCGTCCAGACGTTTGAGGTCTTCGATCAGCTGGTTGACGGCTTCGTCGACGCTCTGCAGGGTCTGGAGGCGCTTCGTGTTCAGCATGTCGGTGAACTTGATGTGGACGTCGTGCATCTTCCCCGTGTGGCGTAGGATCCACTGCTTGTCGTAGTTGGGAGCGTAGTTCCACGACGGGGTCCGGTGCTGGCTTTCGTTGTGGAACATGTGTTGGTACTGCGGAGCCGAATCCTCCGGTCCGTGAGGTCCAGGGTACGCCATCACCATGAGTACTGGTTTGTCGGGGTAGAACTGCTTCGATCTCCTGAGAAAAGACAGCGAATGGTTCGTTATGAGGTCCGGGAGGTAGTCGTGGCTGTAGTCGTTGCCGTGTTTGACTTTGTTCCCGTTGACGCTGACGGTGTAGTTGTAGAACTTCGAGTTGCGAACGAGGCCGACCCATTCCTTCCAGCCGAGCGGCACGTGGTTCCCGTTGTACTCGTTGAGGTACTTCCCGAAGTACCCCGTGTGGTATCCGTGGTTGGACAGAGCGTTAGCGAACGTTTTCGGTTCGAACGTCCGCCGCCACTGGTTCGAGCTGCAGTTCTTGTTGTTCGTGTAGACGTTGTGATTGTGGACGTAGATCCCTGTCAGGAGACTGCTTCGGCTGGGGCAGCACATCGGGGTGGTGACGTAGGCGTTCGGGAAGAACGCGCCTTCGCGCTCGATGTGCTTTCGCACATTTGGCATGTAGTTCATTGAACCCAGCTCGATGTCTTGGTCGTCGGTGACGATGACAACGATGTTCGGATGTCCGGATTTTCGTTTGGCGGCAAGCACGCAACAACTGAGCAGGCCGAGGAGCAGGCCAGCTGTCCAGGACACACGGAGGGCCATCTCAGATCAACCGAAACAAACGGCTAGCTGTCAGAGAAGACAGCGAGAAAAGGAAGAAAAACATCGTTAGAGCGGGTTTACCGTAGTTCAGCTATCGCGGGAAAACGAGCCGAGGACCAGTTTTCATAACATGAGCGAGCACGACAAACTCGGTGACACAACAGACGATCTTATGACATGAACAGTTGTCGGATAGAGGCGGCGGGTCGATCGGTTTGTCAAACCTCTGACCACTGGAAAACGCGATCGCTTACCAAATGATGAAAAAGCTTTTTTGCGGACACAGGCTAAAGCAAGCGGAGTGAACGAATCATCTCGTTTCGGTGTCGGCCAACGCTCGAACATCCGAACAACAGCGTGGGGTTTCAGCTCCGAATGAGAGACATCGCGAAGTCGAGGTTCATGTCCGGTGGCTGCAGCTAGGTGAGAGGAAAGGGGGCCGCCATCTTGCTTTGCTCGGATCCAACCACCTTGCCTGCCTGCCTGCCTGCCCGCCTGGCTGGCTGGCTGGCTGGCTGCCACTCAAGAACCAGATCAGCCGAACGACGGATCACGAACGGGAAGCGTTGCGCGCCACTTGAAGGCGTTTGAGGCTCCTGTTCGGGTACCCGCATAAAGTCGCGCCATCCTTCCCAACATGATTGACTTCATTTGATCAGTGGTGGGACTCTGACCCAGCCTCCCGACTGAATGAGAACGGCGGTACCGATCGCAGACATGGTCATTTTCGGAAACCGCCCGTGAAAAGCGCGAAGACAGCGTCCGGGTTCTCACTCGTTGCTTGTTCCCTTCCGTTTGCGACCTCGATCTTCGCCTCGAGAAGTTCACCACGAACGATCAGTGGAACCACAAATACCGAAACAGTTAGCAGTCAGATTTGTTCTCCTCGGCGACCAGCTTTTCGCGGAACCTGTCGCCGATTCCGCGTGGACCGAACCTGAGGCAGGAAATGGCCAAAGCGGACCGGCTATGGGCGGACGACAATTGGAGTCTCGGAAACGACGTTGAAACCGAAGTATGGTAAATCATCCCACAGGACCTCCTCAACTTCGTTTCAGTTGGAGTTCTCCGAATGGCTTACGCGAAGGGGGAGGTTTCCTGAGACATGACTATCGATGCGGAATCCAGTGACAGTACTGATGAAACGAGTGACAGGTCTGAAACCTTCCAAGACGAAATCGAAACTACAGCAAAGCGATAACGAGAACACGGCGTCAATTTGTTGACGGTGGATGAACAGGTCGATCAAACTTTGTTCCATTCTACGTTCATGAAAATGACCGGCCGGGTGCTGACAAGTTGGAAATTCGGGACGGAGCTGAGGAGCAGACTCATTGTCATAATTGGTGGCTGGCGGTCACGAGGAGAGCGGTGTTACGATGAAACGTTCTAAGGTCTTGGAACGTTGGTTGATACTTCGCATCGAAACACCGTCGTCGCCGAGCCGAGCTGAACGGCAGCGACGTTTCAGCCGACGAGCTCAGCTCCGAGCGCGTAGACAATGTCAAGCTGTCTGGGCTCGACTGCGGTGGCGATTCGCTGTCCACTCCGAACGGTTTGGAAACTGCGGAGAGCCGGTTTGTCTCGCGGGAGGACTTCCAGGATGGCGGGATTCCCCGGTCCCTCGAATCTACGCAATTCGAAGCGGAGAGTCATTCTAGGGAAGGAAAAAAAACAGCGAGCGAGCTTTACCTGAACGGAAGCCCGACTGCCGAGCTCGCGGGCCAGTCTCCCCTTGGTAACCCGGGAGAACGTACCGCATCCGGTGTCAACACAGGCGTGATATGTGGTCAAGTTCACACGTGTGGCGAACGCGCGTGCGGCCGACTCGTAGTGGCTTGAGACCTCAGAAGAGCTCTCCGCGAACTCGTGAGAGAGGGCGGCTCGTTTAGTTGGTCGACTGTCAACTGCACTGAGTGGCGTGGACAGCATTTCATGGTGCCGCCAAACTGAGCTCGACATTCACGGGCCCGCTCGACGAGTTATCGCTCGCAACCCAAGTGGCTCCAGTCGTCGTCAATGTTGTTGTTCTCACAGCTCCAATCACAAAGAAGGAAAACCGTTCAGATCGCATAGCAGTCCGACCGTGCGTCGACTTTCACGCAGAGGTTATCAGAACACGAACGTCTTTTGAATCAGTCCTCAGAGAACTCGGTGGAGCCGGTCGAGATTTCTTTCGTCGAACAAAATGTCCCGGAGTAGCTCCACTTCGGAAGTTTCGTGGAGCTCTCGAGTCGGGGTCTCACGTTGCCAGGCAGGTCCAGTCAGGTATCACACGGGCGTCCGATTCACCGGAACATATCCATTTTGCCATGGTACGGCAGAATCCGGATCAGTGAGCAAGAGCTCGGACGACGTGCATGCAGAGGCACGATGTTTTGGGGTTAGTGAACTGAATGAACGTGAGTTCAGCCTGAGTGTGTCCCAACCTTCCTGCTGATCCGGCTCGCTCCGCCGACACCGTTCCCTATTCTGCGATTCCGGGCTCAATCGACGCATGGAAAGAATACGAACTGGAAAATTCGGAAAAAAATCGACGAAGTTTCGGAATAAACCCGCGTCAATCTTGACAGCTCCCCAACTGCGGCGAGCGTTTTGTTCGTTCCCGCTCTAATGAGTATTATGACGTTAAAACATCCGCAGTTTGGTGGTGAACTTGACAACTCCACTTGCTACCAGGAGTTTTGAACGGAAGTGCCTGAGGACGAGAAGGAGAATCGTCTCGACGGCTCGGTCGGTATGGACCGGAGCATCCACTAAAGACGTTTCACGGCTCCATACTTTGTTTTTGCCGGTATCGCATCGCGATTGAGTTCCATCATAGATGACAAAATTCGCTGGAAACTCCATCTCAAAAGCTAGGACACTGAGTCTGCGAAAAATAACTAGAACGGATCCGGTTGTAATCCTAGAGGGCAGCAATCATGAGACAAATTAAAGGCTGGCTGAGACGAGAGAAATATTGAGCTCCATAATCGTCTTATCTTTATTAATTCATCCAATCGATCCCACATGCTCTCACTAACATGTTCTAGAGGAATTCAAGGAGACGCATCGAATCGTATGAAACAGCAGAACAACATCAGAAGACCCAAGTAAAGACCCTGTAGGATACATTTACAGCTCAGGATCACGGCGGGACGAATACGCAGCACAGAACGGAAATTACGCAGAATTCAGGGCTTGTTCGCCTCAGCAACCCAAGAATCCCGCTCACAAACGACTTCTCAGCTTCCCTAAGAAAGGATTCTCTCCTCACCGGCACAGCTGGCCACCGTAAACGGTGCTCATCGGTTTTTTTTTTCATTTTGGCATTCGGAATACAAAGTAGCAGAGACATGACATGTACAACAGCGGGACAACGAACAGCTTCACCAACAACGACGGAAGGGAGTGGATAACAGCTGCAATGAGCACAGGGAGGAATCAGGTTGACTTCGCGCCTTGATATGTTTGGTCGAGATTCGGTCTCTGACTCACGGCTGCATATTCTCCTGAATACGGGCACTCTTAGACATATATAACGCGAGCACTTGACAAACACAGGACGAACACCGAATAGACGCTGCGGCTGGGGCATGCATGGCCCACGAACATATACAAGTAATGCTTAACGATTCAGAGAATATCGGAGACCCTCGAGGTTGGGAACTAAGGACCGGGTGATCCCCGACGTATTGACTGTAGTCAACTAACAGAGATACCTAATAGGACACAGGACGTTCCTCGTCGGCCTTCATCTTCCGAAGTGGAATGCCTTGTTATAGAGGAGCAATAACAATAACATTTCTACGAAATGATGCTCTACATATCCTCCGTTCTGCCCTCGGCTCGCGGGCTTGCGGTCGTCGTTGCGGGTTGCGCGCCTTGATCCAGAGATTTCGCAGAGTGTGTTTTCTTCTTGAACACAGACGTTTTCAAAGTCCCGGAAGGAACCATCTTGGAACCGAACTCGGTGAACGCCGCGTCGAGGAACGTCATGGCTTGCACGAGCTGTTCATTAGTCAGAGGGAGACCTGGAATCATTTCGGCCAGCTTCCTCCCAGCCGGATAGAGCCCAGCGGCTCCGCCCCAGCCTTGACCTCCTCCGCCGCCGAAGGTTCCGGCTCCCAAGAACAAGATGGCGAAGAACGGAATAATGAAAGCAAAGAACCCTGCACAATTGAAAGCGTTCATGAGGAACATGTCGGCTGAAAGCTTGAGAAGGCATGAGGAAGTCCCAATCAGCTTTGTGAGCAAGACCACTTTGAAAACGACTTTTGAAACGAACGGAGCTGAAACTTGAGCGTCTTCCAGAACGACGTGAGTGGAGACCTAGCGACGGAGATACGAGAAAGGAAGAGGGACTCCTATCGGAAAATACCAAAATCGAAACTCACCGATGCAGAGAAAAACAGGTAAAAGTATGGCGAGCCCGCCACCGAAGCCTCCGAGTCGGGCGACGCGGCCCACGACTTCGTCAGCACTTTTCAGCATGTCAAAGGTCTGCGTTATCGGGGTACTCTGCGTCTGCGAATGGAACCACACCGAGTTAACCCTGAGGGAGTTACGAACCCGTAGAGCGCGGAAGTTCGGGCATTGCTTATCATGCACAATCTATCAATCAGGCAATCCATGGTCATATGGATCAATGGATGGATACACGAGTCCAGACCATCGCAAGCTACACATAGTCTACGTATAAGAGAAGATTAGTGATCTGAAACGTTCATGCCAAAGCTTCCAGACTCCGATCACAAATATCCGAATCAGAGGAAGGCCTGAGGCGCAATGAGGATCCTCGACTTGACGCTACGCGAGGGGACTCGAGGATATTGCCGCGTGAGGGGAGTGAAGAACATGGCGTCTACCCATTTTTCCAGCTCTTGTTCCGACACAATGTTCCGGGCTTCGAACAGTAGGCCCTCTTGACTGTGCTCTGCCGGGGATGAGTTCGGGCATTTTGGGCACCAATTGCAGTCCGGACCTCCCCCCCTGATGCTGAATTGTATCCGCTAGCACCCTTCGCCGGAGTACCGTTAGTCGGAGTAGATTCTAGCTATATCTCCGGAAACTTGAGCGAACAGTCGGTTTTCAGTTAAAATTGTGTGACCAACACTCGATGATGGTTCAAAGCTCAACGGCGGCCAGAATGCACGCACGTGATGAGTACCAGACGATACGTGCACTTGGTCGCATCATCTGCTCGCAGCATCGAACCGCTCGGCAAACTGTCCACTGAGAGATTCTTGAACGGTATCCGTTTCTTCGGAAACTATGATCACTGTCTGCGCAACTTGTCCCTTGTCTAAAAAGGTCGTGCGTGGATGCGGACGCAAATGAGCCAAACCAAACAAGCACCCGACAACGCTCGACGTAGCGAGCACGCTTCAGATCGGGAGCACACGGCACAGTTGAGGGTACTTCCCAACTAGAGCTCTGACCGATGATTGTGGTAACTAATACTCCGGCCGGCCGTCCCGTTGACGGACGAGCTGAGCTGATCGTCTGCGTGGAGTACCTGTGCAGCGGAGACCGCTGAGATCGCCACGGTAAAGAGCGCAATCCAGAGCATGCTGACGGTTGGGACTTGTTGGACACACAGCAACGTGAGCACCTTTGAGACATCCACTACACTGTGCAGGCAAGGGGGACCGTTAGGCTTTTAAGCAGTCCCCAGATCCAAGCCACGCCCTTTAAGACCGGAAGGGTCTGCGATGATACCAGAGAAGCTTGAGTGCTTGCGAACAAGACCTGATGTAATTTGTCTGGGTGTCTCCCGTTGCGCAATGCCCCACGCTGAGATCACTTGCGGGGAACAGAGCTATCGAAGTTGGGATCACTGGTGGCTCCACTGAGTACGGCGGCATGACCCATTCGATTTATTGTGAAGCATTGAATGTAGCTGAAAAGACCACGAAAATGTTGACATGACATCTCAGTGGAATCACTGACGTGATCATGCCGTTTGTCGGATAACCAGCGAAATGAAGTTGACCCTGAGCCGTTTACTCCTCATGCGATTCGCCGAAGTCCGGCTTCGATGGCTAGCTGAGTTCTTTCTTTGTCTGGTTTTGATTCGAACCTCGAGGAATGAAAAGTTATCTCTGAATACGAGCCCTAGTCGAGCTCTCGGGGTAGTCGATCCCCAGTGTCATGCGCTTTGGATGTTTCGAGGTTTGCGACCCGAATAACTCTCACGGATGTGAAATACGATCTCTTGGAGCGAGGGGACCGGACCCGGCGCGACATTCCTCGATCTCCCATGCTCGATCACGAGATCTCCCATTAAGCGGGGCGGAAGCAGAACAATATCTCAGAACTGGAATTCGGCGTTCCGGACTCTGACGCGTCTATGCATGCCGATAAAAGCGACTTCCTGTTAAGCCCGAGCGAGATGCATCCATCCACCCGGGCTGAATCACAAAGTTCAGTCAACTGGGGACTATTTCGTTCTGATGAGTCTGCCGGATTCACGCGGACGTTCTCCAGGCTCTGACATGAGCGCGTGATGGGTTTTCGAACCCGCGGCCGTTCGGAAATTTCGAGAAAAGAGCCGATGTCAACTGTCGAACCCGGATCTGGTCTTGGTCTCGAGTCAGCGACCCCAATCACAAGAATGCGCAATAATTCGCAGCTCCACTCGAAGTTTCCCGCCATCCCATGGAGGAGGTATCTCAGCGTCTCATGGAGCTTCGAAGTTGAGGTATCCATTGAAGTCGTCCATCCATCCGTCACCACCCATCAATCCGCAGACACATAGATGGATCGATGAGTTAGCCCTGATTTCCACAAGAACTGGGAATTTCAGTCATCGAACATCCAATCGGATGTAATGTTCGAGCGGGGCCACAGTACTGCGATGCTCGGGTTCCAGGCTCGTCGCAGTTGCAGTACAGAGGAGTTCTCCCATGGCTCTGAGCTCGTCCAAGGTGGGAGCCGAAGTATCTCTCTCGATTCCATCAGCGAAACCGAATCAGTCGTGCGTGAATCGAACCGCAATGGTTGACACCTGAGTCGGTTCGGGGGCATTCAAACCCATATCGTACCACCACCAGCAGATGCTCTTCCGTTGAGAACAACCGAAAAACCGTATCGCACGACAATTGCAATCCGGGCGTTCTTCCCAGAATGTCAGCCCGAGCTCGGACAGCCTCTAGCGAGAGTCACGCTGTGTTTTTACCTAACTCACGGCGTTCAGAGAACACGATGGTCGGTGGCTTCAGAACTAAAGGCTTCCTTCTGGTCTTCTTGATAAACCGTTCGTCGGCCCGCCACAAACGCAAACTATTCAAGGATCGAAGTGAGCCTCCACAGCTCTTTCGATGCTACGATCTGAAAAAGAGGTGATTACGCCCGCACGTCCTGTCGTTCCATGTATCCGAATCCCTCATCCACAGCCGCCGTTTGTGATCTACAAGGATGGCGGCTCTCCGTTCTGATAGTTCGTTTCCCCCAATCACTCGCGCCGGGTCTCCGCTAGAGGCCGTGCAGTCCCATGTTGTGGGAATGAATAGGGTGGTGGAGGTCGCTCTGGAACCAGATGCGCCTGGGAAGAAATTTCGAACTATTCAGTGCAAGTCTCTTCACTCTGATCACTCTTTAGTTATCAGAACGAGAACCTTTTCTCGCGCGAAAATTCGTGAAACTATTCCGGATTCGGCGGGAGACACTCGGCTGCTCCATGGGAGCGAGGCGGTTCTCGATCCCTCGCGCTGCACCGGGATCCCCAAAACTCTACGAACGATATAAGGTTGAAGCGTCGCATGTACGTCCCTCGTAGTGAGAGCCCTCTGTTCAGCTTATTTCACGACTCGGATCCTCCCGCTTTTCCAATCGCAAAACTCGCGGCGGAAGCGACAGGAGTGTCGCGTTCGCTGAATTGCAGCCGCGCGCTCGCCGGTTGTTTACGGGTTTCGCCATTTGTCCAAGCATGTCTCAGTCGGGTGACGTTGCGCAAGAAGCGACTCCCATCCAAATTACATCAGGACCAGTCCACCAGCACTGGGGCTCCTCTGGTATCATCGCGGAACCTTCCGGTCCTTCCAGGAGGGCGTGGTCCAAGTCGCCGCGACTCTTTATAAATTCATTCTGTCCACTTCGTTGCACTCTGCAGTGGCTATTCGAAGTTATAAGTTGTGTGGCAGCGTGTTAAATTCACTTTCGCTACTCCAGGATGCTTCGACTTGTGCTTCTCTTGGTTCCGTTGAGTGTGGTGTCCGCTGCCCAGGTTAGTTTCTCGAGTCCGAGGGAGAGGCCCCGAGGAGCGCCCACCTACCCCAGAAAGCCGGGCAGGAATCAGATCTCTGATCTAGCGATCCAACTTTGCAGAACCAGCGAATCCCAGTTACACAGACGATCGAAATGCTCAGAAGTGCGAATGACGTCTTCACTCGAGTTGCGAGATTCGGAGGCGGTGGCCTGGCGATTTTCCTGCCTGTACTCCTTTGCATCGGTGAGTCCTGCAGCCGTAGTAGTTTCCGATCAACCATCCTCCCATGCGGGGGAAGACCGAGCTCTCGATGAGAAGAGTATGTCCCTAGATAAAGTGATTCGCTGTGGCTCAGAACATCTCTCTGCTCACAGGGTTCTTCGCTTTCATCATCCCCTTCGTCGCCATCTTGTTTCTGGGCGCAGGATCTTTCAGCGGTGGGAGCCCGGGATGGGGTGGTTCAGCTGGGCTCTACCCGGCCGGTCGTAACCTGGCGGAGCTGATTCCAGGTCTCCCGGTGACCAATGAACAATTAGTTCAGGCGATGACTTTTCTTGATAAAGCCGTCACCGAATTCGGCTCGAAGTTATCGACGACTTCGACGGCGACAAACACCTCGGCGAAGAAGAGGACAGCTGCCGCGAAGTCACTCGATAAGGACCCCGACTTTAGCTCGAAATCAGCGCCAACCGTCGGTCCAGAACCTGAGGACGCGATAGTCTGAACCTTGAGGGTCGCAGCTCCAAACTGAACTGGTGACGACGACTTCAGATTCAGTTTTGAAAACCCAAGCGGGACTTCATGACAACTCCTGCGAAGCCGTCGTTCACTTTCCAGTATTTATTATTGTCCTGGCAGAACGGGTATTTCCTGTGATTCTGATGGCGTTCCACAGTGTCTGAGGGCTGGACGCGAGCGTTCAGATTTGTACTCAATGTCGAAATCAATGTGAGGTCGCTGAAATCCATTTCAACATCTGAACGCGTCAGAAACAGAAATTCTCCCCTGAGAACAAGTGGAGTCACTGATAGCTTCTTTCTTCTGTTCGTGTGCGCAGCTACGTCACATCGGTACCATATTCCATTCAAAATTTGTGAACGCATGTAATGTTGGATTGTGAATGAATAAAATCATAGTGAATGTACATCGAGCTTATTATTTAAATCAATGATGGGCGTCAACAGCGACTGATGGTTCACACGAGACCGGGTGATTGAGAATCCCCAGGTCAGTTATGAGGGGGATGAAAACGCTAATCCCTAGGGAGTCATTCCGATCAGGAGGAGTAAACGACGTCCGTGCCATTCGCTGATTTCGGAAGGAACCCCTCCCGAGCGCGAGAGGAACTGTCCTAGTCTACAGTTGTGCCAGGAAGAGAGAATCCCGTCGTGAAGTTTCTTCAGTTGATGGCAGGTTGACAACACTTCGGCGGAATCCGTCCGTTCAAACCGAGGTAGCGGTCTAGCGGTTGTGCAGCTGTTCTAAGGATCACCGGAGCGAGCCCCAGCCGGCAGTTGTCAACAAATGGGCGGCAAACCCATTCAACGCCTTCACATTCAAATGCTCACATGCTTCTGCGTCATGAGTTCTAACAACGATTGTTGATATCATGGATGAATCTGGAACCTATCCGATGAGATCACTTCCTTCCAACTTACGTATAACTATCCTGGTAAAAATCCTGAATCCACTCGTCTAAACGTTAAGCCTGCAGCACCCACTGCTTGCATACCAATTAAATACAAGCAGACTCAGAAATTTTGGATGCTGGACATTTTAGCGTGAACATTTTGGAGCGAGAAATTTCGGCGCAGATTCAGATGAAGCTACCATGAGCTATTCAAACAATTGCGACAGTATTGTTCTGTAGCCACCGATGCTTTTTTGCGATGCATAAGACCCTCGGAGCTTCCATCTATACCCTATAGTTTCCGTTGTCACATGCTCGAATTGTCCACAACCATAGTTGCTGGGTTTAAAATGTTCAGGTGTTGTCGTTGCAGGAGCGCCTCCAAACTTTTATTTTCTCTCGATTCAGGCTGCAATATATTGCATTGAAGCATGAACTCTCGGTGGGTATATTGATGTACGCTGAGTGAACTGTGCGGGACTCGGTCGGGACGATTTCATAAACCTAAGTCTAAGGTCCTTGAACTATGCTTCACTTTGAGAGATCCCGATGTCAGTTCCTTTCATAAGGGTCAATGAGATGTGCACAGCTTTAGGGCGATCACCAATGGAAGTGGGCTCCGTCGCCTAGATAGACAAGTCATAGCTGCGGACATCGTGAAAATCACTCCGACCGTGTCCCACACTGTTCTTCCAGCGTACGTCAACATTCCGATCATGCTGCAATGCGTTTTTTCACCGAGAATTACTGCCGAGTCTGCAGAGCGAGTAACTCTCGAAGTGAGCGATTCCAGCGAACTTTCCCGTGCATGCGGGAACGGGGACTATTGATGAAAGCTCCGGTGGTCACACTCGTCACATTAAGCATCGATAGCCACTGAGCAATACTATTCCGATGATTCCTGGGTGCTTCAGCTGAATCTGCGCCAAAACATCATGCGCCAAAACTTTCTGCGCCGAAATGTCCAGCGCTAAAATGTCTGCGCCGGAATGTCCAGCGCTAAAATGTCTGCGCCGGAATGTCCTAGACCGCAGAGACCAGTGCGATCGTTGATGCCTGTTTGAACTGATCGTCCGACTTCGTCGTCGAATACATACAGGAGCAAGCTGTATGACTCCGATGGGGAATCCGAGAATGGTCGGTCATCGTATCTCTTCGTCGAATCGCGTCAGAGAAAGCCTCCGCAAGTTTCGATTGGATGCATGCTATATGACCCATGGAAGAATAGTGTACATCGGAGAAGAATCTGATTGCATGCTTCGCCTCACATGTCACTGGAATGTGACTCGGAGTAGGCTCGACGGAGACCGACTTTTACAAAGCTGTGAGAGGGGTTGGCGGATTTCGTCCCTTGCGTATGATAGTTATCGGCTAAATCATCATGAGCCGGTCATGGAGCAATGAGAAGCTTCACCGCTTGCCGCCATCATGGACACGCTATGGAATCAACAGCGAAGCTTGGACTTATCCCCTATGAGCCCAAGCTTCCGAAACCTGTATGTTTCAATGGCGAACCTCAGGCGTAAAGCATGGGATGTGCGGCGAGCGCTCGATAAAGCAGAAGATGGGCTTCTTTCTAAGAAATGAGTACACAAATGTTTCATACGTTCGCCGGAATCATGATTGAAAACATATGTGTTCGAGGGATGTAAATTTCAAGCCACCCTCGGAGTCTCGCGTTGCTTCTTGGCTGATACACAATATTCAGCCGCATCCAGCGAAGCTATCCAACCAGCATGACCAAGATAGGTGATATAGCACTGCTGACGCGGGGAAAATTACGTAGTTTTCGCATATCATCTCATCTACTCCCGATGAAGCTGAGCGTTTTGAAGCGTTCGTCATTTTTTCCGAGATTCTCATAATCCGTGTAGAGCAATCCAGGAGTCAGGATATCCAGGAGAGAGTTATCAGACGCTGGCTCACCGATCCTCGGTGTATTCCAACTGTTCCGTACACGCGATGGTGCAACTCCGAGTTTTCACAGGGTCTGAATGAGGGCCATACCTTGAAAGCTCCGAAATTTACTCCGAAACTCAAATGTTTGGTCCTATTCCTGTAAAGGAAGTACGATGCTCGAGTGACATATGCTCGCGGGGCTTCTGCTCGAGAGCGTCTTCGGAGTCAGTCTCCTGAACGAGAAAATGCTGGCGAAAAGAGAGGGAGACATGATTATGCAAAATGCGAGAGGGCAGGCATGATTCTAAAGACCTTTAGGCTCCATTGCAATGGCGCTATCCCGTGCATCGCCCGATAGAAGTTGTGGCGCTCCAGGACTGCCCTATGAACGAGCCTAGTGAACGTCGGTGATGAGGACGTTGCCTGGAGAAGTCGTTCTAAGTCAAGTCTTCTCAAGTATTGGTGGGGATCTCATTGAAAGCTCGAGCGACCTATGAATCTGGAACGATTCGAAACGCCAATCCTCTACTCCATCAGGACCCTCGTCTAGCAACTCACTTGGGCACCTCCCGTAACGCAACTTTCATCGAGTCGGTCATCTTCCGTGATGACCACAATGATCGTGGTGACAATTTTCTTTCCATCCTGAAGATAAGAAGTAGTACGATCACGTTCTCCGCAAGCGCTTCCAGACCCAACGCGGCAGTTAGCTATCTCGTGATCCGTTCAGATTTTCATTTTTTGTACCACATGTGTTGCTAGAATCATGCTAGAAAATAGCGTTACTGGAAGAGACCTTGTAAACGGTTTTGACAGACGTTCTTCGCTGTTCTTTCATCCCGGGAGCTTCTTGGAAACATTCGATTCGCCTGGGCGAACTATATTCACAAAGTTCCCTGAAAGATACGGTCAATGATACCTCGTCGACTGTGATTCGGAAGTCCCCTATATAATAGAGAAGTTGGCTGTGGATCCGCAAATTCTAATCGAGAGTCGCGATCTCGGGAGCCGTGGTTACTGGCATTTCTAAAATCGGTCGAGAAAAACCATGGTACTCCACTATTTCCACCATCTATGAGCATGGGCAGCGAAATGTGTCGCGGAAAGCGTCTCCCGAGATCGGATGCTCCCCAAGGTCATCCTATCCACTATCAAGACTCGTTCAGGAGACCACCTGATCCTCGGCCTATCACCGAGCGAAGCTAATACATGGATTGCACGTCAGTGAGGTTCATGATTCCTGACGGCATGATGAGATAGCAGTTCTTCCGCGAATCAGGTATCTGATGAGATCGGAGAAACAATTGAGAAACAGAGGACGACTCACTGTGTCTTTAAGGGGTCACTCGTGTTCGGCTCCTGACGAATTTGATCAGACAACGCGAAATCAACTAATGTTGGGGCTCTCTTCCGGCTGTGTCCATGAGCTGCATCAAATGGGTATGAGCTGCGGCCCGAAAAGTAGAGCTGCACTGACAAATTCAGGCCCGCCGCAGCTTCTAGCTGTAATCCCTGCGAAATCTGTTGATTCATCTTGTCGAATCTTTTCCATCGATTTATCAAGCTATCTGCGCATCAGGACAGTGACCTAGCAAAGTTTGGGTGATTTGACGTCCTGTATTTATTCTGATACAGGAGCGCGCTATGATGGGATTCAGGTGGACTGATTAAAAGAAGAGCAGTCTCTACTATAAGCGTGCCGTCCAACAGAAAAGCTTGCGAGCCTTAAGGCCGATGACCGGACCAATGGGAACGGCCACTTTGTGATGAACGGAAAATTCGTCGGAGGACCTACTTGCAGTCCGAAAACCTCGATGGACATCGCTGTTGGCGATTCTGGAGCTGGAGACGGGTGGCTGCAAAACTTCACGACACGTAGCTGGCTGACTTTCTGATAGCCGACACCAGTCTTTCAGAAAGTGGGAGGCTCATCGAATCTTCGATTCACAACGTGGAAACGCGGCGAGAGCATAACTGCAAGCATATTGATCGCAAAGGCAGTATTCCAAGAATCAAGTCGAGGGAAGTTCCCGTTCGAGCGGTAGTAGTTGTAACTCCGCTGATTTTGTAGAGCGCACAGGGTTGTTAACGTAGGAAGGGAACTTCCTTACCCTTCCGTCTCATGCTCATTACTCGGTGAAAGTTGGTTCAGATTTTCGTCTTGGATAGAGGAACTCGATGAGCTCGATTCTCAGGCGGAAGGACAGTGGTCGGCTCGACCCGGCAACTCCATATTCGGGTAGCTTGGATCACTCCAAGAACACGACCCTGAGCGGGAACCCGGACGCTTGTCGAAGGAGGAAGCGAGTTCTCGCATAGCATCGGATTTCCTGGTTTTCAGTCACGTTCTCAAAATTTAAGAGCATCCCTCGGGCGTGTTGATCAGTTCTAGAGCAGCCCCCAATCGGGTAACACTCTCCTGAGGGGTTGAAAAATTGAAGAGCACGCTATTATTTCGAAATAGATACGGTGGTTACTTCCGCTCGATCAGGGAATCGAGCTTCAGCGGCTAGGGTCATCTCGTTTCTGGTTTTCATAGTGGAGCTAGTGAGGTTCAGTAACATCCTGCGTTTGTGGGAGCATCTTTCGCAGCCTGCGGAAGCACCTCATTCCGTCGTCACTGTTTTCGGGGCACGGTGTGAGGGCGTTCGGCCCGGGGGCCAACGGGGTGAGCCTGCCACACCCTAAGTCTGCACCAAGCCAGTCACGGACTGAGATTTTCTCGAAGCTTCCCTTACTGGTTAAGTGAACCAATGCCTACAGTCTCCAAGAACGAGGTTGATTCCGGAAGCTCGCCTCTTTCTACCCGGACTGTACGATTCTAGGGAAAATCCCGGGGATCGACTGCTAATTTGCAGTGGTGGCTCTGACGGTGCTGCAGGGTTTCGAATGGGAAAACGCATGGGGGGCTCGGTGGCGCTGTCGTCGCCGGGAAAAAGGGAAAGAGCTCAGTCACGAGCTTTGTCCAAACGGAATCTCAGACACATGGAGGCTCCGGCATATTTCGAACGACTTCCCGCAGGAAAAAGCTGGATATCACCAGCGGAATCGGTTCTTTTTCCCTCTTTTCGGTTCACGTGAGGACGTTCGATCACTTTTTAGGATACCACCCTCGTTACTGGAACTCAACTCACCTATCTCGTTATTTGAACGAGTCAGAGATGGTGAGTACCGGAATATGTGCACCTTGTCTCATTCACGAGGGACCGTGAATTCTAGTTTCTCGAAGGGCTGTTTCTGTATGGAATTTTCCAAACTTCGCCCAGGCATTTCCATCCGGGTGTAATTGAATCTCAGCGAAACGATTTGACTCAAGTTACGCGTACTGACTGTCGTACGGAGCTCTTGCTGCGAGAAACCGATGTAGTTACGAATGGAGGAAGGGAGAGAGAGGCGGGAAACCGTGTTTTCGTGAAGAGTGCTCATCGAATGTCATGTTCAGAGGAACGGAGATAACTTTCCGGACCGCGGTACTGAAGCGTTGCTTCCGGAGCTAGAATGGGAAACGGAACAACTTCTCAAAATAGCGCCGTGCGCAGATCCCCCTCATGAATGCTCGCATCAATATCGAATGAGGTGATTGTTCTGGTGATGTTTAACGCTCAACCTGTGAAGGCTTCTAACAATCGTCGCGACCCGTTTGCCAAACATTTGAGCGTGCTTCCTAGCTCAGTAACGCATATCATGAACGGGGGCAAAAACTCATTTGATACACATGCTCTGAAGTTATATAGTTGAGACCAACTCGACTACGATCTTTATCCTCGAGCTGAGCGTCCAGTCGTTCGTCGAGAAAATCACCAAAGTAGCTGGAGAGCGACTGAAACTGCTACATGACTTCATACCTCTACCTGGTTGATAGCTCTGGAAGATTCTGGCTTCATCACAGCGAAGGGTGTCGCAGCACCTGCCACGAATAATCCGAAAATAAAAACATACGAGCAGAGGAATCAATTAGAGAGTTGAGCAAGCTCCAAGACTTTGCTCTCGAGATTCAAACAGAGTGGGATTAGATAATCATTGCTGTGCGTTTCTTCCAGGAATGCGGACCAGTGGTTCCCGATGTGGGGAGCGATTGGCTGGAGAAGGGAGTCATCGCCGGATTCCGGGTGTGGCAACTGATCTTCATGAGCGGGGCGGGTGCAACTGTGATAAGTGAGTGGGGCACTTTACTCGATTAGAATACAACGGATTGGGTAGCTTGTGGGAATCGCCGAACAAGCTCCTCCGATGGTCTCTGGAGGCAAAATATTCTGCCCATGTCCTCCCAAGGGAGTTCAGTCGTGAAGTTGATCTCCAGAAGACCTTCTCAGGTATATTGGAACCGTTGAGTGAGATCCCGACCACTTGCTCTTCCTCTCTGGGCTCTCGAAACGACGAACAAAGAAGACTTCGCCGGAGCCACGGAGTTTCAAAATCTGCTTCTCGTTTCAGTTGTTGTCATGTGTTGCTTCATGAAATGTCGAGTCCCGCGGACAAAACAAGAAATTGAAGCAGACTGTTTGCGCCGGGAGCTGACTGTACAGTTTCGGAAGCAGCTGAACAAGCTGCCCCCCGAAGATCTTTCTTTCGTTAAATGTGAGTCCAAGCTCCCGCAGCAGGCATTTCCGGTCGAATTAGCAAACACTTCACACGAGATTGTCGTCATCCGAGGAAATCCGAGCAAATCGCCCACAACATCTCTCGAATCCCATCACTGGATCTGAAGAGATCGCCATGACCATGACAACTGCTTCTCTCATCGAGATTCCTGTGTATCCAACTCCCAATTACCTGCCTCCCCTCCACTTGGCATTGCCTGGCATACTCCAGGCATGTAACTCACGCTGCTTCTGAAGTCCGGCTCTCTTTTACAGCTCTAGAGAAGGTTCGAGAAACTTTCGAGCACGAAGAGGAGAGACGCAAGCGAGGCTCTTGGGACTCACTATTGGAAGATGGCCAGGAATTGACAGTGAAACGCAAAATGCGGAAGCTGTTCCGCGTCTTCCGATTCAAGAAGAAGAAAAAAGACGAGGATGCGGAGGGAGGTAACGGCAATGCCGCGGATCCCAAGGTGAGGAAAGTCACGAGGGTGAACGACTGACTGTTAATCATCTCGAGGAATTTTCTTTGATCCTCCTCCATGACGTCAGCCGAGATGTCGGCTTCAACGTGATCGGCGGCCCCAACTCAAGATTTTTTTTGGTTTCAGGGCGTCGCTTCAGAAGAGAACGGAAACAAAAAGGAGCCTCCGGCAGAGAAACCTAAGAAAAAACAAGTTGAGATCGAAGTTGAGACTAAGAATCTCGTTCCCGGGTGATACGTCCGGTTTCCTCCACATGGTCTTTGAACTCTTTCTGATCAATAAAACGGTGGTTTTCGTATTTTGTCATACCAAATGAGAGCGGCTTCCCTTCTGCCACGCACCCGGAGTTGTTCACTATCACAGCGACGTTGTTGAACCGCACGACCCACGACGAAAGCATTAACAACTTTATTGTTGCCAAGAGATCATCAACCACAGGTCCTCCCACCCGGATACTCCCAACTGCGACCAATATCCCTTAGTTTTCCCGGACAGGCATGGATATCACTCCACATGAGAATTTGTACGCAACATCGGATCTCGTTGATGCTATCATGGAACACCTTTACGAGCTCATTTCTTCGATGGTCCAGCTTTCAGAAGACGGCGGATTCCTCAAGTGCATCATCGTCAGGGTCGAGGAAATTCTCGCCGTTGTCGAAGTAGGTGTCCGCGTAATCATCGTCTACGCCTTCGTCCACATCGTCTTCATTGTTCGGAGCCTCTTCTTCTTCGGCGTCTTCCTCATTTTCAGCCTTTTCTTCCTCCTTGTCTTTATCCTCCGACAGAACCTTATCTAAATTTATGTCTGAAAGAACAGTTGGGTGAGCTTCGGGCATGGTTTCGTGAACTTCTCCGTTGGATTCAGAGGCAATCCTCCTATTCGGCCATTGGATGACAAGGAGAAGCGGATTCAAAACCTCAACGACCATATTCACATCTGATTCGTATCCACTCACCCTTAATTCTTTTGACCACTTTCTTTTTCGGTTTTGCCGTAAGCACTCTCGGGAATAGCTCTAGACGGTAATCGTATTTCTTCTCTGACATTCCGTAGTCGAGTTGATCGGAATATCTTTCGATGGCAGGCTTCTCTTCTGCAAGTCGAACATGAAATGCGTCCTCTCGGATTTCTGTCCGGAGCCGATCGTAAATTGTGGCGATGGTCTTCATTTCCTTGAAAAATCGTAGATTATCGTTTGAGACAACTCGGAATCCTGCAGAAAACATTGGCCGTCTGATGAATACACCCCGACAGGGCAGCCTACCTCTTCTAGGATTCCAGGCACCGGTTTCTGTGCCAACGGTGGGTAGAGTGGCGGGGGTGCGGTTTGAATTTGTGGCAGTGATTCACCTTTGGTGAAACCCAGCCGGGTAACATCGATCGAGGAGCCCGACTTCGGTTTCGGAGGCATCTGTAGAAAATAGAACACTTTGAGCCAATGTTTGCTTTTACGGAACAACGCTTCATTCGTGGTCCAGACAGAGCATAACCGCAATCAGTCCGAGCGCATCTGACCACAAGAGGGGTCGAGCCCCTCTGAAGAGGACCAGACGAGCTCGGAAGAGTTTCTCAGTGGGTGCCTCTCCGAATATTTGAGTGTTCTTTCACCACACAGGCAGCGCGAGATTCGTTCGAAAAAATCGAATGCAACACGTGCTCCCTAACGCGGACCGTCGAGCATCGGGACGCGTTGCAAGTTGAGGGGATTCATGCTTGTCGACGGAAACTGATTCTCCACCGAGTCGATTCCGAGGTTTTCGAGCTCACCCTAGGAGTTGACGTTTAACGGATGTTTATCGCGGGCGGTGTAATGTTTACTTCTTTTTGAGCAGCTGCCGGAGTTCTCTTCACCTGAGACAGACGATTTGGGAAAGGGAACAGAGCTGTCCTCTCCCTATCGCTGGGAGCACTAGGGACCCTTTACCGCGTGCCAATCCAGCGACTTCACCAGTTCGCTGGAGCAAGTGCTCGATCACTCACCGAACGCAGCTGCGAGGATTTTTTCCTTCTTTCAGCGGAGCTCCATTCTACAGTGAAGACGTGTCATTCGCCACCGCCGTCTTTCTAGCGGAGTGCTCTCGGCGTATCTGACTGTTTTTCGCTATCACGGTTTCTTCCTGCCTTTGAATTGTTTCCAACTATCGCCAGAATGAACAGGAAGAGGCCAGTTTGTGAACAACTCCTACAGGAGCGTGCGAAGGCCACCTTCAAGACCCAGGAGCTAACGTACCTCCTAGATGGGGATGAGGAGAAAACCAAACGGAGAAAGGAACTGGGTGAGTGATGTCAAGTCGCTGTGCGCAGCGGGTCTGTGTGGAGAGCCCGCAATTCGACAGAGCGGGGTACTCCTTACATGTTTCTTGGTGCATTCCGGAAGCAAGTCGATTCCGCCTGCTCTCCGTCGAAAGATGAAGACGCGACTATGGTGCGTTCAAAGGAGGTCAACTGTGCTTGACAGTCGATATCTTCGCAAAAGCGAACATCAAGGCTTAGAATGGTGCCCGCTTGCATCACAGCTCGTCTCTTCTCGCTGTCATGTCGAAATTCAAGAATGTCGCCGCCGTCGCCGAAGTTACGCTTTTCTGTCGTTCAAGGAAGATCCGGGTTCGCTGTCTGAGAAAAGAACACAATGATAGTGGTCAACAATCAGCTTTTCCTTCCAATTATGCTGCTTCCATGATACCTTGGCTCTGATTTGCGACCGCTTGGAATCCATTTGATATTTGACTCAGCCTCCCGCTAATCTCGTGGTGTTGATTCTGTGACTTCGATTCCAAGGGACAATCAGCATGGTTCACCGATTGAGTCCGGTAGCTGTTTGCGTGTCGTATAGCTAATAAGTGATACTGATTCGTTTCTGCTCGTCCACAAGATGGATCGGCTTGACTTCAGCTCCGAAGTCGCGAATCCGGCGGCAGCTGGGCTCTTTGCTTGGCTTCCGGGATCGGGGAATTCCGACCGCCGGACCCGTCTCATGTGTACCCAAGATTTAAAATGGAAATCGGATATTTTTCGTTGATCATATGGCATTGGAACCAACGCTGCGTTCTCAGAAAATTCAGAGGATTGACCCATATGAAACTCGCCATGATTAGTTGTGCTCCTCAGCAGCCTGATGTTTCGAAACCAGGGTCAGCCATGATATACGATCTTAATGCGCGAACCGCTTGTAGAATTGATGAGATTAACTCACGAAGAGTTGGGAAAAACAACACAAATCAGCCATGACTGATTGCGCTCGTTTCTCCGATTTTCCAGAGAAACTGTTCCACGACGATCCACAGTTCCAGGATGAAGTTCCGACTGTGTATTTGTCGCACGAAGAAGCGTACGAGAACGCTCTGTCCAAAACCTTGAAGATCTACCAGAAAGCACTCGACCTGTCCGATCCTCGCGAAATCCTGTAAGTCCATGCGTGTTGTTACTGAATCGAGGAGCCTTGCGCTCTTCTTTTCGCAACGTCTCTGAAAGTTTGAGCGGTCACGGCGACTGTGGTCAAGGCCCCCAAAGTTGAAGGGTAAACATATCCGGCTAGTCGGTCCGAATACTCGTTCAGCGAAAAATACTCATCGGCGATGACACGTGTGTTCCTGACGAGTGATTTCAAACACGGTCTTCGGGTTTTGGTTCTTATCCACAATTGCTTCCACCGAGAGAGCTATCGCGATATCGCAATAGTCAGATTCTGATCTGCAATCACGTCTGCTATGGAGAGCTGCCTCGGAGCTGAACAGCAGATACGCGCATCGACTGATGAAATTGCACGATCCACACTCCGAATAGAAACAAAGCGCTCAGACGAAATCTTCTGTTCTGCAGGACCGTCGCTGATGCTATTCTGCACGATGCCACTCCGGTGCACGTGCATTTCGTTATGTTCGTCCCGGCGCTCATGGGACACGCCAACGAAGAGCAGCAGGCACGCTGGTTGCCCGACGCCTTGACGATGAGGATTATCGGATCTTATGCGCAGACGGTATGTTCATCACCGCGTGTCCGACACCTCTGCTTATTGGAACATCCATCAGAATGCCATGCTCGGTCGACTCGAACGAATCGAGAAGAAACAACTCGGTGGATGCTAGATGCAGTGCTTATGATATAAGTCTCCGAGCGAACGGACCGATGAAGATGAGTCTTTTTCAGGAACTCGGCCACGGAACATTCATAAGAGGGCTGGAAACGACTGCTACATACGATGAAGCCACACAAGAGTTCGTTTTGGAAACCCCAAAACTCTCTTCGATCAAATGGTGGCCAGGCAGTCGTGAGTTTTCGAGTCCTCATTTAACCGTTCGATTGAACTTTCACCCGATTCCATGCTGGATGCTTTGGTCAGTTGGCGACTAACGAACTCATTTGACTACTCCTCAGTGGGGAAGACGGCAAATCACGCCGTTGTGATGGCCAAACTCTGGACCAAGGGTGAATGCTACGGCATTCATCCATTCATGGTACAGCTTCGAGACTTGAGCACTCATCAGCCGCTTCCTGGAATCAACGTCGGAGAGATCGGACCGAAGATGGGGCTCCGATCTGCTGATAACGGTTTTCTCAAAGTGAGCATTTCTACCGCGTTTCGCAAGCTCCGAGGCTCGTCGTTTGAGATGATTCCATGCTCACCTGTCGGAGAGATCCTCACGTTTGGAATGACATGGACGGGAGGGTGGCAAAACTAATTCGAAAATTTCCGATACCTCAGCTGGACAAAGTGCGAATCCCTCGGGACAACATGCTCATGAAAAATGCTCAAGTGACCCCCGACGGCACCTATATGAAACCGAAATCCGACAAACTCAACTACGGGACAATGGTCTTTGTACGAGTGCTCCTGCTCGACATGCTCGCCTTCAATATCTCGAGGGCGGTCACAATAGCAACCCGTTACTCTGCGATCCGCAGGCAGTCTGAGATTGTCGCCGGGTAAGTTCTGAGAGCATATACACGTTGTTCAATTGGATTCGGAGGAAACCAGAATACGAAGTTCTCAAAGCCTCGCGTCTGAAATTCCAGCGCCGGTGAGACTCAGATCCTCGACTACCAAGCCCAGAGGTACAAACTTTTCCCCTTGATCGGCTTATGCCACGTACTCCGCGGCATGTTCACAATCTTGATGGAGATGTACAAACAAGCGAACACGGATTTGGAGCGCGGTGTCCTAGACACCCTCCCAGAGCTTCACGCCATTTCATCCGGGCTCAAAGCGCTCTGCTCGGATCAAGCTTCAAAAGGAATCGAGGTGAGGCTCGGCTCCAGTTAATCACCAACCCCGTCCCATTTCTTGCTGTCGTCATCCTCTACAACCCCAGCTCCGGAGCCGATAGGCAGTCACAGACACCTAAAACTTTCGTCTATGGCTCCCGTAGGTCTGCCGTCTTGCTTGCGGCGGTCATGGATACATGCTCATCTCTGGCTTGCCTCGTTTGTATGCAACGACAGTAGCCGCTTGCACCTACGAAGGCGAGAACACCGTTCTGTATCTACAGACCTCGCGATTTCTCCTCAAGTGCCTCACAGGTCAACATAAGCTAGGGGCGAACTCTCAACTGAAGTTCCTACTGAGCCCAGTCTCTCCCTCGGTACAACCGTTCAACAAAGAACTGTACGGACTTGAGGGCGCCTCACACCTGGTTCCGTATTATGCCGCCGCAGCTCACAGAGAGCTGTACATGGTCGAGGCCAAACTCAAACGCCTTCAGGCTGAAGGCTTGACTAGTGGTGAGTAGGCGCAGCATTCGTAACGGATGCACGTTCACATGAAGCTCTTGCGCGTGAGTCGAGCCAAATCGGAGAGAGAGCTCGTATCGAAACTAAAAGTGATTTTTCAACTTTCAAGATAACGCATGGAACTCGAGTCAAGTTGATCTGGCGAGAGCTGCTCAAGCCTGCATCCAATACTACCTGGCGAAGAATTATGTCGAGTGGGTAGCCCAGAACAAAATATCCCCGGAACTCCGCACCGTTTTAGCCCAGATTTGCCAGCTCTACCTCCTCCAGGGTATCTACGAGAATCTCGGTCGCTTCCTACAGGTGAGCTGAATTCCAGGGCGTGAAACTGAATCAACTACTTTCTCGCTCAGTCCCTTCTCCGAACAACGGGAGGAAGGGATATCTAAGGGATCGTCGGTCATGATCTCCGACCACCCTGGTCGTTCATGAAGATTCCTTGGGGGAAACTCACGATTTTCTTTTCCTCCTCCCAACAGGTTGGACTGAACACCGAAGACATCACATCCATTTCAAACCTGATCACGCGTCTCCTCGACGACATAAGACCAAACGCTGTCCCTCTAGTAGACTCGTTCGACCTCCACGATATGGTGTTGAGCTCTGCGCTGGGAGCATATGACGGTCAAGTGTACGAACGCATGTACGAGTGCGCTCTCCAGTCCCCGCTCAACAAGAAGCAAGTTGTCGACGCTTATGGGAAATACCTGGAGCCACTTTTCAAGAGCCAACTATAAAGGAGCTGATCCAGACGAGGAAGTGCAAGCATCCATGTCTCTCAACATTGGGTGACATCCACTTCCTGCTACAAATCATCTGAGTTGTTAAGTGGAAGCTCGGAGCTCGCCCGCTCCAGCAGCCGCTATCCTCTGTGTTGTATTTCCACATTCCGACCTTTGGTAGGTATGACAAGAGGGATACTTTTTTACCTACGTTTTCAGCGTTGCGAATTTCGTAGACAGAATATAATAGCATTTGCAATAAGCGAGCACTTGATAAGTGTATCGATATATACATTTATACGGTAATAAAAAGAGCTGCTGTTCTTGTGGGAAACGAGGACACTTTATAAACATGACTCCATGATTCGGGCTGAGACACGAGAAGAGAGGTGGCAAGAAAATGCCTCTACTGGAAGTCTCCGGAATTCCCCACCGTTGGGGGTTCGCAGCCGTCGTATACGTCAAAGTATTTTCAAAATCAAACAGCTTCTATTCGGCAAATTATCAGGAGGAAAAACTCTGGGTCTGGGAGTGCCCAGACAGCCCGTGTTAGCTATGGAAGAAGGAACACTTGCGAAGGGCTAACCGGTGATCTCGCCGACGATTGGACGTTCTTTAACGCGCCCATCTTGAGCGGACACTTAGACTGGCTCGACCAAACTCCATCCTGTGTTTCGGAAAATGTTATGCGAAATAAGAGTTCCGATGTCGACAAAAGTTGTTATCAGCCCTGGTAGGTATCGTCAACGGATTCCACAGCAATTGGTGTTGAGTGTTCTTCCTCAACAACCATCGCCATCGCATCCTGAGACAGCCCGCAGTAATGAAGCTTTCACCACCCCTGCCTCGATCGAATGGAACCTAACCTGAAAATGGAGACGTCAACACCATTTCCATCACTGGCGTGAATGTATATCCTCACTGGCGAGAGACATGCAGTAATCACGCGTTCCGAGAGAGAAAGCTCGCTCTTTCCCTCTCCGCCTGTCCGTGAGAATCTCGTGATTCGATAACAATCGTATATCGCTCTACTTTAGGGGATATGGAACATCCCGATAAAACACCTACAGAGGCTCAATTGCCTCTTGAGAGGCTGGTTGAATGTTCGCAGAGTCGTCGAACATACGGCAACGAGTCGCCCGACCGCTTTCGAACACAAGGGAATATCGCAAAACCGCGGGCGGGGTAGTCGGCGGGTATTCCTGCATGAGATTGACAACTTTGACAGCGGTACTCGGCCAGCGGGGTGTGAACTTTGGAGTCATTCGGTACCGGAGCTTTGGGGTCTTCGTCTGCGGGGAACACAAGGACGATTAGTGCCGCGATATTTGGCTATTCGCGAAAAGGAACCTGGATGGTGAGCGAGAAACTCTTCGACAGCGACAGAGGAGACCGCGGCTGGTGAATCATTACCTCCTTCGCATCCTCATTCGAACGATTTTGAGGAACTGCAGTCGCCAGCGTGTTTGTTCTGGAATCGGAGAATCTCATGCGTTGGACTTTCCACCGGGTTGTTGAAAACTTCCGGAAGCGTGAAACATTGACCGCAGATCTGCTTCTCCGTTTGAGACTCGATTTTAGCGGTGGTTTGCCTCGATCCAGTGCTCTGGAAAGCGATTCTTCGGTTTGAGCGGACAGCTCACCAATCCCAAAGGTCTCAGCGTGTCCATCAGCTCGACATATCTAACCGAACAGAGACAAGTGGAAACAATACTCAACTTTTTCGCGATCCCAGCCATGATCTTGTCGGTAGAAGCAGTCGATCTTCTCGCCTGGATCTCGATCGAATATCAGAGGAGGAGAAGTGCACACAAGCCGCTGCGCACGTTTCGGCGGGGAACGTGTGGCTGTTCCGATCTCTATCTACGAGCTCATCTTGATGAGTGGTGGGAATGTATTCATATACAGGGCTATTAGTCTCGTCCATCAGGATCTGGGGGAGCCAAACAAACAAATTCCAATCCGCTCGGAGCATCGTTGACAAGCGGCTGAGTGTATCTATCCTGGTCTCTGTTAGCTCTCGATCTCGGGGTCCACATCTCAACATGAAACCCGGATTCTGAATCAAGACGATCCAGAGTACGAGGAGCACACGCATGACCAGAATTGGTTCATGAGCGGGACGATTTCCGGACCCGGGGGGAAACGACGGTTTTCAGAAGTGATAGAGCCAAGTCTCACAGACGACGACAAGTTTCCGTCATCATTGAAGAGAACTCATTGATATCATGGCACGAATACAAGCGCTTCCAGTAGTCTTTGTCGGGGTACTCGCTCATATCCTTGGTATGCATAGCCTGGGATAAACAAAGGTCGGAAGAACATTGCCCTCGCCCTTCCCCTCCAGCTACACCACTGCGTGAGTTCCCATGAGCTGTCCGACCCACATCGGGGATGGTCAGCTCCATTGAGAAGAGTCTGGGACGTTTTACTTCTACAAGGCAAGATCTAATACACGCTAACTACATTCTGGATGTCTTCAAGTTGAAATTTCTAATCAGAAGTTCACGTCTACCTTAGACGCCAGTGACGCCCCTATTTTCGCGACGATCTATCCCGGACATCAAAAGCGAACGCAACGGCGGAAAAGTATTTTACAGTGGACAAGATGTATATCTCGAGCTCCTAGTTAGACATCCGATACCATAGGACTTCAAATGAGGGCGCACCTCAGGGGCGGGAATCGGACGCAACAAGAGCTTCAAAATATTGGAGCTGAGAAGTATTCATAGTTTCCCTTCAGATAAGAAAGATGCTCCATCAGATCACTATCAACATTCGGATTCCCTGTCAGCGATCATGGAGCAGTGAGAAGGCAGGACCCATTGCATCAGTTGTGGTTCGGGGCATCGAAAGAAGTTGCTTCGCGAGGACCTTCATGTGTTCGTCAGTCAGTCTGCGTCAACGAGTCTTACGCTCAACTTTCTCCTCTGTTTCCACTGCTCCATAAAGTTCAAGGAGATCACAAGCTTCAGGTCCGAGGCCTATGGAGACACCTTAGGAATAAAACCTGTCTGAAAACGTGTAGGCATCTGGAGCGAGGCATAATTTATTTTCTATGAACAGAGTAGAGCTTCTATGTTGACATCGATCAAATTTGAGCAACGAGCTCGAATTCGTTCCGCTGTTCAGCCGGGATGATGTGATAGTATTTCTTGTAGAGAGCACTCAGGTCTCGATTTGCGAAATGGTGCGCAACTTCGCACGCTGGGTTGAGATTAACCTTTTCTCTCGTCACGAACACTCTGCCGGGTACCATTGCGTAGAGAGAGAGCTTGCTGCCTCTTACTTGCACGTTCAGGCCGGGAAAGAATCTGGAAAGCGGAGATCTTGGAACAGGCTGGCCAAAAATAATTCAATCGTGGTTCACGCAAATACGAATTGAAATAAACTATCTTGTTGCCGACCACGATACTTCCAGGACGATCTAGGGTATCTACTGTTCTGAACTCACCTGGGCACCCGTTGCTTCACGAGCATCGATCCCTCTTTCGCGAACTGCCCTTGCACGTATTTATAGCCGTACTCCTGCCCCTTCTGCGCTCGATCCTGACGGCACGCTCGATTTCCTTTGCTCCTCGCACTTGCACTACGAACTTGTTCGATTGAACAGCTCCGGAGCGCGCACAACGGATTCCTCAATTGCTGGAACATCCTTCGCTCTGAGAGCTGTGCAAGGAAACTCCAAATCACCGTGTCTAGACGGCTGATTCGAACTGCGAGAAAATTTCCAACCAAACTCAGGAGAGCTGCGCGAACTTTGTTATGCCTTCTCCGGTTCACATAGAAGCCTCATTCCCCCGAGCCGCGCACCGCAGACGCGGAATCTCGCGGCGAGGCTCTTCTCCGCAGAGCAAAATCCTGCCGAAGTCCGCTCGCAGTGTTACGAAATCCCAATCCCAGAGTTTGCCAATGTGACCGCGGGGGCTTCATGGAATCCGGAAGGATCACCCACGAGGCTTCTATGCGCGGCTCGCGCACCGGATTTGAGAACGCCGGTTAAACTCAGTTGAATCGCCAGAGATCTGCCAGCATGCTTCCCGGTCTCCGAAAAGTTTTCAGCAGTGTGAGAAGTCACCGAGGCTGCCAACTCAGGATGGCATCCAACTTCACTGTTAAATTCGATGATTACGGGGACCCTTTGAGTGTTCTGAAACATGAAACTTGTGAGATCCCGAAAGTTTCCGACGGTAGCGTCCTGCTCAAAGTTCTGGGTTAGCGCACATCTTCACTTGCATTGAGTCATCATGTAGTTATTCATGGAAGGAGCTGGGTGCCGTCCTCCTCTGAGGAGATAGTAAAGATATCCTGCCAGCTGTCGCTGCACTTGACACTGAGCGTCAATAGATTCATCTTCCAGTCGCCACCAGGTGACTTGCACACTGAACCCGAACTCTGTTGTGAAATACGAAGTCGTTCCAGCTTCGCCGATCAATCCAGCGGACATCAATTTGATCCAAGGCACCTATGGAATCAAGCCGCATCTCCCCGCCAGAGCTGGGCTTGAAGGAGTCGGAGAAGTGATCGAAGTAGGGAGCGGTGTTCACAAACTGAAAACCGGCGACTGGGTATTGCTCCCGGGAGACGCGTGGGGAACATGGAGGCAGTTCGGAACCGCACCGGAGACTGGGTTAGTGATCTAGATGCTTGGAGCCGATATTCCTGTTGGAAACAGCCTCACGCTTGAGTTCATCATTCGCGCCTGTCTCAGGCATGGATGAGCTTTCAAAGTAGAAACAATTTCTGAATCGACTCTCCTTTTTGATTCCCAGACTTCGGAAAATTTCGAACAAGCTGGATAAGGTCATGGCGTCGACGATGCTGGTCAATCCGCCGACTGCATATCGAATGCTGAAAGATTTCGTGAGCCTCAAGCCCGGGGATACTGTGATCCAAAACGGAGCGAACAGTGCCGTAGGTCAAGCTGTGATTCAAATCGCGAGAGCCTGGGACCTGAAAACCGTGAGTTGGCGCTGGACCGCAAAGTTGCTCGTTCTCGACAGGAAGCCTCGGCTATGTCTACGACGAAAATAATCCGACCAATCCTCAGGTGAACATCGTCAGGAGTCGACCCGACGTCGCAGACCTCAAGCAACAGCTGAACGCGATCGGAGCGGACCATGTCGTTACCGATGAAGAGTTGCGACTCCCCGAGATGAGGAACATCTTCAAAGATATTCCCTCGCCGAAGCTGGCGCTCAATTGCGTCGGCGGCAAAAATTGTTCCGATATGATGAGATACGTTGCGGACGGGGGCTCCGTGGTCACTTACGGCGCGATGTCGAAACAGCCCGTGCTGGCTTCTGCGACTGCTCTGATCTTCAAGGATCTCAGAGTGGTGGGATTCTGGCGAACGAAGTGGGCAAAGAAGCATTCCGGATCGCCCGAGGACGACCTCATGTACAAGGAGCTGGAGGAGCTCGCTCTGGGGCACAAACTGTTGCCGCCCAAGCACAACCTACATAAACTCCAAGACTACCGCCAGGCCGTTCAACAGAGCATGGAAGGATTCACGTCAACGAAGCAAATTTTACTGAATGAATAGCTTCATCTCAAAACCAATCGTTGTTATGCGGATAAGTTTGCCAGGTGTATAAAATGAGCTGCAAGAGATAAATGGCTCCGTTCGTTATGAAGCGTCGACTCCCTGTAAGCATCCCGCCTGATGTAGTGTCGGGCAGTACGTTTCTGACAACTACTCGACTTGATATTTTCAGTCTGGTGGCGAAGTGGTCCAGGCGTGCCTCACTCCTCGAGTAGGCTATTCGAGAATGATAACGTCACCCGGGAGGCTGAACATCCCTCAAAAGCAGGCTTCCTTCCCCTCAGCCGTCGGCTTTTCTGTTCTGTTTATCGAGCCGTGATTCAATCTTGGTCCCTTTTCGAACTCACGATCGAGCCTTTCCGGGAATCGAGATGCTTTTCTGGGCTTCGCTGCTGAGAAAACTTAAACTTTCTTCCTGAGCCAAAATGAAAGGGAGACAAGCATACACGGGACACCGCGGGCGATACAACTTGACTCGAGCTTCTCGAGCTATTCGTCCCGAGAAAAATTTGGACGCATCTCTCGGATGTGTGGCAAAGCCGAATCAGCGGGATGACCTCCCGCACAAGTGCATGAGCTCGGTGTCGGCGAACTTAGCTCTGCACGCCTGATTCCGGATCCTTTCACATCTGCTTGTAGGGCTTTTTGGCAACTCGCAGGCTCCATGAGCTCGGTGCCCGCAAACCTTGATTCTGATCACATCGCGATAGCAATCGGCAGAGCCGGATGATCGAAAAATTTTCTATAGGCCAGATCGAGTCGTGGCTCCTTCTATATGTCGACAGGGGGGAAATCAGTGGCGAGGGAAAATATACAAATTTATTTCTATTATGTACACGATAATTAGAGTACAACGCGTATCCCCATCTGAACAGAACTATATCAGACCCTGCATCTCTTTCATGAATTGCGCATACGCGTCGTCTTTCGTAGGTTTGTCCTGCTGTTGTTGCTGCTGCTGTGGCGCGGGATCTCTCTTCTGCGATGGTCGGGTCGGTTCGTTGCCTTTCTTCACTCGAAGCTGGGTCGGTACGAACTTGACAACTTCCTGCTGCAGACTTCGCATCTGAGGTTTCGCCTGGATGGTGGTTTTGCCCGCGGTCGACAACTTGATCATCTTCGGAGGAGGCGGTTGCGACATCGGAGGCAGTTTCGGGGGTGGACCCATCGGCATCCTGGGAGCCCCTTGGGGTGGCATTCCGGGTGGCATCATGAACTCCGGCGGAGGGGGTCCGACTGGAGGATACGCATTCCACATGGGCGGGGGTGGCATCGCCATGTGGTGAGCAGAGGGGGGAGGGAGTATTGGTGGCGCTTGTTCTTTCTGATGAACCTTCTCGAGTTGCTGGAGGAATTCGAGCACTTCATCCTTGGCCGTGGTTGGTTGTGGAGCGAACCGTAGGTGTTTGTCAGACTTCGATTTCGCGGGTGCGCTGACGTGGGGAGCGGGATTTGCTTGGAGTTGGGTCGCGTGCACCTTCCGCGGAGCGGATACTGGCGGCGGCTCTTCCTCTTCGATATCAGAACAGTCCGACAAGTCCGGAGGTGGGCCGATGGGAACGCCAGGTGCTTTGGATTTGACTTCTGCTGCAGTCGTCCCGGTAACTGTTTGCATGTTGGTGAAGAAAGAGCTCGGGTGTTTTTTCAAGATGCTCTTCGGTGGAGCTGAGGGGGGCGCCACCGGGGGCATCGGAATATCTTGGACGTAGTCTAGCGGCGCTGGCAGAGGGATCTGGTCAGGAGTCACCATCTCTGCTTGCTTCACGGACTCAAAGTATTTCACAAGCTCATTTCTGCGCACCTCATATTCCCTGTACATGGTTTTCAATTGCGTGTACTTCTCCTGGTCCTCTTTCTTATACAACGTTTCCACGCGCTCGAAAGTTTCCATAAGCTTCCGTCGCTTATCTGTTAGAACCTAGAATATGGACATTTTCATATGAGTTGACGGATCGGATCTCTGTCACGGTGGTTGCCGCAGATGAATCTGCTTCTGGTTTTGAAAATTCACACTCCGTACCTTCTCGGAAAGTGGGGGCGGCGCTGCGATATTGTACTCCATTTCGTCAATTTTGATGAGATCCTCTATGATTTGCTGGGGATCCTTTCCCTTGAGGACAGCCTGACGCACGGCCATTCTCTGTTTCTTGTTCTTCTTCAGTTCTTTTTTTCTGGCCTCCTTCCGAGCCTGATCTGTTGGATTCATGAACTTCCCACCTTTCGTGGACGTGAGTGATCGGCGACCCATGGTAATCCCTGGATTCGGACACGGTAACGAAAGAAACTGAAATATCGCACCTCAGAGCATTGAATGCAAAGACTTTTAGCCCTTTGTTTGTTTACATTCTGTGAAGACACATCCTCTCCCAGCGATTGGATGACACTGCGAGGTTCTCGCGCTTTGGCGCCTGAATTCAAGACTTCTGAGATTCGAGAACCGAAGGGTCGAAAAATCGGGATGAAGCTATCGGTGGAGAGCTGCAGTTGCCGCAGGGAGCTGCGAAATCTAGCCAAGAACTCTCAATAGCTGACAGGATATTTTTAAGACCGGCAGGGGGAAGAATTCCCCGATTTTCTCTCGCGGGATTCTTGGGGTCGCTGAATGTCCCGGCCCTCACGTGAGCGTTGGTCAGATAGGGAAGCGGATGCCCCAACTGAAGACTCCCACTAGGACGTGCGCGGAACATAACGGATCGGAAGTCAGCGATCCGAATGCTGCTCGGTATATGTGGTGGAAGAAGTGGACTACGCGTGCCGGCTGCATCGAAGCGCCACTTCGGAAATAACGCGGCAGCCGGCTCTGAGTTCCCTCAGTTAATGTTGAGAAATGCATCTAGCACAGGAAGCCAGTGTTCCAGTCCCCCACAACAGTGATAACTAACCGAACTCATCAGAAATAAGACAAGTCAGGGACATCTATGCTCGCTTACGGCAAGGCCTGAATTGGTACCAGCGAACAAATCTTGCTGTGCGAGTGAGAACAGTGGGAACCGGAACCCGGCAGCATGAGTTTCCAACAACAGACTATGTTCGTTCTCGACAACGGAGCCTCGACTCTGAAAGCTGGATATGCTACCGACGCTCATCCTAAAATCATTCCGAATTGCATCACCAAGGCCAAATCGGAAACCCGGCGGAGATTCATCGGTGATCAGCTGGATGATTGCAAAGACATGTCCTCCTTGTACTACATTCTGTGTCATGAGAAAGGATACCTGGTGAATTGGGAAGTGCAGAAACAGGTGAGCTGAGGACAGTTCAACGGAGACCGATCCTCTCCGGATTGCCTCTTTCGTAGGCTCGCCTGAACTCTCAGGAAACACAAAATTCGGCCTGCTTCGCTGTCCCGTACATCCTCCTGATCGATAGAAATTCCGTTCAAGGTGTGGGACTACGTCTTCAGCAAAGACTGCTTCAATGTCGACTTCGATTCCACGGGGATGATTATGACCGAGCCCTATTTCAACTTCTGCTCTATTCAAGAAAACATCACTGAAATTTTCTTCGAGGACTACGGCGCGCAGTCCCTGAGCATCATGAACCCAAGCTCGCTTGTGGCCTATAAATATCTGATCGTAAGGGATTCTTTGTGGAAACTGAGAATAATTCCGAGTGGAGAGGAACATTAAGAGTACATAATCCGCATCATGAGCTCATTGGATGGGGTTTCCCTGACTGAATCCTGGTGAACTCATTCAACAGCTCCGATCACCTTACAGGACAACCCGAAGAAATTGTGCTGCGTCGTTCTGGATTCGGGATACTCATTCAGTCACGTGGTTCCTTATGTGAAGAAGAAACGAGTCAAGGACAACATTCGGAGAATCAACATCGGAGGAAAAGCGCTCACTAATTATCTCAAAGAAGCCACCTCATACAGACAGCTCAACGTCATGGACGAAACCTACGTCGTAAACCAGGTCCATACATTTTTCTTCCTCGAAAGCTCCGACTCCCGCTAATGTACATTGGAATCTTGCCACGACCCCCAATCCGAGGATCCGAGGATCATTCCATCTTCTGAGCCTCCACAGGCTGAGAATTTCACGTATTCGGAATTCTCCGGGAATCTTGAAGTTATCCATGCATCCCTGAAAATCCTTTTCCAGGTCAAAGAAGACGTCTGCTATGTGTCGCTCGATTTCCACCGTGACATGCGGATTGCAGCTCTTGGGAACTCAAGAGAGAACACAATCTGGAGAGATTACGTCCTGCCAGATTACACTTCGATCAAGAGGGGCTACGTCAGAACTCCGGAACAGACCACCGGGAAAGCAACGACCGCCGAACAAATTGTCAGAATGAATGCGGAACGGTTTCAAACCCCTGAACTGCTCTTCAGTCCCTCGGACATCGGCATTGAGCAGATGGGAGTGAGCGAAGCTATGATGCACTCAGTGAATGCTCTTCCAAAAGAAGTTCAATCGCACATGTACTCGAACGTCGTTCTCACCGGAGGGAACGCGATGTTCCCGAACTTTAAGGAGCGACTCGTGCAGGACCTGCGAATGCTGATCCCCGAGTTCTACGACATCAATGTCACCTGTGAAAACCCTGTTACCGCCGCCTGGGAAGGGGGGAAAGCGTTGGCTCGCAGTAAAGAAGATCTCGAGGATAAAGCTATTACGAAACAACTTTATGAAGAGCAAGGGATCGCTTATTGTGTGGATTTCTACAATTTGCTCTGAAGTTCACTCACAAAATGGAAAGATTGATTTGCTCATGATCTCGGGTATTCATAGATGGGAACGGATGCTCTGACTTTTGTAAATATCCATCGACCATGGGGGCTGTGATTTCTGGGCTCAGGCTCGCTATGTTCATGGAGGTGTCCGAAATAAACTCATCAGTCTGGATATTGGTGTTTGGGTGCTATGTTTCGCGCTTTTCTTTCAGAAATCAATTCTCCGCCTTATCCACGCACCGAAAGGGAAGGACTTCCCCAGGGATTGGGAGCTCTCGAGTCGACTCTGCATGGATTTTTGACACTGAGACTGATCAGTCGTCCACTGTCCAATGAAGCAACGCGCGGAAACCTCTGGTCGCTTCAGTGCCTGGCTTCGCCTCGTTCCGGCCTTCGGTTGGTTTCAGTATATTCTTCACGCTGATTTACGGTTCAGGACTGCTTCGGCGAGGGTTAGCCGTGGACTGGGCAGGAATTGAATTTTCGACCCCTGATGATGCGAGGGAGAAGATAAGGTAATGGACGGAGCCTGGGGGAGCCGAAAAAGTCGCTCAATGATCGGAGCGGTTGAGGTTTCGATTTCACGCTGGAATCAAGCATCCTTGGCACCAGAGTGATGTTTTGGGAAGCTTCGTCGCAAATCAGCGTTGATTGGAGTCTCCAAGAAAAACAGGAGGGAGCTATTTTCCTGTGATTATCTGAGAGAGACACACACATTGGGCTGGAATTCAGCTTTCACGCCTAGAACATCAGTCTCGGGTCCGCGCAAAAATCGCTGTCCCAACAACAAAGAACTCTCGTACACGACGACTTCCGAAACTGGCTGCATTTTGAAACCCAAGCGGGTTTCGCGAATGGGGGGTGAGCAGCATCCGGACTTCGGAAGGACAGTGTTGAGGACCGATCATTGCCAGGTCTTCTTGGAATGTATGGAATCTTCCGGAAGAGACTCAGAACAGGACCAGGCTCATTCATTCGCATCGACAGCCGATAATAACGCAGGCGACGTCCCAACCTCTCGGCTGAATCGGGGCGGATAGTATCACGGCTGCATTCCTAAGCCGACCTACGGTACCCAGGAGGAATGGGATCAGGGCCATGAAGCTCTCGTACAGAGTTCACCAAACCGCTGCGGGGCTCCAGCTTCTATAGGATGATACGAATGAAGACAAGTAAGCATTTCCAATACCGGGACGGCCGCTGGAGTCGAACGTGGATGACTACCGAATGGAACAGCATACTATGAGCATCGAATGAAGCAACAGTGTTTCGAAACTCTATGTTAAATCAGGAGAGGGTCGAGCATGAGGGTAGACCGGACAGATTCGGAGACATTGAATCTTCAGTCCAAAAGGAAGGCTAATCTTCATTTCCCCCTAATGGGATTGTTTTTGACTCCCCAGATCGCATCAATGATCATCATTGGAAGGTTAAACACCCCGTGTCCCCCATATCATGCTTCCGGCTCTTACGCGATACTCCCGACCCCACAGAGCATATCAGATACCCAGAGAGAAGAGTTCTGTATGCGCTCGTGCCATAGATTATCATCCAATTTCTCTTTATTTTTACCATCATCATATTCATTATTAGTTAGATATTCAAACTTTACAATTCGTGGTTGGGACGTGTCAACATCGTCAACATACCACCAAATGCCTTCGTCACCGGTAAGAGCGGAATCGCTGATGATCGCTCAATTGGTTGTTCTCGGTTTCGCGATGGGACTTCCCGACTGACCCCATCGTATTCGCGGTAAGTCAAGGTTTTCGAATCGAATTTCCATACGACGAAACGGGAAAAGGTATTTTCTCCCGCTGATTTCACCACAAGATCGGCAGAGAGAATGCCAGGCTGAATGTGACGCGATCGAAAGTGAGAGTCGCTTTCTTAGACCTTAATTAGAAGAACGATTTTTCAACTCAATAATTACTTAGATAGTGGGTTTCATCGGAACAACTTCGCCTGTTCCAGCGTCCGATTCCGGAGGTACGCCGGTGCATCTGACGCGTCGTCCGAGTAGATATCATCTGCTGCAGTTGCTGTATAGGTACACGCTATGTACAGTGTATCGTAGTAATTTAATCGGCTGCTCGTAGAGTTCATCGTTCCATTCCTCCTCGTCACGTCGGCCGTCCCCAAGACAGAGGGGGGGGGGGGGGGGCGCCACGTTTCCGATTCCAAGTCCTTTCTAAAATCCTAGGCTCACGCTGGTTGGAAGTTGTCCGGCCATCGGTTCGCCGTATAATCATACATCCATGTACAGTATATTCCATAATGACTAGCAATCCCACTTGGAGCTCAGATTTCCATATCATCCGAGGGCGGCCGCTGCAAAGAACATGCTCAGAGTTAGTCCACGTCTCCATCGTTTGTCCGCATCCGTACGGGCTAGGGACTCCATCGACTTTTCTGCGATTCGGAACAAATATTTCGAGCTACTCGGGCTTTTCACTCGCATTAAACACCTTACGTAGATGAGGTCGCCAGGGCGCAGCAGCTTCTTGATGGTGCCAGCCGGTCGTGGCCTCGGAGGACACCATGTCGGCTGTGTACGCCGGCGGTGGAATCTCGACGGGGTTGTCCATCATGCCGTAAACGCCCACAGGTTGAGGTCCCCCGTTCAGCTGGTGGGCCCCCATGCCCGCCCCTCTGCCCCACATGAGGACACTCTGCCGACTGTCCAGCAGGGGCGACGCCGGGCTCTTGACTCTGATCGGATCGGGCGTCGCGGGCAGCAGCGGGAGATGTGGGTGCGTCGCGGTCTGCACGAGCAGACCCGAATTGTACGGCATGGTCGTCGCGGCCGTTGCCGATTCGTATTTTTGTTCCAAGGTATCTTTTGCGTGCTCATACGTGCCCGTGAACGGGGAGTACTGCGAGTACTCCGACGGATAGTATCCTCCTAAATGTCGATAGTGTAGGAACTCCGGTGTCGCCAGATGGAAAGGACGCGTGTTGTCGAACAGGAAATTCTGAGAGTAACTGGACAGCTCCGGGTGAGGGTAGGTGGAGTACATGGAGTTGTAGGCAGGCTCTGAAGGGTCTACAGTGGGCAAGTGGTAAGCGGGTGCCGGTGGCAGCTGCATTCCTGTGCAAGCGTCGGGTGAAATGGCCGTTTTGATCCGTTTCTTGGCCACCTGCATCGACTGCGACTCCTTCTTGTACTTCCTCCTGGGCTTCTCGGATTCAAGTCTCGTCGTGTTGTCCTGCGAGAGCGGCGGTGTGTCCGGCGAGGATATCGAGCCCGACAGAAGCTGGTTCAAGCCGGTGTCAAGGTAGGTCACTTTGAAATCCATCGTCCGTTTGCCCAGTAGGTCGCGGCCTTCTTCCTCCCTGAAAACGAGAAAATTCCAATTCGAACCCTTCCTCCTGATAATCTTTCGGGGTTTCCAGCTTGATCCCCCGCGACATTGATTGCTGCTGAAGGAACTCACATGAGTGGTCGGTGTGTGCAAATAATGAAGTCCGGCTTGCTGTTTTTGTACATAAGACGTGTGCTTGTCTGGAGCCATTGCCAACTCCCATCTTTGGCACTGAGACGGTACGCGATCAAACCCGACGCGCCTGTTTTCAGCACTGGAAATCAAACCTCGTTAGCAGAATTCCGCGACGCTGATGTCTCTGAGATCTCCCGAAATCGATGGTAGCAAGGTCGTTCCGACTCGTGAGACTCACGTTCTTGATGAGCGGAGGCGACGTATTCAAGATCATCATGATGAACGAGGTCGTAGCCCCCGAAGTTGGCAATGTCTTGATCGGTGTAGTTAAGCAGTTGCCTTCCCCGCTCTTCCATCGACACTAGGGATAAATCCAGCTTGTGTTTCGACTTGAACATGCTTTCCTTCTGCGGCTCCGCGTGCAGCGACGGAGGCCCGAACGGAGTACAAACCGCGAACAGGGCCAAAGGAGGATCTTCCGTCTTGTGGTTCTGGCCTAAGAGGACCTTAATGCGACCCTGAATGTCCAAACGCTGAAAACCATGGGCCGCGCTTAGGAATGTTCTGTGGCCTTTTGGACGGGAAATAAGAAGAAAAGAGAGGGCAGGCAGGAGGGAATGCGTCGGATAAATCGATTCCTGAGAATATTCTAGGGAGCCTGAGACGGCCAAGGCTCAGGCTCGGGCTGTTGGCGGTCGCTCGAGCGAGCCTTGTTGTGTGTTCGGCGAATAGAAGTTTCACAATTATCTTAAAACGTATAGATTTTTCATCAAAGAACAGCAATAAAGAACGGAGACAATCAGCGGATGTGGGCTCTGTTCTCTATGAGCGCCAGGGTCGGTTGGCATCAATTTCATCCATTCATCCGTTTGCTCGGTCGGAGTCTTCCACTATACACAAAGATTAGGGCCCCAGTCACGCCATTTCTGCGGCCGTTGTCAGCGCTCTAACGAGAACCTACCGAGCGACCGTCCCAGCTTCAGACAGCAGAGTGGAAACAGAGTTGAGACCCTGTTCGGCTCGAGTCCACTGCACTCGACTCAAGCGACCAACGGATTGATGGCCGACGAGGCACAAAATCGATAATTCTCCCTCTCAATGAGAGCCTTGTCTGGATTCGAGATGGCGTCGAAGCTTGACCAACACCCGTCTCAACTCGAGCGGCTCTAAGTGGTGGCAGTCGCCAGCCTACGGACGGTCGTGAGCGATTCCAACCGATAAGATCTTTGTTCTCAACCGATAGCATCGAATTTTGAATGATGTTTGTGAGCACATGAATAGGTGGAGGGCAACACCCGAATTGCGCATAAATGTCTGTGTCCCGATTCTCACGGATAGGGGGCTCCATTTCCAGCCTATTACAGCTGTGAGCGACCGCCTCGGTCCAACGAGCCCAATTTATTTGGGGAAGTCGTTGTTCAGCACTCACCAAGAAGCCCGATGTGTTGTCCAGTAGGCATCGGAATCGAACAGTGAAGTTCCTCTCGAGATGTCGGTGTAGTTCTACAAGGGAGGAAGCGTTCGTTTAAGCCCTTCTCCGTTTCCTCCAATTTCATCTGGGGACACAGGCCCAGGGCACGCCGTCGGAAATCAAATCGATGCATGAGCTCCGCTGTGGAAACGCTCGACTCACCTGGAGACTGCAGCATGTGCTGTACTGATATGTTCGCACGATCGGCAGGTAACTGTGAGTTCCACATCAGATACCGCAGGAGATCATCCCGATCTTCTGAGTGTACCAATTCAAAAACGCTTTGGTGGCAAATGTCACTCTGGAATAGAAGGTTTGACATGAAAATGAGGTCTCCCTGTTCGAGGTGTGTTCGATAGAGCTCGCTGTCCCCGTCCTGATAAGGTCGCGGAATGGAGTTTTCATGTCAGGAGTTTCTGTTGGGGGGAATCTTGCGAAAATTTGGAGAGATAGCTTCAATGTTGAACCACGCGGCCACCAGTCAAGCGAGCGGCAAAGAACGCGGGCCGGTCAGGGCGGATGGCCTAAAGAAAGAAGGCGAATCACAAGGCGCCACCCAGGTGATGCTTTATTATTTATAATTATCCGTTACTCTATTCTGCCTCCTTTGCTACAGCTGCACCACGCCCCTAGGTGGGTACATCGCACTGAACACCTTGTGGTCAACGATCGTGGAGGCGAGGACGACGGCGACAATAGCGATCTGTCGAGAGTGACCCCATAGTCCTCATTGGAGGCTTCTTCCTAAATGTCTCAAACCTCTCCCGCACATGCCCTTCCTGGGATCCCTTTCTGCTTCCGCGGCACGAAACTGGTCCGACGCAGCGTCTGGAAATCGTCGTACGGAAATAAGTTGTCCCCGCTCACCTGATGAAAACCTAGGTATGTTTCAACTGTGTGCGAAGCGAAGAACACCTCTCCGTCGCACGTGAGAATTAGAAGAAATCCGTTGAGGGCCTGAAAAAAGGAGAATGACGCGATTATCCAACTGACCCACTCATTTCTCACAATTTTCTCACTCATTGAGTTCTCATTGATTAACTCTTGCCACAAGCGCACCCAATCTGATTGAAGTGTTTTTCTTCCAAAAAATATTGGTGTATCGTCAGATCACAAGAACGATCCGATTAATTATTCATCACCGACATCTTGATTGCAATTGACGCCGACAATGCACGAGCAGGATAGCAGCAGCCAAATCGCCGCGCACCACAACGCGAATCTGTATTCCATTAGAGCGAGTTTGAACGGACCTGCTCTGCATATTGATCCGTACAAGTGAAAGTCGTGGATGAACGGACGGCGCCCAGGCACATGCACAATGACGCGCCGGATCCGGACGACGGGGAAAACGTCTGCGCCTGGTCTGAGAAGTATCCCCCCGCCCTCGTAACGAACGGCTGCCTACTGTCTGACTCGGCGTCCCTTCACGTCCCCGACATTCTCTTTCCGTCAGAGGTCTCTACACTCCGCTCCGTACCGAGCATTTGCATAAAGGGCCCATTAGGCAGCGCTGGCGGGCGGCCAGCCAGTTCAGTCGTGAAACGAGGCCACAGGTGAAACGCACGTGGTCACTTGATGACAAGTGCACATGGCGAGTAAATTGTTTCATCGAGCTCGCTAGCTGACGGTTACTCTTGGCCGCAACCACGAACAGCTCCATGACCCAATAAGGAAGGGCTCAGTTTCAGCGATGGGAAACCAACCCTGCATTCAGCACCGCCGAGATTGTCCAGCGTGCCGAGGAGTCCGCCAGAGAGCAGATTCATCGAAGTCTGAGGCAGGGGTTTCGCTCGGCAAGATGACCACATTATGAGCGACCAGTCCCAACACGCTGCAATGTTCGAAACAAACGAAGGGTCTCTCTGTATCACCACGCGGCGGCATTTGGGTTCCCTCGACTCGGGACCAGATCAAGGCTGGGTCGATGCTGTCTTCGAAGCTCACGCCATGCGCTCATTCTTCGTATTTGATCACTCGCCCCCCTTCGTTGCTGCCGCCGCCGCCGCTCTGTCCTCCGACTCGGACCCGAAACGCTTGATGCCTTCCGGAGGACCGTAGGGACTCGGTGGATCGTAATAGTTTCGTTATTTGTTTGCTCGCCTAGCTCGGCAATTGACGAGAACAAGCAGTGCACACACGTTCGATTCTCACGAGTCGATAGACGTGCAGCAAGTCGAGCTGTCCCTCTCAGTTTTTGTTCTGCGCTTCCAAGTCGGAAGGCACAAGTCTCCGAAACTCGATGAATAATCGATCGTGCCGGCGGCGGTATCGTCTTCTGCGGAACAGGCCCGAGGAGTTTCCGACGAGGGCCTCGGCCTTGGCAACCGATCGGAAATCAAACTGTCATGTTGTCGACTCGGATGGTGTCTTTCAGGAGCGGAGAATTGATGGAAGGTTCGTTCTCGAAAACCATGGAGGGGGCGTGGCGAAACGCAGATCGAATCTCTGGACTCGGAACTATCCGGATTTGAGGGCCAACGCACAGGATGCGCAGCTTTCGCGATCCCAGCTCTTTTAGACGTATTCACAAGATGCCTCCCAGAACGAAATGTTGGGGCAGGACTTCCCCGTGGGAGATCACATCAGTATTTCAGGAGGAGGACACGGCTCCCTTCGGCGGGGAGCTGGCGGTCTCCAAGGCTACGCTTCCCAAAAACTGTGACAGTCCCCAAAGATCCGGTCGCTTGCCCGAGCGCGGTCGTGTCGAATCGAGCAGCGGCGCAAACAACAAAGATGTCTGTTCTTTTGAGAACGCGAGGGTGGAAACAGACCGACTCAGGAGAACGTACAAAGAAGAGGCAGTTTAGTGTAATAGGCGAGCGAGCGAGCGGGCTGGCTGGCGGGCGAGCAGCGGGCGAAGGAGAACCGGCGCCGTTCTGATGATTGTGGTCTTTTACTCCCACCCACAGCCGGCAATTTGTTTTCGGTCTCGAATATCCCTCGCGGGCCTTCTTCCCGCAGTTTTGGAACGTAGGTTTGAATTTGCATTCGGGGCCGGTCCGTGCGTCTGTTCCGGTCCGAGGTTACTATGTTCATCCCGGCCCGTCATGGCTCCTTTGATGTTTTAACTCGGTCTATCAGACGATACGGAGCAAGCGAGGTCTCGGCAGGGTTTGTCCCGAACGAGGACTCGGAGCCGGCCCGGGATCATCTTCCGTTTTCCGCCGAGGCCGTCTCTGGTTCTCGGAGAGGCTCTTACCCAATGGCCTGTGTGACTTTGCGGCTGACTTGTCATAATGAGAGTTGTTCCCATGGTGGCCGCCTCTCGCCTCGTCGCGATCCTCTCCACCACTCACAGCCGCTGGGTTGCAGTCTCCGAACCCTTGGAACGGAGCTAGAGGGTTTTAGGGAGTTCTAGGGAGATTCTCAACCGACCGAGCAAGCGAGCGACCAGCCTCCGAACAGCCGAGCGAGCAAGTCAGATCGAGGAACAACTTTTTGCAACAAAGCCGTTTCTATGGCGACTCCTCGCAATGGCTAGGAGGCCGGCTTGCACATTATGCCTCCAAATCTATTTTCTCCGCTCGGTAGCTCGACGGTTGAGCAAACAAAGCGGATACATTGAGAACAGTTTGACGTTTGCGACGATGTATCTTGAATAGCCTCGCATTGTTGTGCATGAAAGCCGAAACGAAAGCGCTGTACGCCATTCAGCACGGGTTCGGTCAGTTACTTTTAGGCTCTTATGATACTCTGTTTTCGGCTGAACCTCTCAGCCAGCCCTCAGGAGTGTCCCGGATTCACCTTTCGGTATCGGCTCTTATGATACTGGGAGAAACTGATTATCCAGGAGAAAATACGGGGAGCTTACCTGAAGGATGAGATCTCCCTCCACTAATGACTCGATGTACATCATGTCCCGAGTTTTTGACTGGTGTAGCCCACTCAGCGACTGAGATGCTGGAATGGAATGAAGCTGTTGAGTTGGAATCCTCTCAGAGAAGAAGTTATTCAGAGTTCGATCTTGAATTTATAGATTGCAATCTCGAAAGTTCACTACATCGTTTTCGACACCACGAAATTTCACGCCAGTTCCGACTACGCGAGGAATGGGGAACGGTGCCTTCTTACAGAGTTAAACTGATTTTATAAGAGTGTGAATAGGAGCAAGGCAATCCCAATGATCGTCAAAGTTCCTTCCCTCCATGAGGACATGGATCTTTCTGTTTACAAACAAGAATCTCGGAAACTCGAGTCAAAGTTGGCACAAAGGAAAGCGATCATCGTACCAGCCCGAGACCCACAGTTGCGGGCCAAAAAGGTAAAGCATAGAAATCCTCGAGCGTGGGAGCTTCCCTCAGAAAAACCTCTCGAGCGGATCACCTCATTTGAGGAGCCCTTCTGATGAAGAACTTCGCCGCATATCGGTCTCCAGACACAAGGAATCCCGCAAACAACAAACTCGGCGGATGAACCGCATTCTGACAAGTAATCCCGTTCCATGCAGTATGGGTTGGGTTGGTTCGCGAGGATCGTTTCCTGGGCGCGTAATGACGTTCGAAGAGCTCATTGTCGCAGCGTTGAAAACGACAACTCGTTTAATGGAAAGAGCTCCTCTACGCATCATTTTCAGTAGGGTTGGCAACGCGCAAATCCTCCATTCTGAGACCCGTAGTTCCATTAGTTTGAATTATTCATATATGGCGGGAGCTGCTGTCTTCAATCTCAGGGAATATCTCCTCAACTTCAGCTCCGTATGGAACTTCCGGGCCGCACAGCTCCACTGGGCCCGAACTCCGTCTGAAATAAATTGTTGAGGAACTCGATGTCTGCTCGCTGGCAGCATCGTCGAGCTGCTTCTTGTTTCGGAATCTATATCGGCTGTTGACATTCTCCGCGGACACGAATCAATTCATTTCCATGTCGATTTCCATTAGAGCGAGTTTCTTTCTCACTTCGCCGTATAATGGTCCTGACACACATCGCCGCCACGTAGTCATCAGCTTTAGCTTATTCCGTTAGAGCAGTGTAGCGGCACTATCTACACACGTACGACGAAGCATCTATAGACGGAGCTCAATTTGACGAGCGAGACTACACCTCCTCCTTAGGCGATGCTTGTCATTCGTGGCGTGTGCGCAGATCCGATTTTCCGAGTTTGATGCAAGCGACCAAATAAAGAATTCATTCCATCCGACTCATCGCGGGTACACACGCGCTCTCGCCATCGATTCCAGCGGCTTCGATGAACTTGTCATCCTGCATACAATGACAGCCCGTCGACTTTGGTGAATTCCATGACTGTGATAATTCACGGTGTTCTCCCCGTTCGCTCTCCGTGGCCTCAGAGCCGATCGAGGAACGGTTCAATAGACGAGCGTTGTGAACATCAGAATCATCCAAGTCTTCGGTGATGGCTGAGAATTCAGTCAGGTCAGTCCGATCACGTCGGCTCTGGCTGCGATTGGGAAGGAATGCGCAGTTGGATTGCCGAGATTGAATTTCGGATGTCTTTCGAGCAGCAATCGGGCCGAAATGACGATCTGCCGAACCTAGTCTTCGGTAGAAAGAGACACCGATTCCCGCTCGAACAGAATCGGCCCGACGACGACAGAGACGAGTTTCAAAGCCCCTCCGGAGCTCGTCCTCTCCGTTGGTTGTCATCGTGGTGGTGGTTGTGGCTGCGGCTGTCGTTTCAGGAGGAGGAAGGAAGCTAAGCTTCGGCAGCAAAAGAAGCTCATGGTCGGATCGCGTGCCCGCCAAAATTCAAAATTCGACTTTGGTTTCCTTCGGTTCCCGGGATATCTGTCTGTGGACTCCTCTGTCGGTTCGTCTTCCTCTCCTCGTCACTCCAGGCCTCTGAATTGCCGTGGTTGCTCTCATCGCTGCGATATCCTCTGCTTGTTCGTCCTCTCTTTTTCAGCCTGCAACAGGAAAGGCGCTGTCTTCCCGAGAAGAGGAGCAGAGAAACGAGTCTCAGAACACCGAGCAGAATCATAGGCGGATGGAGTAGAGGAATAACACGAATTCACGGGGAGAATATAGTACTGGCTCCGTACTCGTTCTTGCCCAGTGGTCCGATCTCATTCCAACGAACTCGCCGACGGTCACGAAAAACGAAAAGTTCCCATCGATCGGAGAAAGGGGGCGGAGGTAACTCCACGAGAAAGCTTCGGCGCGATAGCAAATCACGTTCCGATGTAATTTTTCTCCGTCCGTCGCCGCCATGTTCTGTCGTAGAGATCGCTACAGACTGTGAGAAAACGTTGAAGTATTCTGACCGCGGCCATGTCGGCAGTGGAGCAAAACGAGAGCTGTTTGTAGCTTGGAGCTTATCGCGATTCCCTCGATAGTGGAGTGTTAATCGACCTTGTCGTCGTTGTCGTCGTCGTTGTTGTTGCTTCCATGACGAGAAACGGAGCGACCGAGAAAGTCGGTGACCGAGCCGCGCGAAAGATGAACATCGGTTTTGAGTTCCCATACTGTGGGTGTGGTTTACTTCGATACAAAAACACGAGGAAGATACACACTGGGATCAGTTGCAGGAGTCAGCCAGCGAGTTAGCCAGCGACCCAGTCAGCCGGGCAGCCAGCCGGCAAGCGGCCAAAAGGACGATAACGCCAACAATGATACAGAACACCGCTGATAAGAAAGGCTCACCGGAAGATTAGACCGAAGTCAAATTGATAGAAACTAATGCGCTCTTACAGCGGCGATGAAGAGCTGACAAAGACTCGGGCGCCGACGCCGATTCTCCTCCGGCTGATGTGGAAACTCCGGAGGACCTCGTACCCACAGTTCTACCACCTTACCAAGGAGATATGGCCCTCTTCGATGTCGACTCGGTGGAAGTAAGAGCGAGCCCCCGCAGTGTTTAACGACCGCGCATGATGTCTTGCTCACCGCTGCGAAGAGTGGGCAGCCGACGGACCAGGCACGCGGTCAAAATGGCTCAATTTCCTCTCCGGGAGCCAACTCCCCTCACCCCCCCCCCCCTCGTTCTCCCGACCGGCAGCAATTCCTCGTGGCCCCCGGAAACGAATAATATTCGGACGGACCCCGCTCTCTGATGGAAAGTCGGCCTTTTTGGCAACATTACCTCCGCCTCCTGCCCTTACCCCGTCCGGCGACGAGCTTGGTCGTTGGGTAGGTGGCCACCGGACTGCACTAATGGCGGCCGGGCAACTACTGACCGGTAACTGCTGTTATGATGCTCGCTCTCTTGCTTGAGGCCATCAGCAGGGACGGCGGAAGGGGTGGCCTGAGGGACGCTGTGCAGCCAGTCCAACCACGAGCCGTCCGGACTAGCCCCTCCACGATGATGGAGTCGGACGTTGACAATGTCCGCTGACTAAGTAGTGTCCCGCGCGGGTCGGCCGCACCATATTTTGCCAACGCGGTCTCCCCTGTGCCGACATCAAAGCGAGCGGCCGAGGAGGGAGAGAGAAAAACCCACTGCGCTGCGGCCGGATGGATCTGACTGTGCCATTGGGAGCTATTATTCCGCTGTGCCGGCTCAGCTAGAAAGCCATCTCTCACTCACATAATGCGCCCCTGCAGCCAATAGGGTGGCAGCTTTGCGTTTCGCTCTCTGCCCGCTCCGAACGCTGGGTTTGAACCCGTTTCTCCCCTGATTCCCGCGCGACTCGATCCAGTCGATTGTCTACGTGCGTTATTCCCCCGCCTCGATTCCGATGTATTTCGTTTCTCCTAGAAACAACGTCGGAAGTTTCGAAACGGGATCTCCTCGGGTATAATCCAAAACCGGGAGGGAATGGACTCGCGAAGCCGTGAAATTGAGTGGAAGTTTGAGATTTTCGTGTTGGGGGAAAGCTCAAGGCTGCCGAAAGCCCGCGGAGCGGAGTTTCAGCGCCGCTCCTGAAGCTCACTCCCGCTCTCCCGCAGCCCCGTTCGTTCTTGGTTGTTCGTAGGAGACGAGTGAAAAAATCCTGAGGAGATTATCAAGGTTCGTGACCCTCGTGAGTCACCGAGCGGGCTTACCCTCCCATCGCTCTCCTCGTTGCACTCGTTCTCCTCCGGCCCCACAGACAGCCTGCTCTGCTGCTTACCTGCCTGTCGGCCGAAGAATGTTGGCTGCGAGGGCGAACGCCAAAGCTCGGCGAGCTCGATTCCCGCTTTCCTGCTCCAAGCGAGCTGGAGCCGCGCGCCGCCATCCAGCAGAGGGGAAGAAGACGAAAAAGTCTTGCTGGCCGACGGGAGAAGCCGGGGGTCTGTGGCGCGGTGCTCCACCTCACCTCGGGGCTTGCCAATCGATGCAGCTCGCTCTTGCTCCCTATCTATCACAGACACTTCCTGATTATGGCAGCATGCCCCTCATAACCCAGGCCGAACACCGGGCGCAAGGCGGCCGTACTCCCCCTGAAGCCGGACCGGGAGCTGGCTCGGGACCACAACAAAGCGTTTCCCCATCGATGTGGTTCCCGTTGTGAGAGCTCCCGAGAGTTTTTCACGAAATTCCGCGAGAACCCCGGAGGACTTCCGTTGCCGTGGAAGGCCTTCTCACGCCAGAACACGGCTGCTCTCCGAAAGTGTTGTTTGTTTCGTTGTTCGGTTTCACGAGGCCAAACATGACAACGGGCTCGTTACTGGTCGTCGAACCGCGCGATCGGTTAGCGCCGCGAGTCGAACGAAGCCAGCTGAGGAAAATCGATTGGGGAATCGAGCCACGGCTGAGTTCACCCGTCCAGGCAGGCAGTGAGCAACCGCCTGCCCGGCCGAGCGACTCAATGCGAGGGCCTCCCATCTTTAGCACACTGGGAACTAACTCCACAGAGCCTGTGCGAGCATGCGATTTCGGCGCAATCATACAGGACGAGAAGGATCGACAAAACTACACATGGATAGACTCGCGGCCGGACGGACAGAGAAACCATGCTCCAGGAATGAACCCATCTTCTCACAGGAGTCTCACGCCCCCTCGACCCCAGTGAACTGTGAAAAACACAAAATCCATTACGCAACTCACAACGACATCAGTTGCCAACGAGAGCCGGCTCGTTGAAACTCTTTTCAGAAGTGTCCTTCTATGATTCGAGCCCAATTTTACAGCGAGTCGCGGAGCCTTCCCGATCGATGAGGGAAACTTCTCAAGATTCGGCCCTCTCTCCCGACAGAGTGGGTTCGAGACGCTCATAAGGTTCGGACGATCGAATGAGGAAGGAGGAGGAGGAAACACAGGGACGAAAAAGTTCGGAACTGACCACTCGATTGAGCTCATCAAATGTTGACTCGCTCAATCGGTTGCATCGCTCCGAAGAGGATGTTGCGGAACCCCAGGCTTATCGACCGAGCCGGCCGTTTTGCTCGTTTGAGATAAGAATCGCACGATTGTTGTGCGACTCAAAGTATTTTCACGCGGTACTTCTCACCCCTTACTGCTCACTCGCACCAAACTCCAACAAAGGCACCGCTCATATGATCGATAGAAGCAGCATCGGTGGGTCGGTTTCACAGATGTATCAGAGAGTCTGGAAAGACGATGCGCGAAAGTTCTCCGGAATGTATTCTTCACTGCTTCGATTGGAGCTTCTTTCGGTCGATCTGCCTTGCCCGAAAATCCAGGAACAGAAGAAGATGCGAAGCGAAAAGAACTGAAGTTCCCTATAATCTCCGCGGATTGTGCCAATTTGAATGATTTGGAGACGATCGCTGGGAGCAGACGTAGAAAGCTTCGTCGAATGCTGTTTGAGGCTGCGAGAGAAGCCATTAGCGCATTCCTATGTCTCTAGAACAGTCGTCGTCCTCGGTCGACGTCGCCGTAGCGGCCGTCGTCCCTCGGAGGAGCGGCATTGCGTGCGTCCAGGGGGGCGTATCATAACATCTATTACATGTTCGCTGGCTAGATGGCCGGATCGGCTGCGGACAACAGGGGAAACCAGCTGGAGCGTTTGAGCAGCAAGTGACTCCCGATCGGATTGGACCAGATCACCATCGTTGGAATGATGATGGACAGATCCTCCCATCCACCACCCTTCCCTTGGCGACGAGCGTTTCCTGAGCGCGTTCGGAACTTCCCACAGGTTTGCTAGAAGTATGCAGGATGATCGTTTCATTGTCATAACGGGAGCGGCGGAATCGTCGCAGAGACGGATCGGGCTCACCGGGTTCTCGGTTGATCGCTTCTCTCCGGGGGCTCCTGGATCCCTGTCAACGGTTTCTGTCATTTCCAAGTCGTCCCAGTACCGGAGGCCACCCTGGCACTCTTTTTTGAAATCTCCGAACCCCTCTCAGGAGAACGTTCTCATGGGCGGACCGCGGAACTAACGCAGTCGTCCCTTCCTCCCTCGATCCTCTCGGAGCGAAGCCCTTCCGTCGCTCTCTCCGAAACTGTTCATTTCATCGAGTTCAGAATTTTGCGCTCGTGGGTGGTTTTAATCATTACGGAGACGACCACGAAGGAGGAAGAGGGAGGAAAAAAAAGACAAAGACCGCAAACCGACGTAAGAGAAGGAGACAACGGCGACAGGACCGTGTTCCCGGCAGAGTTTCCGAGGAAATATTTTCGGGTCTTTGAGTTGAAGAACATTCGCTGTCCCGCTGTTGCTCCCGTGTTTTTGACCGTCCGTCGCTGATTTGTTCGCCGTTCGTTTCTCGTGGGCTAGATTCCGCTGACGTGAGCAAACCTTCGAGCAAGTCTTCAAAAGCTCTCATTTCGTCAGCCCCTCGTCCTGCTGGCTGCTTGGCGGCGCTCTCGTGGAAACGGCGGAGCGGAGCTAGATTGTGGGAAACCGACAGACGCAAGAGATTTTGTCAACGTCGGTCGTTGGGAATCGGTCGAGATGTGCATTGTTGCTCCGGGATCGGCGAGCGAGCAACGCTGGGCGACATCAATCAAGCCGGAACGATGAGGAATTTGCCGAATTCAAACGACAACCGCAGCGAAGTTTCTTTGGTCAGCCTCGACCGGCTTCCATGGAGCTTTGGTCCATTCAAGACATGAGAATGGCACAGGTCGAGCTCTCGAACTCGAACTGAGAGGAATCCAAGATTCTCAGACCGATTCCGTAGTTTCCACCTTTCCAGAGACAGCGACATTTCCGGAGACCTCAAAGTCTGGGCGGCGCCTTGAAATATGATCATGCTTCAAGATGTTCAGGCCCTCTGCTTGAGGGACGGCAAACTGCTCCGCGCTATTCGTCAACAATGACTTCCAGTTAATGTGGAGGGAAGCTAGTAAAAACCAATTGCCAGAAAAACCGACAAACACTCGGTTTTCACGTAGCGAGGTTTCCATTTCATCTGGGCGCGGCGGCTGTACCTGTGTGCGCGACGCATTCTTCTCCCCACTCTTCACGTGAACAAACTCTCTTGGCAACACAATCAAGCAAGCGAAACATTCGTCGACTTGCTTTCAGTCCTGGGATGGAACGGATAGAATGAACAAAAATCGTTCACGTTTTGACGGACGCTTGGACATGCAGACGGACTCGTAGTAGAGGTGTTGCTACAGCCAGTCAGTTGCGAGCCTACGTCGCTGCGACTGAATCATAGAATTCAAGGAGAGAGAGGAAAAAGAGAAAAAAATGAAGTATTGTTCGAAATTTAACAATGGACGGAGTTTCCTGCGTTTGTTACTGGCTGGCCCCCAACCCACCGACAGCAACCGTCTGCACCAACGCTGCCACCCACGACACTTGAAGGGCATTTTTGAAAAAGCCTCCGAAAGCTCAAGGTCCTTCCTCGGATAACCTCGTCCCGGTGAATCAATCCGAGTTCGCTGAGGTTCCCGAAAGGAGAACTCCTCCTTCCATCGTTCTGCGCTGTCATAGGTTCGGTGGAGGGTGTCGATACAATACCGAAATTCAAAATTGGCGCCGGCTGCCGTGTGTGTAGTGAATCCTGGTCCTGTCCGTCGACTAATTCCAGGACGGCTCAAAGCTCGAGTATGCTTTCAATGTGCGATCAATGTTCTTGTGTCCTCGATACCTTTCCATTCATCCTCTAATCGCTCTCGTTTAGAATTATTCGCTACTCGTCTGGCTTGGATGCTGCCGAGATCATGAATCTTCTTTATACGAGAGTGAATCTCTCCGTCGATTCGCTCCACCATCGTCGTTGTTGAAGTGGTCGTCATCAAATGAGTGAGTTAACAGAGCGTCTAATCGAGCAATCTTGATCCGGCCGCGCGCCCGCTCGCTCGTTCGCTCACCAGCTGCTCTACAAAAGACTCTCGACAGATCCAATCTGGCCAGCAGAGGAATCTACCGACCCACCAGGCAAGCAACCAATCATCCAGATGAGCCGCCTTCATTTTGTTCCCTTGTTCTCCTGGCGCTCCTCGAAATTCTCGAAGGAGCTTAATGACGTTACCCGAACGTCTCAAGTTCATCAAACTTCGGAAGAAACAGGCAATGTGACCGGAGTCTGAACTTTCTTTTCAGCAGTTCTCCATCATGCGGCGATAAACAAACTTCTCCTGCAGCATTCTATCCCGCCAAATTACCGTGTGTCCCGCAAGACGGATTCGTCAGGCAGCGTTTCAAGTCTCGAGTCCACTGCGTTTTCACTCCCCTCCTCGGCTCGAGCCAATGACGGACAGCGAACAATTTCGAGCTTCGAGGAGCTCCTGGCCGTGCTTGCCGCGTCCTTGGGATTTTGAGGAGCAGCCGCTCTCGAAACCGCCTGACGCACGACCAGGCTGAATATGGGCGATCTGCTGGAGAACCGGAGACGCCAATCGCGCCTGGACCCAGGTCGAACCGATAAGTCGCTAATGGGTTGGCTAAAGGCCAGGTTCAACGACAGACGACATGAGCCGATCATGATATTCCCGACAATTTCGAAACGCTCAACGGAAACTCGATCGACTCACGCTTCTGCGCGAAGCCTTGCTCCAGGGGTTCGTAACTTGGGTACATCAACTGTTTCGAATCGGGCAGTGCGAGATCATCTCACGACGATTGACTGTAGCTGCCGGTGCTCAAATGTAAAAAGTCGTCTATGAAGCCTCAACCATGATGGTATATCGGTCGGTCGGTCCACCTATCCGGAGGTGATTCAGCCCACATTGAGTATTTGCCTCTGAACGGACAAGGTCGTGATGTCAAAGATCAGCGCATCCGCCAGCATCGGCGTCTCGGCGATGCCGTTGATGATGCGCACCTGGGAATCAGTCGTATTGCTCTCGCGTCTCCGATTAAACTTCGATTCATCATGGACGAGAACCACAGACCGAATCATCGTGGTCTGCCCTGACTCGTTCGGTCGTCAGTGCTTCACTCCGCGCTCCGCCGCAAAACGAGTTCCCAGAGGGACCAAGAACTTCAGCATCGGGGAACTACGGGATCCTTCCTTTCCTGGAAGAACTTGAGGGAATATCTCGCGAACTCGTGTTGTTCTTCAGGTCGGCCTTTCTTTCAAATCTGACGCTTGTTGGCGAGTCAAATGGGAAAGGCCATCGATCGAAGCACGATTCTGAGATCGCCGAAGATATCAGATAAATGAATGCTGATCCAGAAACTCATCAGATCGAATCCGTGATCCGGAGCCGTTCGATATGATCGTTTGTCGATGCGAAGGATCGGTCCACCGATGCGCCAAAACATTTTGGTTCGCTGGACCACGATTCTCGTTGTCCAATGTGAGGAGAGTGTATCCTCGAACGGCAATTTCGAATTTTCCAGACGACGGGTTCCGGGCACAAACTCGTCCGTGAAAGAATTGACCACAAAAGGCTTCCTCCAATGACTGTCATTCGCCATTGCAGTTTTTTTCGCTCGCCATCTTCACCATGTGGCTGCCGGTTCTTGTTGTCGTCTCCCAATCGGTCGGCTGTCCGAGCGCTCCAATCATTTTTCGGAGGGGTTTCCAATCAAAATCAGAAAAAAAAATTCAAAGAACAGAGCTCTTCGAATCGCTCCACATCAGTAGCCGCTCTAACGGAGAACGAAGGCTTGAAGAGGACTTTTTTTTTTTATTCCGATGCTGCGTCCCTTGAGACGGACTTCGCTGTAGATCGATTGATTGGAGGTAATTTTTCGTATTTTTGGCTCCGAATTCGTCAAAGTAGGAAAAGCAGCACCAAAAGAACCAAATCAATTCTTCATAGAGGCAACACAACACAAATGGACGAACGGGACGATTGATAGCCGACGTGACAGCTATGTCTGTCGGTGGCTCGGCTTCGCTCGATTTTTGACAGCTGCTCGAGGCACCCATCGCGCTAACCAGCGTCACCTCGGACAACATCGTATTTTTAAGTTGGAAAGGCGGACGGAATGACCGTTGCGGCATTTGGAGACATAACCCCCGAGGGAAACAGAAAGGGAAAACGTTAGCACAGAAGAGCACCGGAGGTAACGGACGATGTCGAGCGAGCGAACTGACACTGATAGACTCTGTAATCAGGACATGAAAAGCTCTCGTGGTCGTGCACATCTCAATGGAAATCGTTCACAGCAGCTCTCCGCGGGTTTGAATCGAAGCCTCGAATCGAGTGTATCTAGTCCGGACGGAGCAAGCGGCAGACTGATCTCTTCAACACAGCCGTCCGAAGCAGAGGTGTCCAAAGCTATAATTAGGAGGACCAAAAATCGGAGGGGCCCTTTTGAGGTTACAACTCTCCGCATGGGCTCACAACCGGTCGGATTCACTCTACTCGTCGAGGACTCCTGCAGCAGCAGCAGCGTCACACACAGTCTGCCGCGTTCTCCTTCGAGCCCTCGGGAGCGTCTAGAGGAGAGGACTCCTCAAGAACAATCAGGAGTCTTGAATCTCCCGGTGCTGCCGGGCTGGATCCTCATCGAGTCGGAGGAATCCATCCTCGATTTGTCATCGAGGCGCTGATCGCACCCCTGCGGCGATTTCGGGAATGTTCTTCCATCTCGCAGCGGAAAATCGAAATTTACGCGAGCTTCAGACTCCGGAGTTGCTCGGACGTTTTGCCCAAAACAGCCCGGCGGGATCGTCGCTGTACTGCGCGACCTTTTCTATGGCAGCTGCAACGAAGGCAGATTTCCCCTCGTAACAGCTCTCTTTCAACGGGAGAACCATTTGTGGGGCGGTTGTGGGAGGATCTTGGAACCTCCTTCGAGATATTTTTATCCATATCTGACGCTGCCGCGGTCCCACCCGTACCACCCGTCGAGGTTGCCATCGGTCTCGTTGCTCCCGCCGCGGCCAGTGGTGGACAGGGAAGGTACGACAGGCTGTCCAATAGCTTGCTGTCGTATCTGCTCTTTTTGCGAACACTCGCATCAATGCGCGGGTCCGGAGAAAAACTGGTCGAGTTTGTTTTCCGATCCAAACGACGCACAAAGGAGTTCCTCGATGAGGCCCCGATTGCAGCTCCCTCGATGCTGTTTCATCGTCGGCGGTGTATTAGGTCCTCGCCAAACGTTTGTCTTATTTTGATTCCTTCGTCGTCATCTCGGCTGCTATCCGCATCGCCTGACATAATTGCTCTCGTTAGCCGCGGCTCCGAGGTGGTCATAAACACATCATTTACCGCTGGCCAAATTCAAGTTCATTAACTCCGACACAGGGTAACGAAGGGTGGCAAACGCGGCAGACCCGCTCTACCTCCGTAACGTCCGTTTCCCGCTCGGTTTCCAGCTGAACGTTTTGATTTTATGATCGCAAACTTTACGACGTTGAGCCAACCAACGCCAAGAATGACGAGGGTTTCCGCCGCAACGATGGCACTCCCGAATCCGCCGTAAAAGTTCGCTGTTTTCACGTCGCAACGCTGTCTCTATCGGCGGAAGAAGATATCTCCGCGACGTTCCTTCCAACTGGAGGCAGAAACAAAAGGAAACCGAGTCTCTCCTCCTGCCAGTTCCGACCCGGATCGATTGCAGGGCTCGGGTGATTCTTTTCCCGAAAATCTTTCGGAAGAACCGAGAAAGTGAACCTCGCCGAACGTAGAATCATGAACGAGCGTCGACTATGATCTTGTTGGATGTTCCGAGTTTCGAGTTTGGTTTCGTGGAGTGACCGAGAAAGAGCTCCGAAGAAACGGAATCGCGAATGATTTACGGCGAGAACGTTTCATGGATTTTGAGGAGAAATCGGATCACCGCTCAGACGGCGATCGGAACTCGAGGATTTGAAATTGAGCTCGATTTATGGTTGAGCCAACGACGGCTATAACGAACGGATTTGCGTCGGGGACGAACAGAAACTGAACAGACTACGGGGGAGCTTCTGCAAACACTATAAATCCACAACTATAAACATACTCTACAATGATTTTACCCGACCTTGGGTTGGAGGTCGAAGCCGCAAAATAGAAATGTTCATATTATGACTTTGAATCGATATTTCTCAACGTTCACATCAACGGCGCTGTCCTTTATGTCGACGGCGACGCGCATGGCTCGCGTGGGTGTTCGTTTGGTCTGCGCCGAAACAATGGCCGACGGCATCGGGGGAAATATCATAACGGCAATGAACGCGTCCAACTCACCTTGAAAGTAGCTTTTGGTTCGGAGATAGGAGACCGACAACCGGAGAATGGACAGCTTGTCGAGCTTGGACAACACACTTTGATCGAATGGTAGCAGGGAGGCGAGTGTGTCCAGCTCGGCGTTGAGTCTCTCTCGGTGTCTTTTCGACGGATTTGACTTTGTCTGCTGAGGTGGAGGTTGCGTCGAACTCAATGAGCTCAATGTTGTGCCTAGTGAACCGCCGACGTTCCCGAGACCACCTTGCACTATCGATACGCCGCCGTTGAGACCGAGATGGAGATCCTTCACGGAACTTGCCCCCGCGTTCGGAGTCACTCGGGCACTGCAAAAGAAATAAGGAGCGTTTCAATCTCGAGCTTGCCTCAAGGGCGACGGTTCATTCGATCTTGCTGGACTTTGGATGTCGGAATACCCCTGGCTCTATGGAATTCTGCGTTGAAGTCGGGCCTCTGTGCTCAGCAAGCGCAGATCTAATTCAGTTCAACGTTTCGCTTAAAACCTTCTCTTCGGTTCCATTCAACCGAGAACACGAGATCATTTTCCTGAATCGACCGAACTTGAGTCAGGTCTGGTAACAATTGAGCGAAGTTCCAGAAATATTTCCGTTCGCGGAGGATGCGATCTGAGGACCCCGGTTCGGACTTCCAGGAGAGCAGGCAGCAGGCGGGCGATCGGGCATTGTGCTGACTGCGAGATGGGATCTCTTTACAAAAGATATTACAACAATACCGCCGCTCCTCTAGCCTGCCGTTGTCTCCCCTTCTACTCCGGGTCCCCTTCGGTCCCTCCACATGGCGGATAGGGGACTTTCGCTGAAAGATGCCGCTAGCTCACGCAATACCCCCTGCCTTCAGCAGAACCACAGACCCCCGGTTCCTCCACAATGTTACCCTTGTCCCTTCCTCCCGAGGCTTCGAGCAGAGACACAGGGCGGTCTTGTTCATCTGACTTCTCTCGAAGTCTATCCGAGGGTCCGACTCAGCACTTTAGTCCCTGAACGGGCCTATGGAGTTTTCTCCCTCGTTTACGTTCCTGACGTCGATTTGGCTTTGAGGTCAATTTTCCTTTTTCATCGGGTCGGCTGATATAGAGGAATGAGCTCAGACATCTTGGTTCGCAGTTTCTTCCGAGTCGGAGACCTGATCCTGTATGCTATTTCGGGTGAGGCACACATCGAGATCACAGTTCCGCGAGCCGCCTCCAGAACACTGAAGGCATTCGCCTTGTTTCGGGATGGAAAATGCGCGGAAAAAAACACTCGGTCTCGTGTGGGAGTCGCTTTCGGCGAAGTATGTTTGAGCCGCTGAGCCGACTCGATGTGCGAGAAGCTCGCTGTGGGATCGATTTGTAACAGTTGTGGAAATTTTTAATAAATCGTGCTTGTCAACGAATTTCTGAGGAGTCGGCTGATGTTCGCGTCGCTCCGAAGTGGAGCTGTGGTGGCTGCAGCGGTGGCTCTGGAGCCAGCGATGGTGGCGGCCGGCCGCTTGAGCGCGCCTTGTTGAGTCTAATTTTATCGGAGTTCTCTCGTCGATGTGATGAACGGGCTCACGCTATCACCAACCGACCGACCGACGGCCCCGGCGAGCGACTAAGAAACCGACCATTCTACCTGGCTGCCTACACCAACCGACAGGACTCCGAAGGAACCAACTTCACACAGGGAGAATCTGAAACCCCGTATCTAATTCTGGACCTCGGTCACCTCGGTCTCGCTCCTCGCGAATACCTCTAGTTGCCTGCGTGCAGGGTTGTGTTCAGATCCGTCACCAAGAAAATCTTCTCCTCTTCATCCGCAGTGCACTTCTGCTGCGCAGGAATCCAATGGAACACTCGACAGTTTTCCTTGAACGTGTGAGCGCATTCAGCGCGAAGGCTCAACTAAGAATATGAACCTCGTCCCAGAGAAACGATGAGTCAGAACTTCGAAGTTCCTTTAGAACAGAGGAGATCTCGGTGTTTTCCGGGAGGAGAGGGCACAGAGACCTGTCTCCGCGTCGCCCGCCATTCGAGAGTTCGCCAGCGCTCTTGCTGATGTCGATGACCTGCGACAACGACACCTGTCGGGACCACTGCGGATACACTTGTGTCGTGGTGGACACGGTCATGATGAGGACGTTGATGATGATTATATGGGCAGTCACGGCTCAAAATATCAGAGTGCGTCGCGACCGGTCCCCCAACCGCTTCTGCCGCCGCTCGAGATGAAGGGCGTTGTTGTAATGCGTTCTGCTTGGCCACCCTCGCGAAGCCCTACCACTTCACGCTCCGACTTCACGCTTCGAGCAGAAAAAAAGAACAGGAAAATGAACGATCAATGCTTGGGCTTTCCCGATATTCCGACTTCGATATGATACGCCGAATATTCTGGTCTGGTGTGGTCGCAGTTCCCGTCGGTGTTATTCTTCTCGGCTCTTTGTGTTGCTCGTGTTCGGCTTGCTTTTCATCTGATTTCATGCTTTTCGTCGGCGAGATGTTTGAACATGGTGGACCCCAAGTATCGCCGCAATCGTTCCGGAGGAAGCCGGCCAATCGATCTGCCATTACCATTCCCACTCCTCAAACCGCGCAGTGGAATTCCCGGAAGTCAGAAGCAGACGAAGTTATCCGTAGGGTCATGGCGAGAACATCGCAACACCAGGGATCTTAGTCCAGTGCGTGCGAGTGTTTTTTCGATATCATGGAGACACTTCATATTTGTTTGTGGTCGAGTTTAGGAGATGACAATCAGATCGAGGCGGAGCTTGTGAGGTTATTACGCGGATCGTTGCGGCGGAGTCCTTTGGGAACGATAAAAAAAAATTGAGTTTCTTCGGCGGGGAGTTTTTTGCTCTCCGCCCGATGTTTACTGCATGGGCGATTTGTTTTTCCCTGGGAAATGCGATACGCTCGTTTTCATCCGCGGTACGACTCGCTTCTAAAAATCACACAACCGTCTCCTTCGAAATTTCGATTGGCTCGTGTCTAGGATGAGGAACTCCGACACTGTCTGAACTGCTCTTCTCCATCTGCGCTACGTTTATAACAGGGGCGCTCCTCGGAAACTCGGGACTTTCCTTCTCCTCATAGTGCAGAATTCCGTTCACACAATCTTAGCCCTCCATGCGATCAGTTCTTGACCGGGTTATCTCATTGTTCGCTCAGGAGTTTGATACAGCAGACGAGAGGAGCGCGCAGGTGGTTAATGAGCTCCCCCCGAGCGTGGTTGTACCCTCGATACCTGGCACCGGTGGCTGCTCTCTGTATGGCCAGCTTCTATTGAGTTGTCAACCCCGCATATCTAATTGTATGTGTGCTAGCATGTGGTTTCCCCGTCCATCGCGAGACAAGCAGCCCAACCTCAACAAGCGATTGACAGCAAGCAGAATCTCAACTCTAGCCTCAGAGGAAAAGTACCAATTTAGGCCTAATTGTTGTCCTCTTGATTCGGGAGAGTAGGCCTATAAAGGCACAGGAACACAGCAATCGGAATCGCTATGACAGCAGATGTATCTAGGACAAAACCTCATAAATACTCCTTAGAGTTCACACCGCGATTACACGAACACATCGTGGAGTGGAGACAGATCGTCGAGACCCCTAGAGATTGCATCGACTCGAATCTTTCCTTCTGCTTCCTCTCTGCGCAGTTTCCTCTTTTGGGCTGATGGGATCAGGATGAGCCATGTTTTAGAGGCGAAGGAAAAGGGAGCTCCACCACTTTGCCAAGCTTCCCCGAGAGTTCGACGTCCCCTTTCCCAGGGTAACTTCGTTCCTCGCGTCTCCGAGTGCTTTAGACGGGAGCAGGAGGGAACGGGCCCGACGCATCGTCCTCTACTCATCGGAGCAGTCGCCAAGAAGGACTCCGAAGATGATCTGTAGCTGTCCGCGAAACCAGCTGGTTACGAAGATGAAGCAGGACACGGAGACGGATCGAAGGGTAGATGCTCTGGCGGTTTTATGACAGAACCTCAGAGCTGTGGGGCCAGAGGTCAGCGAGTAGCCATTCCTCGCATTAAGTAGTTTATGAGCGTCGCCCTCCCTTCAAGCATGCAAGCCAGCCAGCCAGCCTTCCTGCCTCCCTCCCTCCTTCCCTCTTTATGATGTCGTCAAGTAGTCCCTCAATGTTTCAGTTCCCCTGCCTCTATTAACTTAGTATGCGGCTCATACGGACAGGCTTTATCTAATCAGGGCTGGATTTGTTAACTGGTGATACATCAGGTGACAATTGCGTGTTCTGAGATAACTGTGCCTGGTCCCGTCTCGAGCTGTGCGGAATGCTCCCGGCGTTCGTCTTCTTTCCCGGCAATCTTCCGCGACGCCGTCTGACAACGAGACCCGCTTTCCCTCTCGGAACCGTTGTTCCGTGCGAGCTATCGATTGTGAGTCGCTCCCAAAACCCGTTCCATATCTCGCGGCGAGCTAGCGACTCCGGAATCAAGGTGAGGTCCCACAGAATACCGGAGCGCTCCTCGGGATTCCGGAATGGAATTCAGAAAGACATCACCAGATAAATCGGAGACACTCAAGCGGGTCACTTTCGCGTGCAGCTCGGATCCCCTCTCGAACCGTCAGGTTGAAAATGGATTCAATGGATTGTGGTCTCTACTGATGTCTGTGTGAATTCGTCCGCTCACTCCACCGATCGAAATGTTTTGCATATCTTAATTCACATCGTTGCTGTGCGCGTCGCCTCGGCCACCCACTTCCCTCATCGCTTTCTCCAGCCTTGTTTCTCTCTAATCTCCTCTTCCATCAGGGTTTAGGTCCGCTTTCGGCCTCACTTTCGTGGTCGCCATCCTGTTGTCCTCGTGTTCCTCGATAAAGGCCTGTAATTGTCCAAAGCCGCCGGTACCGCACGCACCGAACAGGCCGTGCCTCTGAGCATACAGCCCTGTATGATTGTCGGAACTTCCTTCGGAGCTGGAGGTGCACTTGAACTGTTCGTGCATGTTCGAGTCCTTGAGGTATTTGTCCTACCGACCGTGGCTAATGACCCACTAACTTGACGCAGGACCGAATTATACTCGGGCCGAGACTGAATCAATAACCACGCTAAATATGACAACGACCACCCGAGCCTCATTCCGGGTCAGCATGTGAGCATCGGAGTTCTGGCTCGAGTTTCAGATGATCCGAAGAGAGTTTGAGCTGGAGCGTGCTGGGTCCCAGGACTCACACCCAACGAAACCGGAAGCGATTGCGTTTCAGGAAACTCAGTGCGGAGTTGGTAAACCATGTTTGCTGTGCGGGACGTCCCGAAGAAGCCTTTGGCTAGAGGTTACGTGGTTCACATCTTCACGTTTTGGCGTGAGCCGCTCACGTGTGTCTCTTGCGTGCAAAGAAGAACGGGTCGATCGCGATGCGCAGTGCACGCACCCAGGACACGACATAGGGATGCCCCACAAGGTCACAACGTGGGCCCGGATTCATCATCTCGAGAACGAATAGATTGCGGAAAGAGCTTTTCGACAGCTGGAGAACAGCCTCGTGCGACTCTGCCTCGAACCCCGGGATAGATCTCTGCACCGAAACCAGTGATGAAGATCCGCGATCGCTGCCAACGATTTCGGCGGCGGTCCTCGAGAATCTTTGACTGAGTTCTTCTTCGCGGCATCCGAACCCACGTCGTGTCTGGAGGCTTTTCAGAGAGGATCGCTCCAGTAATGAATTCCCAGATATTGTCATCCGTGCCCTCGTCCGCGACATTGTTAATCAAGTCATTGTTGGATGGATTAGGTGAACAACGACGGATGCGATCCACGCTGACTTTGTGATGTTCATCTTGTACAAACATTGTTTGTCCGACGCGAAATCCAATCGTTCACGCTCACTGAGCACTTATGCCAAGTTTCACCGAACAGACATCCGTGCTCGCCCGCCTCGACTCGGCTCAGTCTGCTTCGAGTGTTCCGTCGCTTCTATGGAAGCCAACATGATCCAACTACCTGGCCGCATAGATGGATACTTCATCGCTTCGCTGATTCGTTGTGAGTCTGTGCGTCGGAAGACAAACGAAAACATGGACGCGCAGACGCTATGACGGTCGCTCGGACTTCGTGCATCACTTCGTATGGCGCAACCCGACGATGTCGGAATGGTAACCGAGAGCAGCTTTCACTGAGAATGCTCAACAAGAACCCCATGATTCGACGGAGGCGCTTTGGCGGGACAACGTTTCCGTCTTCCTTCGAGTTCGAGCTTTCCATAAACTCCGCAGCCTCCTGGTGTGGGCCTTGAGGCGTTCACACAGTGGACTTTCCTCCTCTGAGAATTAGCCAGCCAGGGAGTGCTGTCCCGTCGGAAACTTCCGGTTTCGTGGTCGAAATGATGTTTCAGGAGCCTCTCCCAGCGGGCCTTTCCCTCAGGAAGCCAACGAGTGTTCGAACGCCGAGCGGAGCTGCTTTTTCTTCCGTCGAAAGTGACGCCGGTCTTCTATCCGATCCATCTCAATCATAATTTGCTTCACCCTTGCTTTTCAATCTACAATCTTGGCCTCTTCGAGACGGTCGTGTCATTCCTCGAGACCGTCGGTCTCTGTCTTTTGGCGGTGGTCTTCTGCTTGGTCGTCGTCGGCTTTTGTCTTCGACTCTCGCTCTAATTCGTCGTCGTCTTGCGGCTAATGATGATTTGAGTTGAGGCTTCTCGGATGTAGACGAGCAGATCTTCTGACTGATTGACGAGGGAAGACGCCGTCCGAACGCCTCAGCATCCACCACCACCGACAACGGCGACAGCGTTCGCAGCAAATGAAGAAAACTTACGTAAGACCCTCCCCGACCGTTCCTGCGTTCGTTCCCCCGGCTCTTCGGATCTCGCTCGCTCCCTCGCTCGCACATAATAAGGCTGCGCTAATGATTGATTGATCGAAATGACAGACGCGGTCGTGCCGTACCGAGACCACCGCCGCCAGAAGACACAAATTGTTGTTCTTTGGCCTCTCGTTGTCGTCGTTGTCGTCGTCGTTACTGTTGTTGTAGCTTGTGCCGTTCATAATTCTCGCGCCCCGGTCACGCCACGGCTTCACCCAGATCAACAATGGAGTCCCGGCTGGCATACTTGCAGAAAATACTTTTCCGAGTTCTGCACGAAAATAATCAGGACGCAAACGTCCGCTGGGAACCATTGATCTGCAATCGCAGTTCCGGAACCTGATGTCGCTCAGCTTTCGAGAGTTTCGCGGAATCGAAGCCACTCATCGGATTCCTTGCGATTTTTGAAGCTTCAGTGGCTTTAGGAGTTTCTGTGATATCGGGAACTTTCGTCATATTTCGAATTTCTATCGTATTCGGTTTCATATTAAAATCATGGGTTTCCTTCCCGTCAATTTACACTTGTATCTTTCATGAGTGTTCAGCAGTGCCGATCGAACCAAAATTGGGAGGAATCGACGGACGGAAGCCCTCCGCTGCTGCACGGTCCCAACTGTGTGTCAGTAATCGTGTGAACGAATGATGTTTTCGGGTGATCTTGGGCTACGACGTTCAGTGAGCCAAAATTGTCACCGCATCGGAGAGACCAGAAGCCGAAATCTCGACAGAAGATTCATTAGCTCGATCCAATTCGGTCTGACGGATCGATCGCTTTTGAATTCCACACGACAGAAGCTGCCGACGAATCCAGGAGCCTTGACGCGAAGATGGGAAGGAGGCCGCCATTTCTTATTCTTCATTTGAAACGAATTCGAATCCCATCGGGTTTCGAAAATGCCAGGCACCGAACAAGCGGCCAGTCACTCTCTCAAGTGTGCTTGGACGCTCGGAGCACAACCGCGAGCATGGGGGCTCACTGCTCGAGTTGCGGCCTTTTACAACCGATCCGAAGGCAATTTAGTGGGGGAGTCTCCCCATCGCGCAATATGTTAATAATGTCGGTCATCTCGGCAAATATTACAACGAGCCACCCTGGGCCTCGTTGAAACGATACAGGTAGGAACAACGAGGCTTTCATTAGCAGGGCACCACAGGATACTCCCATCATCATCTCGCGAGTGAGCGGGGTTACGCTTGACTCCTGGCTTCGAAGCTCCTCCAAGAAGCTCGTCCGGAATTGACTTTCCAATGATTCCATGATTTGCGATTCCCCCGATCCCAACGTTGTCTCCTTCCATGAAAACCGTGATCCACTCGGGACCGAAAACTCGCTTCTTCCCTGCCGGGGGTCCCAGTACCTCGTTCTCGAATCGGAAGGTCGCTGTTAATTCAAATTCGTCTCTTATCATCGGCAGGGATCTGAAACGCGGAGAACATCCATCTCGAGTCATTACACATGTCACCTGTCATCTGCTCGTCGACTTGAACGTCTTGGATTGAAGCGGCATCTGTTCTTGGCGTACACAGGATTCATTTTTGCCTCTTATTCGGGCTCCTTGCCGAGGCGGCTCGTTCCCTCCGATTTTCTGTTCTCCCCCTTCCCTTCGACCCGAACTACTAGCACGCGGTGCGTCTCTCGTTCGGCTTCAAATTGCGGGACTCCGGCGACGGGGCGAAGTGGGTTTTCTTTCCGTCGAGAGTTTTTGTGCATAATGTTAACTGCAGAAAAAGGAACCTTCCCAGCCCGGCCCTTCTGCTGGTGTCGACTCCGTCCGACCGTCGACTCGGACAGAAGAGCCAAAACGACTTCTGCAGATCAACCGTACGAGATAAAGTCGGCAGAGCCAAATGTCGGCATAATTTAGTCTGATTTAGCCGACCAGATAACAACAGACGGAGCATTCGAACGAAACAAGCAAGAAAGCAACGAGATGACGACAGCAACGAAAAAAGGAAACAAGAAAAAGAATCTCCCGTACGACAGAATAATAACAACATTTTATCATTACATCAATCGCTCGCTGTGAACTGATACGGTGGGGGACCCGTTGGATACAGAAATGAGAGTCGTCAGCGATGGGATCGCGATTTCGGCTCAGACTAGATATCTCAACAGTGCGCGAAATTTTCATCCAATACTGAACCAGACCCACGATCAAGTCGAGAAATCGATTCGCGAAAAAACGTCTCAGAAATGTTGGTTGCCGAATTCCACCCGGATCATTCGGAAGCCGATTTTCGGAGATCAGCAAAACGTTCGAAAACGTTGAGGTTCGAGAGCTCCGACTCCTTGAAGCGCTGCGATCGAGACAGATCGGTCGACCATTAGAAAAACCGAACATCTTACGGCCAGCGAGTGAATGGAAGAGCGCACTCGCTGTCGAGCAATCTCGTTCTCGAGCTCGATGATATTTGAGTTCAGGAGGATTCTTGTCGTATACCATCTGTTTCAGAATCACGACCCACAGCCCAGCCTCCGCCGATGATGATAATAATGCTGAGGGTGACGACGCCGATGGGGAGATCACACCCATTCGGAGCGAGCCACGGCAGAATCTTCGAGTTTATCATCATTATTTTTATTATTATCGGCATAGAAAACAGCAGCGCAAAATCGACAACGATCAGCAGAGCTTCCATCCCGCTAACGAACTGGGAGCGGAGCGAGACGAGAGTTGGGCGAAAAGGGGATTTGAGTCGGCGTTTGGGAATTTTCGATTCCATGATCAAAAATCCTGGGGCTCCCTTCGGGCTATGAGTCAGGAGTTGCGAGCGAAATTGCGGAACTTCCAGAAAGTCCGAGGAGGAGCGGCGCCCAACGGTCCAGCATGGTCCCAGAGCCCGACGCAGACTTGGAAGTAGAGAAGTTCCTCACAACAGCGACAGATCAACGAACTCCGAGAAAAGCCCCGAACGCGCCGGAAAGCGGAATCGAGGAAACAGGAGGAGGATAGGGAGGAAAGGAGGAGGCGGCGCTTCAGTGTGAATGAAATGCCAGCGAACACAATCAAGACGTGTTACCTGTTCCATGGACAGTTCGTCAAGCGCGCGCGTTCCGCCGACACTCCCTGGCTGTAAATTCCGAATCTTCAGCTCACAAGTGGACTGCTGTGTTCGTTTTTTTCCTCTATTTTTCTTTGTACGAAACCTCCTGGCCTTCTCGGTCATCGTCGTCGTCGTAAAGTACAACTTTCGCTCGTGCTCGGCTCTTTGCCAATCTGAGCGTTTGCGCCCGCTCGGGCAACATGGCTGGCCGGCGGGTAGATGCTCATTCACAACTTCCCATTCGGACGCAAATCTCGAGAAATCGACCGATTTGACCTCTCCAGAATAAAACAAACGCTGACCAGCTTCCCGATTCCGCCGATTTTGATTCTCGAGAATATTTCCATTGTTCTCCGCTCTATCGGATCCGAGTTTTTCTCCCGTTAGTGACCGTTCGCGGAACATGCTCAATGCCGCACTTTGTTCTTTTGCTTTGTTTTCGTTCTTGCTTCGTATATCCACGTATGTCGAATTCTAATAAAGAACTCGGGACCGAAACCCAAACTCTCACTGGGAATTCGTCGTAGGAGTCGAGGTGAGCTGAACTGCAGAGGCTGCAAGTTACGTTTGTAGCACCGAGAGCCGTTGCGTTGGGTCACTGGCGGCTGCGCGAGGTGACAACCATTTTCGATTTTCGAAATGATCGAACCGCGTCGTCGCGAACTGAAAAGTGGGGATTATGGGCGTTCAGTGACTGTGCCAGGGCGACCAGGTGATGCGCCGCTGCAGCCGCTCGATGTTGGCAGCTGTGTTTCCGTTTTAAAGCTAACGGTACAGATCACAAAACGCTCTCCAGGCTGAAATTACGTCCGAAGTCTGAAACTCCCTCAAGCGGAAAAAGCATTCTTCATTTCGCAGCCGCAACCATGGCCTGTCGCTCCGTGCGTCCGTTCTTCACCCAGTCGTTCGGCTCGTCAGTGTGTTGGTACCCGAAATCGTCATCGTCCTTCCGTCCGACTAGCATACAACAGTCAGACGACAGCGACAACAAAGCGACTCGCGGACAGCTCAATTCGGAAGCGACGGCTGTTGCCAACCGATATTAACGGGTGTTCAGAGCTCTCGGGGGTCGACGGAGTTTCGACGGCAAACGAACATGGACCGGTGCTTTCTTACGCTACACTCAGCATTCCAATGTCGTGATCAACACAGTCCCAACGAAACCACCAAAAACTGCCTCCAAAATGCTGGGATCAAAACTCGAGAGGGGAAACGAGGGCCGATTCTCGAGGTTAAGACCGCGGTATCAAGCTCCGGCTTCATGTTTGTCGTGTGGTATCCTTGAAAAATCATACTTCGGGACCTGAGAGTCCGGCCGCCTGGTTTCCGTGTGTTTGTCGGTCTGTATGAATGTTTGTAGGCGAGAACAATCCGTCAAAATCAGTCGCAGCTTCTTAGCGGACTGGTTCCTTGGTTAACTCGCCAGCTCGATCGCCACGAATAGCCCTCTTCGGAGCGGCTGGGTGTCCCAGAAGACGAGCAAGGAGGCTTCGGATCAAGTCTTTCAATTGGGATAAGCTCCATTGTTCATCCAGTGTATGGGGGTTGACGCGGGCAGTACGTAATCATTCATACGCCTGTTCATGGTTGAACGCTTGCCGCACAAACAGACGGACGCTCGCTTGGTTGGTTGGTTGGCTGTCCGGCCGAACCAGACGGGGACAGAGGGACTGACGGACGATCAGACGGCCGCCGGACAACTTGTGCTGCTTCGGCTCTTGTAGAAAACCATTTCTGATGAATCAGAAATCAGCCAGCGAGAAAGAAAGAGAAATCAAGACGAAGTAGGAAACCCTCTTGGCGCCAGAGACCATCATCGACGACGACCGTAGGCAAGCGATCGTTCGACTCTTGCGGCTGCTAATTACCGCACCACAATCACACATGACGAAATCTATGGGGGCTCTGCGGCCGCGGCGGCGAGTTGTGTGTTTCAAAAAAAAACACAATCAGCTCGAACTGAAGAAGACGAAAGACGGTGCCGGTGGGGACGACGAAGTTCCGTAGCCGCAGAAGAAATCGTCGCCGCAGCCGCAAATCGACAAAGCCACAGGAAGTCGGTCACCGAACTTCGTCAAAGCGCCAATTACCACAAACCGCTCTCGACCGCAATGATTCACCGCTGAAATCTCACCGACTCCCCACTCGACCGTTCGGCTACCTGTTTTCACTCTTCGTTCCGCTTATTCGAAGCCTCCGCGAACCCTTTCCTGTCCAGATCCGCGGTTCGTCAAAACCGCTAATTACCAGCAGGTGAATGCCATTGAGGAGATACTTACTCTTCCCTGAAAAAGACAAAAGTTCTGTCTTAGTTTTCGTCACAACTTCCCGCCCTGGAGGTTCTGGATGTGGGGAAACCGAAACGCCAGGGGTCCGAGATGACACTGAAGCACAGAAATAGATTCAGTTCATCGCACAGCCCCGTCGCTGCAGCTCCTCAGAAATACTAAGATTGGAACAGTACTTTTCGACATAAAGCTTCCGAGATCGCTGAATCCGAAACCGGTGGATTCATCGAGCAAAATCAGCAATATATCAAAGGGAGAAGCCCTCCACCCATTGTGGAACCGACTGAGCCTCCTCCTCACTCAGAGGTTGGGGAAGGGGAAAGGGGGGGGGGGGTGATTCCGGGCTCGAATCATCTCCCAGCATTCCCCCTCTTCACCTGCTCGCTTGGAGCTTCCCAAGCTTAGAAAGCGGCGGTCAGACTACGAGGTTGGGTCAGCCGGGACTTCTAGACTCCGACAGATCGACCTCTGTGTTTGGGCACGGGACAATGGGAAACACGGAAAGTGTTCCTAAGGCCGTAAAATGTATCGGGGAAAAATACTGTACCCTGGGTGCGGAGTGCGGAGCTGCGTGACTCTCTTTCATAACCTTGGGACGGCTTTCCATGCGACGAAAGTTCTGTACACAAAAGACTATCAAGGCCAGTCCTCTAAACAGCCAAGGTGCGACTCTCATCAAGCGGAAAGTAGGAATGTGTTTGATAGTCAATAACTTATCATAGTCGGATTGAATCCACCGGAGTTTTTTTCTTTCGAATTCACTGAAGTTATATACAATGATCAGTCATCGGAGACGTCTCCTACCGATTGACATAAACACCTGGTCGGTGATTTTCAGGTCCGGACCCAACAGTCTGCAGTGAGACAATTCGCTCGATGGCTGGCGTAAAACGGGCGAAAGACATTGACGATGCGATGTCAATCGGGTGCTCGATCCCAACTTGAGAAGATGCCATCTCCCTTGCGGATCGGGGATACAGTTCATCGAGATTCGAGCATCGCCGGGCTTGTCGAATGCACTCTAGTAGATCCATCGCTACCGTAGATCAAGATCGCAAACGAACCAAACAAGTGAAGCGACACAGCCGCCGTGACAGACAGACGGCAGTGCTTGACGTTTTCTGTCTTCTCATCGTCCAAAGAAAATCATCATTTATCACTGATGGCATGCGGGTTTCATCGTCAGCCCACAACCGACCGAAACGACAAGCGACTCCGCGAGGTGGAGCAGCGAATTTACATGATCTCTACGACATCCGCCCCGCAAACTATGATCATGGTCTGCCGTTTGCCCAATCTTGTTCGATTTGCACCTTCTTTCCATGACAAATCGAGCTGAACAGCTCTTGACCACCGACTCGCTTGCGTTCCGTAATCTAGTCGAGAGCCGTTGCCTCATTGGACGAATTTCCGCGGGGAATCTCGCAGCAGTAGTTTATATAAACCGAGGATTTTCGAAACGTTCGCTCAACTCCGCAGAGCGGGTCCCTCTTCATCGCCTGATGGGATTTCAAACAGGAAGTGGCAGACAATTGTTGGCGAGAATGAGGTGCGAATGCATTAATTGTCGTTAATTGAGAGCGAGCTGCGAGCGCCTAAGCATGAGTGGCCAAAACAAGAAGCGGCCACGATATTCACACGATCAAACCGGAGTTGTTCGTCGGCACCATGTTCTTCAATCCCATGAAAACATCGCCAGTCATGATATCGATTCTGTCGCGACGAGCGAGTCGATCGTGTCGAGTCTGATCGCTGCCAGTCACCGTAGTGCATGTGGAACGTCAGCAACCTCGAAACTCAGGATGTGGTTGGGGATGGGAGAGCACGCTGCTCGCTTGGCAAAAACCCCGGCGCAACTCCACCTTCGGTGACGAGGTTCAAATCTCAATTTCCTCGCCGCATGCCCGGCTGGGTACCGGCGGGTCGCGCGGATCGGATCCTGCATTCGTTCTTCGGTCCATGCACCTCCGGGAGTGCCTCACAGAACCGCGTTTCATTAGCAGTGGGGTTTCCTCAAAACCGAAAGGTGTGATCTTCTCCAAAACCGACAGGAAGTTTAGCGGTGGGCTGAATCGGGACAGGAAGAAGGTCTGAGCGGAGAAACCGCAGCTCGAGTGTCTACTCCTTTCGGTCCATCGATGAGAGCTCGCTTCTGCCGACTTCCGAGTATCGGAGCGATCGGTCGGCGACCAGAAAGAGGAGTGATCACAGCTATTGCGTCTCGCCTCATTTCTGCCCTTCCCAGGCTGAGCGAGGCTGTTCACAGATTTGAGTGAATATGATTTCGAGAACGAAAATGCTGCAAGACGACCGAGGCTCCAGCGCAAGGTCAGTCGAAAGAATCATTAGGATCGGAAACTGGAACTCGAGCGGATGAAGGAGAAGTTTGCGAACCGGTACACCGAATGGATCCGCGCCACGCTTTTACAGTAGTCCGTTTGAGGCGAATATTGAACGATTGACCTGAACTGGCGCCAATGGTCACGACTCAGGCCACTCCCACTTCGTGATGACGACCCCTGGTGAAGGATCCGACTTTGCCACTAGCAGTCGTTCGGGCGACATCTCCCAAGCGCTCTTCCCATTTCTCACGGAGGCTGTTCAACCAACAAATCGGCAACAAATACAGCCGCAAACAAAAACATCAACCAACCGAATAAATCCATTAAACTCGCATTAGGACCGGCACCCTGGCCCTCCTTCTTTCTTATTTCCTTTTGCCTCTCGGGCGTCTTCAAAAGAGGACTGAAGTTCATTTAAAGAGGAACAGCAGAAATATCGACCGTGGTGCTTATCCACTCTGTCCCACCATCTGTCTGTCCGTCCGTCAATCTGCTCGTCCGCGATTTCGAACATTTCGTGGCTCCACTTGCTGTGCTCCCCAGAGAAGAAGCTCCACGCTCGGATCGATTCTCGTCGGACTAATGTTCCGATCAGAGCGGAGGGATAAAGATAGTTATTCCACGCGGGATAATGATCTAAAACAACATTTGACGCCGTTCTGCTCTGCCACAATGTGAAATCGTCGAACAATCCAAAATTTCCCACATTCAAACAGCCAAGCGCATTCGACTGAAAGCGACCTTAGCGGCAGTCCGAGAGCTCGCCTGACTTGAGGTTGTTACGCCCCCGAGGCCATGCTCGTTGTGTTTGCGGAGACGGCTCTTTTGACAAAGGCATCGGAAAGTATCGCAAGCGACTTCCCGAAAGCCGGGAGCTTAGTTCAAGCTTTGGACATTTCGCCACTGAAAATGATCATCTAGGCGAGCGCTCGGATCGAGTTTCTCGGTCCTCCGGCCAGCGAGGATAGCTCCCGGACGGAGTAGTCGCTCTTGAAACTACGCGCCCCAGATCATCGAGGTTCCGCCCGTCATGTGTACGAACGGCTCTGCATATTTCGCAACCCGTGCACTTCCATCGGGCATTGCACGTAGAGCAATCCTACCGCTAAGTATTCGAGTCCAGCCCACTGACCTTTTGGAGTTCCTTCTCCGTCTCTTCGTAGCGTACATCGCGCTTAGGTGGCTCATGATCAGCTGATCGGGTATGCGATGTTGGAACGAAAGCAGCGGCTACTAAGACGTCGTCGTGTCACTGTTCGCCGCTCCACCTGCAGCACGGTCTGGGAGCCGCTGCAGCAGCTGTTGTTGTCGTCCGTTTCGTCAGCTGTTCCGTTTTTCCCAAAGCCTCAACTCGCGGATTCAGTTCAGGTCTCTTCGCTGTCTAGCACTTGGTCGAATTGAGTTCATTCGTCGGAGCGATGCGCTTGATCTCGCTCCCCCACGATCTCGATGGATCCGCGCGGCACAACAACACTCACTTTACGAGTATCCTCTATCGAGAGCGATTGCACTCATTTGCACATCAACGACATTTCCGCTGCCCGTCAGTTGGAGATTTCCCGACTTCAGTGACTTCCGAGACCCGAAGTCCGAATTTTGAGACCACTCGGCCGCTGGTCGTTGGACTTTTCCACCGTGGACTGTCCTCTATCTGTGTTTTCTGCAGACGACGGGCGCATTGGTTCGACTCGAACACCACGAACTCATCCGTGCACTCCGCCGTTCGGGCAGTCTGTCGGGAGGGCCTTCCAAGCCTCCAAAACGAGCCTTCGTAGGCCTGCCTCTTCAGGAGCACGTTTCCCAGACGCGCGTCCTCTCAGGCCACTGATCGGGAGGCCATCACGGGTTTCGGTCCGCGGGGTGGAAAAGCTGAGATCGGCGGACAGGCAAGCAGCCTCGCACAGTCTGTCCGCGGCCGCTCGTGGACAACAACACACCGTCGTTCGTTCGTTTGCTTGTTCACCACTCACACACAGACTGAGCTAACTGAAGGAACATTTCGCGGACGAACCAAAAGCGGCCGGACCCACAGACTGAAGCGGACGCACCGACAGAGCGGCAAAGAGAGCCGACCAACCCGGCAGCTAGCTGACAGCCGCCAGGCAGCTAGGATCGCAGCGGAACCCGCCCATGCTTTGATCAGAGGAGGTGCCTATGCGCAGGCGGGCTCTTCCTGCGCCCTGTCCCGAAAGCCCGGTAGCGCCACCAATGGCGGATCTTCGAACTACGCCAAAGTGGTCAAGTTCGAATAAGCCCAAGAGTCCCGAGCGACGGGCGAATATTTCACGGAACTCTACAGGGCATCGCGCTCGTCATGTTGTTGTTATTGTCGGCGCTGTATTCGGATGACGTTTCCAATTATGCTTTCTCGCTGTTCACGAATTCCGAATGTACTGCATGAAGTCTGCTTCGGTCACGTGTTCCAGCGTTGTTGTTGTTGTTGTCCTGTCGTTATTGTTTCGTTTGGGCAAACCATTCTCACGCCCAGGGACAGCGTGAGACACGATGACAACTCCACGGACTCTCACGCCACGGCGCGCGGGATGAGGGTGGGGATTCACGACTCCAGAGGATATTTATGAAATATTTACCCTCGGCTCCATGGTCATTCATTTCATTCTTAAAGAATCGGGTGCGGTTCTAACGAGTCAGAATCGAGCACTGACATCCGTTGAAGACGGTGAGAAAATTGAGAAAAAGTCAACTCTCTCTATGTAATTCAATTCGTTCTGTCAATTACTTTCTCGAATTTCGTGAGAATTGAACTCCGCAACCCTCTACGGCCTCGAATCGACATTCTCCCCCCAATGGAAATTCCCCTATACCTCAGGAGAGAAGACGAACGTTGGTTTCCAGGGTGTCCCCATCGAGGTTGCTTCGGCCTCGGCGAGAGTTATCCGAAGGGAGATTTTTTTCCAAAAATCGGGAAAATTCCGATCATCGAATTTCGAGTCCGTCTGAATTAAGTCGAAAACGATCCAGTCAATCCGTGGAGTCGAAGATCGCTGCCGAGGCTCACGTTTTCTTGAACGGAATGCCAGAAATCGCGATGTCACACGCTGTGCGGAACGGAGTGGGAGTCGCGTATCGTGCTCGGAGTCTGGCGTGCACTCACGCTATGGCTCAACTCTGCCGAACGAAATAATTTCCCTCCTCCTTATCAATCGATTCCTCGAGCTATCCGTTAATTTAACTCTCCCTTCATATCCTTATCCGCGGTGCAGAGTGATAGCATTTACAACGACGACACGACGACGTCGAAAAGACTCGCCGAGTGAAAGAAATTCCGCACATAGCCCACCTCGTTGCCTCCTTCCATCTCTGCTGAATTCCTCTGAGATAAGGAACGAAGTCACACACATTAACTGCGGTGGCGCTGAGGACGACCTGAGTGTGACATCAATCGAAGCGGCAATCAATTAGGTTCGTCTCGCTCAGATTCCGATCGAAGCTACGGTCGGCCGGGCGAGTGCTGATTCCAGCCCAGGGCTCGCGTCCCTCGGCTTTTTGGCAACAGCTCCTCCACGACCTCGGACCAGTACTCTACAAGATGAACTGAATCTCACCCAGTGTGAAACTTTCCGATCGCATTTCCGTTACACCCGAGCCGGAATGAATCGTCATGAGACTTATTCAGAAGATTCGAGAGATATATCTCACGCGTGGTAGATTTTCTCGAGGCGGATTCGTGAGTCGTATCCTAGAGCCATCACGCATGGGACCATGCACGGATCCGCATCGCACGGAATCCAGTACCGTTATGTTGGACAGGGAAGCTTCGATTCGTCTGCGGATCGATGTTATCGAGCTTCTCCCCCGAGGGAAGGAGCCTCCCTAGCTGCTTTCTAGAATCCCAAATATCTTCTCAAGTTGAACGAGCTTATCGCGCCAGGTTTCAGTTCTTGCTCCGAAAGCATCTCCTGACCTTGGTGCTTTACGGAGCTGCGTGGGAGAAGTCTGAAGGCTAACGGATCGGGGCCGGGAATTGCTAGAAACACGAAAGGGGTCAAGTCCGACACAGCTCCCGGCTTTGATATTCTCTCGCATCACCACTCTGTCCCTTATCCCCAGTTTTGTTCTCCGCACCTTCATCACGCTGTTCTCTTGTTTTTGGACCGGATGACGTCAGAAAACCTCATCCAGAGAGTCCTTGCGAGAATTTCTGCGCTACTTGTAGGCTTCCGCCCTGCCCCAGGATATTCAGCTGGATTTACCCACCTCAGCTTCATCCCGGACCTCCGGTTGTGCTGCTCCCCCCCCCCCCCCCCCCCCCACTGAGCTCCTTGTGGGAGACTCATCCTCGTTTCCCATGATGTCCATGGTTTTGCAACACTTTCAGTACGGAACTTCTGTCAGACGTTTCCCGATCGGTCCTTTCTCCAAGACCCTTCAATATAGAACCCTCCGGTGAAACCCTTCGACCATCCGCAGTCGAGTGTGAAGCTCGGCTCGGCTCAGTGGTTGCTGTTGATCCCCACTGCTCTGATCGTTTTACTGATGGCGTAGCTCAGGTTTGTGTTACTTCATCATATCAAACTCGATTCAGAAATCCAAGGGTGAATTTAATGGGAATGAGTCCAACGACGGCGGATTCAGTGAGGTGGAAAACCACCCCGTTGCGTCTTGGCTCGTCAACGAGGCTGCCGTCTCGTTCCAGACATCAACCATATATTGCAGAATATTCAAACTGGTAGATTATACGAGGAGCCCCATTCCGTCTTTGAAGAGATCTGCGGACTCGGAGTTCGATTAGGATCGTCGGCACCCGCGGTTGGCATCGGATACAATGTCAGGCCAACACAAAGCACAGTGAGAATTATCTTCTTCATGTTTTTATTCCTTCCTCCTCTCAAGTAGATTATGTGCATAAGATAAGAGTCTCGAGTGGCCATAAATATGAGGCTTACGGACGAAGAACACAAATACGCGCATCGAAACAACGGCTGACGTCTGTCTCTGTGAAAAATAAATGGCAAGCGGATCAGACAGGATAAATATGAAAAGTTTCAATTTATCGCGCACTCGATCGGGTACAGATAAGGTTAATGACATTGTTCCCAACGACGGCAGCAGCACATTTGGTATAAAATCGGAGAGCAGTTGTTTTCAATAATGAAAACTCTCATTTCCACGTTCGGAGCGGAAATCTCAGCGGATTGTTGCGAATCAATGCAACGATCTTTTTCAGCTGGATCTTCCCCCGTATCGAGGTTTGATGCCCAGTTTCGACGTATCGAGACTCCCCAGCAGGATTCTCCGATAAAATTGAATCATTCAGGGACATCACATCCCTTCTCGTCTCTGGGATCTCTCGAACGCTGCTCCTTTGAATCGCTGTCGGAGGCCTTGGCTCCGACAGCTCCACCGATCGACCAATGTTTGAGCCATAGGATCGGATTTTAATGAAGACTTAGGTTTTCCTGCCGGAGCCCAACCTGAATTAGCTGTCCGAGAGGCACCGCTACAACGCTGGACAACCAGCCATACAGCAATGACAATCATTAAAACACCACGGCGCATGGGCATCGAGGACTGCCTCTATGCCTCCCTCGATGCCCGTTCCGATTTCACCGCTGCCGACTCATTTCTCTGAGATTGTCTCAGAGTTTTCGTGAAACAAAGGCGCCTGATCGTTGAGGACTACAACTTCGACATCGGTTTCCTGACCTTGAATAGGCTGGGAGGAAAATTCATTGCACCCTGTTTTCTTCGAGGGCCGAGCCCGCGACTCATCGATCCGACTGCCCTTCCATCACAGGAGACTCTCTACTGAAGGTAATTGGTGTGAGTTTCCAATCATTCCCGAACTGGTGAGCGTGAGAATTTTCCCAAGAATATGCTCGATATGCTCCCTGGCCCGCCACTCGGAAACAATTACTCGGTCTTCTCCTGGCCGTTTGCGGCATGGCCGTGTCGATTCCAAGAACGTGACCCTCGACAGTGATGTTCCGTGAGCTTAGTGAGTGAACGGAATGGTTGTATGGCACACTACTGCAGGATGTATCCTTTCCTCTATTTGTTCTCCTCATTCGTCGAATTAACAGGAAATATAGACGCCTTACTAACACGGAAATCACCAGAACAGATCGAGCGGGGCCCGCGTGAGCTCAGCGCGCGGTTCTTGGAAGCTTCCCTTTCTCCTTTATGGCTGATTCCGCGGCCACGAGTCTCCTCGTTCTTGCTCCAGTCGCATAAAAGAACCTCGGGAAGAAAATCTTTTTGATTAATGTCGTCGAAATGCTGGGGGAAATTGTTAGCACCATAATTATCTCTTTCACGGGCGCACAAAAATGGACGGACAGACTTGGGTTAGGAAGCAGCGTTTTCCTGGCCGCGAAGCAAGCGAGCGGTGCGAATAGTGCCACCTTTAGCTCTATGTCGTTAATCAAAGCAGCGCCTCACGGTCTATTATTAACAATGTATATTTAAGTCTCCCCCCTACCTGGTCCCTTCCCCTCCATCTCCCATACAGCCGGAGTCCTAACCCCGCAGGCCGCAAATCCCCGCGGCCGACCAGGCAAGTGCCAACTACGAACTCACCTACCTGCGCTGGTGGTGGAGCTCGCAGTCGTGTTTCAAGAGCCCGTTGCTGAACAACACAAGCCCGGGGAGCATCGGTCTCTCTCCTGAATTCCGTTATTTACCGTGGGCACCTGAAATTTCCGAAGGAGATCCCGATCTGATCCCCTTTCCGTCAAGAAGCCCGAGGGCAGCGGAGGGGTTTTCAGGGCCATGTGGTTACGGAGCAAGGGTTGTGATTCTTTTGAACGGTGGAAACTCGGATCGGGATACATCCGAACAGAAGGGTCAGGGCAGGGAGATAAACGAACGGCATCCGAAGTATTCGCCGAGTTCTCCAACTCGCCGTGGCTAACCTCACGAAGTCGGCATTAAATTTTAAGGGTTTCGAAGGAGCAGCGAGACGCTCACTCACTCTCTTTCTCTCACTGACGGAACAAGCTGCAACTCGAATCCCGGCGTCGACGAGGCTTCTTATAAAGCTCGATGCCGAAGTCGACGACGATGACGAGCTGAAAGACTCAAAAACTGTCACGCAATGTCATTGCTGGCTTCAGCGGCCCCTGTAAACTTTATTGGTACAAAAAAAAAAAACAGATTAACGCTCACATACACAGAGACAACACCTGACCCGAGAAAGTACCCTATCCTCAGTATTCCTCCGCAGTCAGGTATCGAGGAATACTTATTTTCGGTCGTACTCTCGAGCCGGGGCATGTCCGGGCCCTCAATACGCTACCCGCCGTTTCTTGATGCAGTTCAATAATTTAATGTTATACATACCATTTGCCTCTTGAACTCCAATCGTGCACTCGTCCGCGTTCACTCGATTCTCTTCGAATGTCACTAAGCACAACCACTCTGTTTGACACGAATCAATCTCACTGTCTTCAGAACTTCCGACGAGACCCGGTGATGCGGGCCGATCGACAAGCCGTTGACGTCGGCTCCGCGTGCTTTTGCTGCCGCGAACACTCTGCCTCCCCAAATTGAACTCCGGGAACTGCAACCATGCTATCGTTGCCTTTCAAGATCTCAGCTTTGATTGAATAACGTAACGCAAGCCAGTTGTTACAGTCTCGATCGTCGGGCTTCAATCATCTGAAAAATCGCATGGGAAACTGAAAACAACCGACTCTGAATAATTCTAGCTTGAACGACGGTGCCCTCAATGAGGTAGGCTAAGAGAAAAGGAGGAAGCTCAGTGATATATTGGCCGCTCGCGGACTACGGCGATGACAGCGGTTGTGGCAGCAGCGCTGACGTGCCCGGTGCTTGAAGCAGTTTTATTGAAATAATTCGTTGGGACACACAAATTAGGCGGCACGGACGAGATCTTCAAACGCCTAGCTTGCTTTTGAGTCGTAAACGACGTCCTCTGAGCAAAGAACGCATCCTGGTTTGAGCTTCGGCAGCAGCCTTCAAATACAGCTGACATCCACACAGTCTTTCCGCGCGATGTCTTCGTTCTCTCTCTCTCTCTCTCTCTCGCTCTTTTTGAGTCTCTTGCTCACTCACGCAGACCCACAAGCATACTCACAAACAGCCACATACGTCTTCATACGTCCGGGGCTAATGTTCCGCACACATACGGAGACGAAAGAGAGAGTGAAAAAACAGCTTGACCAGCATAGAACTCTTCAATGACATCCGCAGCGGCATCTTCGAAGTTCTCTTGTTGCTTCATAAAGTTTTATGACCGCGAGCAACGACGAGAACCACCGGCTAACCCTTTGTTCTTCGAGGTATGCTAACGTGCTCACATCTTTGACGGTTCGTGGAACTGCAACACATGTTCTGCTACAAAGTGTGTGGTTCATGCACAGATCGGAAATAAACTCCACTAGATTAGAGGAAACAGCAGATGATCCGGCGAATCTTACCTCGAGGAGATGTGAAAAGAATGATTTCTATCAGGCCGTTCGAAGACATTTCTCGGAGATGCTTCGAAAAGTCCTCAAAGGATTTCCGAACGGGATTCTGACAATTATCACTACCTTTTCCTCATCAATCACGAGTATTGAAACTGGTAGCATCTATGGGAAGCCAAGAAATTGAATCATGTCAATCAACGTTCCTCATACTGAGGGTGGACAGGAGAAAAATAAGTCGTACAGATGGGATTCTGTACGTCAATTGAAGTGATGGCGTTATTTGGGTCTTCGGAAGCCCTCCTTGAAGACCTGGTCGCCACTTCTCCAACTCTTTGGGATCATTTTCAGGAAATATGATATTCAGGAACTGACAGCTCATATCACTGTTTTGTAAATGTCACCCCGACGAGATGAGTTCAAGCCGAAGTCAATCTTTCCCCGCTTGATGCATCCATAATACTCAGACGTCGGGCTCGCGAGCTACAGAACCTCAACGATAAGCTCGAGCTAATGCAGTCGGTTCGGACTCTCAAGTGAACGGAGAAGTGAGAGCTGAGATTATCAGCAGCCAGTAATCTCAAAGCTGATCCGTGGCCAGTAGTGCCTTGCAAAGCGCACTAGCAGGTTGATTTGAGGGATAGAGATTCGGTTCAAAGTTTCGGAATTGGTCCGGTTCTGACAGAGATTCCGCCGTCAGCACCTGCCAGCATCGTTCCAAGAGTGAGTGACCGGCCCGACGCTCCCTCAATCTGGCCGGATATCTGATGAGTGGAGATAATTCCCAATGCCATTAGTTCGTTCGTTCGCCACACCCCACCTCACTCGCTGTGTTCATCAGGGACTATCAATCTCTGGTATCCTATCCCCCTCCCGTCTTCGAATACCCGTGCATAGCGAGATCCATGAACCACTAGTTGACTCTGGCAGCCACATTGAACGATGGTACCGAATCATTGAATTTCCACGAATCCTGGGCAGACCTCAATCCGGTTCAGAATCGAGTTGAGCTCGAACGAGCACGCTCAAAATCAGCGGCATGAGAGGGAAAATCCGAGTCCTTGCGTTGCGTCGATCACAGTTTGGATGCTTCCAGATTGAACCGATGAGGAAGACGGACACAAAGGCGGGTTAGCAGGCCGGCGCTCGGCTGAAAGCCTTACTTATTAATATGGGGACATGCAGAGCTTGCTGCTTGCCTTCAGTCCAGCGAGCTAGCCAGCCAGTCCAAGAGCAGCAGACCGCATGGATCACATCATACAAGTATGCTCACTCCACCCTGTAATAGTTTCAGCCCGATTTCCCCGACTCAGCGAAACGAGGGGGGGGGGGGGGGGGAGGAGGAATCCATGAGGGGGACGGCAGAATATCATAGAATGGTGGACTACGGCCCAGGGGAGATTCGGCACCCTGGATCGCGCCCTGAACCTTTCTCGTGCTCCCCGTGTGTGGGCCCCGTCCCCGCGGATGAAAGAGCGGAAAAGAGAGGCACTTGGGGGAAGAGGGAGATACCAGGGCATGTAATCACTGGGAGGAGATCTGATCATCGTTCTAGACTTGAGATCTACGCATATCAAGAAAAGCAAACCATTACGTTTCTTGAAAGAGGTAAAAACTGACATCGAGCCGACTCGGTCCTTAGACCAGGAACGACCGAGGCACACTTTGACAGTTCTGACTTAGATTACCACCAAAAGGTGCGTATCGTCGCTCTTCAGCGGACTTCGAAGACGAAGAAGCCGGATCCCTACTCTCTGATATGCTGTCATCTCCTAAGACCCAAAAAGATAGACTCGAGGGAACGGGAGAATTGATCGCGATCGTGGAGAAAAACCGTTTTCAGCAGAGGCGGGGCGAAAAAACAGCGAATTCAATCACCCTTGAAACTGCCATTGACTGCAAATAATGGCGGCAAAGAAGACTGCGAAACAATGGCATCGAGGAACCCTGGGTGGAGACCTACCTCTTTCAATGACATGCTTCACAGTGCGTATGTTCTCCCAAAATTAAAGATTTTTCTCCCATCCTTTGCAGTACTCTCAGGTTCTGGAGCAAGGACAGATATTGCAACACCAAGAAGCACGCTGCCTCAGCTGATTTATCCTTGCATTGATCGATTAGTCGAAGGACGCGGAATTTCAAAACTAGGCGTGTGGCCCTTTCAAAACGTGATTCCCGTCGGGGAAACACGGGAGCGATATAGATGACTCGAGCCTGGAGTTTGATCTCTATGCAACTTTCATATCCTCATGTGGACAGATGTTCATTTTGAGCCTGAATTGACGATTCTCGTGATAAGCAGACGTCATCAGTCAAGCTTTCGATGTATGAATTGAAACATGATGATCAATGAGAAAGACTCAAAGTCACAAGCTCTTAATTTTGGGGGGAAACTTGATAGACATCGTTTTTGCGACTCAGCGATGCAAGGGTCGTGAACACTCGGACCATTCCGCTCTTCCTCCAATCCCATTTGATGTCCCCATCATTACGCAGCGCGCGAGGGTCGTGCAGAGGAACGGTCGGAGCCGGAATGGTGATTCTGAGGGAACATATCGAAGACGACTGCAGCGACCGAAAAAAAAAGATTCAAAAAATGCCAAACCCTACTGGCGACGGAACGATTCGGCTCCATTATGATAATCACATCAATACACAGTTTTGTCCTCCGCTCGACGAGAATGATGGCGACGAGCGTGATGAGAAAGAAAAGCCGCACCGAAGGCATCTACGCTGGCAGCGTGGTCATTGCCAGGCCGCGGCGTGAGACATTCGAGACGATTGGGACTCCGAGCGACAGCCGTGTTGGTAACACATTATCTGGTCATTTACCAGCTGAATCGCGGCCCGACCAACAGTACTGCTCGCTGGACAAACCTGCACAACCAGAACGGTTATTGACGCTTGAGTGCCAACGGTTCTCCAGGTATGCATCGCAGAAAAATGTGGAAGACTGTCTGCCTGTTCTGGGTCCGGGTGGGATTCCTCAGCTTTCAGAGAAACCTGCGACCTTGGAGAAATAACGTGGAGCCCACGTGACACCGAAAAGAATTAGCTGCGCCACTTGAGGTCCCGTCGTCTCCCGACGGTTCGTCATCGCCGCGTTCGGGTGGAAGGTCGTCTGAGACTATCAGATTTGATCAACCTCTGTCTGCATCGAGAGCCCAGCTGGATATATCGTGCCACATATGACCAAGAACTATGTAGGGCTTTGAGTTGGATATCTCACGCGAGACCGTCGCAGTATCCTCATCTTGCTCAGAATCTTCGAAACTGGAAATGCGAGAGAACTCAAGAACTCGTAATAAGTTCCGCATATCACCCCGCGGGTCCAAGACCTGGCTCTCATTGTTCTTTGTGATGACCCCACCCGCTATTGCGGTCAGTCCCGCCATCGTTTCCCCGTGATCGCTGAGCTGGAAACTCATATAACAATATCAACTGGAACAAATGAATTTATAAGTAGGGTAACATTCGAGCGGCGAATCACTCCGAGGCGGAGTTGGGCGGAATCATAAGTGGAATCGGCGATTCCATTTTTCAACTCCTGCTTTAGGGCCTCTCATCGTCTCAAAAGTGTTCGACGTAAATTGCGTTTAGCACGTGACGTTTGCCATCTTGTAGCGCAGTCTGAAGCTGGGACTGGCGTGCTCGTTCCGAAGTGAGTGGCGTCCCTTCGCCGTAGTTTCTGGCGAGGGAGCGTGGCAAGCCATGTGAAGACCATTAACACCTCTCAGCAGTAACTGGCCTTCACACCAAAGCTAGATGAGAAGCAACCAAATTCTTTTTAGAATCCTGCACGAGCATTCGGGCAGAGCCGAAAGAGTGAGCACGCATCGCGGGTATTCCGGACCCTTCCTGAATCAGAGTTGGCAACTCGAACACAGCTTGTCGACGATTCATGAACTATCCTGATGAACGAAGGATCGAACGCTCGCAAAGGAGAAGGACAAAACCGACGAGCGGATGAACGCACAGAGGTCGGTGAGACCCGATCGGTGTCGCCGTCGTTTTTGTTTCTGCTCAGGTGCATATGATGATTCAATAATGCGTTGGAAGATCGCTCCTAAACGGAGCTATGCATGAAGAGCTCCGAGGTGTATTCTTCGGCAAGCGTAGCCGACCGGCTTGTTGGACAGCGGTTTCTCCTCAGAGCGCTGCCTGCCCAGTGAAAAGGAGGAAGTTCTGAACGGCTTCTCGCATGTCAGATCGACACGCTCCAAGAGTCTGTTCCACGGTCTCAGTCGCCGACTAGCGGCGTGGCTCGACGGACGACCAGTCTCTCTTTATCCAGAAGCGGAGGAACTCAGAGCAAAGCCTTATCGTCATCACCATCATCATCCCCGATCGGGTTTCTGTGTCGCGAAGCTTACAAACTCGTCGTTAGAACTCATGTACTTCCCCTCCCGAGGCGGGGTTTGTTCAGCCGCAGTTACAGGGCAAATAATATGATGTGTTGTCGAAACCGACCACGATTTGTCTCTTTTTTTCTACGTCGGTGATGTTGCCGACAACAACGGCCATCATCGTCTGCTTCTGGTCCGTCTGTCGCTGGTTGGTTCTTGCAAGTTCTCGGTTCTACATCGGAGGTGTAAAGGGTTCCTGGATGAGGCCCATTTCGAGGCGAGACAAATTCTGCACCGGATCTCGAAACTATTCGGAACGAGAAACGTGTTCTCGCACATTCCGAGAACGGTTAGCGAGCAGTCGCGTCGCCATCTATTTCCACGCCCAGAGCCGTTCGGAGCTCCGTTCCATTCGATTTTTGCCGCGAGCGGCTGATTATGGTTTCGTCTCTCGATCAATGACACTTCACAACAACCGTTAGTCACGGTTCGATTGTGATCAGTGCTGAAGCTCGGCAGCTCCATAACTTCGAAACCCTCGTAAACGGTGTTCCACTGCTGTGAGTGACCATTTGCCTCGTTCCGCCTGAAAATGCTCACTTTCAGCGTTATGCATCCCCACGGTTCGGCACGGAACCATCCGAATCCTCCTGGAAATAGTCAAACAGTCGGGAATGCAATGGATCAGAGCTCGGTCCTATTCTTTGGCCGGATTCGCTCCTGAACCGTCCCTGATCGTGAAGCCTCGAGCTTCCGTTTTCGTCTGATCCAGCCGTCGTTAAATACAGACGGGAAGGGATTTTGTGTTTGTTCAAGGATGTAGCTCATCGTTGAGAGCTCTGAATTAGCGCTTACAATTGTTTCAGTTTAAATTTAATGGACGAACGAGCCAGTCAGCTAGCCGACGAGTGAGCTTTCGACTCGAGGCCGGTGTCATCTGTTGTTAACGCTCCAGAGTAATAATTCGTCTTTAATTTCGTAATGACCACTTGTGGTTAGACGTCATCCCCGGACCACCAACCGAGAAGGTCCGGAACATGTGGGAAATCTCAAAACCACACCTGTGCGGTTTACGCGCTGAGTGGATCACCAGACCTCATGGCGTTCCTACCTCTTGTGCGTGAACTGCGTAAGTGATACTTCTGAAACGGAGGTGAGCCTTTCCTTGTTCCGAGCTCGTCGCTCCTCGATTCGTGAAGTTTGTGAGTGCAGGACTCGGCATCAGAAGTTTAACAGCGATTCCTAGGGCTGTTGGGAAGATCAGGAGCAACAAAAGGCTCGGGTGATTCTCGGACGTTTAGTTCTTGAATTCCCGCGTAACTTAGGCTCAACACTCCCAATGGAATGGGGCTCGTCAGCTGGTGGTCCGGGGAGTCTAGGAATTTGATGACCACCGCATCAGAGAACAGGATGAGGCTTTCAAAGCTCAACGCCGACCAGGGTCAAATGTGAAGCGGCGGAAGGGTTGGCGTGAATGGATGCGCAAACGCATCGACTCCGGATAACCTCCTCGGTGTAGCCGGTGGGCGTAAGTATCCTTGTATCCTCTCACCCTTGATGCGGAATTCAGTGGCAACCGATGTTGGTTTGAGGTACGTCACCACGGTAGGCCTCTGCGTAGTGGAAGCGGCGCAGCCGCCGCTGCAGTTGCCGCATTAGACAACAAGAACGGATGTGTCTAACGTGTCACGCAAAAGTTCCATTCGCTTTCAACGTCGGTTCGCCTCGGTTTGAGCTAGAAATTTTGCTACCTGAAATTTCGATGCATGAGCAGCGGCCACGTCCACGAATGAACGATCCAGGGAATTCCTAGCGCGATGAAAGCCTGGACATAATCGGATAGAGGACTCGATGTCAGTGAGCATTCGATCGCGCCCCGACTCAGTTCGAGGTTCAGACTTTCCGCCTGACGGATGAAGTGTTTGTTTTTCCACTGGTCGATTTTAGTCGAATTGGGGCAGGTGGAACCTCGCGGGATCAGATATGTCTGAGTCTCCGACGAGGGTCGTGTCTGGAATTTTCTTTTCGTAACTGCTGCGAATCAAGTCTCCGAGCAGTCGTTCCAGTTGGAGTTCGACCGCCCTACATGTTCGAATGCAGGGTTGCGATCTGAACAGAGTTGATTCAACGAGGTGTAGGCCAGCAAGGTCTGCGATCGGTTCACAAGTCGATTCGTCGAGGTGGACGCTCCGATGCGACAGATCGGTAAGAACATGTTGTAAGTGGCGATTATTTTCAGATCCAGATCCCGGTAACCGAAATGACCTCAGCTATCAGATTCTCATCCGGCCGTGGAGAGAAAAGAACGTCTCCGAAAGCGCACCTCGTTTCGAGAAAGAAGAGTTCGAAGACGCGAACAGTCCGAGCGGTTCATTCGAACTCCTCCGGTAGCTCCGGTTGAGGTGACGATTATGATCAACTTCATCATTGCGACAGGCGTGTCCGGACCATGCGGCCCCGCCGTAGATCGACTTTGTCCAACTTCCACCGGGTTGTACATGAGGTTCGGTTAACCTTCCGATCTGTGGAATACGCGAGGCCGCCTAACCAAGCTGATCGCAGATGGCTCATTTTTCCTCCAAATTGACAGACTTCCACTGAGCTAGCGTCTTAGGCGAGGGCTCGGGAATGCATGAGCGAGAAATTATTCTTCCATCGAAACAAACGATAGCGGGAGCTCTCCGATCCGAAGGCTCGATTCGAATGAGAGTGGACGAATATGCCCCTCGACCAGAAGAAATGAGTGGAGGCCGATATTCATCCATCGGTTCGGGGAGAATGGGGAGTCGACAAATATCGGCGAATCAACGCTCCCGCATTCCAGGATACAGAACTCAGAAAAACTTCAGAACATGAAAAGGGCGTGTTCGCAGGTGTCTCCGGTAAGTTGAATCCACGCGGATTACCGGTGGTGCAGGCCGCAGGAGCTCGAAGATGAGAGAGAAACCGTCCACCCAAAGGGTGCCGACACCGAACACGACTGCGTCCGGCGCAGGAAATGACCCCTGAATGGATTCAGCTGCTCCGATCAGACGAAACCTGGAGGGAGTCGTCACATTGGTCAACTCGGTTGACGCTTCGAGACATCCCTGTTTCCGTCAGTCTTCCAATTTCTCGTGACGGTCAACGTTTCGATGACAGGCAGTAATTTACAAAACGGCGGAGAGCTCGGACCCAAAATAGACTTCAAACGTCTTGATTCAAACGCGAACGAAACGAAGCTCCTCACAGGCCCCAAATCCGAGATTTGGACTCGAGCCTGGGACCGAGAAGCGATATTCTAAGGAAACGGTTCCAATCTGAACAGAGTGACTTTTGACTGTCTCCAACGGATTCCGCGGCCCATTCACTCAGTGAGTCTCTCACTCATGAAGTATGATGTCTGGGAACTACTGGTGACCAGGCCTCACGTCGCCGTCGTCATAGTAGTCGGCTAGCCGGTCCTTCGGCTGGTTGTAAGGGTGCGCCTTTCCTCAGGTAGCAGATTCACAACCACCAGTGGTGGTTCCTCGAAACAAACCGCATGAGGGCTCATTGTGGCTGGGCCGGCCATTGAAACCGTTTCGTAATGATCTGTAAATGTTTACATACGGAAAGACAGAGCAGAATCAACCGTCGAGGTAGTTGGTTCGGTAGTCGCTGCTTCTCATTTCTAATTGCGGGAAGTGCTTCCGTAACATGAGGGCTCTTCGAACGAGGACAGACCGGCGAACGAACGGCAGTTGGCAGACGCCGATCGTCGGGGGTCAAGTGAGAGAACATGGAAGTGAAGCCGAGTCAGAAGAGAAGTAACCACAGAACTCCAAGAGAAGGATCCCGAAGGGCACCCATCGTGTCAGCGCAGGTTGGCAGTTGGCGAGCGAACTTAGGAGTAGGTCCAACTCGCGCAGAGCTTAGTGGGTGCTGCCGCGGCTGCCACGCCGGCGCTTAAGGGTTTCACAGTGGGAAAACGAGCCGTTTAACCGCATTAAAACACGATATATTGGTGTTAGTGCTTGGTGGCTAAACGCGCTCTGCAGGAGGCGAGCGAACAGACCCGATCGAGCGAGCGCGCTGATCGGACTACTGAAGAAGATTCACAGAAATCCGAACTGTTCTCAGAAGTTTTCGTCTTCACTGTACATTGTGAGGGTAAAGGAGCTGGCATTGCTCCGACCGTCGTAACGAATTCGCGGACGTCGATTCGAGATTTGCTGCCTTCAGCTCACTACCCGACTACCTGTGCGATAAGTTCTGCGACTCGACGGAATTTACGCTGTGTTTTCTTCGAGGATTCGCTTGACTCTTCCCCCAGAGAAATCGAGAGTACATTCGGCAGTGGAATCATTCCTTATTCGTATCAGTGTGCTCTCGTGCGATTTCGTCTGGCTGTTTTCTCCTCGAAAAAGCTGAATTCTGAATCAAGACAGAAGTCCTGTTGCGGAGAAGTAACATTTCATGGTTCTTCGAAACAAAAACCAAATTCCAATCCTGGGATTTTGCTGTGGAAGCGTCGACATTAAATATACATGGACACATGGGGACAATGGGATTATGAACTTCGCAACAGCGCAACCCTTTCAGTGAGCGATGCTTTGCCTCCGCGAACTTGGTCCATCTCTGAGCCAAAACTCTTGTTTGTTTCGAGCCACATTCTTCATCCTGAGAATTAAGCTGCTCATTTTCCCATTCCTGATCCCATGCCGCGAGCTTCGGCGTTTCCTGTGCTGACGGTTCCAGTCTCCGGTCATTATGTTCCACCCGAACTCATCAACTATTGCAGCAGAATGGGGGTTGATCGTGTAGTTTCATACGGCTCATTATATAATTATGCAGTTAGCACAGGTTTCTAAACAACTCATAAGCGCTCGTTTCCTAGCGCTGCTCCAACTCGTCTACGGGCATTGATCTCCCCGCAGAGTGTCTAGCGGCGGCAAGTCCGCGTCACTTCGGAACCATCCTCGGCATCCGAAGAATCAGGCTGGCGAGCACCGCCCCTGCGGAGGGCTGTGCTCAGGAAGGTTCCCAAAGCAACAATTGAAATTAGTTTCGAAGACTTTTTAATGATAGACAAAGAACACACAAGACAACAGAGCAGTGATGAAGCATAGTCTTCAGCATGCTCATCATTGGCTGAGCGAGTGCTTTAGTGAATTTTTCCACTGGCCGGCGGCCACAAGTCTCTTCTTCGTCATCATCGTAGTCATCGTTGACGTAGACGTTTCGTTTTGCTCCGCGCCGTCCCAACAGACGGACAGAGACAATGCGAACTTATGCGAACAAGCCCGAGCGGGTAGCGCCGAGCTGAACGGACCAAAGAAGACCAACCCTAATCACCAAACGCACTTACGAGGCATTGTCTATGTTGTTCATATTTTTTTTTTTCTCTTTTCCAACTCGACGGCCCACAAAGCGATTCCAGGGTGCGCTCATCCTCCCCCCCGCTCGGTCCACTGCCGCGTTCCATGTTTCGGCATCGTGGTACCAGTGAGCCATTGATAGTTTTTCCTTCCTCGACTCAGGCATCGGATCTGATCGCGAGACGTCTCAGTTCTGGGACTTGGCAGGAATTCGTTTATCGCTTTCGAGGTCAACGCCGTGGTCTTCTTTTGCCGATTACGGCGATGAATTACGCTAGCCTGTTTTTTCCAATGAGAAGACACGGCGAGAATCCAAATGATGAAGAAAACTGAACGAGTGAGTGAATGGAGAAGTTTCTCGGTACTTGTTCTCAGTATGCTCAATTGTCTCCCATCCACAAAATTTGCGTGATTCGCGAAACCTGATGTGAGCCAAGTCCGGGGAGATCCTAACCAGGCTGCCCTGGAATAACAAAGACAGGAGCTCGACGATCTTGAGGCGATGTGGAGTCGGATTTCCAAGCAACCGTTCGGTCAGTTGAAGTTTCTTTATCCCTTGTTGTCAACTTTGTGATCACCGAGAGGACCCGCCGCAGCGGAAGACGCTCCAATGCTTTCTACTTTTCTGTATCATGCCCTGTAGGATCCAGCAGCGGGTAAGGCCTCGACTGACAACTCGGTTTGATCGCGATCGAAGGAGGCTTCAAGGGAAGGTCTCCAAACCGGGCTCGTGATACCAGAAGCTCGTCGACCCTTGTGGAGAGTACGGACCGATTTCATCCGAAATCGTTCTCTCGGAGCGATCTAGTGTCCTTCATAATGTAGAAAGAAGTTTCAGAGCGTCTCCCTAAGATAACGATCGCCGTTCAGCATCTGAACGCTTTTTTTTTGGAGAAATGAGCGTAGCGGAATCCACTTTCATCTGGTGGGTTCACACAGGTGGGTTTCATGCTTTTGATAACTTATTTTAGCTTCAAAGTCCAGCTGACTGTCGATCCCAAGTGTTCGGCACTTCAACCCTTGCAATTTTGTGGTTGTGCGTATCGAGGAGGAATCAAATCCACAGACTGTATGGTCGAGTGACGCGCGGAGCCTGCATCACTCGTGCGAGTTTGCACAGCCACGTTGACGCTGCCTCGATCGGGATAAGTTTGATCGTTATCTGTTTCGCTCCAGCCGTGGAATGGAGAAAGGGCTCTTACTCCATGCCTTGGATGGTGCCCACTCTCTGCGGGCGAAAATTGTGTGGAAGAGCACTCAGAGGATTGCGCCCTTGGAGATTAAATCCGCCACGAGAGGACTTCTGCAGCCGGGACGTCTCGGATTTCAAACTCTCCGTTCAGAAACTACGCTTGTTGAACAAAGACAGAACTGCGGACGTGAGAGATGCTCAGCCACAAAACGTATTGCGTGACTCTTCTTGGCCGACTCGTACACCTGGCACCATAACGTTTGCTCGATGAGCATCAACGATCCAGCACTCATGATGATATCAGTGATTTCAGGATACTTTTCCATGAAATCCCCCGCTGTCGGCGATGAGAGTAAGGGACAATTCGGTTCCATTCCTAATCGAGCGCAGTTGTTCGCACCGACGTACTCGATCGCTGTGGATGTCATACCCGATTCAGAACCCGAATTTCGAGATATTCGTGAAACCCGAAAAATCTCCGCCGCACAATCGAGTGTCAAAACTCCTCTGACTCGGGTTCTGAAGGCGAACCCATCCGCTGCCGATGGAGATTAAAAATATCAAAGGCGAACAAGGTGAAAATTTCGCGCTTCGATTTCAGACGTTTCAGTGCCTCGGAGGCCTTTCGGAGGTGTCGCACGAAAAGATCTATGTCTTGTCTCCAGGTGGGAAGAAGAATCTGCTATCGACATAAATCGCTTGAAACAAAAATCTGTTACAGAAGGAATTCGCCGCCGAAGAGCACAGAAACGAGCGCAAGACAGTAGAAACAGAAACGAACGACACTAATCGAAGGCTATCGCTGTCTTCCTACCGGGTGGCAAGACGACCGGAGCGTGGATGCTGAGCTTTTTTGACGCTACGCGTACATTCGCTTTCGGTGACGTATCGTCCAAATCGTCGGAATCAAGTCGCCTCACTCTTAGATCTCCTTTTTTTCCGCAAAAATTATGCCCGAGAAAAGAGAACGTGATTCCTCTCATACACCGGTCGCCCCTTCTACCGCGCATGCGCGAGGTTCACATGACCACCCTATACTGGAACCATGAAATGCTTGCGACGTTGCCGCCCTAGCTTCGAATTTCGGAGAATAATTAGTATTGGAAGGGTTTCGGCAGACACGCGAATCTCGGAGGATCGGGGCACCCCATAATGTGATTTGATTTCACTACTCCGCTTAGTAGCGGAACTTGTTTGAGTCTCGCGACGAATTAATTTGGCTGGTGTTACCGCACAGCATCCTTCACCCATTCAGCTCACCACCCGGTCAGCAGTCGGTCAACCAGGCAGACAGACAGTCAGGCGGGCCGTTAAACGCTCGCCTCCCATTCGGGCAGACGGTCAACTGACGAAGACCAATTAGATACGGGCACTTGTGCCGCTAAATGAGCTTTGCCGGTACCGCTATTCACGGCCTAATATGAGAACTTCCCGAGCCGGTTCAACCGTCTGCCGTGCGTCTGAACATCTTTGAGTTAGCGCATTGGCGATCGAGACGTTTTCGCTCAGTTCTCCGAGATCGACACTCGCGGATCTGCGAGACAACATCTCTTGTCCGCAGAGTTTGGAGCGAACAAATCTCATCCTCATCCTCGGCATTCCGCGCGGTGAATTTCACACTATGACTCCCTATCGGAGGACGTCATCCCCGACACACAAGATAACCGATCGCAGGCTCCTGTACGAGGAGTATAAGCTTTCTCTCGAGTTTGGGACTGGAGAAGCCGCGTCAGGGTTCGTCGATCCCGCCGTTGAAACAACCCACAGGTGTTACGGGATGGGAAACAAGAGGTTCGGTCGCTAGGTTGGCGTGCGCGAATTTCTCTTGAGTTCAGGTATTGCCTAGTAGCGAAGTACACATCTGAAGGATGGGAGCGTGCTGGCCATGTGTTTCTTAGTTTTGCTCGGATGCCCCCGGTCCCTCATCTCCCGGGCCCGTAACTCCTAGCTCGGTTCGATTCACCATGATCGCCACGTGCCCCTATTCGTCTCTCGCGCTACTGCCGCAGTCTCGATGTATATTCATATATCAAAAAGTTCTAGACAATCTTCGGAGGGGGTGCATCACCTCAAACTTCCCATGAGCGGGCGCACACAGCATCGGAATCACATTCAGCGAACAACAGCGAGAACGGAAACACCGAGCGACGGACTACAGCAGGACAGGTAACTCAAAATCGGCTCCTGTCCTGTCGCAGTGGAATTTAGGTCAAGACGGTATCGAGTGGCAATTGAAGCCGGACCGCGATACGCTCCACCGACTCGAGACTACAGGTGGGACTTCGCCCAGAGCGCATAGTGCCTGCCTACCCGATGTATTTGGGTAGGTGTCAGCGAGGAGGCTGACGGCCGAAGTGGTTGTAGAGGAACCTGTTCCGAACGACGGCGCCCTCCTCTTGGCGTGTTCGTGCAGATTGAAGAGCCCGGACCCCATTTGTTACGTTCCCGTCAAACACAGGCGCTCACACTCGCTCGCTCCGAGATGAAGTATTCGCAACGAACAGGAGCAAATTCGAACTGACCTCAACCTCCACCACTTCAATTTCCCTCGGTCGGGTCTGTGCTCGATTCTGACTATTGCCAAGCTGGGATTTGTTCTGAATCGAAGCCCGAACCGGAGGCTGCGGTGGCTTCGAGACTCGACCGAGGGTCGGGAAGTAAAAAGTGGAACGGAACGGCTTCGCTCGAATACTGAACTTTCCCAGAGAAGAACTCCCGACAGATTTCGGGAGCGGATTGATTCGAGGACGCTGAGCCGAACAGAACCCATATATCTCGATTTCTGACGAGTCCTTCGTCCATACCACGCGTCGAAACGAGCGGAATAATTCTTCTCCGATTGTCGAAAGCACACCAGAATCACACAATCGACTGCAGCCGCAACGGATGGCTCTCTTGACGAGGATGGGGTCCGCGGAAGGACGAGCTGATCAATGAGTGAAGGAGTCAATGGCGAGCGTGGAGAGGTATCAACTCCCACGATCGCGTGATTCTTGCCGCGCTCCTTCGTGAAAGGGCTCCTGCTGTTGCAGCAGTCGCTGCAGCTACCGGCTCTTGGCTGAGTTGTAACTGGCCGAGAACCATGAAAAAATGGCTAACAAGGCATCACAGCAGCTATGCCAAATGAATCTAACACTATCTAGCTTCGTTTCCGGACGGGCTGACGCACACGCCAACAACATTTATCTTTCGCTAGCCGAGTCATTGTTCCACTCGAAGTCTGGTCAACAAATCAAAATTTGACTCCGCGGAATTTACATATGATCATCAAGGATCAGAAACGTTCCTTCAAGAGAATTCGCCGGACGTCAAGAATCGTGGCGGGAGGTCTCGTTCTTTAACGAGGTGATGCTCGCCTGCGGTCAGGAAAAGGGAAATCCACTCCAGCAACTGCCCGAAATCACGGAAACCACTCTCGAAGTTCAAGAACCCGAAGCCGCAGACTGAATGCTTAGGTGCACCGGTCTATCCGTTCGGCCATCTCGGCGGTTGACAACGTCTCCCGCTTACCATCCGCATAACCCGCTCACCGTTTACGCGTTTCGCAAACGAGTTGGAAGTTGCAACCTTCTGTGTCTGTGTGTTTTCGCTAGACGGCGCGGTGAGAGGTTGAATGTGTAATTATGTTCATGGCAGCAACGAGACTCAGACGGAAGCCGAAGAAGAAACCTGGACCTCGCGCGTCCGCTGAAGACCAGTAGTAAGTTGTGATGTTGAAGAAACCACTGTTCGTCTGTGTTTGTAGTGGCTCGGGCAGAGACGACGACGATGATGATCGCGACGACGGTGAGGAAGCCACTGGTCGTCCGATGCAGCCGCGGCAGCTCGTAGTTGACGGGACCGCTCGAAAACCTTCTCGGCAAGCTAGTACGAAGGTGAGCTGAAAGCAGCCAGTTGAAGTTTGTTTCGTTCCGTCTCATCTCGGAGCAACTCGATCCGGAGAAGCAGAGGAAGACGTCTGTAAGAAAGTGGGAGCAGCCCCCTCGAAGCAGCCAGCCAGCCAGCCAGCAGAAAGATCGTCTTGTGTCTTTCGGCGATGTTCACTAGGCGGTCGCTCACGACAAATCATCATTAGCTGTTTCTGCCGCTGCCGCCTCTTCTTCTCCAACGACGACGACGACGACGGCTAGCGAGTAAGCTCAAGTAGCACTAGACGAATCAACAACGAAATACGAAATCGTCCCTTCGGCGGCACCAAGGGCTCGGTCACTCTCCCGGCCATCCGACAATCCATCAAGGCGGACTTCACTTGTTTGCAGTTCGATCAGTTGACCGAGTGTACCACGCGACGATCGCTTTCCACCCCCTCGTTTTCGGATCGACAACAGCGGAGAAACAGCGGAAAACAAGGAGTCCACCGAGATTAAGGACGGCGACGGGATACAGGACGCTCGAGTCGACTCTGACGAACGCTCCGCGTTTGAATCGGAGGTATGACGCCGCTCGGGTCGCTGACGCTTCGACGGGAGGAAAGCAGATGCACCTCAACGAAACCACACCGTCGTCTCAGCAACAAACTTGTGCAGATGTTTGATCCATGATCACGACGACGACGACGACCGAATCAACAACGAAGACGGCGGAACGAAGGAGAGACGAGCGCAACAGCAGCACAGACGGCAAATCCGGCAGCGGCCTCTCACACCTGCGGGACGAACGGGGTCAGGAGACCCACTACGTCGACATCAACTCGTCGATCTCGAACCTTCTTCCGTTGAAATCTGTCCGCTCCAGACATTTCGTAACCTACTCATCGACTCCGGGGATCGAGAACTTCGATCCACAGGTGGACGTCGATGATTGAGCTCGCATGGAACGACTGGCAAGGAAAAAGTCCAACTTCGACGCATGGTCCGATGAATCGGTTAGGGCGCGCAGCGTAACCTAATTGTTTTTTTGGTTCAAATCGCAAGGGATACGAGCATATCTCGGAACAGCGAGACAAGAAAGTAACATCGCTGTCGGAGAGCATTCAATAAACAGCGACATGGCGAGGCGTCATGTGTTTAACTTGCCGATTCATGTCGTGAGGACGTTCGCTCAAGCTCCGATCGGAGTTCACGCGACCAGTTGAACCAACAACGCCCGCAGCGGCTGCCAACGACGGCGATGCTGTCACGGAATCACCTCCGTCGAATCCTCGAGACGGCACGATCCGGTCTGGTTTGCTCAAGAGACGGTCGAGATTCTGCTCAGGTCTCCCGGAACGAATTCCAAAATCATTTCCGATTCCTTCGGTCCCCGCGATGGTCCTCCAGAGAATTCCTTCGTTCCGGGCTTTCGACCGGGGCTCGGATCGGTTATCTCTCAGATCGAGTTGCTACGCGTGAGCGAGTCAGTCCTAGGAATGGGAGGATCAGCAAGGAGACCACGGGGCTTCGAAATGGAAAGGACTTCTGAGTTTGCCACAGGAGTTGAGATGCTTCAGAAGAACGGAGAGAATCGCTCGAAGTTTTTTTCGTGATGTATTCCGAAGGGCGATTTGTAATAATAAGAATGTTTTGCAAATGCTGATGCCTCGTTTGTGTTGCTACTGTTTCTGCGGCAGGGCATATGCGCGTGCGCTTTCTGGCCTTAGGACGGCCCTCACCGCCGGCATCGCAGCATGTTGTACCGCCCACGCCCACCAGCCAGCCAGCCAGTTAGCGATAGAGTTCCGTCCACGCGGAAAAGGAACTCTTTATGGCTCGGCGAATGACGACTCGATGGACCGGAATAATGCAAGTTCCGTCGACAGACCACGTTGGGAGCACGGGAAAGGAAGCGAGCGAGAGGCACGACGAGACACGCTCCGACATGTTCATCGCTCTGATGATCTAATGCGCAGCGGCTAAATGACTGGTCAGTATGCATTTCAAGAAGGCAGTCATTAGTAAGCTCAAGCCTGGTCGACGTTGCGGCTGGGGCTGTCGTCTCACAGCTGACTGAGCTCGGTCCGAATCGTTGCCCTCGTGTAGTCGGCTCGAGTGGATTCTGAAAACGACCGCTCGGACATTACCTGTTAGAATCGAGCAAACAGATTCTCGGCGCTCGTCAAACTCTGTGATCATTGCGGTAATGGTGATGATCGTGGTGGTAGCGGTGGAAATACTGCCTTCGACGGGAAAAATACGAGCGGGCGATCCCTGCGGGAGAAGGGGAACTTCTCAGTTTTCTGAACTGGTCGTTTTCAGGGCGGGAAACCACATCCCCGCAGTGTAAACGTCGATGCTGCACCGAAGAATGTAATGACTTGCATTAGAATCTTCAGTACTGAGCTCTGGGCTCTGACCTTCCGTTCCCAGTCAGGCGGAGAATTATCCTCAAATATTCACCAGCCCATACACTTTTGAGTTCGTCCTGGTTCCTCGCGTGGAGAGGAGGATTCGACTCCGACAACTCATTTGTCAGAGTTGTCGGCGAGCTGAAACTCCAGCTCGGAAATCTCCCCACTTTCGCGACCGCCGGGCAGAAACTCCGAAAGGAGATGAACAGCCTTCGACATCAGGCCCGAAGCTCGAGCGTTTGAGCAGGCGATAGCAGAGACTCCGACTTCTTCGGGCCGCGGTCGAGCCCCGTCGAGCCGATAAGGCGAGCAACGATGAGGCTGAAGACGAAAAGGAAATCAACAGCGGCGACAGCAGCAAAGCTGCGTTATCTTTCGAGCAGCGATGCTGTGCGTCGCGTAAACTTATCGAGGCCTCAATGGATAAACGTCTCCGACCGACGACAACATCAAATTACCACATTACCCAAGATAAGAGCAACAAACGAAGTCATAGAAAGATAACCGCGGCCAGTCATCCGACCGAGTAAGCGGCGTGATGGATTGTGAACAGCTCGTTTCTGTATCAGATAACCTCGTGCCGACTCATCGGAACCAAGAACAAAGGTCCTACAAGTGCACAAAGGCTCGCCAAGAGGCAAACTCGTATTGTTCAATCCGACGATCCGATGCAGACCTGACGTTACAGACGTACGAGATCGGCCCCGGAGCACCCGAATGACGACCAAATGATCGAGTCTTCGAAGACTCTGTGAATCACCGATCGAGGCGTTCACCCTTTGCTCTGATGGTTTTCACGATGGAGCTTCGCTGTCCGAAAAAAAAAACAATGCTGCGCGCAACGCTGCCACTAGCGCCCTCTGGGGACCTTCGCTCGAACTAAACACGGATCATGTTCACGAAGACAAATGACCCCGGAGGCCTTCACCGGCACCGCCCTCCTTCTTCTCGTACTCCACTTCTGTCTTCGGCTGCAAATTGCTTCGACGCTGAGGGACAAATTGACGATAATGAAATCGAGCCGGAGATAACGGGGGCTCGAACAGAGAAGCTTCTGATCGGAGATAAATCGTCGGGGGTGCTTTTCCACAGTCTACAACCGAACACGTGGTTTCGAGCGCCCAGGCGACTACGTAGATAAATTTCTTCGTAGGTGCAGGAGAAAATCCGTCGGTTTCCGGCGCCACCCGGAGAAGGATGAGGAGCCGTTCGGAAAGATGTGGAGAGCAGAGTGCGCCCACAATCACTTACGGCTCATTGAGCGGAGTTACAGACTTGGGCGGGAGCAGGGGCGCGGACATCGAAGTATATGGAGAAGTTGCTCCACCGTGGGATCACTTAGTCGATGAATCCTTGGCCGGCGGCTCAGCCGGTCAGCCTCTAGTCATTCAGACCGACGAGCGGACTCACCGACCGATACTATACCCTCGCTGTCACGCTAGCCCAAGTACAGGGTGTAGTAAACGCGCAGGCCAATCGCAGGACGAGGAATTCGGCGCTGAGCAAGGAGCGGGCGACATCCGGATTGGCCCCATGTGGGGAGACACTGGATTTCAGCGATCTTGAATCTCCGAGGAACAGATATGAAATTCATTTTTTTCGGAATTAATTCGAGAATTGTTCCGAGTCGCAAGCAACAATAGTTTCTGAAAGTCTCACCTCAATCACTTTGGGCTGACGATACCGTCAGGCCTCAGCCGGAGAAAAAATCCATTGGCAAACTTGGTATACGTTTTGTGCGAGGGTGTTCCGAGAGGAGTAGGATGCCGCTCCAGAGTGAATCTCTGGGGGGGGAGAATCATGAAGTGTTTTGGTGAGAGCTGAGGATCTCGGACATCGGGCACACATATGTGTCTCCGCTCATGTGAATGGGATGTGGGCCTTTATTATTGATGCCTTGATTTCCAAGCCGGAAGGAAAACGATCACCGAAGTCTCACCGCCCAGGGTTACCAAGATGGTTAGCCTCCTTCACGAATGCAGCCTTTGGCGTCATTTGCCCTCAAGCATAGCCACAGTCTATGCAGAGAGCGAAACCGATTCTTGGACACCCGGTATGTTGCGTTTCGTGTTCAAAGCTGCTTCAGATATTCATTATTGCTGCTCGTGCTGCGGCTGGTATATAATGTTTACCCTTCGGGGTTACTTCCTGACAGCCCCTCCGACCCATCTTCCGAATCGCCGTCGATCACTAGAGTCCCGACTAATTTCAAGTCCCTATCATTCCCGAATATCAATCAAGCGGGCTGCTTCGAACGAATACCGCTCAACTAGCATCGAAGTTCTCGATTAGCGGACTAGGGTAGCGAACTCAAGCAAAGCAGAGCGGCTCAAGCGAAGCTCAAGTCACTGTGTTTTTTTCCCGCTCGCTCGCGGATGCGTCCTATGGAGAAACGCAGTAGAGCGAGATCCCAAAGATTTCGGCAAGAACCGGGGGTTGTTCAACCTCTGCTATCAGACCAGTCTGAACCGAACAAAAATAATCGCCAAATTTTTTCCCGTTCAGTGATTTTCCGCATTCACCTTCTGCCTCCCCCCCCAGACGGAGGGGCGCCAAACCCCCCCCCCCTCTAATACTTTTGCCCAGGATTTCCCTTCTTTGGCGAGTATTGGTGAGCCAGGAAACCTGGCCAACAACCTCGTGAACAAAGCCATAACATGGAAAGATTGGTACGCAAGGTTCTTTGTTTCGCTCTGTTTCGGGGGGAACCAGAACTTCCGGATCCTAATGACTGGGCTCAAGTTTCACGGGAAAGTTCTCCTGACACGACTCGTGCCGTTGTCTAGGCTGGAGCACCGAATCTGCGAATGATAATCACTTTGTTCTGAACAAAACTATCTCGGGTTCTTGTTACCGAGAGCGAAGTCTTGCAGCGCCATCTTTTTTTTCTCGCCCGAGAGTAACATCAGGGAAGCACAGGCTGTTATTAAACACTTTTCCGCAAAACACAAGAAAAAAGACTCGTTCCAGTCCCTTCGAGTTCCTCGGGGGAGGACGAAGGGGCAGGGGGGTTCCGCCTCCTCGAAGAAAATTATCAAGCGGTTCTGTGCAGAGCTAGTGATACAGGTCGATGCCCGCTGTCGCAGACCGGGATGTCGGGCATCTTCCGACGAAAATCCAGGTGACTTCGTTTCTTTGAGTTTTGATTATCTATTCAAGGAGATTCGAGAAGAATGATCGGGGAGCGGATCAGTGGTTGACCCACCGGATATGAGCGGCAGGGTGCTCCCCAGAACAACGGTAAAAATGAGGTGTAGCACTTATAATTATCGCCATCAGCTTCATCTCCAAGAACAAATCCGAGGGAACAGCAGCACCGAGGAAACATTCCCGGCAGGTGAGGATGATTCGTTGAGTAAACGAACCGATTGTCCTCGCCAAACGAGGCTGCGGAATATTCCATGTCTGGATTTTGCCTCGGCTCACTCCGAGGGTCAGCAATCACCACCGCCCATCATGTATGACCCGATAGCATGCGCTCTGGAACTCCCAGGACATCTCCTGAGCTGTCTGGAAGTCTCTCTCTGCTTCTGTCCCCTTCACTGTTAACAGAGGTCCGGGCCAGAGTCCCCTCTGCACGATTCGTTGCCATGCGCTGCGACACTTCCCTCAAGGAAGCAGGAAGCATGGGAGTCATCTACGAGGAAGCCGACCTTCTCGGGCTTCCTGATCGACGAAAATGACGTCGCAACGCTCGACTTGCCTCACAACGTTCACGACGCTCAGACCACCAATCCATGACGCCCTATTATCGACCTCTGGCGATATCTTCCGCCGATCTGACGACCGAATATCTTGGAAGACGGGCGTCTGACGGAAACTCCTGTTGTTTCGGTAAGGCAGTTGCGCTAACCGTGTCTCTGGGGTGACTCGGGTAGCAACAATCGTTCTTATCCCTATGTGCTCTGAACGCTCCTCAACTGAATCCTCTCATCTGCACTCAACTCATCACTGAGCACGATTCCGGGAAAAAAATCGCCTGACAATTCTATTTGAGGCTCGCTTCGAATATCCTTTCCCAGTCCATGTGACAGCTCTGATGGTCTTCTGAACGCCTGTATTAGGATGTCTCTGCGGAGCGCTTCGAAGTGACTTCACAACCAACAATGATGATAGCTATCAGCCGAATGAGGAAAAACTTTCTATGGAAATCGCAGCGATCTTGAAAATCGAGGAATCAACCGTTAACGACCTTCGATTGAAAAACAACGCTGAGCTCCTAACTCAATACCCGGGATCCCGGCAACTCCACAGAGAGAAGATGGAACCAGCGAGAACAAGTTGACGCGACACCCACGGAAGACGGCACACTGGAGTTCTGGAGAGCTCCGCGACGGAAGGCCCGCGAACTTGGCCCGCATGACTGTAACTGGGCGGCTGCAGGACTCTCTGTACGCGTTGGCACGATGGAGCCTCCTGCCTGAATTAATCGGAGAGCGCAACCTGAATTCGCGAAAATCTTTGTGGAAGAGAGTTATCAAGCCGCAATCACGAAACTGGAAGAAGAGGATAGAAGAAACGTGGCTTTTCCGGACGAATCGGAGTTCAACCTCGTGGCAGAGCTCATGCGAGAATTCCCGAGTCCTAGAGACTGATTTCCAAGATTGTTCCAGCCACTTTGAAACAAAGCGGCAGTGCATCTATGAGACAACCTGATGCCGCTCGCCGCTGAGGGAAGGAATCCCTGTCGATTTTCATACAGGATAACAGTCCTCAGAAACGAGTACGACTCGAGCAGCACCGATGTTCTGGAACGATCATCCCAAACGCCAAAACTGAATCCCGTTGAACATCTATGGGGAGAACTCGAGCGATGCCATGAGAATCCTTCAAAAAAAACGACCTCATCAACAAATTGAACAAAGAGTGGCGAAAACTCTCAATCTCTATGTGGCGTTGATCAGACCGGAGGTATCGACATATGGCCCTCCCCATTACAAGAGCAAATGGGCTCATCGAGTCGAGGGCGAAGTTCCATAATTCTCCAGAACTTTCAACGAGGGATCTTGGCACTATGATGATCTTTGACAGAGAAGACTCATCAGTAAACAAAGTGAGGCCTTTTGGAGACTACGGCCTTTCATTCACCCGATTTTCTCATTTCGAGCAGCTTCCAATACTTGACCTCAAAAACTCCCGATTCGAACGAATCAACGGGAAAAATGCATCTCTCCTCCATCTTCCAGCAAAAAAACAATTCGCAAGAATCGCTCGAGTTATGGCGCCTCGAAGAGAACGTGGCATGCGTCCAATCAGATCGGGATTCCCTTGGAAATCGCTCCTAAAACTCTCAAATGCAGCCACAGCCAAACTGTTATTCTTATCGATGTTCAGGAGACAAAGAGGATCTGAATCGGCTTCCCGACTGACCATTAGTGAAGGTTTACTTGTGAGAGGTTTACTTGTGAGAGACTTGTGTCATGAAAGGGACGACCGAATGATCGAGTCCGATCGGGAACGGTTCTCACGGATATCGAGTTTCGGTCCAAATTTTCTCTCTCACTTCCGATGTGACCTTCTTTTTTCTCGAAGGGGCATGTCTCATTACTGATGCAGAAGCGGTCCATCACATACATGTATATCCAATACCCGCCCGCGACGAACCTTCAGTTGCTCGACTCTCGTTCATTTTCGGAACTCCTGGCTTCCCGCAGATTCCTGGTAATTCTCCATTCCTGAGAAGTGAGTCCGGAGCGGATCCGTGGTTTGATTGTACACCGCAAACGGTTTCTTTCAGGAAACAGAATTCGGGGCTGAGGAGTGCATGGGGAGCGCCGATACCCAAAAATGTATAAAAAGCGCCTTCCTGTGATGAGAGCGGCCCCTCTCGTCGGCGATCCCTGCCTGCGGTCGACAACAGGGTCCTTGTTCGTGGGTTGAGAATTGGCCGCCCTGTCGTCCGATGCTGAACTTCAAACCGGTCACGGGATATGTCTACGAGACAAGATTTTCGGTTGTTGGTAATTTGAACGGAGCAGGGGGCTCTTGGAGACTGAAACTCTCGATGAGTCCTCCTCCCAGGACTCGGAACATTTCCACGAAGTTTTATGAAATTCTGGTGGCGCGAAGGATTTCTTCTGATTTTTTTCGTCAGACCTTGGCCAGGCCTCACAGATCCAATGCCGTGTGCGCTCCTTGTATTTCCGGTTGGAATCTGCGGAGGGAATCTTGCCAACGAACGGTACATGGATATCGTTTCTCTCGACGCAGACCGCGTACGTGTGTCGGCACGAATTAGCAGGAATTTCTGTGATGAGAGTGGCTCCTTCCGATTGTGGAGGGTTTTGCGAAAGAGTGATTCGGGAATCGCTGGCAACAGGTGAGCTCCGTCGTAACTACAGCCAATAAGCCGATTTCGGAGCAAAGGCAGCGCGGTGTTCCCGACACGGGGATCCCAGTCGATGATGCTCTGGGCGTTGCTCCTCGCTGCGACGGCAGTTTTGACTGTGGCATTTGTGACCCTGCTTCTTTTTGTTTCCGTCATTTGCGTGGTGTTTCCCTTGATGCAGTGGCCTTTCCGAGAGAAAATTCTCGCCTTCCAACACTTCAAAGACTCCTTTCCGACATTCCGATACCTGAACTGGCACATCTCGATGCTGCTCCAACATCGCAACGGATCGAAGTATGGCGTGAACTTTTCCAACCTGCTCATAGGGGAATGCATGCGGAAAATCGGGCGAGGTTTCATCGTTGAGCACATCGCAAGGCTGCCCATCTTCGCGGTGTTCCGAGCGGATCACGTTGAAGTGGTGCTAAACAACAGCAAGAATCTCAAGAAAGGTCCTCTGTATGATTTGATAACTCCGTGGCTGGGCCGCGGTTTGTTGACATCTGACGGCTCCGAATGGAAAGGCCGGCGGAAACTCTTGACTTCGTCGTTCCATTTCAAAATTCTGCAGGCCTACTCCGAGGAAATCAACAAGCAGGCCTCTGTTTTCGTTGACTGTATCTCGGAAAAAGCGCCGGACGGAGACTTGGCGCCTTACGTCGAGGCCTTCACTCTGGATGTGGTTTGTGCAACCATCATGGGCGTTTCCACGCAGTGCCAAACATTGGACAACGGGCGAAGGTATCTCGCCACGGTCAAGTTAGTTGGTAGACAATTGGTGCAGAGGTTCACCAATCCTTTGTTCTGGTTTGACGCGATCTTCAGAAGGACGCGCGCTGGCCAAAGGTTCTACAAGGCCGTGGCGAGTCTTCACGAATTCTCAACGAGAATCATCGACGAGAGGAAGGCGGAACTTCTGCGAGATCGTGAGACGCTCAAGGCGTTCGCCGTGGATGAGGAGAGCATTCTGGAATCCAAGAAGCCGTTCCTCGACATTCTGCTAGTTGAGCATTTGGAGCGAGGATCCATCAGCCTCAGAGAGATCAGAGACGAAGTTGACACTTTCATGTTCGAAGGTCACGACACTACTTCGATGGGAATATTATGGGCGTTGCACTTCATCGGTTACCACCCTGAAGTCCAGAAGAAGCTTCACGAGGAAATCGATCGACTCGTTGACAAAGACGGCAACCATGTCTCAGATGAGCAGCTGAGGAAATTGACATACCTGGATATGGTTCTCAAAGAGAGTCAACGGATCTGTCCGTCGGTGCCCATAATCAGCCGCCAGATCACCGAGGAGATCCGAGTTGATGGTAAACCGGTGCCTATCGGCTCCGAAGTCGTCATCTTCACCCTGGTTCTCCATAAAAACCCTCAAGTTTTCCCCAAGCCCGAAGAATTCGACCCAGAAAGGTTCTCGGTCCAGAACAGCCGCAATAGGCACCCGTACGCGTACATTCCCTTCTCGGCGGGACCTCGGAACTGCATCGGACAGCGGTTTGCTCTGCTCGAGGAAAAGATACTGCTGGTATGGATTCTGCGGAGATATAAACTGACATCTCTGGACCATAGAGACGAAATCCCGCTCCATCTGGAATTAGTCCTCCGTCCGAACTCCGCCATCCGCGTGGTGTTCTCAGCGAGATAATCGAGCCTGTAGATAAAGTGCCTTGAAGCCAGGGATTGTTCAGTTGGATGCAATTATTTGTTCAGTGCGGAGAGTCGGCGGAGAGTGAAACGTATCCGTCCCGAATCACAGAATCAAGAGTTCCGAAAGGAGTACGACGACGCGCCAAAAACCATGCCGTTCTATCCACCAACGTAGTTTCCCTATCTGTGAAGTCGCCTCAGTCCTCTACGACTCGGAGATGCCCCGCTCTCGATGAACGGAATGGGAGTTTCCTCATCACAGCGCCTTCCACTTGAGGTTCTCGAACTGCAAGCAGCGATCGCCATGGATTTGCAGTACCAAAACGTTTCAAAGAGCACAAGTTTCCCTCGTTGCCAGCGAATGCCGTCAAGAATAGATTGAATCCGACATCCTGATTTTCTAGTCCCGACGCGAAGTTCAAGAGTGAGAGTTTCTTACACACCGAGCTTCAGATCAAGTCGAAGATCCTGCAGGAAAACAGAAAATCGGTTTCTTCCTGCCAGCCGCCGCCAGCATTCGCCTCGCGCACTTCGTTCTGCTCTGAGAAACACCGGAATCACTTACAAGGGAAGGTTCTGAATTGTATGACTCCGATTCCAACCAGATAGATTGCGATCAGTAGGCCTACCAGAGACATGAAAAACGGCTGATGAAACTTTTCCCGATGGGCCCTCATTTCCGAGCCACAGCACCCTCGAAACTTGAAATTTAACATGGGCTCCTATGGGAGCCTGTCGGATTTGTGGGAGCCAAGGCCAAGCAAGATCTGAAAATCGCTGTGAACGGCTCCTGCTGCCGGGCCATGTCTTGGAAATCGCACCATGTGTCGGTGGTGCCACCAAAGACGGACGAAAAAGGAAACGAACTGTCAGGTTTCAAATCAATGAAAATGGTATTTCATGTAGGAACACTCGCAACACAAAATACTCTGGCAATGCGCGCATCGAATGAATGGTACAATAATGCAGTTCGGCGTTACGCAATCACCGTCGAATTCGAAAAGAAGCTCGGACATGGACAGAAATGGTACTGCGGGCACGTCGAAGCCGCCTAAACGCCAAGCACAAAGCCAATGAGGACGGAACAACGGACTCTGAAATTGATTGTGTATCAACGAATGCATCCGTAGGACGTCATTACTTTGGTCCACGCGGAAGTTGTACAAAAAACAATGTTCGGTGAGTCTCTTTGCAAAATCTTTCCAGAGTCGGAAACGATAAAGATCGAGAGGTTGCACAAAGCTCGTTGAACCGGCAGGGAAAACTTTCACTGCGACGACTTTCCCCGAGATGTTTATGAAATTGAAACCAGCGCTTTGCTGACACCACCGTCGAGTCGCGCGATTTCCCGGACATTGCCCGATACCAGAAATCTTTCACAACGATTTTCAGAGCTTGCTTGGCTTTGGCTACCACCAATCCGGCAGGCTCCCATAGGAGCCCATGTTGAATTTCGAGTTTCGAGGGTGCTGTAGCTCGGAAACGAGGGCCCATTGGGAGAAGTTTCGTCAGCCGTTTTTCATGTCTCTGGTAGGCCTACTGATCGCAATCTATCTGGTTGGAATCAAAGTCATACAATTCGGAACCTTCCCTTGTTAGTTGAGGCGAAGTCGCGTTGTAGACGATGGTGTACTCGGAAGGGCTCAGAGGGCTGTTAGACAGAGGTGTACTTCTTTGAATACGAATGATGGTAATGGAGAGCATGGAAACTCCTTTTTCGTGATCCAAACTCAATCAATGAGCGCCAGCTCCGAAGAGCGACTCCACGCGATATTCTCAACTCCCGCGATCTGACCGATTGCCAGCTGGGAGGACGTTTTGATGCCGCCCATGGGTCTCCGCAGGAACTTGAATCAGCAGAACAAGATTCCTATCAACGGGCTGCTGCCTTCGATTGCCCCTCTGTCGATCCTTGAGACAATCACGAGGCTCGGCCTGAACTCTCCTGGAAGGAGGAGCCAGTTAGTTGTGCCCACGTGACTTGAAAACCTAGGCAGACTCTCTCAAGTGTACACTCGGATCGCTGTGGCGGAAGACGCTGCCGAACTCGGTCCCGAAGGTCGTCGCTGTAGCCGAGAAGTCCGAAAACTATTGAATGTGAAGCTATCGATTCGGCACGGGAGTTCGAATCTGGACTAACATCCTCGAACTGTGACTTGGCTCCATCAGAAGCTCTCTCCCATCGGAGCAACGGGGCTCGGACGGTGTTCCAAAAGAGATGATCGATCCTGCCCAAGCAGTGCAATCTCATCAGAATGATTCACCCGAGATTCTATATTCGCAACTAGCTGGATGAAAAAATGTAGCTTGACATGAAGATACCATATCTCGAGACCTGTGAGTGGGTGATTATTGTTGCTCGTGGCTGAATCAGATTCCAGCGAACCAAATAGGAGCTTCCGCACATTCCAGTTTCCACTCAAGGCTCTCGAAGCCCAGATAGCGATCACCATGAAAACGATCGACAGTGAGGCCTACCGGCGCTGCGCCCAGTGCGAAGAGCTCCCCTCGAGAGAACAACGAGCTCTCTCCGTTGAATCCAAGTCTCCTCGTAACGAGACTTTCCTTTATTGAACCGGGAATCATCCCGACACAGCATCCGCATCGAGTCATCCGGAAGAGTCGACTCAATTCGAACAAGCAGACGCTTTTTGAATCGAACTTTGGGGTTCTCTAACGGAACGCGCAATTGACGTGAGAACCTGTGACGCCGATCCTGTGATCCCGACCTTCATAAATGATTTCCCGGAACAGTGTCCGATGTGGCGGGAACGTTCCTCCATTCCAGTTCCCGGGGGATGGTTTCCTCCAGCCGTTGGAGGAATTCTCCAAAAATGCCCCTCCCCGACCGGTGTGATGCAAAACCATCTCAAGGTCACGCAGGCATGGAAAATCTTTCTGGACTCTAGATTAAGCTCCTATTCCCTATCGTTGCCTTCCTCTTTCATGATCTGATAAGCTGGTGGGAAGTGGAATGCGAGCCACGACGCGACGTTCGAATGACCCTTTTGAAAACAAAATATTCAACCCGTCAACATGGTTGGGCTTCTATGGTATTTCGTGTGCAAGCCCTTGACTCTGTTAATACTCGGACTAAGCAGTGCAGCCATTATACTCTTGATCGCAGTTTACCTGCAGCAGCTACCTCTCCGGAAGAAGGTTCTCGCCTTCAAAAGTGTCAAAGAACCGATTCCGCTCCTGCGCTTCATCGGTTTGCACCGATCTCTCCTGGAGAGTGCCAAGCATTGCGGTAACTATGACATACACTTGATGAACTACGTTTGTTTCGAAGCCGCAGGCGGTCAGAACAAAGGTTTCTTCTACATGTTCGTCGGAACTGTGCCGATGCTCGTGGTGTTTCGCGCGGACCACGTCGAGCAAGTTTTCGGGAACAGCAAGAACATCCAGAAAGGACCGCTTTACCAGTTCCTGAGGCCATGGCTCGGCGAGGGCCTGCTGACCTCCCATGGCTCCAAATGGAAGTGTCGGCGAAGGTTCTTGACACCCGCGTTCCACTTCAAGATTCTCGACAACTTTTCGGTGGTCATGAACCGCCAGGCGAAGATTTTCGCGGATCAAATCGAGAAGAAAACTCTCGACGAGGATATTCTCGGCTACGTCGAGGCCTTCACCCTTGACGTCGTGTGCGAGACCATCATGGGTATCGACATGAAGTGCCAGCTGGAAGGAAGCGGTCGCGAGTACCTCAGCACCATCAAGAGCCTCAGCAATCTGTTGGTGAAGCGGTTTGGTGATCCCCTCAACTGGGTGGATCTGATCTACAGGTTCAACAACGATGGTCGGGAGTTCAACAGACTCGTGAAGCTACTCCATGCCTTCACCACGAGAGTGATCAACGAGCGCAAGAAGGAGCTGCTTGCCATGCCCGACGCGTTGGATCGGCTGCCGGACGCCGAAGAAGCGATGACAAGTTCGAAAAAACCTTTTCTCGATCTCATGCTTGTCGAGCATCTGAAGACTCAACAATTGAGCGTCCATGATATCAGGGAGGAGGTTGACACGTTCATGTTCGAGGGCCATGACACGACCTCTATGGGTCTGACGTGGGCGCTGTACTTCATTGGACTCCACCAAGACGTCCAGGAGAAACTCCATGTGGAGATTGATAGAATTTTCCAGGGCGACTCATCGTGCGACGTGACAGCAGACCACATCAAAGAGCTCAAGTACCTCGAGATGGTGGTGAAGGAAAGCCAGAGACTGTGCCCTTCCGTTTCGTTTGTCACTCGATCCGTCACAGAAGAGTTCTCGATTGACGGCAAGCCGGTTCCAGTCGGCAGCGAGGCGGTCGTTTTCATAAAAAAACTGCACGAGGATCCAGACGTTTTCCCGAAACCGCTCGAGTTCGACCCAGAACGATTCTCGGCGGAGAACTCGAGGAAGCGACATCTGTATGCGTTCGTACCGTTCTCCGCCGGACCGCGAAACTGCATCGGACAGAAGTTCGCGATGTTAGAAGAGAAGATCCTGCTGGTTTGGGTCCTCAGGAAATTCAAACTGAAATCCCTCGATCAGAGAGACCGGATCCTCATGAAGATAGATCTGGTTCTCCGACCTCAGTGTCCCATACGCATCGCGCTACGTAAAAGATAACTCGACTCAGAATTTCTTCCCGTGTTCTCATGTGAGACCGCTGGCCGGTTTCTTCTGCAGCCCCAACCATGGTTCCCAGCACGGAATCTTCGGAATCGACTTCCCTCATCTCTCGGGCAGTTCACTGTAAAACATTGAGTGATTCTGGGGTGGAATGCGCAATGAAGTACTAGGGTTTAGCATCCCCTCTCGGTTTCTTCTTGGTTCTGGCTACAAACCGCGGAACCTGATCGTGGTCCGAACCCGGGGACTCCACATAGGACAGCGGTCGCTCCACGACCCAAACAAGATATCCACAAAACTTGATCTGAGACGATGCTTTGTGGGGTGACACACGGAGAGCTATTTCCATTCGAAGAAGAAAATCAGGCTGGATTCTGAGCTTCGACTGCATCCTGCACCGGTCGGGCCGCCGGATTACTCATCTCGCAGCTGATTTTCGATTCCGTCATCACAATAATCAGCGGTCTCGTCGAATGTTCATGAGATTAGGAGAAGATACGCTGGTATTATCGTGCAACGTTGCATTGCGCAAATAGAAGCCTTCACCGCGAGCTCTACGATGGAGATATGTCGGCCGGGGATGAGTGTTTTCCGCTACATCTAGCCTTCGCCGCGGATTCATGAGAGCTGTAGGAACAGTGATCCGTTCCGTGACTCAAGCTTGGGCCCCTGAGTGGTTCGCGGCTCGAGCTCGCAGTCCAGAGGTCTTGGGTTCTGCGGGCCGGAGATCGCGCCGATTTTCGCCGGTCTCAGGGCGAAAGAACATCCCGGCTCAGGACATTCCGGCCCTGAATATGGCGATGTATGAGTACACATATTCAATTCAAACCGAGGTATGCCGCCTGCGCTTGCATGAAATCATGAACATCAGGAGTGACGACTCTGTGCAAATGTTAACATGAGGACCGTGGTCAGCATCACTCACGGAAGACCACCGCCGTCCGGGGCTGAGATCTCTCGGAGTCGGAGCATCATGTATGCTCCGTGATATCGAGACTTGTCGAATGAGCTCGAGAATACAATAAAATGGAATGAACACGGCTCCCCGGTACCCTGGACAAAAAACGAAAAGAGAATCCGTGGAGTCGATGGGACTCCAGTACAGGCCTATGAACTCCAGTCAGGGGCCGTCTCGTAGGCCGTGATAGATCCACGTGACCAAAGACTCGTCCTCGTTGCCATCTAGCGTAGACTTTCAGAACCAGATTGCACTTCTCCAGCGGCCTTTTCAAAGCTAGCAGAGGGAAGATCACCGCCGCAACGACAATTCCATCATCGAACACCCCTTATGCAATATCGAAAGCGGCGAAGCAGGTGCAGTTATCGAGGCGAGCGCGGGCGATCTAGTGAGAGTTTGGCACTAGTGGGTAGCCAGGGCTGAATCCGACTCTTCCGCGCGCTCTCCTGGGGGAACTCGCCCAAAAATGACGTTGCGCGTCGGAACTTCGTCTGTGCAAACCAAACAGTTTCTTCTTGGTTTGCGCGCTTGTAGACCAATTTCCTGGATAGTAGTGCAGATGAAACTGTTCATCTCAGAGACGAATCGAAGATCTCAGGCGCGATTTTCGTCACCCGTCTAGTCGCTCAAGTAACGGTTGCGTATTTTCCGTTTGATAGGTTTAAGCTTCAACTGAACTGCACCCATTTCTCCTTCGTTCGTGTATAATCAGAAATCGTTCCAAGTCAGGGAGGCTTTACTGTATGTCTCATAAAATGCGCTCAGTCGACCGCTAGCCCGTCGACGACCGAGAGGGCAAGGCTCATTCTGCATGGAAAAAGCGACTCAGACCTCAGGGGTCATCGGCCTGAACGAGAATTAGACCCGGTATACTTCTCAGGAATTATTTCTGAGGTAGAGACGCGGACCACCAGTGCCACTCTGACGTTTTGAGGGGATTGACTCGGATCTGAGAAACCAACAGCATGGTCGCACTGTAGGGTGCACTCGCCGGAGTTGTTCGTCTGATCAAAGCAGTGCCCAAAAGTCGCACTCATGAGTCCACAAAAGAGGAGTTCGACGCAGGGTTTCTTTCCAGGCTCGCTGTCCATGCTACGGGTGCATAGTGGAACGGGAGCTCAGCGATGACCAAGTACCATTACGCTGTGGTAAGGATATTATTTTGCTGTGACTCTAATCGCGGGAAAAGGTCGATCCATCTCGGCTAACGAGCAAAATACGGGAATACAGGCGATCGGCGCATTGTGTGGTTTCCGCGCATCGAGATTAGCAATTTTCTCCCGATTTCGGAATTAATTTAGAACTTGAGGACGAGGAAAAACTCACGGTATCCGGTGGAACATCAACCGGTCATGAGATGCAAATTACTCGTCCCAGGAGTTCTTTTGTCATCAACGTGGATGGGCTGCGATAACTTTGGAACGATAATCTCCATCGAGACAGGATCCCTGTCAGTAAAGCCGATATTCAAACTAAAGCCTCGAACGGCACTGTTCTGAAAGAACAGTCGGCAGCGATCGAAACTCGGAAAACAGTCACGAAATTGAAGAGCTCAGAATTCAAAACGTGGCACTTCTTCCCAGAGCCCAACTTTTCGTTGCCGGAAGATGGTGTCAAGCGCTCAGCGTTTGTAATTGGAATCAAGGCGCCATCTCAACAGCGTGAGCGCAGCACACCATCGCGCTTCTCAAGAAGAAAACATTAAGAGGGATGCGTGTAGGGGGAAGCAACGTGTTCTTCCCGAGTCCTGTAATCTGGTTCTAATCCCGCATATCTCCCACGGATGGGTACAAATCCGGAATGTCGTATCTCAATTTTTTCCGGGATGGAGACGTCGTGGCTCAATTTTCCTTTCAAAACTAGAAGACCGCAACTCGCGAATCCCCCATCCCGAGACGAGGAAGTTGGTAGTCGATGAACACTTGTAAGTTTTGCAACACTCTCTCGTTGCTAGATGTGTTTTTCAGCGGCTCCTGAGACGGGACACTCGTTCGTGACGACCGATGCGCTGAGAGAATTCACTTGTGTGCCGTGCGATGTCAGCGGCTTCTCTGCGACAAATCTCAGATTTCATGTGTTCGAATCTCGGTGAGAGATACAACGCTATCAGACAATGTTGTATCTCCGGGAGAGTAGTCGCAAGAGTCGAAGCAGAGCAAGTCAAAGACGTGATGAATCTTTTGGACAAAGCTTGGATCGGCAAATATCGTGCCAGTCAGACCTTCAGACGCAGCGCCGAAACGCTCATGTCATTCCAGAGCCGCAAATCGCACCAGAACTGATTTTGTTGCGGGAAATATCAGACAAGTACAAGAATATGACCGGTCAGCTATTGAACTTTGTTTGGTTTCTAATTTTTCTCAATGGAGTCATGGATCAAGTTATCTTGTGAGATTTCATTGAAACAACATATCTACCAGGACGTCGAGGGGCGGTCTACCTCATGGAGTCGATTTAGTTATCCAGACTTGAGGATACCACGGTTGATTTCCCATGAATCATCGATATGAGTCGAGCAACAACCTTTCCATAGCTTCCACAAGGCTTTCCATAACTTCCTCCTCAAGAGTAAAAGGGGGAACAATATTTCTCGTTTTTTCCGGAAATACGAAAAGTGGACTTCGAAGCTTTGAATCAGGGCTCTTCAATCATGAACGATTGTGTCACGCCGGTCTGGTTATGGTTTTTCTGATGCAGATCACCATGAATATGAACATGTGTTCACATATATGGATGGATGATCAGCCTTTCGTATAAGGTGCGAAAACTTTAACAGATCGATTGGGTTTTTTTTCCCAGTCCTACAGGATCTCTTTCGTCCCTCTTACTCTGGTAGCGTTTTTTGCCCCCGCGTGGAGTCCGAGGCGGTACAGAAGTTCAACTATATATATAATAAAAATCCAGGGCCTGTTTGTTTGATTGTTTGTTCGTCTGTTCGTCCTCGATAGGCTCCCCCGGTATTGATCGGATCGACGTGGAACAAACAACGTAATGAAGGGCGGCTCACCGGGAAGGACGAAGGCCTAAACCCCTTCCCTCCTCCCCCCCCCCTTCCTCGCCATTTACCCCAACTCTGACTTCATACTATCACCTGCATGCGAATTCTGACGATAAGGTGCACCGCCCCGATATGACGCCAGCCAGACTCCTAGGCCTCATCTCATCGTCTTAGGATACCTGGTGTGGGGGATCGCTGTTTTCTCCCATATTTCTTTCTTATTCCTTGGGTAGTCTCTAGTAGAGACTCTCTACGGTCCGAAAGTGTAATGCCCAAGTATTTGTAGTTCCGAGCTACCGGTTTATCTCCGACTGGATCCTTGGCTTTCTCTAGGCTCCGCGCTGTGAGCTGAATATACCCCTAGCGCGCTTTCCGCGGTATGATTGTCAGCTCGTTCTCGTCTCCATAACTCTTCGTGGCTTCCAGGAGCTTCCCCATTTCTGGGTGGTTACTGGCAATGAGTACCGCGAATATCATCCGCGAACAAGAGACCGGATGTACGGAAAAGGGGTTCTAGCCTTGTATCCCGTTGTTGTCCGTCCTTCTCCTATTTCTTGTTCTCGTGGTTGAGTCTCGAGGACCCAGATATACCTTCGACTGACTACAACTTGGTGGGAATGGGGCCGAGGATTCCGAACTTGAACTTTGATCGTGCACCGCTAGCGGGACCCGGAAGAGTTCGGAACCACGTTCATAAATGGAATAGAGAGGTGCGATCAGAAGTACTTGTGTGACCAGATCGAACCAATAATATCGGATCAAGGAACACCAGACCGAAACGCATAGAACTCACAGATCGGGAATGAGAGCCAAGGGAATGCAGGAGCATAGCTTGGGGCGAGACATGCTCCCAGAAACCAACCTGAGTCTGTACCGGGGAGGAAAAAGTTCCGCTGGTACAAGTTCTTACCTCAGGGCCTATCGAAGAGGAGATGCTCCATCAGCCAACTAGGCGACTTTCCGAACGAGAGGGCGACGACGCATGCCGGAGATGCGGAACACACGAAGAGACGGTACAACACGTGATCATCGAATGGACCGACGGGCACCACTCAGAAGATGATTTCCTCAGAGCGCCACGCCTTCTGGAGGGAATGCAGGACCCACCGAAACGAGAGGCTCACCCGGTTGGACTTTGAACCTGTACCTATTACGAAGCAACGCAAGATCAATGACCCATAAGATCCACGGAAAATCTGTCGATCTCTGTGAGCAGATCCCACTCTATTATCATGGGTTTGATCGTTTCGAACCCGTGCGCCATACGCTGAACGAAGTTGTTTGATCCTGCCGAGAACTGAGCAATGAGTTGATCAAGCGGCAATCATCTGGATCCGGAGCGGTCATGGTCTTATTACCATGTTCGAGAGACGCTTTCCCTTTATATTTTTCCGTCCTTTTCCCCTCGACACTCGAATACTGATGTTCACGCACGGTACAGACCTGAAAACGACACCGTCTTCCTATGAACCTTCTTGAATTCTTCCAGATAGAGTGACGAGCGGTCTGCGTCTCAGAAGTAGCTGACCTGGTTTCCAGAGACCGGAATCTGAAAGTCGACTCCTGAGCTGTCGGCGAAGCGTAGGCTACAATCAATAGAAATAACGATCTGGCAATCACTGAAAAACTTTATTCACACGATTCAAACAGACTCTCCGTCAGGCGAGATCAACAGATTTACTCGAGTTCCTTTTTCGAGCTATCTTTTCCCCGAGCTTCGCAGTTCGCACTTCCTTGAACTCCTGACTCAAACTATTTTCGAGAGCCTCCCAGATGAGCTTCTGCCTATTCACAACATCGGCATGCGATAAAATGAACTCCTCGTCTCTTTCAAATTTCAATCTATAAGTGTCGGGGCCAACGTTCGTGGTCAACTTCAGCAGCATATCTTCCAGTTCTTCGTGAGGAATGCGGAGCATGTCCCTAAGGCTGCTCTTTTTGACTTCCAACGTGTTGTTCAGTTTCACCAAGAGGTAATTGCGAGACCGCCGCATAACGGCCCCCGGAATCCCCAGAATATTGCTGCAACTATCTTTCGGATGAAGAACCTCACTTTTCAGGACCCAGTTACCCTGGACAAGGCACGCGCACTGTTGAACCGCCCTCAGAACCTGCTGTCGATCGGCGTCCAGAATTTCACAGAGTTTGTTAAAGCTGATTATATGGGTATTGCACAAAATATACGCCACCTGTTCCGCCAGAGTCTTCTCTTTCACGCTCTGCAAAGAGTCATGCCTCAAACCGGCGGCGTGCTGGTTCGTCAGATCGGCTGAGTACTCGTGACGCCCCACGTTGAAAATATTCGAATTGTCGTTCACGGAGTTTCGACACAGCATCTGCATGCGCAGCTGGTCGGCCTCGGGGCTTTCCATGTCTCGAAAACCCATGTTGACCCACTGCTCCTCTTTGCTGTTCTTCACGATCTGCGAATAGGCTCGCTGTCTGATTGCTTTAACGCGATCGCTCTCTCGGCCGGCGAATCTGACTGTGATCGGCTTCGTTTCGGCGCTCTCCTCCGGCTTCTGGTTTTTCTGGGTGTCGAGGTACTCGCAGCTAACTTCCATCTGCAGGACGTTCTTGACCGGTGTCAAATGCAGCACAGACTTCACGACCCTGCCCTCCGCATCGCGACATCTTTCGAATCTCCCGACAGCAAGGTTCCTGTCGCTCCCGTTTGCGATCGGCTTCGTGGATTTGATGAGCTGCTTGTCCACGAACCCCGAATCGAAATACGGTACGTCACTTCCTTTATTGGCCTCAACTGCGATGGCTTCGCTCATGCGGCGATCGTAGTTTGGTCCTCGCTTATCAACGGCTGCAAGGAGTATGTTTTTTTTTTCTTTTGAGAAGTGCACGAAGGAAATCGCTAGGACGGAATGGCCTACGGACTCGTCAGAGAGGAAAGTCTATTGATCTCGATTTTCGAACTCACCCAGCTGTATCTGAAGTTCTTCTCTCTCAGGTTTGAATTTTATTTGTTGAAGTTCGTCGACGGTATAAGGAGGGATGTTCTTGAGCTTGGAGGGATATTGGAGAAGATAGAGAGATTTGAGCTCGTCAGTGAGGACAACGTCGATCTCGGCAATCACATCATCCGCTGACTCTTGGGGTTTGTCATTATGACCGGTCATCATCGAGCTGAAATGAATTGAGAGAAATCGGAACCAAGGGTCTGAATCTGAGAGGGAAAGAGGAAGCAAATCTTTTCAGATATTGATAGCAAATCGAAGAGCCTCAGACTTGACGAAGGGGATCTGACACACGGGGATCGACAGAATTTGCCATCGATGCAGTATAAAGGAAGCAACCGTGAAACACGTGATTTATGACTGCAGAGACGCATACTACACGGATGAGAGGGATCCCTCTCAGACTTCCAGCTCCAGGAGTGAATGAGAAACCCCTGAATCGTGTTCTTGATTTCATTTGATTACGAACGAGCGAATCTCAGAGAACTGGGAGAGGCAGACCTGAAATCTGACGCAAAGCTGCTGACATGGAAGGGAGAATGATGATGGATGTAACATGAACACCCTAAATCATATCTGGATGAATCACTTGAATTTCGTGTAATGAATCAAGCTCGGCCTCGGCCTTCGTTTGGGCTGAGTCAATATCGGAAGTTGATTCCGTGGTCAGCTCATCAGTACGGGCTCACCTCGGGGAGAATCTCTCCACGCGGGGAGCATACAAACTTGCAAGAGCTAGGAAAAGATCATTGACCGAAAAAATTTGCTCGAAACTGGCCAAACTGAGAAAGCACGTGCAAGAGATTCGTCAGCATTCGTTCGGAGGGAACGTGATGAGCTGTTTCTCTAGATCGAGGGGAACATCTCTCGAACATTGCTGCGCAAAACCTCGAGAATGGATGAGCTCGACGTGCTTGTGTATAAATGTAATATGTGAAATGACGTCGACATTCAATACCTCGAAACGCCTTTTCTCAAAGTTGGGTTTCGAGATCGGAATATTGCAATCATCCAACGAGGGTAGATCGAGAATATAGTTCGACTTGAAATTGCAGAAGATTGCCTCCCCTCTATCGAGGATATACAATGTATCGCACTACGCTACCCTCCTGCGGTCGAATTGATACATATGACGCAGGATGCTGAGAGAGACGTATGAAAAAGACGTCGTCAACAAATCCACAATAGTGGAATCTTATTTATTAGTGAGCATTAGAAGCTTAAAATCCGAATCCTAAATTTCTCACTTGGAGCGATGGAAAATCGTATAAGTATCATAACCCCAGCCAATTAGAAGTGAGGAACTCGGTCGAGTCGATTTCAGGTTTTGGCAGCACCCAAAGAGGTTCATGGTCCCTGATCTGAACCCGTTGCTTGCCCATTTCGCTCACGCTGGTCCCTAAAAGATTCTCCACCATGGCTCGGAAAGTGTCTTTCCGTTTGCGGGCTGAGATCGTTTTTTCGGGTACGAACGTCGCCTCGAATTTCTCTAAAAGATTCCCACGCACACCGGAGCCTAGCAGCAATTCACGCAAACGCAGTCCCGCACAGGGCGCGAGCCATCTGTAAAGATTGATTCCCAAGGTCATCAGCAGCGGAGCTTGAGCCTCGTCGTCGCCGTGTACCCTCAAAGATAGAAGCAAGGATTTGTACATGAGAACGCAGAGCTCGTCGGTCATGCGACTCCTTTGCAACTGCACTAAATGGAACGCGAGGGTACTGCACAGTGGAATGCTTTTCAAACTCGTCTGGGAATCTGCTGAGTAAAGAGCCGAAAACGCGATAGTGACCATGCAGCAGGAGGCGTTTTCGTCAGCAAGGAGCAGCGTTCCAAACGACTTCACGGCCGGCACGGTGTCCGCTCCGACTTCGTCACCGGTTTTCACTGAGTTCGAGGAGTCGATCAAGAAGTGGGATGCGATCTCAATCAAATCTACACCGATGAGATGCGTGACCCGGTCCTCGATCAGCTCTTCGAGCGTTGCTCCGGTTCCCTCGTCTTTGGAGAAGTTATTCTGACTGTCCCAGCGCTGTTTGAGGTAGCCGAAAATCGTTGACATCATCGGAATGAACGTTGAGGACAGCTGAGGCAAAAGGAGGTCCTCGGGACAGTTCTTGACGAAGCACTTCACCACCAGGTGGAGATATTGGTGCATTCTATAGTTGGGAAGGTTTTGAAAACCGTTGATTATGATGGTGCCCATATCGCTCCGTATTGAGTAGAACTCGGGCCGGTAGGAAATCGCCACGAAGAACACCGTGAGGTTGTCCTGGAAGTTTGTCATGAAAGTCCGGACGGCGGGGACGCGGGGGCTTGGGAACTCGCAGCTCGGGAGGTTCGAGCCGAAAATCATGTATTTCTCGTTCTCCCCGAGGCACAGTATGCTCTGCACGAGATCGGGATGGACGATCGACTGCCCGAACAGCTCCTTGAACAACCAGAGAGTTTTCAGGAGTCTATTCAGGCAGGTCTTGGCTATGAGCTCGAACACGACGTGGTGTCCTGCAACCACCTTGCACCTCTTGAGAGCTCCGGTTATCGCCATGAGTTTGCAACTGAAGACTACGCGATGCTCCGCGTTCCGCTCGAAGTCCTCGACACTCGAGAGTCCGAGGAACTTCGCAAAGTTATGAACATCGTTGAGCGCAGCTAGAAAGGTGGCGTCGTTTGAGAAGAACGCGATTTCGTTCGCGAGGATCTGCTCCGATATGGCCATCTGGGCCGCTGGGTCGTTGAGTCCGTTCGAAATGATGATGAGAGCTTCAACGTAGTGCTGGCGCTCCAGAGTACTGGTCGAGTCCGAGCTCAGGCTCTGCAGGGTCAGGGATCGGATTTTGTCGAAATGTTTCAGCAAACGCTCGTGGAAATCGAGGGAGACTCGAACGAGGAGTGCTGTGCCATGCTTACGGAAATCCCGGACGTCGTTCGAGCGCGTTTGTCGAGTTTCTCCAGCTTCTTCGTACGTGGCCATCCAGAAGATGGCGTCGAGCATGTTGCCAAGTCTGAGGTCGTCGGAGTCTCTCGGAACGATAACAGTGAGCATCGACGAGCAACACGAAATGGCGTGGTTTTGACAGCTGATATCGGGGAACCTCGTCGGGAGCACTCGGTCGTAGGCGGCCATCAGCTGCGAGACGCCATCGCCGAGGTCGATATTCTCCTTGACCACGGTGGAGCACGCGACATCGAAAAACTTGCTGATGGCGGACCACTCTCTCTCATCCGGTGGTTTCTGGAGGAGATCGCTCAAGCGTCCCAGACCGACTTGGGACAAAACGATGCGCGGCTGGACAGCAGTTGCGACGCGCAGGAGTTCGGCGAGCTCAGTTTTGAAGAAACCGAACGCCTTCTTCAGCTCAGCCTCCTCTTCGAAGTCCCAGTTCGATTTGGAGAAATCATTGAAAGACAAACGACTAATTATAGTACCAGTGATGTCGAGCCACAGCTCGTCGGGGTACACGAGCTTCTCGGGGTTCTTTTGCTGGATCCGCAACAGCGAAGTCATGGCCCCGAGAGCGAGACGAGCCACGGCGCAACTCGGATGCTGGCAGAGTTTATTCACCGCCGTGACCAACTTGAAGAAACTCGATTGCGAACACTCGAATTTGGAAACTTCCATAATGTACGACGAGACTTGCTTCGAGATTCCGGCGATGATACCGCATAATGCGAGTAGGAACGCGTGGTTATCACTCGTGTCGGCACTCAAGCTGCCCAAGCCGCTCCTCAAGATGTCGTCCATGACTTCCTCTCGGAGAAACTTCGCGCAAAGCTGTTCCAGCTCAGGCCCCTTGAGTTTGCGATCGGGCAGCTCGCTCAAACATTTGGCTGCGGGAAGGCGGAGTTCGGGGTCGTTCAGGAGAACGCACAGCATCCGAATGACTTCGTCGAGCGGGAAATCCTTGAACTGGACAAACTCTATGAAGGAGGTGAGCGTGGTCAGGAGGCTCTCCAAGAGCTTGACTCTCGCCTTGAGAACTTCCTCCGACGCCTGCTGGGTGACGATATAATTGGCGTTCAGTGTGTCGAAGAAAAAACTCATCAAGAGCGGCAGGTTGCCAATGATACTCTGGTGAATTTCTCTACGTCGCCGGGGAGCGTCTTCGAGAGTTTTCAACTGTACAACATCTTCAACCAATCGCAGAAGCACCAGGAGGACTATCTCCCTCTGCGCTTGTCCAGCGTTGGCGACGAGCAAGAGGTTCTGCACGAATTCCGGCCATTTCTGTGGCCACTCGCGTTTAACGATTTCGACAACAAATCGACAGATTGCCTGCTTGACATGGGGCGATTCCGAGAGGATGCATTTGAGGCCGCTCATGTAGGAGAACGACTCGTTCTTCAGGAGGTTGTGCTGTTCCGCAGTGAGATTGTTCCAGTGGACGCGAACCCAGTGCTCAAGCAGTACCAATGCTCCGTGCCGAACGTGATCTGACGGAGGATGCCGGCACAGAGTGAGTGCCGCATCGATGGAGGACAAGTTATCCTTGAAGCCATTGAATGATTCGAGAGCAAGGCGTCTCTGAGTGGCGGGCACTGTCGGATCAACGGATACGCTGATACACTCCGCCAGTTGGGCTTCCATCCGATTCTTGAGGAGGGTTCAAACCTATGGATGACAAGGTCACATCATTAGAATGTAAAGGCCATCTCATAGTCCCCCTACAAGGCTCGTGCGAGAACTCGGAATCCCGGAACTTCAAGCCGAGCGTAGTTCCATGATCTGAGTCACAAGCTGTCCGGCATCGCCTCCCAGGTTCGAGAGAAGCAACTTCTATTGCTCACCGCACACCATGAGTTCTCTCTTTCAAGTTTTGGTTCTGAATCGTCTGATGAATTCCAATGCGAAAGTCATCCGTGAACTCCAATTACTATTCGGCGACCGATACAGCGTTCCTTGCAAATATGAATGATTCAACGGTTCCTCTTCCCCCAAAGACCCCCCGCTGGCTACAAGGCCACTTGGAGAGCGCTAAATTCCCTCGGGCCACGAATCGAGCGCCATCCATTTCACACGCTCTCGGGCTCGAAAGCGTTCGAATTTCTCCTCGTGACGCGAACCGGTATTACCAAAACTTCAGACAAGAACTTACCCTGCTCAGGCCGCAGATCACGTACTCCGGTTGCTCAGATCACTTCAAACAGACCGCGTCTCTTTCAGAGACGTCTCCGCTCTTTCATCGATGAAATCCGATCGACCACTGACGAAAATCAAGCTTATTCCGTGGGAGACCGACACTGTTGCGCCGCCCTAGAACGAATTTCGAAACGCAGTTCGAAACACAGAAAATCCCAGACACGAGATGTCTGTAAATAAAATAATCCCATACAGGGCCCTCGTCCGATTCCGCGAGAAATAGAACGCGAGTTTCGAGTGTCCAGTTGAGAATATAAGGTGAATCTCAATAGTTGCCGAGAATAGACGGGAAGAGGAGACGACCGAAGACGCCGGGCGAGTGACGAAGTTCTGAGTGTTGAGAGAGCAGGAAAGGGATGCCGGTGTCGTGGAAGAGTCGAATAGAAACAACTGTTGGAGCCTTCTACCACTGCTGTTCGCGGCGCTGCGATGCCTGAATGTTTCGAGAATTTCGTTTCGTCGCTGTAAAATAGAGTCAACCGATAATCTTCACCCTAGCGCTCCCCATTGGGAAGTGAAGACGAGGCGGAATGGCTGCCCTCCTTAAGAAGCGAGCTTTGGCCGAGTACTCCCAAACAATACAAGAGGAGCCAAGACAGCGGCCGCTTAAGAAGTTACATTTGACTAAAAAAGCCGAAACCACCAAAGCGCAACATGTGAGTATGCCGGAGAGAATGACGTTAATTGACAGTGAGCTCGCAGGTTCATGAGTCCTGTCGTCCAGTCCTTCCCGTGTTGGAACATCTTTCCATGACGAGATCATAAAATATGACAGTGAACCGCTTCGGCTCTAATCTAGAGGCCATGCAATCCACTTATGGGAGCTGGTTCTATGAATAACCTCAGCCATCAATCTACGAATGTATTTTCCCTCTACATTCTCGTGTGATGCTTACTCTGCTTGATCCTAAACCGTCCAATTGGCGGAAGGTCTCAACCACCTTGGTCGATATGTATGAGAGCTCCCGATCATTCAGTCTCTTATCCCACCGCAGAACCTATTAATAGAGCCAATTTCCTGGGAGGCGGATATCCCCTCAACGGATAGAAAACTAAACTTTCGCTTCTCTCCCAGGTGTGCGACACCCTCAAGAGCAAGGAGCAAAGCGAACGGATCTCTCTTTTGCTCCGCCTGGAGCGGTCGATGCCCCAAGAGGTTGAGCAGCGAGCACTCATGTACAAAATTCTAATCGATCATTACCAAAAGTTAGTATCCACTTCGCTTGAGTTGATTCGATTGCGGGCGAATTTCCCTCTGAGGAGAGCACCTCATACAAGATCGGATATCTCTACACAAGATTCCGGTTTCGATCATAAAGAATCTCCCGATAATTCCAGGGAAACTGAAACTCCAATCCGGGCAAAAATCGTCAGCCTGCTTCCAATCTTGTGCCCGAGTCGGCTGGACGATCTGGCCCAGTTCGCGTCATCAGAGACCTCACATCTCGTGCAGGCGGCACTGATGGATGCAATCTTGTCGGTGGGAGAAAACGCGATGTCCGAAGACGATCTTCCGAGACAACTACGCTGCATGAAACTCATCGAGAACGGACTTAACGACACCACCCATCTTGTGAAGAGTAGAGTACTGAAATGGCTGGCTCGTCTGGTTCCCTCAACAGCTGCCGACACTGAAATCCAAAATGAAGTCATGACAACCGTCATAAAATACACTCGACACCAAGACCCGCGCGTGCGGACAGCTGCGCTGAAAGCAATCCTACTTCTGCACAAACGGAACATTCCTCTCGAAGTGTCCTTCTACAAAGAGGCCTGCAGAGGTCTTAACGACGACTTCGAGAACGTGCGGATGGTCTCAATGCGCCTGGTGAAAGCGATGGCGCAAGCCCATGGCCGCGAACAGGTCGAGGTCGAACCGGGATCCGGAGAGCACATACACCTGTACGACCACGCGTTCTCAAAAATCTGTCAGATGATCAGCGACGGCAGCATGAACGTGCGCGTGCTCTCCGCCAATCTGCTCGGCCAAATGCCCGAGGTCTCTTCGGGCTTCCTCATGCAGACCCTGGACAAAAAGCTCATGTCCAATCTCCGACGGAAAGCATCAGCACACGAGAGACAACGCGAAGCTTTCCAGGCGGGAGAATGGTCCTCTGGACAGAAGTGGCAAGACGACGCGCCTCGGGAAATGGTCGACGAAGAATCCATCAGTCTGATCAACCAGGGCGCCTGCGGCTTCTTCGTTCACGCGCTGGAGGATGAATTCCTCGAGGTCCGTCTGGCGTCGCTCGAAGCGCTTTGCAGCCTCGCTGTCCGCTTCGCGACGTTCGCTTCTCACTCCCTGGATTTCGTTGTTGACATGTTCAACGACGAGATTGAAGAGGTGCGTCTGAGAGCGATCGACGTTCTGGAGAAGATGGGTCACGCTCACGTTTTGCGAGACGACCAACTGGACACCGTGCTGTCCGTGCTCAAGGATTTCTCGATGTACACGCGCGAGGCCCTGCACCGCATGTTGTGCCAGTGTAGGATCCGGACGACGACGAGTCTTAACGCTTGCGTCGAGGGGTTGCTGGAGAACTTGCGGAGGTACCCGCAGGACCGCAAAAGTATTTACAGATGCCTGATGAAGCTCGGTCAGTGCAATCCGCACATCACGCTGGCGTTGGTGCCGAAGCTCCTCAACATTCACCCATACCTCGATCTCCCGGAGCCCGACGTGGAAGACAGGAAATACATCGCCATCCTGATCTTGATCTTCAATGCGGCAGCAGGCTGCCCCACCATGCTCCCATTGCTCGAAGAACACACGTTGCGACACTACATCTACCTCAGAGACTCCATGCCGCACCTGGTGCCCTACCTCGAGCTGCCGCTGAAAAACGGTCAAATCCTCGCCGCTTCGAAAAGTTCCTCGGGCTCTTCCCTCCGACAGAGTGAGACCTTCCTGCAGCAAGTTCTCCAACGGGTCTCGAACCTGCCGGGATCCTCGACCGAAGTGCGCCACCGGTGGCTCCAGGCCGCCATACAGGACCTGGAGAAGCTCGCGGAAATGGAACCGGAGCTGGCTGCGGGTGCCGATTGCATGAGAATATTCATCAGGTGTCAATCAATGATCACACAGGTAGTGACAAATCGCTCCTGGTTGGATCTCAGCCAGAACACACAGCCCATGGGGCCCGCTCTGAAAGCTATACTTGACGACCTGTTCCGACAAGCGTACATCTTGGAGCACCGCTTCATCGGGATGGCTCCGCCTGAAATCGCAGCCGTCCGCCAACTTTGGCTGCGACTCCGAGCGCTGCATCTCGTCATCGTGATCCGAGGCTGCAACATGTCAGCGCTGGGATTGTGTGAAGCGTTTCTCCTTCAGGTAGATCGCCTCCAGACTTTCCTCGAGGAACACAAACTGGACCCCGAACCTTGGACCGTTTGTGTCCTGAGGGAGTTGGATACGTTGTCGGACACGCGACCAGGCTCGGTCTGCAGGGCTGTGGCCCCGTTGCTGAATCTTCTGGCCACACCAAACACTCTGACTCTCAGAGGACTCGACGATAACATGAAGCGCATCCGCCAGGCCAACGCGACAATCAACGAGCCGACCGGAGAACAGGATCTCCCCATCAAATTCCAGGCTGGCTTGGTCGCGGCCGTCACTCTCGACTGCGATTTGGAAAACGTGGCAGATACGTCGTTGATCCGCATCCGAGTCAAATATCCCGACAAACAAGAGCAGCTCGTCATTCCCCGTCGGTCCGACTTCCGCCGTGTGGAGAGCGATCGACAGAGACTGTACACCAAAGTTCTCCTCTCGCACGGTGTTTGGAGCGAAGCACTTCATGTAGAAATCAACATCGTGCTGAGCTTCGCCGGACTGAACCCTTCGGAGGATAACTTCATCGAACTCTGCAAACCCGTTCGGGTCTACGTTTCTCCCAAGCCCATCAAGAAAGGGCTCTAATTTTGAACGTATTGTACAAAAACTTCTATTCCAGCTACATGGCGTCGCCTAGTTCGAGTCGACGCCGTCGTTTGACGCTTATCACGATTTGAATAAAATGCCCTTCGATCAAGATGGGAGCGAAGGTTTATTCTCCATTCCTGATCCTCAGGATCTCGATAGAGGGTTCTGGGAGAATGAAATTTTGAGAAAGGACCGTCGATCATCGATGCGTTCGTAACTCATCCCACTCGAACAGCGTCGAACTTTCCAAGAAGGAAGCGGCTTTTTCAAATATTTTCTCTTTCATTTTCATAGAAACGTACGTCATCGTAGACACTGTTTTCATTCGCTGTATATCATATTAAGAAATCCGCTGCGTTCGCATCCATCAAAAGTGTGAGTCCTCGGTTATTGTTGCTTGTTGCTGATTTCCGAGGCAACCCTGGAAGAGGAAATTCGCTTTAGAGGGCGTCATCTCATCCTGACAGAGCGAACTGTATGAGCCCCCGCGAGGAAATCATCCCTATCATCGAGCCCGACGGACGCTTCCCGCCCGATCCATTCCTGTTATCGAATGGGGTATGGAATCGCCTCGAAAGAGATTCCGAGAAACGTTGACCCTTAATAATAAACCTGGAGATCGTCTGGAGACCTCACCTGTAACTGAGGATTTTCTGCCAGTCGATTTTGGACCTCGTCAGTGGGAGATTCCGTCGAAGAGCTTTGAACGTTTTGTCATTCATCCATTTGTAGTTTTCATTTATCGAGTCCTGGTAGTTGCTTTCGGCATCGCGAATGGCATCCACAACGGACTGCGCTAACGCTAGAGTGTCGTTGACAATGCTGATGGTCAAGTCTTGGTTCTTCGTCGCCTGTAATTGCACGTTGCCATCTTCATAGTAGTGCACCTGAACCTTGATTGTTCCCTTGACCGCAGCTCGGCTCTCCTGGATGGTAAGTGTCCAAACACCACGCCACCGACCGTTCCTGCAAAGCAACAGACGTCCCGCTGGATCGGATTGTGGTGTAAAGGATCGAGACAGAACACCTTCGCTTGATTCAGTTCTTGGAGAAGGCACCAGGACGCATAGCAACTCGCCGGGCAAGCTTACCAATAATTATGGCTCTGGAATTGATGGTCTTCGATGCAAAGAATGAACTCTTGTGTCTCGCTGTCGCTCTGGTCGAAAACTGCGGAGACTCCATGTTTGTAGTGCGCGAGGCAATACGCCGACCAGAACTCATCTAACGACGCTCTCAAAGCGGCAGTATCGGGACGACTGGGTTCCATGGGCTGGGGATCCATTGCTTCGCGCTTGTAGTGATCGAACCGGAACGAGATTCCCTCTCGAGGATCGTAATATCTGGCGGAGAGAATTCATGTTTAGGATCGATGATTGCCGAATTTCGACTGCCGCGGGATGGTAACTCTTGGATGGAGAAATGGATTTCGAACCTGTTCTCTGGTAAAGCGTTGAAGTGCGTAACGAGACATTTATGTGAGAGGCCTTCAACGGTGCACGGCGTCAGCTGATCCATGTGATATTCAGCGATTGTGCTGGAAAATGCGGAAAATCGAGGTTGAGAGGAATATCTGCGCATCGTCGGAGACTTTACTCTTGCGGCTCTCCGACATCGCACGTCATCGAATCTCGGGCTGTATAGCAATCATCCCGCTCTACCTCGAAGCAGCCTTCTTGAGAAGATCATCATTGCCGACCAGCACCCTGCAATCTGCAGGGAGAGAAACAAAATCAATTAAAAAAAAATCGTGTAAATCGGAAACGTTATTTTTCCCAGAAACGGTTTCCCAATCCTGCATCCCAGCGATTTCCAAGACCCAGTATCTTCTACTTCTCGAGGAATCGGCTCACCGTTGAAAACCTCGTTGAATTCTCCAGGCGGACAGAGTCCCATGAAGCCACTGACGATTTTGATCTGGAACCGGAAAGATCAAGAGAACTTGAATCGATTGAAGCAATACCCGATCTCGACCCGGAAGATCCATGATTCTGCGCAGGCCTCTTCCCTGCGGCTCCACCCTCAAACAAAGTCAGGTAACACGCCCGATGAGCTGCCCCATCGAGTCTTGCCGATATTCGTTGCCAAGAGAAATTCAAGACTTCATAGTGCGAGGTGTCCCTGGATCAGATTGATGGAGAGTATCAGTCTGCTCGAGATGATTCAGCGCTTCGCGTAGTTTCCGAGCATGAAATGTCAGCCGTGTGGTTTCGTTACTCAGCTGCCGCGAATCTGCTCCAAATCCGTCCGTTCGAGTTCGCCGGCGCATCCGCGGCGCGTTTGGGAGAACTAGCCGTTCAGTTCTGAGTACATGCGGAGTCAAAGATGAAATACTTCTGTCGCGCTGAAGACGTCTGACAGCACTGTTCCGTAACGTCGGGTGAACGCAACATTGAACTGTGTTGCGAGGGCTTCTGACAAAGCAGGCGGACACTCCATACGCAGGCCTTAGGAGCGAAGCTTTCGGAAGTCGCTGTCGGGATATTGGACTCATTCAGCGACCCTGCCTCCAATCAAAGCTTTCGTTCCCCGCTCCGAGTGATTCACTTCCGACAGTCGACCGATTAGGTGACATGGCACACAAGTCCACTGGATCTGGGTGCTTGGGAAAATTTTGTTATCCTCTGAAGCGAATCTGTGGATGCGGGTGATCGAGCCAGTGACGGGAATCCCACATTCACTTATCGAAAGCGTTCAGCATACTTCGCTTAATGCTCAACGAGCCAGCGATTATTTTTGGTCTACTCCCACGACAAATGTGGATTCATCGTTCTGATCGTTGACGAGTTTGATGCGGTCAACATAACATTCGGTCACATCCGAAAGGATTGCGATCGACGGTAACAACATCACCGAGCTTACATCCTCGACCGAGTAACTTGATCATTTGACAAGCTCTAGACTCTATGACCGAAGTTCGCTAGGGACTGTTCTTTTCGATACACCTAGAATCTCGATTCCAATCGCGGAAGACCTGTTGGCTAGGGAAGCAGTCGAGAACGGACCGTTGGGAGCACACGTCCTGACTCAGAATGTGATCATTGATGCTAACGCGAAACGCTCAACGATTCCCGAATAAATCTCCTTGCCGTCATGAGCATCCAGTTTCCTGGAACCGAATCCAAAAGTATCCATAACAGGATCAGTCTGGTCCCATTGAGCTCTCAAGTTCGGTCGTTCTGAATGAGCAAGTGTGGAGCAGCGCTGTTCCATGGAGTTCCCCGGGTTTCCAAATATAGTCGGGGGCCGCTGGTCGTCACACGGGCCCCCCATTTCCGGTAGTTCGAACTTCTCCCCGGACGAGGTTGTTCCTCCGCTACTGGAAAAAACCGAATTCACGCCAGGCAAAGGTGAGAACCAGAGGATCAACTTCTAGCGGATTCCCCATCGGGCTCTGCCTTGACATGGGTCCCTCATCTCAGGCGCTGAGTATGTGGAAATTTCGGCCCCGATAATTGGATCGGGGAGCCGAAGCTCCTCGAGAGTTATCAAGCTTCCGTGGGATATCTGGGATCTAGTCGATGAGTTGGTCGAGTGAGAAGTACTCCTGAAGTTTTTCCGGTCGTCCGGCCAGTGAGAGAAGCCGCCGGTGTTTCAGGCGTTCCCAAGTGACACTTCAGAAAACTCGATACCTGCAATCGGAACCCTCGTCGGCTTCCTTTCGGCAGATCCTTACCTTTTCATTGTCTGAGGCTCCGACGGCATCATCCATGGCGATGGGCGTGATTGAAACTGATGCCTTCCCAACAACTGTCACTCCCAATAGAGCGGCCGCGAAACTCCTAAAGTCGTCAACAAAGATGGCCGATTTCGTCAGCAACCATCTTGAATCGCGGGTGATCCGCCAAATTTTGAAAACTACCAGCTCCGGCTGGAGTTCGTACCGCACAACGACTGGACAGCCTTCCTCCGCCTCGAGGGAGAGAACCCTCTGTTGAACTTAAGGCCCTTGACCCTAGTTTGAGCGATTGGGAAGGGTGTGGGAGCCGTCGGGAATCATTCCCTCATAGGTCGGAAATCTTGGGTTTGGCGCTAAGCGCCGAGCGGTTTGTCGGCAGCTTTTGTGGCAGAGGGTCGCCCACAAGGGATCGTGAGAAAAAGAACACGGGGTCGTCGGCGAAATGTTGCGCGCGTGCTCACTCGGAATTCGGAGGTTCTCCTCTAATGTGACTTTCGAACCCGTCGAGAGAATTCGGAACATTGGAATATCCGCCCACATCGACTCGGGCAAGACAACATTGACCGAGAGACTTCTCTACTACACCGGCAGGATTGATGAAATGCATGAGGTATACAGCTGCGCGGAACAATTCTTCTAGCGTCCGCGATTTCAAAACCTCAGTGAAAGTCTGAATTTGGCTCTGTGAGCCGTATGCAACTGGTGCTGCAAGATGGGAAGCGAGTCAAAACTCGCCAGAAGAGGCGGACATTTTTGGCTCTTGAGGAATCGAGCGTTCGAGCTGATCGTCGAGCCGGCGTCACGGAACCCTTGAAGCCATCGGACCCGGGGGTGTTCCGCTTGTAGTCCTTTCCGTCCCGGCTTCCAGATCTCCTTATGTCGGCCGAGCAACGGCCCCCTGAATACTGCAGACTGCAGAGAACGATTAGTTTCCTGAACCGTGCCACGAAAATTGCAAATAACAACGACTCACTTTGACAGGTCAAAGGCAAAGATAAAGTGGGAGCTGTCATGGACTCCATGGAACTTGAGCGGCAACGGGGAATCACGATCCAGAGTGCGGCAACCCATTTGACTTGGGATAATCACACGATCAACGTCATCGATACTCCGGGTCACGTTGACTTCACAGTCGAGGTGGAGCGCGCGCTCAGGTAGGCGAGGATCACGCAGAAGACTTGATTGCCTGCACTGGTTCGCCAATCAGAGGAAACTGAGTTCCCCTGGAGCTCGATTGCTCGCGAGATAAAACGGGATCTGTGTTCGCTCAAACTTTATCTCATAACTTTCAGAGTGCTCGATGGGGCCGTCTTGGTGCTGTGCGCGGTCGGAGGCGTGCAGTCTCAGACGCTTACAGTGACGCGACAAATGAAACGGTACAACGTGCCCTGCATAACTTTCATCAACAAACTCGATCGTCAGGGCTCGAGCCCCGATCGGGTGCTGTCTCAGGTGAAACAGAAGTTGGGATTCAACGCGGCCTTCCTGCAGCTTCCAATCGGTCTCGAGAACAAACAGAAGGGAGTCGTCGACCTGATCAACGAGAGAGCCATCTACTTCGAGGGAAGCCGCGGAGACGACATCCGCTATGATGAAATCCCCGCAGACCTGCGCGCCAAGAGCAAGGACAAGCGGCAAGTGAGTGACAAGTGACACTGGGCCTGGGATCCAGGGCTCTTCTTTTTCGACGATGGAGCCTGGTTGTCCACGAGGTCGATTATTGGAGGCTACTGGGCGTTTCAGGAAATGATCGAGTGCCTCGCCAACGCCGACGACCACCTCGGGAATCTCTTCCTCGAGGAAAAAGTTCCCACCATCGAAGAGATTCAGGCAGCGTGTCGCCGAGGAACAATCTCGAGGAAATTTTTCCCTGTCATGATGGGAACGGCCCTGAAAAATAAGGGAGTTCAACCGCTGCTCGACGCCGTCATCGACTACCTTCCCAACCCCAGTGAAGTCGACAACTTCGCGTTCGATGGTGAGCCCCTTCTGCCGGTCCCCAAACTATCCAGGCGTATGGCTCTTTTTGAATATCGTGACCTCGCTGTCGTTGCAGCTCGTGCTGATGCTTCTCGTCGCAGGTGATCAACGAAAACGCATGGATCCAACTCGAGGTGCGGGAGCGTCGCCGTTCGTCGGCTTAGCCTTCAAGCTCGAAGCGGGAAAGTACGGACAACTCACCTACATCCGAGTCTACCAAGGTAGCTTCAAGAGAGGAGACAGCTTGATCAACTCTCGAACTGGAAAGAAAGTTCGGATCCCGAGAATCGTCAGGATGCATTCGGCCGAAATGCAAGAAATCGATGAAGCTCATGCAGGTGCTCGAGAGTTCTACTGAGTGAATTGATATTCCTTAGAACACGTCCGGCTGTGTTCGGAATCCGTCTAACGAAGGATGCTCCCGGGCTTTACAGGCGACATCTGCGCCGTGTTTGGAGTTGACTGCGCATCGGGGGACACGTTCGTCGCGGAGAAGAATTTGAATATTTCCATGGAATCGATGTTCATTCCTGAACCTGTTATTTCGATGTCGCTGAAGCCGAAAACCACCTCCGACAACGACAACTTCTCGAAAGCTTGCAACCGATTCGCAAAAGAGGACCCCACGTTCAAGTACGATTGACACTTTCACGCGATTCCGCCACTGGCGTCGGAGTGAACTTCGGGATAGATCAGGAGGAAGGCCAACAGAGATTCAAACATCAGCTTTCGGCAGGGTGAACTACGACACGGAGAGCAAGGAAACTATCGTGAGCGGTATGGGAGAGCTCCATCTCGAAATATACGCGCAGCGGATGGAGAAGGAATACAACTGTCCCGTCGTTCTGGGGAAGCCCAAAGTCGCCTTCAGGTAACTTCGGAAGTACTAATCAAGCGTCGCTCAAGCGAGATCGCTCGCCTGTGCGAATTCCTAGCAGCTATGCCGCGAGCTCAGACAGAACAATCGATGAGTCTGGATGAATTGACTGTCAAACTATCCAGGGAGTCGCTTGTGTCGCCGGTGGAGTTCGACTACTTGCACAAGAAGCAGAGTGGCGGCGCTGGACAGTACGGGAGGGTTTGCGGATTCCTCGAGCCCCTCCCAGCGGATCAGAATACGCAGGTAGAGTGTCTCCGACCAATTCAACAGCCGACCTGAGAGCAGTTGAGACTGCTTCCCGTAGCTCCTGGACTCTAGAGGAGGGGAATAGGCTCCGCTCTAGCTACGAACTCGTTATCCGTTCACAGCTCCAGTTCGTTGACGCAACTGTTGGAACAAACGTTCCCAAGAATTTCATCCCGTCCATCAAGAAAGGTTTCCTTGCTACTTGCGAGAAAGGATCAATGATTGGTGAGCTTCACTTGTCTTCTCTCGTGTTTTCTCTTCTCCGCCCAGGAACGATTTCACGACGATTTCGAATGATTCTCGTGCCTGGAGCTCTCGTTGAAGAATTCAAATCTAAACTCTCATTCCTACACAAAAGGTCAGAAGGTAGCTGGGGTGAGGTTCCGCTTGGTTGACGGGGATCACCACATCGTGGACTCGAGCGATATCGCGTTCACTCTGGCAGCGGAAGGAGCCATCAAGCAATGTTACCAGCTTGGACATTGGCACATTCTCGAGCCAATCATGCTGGTGGAAGTTTCAGCGCCTGAGGAGTACCAGGGGCAGGTGAGGGAGGGAAATTTCCAGGAAATTCCATGGCTGCGAAGAGTTACTCATTGGCACCGTCTGTTGTGAATATTGACCGATCCTTGTTTCCAGGTGATGGCGGCCGTTTCTCGCAAAAACGGTATCATCGCTTCGACTGACTGCACGGATGGCTGGTTTACCATTACGGCGGAGATCGCATTGAACGAAATGTTCGGATATTCAACGGAACTCCGCTCACAGACTCAGGGCAAGGGGGAATTCACGATGGAATACTGCAGGTTCGTTCAAACATTGCTTCGTCGTCGTGGTTGTTGGAGCGCCCGGCCTGAAATTTTATGGCGCGCCCCGATTCACCATCCGAAATAAAACCGAATCGATCTGCCACGGATCCGCGCAGTCAGGCTGGGGGACTTCCCTGTCACCCGGAGCAAGATCTCCATGTGACGTGCGACCGATTCATGATGGGTAGCGAAAAACAACTCGGAACACGGGGATAACGCTCCGAGCTCCCACAAACAGAGACGGATTTTGAGCGAGATGGATTAGGCGTCGACGGGGATCCAACTGTTGAATATTGGAACAATGGACTGGCTCTCAGCTGGAAATGCCGATTGAGACATTTGACGTTGACGACATATTCGATTACGATCTACCGAGCCCTCCGGAAGCGAGTGACACCGCGGAACGTCTCACTTTCGACACAAAGAGGTCTCCCCGTGCCCTCGAACATGTGCATGACTTTCGCGATTCAGGCTGCCGGGGGCTGTAAAATTTCTCGTGATTTCGGACAGGTTCGAGGGGAGCGGAAAACTTGGGAATCCCGTCGTTGTTTTCCCATCGGCTGGCTCAACGGGTTGGACTCAAAAGTGGTCTACCCGCTTAGGTTGCGGACATCTACCCCAGCTCACTGAGAATTTTCTCACCGCAGGTACTCGCCCGCCAGCGCCGACGTACAGAACAAACTCATCGAGAAGTATCAACAGGAAACTAATCCCCAGGCTGCCCCACTGAAGAAACGAGGCCGCTCGTAGGTGTTTTGAGCAGCTTAATCTCTTTGAATTTAGGACTATTGGGGTTCGGCGATGCACCAGAGCGCGGGGTAACAGTTTCCCCGAGTACTCGGATCACTGGAGTTGCGAGAGCAGCAGTTGACACCTGACATTGATGGGAAGATCCGATCAACGTATAACACCTGCGGGGGCAATGATTGCAGCTTTGGTCTACAGAGCCGGTCCTGTATTGTATATACTAACGTAAGCGATGATGGTTTCGTGCTGATCTGTAAGTAGTGAATGTTGAAAATGGTTGTACACGAATAAACTTCGAGACCTACTATAATCCTGGAAGATTCTCCATCATGACTATTCGGGGGGTTCGAGTTGGGTTCTGAATTCCCGAATTAAATGATCATCAATCAGGAGCTGATTCTCGCGATCGAGTTTTCTCAGACAGCCCGGTCAGCCGAGAACCGGTTTTTCTGATGGGGGATTCCAGGAGATTCTGGTTCCTGGCTGACGGGCTTAAGCCTCGGGAATCCGTTCGAAGCTGAGAGCTGACCCTGCTGAATATCCTCCCGCAGACCCATGTAGGAAATTCGGGCTTATCGGAGCCTTATTTCGTTCTCACCTGGGGTCGGAGCGCGCAAGTGGGGGTGTTGTCATCACCTCAACGACGTGATGATCCTTCTCGAGATTTGTTTCCAAAAGGCTTCACGAGGATCGATCACGGGGGCCGAATGTCACCGAGAGATAAGTTTCGCATTCTGGTCTGATATAATGGTTCTTGTCCGAAGAGAATCGGAGTTTCTCCGGCGATTTTGGAGCGAGCGCGAAGACGCTCGACGGCCGCACAAAGCATGAGCATTTTCGGTTTCAACTACACTATCATGGGGTCACAGGCGAGGGAAAAATCGGTGGATTGAGCTGTTTGGTCTCCCAGAGGGGATTCACGAAGATGGCGGCGCGTCACTTATCCCTCTTTCAAGAGATCTGCGCTTGATCGGGGTCAAAGCACTGTCGCCGAGAGCTCCGTCTTCAATAGCATTCCAGCCAAGGAGTACGGCTCGACCCTAACCCCAATAAAAACGTCTAATGAGTGCGATAATTGTGGAATGTGAGAGTCAAGACGATCCCTAGAGCGAATCCGTCGACCTGCATCAGCGTTTCGGGGTTAAGCAGGAGAATAACCTCGACTCACTTCTGTAAACGGAGGTCGATCCCCCGTGAGAAGAGAGCTCGGTACAATCTTGGGAATTAGGCGGAGCATCGCGAAGTGCTGAGACGATTTGGAAAAGAGATATTGGTGAGAGATACACGGTGGCATTTTTCAATCGGCAATTTTCGAGCCCGACTTTGTTTTGGCCATATCTTTGTCAATTCTTGGATTTTTTCAAAAATCGAAAAGTCTTAGATAGAGGATTTCGAGCAAATTTTCATTGAAGAAGATATAATGGAAATTGCGGGCAGGAGATGGTTCCGGAAAGAATCCAAGAATTTACGGAGCTCTGGCCGAAAGAAAATCTGTGTTATTATTGTGTATGTACAATATTATGTCCGGTCATGTGGGGCGGCGCTCTCGAGCCAGGTCAACGCAAGCAATCGATCTCGTCATCTGAGCTTCGTTAGCCCGTTCGGAGCAAATCGCTTCCATCGAACGATTGGGGCCGGCGTAGAGCGAGCGAACACCGAAGGCAACATCGTTTTGATGCTGAGTCATGAAGTCTGTGAAAAATAACCAAAAGTTCGACCCGGGGAACGAACCTGACTCAGTTCTATGCAGTCGGGCACGGTAGAATTCGGAGCGAAGCAACGTCAGCATTACATGGAAAACACATCGAGATGTTTATTTTCCCTCTGAACGCGGGGATGAGGGTTGAGACGACAGACCTCCTCTCCGGAAGCAACGGACCTCGGAGATATGGAGTAGCCTTGACTTGTATACAGAGTGCAATCAACAATCTCGAGCGCGTTGAGCCCTGACTTTCGGTCTAGCACAATTGTTATCGACGGCCATGATGGAACATCGGGCGAGACTTTCCAGTGCCCGCTGATTGAGTTGTAAAGATATATTTTCTTCCAAAACGTTCGCTTCATCCCCGCCGGAATCCCTACCGGACTCAGAACATCTCCTCCGCTGTCAATAACAACCCTTCTGGTGACTTGAACGGAAGCTTCGAACGTCTCACACACACACTGAGCGGAAGTTCTGACAATCGCCGGAGATCTCAGGTTGTCAAGCAGTGCGACGAGATTTGTTCCAATCAGATTCCGAGGGAGCTCTGTTCTCAGGCAGAGGTCCCAAGTGAACCTCTTTGCAAGTGAGTGGAAACGGTACATTTTCGCGCTGATCGAAACGAGCGCGACGCTTCGCTGTGGTTCCGAGGAGAGTTTTGTGCGGTTTGCCCAAACTGACAAGGATCTACTTCGTAAGTGACGACCCCGATTGAACTCGGGAGAAGGAGTCAATTTTGAGTCAGTGAGTCCTGGAGCACGGATGACGTAACAGAGCAGTTCGATCGAAGAATCGGGCGGGTTGGCACACCACACGGCAGGAGGAGGAAGAAAGTTCAGCAACGCCTCTAGCTCTCGAGTTCGGAGAGACATTCTGCGTTGCAACCAGTGGGGAAGGTGGAGCCGGAACGGCTCTCATCAGATGATGAGAAAGCCTGGAAGGTTCTTCTTCTCCGCCTCGTCCGCAGAGTCGCCTGACTCCTCCCCCAGCCCAATTTCATGCCCCCTCTGGGAATGTGAACGAGTCCCCTGCCTGAATGTGAATCTGTTACTTCGGGACATCGTGACCGATTTCATCGAGGGCGGCGAATTCTCAGAACGGAGATAGAGAGGGCATATCCTCTCCAGCCGTTAGTCGCTACAACACCCGGGAAACGTCTGAAGCCCATTTGGAGCAAAGATCCTCAAGGGGTTCTGAGACGGAAGACGACGAAAAAGACATGAGGTCATTTACGCGCTCATTGATGTTCTGAGATAGCCATTGAGTAAGGATGACTGATCGCTTCGCTTCTTCGAGCCTATTGTGTACCCGGACGCTGGAATCCACAACAGTGTTCGGAACGAGTGAAATCGGCTGCAGGTCTGGAACTCTATTGCGACGGAGCTGATTGGAACGGAATTTCTTCACAAGGAGCATCCTTTTTCTTTTCGTTGTGCCATACGCTGCGCCGGCAATTTCCAAGTTTGTCATTGTTACGGTTGGGCCGCTGGCCGCTCAGAGCTCCAGCAGAAACTATTGCCCCACTCCCACCGAAGTGATGTGAGAATGCCCCCTTCTGAAAAAGAACGCGTACGCCCCTGAAAGTTCTTTCAATTAAAATAACTATCGAGCAATAACAATCCCATCTAAAACCAATGCCGCGAGAAAATTCGTCTTTCGTTGAAGACGATTGCATCCGGAGACAATTACGTTTCGTACGGAAGGGATGGGGATATATTTCGGTGGGTTTTCCAAGGAGCCCTGCATTACTCAAGGACGGTACTTCAACAGCCATTTCTCCATCGCTCGTTCCAAAGACGATGACAGCTCCGAGATCCAGGATGTAGAGGTGGTGGCATGGAGTCTAAGGCATGGCCTCCCAGCCAATCACTGCGTTCTTCTTATCCTTCCGAGTCTTCCCGATGCTAGGAGCGTTCGATCGATGGAAATCGTCAAACGATGTCTCGTGCCACAGTCTGCTCTGCAGGTCTGAAGCGGAATCGGACTTAGAGAGCAGGACGGATCTGAAACGGCTTGAATGAGCTCTCGGAGCGCGCCGATGACGCGATCTGACGCATGAGCTTGCTCCACTCCATGCGTCAGCCAGCGATTCCAAGCTCTGCAGCTACGAGTGAATAATCCTGTTCTCTTTCTCTCCGATCTCTGTGCTACGGTTCCGCAACGCGGTTTACGGCGCTCGCAGTTGTCCTGATCAGGTAAATTAGATTCACTCGCGCATTTGGAGCAGGGTCGTCGTTGACATGGTTTCTGGATCTGTGGCGGGAAGCGGGTGTCTGTTCAAAGTTCAGAATCTGGACCGAACGTGGAGCTCTCCGTCGCCTGGAGAAGTCGATCTCGGAAGCTGTAGCACATGTCGAACGCAGACGAGGAAAAATCTGCGCCAGCCATTCTAGAAGTTGGACGCGCTCTTTCTCATCCTCGAAACAGCTTTCGCGAAAATACAAGGACCCACAATGGGCGAAGAGCCATCTACTCCCTGCCGGAAAGCGTTTTTTTTTTCCTCTCAGTGTGAGTTTCGTCTCCCCGGGAGACTGAGTGCGGAGATATTTCGGTGACAAATCGAGGAGATGAGCCGGGAAGCCGAGGAGAGCGCCGTGTTTTCCGTCTCGAGGCCCGAAACTCTGGGAGCATCCATGGGATCCGACTGAACTCCCAAATCTCAAACCAGTCGGAAGGGTGATTGTACTCCCATCTCATCCCTGTCGAGAGCGCAGTTTTCAATCTGCTAGCCGATTACTCCGCAGCGATCCTCTTGAAAGAGGCCGCTATCGTTTGAGCATTCCGTTGACGCGAATTCGGCTGTTCCACCCCTCAGGCCCTCGGAGAGTCGCTTTGCAGTGTCTCCCAACGCGATTTGAGGAATGACTTGCGTGTTGTTCAACCGGGCGGCTGCTGGAAAGTCTTGAACCAAAATGACCGTCCTCAATCGATTTTACTCGGATACTTGAGCGTGATCGCACCAGGGACTGCGGATCACGTGGTCGACGACTGAGCTCTGCTCGTTGTCTCGAGTTCAAGGATACGTCCGACCTCTTCCGATCGATCGGATGTCTGGTAACGGCAGTTCGGCGGGCTTTCCCGCCACCATCTAAGCGCTGCAGGGCCCTCCGAGGGAGTGTTCCACTCCTTCCAGATATTGAGCGTCTCCTCCTCAGAGAAATCTCGTCTAGAAGCTCAGCAAAGCCGGTAACCGTGGTGGATCTGTGGAGGATTTAGTTCTATCAGAACGGGGAGGGAGACCGCTAGACGTTGATAAACTTGATCAAATCATTGTGCGCTGTTGACTCCTGAAGACGTTGAGCGAGAACTTTTACCGCTATGTTCGCTCCACCTCGAGAGAACGGCCAATGTTGACACTTCTGTGAGTATTCCAGTCATATCTCGCAGCAATCTCGGCTTTCAATCTCAACCAGAAACAAATAGAAGTGTCTCTGCCAAACAAACTTACCGACCCGGAACGGACGGCGTCCCTAGAGAGCGAGAATGAGGACTGCTTGGTTGTCACGGATGCGTGTCGTTATCAATGGCGGTTCCATCGGAAACAAACTCAAACTCAGTCCACGCGATTCCCCCTAGTTCAAGCCTAGAGGGTCTTATTTACGTCGCATGACTCCTCCTGCGGCGGGAACGCGAGTCCGCCGGCAGAGAGACCTGCTTTCCCGGAAGTGCGCCACGTTGAAAAAATCCTCTACTGCTCCAATTGAGCCTACGCATTACAAAGACCGAGTCATGGGTATCGCTTCTCCCTAACTTGACTTTTCAGCAACGTTGCTGAACTCTCTCGCGAGGTCGCTGTGGATCGAGAAAGTCCGACCTGAGAAACCAGAGTACTGACCATCTTCGAACGAGCAACGATCCCACCGCGTGTCAGAGTTACCTCAAGGTCAGCTATGGACAATAAAGGTTTCTTCAGCAGCATCCCCGACATACCATCGAAGCTCGAAAAATCTTCAGGGGGTTCGTTAGTCAGCATTTGTTTAAACTCATCACAGAGCATCGTGAATATCCGTTTCATGCGTCAGCTGATCGATTCTATGATGAATGAGATCGAACCAACCACTAGAGAGCCTGCGATGGATGCTGCGAGGCGGTACTTTAACTTCGGTTATTCCAGAGTACACCATAAATGGAGACACCTGTGATAGGACATCTAGTGGGAAATCGTGTGTCAAAGTTCAGATTTCTGCTGAGGATATATTCGGCTCTTCCAATGTTGATCAGTTCAAGAAACAGGTTAGCGCGGAAATTGAGACAGCCTTCAGTTTTGAAGCAGAAGGGATGACGCTGTGGCTCGCACCGTTCAAGGCCGAGAACGGATCCTTCTCAGAGAAGTGATCGATGACATTTTTCAGGAAAAAAGTTGCGCCCGATCGCTTGTGGGGCGCTTTCATCCGAAGAAAGTCATACCGGTCCTAGAATGGTTGCCGCGATATGAGATGAAAGATCTAAAGGAAGACTTCATTGCCGCAATAACAGTGGCTATCATGCACGTTCCGCAAGGTTTGTGGGCCACCCAGGAAACCGATTTTGATCGACCTTCAGATATATGAGAGCACTCGGATGACATGCTTGCCTTCGATAGGTCTTGCGTACGGAGAATTAGCCGGCGTCGCGGCGATACAAGGTCTCTATGTGTCCACTTTCCCGCCATTGATATACGCTTTTTTGGGGACCGGAAAACACGTTTCGATCGGTAAGTATCCGGAAGTTGTAATTTATAGTCTGCCACGAAGAGGCTCGGATTGACACAGATCTAAACTTCCCGTCCCGACTCTGTGATGTGCAGGAACCTTTGCGGTGGTCTCGTTGTTAGTTCGGAGTGCTATACCGGATATCAACGAACACACAATAACTGTGAATGGCAACGAAACCCAAATTGGTGACGTCTATACTCTCGATGAGGTTGTCACAACACTGGCCTTCGCAACTGGATCACTACAGGTGAGGCTCCCCGTTCCATGTTACAGGGATCCGCAGAGTGCTGTGAGTCGGGATCACTCCAATCGTTTAGGCTCCAGTATTTTCTCCGTTTTTTCCGAACTCGACCGCGCAGATTTCAGTTCATCGTCTGAGTTCCGCGCAGCAGCCCGCGAGACTGGTGAGCTGCTTGCAGGCCCACGATGCTCTCATAAATCATATGGTTCCAAGGTTGTCGGAAGCTGCTGACGTTGGACTCCGACGAGTGATACAATATACCAAGTGCAAGGATCACACAATCCCGTTTTCCGGCTGACCCGATTGTCATTCCGAGTGTTCCTGCGTGTGACAGCCGAAGCCATCTTCGATGTCGGATGTGGGTAGCGTCAGGAGGACAGCTGTGGTGATTGAGTTTTTGGATCATACGCCACCATGCTTCCCGATATCTATCCACCATCGGAACGATATTCTTACGTGTTCTCGGGAATCTGAGCGGAACATTCGAGTTAGATGCCTGAAACTGACATCCCACCAGACGACGATTTCCAACCGACCACGTTATCAGCACGAGGCGGTGCATTGTGTCAATTTTGCCTGATAGGGAGGAACACTTCCAGCTTCTAGAGCGCGAAAAAGTGGAATGGAGTCGTCCATTTATTCTTCTCTCTCGAAAACCTCGAATATTTATATACACGGTTCGCGGAACGGGATACCTTAACGGAATCGGTGTAGACCCCATGGGTCAACATGAATAGAGGAACTGATCACAACAAAGAGTCGGGTTAGCTCTTGCTCCCAAGAGACAGTATCACAGATTCGCCCGATTGTTTGCCCCACGCGCTGGAGCCGTCCACCGTCTTAAACGCTGACGTCAAGCTCGTAGCTGAATCAGATTTCTTTATGGACGGTTTCTTTCTTCGATGCGTTCGCAGGATTCATCTTGACGACGAGAGGCGCGACGACCTTCTTCACCTCGGACTTTGATTGCGGTTCTGGATTAACCTCAGCCAAGTTCTTCTCTTCTTTCGGCTTCTCCGCCTTCAAACTGTTGTTCAAATCTTGGAGGATAGCGGGTCGCTCTTTCTTGGCGATTTCTGAAAGGAGCTCAGGCTGCTCCGCAGGCACTACTTTCGCGACTTGTTCCACGTTTTCATTCTTGCTCGCGTTCGCGGTTCTCTGATGCTGCGCGCCATTGGCCATGGACGCTATAGAATCTGACTTCAGCGAGACATCCTTCGAGTTTGGCGATTTCTCGCCAACGCTCTGGACGGGAGCATCGGGTTTCTTATTCATTCGCCGGTTCAGCACCTTCAGAGGACCTTTGAACTCCACCGGCTTGCGATCTGTGTTGGAGTTCGTTCTCTGTACGTTTGAGTTCGTCCCATTGCCTATGGCCAAGGCGGGTCTGGGACCCTGCACGCCTCCAGCTCCAGATTTCTCGGCACCTGTCTCGTTATTGCCTTGGTTCTCGTGGGTTTTCTCGTGCAGCGCGATTTCCTGGTTGATTTTTTTCTGGATGTCTTCAATCATCTTCTTCTGCTCCTGTTGGTCCGCGGCGATCTGCTCAAGGAGCTCGATTCCTTGCTTTTCCTTCTTGGGGCTGTCTCCAGGTTTGCTTGGCGGTTCTGGTGTTTTTTCCAGGGCGAGGTCCGACGGAGCTCTAAGCTCTTTCCCCGAATTTTGATCCCGAGCGGCTGGTTTCGGTTTCACGATGCTTCCAGCGGCCGTTTCGGGAGACGGCTCGGGACGGTTCCGACTTATCGAATGCCTCTTGTCGAACTCGGGTCCAACTTTATAACGGACGCTCGCCGTTCTGTTCGTCAGCGCTTTGATCTCGTGGATCTCCTCGTGAGGCTCGACGGGTTCAGGTCGTTTCTCTCCGACCGGTTGCGATTCCGACTGCTTGATCGCGGGCGAAATTTTCGATTCTTTGGAGATCGGAACCAAGATGCCTCCATCCACGCCCGGAAGATGCACGGGTTCGGGAACTTTCAACGCCTCAGTTTCATTCAGGCGATTGACCATCGAGAAGGTGCAGAGGCCCATGATCACCAAACCGAGCATTATCACGAACTGTAACAAAGTCTGAAGATCTGAGACTCGTGTTCTGCTGTCTCCGTAGAATCGGAGTTGAGCTTGTTCTGCGAGCATGACAACACCGATCGGTTTCCCAGAGCTATCAAAGTCAGGGGTAAACTCTCACCTGTGCGCTTATCCTTTCGAAGGTTTGATCTTTCTTGGTGGCCCCGAGATAGATTCCGGCGGGCGCCATGATGCACACGACGCAACCCACCGTGGCCCCGCTGATTCCGAGGAAAAGTTCGATTCTCGGTATGACGAGAGCGGCCCCCAACGTCGAGAACAGTAGAACTATTGTCAGCATCTTGAAGCGGTTCTCCGGGATGAAATCGTGTAGGGACGACGACGTTTCATGCAGCTTGATGCCCTGAAATTCGGGGTGGCGTTTAGCTGTAGCCGTCAATGCTTCTCGCTGTCCAGCGTCAACAGAATCTTCGCTGTGACGAGAGAAGATAACCGCAAAGGAGCTGTGAGCGGTGGATACCTGAACTATCGACGAAACGATCGAAACGAAGCGAACGAGCGAAACTATCACAGAAATCGATTGAAAACCGTGGAACATCTATACGAATCACACAGGATCGGGGAACCAGTCTGGAGTGTCTCCTTACCCGTCTATAAATTAACGAATGTAGCGACGTACGACACGGGAAAAGGCACAGCGGGAACGACATTATCATCGATGCGACGAAGCCAAACTTGAGAGTCCACGACGACCACGAGTCGTCGAGAAGTAAGAGCGAGTTTCCAGGCAATGTTGTAGTCTTTTCGTAGGATGAAATATAGCCACAGAACCCAACGACGCTATATACGGTCAGGCATGTTTGCATCGCAGACGAAACAGTTCTGTCACAGAGTCGCATGTGATGGATATCCGTGCCCGCCAGATCGAACACCTCGAAGACCTGCGGCTGACCTTAGAGGAAACGAGGGACTTGAATCTCCGGAGACCTAAATCGGAATAAGGTTCCTTTTCCGCACAAAAAAAAAGAGAGGATGGAGGACTCACCAGCCAGAGCCATCGCGAAGATAGGCAAGACCGCGAGCAGGTTATCTGTGTTCCACCAAACAACTTGGTGAAACCAGTTGCCGTTGAGGAGCGCCGGCAACGAGTCGAAGAACATCTTGAGGGCGAGGAAAACGTAAAACATCATCGACACCATCGAGAACGAGGTCAACGACTCGGCGTTCCTGCGCAGAGAAAGGGGCAGCGCCACAAAAAGTCCTATGAACACCATTAGGTAGATTCGCGACTCCGGAGACATAGCCGAGTTCATCAGGGCTGGGAGAATATCCCCGGTGACAACGAACAGCGCGACGCATCCCCCCAGGAGGAAGCAAATGAGTCCGAGCTCGATGAGAAGTTTCCCGTTGTAGCCCAGGGTATGGTAAGCCAAATATTCGAACTTCCTCCTCCGGGTCACCATCGACGCCTTGATGAGCATGTGACATGCATACTTATTGACGAACGCTGACGCAGCGAGAACAACGCACGACAAAAGGATGCCGCACTGCTGGAAGCAGTACGGCATAGTCAGAAGCGAAACTCCAACGATGGAGTTCGACAAGTTGATGAGACTGCTCAGAGATGATGGCATCCTGGATAACTGAAATAGAGAGCGGATCACGATGAGTCCACGAAGCCTCCAGCAGTTTCGGTATGTCTCCGAACAAAGCGTCCCCAGAGATGAACAGTCGTCCTCATTTCAGTCAAACATGCAGTCATCACTGTCAATCAGCCATTGGCCAGAAACGCACCTCGATGGAATAGAAAGTGATTATGAACTCTGAGAGCTTTCTGCAGCTTGTGAGGCGTTACGCGAGTATCAAGTTCAATGGCGGATGAATCCGACTGGCGGGAAACGACGTGTGTTTCAGGAACCGCATCGATAGAGCATCGACACACGAAAGACCCAAATGAGCAAGGAGAGTCCCGAAACCAAACGGCCGGCGATCTCCGCCAGAGTAGCTCTCTGGACCACACTCAGACCTCGAAAGAACTTCGCACGGAGCCTCTGAGGTCAATGAAAATCATTGCATTCGGGCCCTGGACAACAACCTTTACGATTGTCGTTCAAACTGTCAAGAGCCAACGCATGAATGGCTCTCGGCCACGTCGCATCTCGAGGAAGGCAGTAGCTCACCTTGCATTTGTTCGACGACACTTTCGATAAGGCTAGTTTGTGAAACAGTTTGAACGTAGCGATGCAACACACTGGGCAAGTGTCTCCACATTCTTCATGCTGTCAACACGAAACAGCCGGCGTTTTTAGCGGAGAATCGATGGCAGGGCCCGTCTGTCGGTCTCTCTCGGTCTGTGTCTCAACAACAGCTGCGGGGAAAGAGCACCGTGTTGATCTAGCGGACGAATTCAGCGTCACTCTAGGATCTTTCTGGAACTGTTGTTGTAAATAAGCTCGTGTCGATTTCCAAGTCGAATTCTCCGCCGACGCGTGCAGTCACACTGCGCATTGCACGGTTCGCCGGGAGCACAGAGTGTGGAAAAGTTGCCGACGGCCGAGGGAAGGCTACGGCGCCTACATGTGGCAAAAACTCATAGCGAAGTTCAGATCGAAGCCTCAGAAATTGGATCCCTGGTCGAGGAAACAGCGACCAGTCAACGTTCCTCGCGCGAGTTTGGTAGAGAAATATCCAAAAACTATTTTCTGGTTGACACTGGTCGGAGGAACTTCCATCGTATATTCGCGGTTCATTTACGACGTGTTTTTCCGAAGCCCTGAACCGGGAATGGAATGCATCAGTGACCCTATAGACTGGTCGGCGTTCACTTTCGGCCGACAGGATCCGGAGAAGCAAGAGTACCATCGCAAGAGATACGAGGAGAAGAGCGCGCTTATGAGAGAGCAGACTTCGAGAGGGACGGTCCGCTTCGTCCCTGGTGGTTCAGATTGAATGCTATTACGACTTTGAGAACAGTTAGATGTCATATCCTTCATGCAGTATGAATAAATTATTGTTTGACGATGTATACGTCTTCCGGCTTGTAGACGCACTGCCTTGATGTAGTGCGCGTCAGCGCTCTTCGGCAAATCTTCCCACTGCCCTGATGACAAGTACGTATCCGAGACCTGCGATGCAGGATATGAGGCAGGATCTAATGACTGCGCATCCAGGGAGAACGGCAACTCTCACTGAGCTTGGGGAACCAACGGGCATGCAGTTCCCAGGAAACACTGCCTCGATCGGAAACCGCGTGATAGTAGAAATGAGACCATCGAGCTGACTGGAGATGACGGAGCTGAAATCCACTCCTCAGACGACCAGGCTTAAGATAAGAAGCGCCGAGCAGCCGAGGTCCGCTGGCGCATGCCTCCTCTCCTTCAGGACTTCAGGGAGACCTTATCTCTGTTCCGTCGAGGGTCCTTCCTGGGAATCAGTTGGAGATCCTGGTTGCCTTGTACTTCAGATAAATTATTCCACTACTAGCGATATCCGTCAACTCCGCGAGAGCCTTCCTCGGATTCAGATTGTTCCGTGTTCAGAACCTTCTGATGCACATCCCGTGATATGACTTGCGGATTCAGCGACGGCCGAAGCAATTCGTCGCATGTGGTTCCACAGCTTCTTAATTGTGCTCCATGCATCCCGGCAGTCTGAGGATCCCCCGAATCGTTCAGACATGGTCGACTCTGACTTGCGAGTTGACAGAGCATTCGCAATTCACGAATGTGCGAAGCACTCGTCAGTGCGGGAAGCACTCCTTCATGGCCTCACGGCTGTTGAACCGGAAACGAACAAAGCTTGATGGGAAGTGTTATGTTCAGTTGAACGCATTTTGAGGTTGGTTGAGGCTCGACTTCGATCTCCCTATGTCTCCCCAGGTGATCATGGGCGTTCTCTCGTTGGGGAGTTTATCGGTCCTACTAAGTGAACCGATGCTCTCGGGTTTCACAACCGGAGCCGCGACCCACGTTATCGCCTCACAGCTCAAAGGTCTGTTCGACATCGAGGTGCGGCGGAGAAAAGGGATCTTCAAAGTTATCTTGGTATGTACACTGGCCTGACCCACCGCTCGCACCTACGGCGTTCATCGCTCCCGACCTAGGACCAATTCCGGCTAGAATGAGCAGAACTTTTCACCGAAATCGCTGGATTTCTCGATATCGGCACCGAAACTCCAAAGACGTCCGTCTGAAACATGGACCAACGATAACGTTGTATATCAGATGCGAGCTTCTCTATTCATAGACGTTCTACGACGTGGCCATACGAATGGCGGAAGTCAATTTGGTGACGACTGTGATGTCTTTGTCTGCTATGGTGATCATTTATCAAGGGCAATTCCTCAACGAAAAGTTCAGAGCGAAGCTGTTCATGCCGGTCCCCGTCGAGCTCATTGTGGTAAGCTGCCTCTATTTATCCGTCGCTCGGCCTCTCGGCCACTTCAAAGCCATCTCTTTCAAACGTTCTGAGTTCGAGGAGTCTGATTGGGATTCGGTTGCGTAGGTTATCATCGTCACCTTGATAAGTTATTCCACTGGAATGCACGACCGTTACGGATCCGAAATCATGGGGGAGGTCCCTACAGGGTAAGACAGCCCTCGAAGTTCCCTTCCTCTTGTTCCAACAGGGTAGCTAGATGAGGCAGAGAATCGGAGTGCCCGGAGCTATTGAGATCGCCTTCCGAAAACTCGAAGTGCCCCTACCTGACCGTTCTAGGATGCCGCCCATGACAGTTCCGAGGCTGACTATCGTACCTGCAACGTTGCAACAAGCGTTCATAACAGCGTTCATAAGTTATGTGATATGCTTATCGCTCGGGAAAACCTTCGCCCGCCGAAACGGGTATCGGGTCGACGCCAACCAGGTCAGTTCGCAGACCGAGGGGACCGAATGACAGATGGGAGCGGATTTGATTCTAGAGTATTTCGCTTGGTCGCGACTCATGATGGTGAACTGCAGAATGAATTAATGATTTTTATTCCCGCAGGAGCTCATCGCCATGGGAGGTGCAAATGTTTTCGGCTCATTCTTCGACTGTTTCCCTTGTGCTGCCTCGCTTTCTCGCAGCAGCTTGCAGGAGAAAGTCGGCTGTAAATCCCAGTTGAGCTCCCTCATGTCTTCTGGTTTCCTGGTTTTGGTCATCTTGTTCGCCGGCCCGCTGTTTTACTACTTGCCCAAGGTGGGTTCAGAGAGGTTGAGGTTGTTCTCTACTCATAAAGTTTCCAGCCTTGAGTATCAGCTGGGACTAGACCCGAGAATCCGTTACAACGCGTAACGGAACAGAGTATTCTCGTTACAAAGGAAAAGAATGAAATTTTTTCGTCGTCGCGGAAAACGAATCTCCGTTATTGATGGAAAAACTAAAAAATTGATTTTCGTTCACAACGGAAAAAGTGTTAGTTTAAAAAGTGTCACCCTCAGAGCTGAGTATTGGACGCGGCTTTCAGAGCCAGACCTCCAAATCGAACCGATTTCCCCCGGCACATCGACGGAACCTCCGGCTCCCTGATTAGGGGATCATGGAAAACTCAATTGTTCCGCAAATCATGCGTTTATTCGTCTTTGTACCCGTCTCGGTCTCAGCACCCGCTCCCCCGAAATCTGGGAGCAGCCCTCTAATTTTACATTGGATACTACAGGGTTCCACGGTCGTGCACGGGCATAGCTTCACACACTTCACAGAAGATATTTTACTCTCAGGATGTGAGAATTGTCCTCATTATTCCTCCTGTATCCTCTTCCGGAGGAGAATGATTACGGCTGAGTTCTTCGTCGTTTAGCTCCAGCACATAAAACACCTTGACGAGCTCGTCATTTATGGAGGTCGGGGATACGTCTTCCTTTCCTCCGTGTCGCGCTTCCGTGTGCAGCTGAACGCATCTGATAGGAAAGCTCCGAGATAGAGTCGTTCATACCTGGGAGAGGATCGCTCCCAAATCGCAAGCGTTCCAATTGTTTGGCGATGGAGCCAGAGGCGGCGAACTGGGAGGAAATGGTGAAAGAAAGGACGGCGGACGAACAATGCAGAGAACGATGAGTCCAAGTATGTGTGAGTGTGCCACGACATTCATATGCCATGACTGTGAGGGCACACCGAACAACGGATCGGTGCACGAACAGATCCGAGCGTCGGAGGCCCTGTCGGTCCGAAAAAAAATCTTGGCTCAAGGCCATCGGCACAGAGCCGCCATTTCGCCGGCTCCCTCGCCAACTCTTCCACAGTGGAGGCTGCTCCTCTTCTGTGCTGCGGATTGTCGCCTGACCTTTGGACCTCAAGCACGATTCTTGTTTTCTGACCACTCGTTCCCGTGACTGGTTACAGGAATCGGTTCTGCTCTGAATAATATGAAAAAATAAACTCATTCCCGGGAGGGCGGCGAGATGTAGAGGACCTTTCCATTCGGAGGGCACTCCTGGCGACCTGTCACCGCGGTTTTGTTGAAACATTTTTGGATTGCGAGGCGATCGACAATATTGTACACCCGACCGCAGCAAGGTAATATGGGTACTTCAGTGGTAGGTCCTCCAAGACAGCGGAATCATCAGATGATATTCTGTCGCGTAGCTCTACCAAATGGGTGTGGGATTGAAAAATCAAAGAAATGAGTCGCTCCGAAAACTCTCCAACTGAGTGTCGGAGCATTGGAACCCACTCCCGCTCGCTCCCGATTAACATGATCGACCATTGCGGCACACTCGAACATAACGTTGTTATCCTTCTCAGAAATATAACGATGTTGATGAACAGCATGCAGGAGTCATCACCGATGGTGTGACTTGCCTCACGGTTGGAGTACATTTTCGGGAAAGACGATGTGTTTCCGGGTACAAGTGGGCTTGAACTAGGATAAATGATCATTTGACGCCATCTTTGGATAAATACTGTTTCTTGATTATTTTCCATCCAAGATGCGACTGGGTTCGTAAACCTACTTTGAAGCTGCTGGTATCACAGTGCGCCGCTGGCAAACTACATCCGATAGGATTCCTTCGATGGAAGTGACTGTGGGATTTCCGTACAGCAGTTGATGCAGGAGATGTTATTACGTAGGCAGAGGACTCGCTCTCGCCCCGAGCATGCATGCTCGCCTGTTTCTTATGATTTACACCCGCCGGGAAACCTTTGCATCACGGCTTCTCTTGGTGCGGACACCTCTTTCAGTAGCTCATAAAGAAGTAAAGTCTCCCGACTTTGCTCCTTGGAACTCTATAACAGATCGCGCCAGAAAATTGTTGGGTAGGCAATTCAAAGCAGACGAACAGCGAACGCGCGTGAAAGATATTCGGTTTTTCAGATACGGATTTCGTTCTCCGATCAATTCCGGCATCGACCCCTGCGTATTCCCCTGCCTTTCCCTCAGTGTTATATTTTTTGTCTGCGTTGCGTTCGAGAGTCTCGCGCCCATGACGCATGTTCGGTTGGGAAGTCCAGCTTCGGTTCTGTTTCAAGTTTGTGTCACAAGGATTCTTCGAGTTCAACTCTTCTTCACTATGAAAGCTGAGAGCTAATCTTGAAAGTTTTCATTTCCCTCATATCCCACTCCCACATATACATTCAGCTCGCTGGTAGACTAGACAAGTGGATCTGTACAAATTGGCAGCTCAATTTGCATAAGAATTTCGTGAGGATCCCGCAAGTCGTATGCGGTGGCCACTTCACCCGAATGCCTCTTCACGGCGACAACGAGACCGGCGTTCGTCTTCGAGACTGCTCCATTCAGCTTTCGAGCGATCGGAAAGATTCTGATGAGATTACGTCGGGAGGAGACTCTTCGTGGAGTTGCGTCGGCTAGCGGGATGTCGATTACGAACTACTCACTGAGAGCTCATCGAACGGTCGATGTCAGCTATGTACAGACATGCTTGTGAACTGATGATATATAATGATACGGCTCCGTCTCGAACGAGCGGCTCCATTCAAAATCCGTACCTTCTACCGAGCCTTAGCACTCATGATATCATAGACGAATCAGTCTTCCGGAAGTTCCTGATAGGCTACTCGTCGTCATGGAATCGTGCATCGCCGCTCGAGTTTCTGAGAACGAGTTTGCCCAGAGGTGATCCATTCGATTTTTGGTCGTTGGCTCTGATACTAGCATTTTGGATGGCTAACAGTGTCTTCCCGAGAAGGATTTCCACCTCAACGAGATGCCCGACGATCATCTCTTCGAGTGTCAAATGCATGAATCATTCCGTGCTCCGGCTCCTCACGGATTCCTGTGTGACCAAAATGCTTAGCACTCTACTCCCCCTTCTCGCTTCTAAACTATTGGTCTTTCCGGTTTTCACCGCTGTCCACGCTGGCCTCATTCGTGGACTCTTCATGGCTCATGCTGGTCAGGAGTCCTCCGAAAGTGACATCGATTTGGAACTTTGGAAGATCGTAAATTATGGTCAGATGAAATAGAATATTGCTGAGTCCGAAGACGTACTCCGCGAGAGCGAACACACTGAACGCTGGAACGAGAAGACGGCTTCATTAGTCCTCGTCGTGTTTTTGTCGCCGCCTACCGGCGCTGCCCGTGCAGTTTCCGCAGGGGCCCCGATCAGTTTCCCACCATCACACCGAATCGACGCCGGCCACGAATCAGCCGTATCAGGGCCAAATCTGCCCCGGACCAACCAGGGCGGGAGGGGGAGCGTATAGGCGAACCATCAAGCTAAACGATTTCCTGCGTTTATCCTACGCCCCAACTGATATCGAGACGGCGGGAGCTCGGGGCTACGACAGCCTCGTACTGCACTTCATCCGTAACGGGGTCTCGCTGCCCCACCGTAACTGCGGCCTTGAGTCGCCGACGTTACCGCCAGCGGGGGCGGAACGGGACGTCATCGATGTTTGCGTTAATGACGACCACAATGACGACATCAGCAACGACCATCGTGTCGTTGTGCCCAGAGCGGGACGAGGATCGACAACCTCCGGCTTCATGGATCTTAGTCCGGGACACGTGGCGTGTCAACCCCCACGAGAGAATGAATCAGTCCTTGGACACGCGTCCTAATGCCGAAGTAGTCAACCGAAGAGGAATCGACGGGTACGGATTGCAATATGTGGTCACTTGGCAGATGGCTCACGTGGGTTCTGCGCGATTGGTCGCTTGCCAGCGTCGGCTCCGGTGTTGTTCACGGCAGCAGCAGCGGTGGAAGCAATCATGGCCAAGGCAGCAACAGGCCCAACGACGTTGATAGGAATCTCTCGAAGGCGAGCTCGACGGGATTCGAGGAAAAGATCTGGAGGCATTCCGGATCAGTGACGTCAGCACTTCTCCCCGTGAGAGTTCCCTCCAGCGAAATCGTCAGTCACGGATTCGGTCTCTGATGCGCTTGTGTGTATCTATCGGATGTATGTTCGGTCATGGCAGGATATGTCTCCCTGTTGATCCGGGAGGGCCGAGAGCAGGCACTTTCCCCGGAACTGCCGCTCGCAGAACTCGTTCGTCCCCGGCATGAAAGATCAGAGGTGGATGGGGACCTCAACTGGGGATGCGAGTTTATCGCGGCGATTCAAAGTTGTTTCACAATCTTTCGATTCCCCGGACTGTGACGACTTATGGACTTCAAAACCATCCCGACTCGCTGCGAGAAAACTCAGATCCCTCCTTTTAGAATGCCATGCCCTGAAAAGTGGGACTCTACTCACCGAGGACGAGACATCGCGTCCGATGCAGGTAGAAGAAGATGGTCATTATAACGGTACATAACACACTGCTCATGGCAAGACGAAGTTTGTACCTGCAACAGCGGAGTAACCGATGAAGATCGTTCCTCGCAACGGGAATGTTTGCAAAGTCGAGAAACGCAGAGTTCTCTATTTTCCGCGTTTTGGTGGGATTGTTCCGCGTCGGGACGCCAAGCGAGCCACTCGATCTGACAGCTGGCTGCGAGCGGGATTCGTTCCCATGAGAGGTCCCCACGCCGAAAGAACATGCAGGCTCCGAGTCGGCCGTTGTCAAGTGTGTTCTAGTCGCAGCGCCCGCTCCATCGACTGGTTGGAACACACGCGCGCTGGTGTCTGTGGTTGCGTCGGGATGGGTGCGGTCACATCTGGAAAGCAAGCTGCGAAGTTGGGGAAGTTGAGCTCGAAAAAGACAGTCACCTTCGGGAGAGGTCTTCCTCAGCTGTTGACGGCTCGAATTTCGTTATGATCCAGCAAGTCAGGAGCAGATGAGTGAGATAGAAAGCGGCGAAGGAACAGAAGAGGAAAACGTGCATTTTGAAGGATTCCTTCGAAGAGATGAAGGCCACCCCAATCTGGAAGGGAAGGCCATCGACCTCGTTCAGTTACGTCCGGTCAACGAAGATTCGTCATCGCCCCCGAAATCAAGGGAAGGGAATTCCCCGACTCTTCCGTCGATCATTCTGAAACGTGTGGCTCGGGTGTCTCGTAAGAATCCTGTTGATGACAGCCGTCACACCTTGCGGCGATTCTCGAGTCTCCCAACGCCCAACGCACCCGAGAGGGCACGGAGAGAGAGAGTACACGCGGAAAAATAAGAATGCCAGGCTCGGATCAGCGAGCGTCATTTCCATGATGACGCTCCCACCATTTGCTGGGTACTCACCAACGAGAGGCATTCCAATATGTGTGACACGGTGCTGACGAGCACAATTTTCGGGTAGCACCATCGAGCTATCGGGCCGATTCGCTGCAGTTGTTTCGAGTTGTAGTAAGAAGGTAACATTGATGCGAGAAAGATCTGAGGTCCGAAGTACATCGCAACAGCCATCCGCCAAACTTGACATTGTGGAAAAATCCCTGTCACCGCACTCAGCGACGGCAGGACGTTGAACACCTGGATCAACAACATCGCATCCGTTTCAATGGGGCATGCCACTCGGACGGAACCCTCTGCGGGAACGAAGGCAAAGGGGCAGCGGCAGCACGGGAACTCCCGTCGCACAAATCCATCCCGGAGCTCCTTGTCGAGTTCCGGGAGAAACCGCTCATCGTCTCTGACGATTCAGAAAGGACCTCGAACCTACCTTACAAATCGTAGTGTTCACTGTTGAGTAGCTGAACGCTATCGAGTAAAGGAAACAGGCGGACAGCGTACAGACCGGGAAGCAGGCCGTGACGTACGCGAACCTCCGCAGACTGGAGCCGAAAAGTAGAGATCGCTGTGAGGGCCGTTGCATTTCGATGCCGCGTGCTATCTAAGGCTCACAACCATGTCTGCGCCTTCGAGCATCGAGGCCCGAGTGACTCTCAACGGGTTGGCTGAACGGCAACCGTTCGGCACGGTTCGAAAGGATCGTCGTTGTTTGTGTGCCTGTCATCCGCTCGCGAGACCACTGTGGCACTCTACGACGAGAATCAACGCAGCCAGGAGAGGGCCCCGGGTCCGCCCCTCCTCCGATCCGGCGGCAGCAGCAGCGCGCAACCCACCGTTCGAACGAGTCTTGGACCTCTCGCTCCTGGGCACCGATGACACCAAACTTCATGAGGGAGAATCCCCGCTGAGCCCACTCCACGACATGGGGGGTCGCGTTAGAGCACGGTCCGTGCTTGTTTCACCCCATAGCCGCAGCACCAGGGATTCACAGAGCCAGGAGCTCGGGGGGAGGAGCTGGAAACCGGCGCCCCCGCCCCCCATGTTCACCAACGACCGGGGGAAGGGTGTTCTGGGCAATGTTCACAAATCGCCGGAGTATCGATGCTGAGCGCAGCAACGACAGGAAACTAAGGTACCGGTGGGACGCTCAGGACAAGCAGGAGAACAAGCGCTAAAAGGCGACCGCATGACAACGCCTCCAGAACACAACGACAGCCTCTGCAGCGCTGTTACGAGCGCTTGTTGTTCCAGACCCGGTTCCTTCTCCGATGTTGGTACTATTTCGACGACTTGAATTAGCGCGAAGTTCCTCGAGTGCCGTGACGGACGACGCATTCTCTCGGCAGGGAAGAGTGGTCCCGAAACGGACGGAAACTTGTTTGACCCCGATGGTTGTTCTCCTGAACGATCGACTCAGCCGGCTCCTGCCTGTATCCTCCCCGCTCGCTGATGAAGTTCCCGTGATTGGGGCACCTCCCCTCCCCTGAGCAATCGTTGGCGACGATCAGTCGGAGAAAACTCGGTTCCACTATCCTGAATCGTCTGAACAAAGACGGACTCGACTGGCTGAGTCTGTCGTAGTGACAGTAAACTATCGAAACGGAACCGATCAGAAATTGAAATATTTTCGGAGGCGCTCCTCCCTTGCTACGGTCGATTCCGGTTAATCCGTCTTCCTGAGCGAGACGACTTCGCGCAAGGAGCGCTTCGAAGCTTCGCTGCCCGATCCCAGAGCCTGAGCGAGGGGCTTCCTAGTCCGTGACGGAGCTCCGTTACTTTGACTCTTAGGCTCCCGATGAGCTCTCCGTTTCGAACCAGCGGACTCACCATTAGGGTCACTAAAATGCCTGCGTAACGATCATTATCATTCTTAGTTGGAGCGTCGTCGACCGAACTCGAAACGGATCGAGTCCCGTCTCTCCTACTGCGTGTCTGAAAGTTCGGATCCGGCTGTCCCGCATCGATCGAATAATACGCAGAACGGAATGAGGAGAGGGAGACCAGAAAAGCGTTCGGAACAGGGAAGGGCCCCACGGAACGACGGCCGAGATGGAAAAAACTCGGAATAAGAGATCCTCGAGCGGTTCCTCTTCCATGGTTTTGAGTGGTCGTGAATATCTCACGATGTTGCGTTCCTCTTCGATCTTCCCCCAGCTCCGAGTGGTCCGTAACTCGCCCTCGCCACGACTACCTTCGTTCCCAGAGATGTCTTTCCTTCTCACCCTACGGTACGACCCAGGTGGAACGAATTCTGTCCCGCGAGGTGAGACCGACGTCGTGCGTATACTGCGTTTCCCATCGATGAGAACCGGTGCAATTGTGGTCCTCCGTCGGACGTGACTCGCGGCTCGATTGCCCCGAACAACACTTCCCCGAATTATCGATGGGTCGTTCATCGAAACAGAATCGAGCATGTGCATGCTAAACGGCCTGGAGGAGTACGGGCGAGGTATGCGAAAATGGAATCTCCAAGAGAGGAACTCCGCCTGAGCCGTCCCAGCGAATTGTCGGTCCATGTCCTGCAGCAGCGAAAAGTCGGCGACGAAGACATGAGCCTGCATCAACGAACAAAGAGCCTCCCACGCTAGTTCCAATCGAGCGCTAGAGCGAGAAAGACTCAACGCCGTGTTCCAAGCTACTGTATTGCCACATCATTCCACATGGGTTCAGGCGAGGTAACAAGCAAAACCTCGAGTCCAGGAACAGAGCACGCGAGCTCGCAGGCAATCAAGCGAATGAGCTGGGGTGCCTGGAAGTTGCAAGCCGGGCTGTCGACCCGATTCCATTCCGAGTTTCGAAGGCCTGAAGGACTAATTGGGAAAATAACACGAAAAGTCTCGAGCTCCAGTTACTCTGGATCCGTACGAGCACAAGGCGAGCTGGAGAGAGATGACTCTTTTCAGCTGAGAGGGGCATGGTTCTGAATCGACAGTCCGTCGACCTGAACCCGTCGGTCCTGATTCGGATCTGAGTCCGAGATCAGCGGAATATTAGAATCCGGTTTTAGAGGCCGTTCCGGATTCAAAGAGCGAGTCCGGACTCGAGCCAAGCCTGTGGACCAATCTAGGTCAGAAGCCGTCCAACACCGCACTGAGATGACTTTTTGATCATTCTGACTTCAGCTTAAACGGCGATTTCGGACCCGTTTTTTTTCTTCCCGGCTGAACCCCTCGGCCAGCCCTCAGAAGTGTCCCGGGATCACCTTTCGGTATTGCTTCAGTAACACTCCCTATCGCCTCGCAAATCCCATTGCGGGCGGTGGGCTTGGGTCTTAGGATGGTTCAGATTCAGTTCTGATACAAATTAAATCCTCTTTTTACCAGGCGGGTTCCTCCGGAGCGTGACATGGCATATATCCAAGGGCTCCACGCTGCCTCTTGGCCCGTCGGTGGCCACCAGAGACGCATGCCTGCCCATTTCATCGATTGTGTGCTTTCAAACTTGGACTCTGATCCGAATCCGGCCCAGATTCGAAATCAGATTTGAATCAGCTTAGACATCGGAAACTGGAGTCAAATCCAGACTCGTATTTGGAAGATTCGAGTCTGAGTCGAGCTCCCAGAAGCGTAGGGTGCCCGCATTTGACTTCGGATTGTTGAATTTAAAACTTGTCCATCGCTGCGTTTTAGCGTCGACGCTCGTTTGGTGGGTTCACTGTGGCTTTCGATGATCTGAGAATCACCAAATTAGATTCTTGAACTGTGGATCGCCAGGAGCTATACTTGAGACTGATGGGCACCCTTAGGGATCTCCCCTAGGACTAACAAAATACTCGGCAGAATTATCTCCACCCCATCGGATATGGACCATCCGGTACCGGAGGCCCAAGAGACATGCTCCGTTTCGTGCCTCGACGGCGTCATGCTCGAGAAGGCGTCGAGTCAGGAACAATCCGGACACCTTCCCTGAAAGGATCCTCGTTGGCCTCACGTTTGTCGATTGAGCTTCGATTCGGAAGCCTGTGAGGGGCGGAAGAGTTGAAGCGAATCAGGATCAGTCGTCGTTCTTGCGAACATTCAGTCGGAGGCCTTGATCCACACTTACACTCACTCGTCAGATGGTGGAGATGGGAGAGCGGCTGGAAGAGAGTCCGAGAGCCGAACGGAGGGCTCGTTCGGCAAGTGGCCACTCAGCGTGGCAAATGGTTCACGAGTCTTTTTTATTGCAGTGTGTCCTTTCCTCAATCATTATCGTGGCATTGAAGGGAATGATCCTTCAGGTTAATGACTGTTTCCGCTATGCCAAGGTCTCTCGCATCGAGTCGGTGAGTTCAATTGGAGGAGATCCATCTCCCTCCAACAGAGTCGACCTCTGACCTCGAGCTGGAGGGAAGAATCGCATGCTCGATTCCATCGAGTCCGATCGAAAAACCAGCTGTCGTTGCAGGCCGTCTGGTTGAGCACCTTCCTAGCCTGTTTTGTTCTCGACCTGGAGTACGGGATCGCGGCCGGAGCTATCTGCACCGTCGGAGCCCTGCTGTACCGTGACTCGAGGTGAGTCCACAGTGGGAGTTTCGACTTGAAAATGTCAACTCCGGTTGGCCACGATTCCTAGAACGCACCTCGATCGTTCGAGATGCATTTCGGGGTCAGGTTATCACAGTCGGCTCTGACCTCTCATTGAGGGAGCTCTCTGGAAAGCAGAAGCCAAATCGATGATAAGAATCGCAATTCAACGTTCTCACATCCTCCCACAGACCGCGAGTCCGCATCGTGAACGCGAGGAGATCAGGGGAGTCCTTATCGGAATCAGCGGTGAGAAAACGAAGCCTTGTCAGAAAACCCCTCCTGAGTTTTCCGTCGACTGATTTCTGCGGGAGATCTCCAGAACTCCCCCCGAGCTGCACCTAGCAGCTTTAGAGCTCAAAGCTGTCTCCTGGTTGCGGGCGACTGGTTGCAACAGTCTTTTCCTCTGTTCGAGAGGGGAGACAAGTAGAGTCTCCCCACAAGTCTTGGCCGCCCGAGACAAGCGAGCGGTCGTTCGAGTAGAGCCCAGAGTCAATCCTGCAAAGGCTATCGACGCAGGGACGTGAACGAGAAATAGCGTGACCGTCTGACATTTTCGCTCGTAACGTAACCTTCTTCCTGCAGGGAGGGAGTGGAGGCCAGCCCGTATCTGTCATAAGGGTGGAGTCGGAGATCAACTTCATCAACCGGGACGCCTTCAAGGAGCAGCTCCTTCTTCAATTGTACGTCAAAAGTCTCTGTACTCAAGATGCGGCTCCCATGTGACGTCCGTGAATCCTTCATCGCACTTGAGCTCATCCCTTCAGATCCTTTCCCGACGTCATGACGATTTCACCTCTCAGAAACCAATGAATGGTGGCTGAGTAACCGTTTCAAAAGTCGATCCGATGAAATTGTTTGCAGCGATACTGCTGATAACAAGGGTCGGGGCTCGCTCGTGGTGCTGGATTTGAGTGCCTGTCCGTACATCGATTGCTCCGGCTGTACAACGGTTCGCGAGGTTCGTATAGGAGCGGGGATTCCGGAGCTCACCCGCCGGGTAGGAGATCCGGACCAGAAGTGAAACCGATCGTCTGATTGATTGAGCTGTATTTCAGATCTTGACCAATTTCATCGGGCAAAAGTTCCATGTTTGTGTGGTTGGCGCGACTGGTAAGAGTTCCGCCGATTCCTCCCTCGAAACCAATGCTCTTCACTCCATGGATTGAATGGATATTTCGTTATCAGCATGAACAGATATCGCTGACAGATCCTGACATAAAATGGCTTGACTGTGTCAGAGGCTCTCGCGGTGATAGACTGTGGGTAGAACCGGATGTCAGAGCCACATGGATGACATCGCTCTGCGGATAGCTCGAAAGACTGAGGAGGGTGTTGTTTCTTTCAATTACAGAGGGCGTTACAGAGTCGGTGATGCTCAGCGGTAACAGCAAGGTGACCTTCTCGGCCAACCTCAGAGACATAAGCTTCGACACGTCGACGGACTCCTATCGATTTTAGGCACCCGCCGCAGTTTTACGCGTTCAACAATTTGTTCACTTTGTTTCCCATTGCTCCTCTGGAGGCATCACTTTCTATGTAAACATTGAGCGCGGCTGAAAATGGCGCACAACTCGGATATCACGAAATAAAGTTTGTATATAGGACGATTTTCTACCGACGCCAGGGTGTGTCGCGTCTTGGCGACACGCGTTTTTGGAAGTCTCTAAGTGACGGGCGCAATCTGTTAGGCGGGCACCCCCCTGCAGGCTGGACAAAACCTACGGGCACGCCCGAATCGCGGTCGGTCTCAGAAGAACTCACAATACGAACCGCTCCGAACGAGTTGAAAGGAAGTCGTGCAGAGTCGCCTTGTAGTGTTGTGAGCTCAAATCGTTGAAAATTGTTGAGGGTAGACTCGAGCATCTGAACAGTTTGGTGTCACTCGAAGTTGGGTTCCGGAGTAGGGATGGACTTGTTCTCGAGGTGTATCAGCCGAAGACAGACTGCTATGTGCTTATCGGCGACTCAAAGACGAAGATATCCAGGGACTCCTCCAGGTGGAAGGACAACTCAGGAGCTGAGTGTGGCCTCCATGACCCGGTGGTCTGCTCTCTACGAGGATCTTAGTTCTGACGCCAGTGCCGTCTAGCAGGATGAAATTCCGCGAATCACTGTCACTGTCTCATAATGAGTTTTGTTTGGATTATCTGTCCACGTAGCCCTACTGTGTCAACAGGACAATGGCCATCCACTCACTGCGGGTGGCTTTCTCCGTGGAAGCTACGAATGGCTCTACCCTTGCGAGTGGATGATCGAGACATGACCCGACCGATGACTGCGAGATCTGATGAAGTGGGGTGCACCTGGTCTGGATTCAATTGTCGGCATACTTCGAAAGTATCTCCGAATACTTCTTTGAGTGATCTAGAGCTTGGATTTTTCTACAGTTATAGGGAGCCGCGACAGCTTTGAGATACCTGCGATCCGATACCGGGGAATGCAGCGCGGGATCACCGACCCATCGGAACACGTAGGGTATTCATCAGAAAGTATCCAAGCAGTACAACGCCGACGATGCCGTACGACCGAGCTCTGCTTCTAAGCCAATCAATTTTTGTCAGCCGAAGGATTGTAGAAAGTGCTGGTCTCTCCTCCCAATAGTAGGTCTTTCTGGAAGACGAGAGCGTTCCAGTTGTGCTCACACCACAGGATGCCATAATACGGCCGAAGCACTCATGGAGATCGGTGAGCATGTTTCCGAGCTCTCGGAGCTCCGTGACGAAGATCACGGACGTCGATTCCTCACATAATGTCTAGCCCGTTGAGCGGGAGTTCAGGCCCCGGAAAGCTTTCAGAATACGGTTTGTTGGAATGAATGATACTACGGAAGGGTTGGTATCTCCAGGCTCAACTTAGCCACCGTCGCTCCGTGATTTTCCGGAAAACCTGGAAATCGGGATCAACTAGAGAATGTTGCCTCAGGAAATCGAAGAGATCCGGAGTTTCCCAAACACCACGTTGTATAGGTGAAGACTGGGGCCACTTCGTGTGTGATACGACCAAAGAAAACAGCGCTTTCTCCCAATGACAACCCGGGAAAATCAGCTTCGCCGAAAACCCCCTCATTCGACACAGTTGAAAAAGACAGACCCGTGGTGTTTGCGTACAAAATATCAGCCCGATCGGAGGATTATTCGATGGCTTCCGTGTCGATTTTCGGTGTCAGGCCACGAAGAAATATTCATTCATCTTGCATCGGTGCTCGCGAATCGTCGAGCTCAATTTCGGCTACGATTCTCTCGAGCGAGAAATCGTCACGCACAAGGTTGTCGATCACACGCGAGGACGCGCATCTGAGCTGCTGTCTCTTCGCTTCCAGCGAAACAATCTAAATTCAGGCCATTGATGATTCGTTCCACCAAGAGTCTCCCAATTCCTGAAATTACGGTATGCTCCCGTCTTATGCAAGGAATGGCGTTATTCCCGAATACCCTGGCTGGAGAAGTCGGAACTGGTTCGTCGATTGCTTGCCGGACTCGACGGCGCTTAAAGCTGCTCGTCGATACTGTAGCGGAACTGCACGTTCGGGCGGCTGCTCTCATGTGGCATCTATTATATGTATACTATTTGTCCTAAGCGCAGTTACGGTCAGGAATCGTTCGTCCCGCTGAACTATCGAGCCATCTCTTCGATGATGGATCCGTTGTACGGAGCATCAAATATGACAGCGACGACTATTAGTGTTGGATATTTTGGCCCCCGTACAACCCACCCGAATGATAGGTCTTCCTCTCCCTGTCCTTGTAGATATCCAGTTTGTCTAATTTGCTCACCACATTTGACGGTTACGTGAAGCTCGATCAGACTTGAGACGTCTGTCATTCGATGGAATGAGAGACTCGTCGAAGTACCATGACAATCATATTAGTTCTCCGAAATATCCTCCGAGCTCTTGTCTCCCAGGCCATGAACCACAGAATAGAAGCCTCAATGACTCATAGGCAACTTCGATGCAAGATCGAAGAAGTGGATTTCAGCTCGTGGGCAGAGATCGGAAGGGTCTCGGCCGATGTGGCTGGACCATCGGCCCCTAGTATTTTCCACCATTTAGACCGAATTTCGTCAGTTCCGAAGGCTCATATTTCGGCTGCCTGAGGGGCTACGGCGCCGATCGGGTTATATTTGTAAAGCTCAAGACAAGGACCGACGGATGGCTTGCCTTCTGATCACAGCTGCACGCATACCGTTGGAATCAATAAGTTCAGTACTAATGCAGCACTAGTAAGCGTCGAGTGGCCACCCTGAATTCTAGCTGAAACGAAAGGTCACCGAGAACCAAGGATCTTACGAGATTGAAATCTAGATCAGGGAAACTTTTTCCTTTCGATTGCCGAAAGACCGATCTATTTCTTCAATGCACCCGATCACACAGTTTCCGTGCTGAAAAACTCGGTTCGTTAGCAGCCCTCAGCCGTCGGGCGCAGAACTAAGGGAATATACCTAGCATGGGCTAGATGGAAGACTGAGGCCGCGACGTGCGAAGAGAAGCCGACTGTTTTGGGCTCCGTTAGGGCACTCACACCAGTAGCATCGGATCCCTTCTACGCTGTCTCCACGTCTCCACCGGGCAGGTAGTCAATGCAGATGGCATAAGTTGTGCGTTCCTTGTGACGCGACCTGATTTCGAGATGGACTATAGTCGGTGCTTCGTCGATGAACGTTGTGCTTACGCTGTCTTCGTCGTACATTGCTTCCGCCAAGCAGGATGAAGCCGATTTGCTTTGGTCCAGAATCCAAAAGCAGTATATGGTCTCGCGGAAGCCAATTTTGTAGAGAATCGAGGAAAGTCCACGGGGCCGTCAATGGCCCTGATCGGGCTGATATTATTCCCTGCAAACAATCGGCAATGAGGCGCAACCACCTCGCTTCTTTTCAGATTCGCTCAATGGGGGAAACTTTGGAAAAACTTATTTCCTCGGTTTGTGATCAGCAGAAACCGTTGTCTTCACAAACGTATTCCGCAAAAGATGGCCCCGGTCTTCACCTATCCAACGTGATTCGTGGGGAGACTCTCTTTCGCCTTGATTCCCTCGAACAGCATTCTTAGCTGACCTCTATCCTCAGATTTTCAGGTCTTCCGGACTTCCTTCTTCATTGCTTTAACTGACGGCAGAATACGGCGCGACCGCGGCTCGGTTGCTGCTGCAGAATCCCCTCTTCCCAGAGCGTCGATCAACACCACACAACGATTTTTAGAAGCTTCCTGGTGCCTGAGCCACCCCTGACTCGGTTGGACCCTTTCCACGATCCGTTGCGATCTTTGCGCCTGCGTCTTACAATAACTTTACGCCCACGATTGAGTGCTACCGCTTCGGGGGTTATGGAAATTGATACATATATAAGGAATTCCTCCTGTGAATAATCGCTGAATGCTGTTCATCGAGCCGTGGCCGGTTCGGAGGACATGAACATTACCGATGTGTGTCTTTCGAATTACTGTGATGTGCAGAGAGGAACAACACGTGTGAATTTTCTCTGATTCAAAGACAGCGACCTCGCCTCACTGGGCTGGGAGGCAAGCAATAAGGCTACCGGAATGGTTGAAGTCATCGTTGGTTTCTAATCATCGTCCTCCGTCTTCGCGGGTTGCAACAAACTTCGGATAAGTCACAACGAATATATCATTGAGATGCCCCTAGAATGAATGACCTGAATCCGATATCTAAAACGATGCTCATGTCTATCTTCGGGAGGGGAGCGATTCCGAGAACCCATATCTGTGTGTTTCCCGGGGCAGAAATGGAATCCCGGATCTTTCCACTCACCACCGAAATACAACATCGTCTCTCGAAGGCTCAACGCGATACGGGTCATCGTTATGGCGATTCTCGTCCGCCGAGAATCAAGGAATATGTCGGAGTGCGGAAATGGGAAAACAACCGAATCCTCGTCTCTGCTTCAATCGGGATCGAACTGTATCTATCATCGAATTTGGACGATCTCGACCGTCGTCTGCGTGGGGTTATACCACCCTTCGTCGAAAACCGGTTGACAAATGTGTGAATGGCAAATCTTACTGTCGGTGCGTCCGCTTAAGGAGTTCTGGATGCCCCGCGCGGGCGGTCGTAGTCAAAGTAAGTACATACTCCTGACAACCAATTCCCTATACTCTTTTGTATCACAGCCAACCTTGTATCCGCCGACTTCGTATTTTTATCACAAAACGTGGTTATTCTAGGCGCCGGAACCAATGGTCATTTGGAAAAGTGGAGTGCACGACCACCTGCCAGATCATGGCGATCTCATAAAGCGTTCAACTGTCAATGCGATGAAGATGGAAATTCTCGCTCGGGCGGACAAGTGCATTAAGGCAGTTCACACCAACGTGTTGGCAACCTCAGTCACCAGCCAATCTGCGAACCACGACGCGGAAGAATTCGGGGCTTCGCTGCCATCGTTCGATTCCGTCCGTAGTGGTCTCAAGCGCTCACGAGCGAAGGTGCGACCGAAACTTCCGCAGTCGCTTGCGGAAATCGTCATCGAAGGCGAGTGGGCCAGGACACGAAACGGAGCTGATTTCCATCTTTTACATGATGGTGCGAACGAGCGGATTCTAGGCTTCAGTACAGTGCAACTCATGGTCGCCATGTACGAAACCGATGCAATAAACATGGACGGAACTTTCAGGGTCGTTCCAAAGCTGTTCTCACAGCTCTACACGGTTTCTATAAGCATCAAATGATACCGTACGCGTACTTTCTATTACCCAACAAGAGCGAAGAGTGTTATGTTCGAAGGTTCTCGCTTTTGAGGACCTACGCGGCATCAATCGGCAAAGTCTTTGAGCCGCCGGAATTCCAGCTCGACTTTGAGCAAGCAGCTCTCCAAGCAACCAAACAGGAGTTCCCACTAGCCGAGCTAAAAGGCTGCTACTTTCACTTTACTCAGGCCCTCTGGCGTAAGGTACAAGAATTCGGGCTCACGAACGATTATAGGGAACGAGACATAAGGCGAACAATCAGATCTATGGCCGCATTGGCCCTCGTTCCCCTCAATCGCATTGATGAAGCGTGGTTGGCGATCGACGCGGATGCGCCTGGTCCAGATCACCCTGCATACCACAGACTGGATAGGTTCAAGGAGTATTTCATTCAGACATGGCTCGAGAATGACACAATTTTCCCACGTGTGTTGTGGAATCATTATGCAAACTTCGGCGCGAGGACGACGAACCATATCGAAGGGTGGCATCAGGCGCTCAACAAAATCGTGAAGAAATGCCATGTGAACCTTTCCGAGATGATCAAGCATCTGAAAGCACAGGAAGCAGCCTTCAGGAATCAGATGCTACTCTTGGACGCTGGACAACGGCCTCCGAGAGTGAACCCGACGTACCGCGCGCTCAATGAGCGATTCGTTCCTCTAGTCGGCGAACTTGAGCTGAATGAGATCGATCTCATCACATACACGCATAATATCGCCTCCGACATTCCCGGATTGTAAACTTCTCGCGGGATAAGAGAACCTTCTCCGTGATTGTGTAGGATGGAGCTCGTAGCACGCAATCAGTCATCGTTTCAACCGAGGGCAATGTCCGGTCCCCCATCCTTACTATCGCCTGAAAACCCGCTCTGACATCATTTAGAAGACAGAAATGCTATGAGTCGGCTTCCACCACCGCGATGTAACCAATCGAGCAATAAATGTGATCACTTTCATCTCATCAGCCGACTGGTTATCAGAATGGATAGAATGAATGAATATCTCTGAATCAGACGGCAAGTTTGCGATGTGATTGTATTCGGTCTGAACATCCTCGGGGTATTTCATCTTGGGCGAATCGAATGATTGGAACTGACCACGTCTCCACGGAGTCCGCGATTCGATGTTTATGGATTGCCATTGAACAGCTTCCACTGAGCTTCCTCCCTTGCAATCATGAGCTCCCGTGTATGGTCTGCCAATTACAGTATGGGAAAAGGACCTTTCGACCGCCAGGTTTGTGAGTCAACCCCAGACAAGTGGAACAGGAACTCTGCGGCCCCCATTCGGATCCTGTCGCACCAAGAATGATCAGCGGCTAATTGAGCAATCAAATGAGAATGAACGGCTGGGACAGCGGCCATCCGATCGAGCGCGCTCCGGCTCGTCATGAATGAGAGGCGCTTCCCCGCCAAGTTAGCTTACGGCGAGGAAGAAGAAGTTCTCAGCGGAGAGGATTTCTAGGAAAAGGGTTTCTGCGAAGTGGGTTTCTGCGAAATGGGTTTCTGCGAAGCGCTTTTTGAGGAAGTGGGGCTACGCCCTGCGTTGAGAGCGCCGACCGCGGAACGGGCTCGAGGGGCCTGTCACGACCCCGATCAAAGCCGGAGCTGGTTCACACATGCAGGATGGCGTCTGTGGGGTCATGAGTTCCTGTCGAGTCTGACAGTACCCAGCTGATGAGACCCCTCCATGAGCCATGAGGGTTGTCTTCCACGCTCCGAATTTGGGAGACTCATTTAGATTGCAGGGGCATCGATCGAAGCCACCCGCAGCCTGGAGATTCCTGCAGCCGACGTCATTGATAGTGGCGTGGAAAACATTGAATTTAAGGAGTCGATGCCCTGCGCGAGACGGTGGAATCTCAATACCAGTCCGTCACTCGAACTCGCTGAGCTTTTTGAGCCTCGAAAAATGGTTTTCCTCCTCAATAACAATCGAAAACACATGTTCGGTCCGGGGCTTGACGTCAAGGAGTGACTCATTAAAGTTTCTGTGACTGCCTGGCTTGGTACGGTCATTGGATTTTGGATTCCGGTCGAAGTTCCCCTCGGTTATCCGGACTTCGGGTGGAGCGATCGAAGCAAGTTTCGGCTCACGCTAACCTCTTGTTCGACTGCGGAGTTGAGACTTCAGAGACAGAGAAGTTTGAATCCCTATATCTCAATTTCTTCAATGGTTGTGTTTCTCAGAGTGACACTTCACAACGTCTGATCTGCCCGGCAGCTGCTTCAATATATACCCGTAAGGCCTGTACAGGAAGTATCAACGAAAGCATTTCTTTTCAATTCATTCGGCACATCAAGGCTTCGCCATTCCGGCCCGGAACGTCAGCGGAGTTGCCTGAGGTTTACTCTCTCACGGTGAGCTGGGAGCAGTATGATCGTACAAGTCCCACCAGGACTCCGATTCGATCGATGAAAAACTTCTTCCCGGCCACCATACTTGAGTCAGGAGGAGTCTCACTCATGCGAGAACTTTTTTCCGCGATGGAAAATCGACGCTCCCATCGTGGAAGAACAGACTCCCCCATTCTTTCTGAGACCAAATGATGCTCTAGCCGTAGAGAGTGGAGTCAGGGACTGTGCAGGGGATGAGAGGAAATAAGCGAACCTCAGTGTCCAGAATCACGAAGGCTCGTTGGCTTCAAGGGAAGTGTCCACGGCCGCATTGCCCAGCTATTGCACCATATTGTGTATAACCAACTGCTCTGCGGCATCCCTACCCTCTCTGAGTTCTGTGGAGGCCGAGCCGAGTGTAGTTCGCGTGGACACAAGTAAGAGTCACGACCGTCGGAAGACGCACTGGAATTTCATTCAGTCCGACGCAGGCTTCAACAGCATCAAGGGATCGGAGCCCATTGGTGCGAATGTCCGAATGGGCGTCGAGCTGTGGGATGCTGTGCCCTTGTAGCCGCGGCTGCTTACATGTCCCATTCGGGGTCTTTGGCAGGCGCGGAGAGAATGTGGAATCGGGAGAGCATCCCGGGCAATGGGAGAGCGTGACCGATAATCCTTTACTATAAACTGGGTGGATGCAAAAGTTGTGGGCCCCTGATTTCAATCGCTCATAACTCCGCTCCCAGGAGTCGCAGAAAGATGTTAGAAAATACGGAATGCGCCGAATTCAGCCAGCTTTCAGATGCAATCACGACGGTGCGACGTTTTTCAAAAAGCAACGCGAAAAATCGCAACTCTACGGTTCCGGCGAAACTGAGGAGGAATGACCCCCATTCTCTCTCCGGAATCATGAAGTTCGTCGAAAGATAAGCGGTTCTGGAAAAGAGTTGGGCATTTTGGCCGCGGCAGAGCGGGGTTATCGGCCCGGGAAAATTTGACTGTTCGGAGATTTACTGTTGTCCTTTTTCCGCGAACTTGACGGTCTCATGGATGGGATAAGCTGGGAGGTTAGGGTCCGACAAGCCGAAAATTCGAACCCGAAACGCATGAAGCCGAAAAATCGAGCCCGAAAAGCATGAAGCCGAAAAGCATGAAGCCGGAAACCTCCTCTCCCAACGGCGGAGTGTTCGGGACTGGTTTGGCGGGATGGGATTTCTGTATCGTTTCGTCGATCTGCACCTTTGTGAGACTCATTTGGATGACACGCACCTGCTGCGAAGAATCAGTGTTTCGATGCCGGTTTTCCCTCTTCGGTGGGAAAGAACAAAGTGTTGTAACAGCGTATTCTGCGAATAGTACTGGAGCTGGAGGTGAAGATTCCTCTTCAGTTCTAGCGAGTCGACCTCGGAAACTTCAAGATTCGCGCTCAGCAGATTGCCACCTGTAGCAGCTACACCTTTGCTCAGTTCGAACTGGGGGCCCTAGATGCGGAACAGCGAGGACGTAAGCGAGGCAGAAGAAGTAGGTAGGCTGAGCATAACGAAGGTGCAATTCCTCACCGCTAACCCAGTCCCGACCGCTCCGCTGTTGGGAGAGGAGGTTTTCGGCTTCACGCTCTTCAACTCCATGCCTTTCGGCTTCATGCTTTTCGGGCTCGATTTTTCGGCTTCATGCATTTCTGGCTCGATTTTTCGGCATCCAGGGTATACACCAAGCTGGGATTTTCCCGGGAACGCTCGGAAGCTTCCCGGATTTGTCATTTGAGCTCGTTTCATCGTTTGCCCCGCGTGAAAGTGATTTCGCCTGCTCCACCGACGGAAACGTCATTCCGTTCTCGTTCCTGGCGCCGCTTCTGGTAGTTCAAAGCCTTGAGAGAATGACATATCGTGATAGAGCCATCAAGTTCTCTCCGCCGGAGCAATCGAACTCATCGTCCCAGAGGAAAGTTTTGCCGAACATTCTATGTACAGGTGACGATTCCGAGAGGCTTCCGAGCGTTTCCAGGGAAATTCCAGCTTATCCCATCCATGAGACCGTTCAATTGGCGGAAAAATCATCAATAGATAAAAAAAAAAATCGAATCTTCCGGGGCCGATATCTCCGCTTTGCCGCAGCCAAAATGCTAACTTTTTTTCCCGAAACCACCTATGTTTCGATGAACTCCATGATCGTGGAGAGAAAACAGGGGGTCATAATCTTGGTTTCGCCGGGAGCGTGGAATCGCAATTCTTCGAATTTCGACCCTTTCAGTAAAATACATGTGAGCACGGCGTTTTTTGAATAATGACGCGCTCGACTGCATCTCAAAGCTGACTGAGTTCCGCGCATTCCGTATTTTCCATCATCTTCCTGCGCCCCTTGGGAGCGGAGATATGAGCTATATGAGTTATGATCGAATTAGGGGCCCAGAAATTTCGCATCCAACCGCTACATTCCGGGAATGGCTCGAAAGGACCACCCCTGTACCCTCTATGGATCATTTCTTGATTTTCGGAAAAACTCGAATAATTGACCAAGTTATGGCCAAAACCAAATCGGGCTCGTGAATTCTCGACTGAGAAACGCCACCCCGCATATGAAAATCCAGGATATGTTTGTTTGCTATAAAAACTCCTCCGGGATTGATCGGATCGACGAGGAACCAGCATGTTGTTGGGCGACTTACAAGGAAGGTTACAGGCCACCCATCCCATCCCCTCCCCTCCTCGCCATCTCCAACTAGTAGTAGTACCAAAAATCATCGGATGAAGAATTGTCTGAAGGACTTATGAGAGACAGAACTCATCACCGGAGAAACGTTTCGCGGTGAGAACTCCACTCACGCAGGCCCCTCCCGAAATCTCTCCTGAGCGGGCCCATTCGCGAGGAGGTGCGCCACTGAGCGCTCCGGGAGAACGTGTGGCCCTGATTTTGTCATCACCCAAGCTGGGAGGTTCGAATCGGGAGCTTTTCTAGAGAACGTTCAAGCTGAATGAAGTCTGTGTTTCTTTTTAGAAAGCCTTGAATACTGTTGGTTCTAAGACAAGCCGTTCTTGTGCGCCGCTTGCGGAGTCACACCAAGGTCAAGCGCATTCCGTCACATCAGTTGGACCGCGTGTGTCAGACTCTCTATTGTCGCTGCGCTCTTATGAGGGCAGCATGCTCAATCTTCCAAGGTGGTAGTCTTCGCAAACGGGGTTACACACCAGGACCCGTCCCATGAGGTGTCGCCCATCTCTCGGTCTTTCTTTCTCTTTTCACGCCACGGGGAAACAGGTTCACGATGAATGAACGTTCACGAGCTTACGATTGGCGGGATTCGGAATGGGATCCTGGGAGCTGAAACAAGATTCTGTCCAATGAGGCTGGTCATCATTCTGAAGTCCTGCCTGATCCTAGAACGTATTTGCGTCGCCACGAGTCTCGCTGGAATGCTGAGACGGCGTACTGCATGACAGGCTCGTTCGCAGGCTGGTATTGAATGAGGGACTCTACCAAGGAGCAGCAACTGTCATTCCTGTGTCCTTACTCTTATTGTATGGAACACAATGGCTCGATTGCACGGATTCCACTCGTCCGGATACTACTTAACGGCCGGGGCGCCGCGGATCTGTCAAAGCGTTAGAGCGGCTCGCTATCATGAACTTCTTCACCCTACTCTTGGGTATCGGCCTCGTTTGGGCGCAGGGTAAGGGTGACATTGATATTTAGAGTTCTACTGAACTATGGATCTCCGAGGGAGAACTCCGAACGAGCTCATTGATCGATTCAGAGGAGGACGCCGCATTTTTTTCTACTACCATGCCCGGGACTGAAGCTTCCACCGAAGTTTTCACCGATATCACCACTGAGGTCTCAGGCGAAACTGAAGCCCTCACCAAGACCAGTACTGAAGCCCTCACCGAAATTTCCACCGAGGCCATCTCTGAAGCTGAGACTGAGCCCGCGACTGAGGTCAGTACTGAAGCCGAATCAGAGCCGGCCACAGAGACCACCACTGAAGCCGAAACTGAGCCTGCCACGGAGATCACCACCGAAGCCGGAACTGAGCCCGCAACCGAGGTCGCCACCGAAGCCGGAACTGAGCCCACCACCGACGTCACCACTCAAGCCGAAACTGAGCATGCCACCGAGCCAACCTCCGGAGCTGACACTGAGCCGGCGACCGAGGTCGACCATGAAGCCGAAACTGAGGCCGCGACCGAAGTCACCACTGAAGCTGAAACTGAGCCTGCCGCGGAGATCACCACCGAAGCCGAAAGTGAGCCTGCCACGGAGACCACCACCGAAGCCGGAACTGAGCCCGCAACCGAGGTCGCCACCGAAGCCGGAACTGAGCCCGCCACCGACGTCACCACTGAAGCCGAAACTGAGCCTGCCACCGAGCCAACCTCCGAAGCTGACACTGAGCCGGCGACCGAGGTCACCCATGAAGCCGAAACTGAGTCCGCGACCGAGGTCACCCATGAAGCCGAAACTGAGTCCGCGACCGAGGTCACCACTGAAGCTGAAACTGAGTCTGTGACGGAGGTCACCACTGAAGCCGAAAGTGAGCCTGCCACGGAGATCACCACCGAAGCCGAAAGTGAGCCTGCCACGGAGATCACCACCGAAGCCGAAAGTGAGCCTGCCACGGAGATCACCACTGAAGCCGAAACTGAGCCTGGCACGGAGATCACCACCGAAGCCGGAACTGAGCTCGCTACCGAGGTTACCACTGAAGCCGAAACTGAGCCTGGCACGGAGATCACCACCGAAGCCGGAACTGAGCTCGCTACCGAGGTCACCACTGAAGCCGAACCTGAGCCCGCCACTGAGCCAACCTCCGAAGCTGACACTGAGCCGGCGACTGAGGTCACCACTGAAGCTGAAACTGAGTCTGCGACGGAGGTCACCACCGAAGCCGAAAGTGAGCCTGCCACGGAGATCACCACCGAAGCCCAAACTGAGCCTGCAACGGAGATCACCACCGGAGCCGGAACTGAGCTCGTCACCGAGGTCACAACTGAAGCCGGAACTGAGCCTTCCACCGAGATCACCACCGAAGCTGATACTGAGCTCGCCATCGAGACCACCACTCAAGCCACCACGGAATCCGTCTTCACCACCAGGAAACCTGAGAGGCAACCGTGCGGCGGTCGTGGCAAACTGATCAGTCAGAAGGGCTGCATCGAGCATTGTTTTCTGAAGTCTTTCCGAATCTTAGAAATCCCTTATTACACCACCGTTGCTGTCGGTGCACCCTGCAAGGTATTGAAGCGTTTTTTATTTTCATTTCGTTCATTGCAGCCAATATCGTTATTTCCGAGATGAATTCGCTTGATATGAGAAAGATTCAGAGTCCTTGGGCCTCGTCCTTGATCCTCCCCATCTCAAACAGGTTTTCAGGGGATGGAAGCGAATGGACGGAGTTTGCGAGGCGGAACAATCCAGATTCGGGGTCGAACACGGCGTTTGCAGACCTCTCCAATAAACTATCACGCGTGTTGGGGAATGCGATGAAAAATATCGAATTGTACTCGATGAATTGACGCAAAGTTATTGCTCACTTCAGGGGGGCTAGTCGCCCAGAACTAGGAGAGGATATGGTATTCCTGGTTTATGGAATGATTCGATAGAGCAGTGGTTCTCAAACTACGGGGCCAGGCCTCACCGTGGGGGCCTGGTGACTTCTCTGGCGGGACCCGGCTACCATTCCGTAGAATAACCCCAGGGGAACATCCGTAACTTGATGATCAGAGGGTTTCTGCTCCATGGCGCACTCCCGCGTTCCGGCAAAATGTGGCGGCAAAATATGGCGCTTATGAGATCATGAAACCGACCTGAAAAACCGATTACAGCTCTAAAACGCTCTGCGACTCGAAGTGACCGGCATAAGGATCGACTTCGATCGATGCCAGCCGACGACACCTCACCCATCGCATCGACATTCCAGCTGAAAATCAATCGTTCGAATGCAACAAATGAAAGCTTACCATGCACAATATCGTTTCAATGTACAGTCAACTTTTGCAGATACTTTCTTATGATAATATATTGTATATATCATATCCATAATAATATTATATACATATATATATTTACCTCTCCTGGATGATAGCCGCACATCAATCGCACAACTAAGGATTTACAATACTTACTCCTTTGATGACAAGGGGAGTCTTTCGGGACTTATTCGCTGTATATAAAAAATGATAACCGCACACCCAATTTCGAGATCATGGGTGTGAAAACGTGATCCACAGCACTCGTTCAGAAGATGCGTGGCCTACGTTCCTTAGCCAGTTGAGAGCAGATTTTCTGAGTTTTCACACATCGGTTGTGATCTGGGTGAGTTATGCTGATGACCCATCCTATGAAGATGCCCATTAGATCCAATAATCTCATCAGCAACGGGGAATCCGTCGGATTGTTCGCGCTGAGCATGCGTTTCTCCCCGTAGCTCGAAGGCCAAACTGAGCAAGAGAAGAGAGGCTCATTTCTGCAATTTCTGCGGAAAGCTCGTCTCGTATTCCTCCCGTCCTCCGATCAATCAACACGGCAATCAACATGAGGTCATCGAGATGGTGCGCGCCTATGGAATCGACAGGACGAGAGAGGTTGGAAAAATTATGGGAGAAGGAGACCGTGTTCACAATGGGCAGAACCCCCGACGAGAATTCCGCAAGCAGCCCGACCGCAACGGGACTGACGACGCGCGGCGGGCGGGGACAAAGGTTGAAGAACGTCGGTCATTTCGGAACAGTGCCGGACAAGTTTAGACGTCACAGCGAGTCAGGAAACGCGGTTTGGAACAAGCTTCTTCGAGCGGTCAAGAACCACATGGATGCCTGAGCCAAGCTTTGGGACACATGTGGCGCATTCGAATTCATGAGCCTCCCTGTGACTGAACTGTTCAATCTGTATGAGTTCCCTGAGTTTCTCAAGAGCCCTATCCCATGCGCCGCTGTCACTCATCGCTATCGTTCACGATCCTATCGTCCGGACCATGACGGTTGCGGTTCATCCAGACCGGAACCGAATTCAGCGGTGTGGCAATGTCACAACGTTCGGAGCTTCTACACAGATATTGTCAACATGCTTCTTGGCCGACAGCTCCTACAAGAGACATGTGGAAAGAACTCCTCGACTGGTTCACTTCGAACAATTGTCATCCTCAAGGACAATCGGAAGTGTATTTGCGGTCAGAGACTTGACGTCAAAGAGCAAATCGAAATTCTTCTTGTGCTCGACTGGTTTGGTACTTCCCCATTCAATTCGAATCACGTCGGAGCCACCTTGAGTTAGACATCTGTACTTTCAGACTCACCCTTTGACATCGTGTGTTCGCGACATATGGTTCGGGAACCTTCCGCCATGCTCCAGCCCTTAAGCCAGAGGAATCTCTTTCGTCTCCAAGAAGTGAAAAACGAGCGGTTTATTGTTTGTCTTCGGGTACAAGAATGACACAAAAAGTTCTCCTGGATCACTGATTCAGAGAGAGATGATTTCGGGGAACATCTGACCATACTTACCGGTATCCGAGGAGTCGATGGTCGTTGATAAACCCCAGCGGTCAAAACTGACCATCTTGAGAACCGCTGCAACGAACTTCAACGAGGTCGCTCAGGGAGTCGATGAGGCAGGTAGTTTGAGAACCACTGCTCTGATGGCCCTAGTTTTCCCATGAGTTGAAGCGACGAGTGATGCTTCCAGATCAGAAGTCAGAAGCAGGATGACCTGTTCTCTGAGCAATGAGCTCTTAACATATCGAACCCTTCGGTCCGGCTCTACTCAAGCTCGCATGAATTCAGCTCAGAAGTTTCGACGATAGAAAGCGGTTGAAACCCACGTAGCCCTCGGGATGATGGCCTCCTGCTTCGTTGGTGTTGACGATGAGTAGAACCCATTTTCCGTTGTATTTGTCATACTCTCCCACTACTCGACATTCTTGGCGCGGCCGGGTGCGCTTCACGATACAGGCGATAGATGTCCGGAGATGATGATGGAGAGCACCTCCTCCTTGGGACGATAACCCGAGTAGGACGGATGAAGAAACTCGATACGAGGATATTCGTTTCCGAAAGAGAATTGGATCGTGGGATGATTCCCGCTACCAGATGAACCGCTTTCCTTTCCGTGCATCGCTTAGAACTGGTCCGAACGGGATTAGTCGATCGCCTCCCGCGATCATGGTCGGGGAAGAAAACTGAACTCTAGCCCAGGGAACCGGCCGGAGATCTGAGCTTGATGGCCGCAAGACGAGACACTTGACGAGTTCTCACTGATTCGCCGCAGGGCCCTGGGGATTGAGCAACGCGAAGGTCGCATCCGCACAGCTCGGCCTAATGCGATTTCTGGTGGAAAAGCCATTATTCAAATTTTCGGAATGCCTCTTATAGTTCCCCCAATTCGATCCTTTCCCAAACGATCAGTTTGAATCACCGGCTCTCATGGACACACGCTGGATATCGTTTAGATGAGATACTGCGATGGATCGATCTGACCATCCTTTTTGGCTGCCATGGAGGTGACTCCGAGGTCGATCTGACAATAATTCTCGGTGCCCGAAGAGATGGTTGCGAGATCGATCCGACCATCCTCTTCAGGTGCCATAGAGGTGATTCCGAGGTCTATCTCAACATATTTCTGGGATTCCCCTAATTGAAACCCATAGACCCCCTGAGATATGGCCAGATCCAACTCGGAATCACCTCCATGGACTTGAAAAGTGTGATCAGGTGTACCTCGGAATCACCTCTTCGGACCTCGAAATGTACGGTCTGATAGACTTCGGAATCAGTTCAATATATCCCCGCGAATATTGCCAGATCGAGAGGGAGTCAACTTCGAAGTACGGCCATAGCCAGAAAAGGCATCTTCCGGTACCGTTCAGCAACTTCTCGGCGAGCTCACGGCTGCGGCACCCCTCGACACCCCGGGGTGGCGATGTCGGAAAAGTTTGACGACCTCCGTCCCAGCACCTTAGGTTCCAGCTCGCTGATATGAGAGAGCGGCTCGGGAAGTTTACTCAGGAAGTGACGGAGTCGGTCCGGTTAAGCGTCCGGTCAGATGTTCAGAAGCGGAGCTCCCAGATCAGGCCGGTTCCACTCATGCCTGAGCGTATTGTAAGCGTCTATTAGCTCATGTTCAGATTTCTGATCCTGATCCATCGTAGGCTCAATTCCAGACGGTATCCAGCATGAGCGCATATGAGTTATCGGGTATGACGTTTCAGACAAAAAGGCAGAATCGATATCTCTCCCGAAAACTGGATACAAAGTGAGAAATTGCACTTTGAAGATTCCAAATCATGATTTTTCCCACATCAAATCGTAGCCGACCGCACTGGGCAACCGGACTCGGAGATCAAGGCACGCCTCTTCAGATAAAACATCCGAGAATGGTCGCTTCTTCCACTTTTCCCGTGTTCTCATTCCAGGCTCCCGAGGACAGGATGATTCTTCCCGGAGAAATCGAACTCCGAAGAGAAAACCGCGGGCTGATTCGAGTTTGTTTTGTTTCATCTAGGCGCTTCTAGTTTTGAGTGTTGCAATTGTTTTTTTTTGTAGTGCGGATTCCGTCTTAGCTGCTACTATCAAAGTGAGGTCGCCAGCGCAGCCGACCAGGTTTGCCGCTTCAGCGACCCGCAGTTCCAGGACCGGGTTGTAGATGAAATTCTACAGGGTTGGTTCAAGGACTGAACCCTGCGGAACTCCTGCGGTCATTTTGTGCTCCCTCCCGTCGCAGTTCACCCTCCTGCCCGACAGATAGGCCTCAGCGGTCCTCTGTAAGTATGGTTAGATATTCATTCTGTTTAGTGATTTGTGTATGTGTGCCCAGCTTGTGGAGTTGAAAGCGTTTTTAACGTCTAGGAGTACTATTATTGCAATGTTTCGGGTGTATCTAGTTTTTTGTAGTTCCATGATGCCATGTTCGAGGGATTTTGCATTGCCATGATAGTTGATCTTTTTGGCGGAAGCCGGATTGCCTTGGTGATAGGAGGTGGTTTGATTCTAGCTCGTTTAGTAGTCGGTTGTCAATTATCTTCTCGTATGTTTTTGAGCTTGTGTTCAGTAGACAGACAGAGCGATAGGATGAAGGATTTTCTTTGGGTTTAGCTGGCTTGTGTATGAGTATGACATTTGCAGTTTTCCAGTTTTTGAAAAGGTTCCGCTGGATAGTAAGTCGTTGTAGAATTTCGTGTAGATATCTGTGTGTGATTTGATTATGTAGGGCGGGACTCCATCTGGGCCTGGGGCTTTATTGCTTGCCGTGTTTTCTAAGGTTTCGAGCAGTTCTTCGTTCGTGATTTGCGGGTGGTGTGGAGTTGTTGTCTGGTGTGCCATTGTGTGTTGCGTGGTGTGGGGAATAAGGTTCATGGTTCATTGGATCTGATTTTTTTGTACTCATAAATCAACCTTTCAATTCAGGCGCGAGCATGCTCTGCGGATCATTTCTTGTTGCGTTCCCATTCTTCGAGAAGTCGCTTAGTGTTGTTCACCAATGAATGATTCAGCTCGCTGCTTAGGCCGAGGCGAGCTGCGAGGTCTTCGTTGGTGTAGTAGAATTCATTGCATCCGAAGATCACGTGTGCGGTTGTTTCGGGGTGAACTCCACATCGGTCGCAGAATGTGTCTGGGGCAGCTTGGAAGATGGTATTGTGACATTTTGTTGGGAGGGTTCCAGCTCTCGCTAGGGCTAGCAGGGAGGATCCTCTACTATTGTCATATATGTGGGTGGTTGTGGTCCTTGACTCTTTGTGGGCTCGGTACAGCTCGAGAGTGGACCTCTTTTCCATCCCGTCTTCCCAGGCCTTATCCTGTACGGTCTTAACTTTTTCGGATAGCTTCCGGTAGTAGACTCCAAGGAGTGCTCGGTTTTCGTGGTCGTGTTCGATCTTCAGTGCGTCGCAAACGAATTTCGTTCTGAGAACTCCCATTCTAAGGTAGGCTTTCGTTTTGTTTTTCTGTAGCTCAACTGCATCAAGTAGCATTTTGGGCCATCTCGAGTCCGGCATTGAGCGGATCCTCGCGAAATACCTGAGCTTACTTTTGGCTTCCCTTGCTTCGAAAGAGCTCCAGCTTAGCTCCGATGAAAGGTATTCGTTTGCTACCTTCCATCCTGGTATACCCCAGGTCCATCGCGCTGCTTCGCGCTGGGCTTTCTCCAGCTCGTTCACTGTGTTAGTTGTCATCACGGTTACAGCGTTTGCGTATGTGATTTTCGGGACAGCGACGCCTTTCCAGAATGTTTTGGACATTTCAAACTTGTTGAATCCCCATAGTGTCTGGGCGTGCATCTGGTGAAGGACTTTCTTCGCATCCGTCTTCCATTTCTCTTCTTGCTTAGAGAGGTAATTGGAGTCGTCACTCAGGGTGATCCCTAGATATGTGTACTCTCGGCTGACAGGTAGGGCTTTGCCTTGTATCTGGAGGCCGTCGCAGTCGCCAACCGAGTGGTTTGAGAACACAACCACTGCACTTTTTAGGGGGTTGAAGGTCAATCTTCTAACTTTTCCGTTCCATTCCGAGTCTGCGTAGAATCTTCCACAGTTCTTCGCGGTCAATTCTGTCGAAGGCTCGGGAGCAGTCCAGGAAGCAGGCTACCATTCCTTGCTTGTTTTCCCTGGCGATCTCTATGGCGGAAGTAAGTATGAAGATGTTATCGTCTCCACGCCTACCTGGTCTGAAGCCGTTCTGCATCTCCCCCAGGATCTGTTCATTCTCGATCCACTCTTGGATCTTTGAGGTGAAGATCTTGGTGAATAGTCTGTATAGGACTGGGGTGATGGTGATCGGTCGGTATGTGTTCAGGTGTCCCTTTTTAGAGTTTCCTTTTTCTATGAGGGACACTCTTCCCTGTTTCCAGTCCTCTGGTATGTTTTCGGCTCCGGAAAACATTCTGTTGAATAGTTCGGTGATTTGCCTTACACCTTCATTCTGCAGATTTTTCAAGACTTTCGCAGGGATTCCATCGAGGCCACATCCTGTGCGGTCTTGGATGGTACTCATCGCTCTCTTGACCTCTTCTGGGTCTGTAACGATTCCTGTGGGATCTCTGCTTCCTCGCCACGGGTCTTTCTGGTCGTTGGTCTTGCTGGCTTCCAGCAGCTCAATTCCTACGCCAGTCAGTTGAGCTGTCAAGCCGTCGTCTGGAATCAGGAGACCATTTCGGTCTTTGATCCTGGTGCCAGACGGGCGTCCAGTGTCTCTACTTCGACTCAGGAACTGCCACAGCCTTTTAGCTCTGTTGTTTTTGGGTGCTTTGAGGATATCCAGGCATATTTGGTGGTCACGTTGCCTTATTTCTCTCTGCACTTCCTCGCGAACTTGCTGTTGTGCTGCGCGGTATCGGCTTTCTGCCTCTACAACGTCGCAGTCACTGAGTGTTTCGGAGGGCGCATGCGTTGTTTGCCCTCTCTGTTCTCTTGAACGCCCATGTGGTGTGTTCGTTGTCGGGTCTCCAACGCCGCTATGTTTGTCGGTCTCACGGTGCTCTGTGGTACCATTTCTCGCGACAGAGTTTAGTTGACGTTTCCTCTGTCTCCAGAGTCGGCCGCACTCCCTCCGGTATCCAATTAGCTCGTCCAGAGTCTTAGATCGGATAAGTGTGCGGTGCCGGCATCGGTGGATGCGTGTTGATTTTTTGATTGCTCCTAGGATCTTTTCCTTGAAGTCTTCATATCCCAGTGGAAAACCACCTGGGTGCGCCTCAAGTTGGTTCTCAACTGTTTGCGCAGCGAGAAGCGGACGCATAGAGTGAATCCGTTTCTTGATTTTTGGTACATGACTCTGCTGGGCTACGCATTCCATTCTCAGAAGATTATGATAGCTCAGGGCTATGATCAGGGTCATGTTTAGTATAGTGAGTCCGTTCTCCATGGAAAACTCCTCGAGGATCTATCCCCTTCTGTTCGATTTTCCATCGAGGCAGGGGATACGCGCATTGGCGTCACCACCTGTGATAATCTTATCTAGCGGCGAGCACTTTTGCTTGATGAGTGTGCTCATGGATCTGGTGAGGGTTTTGTTTTCCCTTACTGTTCCATGTTTCATATAGAAGGATATGAATATCCATCGTTGTCTGCCAATCCACGTTGCTTGGGCAATGAAGTCATTGCCTTTGTGGTTCCAGTCTTCGACATAGTTTTCCCTGTATAGGATAGCTACGCCACCATTCGTTTTTCCCCGTCGGGCCTCGCCGGTTGCTGGATATTATGTTGTATCCCTCAATGGGTGGTGCTTTCTCGTCATTCATAAGACGCGTTTCGCATAACATCATTATGTCTACGTTCATGTCGATGAGCACATCTTTTTCAAGCGCAGCCCACTCGGCAATGCTAGATTTAGAACCATTGATATTTGGAGAAACGAAACATAGTTTATTAGCAACAGTCTCGCAAGGTGCTCCTTTGCTTCCGGAGTATCCACTGGGTCCAGGTTTGCTGGGGTCCTTCGGGGCTTGCTCCAAGCTTCTGCTTGACTGACGCTTTGAGCCAGTCCTTCAGAATTTTGAGGCCTGCATCTGTTTAGGAGGAGGGCGCTCCGTTTTGTTGGATGCATGAGGGATTGGCCGAGATAATTCGAAGATCGAGAATCTCTACCAATCTCCTTCCCCTGACACAATCAGAGCAGGTGATCTTTTCATTGATTTGTCTGATGTGATGAGCATCAGGTGTCTCTATCATCGTGCACCACGTTACCGAGAGTATTCTGGCGTGTTTCGCCTTTAACTCCGCTAGTGGGCGGGTGATGGAGTCAGCGATATCGTCGTAGCTGACAGGTACGCTACTGACCATACAGTTGGCTACGTCCTGGGCTCCGACGTGAACCATCATATGGAATGTGTGGTTCGGAAAGTCGCTAACTGTTCTGTATTGCTGACCACGTCAGCAACAACCAGATTTTGTTTCAGTCTGAACTCGCCAAACACGCGATCTCCTGCAAGATCTCCGTAAAGGTCGAGTTCAGTGTCGGTAGCGTACCTCAGCTTCCGGCAGGGCTTGTCAACCTGGATGCATACACATTCAGATGAGCCTGCCGTTCACTGAGGGAAGGATCGAGATTCATTTCTGTGATTGCTGTGGTCACCCCATGGGCTGCAGCATCAACAGAAAGCTCAGCAAGTTTCTTTTTGCTGGCCTCGAGCTCCGTCTGTTGGGTTTTGACTTGTTCTTCGAGGGCTTGGACCCTCAACCTGAGCTGTTCGGCTGTTGACAGTGCTTCGTCCAGCTTACTCGACAGTTGAGCGGCCTCTAACGAATTTTCGTTTGCGCTTCGAAAAGCCAATGTGTAGCGGGCATCGAAACTGAGCAGTTTCAATTCAAGACTGCCGAGAGCGCAGCACTGCCCGGCTTCGGCCGCGAGGACCTCCACCCGTGGACCGCACGTGGCGCAGGCAGCTTCGAATCTACTTTCGCTCATATCTTCTTCCGTACCGTTGTGTTGTCGATTTTTCGGGCCAAATCACTTCAACACACACCACTCAAGTGTTTTCACCGGTAAAAGATGCTGTTTAACCGCTGAAAACTCCAAAAAAATAGCATTTTTTTCGCACTCGATTTTGGAAGCGACTCATCGCTGGTGTACCTCGGCTTTTTTTTTGCAGTTTTGATGGCTGCTAGTTCCATGTTCGGGGCCGCATTTGATCGTATTGGATGGGTTTTTTTCTCGAGGAGCCCGAAATTCGGAAAAAAAATACGTTTTCCGGACTTCCAGGGCCGACTGACTCCCCTATTTCTGATTAGTGACTAGAGTTCGACTCTGAATCGGTGACTGGACTAGGTAGTACACAGAGAGATCGAGTGAATCTTGTTTTACCTAACTCAGAGCGGAAAGCAAGATCCTGGGTGACCAATGAGGCATAGTCTTCAACAGGTGTTTAACCCATTCCATACCATGCCGCTCACATATGCGGAGCTTCTCTTTGCGTCATCAACAGAACTTGGGAGAGAAATGCTACAGAATATGTTTGCTTGTGATTGATTGTTTTTTTTGCGTCGTTTCTCTTGATAGGAGTTGCTTCCGTCGTCCTCAGGACGTCTGCACCCATGCTCATGTAACCTTGTCATATCGTGCTGCCGCTCGGTCGCAAACGATCCAGGGGGAAGAAGTGAGTGCCTAGTCCGTCTCAATGCGTATTCTTCACGTCAGTCAGGCTCGAAAACTCGAGTCACCAATCAAGAACACGGGGGTCAATCCGCGCTGGGAAGCAGGAGAACCTCTTCTTTTCGGAATTTCGGACCTCCCTAGAAAAAAACCACGGGCCCATTCAAGACGATCAACTGCGGGCCATAACATGACCCACCATGGACTACCAAATGGGCACCTTCTCATTCGAATCTGGGTGTTACACTTCGTACAGTTCCCTTTTGAGTGTTTTTAGATTTGTAAGTACATTCCATTCTGTTATTCTTTGAGTTGCGGCTTTGTTCGTGATTGTGAAATCTATGTCGGTGGCGGAGTTCCCCCTCTGCCAAGTTGTGGAACCGTTGTTGGGGCTCCGCAGATTGGGGCCATAGAAGGCGAACCTTCGGGTGTTTTTGAAGCTTGAGTTCCGCCTCCTCTTCCGTCAACTATGCTTCCGCCTCACGAATGATGTTGAAGGAGACACCGAAACGTGGTTCATCAACATATTCTGATCCAGCTGCCCGGAGAAGCAACCTGCGATCAGCTTTCCTTGGTAATAGCCGACTTTAGCTGAGCGTGCGAACGCGGTGAGGCTTTCGGGAATCCGCCCACGGGAAGCTGGAACAGTAGCGTATCGGCCTTGGACAATGCTCGGGGCGGACCGTCGGTCTGATGGCCCATTCGGGCACGCGAGAGCTTTGATTCCAGACGATGTAACAACAGAATAGCAATTTATTTCATATTCATGTGTATGAATGTGATGAAGACACAATATGCAAGGGAGAGCTCGGAATCTGAATATTCCTCGACCTATGAGTCAACTTCAATATCGAGACATCGTGGAAAGACCGTCGGTTGATGCGATCATATCACCGGAGGACTCACTATGGGTTCTCTCGGAATCGCACCAGAAAATTGAAAGAAGAGTTCGATTGTGGAAACGACACGCTCTGTACTTCGAAACCCTGAAAGCTCCTCAGACATTCTACACTTCGAATTTCCGTAGCTGCCCTGTTAAACCCCATCCCGTTCTGACGGAGCGGGCTGTGGAGTAATCGAATCGAAACTTTCTAGCGTGTTTAGTGGTGTGGAGGGTGCGAACGTCATTCCCGACGCTCATTTTGTGAGTTACCAGACGGAATTTTTCACAGAGCGTCTGAGAGAGGTCTTCCGCGTCCTGATGGCGTCCTTGAGAGGAGACAGGATTCACCCACGGTATGACATTCGATGACTGGTCCTATGAGACTTCGTCTATCCCTCGGTCCCTCTTCCTCTCCTTCTTCATGCAATGGGGAGACAAGTTCACGTTGAGTGCATGTTAGCAAGCTCACGATTGATGGAGCTGGCCATCGGAGCGGGATCCCGAGAGCTGATCCAAGATTCGGGCTAATAGGGTTGGTCGTCTTTCTTTTCTTTTTGCATCGGGGAGAATCGGATCATTCCGCAGCCCGTTCATCAAGCGTTTCGTCGAGTTATCTAAGAAATATACATCGTCAGCAGAGTATACATATCATGGGTCGCCCGGCCATCAGTGAAGATATTCCATCAGGGGGGCCCGGCTCCTCCCTTGTTCTCCTCATTCGGTTTCCTCCTCCTTCACCTTCTGCTTCCCTCTTAGGCTTCGACCGCCCTTCCGGGGAAGCCGACGGGCTTGCTCTAGCGGATCCCCCGCTGGGGGCATCTCGTCCCCACCCGGCGGGTCCCATGGGCCAAACAAGGGGCCACCTGTTGGGTTGGTCGTCTTACTCACGGTCTGCCTGATTCGGAAAGGCTTCCGCCACCGTACATGTTTCGTTGGAATTCTGAGACGGCTTATTTCATCCCAGACTCGATCGCAGGCTGGTATTGAATCAAGGACTGCACCAAGGATCAGCAACTGTCATCCGTGTCTCGATCAAACTTATTGTATTGAACACAATGGTTCGATTGCATGGCTTGTGCTCGATAGGATACTATTTATCTGCCGGCTCGGTTCGGATCTGACCAAGTGTTAGAGCTGCTAAGAATCATGAAGTTCTTCATCTTACTCTTGGGTATCGGCCTCGTTTTGGCGCAGGGTGAGTATGGAAATGATACTTGGAATTCTACCTACGACTTTTTCCGTGATCTTCCGGAGCTAAATTCCGACAGAGTTAATTCATCTATTCAGAGGAGGACGTCGCTCCATTCTCCACGGAAGCAACTACCGATGCTATAACCGAGGCTATCACTGAGGCCATCGCCGAAACCGAAGCCTTCACCGAACTTTTCGCCGAAACCGAAGCCTTCACCGAACTTTTAGCCGAAACCACCACTGAAGTTGATACTGAGCCTCCCACCGAGACACGCACCGGAGCCGATACAGAGCCCGCCACCGAGGTTATCACCGACGCAACCACGGAATCCGTCTCCACCACCGAAACACCCGAGAGGCAACCTTGCGACGGTCTTGGCAAACTCATCAGTCGTAACGGCTGTACTGAGCATTGCTGGCGGGAGACTTCCCGCATCCTGGAAATGCCCTATTTCACAACTATCGCTGTCGGTGCACCTTGCAAGGTATCCGAGCTTTTTCCCGATATAGTTCATTGCAGCCTATTTCGTTCTCTTGGTGACGTATTCGTTCGATGTGAGGGAAGCATCTGAGTTCGTGCCCCCCTCCCCTCAATTTTTCTTATCTCCAACAGGTTCTCAAGGGATGGAAGCGTGTGGCCGGAGTTTGCGAGGTAGGAAGCTCCAGGTTCTGGTCCGAATACGCCGTTTGCAGACCTCTCGAGTAAGCTAGCACTCGCATTGGGAAACGCAGTGGAAAATGAATAAAATCGAATCGTATTCGATCGTGCTCCATCTCGGTTCACTTGAAGTTGTCAAGGAAAGCATGCGCCATTGTAGAACTGCTACCGCAAGTTAGAATCGCAAAGCGCATCAGGGCTCGGTGAGTCGCTCCGAGTCGCCTCCTATGTTGATGGAATCCCTGACGTATCTCGACGCGATCTGCCTACCCCCTTCGTCCAATGCGAATGTTCTAGCAATGAATAAGGAGGGGGGCATGAGGCTCTCGTTCAAGCTGGGCTTTGTATCGGTCGATCGGACGCGGTGAGTCAAATAAGGAGATAGCCGAATCACACGGGAGATAAGCCGCGATTTTCAAGCCCACCGATCACCAATTTTTAGGTGTATGGGAGCTTCTCGAAACATCCATCGCGTAGTTCGGGAAGGACTCGAGCAGGGAAGAGATCGGAACATGAACCATAGGACATGGCGCCAGCATCCTTTCGAGAGAGCTGTGCACGACTTTGCTCCAGCACAGGAAGCAGCGCGAGAACAGCGATTTGCGCCGACACGCAGCATCTCGAAGTTGATGATTATGGAGAGCTCAGATTCCGGCTTCCGGCGAGTATCCCCGCATTCGCGATGGATCCTGACGGAGCGGATCCCCAGAGATCCCCTCCAAGAAAATTTCAGGACGGGTTGTGTGATATCACACTTATTCCACATGTTTGTTTGTATTAAACCTGTTTGTAATACCGAAAAATTCATCGCTGACTTTCGGCTCAAAGAATGCAAATTATTCTCTAGCAACAACGGTCGTTGTTTTTCTCGGGGATGGAAGCAAGCCCCCGACGTTTTCAAGACGTTTCCCCCCCAGAAATTATTCGTCAGAGGTCCCCGCGTCTTGGCGGGGGAGGACTTGCGCAGCGCAGTCCCAAACAGGTGATCCCAGGTCGGGGGAAAGCCTTTCATCCAAGTGTTGTCCAGCGGCATCGACGCCTGGCCTCCAGGAACGGGCTGGGTGTCGGTGAGGAACAGAGCTTGAAAAACGTTGGTACATTCGAAAAATGCGGTTCAAGTGTGGCTGCGAATGGAGGAGCGCGGAAAAAGATTTTTTCAGCGGTCAAGAACTGCAGAGGACCACGTAAACACCTCAGCCGAATTTAAGGACACACGTGGCGTGTTTCACTCCATCGGCCTTCCTGCGAATTAACTGTTCAATCCCCCTGTGTTATTTGAGCTCCTCTAGAGCACTGTCCAGGGCGCTCATGAAATTCTCCGAGAGGAGAGCTTCATCGGTCGACTTCGGCTTACGGCATCCCGTACGCCGCTGTGACTCACCGTTGACCCTCACCGGGTCAGTAGATGGCTCCGTGAATGACCCATTTTTTCGAAATCTTCCCAAATGTTGTAAGCAAAACGTCAAAGGGTCTCGGCACTTTTGGCCTTTGTCAGGGATTCAAATGAGATATATTGTTGTGGTTACCCCATCCCGAGAGACCACTTTCTGTCCAGTCCGCGGGCTCCTAGCTGCCTTGGTTTTTTTTTATAGCATGAAGCATCTTCTGGACCGATGAAAGCCGAGCGAGATTTGGAAACTTAAAATGCTCATATCTCCGTTATCTGAAGGACTTCAGAGCTCATGAAGTGGGTTTTGGGAAGCTCGTGAATCCAGCTTTCCGATGCGTCCGTCAGAGTTCTTCCACGATCACTTTTAATACCTTCAAAATGACCATCTTCAAAGTGAATGTTTCTAACCCACTTCCTGGAGGTTGAACACTTTCTAGTTCGTGTCATATTATGCCCCCTTCAGTGCGAGCACAATGCGATAGATAGATCAAAAAAATATTTGGGGGACCAAGGTGAAAAAACTAGAAAACTGTCGTTGGTCACCCTGAATTCATCGAGTTTCACGCTCAAGCTCCAGAATATTTGATGGTGGAAGGCCCCGAGCCAGGGAAAATCATATTCTTAGCCGTGGAATACACGGAATCAGCCGCCCAGACACCCAAAAGTTTGGTCAGATCGATCCCGGAATCACCCGCCCAGACTCCCAAAGGTATGGTCAGATTGGAACCGGAATCACCCCTCCAGACTTGTGAAAAGTATGGTCAGATTGGCCCCGAAATCACCCCTCCAGACTTGGAAGAGTATGGTCAGATTGGTTCCGGAACCACCCCTCCAGCTTTTGAAATGTATGGTCAGATCGGTCCCGGAATAATCCCTCCAGCTTTTAAAAACTATGGTCAGACTGGTCGATCCCGAACAAACTCCAAAATAATCTGACCGTGTCAGGCCCAAAGCAAGAAAGAATCATGTTGTGAGCCGGGACACCCTGGGAGAAATCGACCTCGAGCAAAAAAAGAGAACACGTTCGGTGGTCTCGAGCGGTTTCGTTTATTCTCGCTCCTCAAGTGTTGGTTCCATCGTCTTCTGACTCTGTATCGTCTCCAGATGGCATGAAGAGGTCAGTTAGCTCTGGAGCCGCCAGCCGAATCCATGGCTCACGCCTGGCGAAAGACAGGTGGAAGATGCACTCGGCCACATGCAAACAGCAGCCCACTGTCCGTGCCCCATTAGGACAGTCACACCAGTATCTTCGAATGCTGCAGTCCACGCCACATGCGCGCATGAAAATAGAGCATCATGAAATCTGGGCATCATCGTCCGGGACCAATCTGACCATGCTTTTTGAAACCTGGAGGGGGATTCCGGGACCAATCCGACCATACTTCTCAAAATCTGGAGGGGTGATTCCGGGACCCATCTGACCATACTCTTCAGAACCTGGAGGGGTGATTCCGGGACCAATCTGACCATACTTCCTAAAACCTGGAGGGGTCATTCCGCGACCGATCTGACCATCACTTTCCAAGTCTAGAGGTGTGGTTCCGGGTACAATCTGACCATACTTTTTAGAAGCTGGAGGGGTGATTCCGGGGCCAGTCTGATCATACTTTTGGGGGTCTGGGCGGGTGATTCCGGGATCGATCTGACCAAACTTTGCGGTGGCTGCGCGGCTGATTCCGTGTGTTCCACGGCTCAGAATATGATTTTCCCTGGCTCGAGGCCTTCCACTATCAAATATTCTTGAGTTTGAGCATGAAACTCGATGAATTCAGGGTGACCAACGACAGTTTTTTAGACAGTTTTAGTTAAGTTTTCACCTTGGCCCCCCAAATATTTTTCTGATCTATCCATCGCATTGTGCTCGCACTGAAGGGGGGCATAATATGACACAAACTAGAGAGTGGTCAACCTCCAGGAAGTGGGTTAGAAACATTAACTTTGAAGATGGTCATTTTGAAGGTAATTAAATTGATCGTGGAAAAACTGACGGACGCATCGGAAAGCTGGATTCACGAGCTTCCCAAAACCCACTTTATGAGCTCTGAACTCCTTCAGATAACGGAGATATGAGCATTTTAAGTTTCCAAACCTCGCTCGGTTTCCATCTGTCCAGAAGATGTTCCATGCTATAAAAAAAAACCAAGGCAGCTAGAAGCCCGCCGAGTGGACAGAAAGTGTTCTCTTGGGATCCACAACAATATAACTCATTTGAATCCCTGACCCAAGGCTAAAAGTGCCGAAGAACTGCCGAGACCCTTCCAGCGCATCGGACTCGTGGGGGCCGCATGGCAGTTCTACAGTGCTGCAACATTTCCTCAACAACTTCAGGACTACCAACATGGATAGCAAAGTGGAGAAGTTCGCGAACGGTGTTTTCGAACCACAATCTTGAGCTTCCTCCCTCGCAAACTCCGGCCACGCGCTTCCAACCCTTGAGAACCTGTTCGAGATGAGGAGAATGAAGGGGGCGCTCGAATACCATTTAGAGTGCACCGACAGCGATGGTTGTGAAATACGGCACTTGCAGGATGCGGGAAGTTTGCCGCCAGCAATGCTTCATACAGCCATTACCACTGATGAATTTGCCAAGACCGTCGCAAGGTTTCCTTCCGGGTGTCTCGGTGGCGGAGACGGCTTCCGTGGTGGCTTCGGTGATAACCTCGGTGGCGGGCTCCTTATCGGCTTCAGAGGTGGCCTCGGCGGGAATTCGGGTGACGGCTTCGGCGCTGGTCTCGGTGGAGGGCTCAGTATCGACTTCAAATGGTGGTTTCGGCGGAAAGTTCGATGGAGGCTCCGGTTTCAGCGGTGGCCTCGGTTATAGCATCGGTAGTCGCTCCCGTGGGGGAAGGAGCGGCGTCCTCATCTGGATACATGAATGAACTCGGTCGGAATTTTCCTCCGGAAGTCAGGGAGAAAGTCAGATAAGATTTCTAGTATCATTCTCATCCTCATACAGTGCCGAGACGAGGCCGAAACCCAAAGTAGGATGGGGAACTTCATGATTGTCAGCAGCTCCAACTATTGCTCAGGGTCGACCCGGGCCGGCTGTTAAATGGAGTCGGATCGAGCACAATGCGTCCAAGAATTGTGTTCAATATAATAAGTCTGACCGAAACACGAAAGACCGTTGCTGATCCTCGTTGTGGTCCGTGATTCAATACCAGCCTGCGCTCGAGTCTGAGATGAAGTAAGCCCTCTCAGCATCCTAGCGACACATGTACGGAGGCGGAAGCCTTCTCGGATCAGGCAGAGCTCGAGCATGACGACTAACGACCGACCCTATTTGACAGAATCTTGGATCAGCTTTCGAGATCCCGCCCCGACGTCAAGCTCCACCAATGCTGAGCTTGCGAACATTTACTGGGAGTGGATTCGTCTACCCATTGCGTGACGAAAAAGAGGAAGAGGGATCGGAAGATAGATGAAGTTTCATGACAGTGGTCATTTGATCCTGATTCATCCCTTAGTCAGGAATGACCATTGTCCAATATCGTTTCCTCTCGTGCCTTCTCGACGAGGCGGGATCGAAGGTTCCTGCTCTGGCGTAAAATACTGAGGAATGGCCAAATCACCCGAATATCGAAATGCCGGGTCGATCCGGCCGTTTTCGATTTCCACCAGGAATCACCCTAATTCAGTTTTGCACCCTCGGTCGCTGGAACCACCCTTGAGCGGAGAAAATCTTGGCACGATCGCTTGCCATTTTTCGAGGCAACGAGGTGACTTGAATCGGTTTCCAGGAAAATGACCGGCCTTCTGTCGACCGTTGAACGTGGCCACCACGGACCGATCCGATAAAATCCGACGTACTCCTGATAAGTCCTAGGAAGACGTCGGAAATGGATAGGTAATTTTCAAAACCATCCGCTGGCCGTGATTCCCATCAGATCCACTCAGATGAGGAACTGAAACGACTGCCTCGGGGTCCTCGATCGACCACTCCTTCAGTTTCGGATAATTTCTCGGAATCGACAAAGTTATGGCCGAAAAAAGCCGGGCTCGAGAAGCTGCCACCCTGTGGATGCCTGCGGCCGATATTGATATCCTAGTAGTTTTGTGATTCACATCAAATGTATGTTTATGGGAAACAGATCAAGCACTTGAAGTTCTTCGCTGATTCCTAACAGTGCGTTCCGTTCATCTCCGAAACATCATGCGCATCATTTCGTGTGGGCTTCGGAGAGGGCTCCTGGCTTATGTGTGTATTTCCTGTGTGCTGTTTGAGGAGCTGTGGCAGATTTGGAGAAAACAGAGAGGACAACACCATAACGTAAGATTGGCGACAGAGTTTTCGCGATGTGCCGACACAAACAAGAGATGTGAATGTGTCAAACGATTCTGATCGATATGGACTCAGGCTCCCGTCTATTGTTGCGTTGAGAATAGCTCATAATATCGTGGAGTCATAGACTTGCAAGCTCTCCTTTCCATGTTCATTCAAGCCTATTTTCCCCCACCAGAGCAACAACCCGACCTCGGCATGGGCCATGTCAAGTGAACCGTTGGTAGACCTCGTGATTTGGGGTTATAGAGTTCAAACATACAGACTTCTGTCTAGTTCAAGGACGTATTTGTTTCCGCACATGTGTCACGGGGATGCGGAGACGGCATCCTCCATCGCAGATTCCTTTGCAGGTTGATACTGAATCAAAGACTGCACCAAGGATCAGCAACTGTCATCCCTGTATTGTCAACTCTCGCTGTGTCGAACACAATGGTCCGATTGTACGGATTCTGCTCGATCGGATTCTTTTTAACGCTCGGCCCGGTTCGGATCCGGCAAAGCGTTGGAGCGGCTAACAATCATGAAGTTCTTCATCCTACTCTTGAGTATCGGCCTCGTTTTGGCACAGGGTGAGGATGAGATTGATACTTGGAATTCTACCTGACTTTTCCTATGGACCTCCGGGAAAAATTTCCGACCGAATTCATTGATCGATTCAGAGGAGGACACCGATGCCATAACTCAGGCAATCACTGAGGCCATCGCCGAAACCGAAGCCTTCACCGAAATTTTCGCGGAGACCACCACTGAAGCCGAAACTGAGCCGATCACTGATGCCACCACGGAGGCTGTCCCCACCACCGAGACACCCGAGAGGCAACCTTGCGACGGTCGTGGCACACTCATCGCTCGCAATGGCTGTACCGAGCACTGCTGGGTGAAGAATGCCCGCATGAGGGAAATGCCCTATTTCACGACCATTGCTATCGGCGCACCCTGCAAGGTATTCAAGCGTTTTTTTTCGTTCACTGCACCTCATTTCGTTATTCCCGTTTTGCATCCACATGCCGCTAGAAGAGTATCGGAGCTCGAGGGCAACCTTCTTAATCCTCTCTATCTCGAACAGGTTTTCAAGGGATGGAAGCGAGTGGACGGTATTTGTGGAGTAGAAAAATCCAGATTCAGGTCCGAAGTTTCCGTTTGCAGACCTCTCGAATAAGCTGTCACGGATACTGAGCAATGCGATGAATAATATCAAGGTGTATTCAATGAATTTAAATGAAGTCATCCCTCTCTCTTAGCTTACCCAGAGATCTCAGGGAAATTATCTCTCATTGTAGAAGAGCTCGCGCAGGTTGGAAATTCCCCAACCGCGTTAAGTCTAGAGACCGATATTACCGCTACGAGTTGCCTCTTATATTGATGGAATTTCTAAATTCCATGTGAAAGCTCTTCCCGGCTTGCGTCCGTCCGTGATCAAATTCGAATACTGGAGGAACGATCAGTAAGAAGACCGATTGGAGCGCGTCGCTGCAGCGGGTTGGGGAGGAGACCGCCGAATTCCGCGGGCTATTAGTCGGAGCTTCTCGGCCCGATCACCGTTTTTCTTTCATCCATCGTGCAGCTTAGAAAGTCCAGGGCCACAACAAAATTTCAATATGTCGAGTCTCGAAATAATTTCCGGGAACCGCATGTCTTCTCCTTTCCCTCCGTTGAGCGGTAGGAACAAATTCGCGGGTTCCGTTTTCCATTTCCTGCTCTGAGGCCGATAACTCCGAAGAAACCTTGAGATGAGTGCCGAGCGGTCGATCCATCTTTGTCCGTAGGTTCGAAGATGACTCTAGCAGCAGCGTATTTAGGGGGGTAAAGTTGAGGTCCGCACTAGGACCAGCAGTTCCGCTTCTGACTCTTTTTATCGGGAAGCTCTGGTTGATTGGAAAAAACGAGACTCTCAGCGGAACTTCTTCGCGATATCTCCCGAATTCGGCTCCCTTTGGGCCCATGTTAACTCTTAGGATAGTGAGAACGATGGGCCGGAGGAAAGTCAGGAGCCTGAGAAGAATCGAGCAAATACGGAGTAGATTGGTTGGGGTAACAACGCGGGCTAAGAGAAGCTCATTCCACGCTATGCGTGGATTCATTTCACTTAGGTCGCACCCCAGGTAGTATCGGTGATCGTGAAAACAGAGGAAGAGTTGCCATCCAACCAATATCAACAAATTTCACAGAATTTTTTGAGGATCAAAATCAGCGATCTAGCAGCCTGATCAACAAACGTGCCTCTCTCCGTTCGTACCTCCTCCTCCTCTTTTGTACCCCGAACAAAAGAAAACACGTTGTCCAAACTCAGGCGATGCCTCCGAAATCTGTTCCTCAGCACAGTGCTCCGATCATGGGGTTATTCAAGAAGGCTGGAACTCCAGTGTTGCGGGAGTCATACAGGGGAAGCGGAGGGAAATCTCCTACATGTCACTAACGATTCAAGATAAGATTATCGCTCCCCTAGAAACCCGCTTCCGGAGAAAACCTTGAAGCAGAAGGTTTGAATCGAATATTCCTGCATCGTCTCTTACTGCCGGCCAGAAGACCGGTATGACGATCAGATGAGCCAGATACCGCACTACGTGGAAATCGGTCGATTCCATGTGAGCGTTGTCGAATCTCTCGTTGATTTCATTGTAGCGAAGAAGCTCATAAAGTTGATCCCACAGACGGCAGAATTTAACGATCTCGACATCACCGAGAAAGAGTTCAAAATTGAGAGCACACGGTCTCAGTTTCTTAGAAGTTATTCAACACAGCGAAGGGATGTTGATTCATGAAGGAGTCCTGCAGTTATCCAACACAGGCTCGATATTCGTGTAGTGAACATGGTCGTTCGCTTGCGAAATCAAGTGGCGCACCACGCGGCCCCAAAGTCCCCATCCCGACCATTGGCCCACAGGACTTGAGGGATGCCACGGATCAGAAACCTCGACTGTGATGAACAGCTACCTCGGGCCACGCGCACTTCATGCATTCTCATGTTCTGGATTTCATTCGATTATACCAGAGGTCGTTAACCTGTGTATCGCGACACCCCAGGGAGCCGCGGCTGCCTACAATGTCGGAAAAGTTTGAGTGTCTCTAGATTATACGATCAATCATGGCCTTGGATACGGAGCTGCCGGTGACGCATGTGCATCCGGAATCGCTCTTCATTTCAGAGGTCTTCCTGGAAACAATCAGGGAAACGTCTAATTTTGTCGCATGGGACTCGCGTCCGATGTCGCGTTCCGATCCGGAGAGCCGAGAACGAGCCAGATAACTGATTGTAGTTATCTTGACTCCTCAAAAATGAGGAGCGGGATACCGTAGATTACTCCTCGTTGAGGAGTTACGAGAGGAGTTGCGAGGAAAACGAGATTGGCCGAGTGGCAAGGGCTCCCGAAGAAGGGGTGGGTACGAGTCCGATCCGATAAAATCTAACGTTCGCTGGATCCTTTACCGGAAGATCTCCAATAGGAAAATGGCACACTTCCGGAACCTCCCCCTGGCCGAAAATGGTCGCCTCGGAATCCTCTATAGACCATTTTTTGAGTTTCGGAAAAAAAGGAGAGTTCACGATGTGACGGCCCGAACAAAGTCAGTCTCGGAAATTTCCGACCTGAAAATGTCACCCTGTATACGGATTCAAGCTCCTGTTCGTTGTGACGTTGAGATTCCGTAGCTCGTGGTACCGTGGAATGGCTTGGAAGCTTTTCTCGCGTAAATGCGTCGCAATAAGGTCAACATCCCGACGCAAGCCCGAGCCCCGTCTTGAGTAACTGCGTTGAATTTCCGTTTGGGATTGAATCCTGGCGCACTTCGGACCAGAGCAAATGATAAGTGGAGAGCTTTCCCGAGAACTCTGACCGAACTGTCAATCAGATTCGATCGGGATTGATCTGGATCTGATACCCACCCCGATCTTTTCCTGCGAGTAGAGAACGGTAAAAATTGGAATTCAGAGGCCCGTCATGACAACGTCCGAACTAGGGACCTGCTTGAAATTTCCAGGATTGTGCCCCTGAGTTCGTTTTCGACATCAGTTAGACGTTGTTCTCCGCAAGCGGTATCGTTCTGAGCGGTCAATACCGAGCACAAATGACCTCTACAGAGAACATTAGCAGTTTCGATTCGGATCAAGTTGATTCGGAGTCGCCGCTGGTGTCAGCAAAAGCCAAACCACGCTGGAATGACAGGAGAACAATTCTGATCTGCTCCTTGACAGCCGGGTTTCCGATTGAGCATGCGGTCTCGAAACTTATTGACGACGCCAACCATTGTTCGAGGCTCAAGGAGAATTCAGTGATCCCAAGTGACGATCCCGCATCAAGATTCCAGCGGCTGGCGCACAGAATACACTCCCGTTTCCTTGATTCAATGTCATCCACGCCAGGACTTCCAGACTACAGATGAGAGCGATCATCAGCAGATGGGCAATGTTCGAGGTGAAACGAGCATTATTCACTGGCCGTGCGCCAGCTCAAATTTAATCAAGAACACAGCTCCCAACGACACCAATGCCACGCGCCGTGCACGAGCGCCTTTGGGTACAGCAGCATAACGCCACCAAAGCAGTCAGCCGTGTGGGCGGGCAACACACCTTCCCCGATCAGAGGGATTCCGGACTGATGGGGCTCGTTCCGAGTCGGATGTTCCAGCAAGATTCATGGGCTCGTTGGACTCGAAACGGAAGGAGAATCGATCGGAAACCCCCTTGATCCGACTATATGGAGCTCAGGCTCAGCAGGTGTGAATTGAAACTTTGCTCATTTTAATCAGCGTTCCTGATTGCATTAGACGGGGTGTATTCGCGACAGACTGTTCGGTGGCCCCTCCCTCCCACTCGAACCTTCGAGTCGAAGAAATCTTTCTCCTCTCATAATGATTGAGAAAGCGAAGCTCGGCCTGCCCTTCTTAATCATCAAACTTTCGGATACTCAGTCTAACGTTTCTTCTGATACTCCTATAACGCGAGCCACTCCGGAAGAGACCCGAAAGCCTCGTTTGAGATTTCGGAGTTCTTCATATAGACCTACAAACATCATCATCTGGATCTCACCGGATTGTCCTGCTGGGTGTGGGGAGGCACATTTGATCGAGATGGATTTCTTGCAAAGGCCTCTGGAAGCTGAGGGAAGTGAAATTTTGGAGGGTGTTTGCAGATCATCATCCGAAGCCCCATAGGGTGGCCTGTTTTCTGAGTCGTGATTCACGACTCGTGAACTCCTGTTATAGTGACCCATTTCCCCCGCTCTGCTTCGACCACAGGAGATTCAACAGCGGTGTTTTTTTACTTTGGAAAGCAATCAAAACTAACGCACCCCTCAAGAGACTCCTGAGAATCATCACTCTTTCCCCCACTCATATGGCTTGCAGCAGACCTACGTATCCTGGACTGCACTCGATCTTTCGTTGGGTACCGAGCGTATTAGGTGTGCTCTTCCGCCAGGTTCGGGCAGACGCAGTGGTAAAAGAAGGCTCGATCACAGCCTCAGAGAAAAAAGGGTTCCTGGATTCAAGTCAGGGCTCAACATCAGTTTCCGATGGATTTGGTGGGTCTTTGAACCTGCGCTGCCGCTCTCCGGCTTGGACGCATCACCCTGGATCACAAAGCCTGAATGCGGGTCCCGACTTCGAAACAGAAGAGTTCGCGACAAATCAAAGTTAAGAGCTTAAGAGGTTTGGAGGATCGCGGTGCCCGAGGCATGTGGTTTCAGGCGTCGAAGGATGCGCGGGATGTGAGACCGAAGGAATCTCTTAACAGCCTGTCTGTATTTCCCTGAAGAATCGATTCCTCTTTGATTCAGGTCGAACACCCAGGCCGGAATGACTTGGAGTGACAACTCGTTGCTGCTCCCCTCCGGCGGTTTTGCTCTGGCACTGTTGCCTTCCGACAGAGTTCTCAAGCTCGTTTCAGATACGAGAGGCCCTTGCGTTTGCTGCCTTCGAGAGTATGTCATGATTGCAGAATATCAGCCAGAGTTGAACCGGAATGTTTTTGTTCTTTCCAAAAATACCCGACTCCCCTTGCGGAGATGCTCTCGAATAAACGGATCGACTACCGGAGGCCCAACAGATCACGGAAGAGCCTTTTCGATGAGCAGCTTTACACTACAGCTAAGTCAAATCGATGAGCCAGCGAGTGAATAAACGGGCGTTCCCTGCCCACTGGACTTTTGATCCGGAATCACACTCCGTTTGCGCCACCAGACACAACTGCGACCCCATCGTAGCATTGTGCGATACAATCTCCGAATCCGAGATTACCGCGCTGGATCAAAATCGCAGTGCCGTCCGCGATGGCGTCAGCGTCGGATTTCTCCAATGATTCGAACCCGATGAACCGTTCGACAACATCAGCCCCGCTAACGTATCTCAGGCACACGCTCGGCAGCTCCGTTCCACTGGTATCGACAGCTCCATCCACAATTAGCGAATGACAAGAGAACGGTTGGAAGAACCTCCTCTTGAGAAGCTCATTTTGATCAGAGGGCTGAGGAGACGAAGATCGTTAGAAATTTAGAACTCTCGAGTTCTTGTCCACTCTACCATTATTGCTACCATAACCTGATTTCTCAGCTTCGTCGCCCCCATCCTTGCGGGAGAACTTCGGGGACGATAGGGCAACGAGACTCTTCGTCATCATTTTTCCAAAATCACCAGGCTTATGCGTGGGGAGGACACATGCTGGGTATGCCACTGTCAGAGGGATACTGAGATCGAAATCGCAAGAAATGGGGTTCCGCACTCGTTGTGATAGTCTGTGCCTTACCTCCTTTATTTCAAGCCGAGCTCAGGATCACAATTTCCTAAGGTGTACAACCGGACTAGATCTCTGTCAGCTCAGCATACATCCATGGAATTCTGATCGTCCGACTTGGATGAATTTCGCCTGTTTGAAAGAGGTCTGCTGCCGCATAGTGCCTCTGGAGTACTGAGTTGGCACACCGAGACGCTCGTTTTCTTTCATTGAATCAAGGCTGCACCGAGGAGTAGCGAGTGCCATTCCTGTGTCCTCACTCCTATCGTCCCCACACACAATGGTTCGACTGCACGGAGGCCACTCGATCGGATTCTACCTAACGGCCAGCCTGACCCGATTCTGACGAATTTCTCCAAGGTCCAACAACGATGTAGTTCTTCATCCTACATTCGGGTATTTGCCTCGTTGTGGCTCAGGTTAGGAGCAAAATCGATGTTCAAAGTTCTAACGAACCGTTCCCGTCAACCTACAGAGAGAATGCCCGAACGATTATCTCGATTCAGATGAGAAAACCACCATGACGCCAAGAGGCAATCTTGCAACGGCCGTGGCAGACACAGTACTCTGAAGAGCTGTAACGCTCTCTGCCATTTTCGGAACTTGGAAGAACCTCACTCCAATACCGCCGCTATCGGCTTCTTTCCAGCGCTCCAGCCTGTCATCGTCGTGTTGGATTGGTTGGCTATGACGGAACGACCGGAGCTCGTGCGCATCATCCTCGATTCTCCGCAAGGATGAATCCACATTTGGATACAGACTCTGTTTATCTGACGTAGACAACAAGGCCAGAGGTCCTACACAAAAATGATACTAAATTCTTCTCTGTACTCGACAATAAATCACAGAAGCACTAGAGGTCTGGAGCTTCCCATGGTCACGCAATTGTGCCTTCAAACATCGTGTGTCATTCTTCCCTTCGGTCGTGCTATCGGATAAACTGACAGATATCGGCGTGGAGCTGCGAGATTCAAGGGAGAGCGATGAGAAGAGTCGAGACAGAGAGGAGCACACTCGCCATCGTGAAAGACCAGGTACTTTGTTGATTTTCGTGATCAGAGCGCAGACTCTTGTATTCACGTTACGTAATAAATGGAAAAGGTCATTCACAGCGAGGGTCATTCACGAGCTTACTTCTCACGAGAACTTCCCATGAATTAGCGAGGAACTCGGCAGATAAGTTTTCCTCGACTTTCGACGATTGGTTGCAAACTTTGCGTCTGCGTCCGACGAACACCATAGGACAGCAAGGCCGAATCTGCTGGAGAACGAATCGGAAGCTTATCGGATCGGGAAGCTTCCAAGTTCTTGCGGGCGATTTTCCTGACGCTGTCACCGATGCCCATGATCGAGTCCTCCCAAGTCAGGGGAAATGAATATCACGGAGAGATTTTTCCCCCGGGGAATTCCCCGTGAATTGCGACTCTCTTTCGGATATCATTCAGTTGCTGGTTATGGTTCAAGGAACTATGTTCAACATTGAGAAAAACAAAAACAGAACCGATACCACCAAAACGTTGGAGCTGAATCACTGTAATGTACCGAGGGTAACAATGGAGGTAATTTTGTCAAGCGATCCTTGGTCGATATGGATTCAGGCTCCCGTTCATTGTGGCGTCGGCTCTGCTCAGCCTTCGAGCCTTGTGTCTATCAAAAGCCAGTAGCTCGTGATACCGTGAAGCCATGGACATCGAAGCATTCCTCTGCACGTTCATGCGCCTCAACCGGATCAACTTCCTGCAAACCGACCTCAGTCTGAACCCTGTCATGAGCAACTGCACGAGCTCTACGTTTGTGAACCCTCTGGGCTGCGAACCTGGATTCCAATTCGGCCTGCCCGCCTCCACGCTTCCGTTCGTCGTTCGCCACCGCCCACTGGTTGTGATCAGAGACGTTGAGTTGAAATTCCTGAGATTTCTCGAGGAAACTTGCTATCCCTCGGTGCACGTGTGGTGCAGACCGAAAAAGTTGTCGACCTTGGAGAAAACGTTCCCGAAGGAATGCGACGGATTCGTAGTTTCGGATAACGTGGAACCGGCGAAGCTCATTGAGATGTTTTCCACCGCCGAAGTCGACGCTTTCGTTTCGAGAACGAACTTCCAGATCTGCAGTGATTTCGGTTTCGTCAACGATGACGGCTCAGTCCATAGAAACGTATCCGGACTGAAAGTGCGGTATGTAGTAAACGAGCACGATATTTACACGGGGTCGCTGCGGCCTGCAAACAAGATCTCCAACCATCACAGCGGCATGATCCAGGGTTTCGAGCTGAGTCTTCTGCAAGTGATCGAGAAACAGCTTAATTTCCGCTCGGAGAACTTTGTCGAGGGCCGCCATCGACGTCTCGTGGGGCACGGCCGCCAGCCGGAATATGAGAGCAGTTTTTATGAGAGGAGCGTGTGGGGCTCCTCACAAACGATGGGCTACGTTATGCGGAAGGAGGCGGTGTTCCTCTACGGCGACTACAGCGTTCTCGACCCCCGACAGCACTACGTCGAGCATGTTAGCGTCCACGACATCGACTCGAACGCTTTCATGTCGACCGTGGCGGCGCGGAAGATATCCGGCTTGGCTATGCTGATGGTTTGTGGGCCAGCAGTGACCGGGCTGTACCTGCTGTCGGCTCTCGTTGTCAGCTCGATTATATTCTACGTCCGGAGGAGACCCGGCTTCCTCCACGTCGTCGTTATCGTGGGATGCATGATCCTCCAGCAGAGCACTCCACCCCCTCGGGAATCACTCAGGCCTGCCAGGTGCGTCGAGCAAGTTTGGCGAATCGGCGTATTCAGCCTGGCCTGCATCGTGTCCGCCCGGCTCGTGACCCTACTGACCAACACCGAGCTCGACGGGAAATTCCAGACCATTGAGGAAATCGTGAAGTTCGTTATCACCACGAACGACGTTTTGATTTTCCACGACTCACGTTTCAATCACTTCAGCAGTATACAGCACGGGAACCCGCACCGGACTTCGTTAGAAATACTCGCCGGCAGAGCCGTGCCGTGTGCAGCCTACACAAACGAGTGTTTTGATAGACTCCTCGAGCGACGGACCTCTTTGGTGTTCGGGGAAGGGCTCAGCATCAAACGCCAGGCGTGGCAGAGGGGGCTCACTCGGAAAACCCACGTCGTCCCGGAAAACCTCAACAAGTGCTTCCAGGCTTTCGCCATGCAGAAGCGGTGCATGTTGCAGCGGATGTTCAACACCGCCGTCAGGAGATTGATCGATGCCGGCCTGGTGGAGGCGTTCAAGAACCGAGCGGGTCTCGAATATTCGGACGAGATCCGCGTCACGGTCGTTCATCAGTTGCAACTCGAGGACATACAGTCTGCGTTTGTCTCAGTAATTGTGATGCAGCTGTTATGTTTGATATGTCTCTTTCTAGAGCTGCTGCATTTCTTGTTCTTCATCAAGCTCCGCAGCAAACGTGAGATGATTAAATTTCCTGAACCTCGGAGGCTGCCCTCACCCTGTTTGTCGGTGTTTTAGATTATAGTCGTCTTTTTCGATGAGGAGAGGAGTCGGGTGTAGGAGGGCCTGGCGGAATCGTCGTTCCCAAGGAGGAGAGGGGGGGGGGGGGGGGTAACATCAATCGAAAGGTAGTATTCAGCTATGGATGTCAAACAACGCCTCGGAACGGATTCCTGGAGGTGGTCCCAACGCTCTGAATATTTGAGTGAATCAGTCAATCCAGTAATCACACTCTACTCCATCTATATCCTGCAAGAGTTCCCCCGTGGGTGAAGGCGTGAACAAAACACATGAATGTCGATGGAGAAATAATTTTGAATCGGTTAGTGGGGTACTTTTGGAGTTTCATCCAGTGTTGTTTGGCGTTCCTTACTTCAATTTTGCCGTAGAAGGGACCTTATTCCGGTGGATCCAATACATAACCATACGCCACTGATATTGCCAGCCTTGGAAATGACATATTGGCGTCAATCGACATACTCGACAATAGTAGTACAACTCGCTCGCGTTTATGGCGAAATCTGCTAAGCTTGCACCCTTGAGAAGAACATCATCTGCCACTTGCAGCCGGCTGTGAACGGAGCAATATTGGAAGACCAACTCTACAACCCTGTATGGTCGGTTTTCACTCTCTTTATGACCGACGAGGGCGCTTCATGAGTACATTTCGCAAATTTTTGAGATCTTTTGTTGCAGATTGATAACGAAATTAGCGACCCCTGACACTGGCAACTAAAGAGGGATACACTCTTGACTCAGTGATATTTCTCGACTCCGAATTCCTATCTGGGACGGAAAACGGGTCTTCCAGACGATATAAGTCTGCCATTTGAAGGCATCGCGCTCCTTATCGCCGTCTCATGCGCTAACGCATACTGTTTCTTGATCAATGTAAGGAAACTGGAGAAGAATCACATCAGGTGCGTGACGCAATCTTCTCTAATACCGCCGGTCAGCTGGAAAGCAGATGAGATTGATCCCTGCAAGGACCGGAGAATAAACTATTCATCTCTGCAACCCACCTTCCAGGTTTTCGAACTTCATCAAATGCGATCACCATCTCCGACAGGGGAAGAAAATTCCACAACGGCTCCGGGAGAATGAAGCAGAGTTCAAGCCCCGTTCTGGTGTCATCCCTAAAGCAGAAAAACAAAGAGCGCGTCAGGTGGGGACCAAATTACAATTTTCCACAGAATCCACTAAAAAACGGAAAGGAAATTTCCTCCAAGATATCATTTCGAAGACAATAGAAGACCTGTTCTGTGGGCTTTGAACCTCCAGAAGTCGTATCGTATCCGATCCAACAAACCACTTCGAATGGTGCTCAAGACGAACTCATCAATGTTCGAAGAGGTGTTTGCTCACCATTCACCCCTTGTTGATCCGGAAACCAGAAATCGACAATAAAATCGCAAGTGAAACTCCGTCGAAGTACTCGTCGTCGGCCTCTCACTTATGGAGGGTGGCGAAGTATTGGGAGGCTACAACGCGTAATCTCTCGACGAGCGATTCTGGTGGCATTCCGATTCCAATAAGACGCCTCATGAAAGTCAAAGAAGGTCCTAACCGGAGATAGAGCAAGTCGGGCGGGAATGGAGGGAAGAAAAGCACCGATTCTCAATCGACTCCAATCGGGTAGGTTGGGAACTAAAAAGCAAAGGTTTCGTCGCAAAGGTTTTCCATTGAAGGCCGAACGTGAACTTACAGTGCTGCCAGTTTCTCTGGTGTTTCCCGCACGTCTTCCCCAATACTATGTTGGATTTATCCAGTCTCTCGTGATCGTTCGGGGATTTAATTCGTTTCTGCGTTTAGAGATCGCATCCCGCCATTCTCCTATCGTCTCAATGATTTCATTTGCCCCTTCGAGGTCCCTCGGTGTTGAGTTCGTATCAAGTCCCAGCTCGGTACGGGAATCCCAGCTGGGAGCGTTCTCCTCCCTCGCAGGGCTGTCCCGCGTGTTATCGTACAGATCCGCTCCGACAACGCTCGCCTCTTTCAAGTGTCGAAAAACTCTCAGTTTTATCTGAAAAAAAGTTGAGGGTCGGAGATTTTTGTGACGAAAGCGATTTTCTGAGGATTTCGATCAAATGATTCGCTGGATCGGAATCTTGGTTCGGGGCTGCTCCGGACAACACGGAGTGTTCTGAGAGCGTGTTCAGGGCTTATGACTTTATGCTGACCCAAAAAGGGGCTGGCACAGTTCCTCCTGAGTGAGTTGCTCCGTGATTTTTTCATGGCTCGGGTTCTGCGAACAGCCGGATCTAATGTTTTCTCTTCCTACTCGAAACCTGTACGGAGGGCTCCCGGGACGACTATGAGCAAGCTCTCATTTCTGATTCAATCGGAATCGATCTGTATCTATCCTTGAGCTCGGACGAGCACAAGCCTCTCCTGCAAGGAGAGAGCGCTCGAAATCGAACTCAAGGGGCCAGTCATCACGGAGTCCCGAATCGGAAGCCTCAGATATGCAGAATCGCGCTTGTGAACCTATATTAAACGTCAGCAAGATGTTCTTCTCGGCGAGCAATATCATCCTGGAACCGAGCAGGAAATACTTTGCTCGTATAACCTCCTCCAAAAACCTTGGGCGCGCTCGACCGATGATTCCCATGCTCTGAGTCTGATGGAATCACGAGGGTCGAGAGAACACCTGGCTCGGAACACCTCCCGTCGGGCCGGTATTACGTCGTAGAGAACTCGTAGCCGCGTGCATGAAACTTTCGAAGTCGACGTCATCGAGCGTGGCGTGAATGGCATTGATTCGAAAAGTGGATGCTGCGCAACCGGCAGGGAGACCTCCACCATAGACCACCATTCGAAATTGCTGAGTTCGCTTCGAGTCTTGAACAATGGGTATCGTCCTCGGAAAGAATAAAAAACACGTGTTCTGTCGGAGACTCGACGTCAACAAGCAAGTCACAGTAGTTTATGTGCTTCGCTGGCACAGTTCGGCCGCTGGCTGAGACTTGTGGCGACGTCCGATTCAATGCATGTCAAAATGCTCTCGATTCGGATGCCTGTAGTTTGAAACTCAAAATGCATGAGTTGACACTTTCCCCATTGTGATCCGATAATCAGATTCCGTTGAACCAGGTGTACTTACGCAGCACGATTCAGCGCCCGGTTCCCCGTGCTCGAACTATCTCGCTGACGTCCCTTATTTCCAACAACGGTTAGAAAACTGAATTGGGCCTAGTCTGCGGGGGATTCTCAAAGAGAATGATCAATCTTCTCTTGAATTGTCCTTCGCTCGCAGAGTTAACGACGCGACGTAATCCAACGCTTCTTTCGTCTCCCTTGAAATGCGAGTGAGTCGGATCGGATTTCCTTTTGAGTCCATCAGCTTTGACAAAACGGAGGCGATATGACGACGAGTGTTCCCTCATAATTCGAAGCAAGTGAAGGATGAGCTGTGCTCGAAGCCAAGAGCTCATAAAATACCAGCCAACCTTCGGCCGACTCGAGCCGCCCACGCTTCGTGCGGTTGTACTGCGGTCCGTGGCCAGAAGGCAAATCGACCTCAAAATCACCTCCATAAACCCCGAAAAGTATGGTCACATCGACCAGAATCAACTCCTTTGACCCAGGAAATTGTTCCCAGATCGAACCCGGAATTCTTTCTCTAGTCCTCTGAGAGTATCCTAGAGTCTCACGCCAACAATCAGGGGGACAAACAGACAAACTGACGGACGATGCGAATTATGTACGATGAGGACGCTGGCCGGCCCTTCCCTCGCTTCGGAAGCCCACTGCTGACAGGAAAACGTGGCCTTTTCCAATATCGAGTGTCGGAAGGGCTCGAGGAGTGGCCACCGATTCTCGCTAGCATCATTAGGGGCTTGGTTGGGATTCATGTCCCGGTCATACATGTGAGCGAACACAATCTGGCAGTTTCTTACGAGGAGGTACGTTTCTACCTCTCGAATGAGTCAGCACCATTTCGAAACTGTCTTCTTATTCGCCTATACATGTTTGAATCATGTTCCCCTTCAAGAAGACCGTCCCTGTAAGCCGCTGTGGCCTATGTTCTTCTCTTGTGAGTCGCCCTGCAACATGCCGTTTGTTCAACGTCGATCCGATCCATACCGCAGGACTTCATTGAAGACAAAGAAACCGATCCTGGATTTTTAGATATGAAGATTGAACGATTCGTGGCTCTCGCTGTTCCGATTCCGGGAATGGGCGCATTTCTTAGAATATTTCATTGACCAAACGGAGGTTGTGCTCTGGGAATGATGATCCGTTGTACTTTGCAAGACTTGGGGTATGGCGGTCTCATGTTGTGCGGGAAGCAAGGCGTCAGCTCACGGTGGTTTACACTGAAATGATCAACGATGACTGAGAATGATCATCATGAAAACCGGGGAACTGATGATCGCGAGTACCAAAGCGAGACAAACCATACATGGACAACTCTTGCGCACGCTCTATGCTCATTAGAGAACGCATAAAGAAATCACGGATCTCCGCAGCTTGGACAAGGGTCCGTCTGATGGGGCTCTGATGGGAGAATTCGCGGAAGGGTGGGAGAACCAGCGGCGTACGCCCTCCCAAGCCTAGAGACTCCTACTATCCACGTCGGAATTTCGAGTTGGTTCTCCATCTCTCACTTGCTCTTTGAGCCACAAGGGCGTTCAGATGGCTCTTCTGGCGTTTAGGGCACATCTCGGCCGAGAGTCCAAGTTACTGATCTGAACTATCATGCATGAAGTCAGCGGAGACTCGTGCGAGTTACTCCCGTGCGTTCGAATATCAATAGCAGAGGGTGGATCGAGACCGTTGTAGGGCGCAAAGTGGGGGAACTGGGTATCAAGGGGGCGAAAGCTCGCAAAACCCTCCACGTTCTTGCCGCTGACCAGCTAAGGAGGAATAGGCTTTGAATGAGCTGAGCGGAGTTGAGGGAAGGGGTCGCAAATCCGGAACCGGTTCTTGCGGAATCGGTTCTGGGGAATCGGAACCGATTCTGGATTCCCAGAACCGGTTCTGAGCAACCTGGAACCGGTTCCGTATACTGTCGTGTTGCATTCGCCTGATGTGAGGTAACGGTCAGGATTTGAGAGCTGCTTCCTCAATGCTCCTCAACACAGGCGCGTGAATGCAAGCTATCGGCGGCCATTGGGAGAGGAAGTTGCCGGGAGTTATTAGACCGAAAACCCGGAAGGCCGAAAAAAAATCATAGGACCGAAAACCCTTCCTTTCGTTTCGATGGTCAAGCGATTCGAGCTGAGCTTTTATGCACGGGTCTTAGAGATTGCCCTCATGCAATTCTGCGGTCAGAATATTCGAGCAAAAGATCTCCCGTGAGGTCGAAAATTCCAATGTTAGGAAGTGCCCCGACGTAAATGGCTCCCTTCACATACCCAGTATGTTATTCATCAGTGACCTACCAAGCTCGGCTCGCGATCAAGTCTGGAATCGTTTTGATGTACAGTTCCGGAGTTTAAAATGATTCACTCGGTCTCTTCTTGCTCATCCAGGTTCAGTCTCTCAGACCCTGTGCTGTGTATACAAGCTTAGCTGGATCCGCTCAAGCATCAAATTGACTCGGTTTTCACGTTGTGCTCGGTGGGCTGTATTGTTGTGATGTGTGGGATGTAAATCGGTGTGTCTCTGTTCGAGCATGATACTCGTGCGGTTTCTGCAGATTGTAGTTGTACGCAAAGCCTGGTTCCAGCGGAGACTACAGAAAGCTCGTGAGCTCCTCTCTACGAATAGAAGTGATCCGTCCGAAGCACCACCGATAACAAGCTTCCCAGCCTCCTCCCTCTCCGGCAACTCACCGCCGCGCAACGGAAGGTGGCTGTGACTCCCCTGGCTTATTATCGTAGCTATTTTCGCTGCAGTTCGTCACGTATCAATCGTTTGCTGGAAGAGCTATGCATACGCTCATTGGCAACCTCGAACCGAATCCTCCTTTTCGGCGAACGAACGTTGACTCTGATCGGGAGATCGGGACTCGGTCGCCGCGAGTTCTAAGACGCCTTGTAGCATGTCGGAGAACATGATCATCAGCAGGTACAGCAGCAGCAAGAACTCGACCCGGGATAGCGAGGTACCCTTGAAGCACAGCACATTTGACCACAAGATCCGCGAATATTCCGCATCGAAGAACCGTAAAGTACCGCATGGAGACATGGGTCGAGTTTGGGGACAAACGAGGCTTTCGGGATTTTGGGAGCCGTTACATGACTGATTTCTTGACTCTGAATGAGGTCTTCCAAGTTTAACTAGAAGCTCTCCGGAAGGAGAGCGAAGTTTCGCGCTTTCGGAGTCGAATCGCGCTGGTCGCCAGAATTATCAAGGCAGAGCCTTGTTTTCTCCCTGCGAGATCGAGCGTGGCTTCAAGCTTCCCTCGATTCTTGTTTCTTTGCGACTAAGATAGATATTCAAGAGCGAACTCCAACGCATGAGATCATCATGTCACATATGGAGTCGCAGTCTAGAGAAGAGATAGAAATCGCATCCATTGTTCCGGTAAGGCTCCAGCGATTGTCTACGCTGTCTCGGGAACCCTCGCTTCGGGTCACTGGCGCACAATTGATTCAAAGCTCACTGGAATCCTCTTTAAAGCAGAGCAGGTTCTGGACTCCTCGAACATCGCAACTACGATTTCGCAGACATGAAATTCTTCATTCTCCTCGTGGGTGTCGGCCTCATCATGGCTCAGGGTGAGTGAAGAAGGCTCTCTTTCCAGGACAACCAGAACCGAGAGGAGGATTGAGAGAAGATCAGTAGCAAATCAATGGTGCTACAAATTCCAGCCTCCACTGCTGCGCCCGCTGAATCCTCTGAGAGACAGGTCTGTGATGGCCGCGGTAAGTTCATCTCTCGTGTCGGTTGCCTCGAAACCTGCAGAGAACCCATCAAGATGGGAGAGCCCCCGCTCTATTTCCCTGTCATCGCCGTCGGAACTCCCTGCATGGTAAATCCATGGTTTCTCGGAACCCAGAACGTATAAGGGATGTATACGATCGCGGGATTCCACTTTTCTCACGACAACTTGGAAAAATTTCTCCCGTAGGTGAGCCGCAACTCCGATGAGTATGACGGAATATGCGAGGATTCAAACGGCATCGGCGTTTGCAAAGCCATCTGAGTAGCAAACGAAATAAAGACGAACTCAGCTGCACAAACAGAGTCCCGAATTGATTCGCCCATTGGAATGCTCATCGCTTAGGGAGGGGAAAATCGTTGTGCTTAAACGGGCAATCTCGGGTAATTTCGAGCAAAAACTTGAACTACCATAGATCCTTTGATTCGTGGATGCCTGCATGACGGGATCCGGTGTGGGTGTGGAAGCCAGAGGTTCCTACTTTAGGATCAGTTTCTTCTCGAGGAATGTTCTTGAGCGTAGTGACGTATCCGCGGATGACACACGATCGTAGCAATATTCTCGGCGCAAGGAGAACCGGCTCTGAACGTATACAGTTCTCAAATCGAGGAGGGAATCCGCGGTAACGTTGAGCAGGTATAGAGAGAGAGGACGTGATCTGCCGACCCAGTTTGGAAGAATACCGGAATGGGAACCTGTCCTTCGGTGTACGAACTTCCACGAAAATCGGCGAGACGACGCTTTCCTAGCTCTGGCCAGAGCAGGTGTGCTGCCCACCAGAGCGAACTCGATTTATTCCAATAGGCAGGAGAGTGGTACCCGCCTGAGGTGCGGCATGTACGAAGAAAGCGTAAAACACATCATATTCGAGTGCAACGACGCTCCCTCCACAGGAGATTATCTCCTCGAACGACCAAGACTCCTCAGCCTAGGAACCCATCTCTGTTGAACAAAACGGAGAGAATCCTGAAAAACTGAGAGAAAGGACTCCAACTGATCCACGAAAGCACCCGACACGGGAGGCAGAGACGAGCTCAATGTAAATAAACAGAGCGCTCCAATCTGGATCAATGAATACCCATACCTCTTCGGGACTTCGATTCTCGAGGTTCCGTCACTGAATGGGCATTGTTTCCAGAAGGAGCATCGGCATCGTATTATGTTTTGGGGCATGCGGGAAACCCCTGATTCGACGGGCACTCTGATCTTGATTACGGCGGAACGCTGTTCGGTGGACCACTTTTCCAGCAGAGTTTGTGAGAGGAACCCCACCAGAAAACCAAGTCCACGACAGCGTTGGCGACGCCAAAGAGGAGGCGAAAGCTTTCTGTTACCGTCGACTCGACTTTTCTTCCGAATTTATACAGGACTCACATTTGAAAGGAGAACTCTAACCAGTGACTTGAAAGGAGTCTGAAATACAAGCAGGCATGTTATATCGGCCGGGGACCGGCCTTGAAGAGCATGTACTTAACGGTCGATCTCCTCCTTTGCTTGGGTCTCCCTGACCTTCTGCGAATGGGAGACGATGATCGACGTTCCGTTGGGGAGGAGCTTCAACTATCGAGGCCCACGCCCAACGAACACTCCTGGCTACCCGCTTAGAGCCTGCGAAATGGAACGTTGGAAGAAGATGCTTGAAAACCGGCTTATACAACAGGTCAGAGCCACAGTGCGCAAACCTGCGATCGCGACCGGACGGAAACGAACCAAACGTGGAGAGCCAACAACTGACGTGAAGGCTACCAGGGAGGATCGCATCTCAGGTGCATCGGTGGTGGCTTCTGGAGCTATCAGAGTCGACACATGCGACGTGTGACTGAAAAGCAACGACGGTCGGAGGATTTCGATTGGCAAGGGTTTGGACCCCACTTGCGAAAAAAAGAACCGAAGCTCAGGGTTACGCTGATTCCATCGCGAACGGCGGCGGCTCAATCCTCGGCTACGAAACAGCTGACGGTAGCGGAGGCTCCGTTCAAGTCATTCGACTCTGTCTGAGGCTCAGGGAAATCTATAGTCTTCTGTTTGGAGTCAATTCCGCCAACATCGTCCGAGGCAGAACCTCACTCGAGTTCGTGTATCAATTGATCCCATACAACTGCAGTCTTCCTTGCGTCATCGTTGATGGTTATCGACTTTCTCTTAAAGAGTTGCAGCGATGAATATTCCCGACTCCGTGCTGCTCATGGCCCCACTGAGCTCAATTCTGGGCCCATGAGACCGGCCCAACACCTTCCCTGATCACATTACTGTCAGAAACTGCCACGGCTTCCTAGAAATCACTCCCTGTTTCTGACAGACTCCTGTTTTCTCCAATCACTTTCCTGTCCCCACTCTTCCGAGGCGTCTGATACGCGACAGGCCTGCCCGCGTTCACTCGGATGAAAACACCGATGCTTCAAAACTTCGACTGGCTGAAAGCTGTGACGGAGGTACGTTGTTGTAACCGTCTTCGCTGTGAGTCAAGCAGGCTTGGAGGAAATTGGTCGCATAATCGATGGAAGCTCATCACAGTGAGATACGGCTGCTCGAGGAAAGCTTCTCCTGTAATTAGAGATCAGGGATCGAACCGATTCGTGGAGGAGCCAACTCCACCGATCACGGCCTACAGTCAGCGTGATTTCGCAGTGACCATGAGTTTGACTGAACCGTGGCACGTTGGGAAGTTACAGTATATCTCCAACACATCGGGAAAACATGAGGCTCGATCCGATCAGTCGAGGAAACGAGTTCTCAGATGACGAGGGCAGTCTGGCAATGGGAGAACTACCAACGTGATCTCGTCACGTGTGATCCTGGCGGCATTGTGACTCACCGTAAGCTCCCGAGTATGGCAGTGTTGGAAGAAGTTATAATCATGATCGAGAATATGATTATGATCCCCAGGTCCTTTGTTCATGATTATGAGAATAATCAGAAAGAGTTCGTTGAGAAGGTCAGATTCATTATTCTAATCTCGCCGCCGACATTGGCTTCTCTGGAGAACCAAGATTTCGGTGGTGGTCCACAGGTGATTGGGGTTTTCGAGGTCGCTGAGCACGATACAGGTGTTAGTTTCACTCGATCCTGGAGCCGTCGATTCGTTGAGAAGGCTGGATTCATTATTGTCATCTCGTCGTCATCTGACTTACTGGAAAACCAAGATTCTGGGGGCGGTTCCCACGGGATCGGGGGGCTTTTGGGATTGGTGATCACGATGCTGGCCTTGGTTTTTTTGCGATCCATCCGTCCTGATACAAAAATCGTTCACACACGACGAGTTGAAACGATAATGACGAAGAACTGGGATCACGTGCACACGTGGGAACCATCCCCAAAATCCTGTCTTCGAATAAAATCCCAGGATAACGGACTTGATTGCGGCGAAACCCCAAGGGCTTCAAGATAAAAATCAGATTCACGACAGTGAATATGATCTTGTCCATTCTGTGATATTATTATGATTTCAACATGATTGAACTTACTATCATATCACAGATACGCCAGTGGTGAGGAAGCCCTTTTGACATGGGGTACGTCTTATCAGACGCAGACTATGAGTCAGGGTAACGGAAGTTTGCTGTCCGGATATGACGTCAAATTCGGGCTGTGGCGAGTGTTCTGAGCGAATTTGAGATAGTTACGAAAGGAAATGCGAGGAAAACAAACCCAGAAAACGGGTAGGGCCTTCAAAAATGGGTAGATTCGATCGCTTGCCATATTTCGAGGGAACGAGATTGCTTTGATGGGCTGCCTGGCGAATAGCCGGGTTCCTTTCGCGCATCGAATGCGAGCCACACTAGTCCGACCCGATGGCATTTCCCGTTCTCCCGGCAACTTTTAGGAGGACCTCGATAAGAAAGTGGGTCATTTCTAAAACCATCCCCTGGCCGCGATTCTCATCATACCACGGAAAAAACCGGATTGACCGCCTCGAACACCTCTGTCGATCAATTTTGATTTTGGGAGGAAATCCAAAGATTGACATTTTTAGTATCCAAAATTGCCATCCAAAGTTCTTGATTTTGGAAGAGAATCCAAAAATTGACAGAGTTATGGCCAAAACGAAATCGGGCTCGGAAATTCCCGACTAATAAATGCCAGCCTGTAAGATTTTGGCCACGATTCACGGCTCCTGGAAACTGTCGTTAGCTAAGGTTCTATCGTGGTCTCCTTGAAGTCTCTCAATCCCCTCTCCCGCAGATAAAGATCAAAGATACGCTGAACACCTGGGAGGCCAAACAAGCTGAGGCTCCATTTTGGTTCGACGACACTTCCGTGAAGACGCGGGTTACAAACCATGCTGGAGACTACATACTCCCCAACCTGACGCTTCATTTTGGTCGTTCCCGCACTTCACGTGATGCCCATGACACCGTACGGCGCTTCGAGTACCCGCCGGTACCTTTCAAGCCAAAGCTGCATTTTGGTTGGATGAACTTTCCAAGGACGCGCGAGTTACACACCGTGCGCTGTGCGAGATACTTTTTGGCCTAGAGCCTCATGCTGATCGGACGGGTTTTCCGTAAACATGAAGGTTGTGAGTTGTCCCGGAATACATCACCATCGAACTTCTGCTCCACATGAAGCAGTTCTCGAGGAAAACGGAGAGAACAACTCAAAGCTCCACGATACTCCTGGAAGTACCTAGGCATCGCAAAGAACCGCAAATTTTCGGAACCGCGGTTCTCGGTTCTCTGAGAACTGCAAGTAAGAACCGCGGTACCAGAACCGCATACAAGGAACCGCGAAAAACCGCGACCAACGGCCGAAATGATAAGGGCTCGCTCAGAATATGTCGCTCGATCCGTCGATGATGAGTCACGAGTAGGCAGTGGACTGTTTTCGTTCAATCCATGCTGTGTCCTCAAATGTTTGCTCAAAGCGCTCGTCGATCTTCTGTTTTTCATTCCTGAGTTTCGAGATACGAAAACAATTACTTAATGGGTTTGGGACTCCGAACGCAAATGCAGCTACGGTCAGAGCTATATTCTTTGTTTCCCCCAGCTGCTGGGAGCCAGTTATCTGGAGCATCCTATCGTGCGAAAAAACGTGCGAGATGTCTCGAACATTCTAGCTCCATTTAAATTCCCACGCTCGAACAGACTGTGCATTGGGCTTGTAAGCAACATTTCAAAAACCATTTCCAGACCCAACTTTTTGGGTGCACCACTTTAGCAAAGCCACTCATCGTTGCGTCCCGTAGAGTAGGAAATATTCCTCGTGATAGAAAACGGGATTCTCTCGGACAGAACCGGATCACAAGAGCGAGCTCAGAGAGATATTTTTGACGGTTCGTGCAACGATCCGTACCATGCGACTTGCGCAGCGCGACGGTGCGACGTGAGACGAAGCAGAGAGCATGGTGATTTTAAAAATTTGGCGCTCTCGTTCCTTCGAGGCATGGCCTTGGTGTGCAATGGAATAGCATCGCCATCGTGGCAAGCTCCTCAGGGAGTGGGTGTCTGCCTGGCGGTGGCTTCAAATGATACTTCTGAAATTTCACTGAAATTTCGGCTCCCATTCTACCATTCAAACTGAGGTCTGCCAAGGCAGTGCATGGTGAAGGTCTCGGCTCGCTGATAAGGGCGCTAGATAAAAGCTTCTTCCGCGCGGCTTCTCGCGGTTCTGGAATCGCAGAATCTTGCGGTTCCGGAACCGCTGCGATGCCTACCTGGAAGGCGTAGTTCCCTGCGGTTCTGTCCTGGCATCCGTCGAGTCTTTCAAAGACTCGTCTCCCGCGAATAAAGAGCTTTGCACGCAGGGAGCTTCCAATACCTAAACTTCATCAAGGTTGGACGACGTTTTGGGATGGGACGGGTTACGGAGAGTCCATGGACACATCGCCGACGGAATGGTTCCAACCACATAATTTGGAACCCGGAATAATGCCTGTCACGTATCGTACGTCTGAGACTTCACGGCCTTGGATCGTAACGGTCTCCTATTTTTTTTTATGAAGATCGCGATGTTCTTGGCACTATCGGAGCCGGAAACGGAGTCCATGCTGCACTTGATCATATTATTCAAACCCTCGTATCCATGGAGATCCATTGGGCTATACGCCTTCTGTACAGGGTCAGTGAGAAGCTTCTGTTCCTGGAGGAAGAGTTTGTCACGGGACCGTCTATAGCAGTGGTTCTCAAACTCCACTGACCCATCGACCCCCTGGGCGACTTCGTTGAAGTTTATGGACTGCCGTCCCCAAAGGGGTCGACCGTCGACCCTTGATTCACCTACGTGGACGCCAAGAAGCATGGTCAAATCCACCCCGGCATCACCTTTGTAAACCGCAAATCGGCCATGGACCCCCTGGGGGTCGACCGTCGACCCCCAGGGGTCGATATCGACCGCTTTGAGAACCACTGGTCTATAGGTTAGCTGTGGTCCACCGTGAACGACAGAGACGGTCGAAACTGAAGTGTTTGAACCGTCTATGTGTGAGTTCCGAGAAAGAGAGAATGACTGATGCGGAACGGAGCAGAATATCGTGACGGTGAGGAATTGAAGGACGACGAGCGACATTATAAGGGGATAACCGTAAGCGTAGAGTCTGGGGGATAATAAGGAGCGGCTTCGTTCTTCCTCAACTTCCTCCAACCGCCACTACCCAAGCTCAACAATGGTCTCATGTGAGATTATGATAACCTTCTCATCGAGAACCCAAGATACAGAAAGTAGACGGGTAGGTACCTCTGAAGGTTTTCTGCTCAGAAGAAAGCTGCTGAGGTGGCCTATCTTGATGTAGAGCTGCGAAATCACATTGGGTTAACAGCTCAGCTCCCGAGGACTTGCAGAATTCGCACGCAGAAATCAGCATCTCTTGTATCGCCAGGTTTATTTGTGGATCATGATCCGGAGAAAGTGGAAAGGAACCTATGGCGCCGCTCTTCGAGGGGCTGAATCTGATGGACCTCTCGTTGTGAAACCTTCATGATATCCCGATGAGACTTCAAATATCCTTGATAAAGTTTGCCGTGAATACCAGTTGGCGCGCATATGACAATCCGGAAATCTTGAAGAATTCGTTTAGGGGCGGTACCGTATTCCGAAGATGATGCTCAGTTGATAGAGCAGTGGTTCTCGAACCATGGGGCCGGGCCTCACTGGTGGGGGTTGGGTAGCATTTCCTAGAACAACCCCGAGGGAACGTCAGTGATCTGATACTTATAGAAGTCCTGCTCTGCTGTGCAATTCTGCGTTCCAAATAAGGCACTAAAATCTCACGCTCTTCAACGGCTCCTGCGGTCTCACGACATTCCTTCATCACAAGAAGTTTAGTTCGGCTACGGACGAATTTCAAGTATAAAGTTGTCGTGGTCATCCCCGCAGAGACATTCTGAATTGACGGGGACTTGCCTCGAGCCCGATTCCGCGAGCCCGAGTGAAGCTCCGCCCAGCGGACAGCGCGCCGTCCCAGTGAAGCTTCTGTGGGGGGCTATGTCGGTTCCGCTAGGAGTTCTCCGGTTACATCATCTTGGCCTAGTTCGAAGCATGAGTCGCTATCCTTCTCTCCGAACGAAAAAGCGTTCGTGGAGCATCTCTGTGACATCGCCCTCCTGAGTGAATGTGGATGAAGCACATCGGGGGAGGGACGAATTGTACTGATTGTTCGGATAGCAAATAATTTTGCATGAAGAATCAGTCATTGCCCCCCCCCCCCTCTCCCTCAAGGGGCAGTTTCCCTCATCCGTTCACCGTGACTTGGAGAAGGAGTGTCTGATCATATTTCCGAAGCGTTGGGCAGAGAACAGCAGCAGGACAAGAGACGGCAGGGTCAACATTGTTCCGATGCCATATGTTAAATTCGTTCCCTTCAACAACCTGCTCTGTCCTGAGAGGAGCGCGTCCGTAGAAGCTTCACTGAGCCGGCGCGCTCTCCGCTGGGCGGAGCTTCATTCGGGCTCGCGGAATCGGGCTCGAGGGAGGTAACCGAATTGACGCCTGCTGGGGCCCGAGGATCTGGTTTGATGTCAACGAGGGGCCCAGGCCAGAAAAGTTTGGGGAACACTGTGATAGATAGTTTGAAGCTACGTGCTGGAAGAACGGGGACAGTTTCTCCTGGATGTGTCGAAAAAATGGAGATTTTTTTTTATGCTCCCCGCGGGATGGAGTGTGGCTCCAAGCCTATTAAAATCGCCTCATGGCTCCAAATCATCCCCGAAAGAGCGGAGCCGACAACCACGGTTCTGGGAATCGGCGGATCTTTTCGATGTCAGAGCACCAGGAGGAGGAATAAATCTGTCTCACTAGCCATCATCAATGTCTCAGAACAAACTCTGAATCACGAGATGATCATGTCGCAGAGGGAGTCGCTCTCTCAAAACTAGAGAGGCATCGGATTCATTGTTCCGGCGAAGTTACAGTGATTGTCTGCGCCGTTTCGGCATTTGACATTCCTTGTCACTGGCGCACAATAGATCCAAAACTTGCCGGGATTCCGCTTAAGGCACTGCATACTTCGGAGCAAACAAACGCAAACGCGATTTCCTAGACATGAAATTCCTCATTCTCCTTTTGGGTGTCGGGCTCGTCATGGCTCAGGGTAAGCGAGTGAGGTCGTCCACACGGGATATCTGAAAGCATGAGGGAGTGTGAAAGCAGATCAATGGTGGATGAATGACCCCAAGAACCCTGCAGGGGAAACCTCCACTGATGCGTCTACCACCGAGTCCTCCGGAGGGCAGGTCTGTGATGGCCGCGGCAAGCTCATCACTCGTATAGGTTGCACCGAAACTTGCCGGAGAGCCTTCAAGTTCGGAGAGTTCCCCATCTTCACTCATGTCCCTGTCGGAGCTCCTTGCAAGGTAAATCCGTAGTTCCTTAGGACCCAGATTCACAAGGTACATTCACGATCGGGAGATTCGACTCCTTCGTGACACTTCGGAAAAATTTCTCTCGCAGACGAGTCGAAGCTCCGAACAAGATGACGGAAAGTGCGAAGTTTCAACCACTTCTAGTCTCTTTGGGGCATGCAAAGCCAACTGAGGGGCAGACGGAATAAAGACGAACTCGGCCGCTAAATCGGGTCATGAATTGAAGTGCTCGGTGTGACACAGCTCGATCATCCTTTTGAGCCGCTCTTCCTTCGTAGCTGCGTCGGTCCGCTCAGTCCTGTCGACAGAGGAGTAAGTCGTCGAGAACTTGGAGTTAACTGGGTCCGGCGTGGTTGAGGGGGCCAAGGATCATCACTTTGGGATCAGCGTTATTCGCGGAATACTGTTCCCAAGTCAGGGACTCTCGGGCCTTCTTGACAAGAATCGACAAATTCCGCACCGGCGTCCTCTCAACGGCTCAGAGAAACACAGCAATACAGGGTAGTCGATTGAGGTCAGGAATTTCTTCCGCCACTTTTATTTCAGCTGTGATCCCGAGCTCGCTCAGTGTAATGTGAACAATAGACAAAATAACTCTGGGTTTGTATTGGGTGCGTGCAAAGTTGACAAAACCAGAAAGATGACAAAATACTCAGCATACGCCAATTCCGATATGATTCAACGAGCGGCCTGCCAACACAGACAGTCGAATATCGGAAAATCGCGATTGCCAAGCGGCCTCGGAACTTTCGATTTTTAGCCCTCTCAATTTTTGTTGAGTGAATAGGGAAAATATGGGTCTTCTCAAAGAATGCTTCATCTTCCCTAAAAAACGCGTTAATTTGAGATGCCGCATAGCCAACTTATAGCCGGGTTCAAAGCTCCGAAAACTTGTCATCTGATCCGATTTCTGGCTCTCTGCCCGAATTGTGAGTCGGAATCACAAACTTCAGTTTCGCTGGCTGAGCCCTCCCACGACTGGCACCGTCGCGATTTTCCCTGGAAACACTTGGAAAGCCTGGAATCGGATCATATAACATGTTTTTGAAACCTTGAACTCGGGTATGAGATGTGCTATGCAGCATCTCAAATCGTTTCGTTTCTTGGGGGAGATAGAGCATTTTTTGAGGGGGGCCCATATTTTTTCCATTCACTGAACAAAAATCGAGAGGGCCAATAATAATTGAAACTTCCGAGGCCGAATCTCCGCTTGGCATCCGCCAAATCGCTAATTTTTTTTTGGTTGGAACTGCTTAATTCTCGACGAATTTCATTATTCCGAAAAGAGAACAGGGGGTCATATTCTCAGTTCCGCTGGAATCCAAGAATCGCGATATTTCTATTTTCGAACATTCCAGTGAAATCGTCGGTGTTGGCAGGCCGTCTGTTGCATCACAACGAAATCGGTAGCGCGAAATTCAGTCAGCTAAAAGCTGACTAAATTTCGCGTGTTTTGAGGACTTTATCATCTTCCTGCGACTTCTGGGAGCGGCGTTATGAGCTCTCAAAGTTCAGCGCTCAGAACTTTGGCACGCGCCCAATAGTATTACACACCACGGCTTATTTAGCGTGAACCGCAGAGCTGCTGTTTTGTCCATGTTGACATGAGTCCTGATTTTTCTTCCAATCTCGAGGGGGCGATCCCTGGAGCAATTCATTGAAATTTTCTCGGGGTCCCTCGATGGCTCCCAAGCTTGCAGTTCTCCGCCTCCTCGGTACTAATTGAGGTTCCGTTGAGACCATTCCAATGTGGGCAGAGAGTGCGGGATTTCTAACCGAAACTATGTGATCTCCAGCACGAGATTAATAGCTTCCAATTGTTCGAGCGGGAACCTCGTTGTTTGATCAGCGATGTTGTGTTGCAGCAGCTAAGATTCGTGTTCCCGATAGCTTCGGGATTCAAGTGTTCCCTACTCATGAATTTGTCTTCATTTTGTCCCATGTGAAAGCTTGTACCGTAAATTCGTGACCCTTTTGAAAAACCGTTGAGGATCTCCGATCGGATGAATATTGACGTTTCCACGATGACTTTTAGGGAGACCTCGAGAAAAAATAGGTCGTTCTCGGACCTAAATCTTGATCATATCCATTTTTTCGCACCGTTCGAGAAATAATTAACTGAGAAAGTTATGGCCAAAACAAGATCGGGCTCGAAAATTCCCGACTAAAACTGACCAGCCTGTACTTGCGGTCACCAGACTCCACAGAGATGCGAATCGAGAAAAATCTCAGGTTCGACCCATCGAAGAGCGCCATCATTATCTTCAACGCAGAGAGCCTGGGGGAGCCAAGGGAACTGACAGTGCAGGGCAAGAAGATCGAATTCCACGACCACTACAAATACCTCGGATTGAAAAAATAGGCAACGAACAAATTCACCTATGCCAGCAGGAACAAGACTGGAAGAGGGAGCCTACAGTACGTTGCAGAAGCTACATGCTCAAGCCATGTGGACTTTCGACCGATTCGAATTACAAGGATCCATTGGAAAGCCACTGGGGTGCCCAAACTCACATACGTTAATGCTTCGCTAGCATCAAGGGCAACGAAGCAGCTGGCGGCCATGCTCGACAAAACACAGGTCGCGGCAGGAAAATGAGCCATGGGAATCGCGGGACACAAGGCTGCCTCCGGGTACATATCAGGAGAACTCGGATGGTCAACCTTCGAAGCCAAGGAGGCTCAGAGCCAGATCCGCTCCTTCACACGAATAAGTGCGACGGATCCCATCAGGTGGCCAAGGATAATTCAATCCATGATGGTAACTGAGAATATCACTGAAGCGATTCGTAGACTGGAACTCTTGAGAAAGAAATATTCATGTTTGGACATCCCTCTTGAATGCGGTGAGAATTGAAGACCCAAGCTCGGCCTCTTCAATATAGCCGTTAGGAAGCGCATAAGAGGAAAGACGGACCAGACATGGAGGGAGGCAATGAACTTCAAACCAAGTCTGACCCTACATCGAGAGTGAAGAGAACGAGGTCTCACTCCATTTGGGTAGTATACAAACGACCGGGGAAGCGCACTGATGGCACTGGCCCGGGCGGGAATGCGGGCTGGCGAGCAGAGAGCATCGTTCCAATTACAAGGAAATGGACATGGCTCATGTGAAACCGATTCATCGGCAATGCGAAGAAATGATTGATGGAGTGTCTTCCTCGACTGCTGCCTCACCCTGGATCGGGCAGGCCACTCCGAAGGCGATGAGCCGATAACCTCATGATGCTCGTGTTCTTCACGATTTTTCACGAGTTCCTGGAAGAACAGGTCGGAGAAACGTCGACGATCGATCGATTTTGAAAGTTTTCGCTCCAACCCACACCCGAAACTGACAGAATTCGAGAATCGGCTGCGATTTGAGAATCCCATAGCGGATATGAGAAACCCCCAAATACAGCCCCAGATCCCCTCCCGTACTGAGGACGGAAGACGATAATCGAGATTCAATCGGAAACAAACCTTCTGTTTCTGTACTGGAGCCGGGAAGTCCCTACTAGCTGCTACTGATTTTTACAGATTCAGAATTCTACAACCGAATTTTCAGAAAAGCTGGTCTCGGTGAGAGGCATCGCTTGTAAGACGAATCGCTGCGTAGATGCTGCAAATCGTGAACCGAATCGGAGCAGAAGGATTCGACATCAATGCGTCATCTCATACGTTGGATCTCCAATCGTGCCTTCATCCCAACTTGCACTATATTGTGCCTGATGCAGTGCTTCCCGAACTTTTTTTCATGACGACACCGCTCGGTATCGCCTACATCTCAAATATGGGGATCCAAACTCTGTTTCTGGAAATTTCAAGGGACTCCCGCATTCCTCGTTGAGTCTCAGTCTCACTGCGAAACTCCGTGCTCGATTCGCATGCTGTCCTATACAGTTTCCGGAAAGCATTTGTGTACCCCCCTAGACATTGATATTCGTTCCACGTGGCTCTGAGTCGGAGCGGGAAATGTATACTTTGCCGAAATCGCGACTGATGGGAACGGGATGAACAACGAGGAACGTCATTCAATCCCCAGTGGGGTCATTCGCTTTGTGGCTCGTTCCGGGAAAACCAATCGAACGTTGGCGGCTGAGGCAATGAGCTCGGGAGAGGCCTCGACCTTACTTGAGGCTCGCGGAGCGTGACTCGGCTCTGGTGGAATGATGGTCGACCGCGCCCGAGGTGGCTCGGTAGGTGCCCAAACACGCACAGGAGCTACAGGAAGCTGTTTTCGTGCAACACCCGTTTGAACCGCTGCTCAAGCTGTCAGGATGCCTCCAGAAGAGATGACACCAATACTGATTTCTGGAATGATAAGGAGTGATCGCCGCAACGTGGAACCTCAGACGAAACATGCATCGATCGCCACAAGTCGCTGCAATCAGTGAAGACTATGACTCCGGGGCATGATTGGAGATGGCCATTTCGTACAGCGTCTAATCGACAACAATCAGACATTTCTCAGAACGATTTCGAACTCTATCTGGGCTACTCGGAGGATCCGTTCAATCCTACTCTCACGTAGATCCGAGAGGTCGTGTCCATACTCACCGGACTGTCTGTCCGATGAATATCGACGAGCTCGATGGGTATGGAGACGCGTTTTGGATGGCAGAGGACCCGGTTGGCGGGAAGACAGCCCACATCATCCCATATTACTCTGCTTGGAAACTTATCCAAGCGAGGATCACTCCAAGAGTATCAGTTAGTGCTTCATAAGACTCGGTCCGATTGTGATTCTATGGAAGAAGAGAGAATCGGTGAAACGATCGGAATAATGTTGACTATCCGAAGTACCCGCCAAACTTTTTTACCTAGGCCCATGAAACATGGAAGAGCCCTCAATGCCTGAGCGGCAACTTCCATGCTAGAGGAGGGTATCTCGTGATCGGATAGCTCAAACTAGCATATTCACCATGAAATTCCCGGCTATCCCAAACGAAGGGAACAAACTTTTCTGACGAAAATCAACTTATTGTCCAAATTTCCCGGCAGAGTAAACGTTGCTCCCTTGTCGATGGATGTCCTTTCGATGAAGGAGTTTCCGATCCAGTCTATTCCGAGACTCGATAAGCTCAGTCGACGGCATATGAACGCACGGAAGACAGCTTTCAACAGGAACGAGAACAATGAATGGCACAAGCTCCAAGAAGAATCGAGCCCGGATGACATATTCGGATTGCATTGAATGGAAACGATCACTGGCAGTATATTCGACGATTTTAGCATCAAAAACGAGGGCTCTGTCACTCCTGGTCAGTGTCATTGGACGATCGCACAATGGCTTATTCAGACCTTGTGCCCTTCTTAAACAGAAACTTCTTCCAATTTTCGAAACCACCTCGAATTCTGCGCAAAACATGAAGTTCTTCGTTCTCCTCTTGGCTGTCGGCCTCGCTTTGGCACAGGGTGAGCAACTTCGACCTCACCTTATCGTTACCCGAAATCATTACAATTCAGTCTTCAAGACCGTTTCCACCGACCATGAGCATTTTGTGCATTCAGAGGATCCAACCACTGAGTCCACTGCGACCACCGACTCATCTGGAAATCAGGACTGCGACGGTCGCGGGAAACTTATAAGCCGCATCGGCTGTACTGAGACTTGCAGGAGGCCTTGGAAGTTCGGAGAATCACCCATCTTCACCGTTGCAATCGTCGGCGAACCGTGCAAGGTCGGTTCGAGGGAAACTTGATCGGCCGCTACCGATCAAATAGGAGAATACTGAACTTCTTGATCTGAATTCGAGCCAAATCCGTTACAGACTACCCGCCGATCCGAGAAAAACGATGGAAAGTGTGAAGTTTCGTCCCGATCCAAGTACATCGGTGTCTGCAAAGCTCTATAAGGAGGAGACGGGGAAACAGTCATAATTAAATCCTCTTGCATGAAATTTGTCGTCTTTTGAATGTCATCCAAAGAAGTCCGTGCATCAAATTTGGGACATTTCCGGGCTCGTCGGCGTCGGAACAACGCAAGAAGCGTACGCGAGGCGTAATTTCCCGATGTTTGACCGTTTTCTGCTCTCCACCTTGTGCGCTTTGCAGTTGGGCTGGAATCCCTGCAATGCATGGATGCAATGAGAAACGACGAGCCTTACTCCCCGAGTCCTCTCGCCCAGAAAGGCAGAGGAGAGAGCTTTAGTGGATGCAAGCCCCACACTGGGCAGGAGTCGCGAGGACTCCTCGGGCCTGCGTCAGGCATTCCTCTCTACTCTATGAATACCAAGAGGACAAGAAAAAAAATGGAGTCCGTTAGGGTTTACGACCGTGCAGTCTCAGAACTAGGATACGCCACAGGCATTATTCCGGGTATCGAAATATGTGATTGGACCCACTTCGTCGGCGACGTGTCCGTAGACTCTCCGGAACCCGTGCCATCCCGAAACGTCGTCCGACCTTGATGGAGCTTAGGTTTTGGAAATTCCCCGCTCGCAAAGCCATTCGCGGAAGACGGGTCTTTGAGAGACTCGACGGAAGTCAGGACAAAACCGTAGGGAACGACGTCTTCCAGGAGTATCGTAGAGCTTTGTTAGAGTTGTTCTCTACGTTCTGCTCAAGAACGACTTTGCGTGAGAATGAAGTTCGGTGGTGATGTATCCGTGGACAATTCGTGAACTTCATTTTCAAGGGAAACTCGTCCGATCAGCATGTGTTTTGGGTAAAGGAGTATCTCGCACAGCACACGGGGTGTTACCTGCGCGTTCACAAAAACGTCATCAAATCAAATTATAGCTTTCACTTGAAAGGTACCGGCGGATACTCGAAGCACCATACCGTGAACTTCCAACCGAACGACCAAAATGAAGCTTCAGGTCGAGGAGTATGTAGCCTGCAGCACCCTTGGGAACCCTCGTCTTCACGAAACTGTCGTCCGACCAAAATGAAGCCTCAGCTTGTATGGCTTCCCACGTGCAGGGCATGTCCGTGATCTTCATTTGCGGGAGACGGGATTGAGAGACTTCAGGGAGACCACGATGGAGCCTCAGCTAACGACGGTTTCCAGAAGCCATGAATTCTGACCAAAATACTTCAGTGTGGCATTTTTTTTTCAGTCGGGAATGCTCGAGCCCGATTTTATTTTGGCCATAACTTCGTCGATTCTTGTATTTTTCCCCAAAGTCGAAGAGTGATCCATGGAGGTATTTGAGGCCGTCATTCCGATTCTTTTCCGGAGCAGATATGATGAGAATTGCGGCCAGGAGATGGTTTTGGAAATGACCCACCTTTTTGTCGAGGTCGCAATTCCCATAGTCGCGCAAGGGGAAGCCGGTCATTGGCCAGGAAACCCATTGAAATTATCTCGTTTCCCCGGATGATGGCGAGCGAACGTATCCACCAATTTTTTCGAGGCCCTGCCTGTTGGCTAGTTTCGTTTCCCTCGCATTTCCTCTCCTAACTCCTCAACGAGGCGGATTCGAAGGTATCTCCTCCGGTGAAAATTGGTCATAAATCGGTGAATCATCCGAATATTGAGCTGCAAAGTCGATCCGACGATTTTCGATTTTCGCAGGGAATCACCCTTATTCAGTTTTCCGCCCTCGGTCGCCAAAATCACCCTTGACTTCAGGTGAATTCTTGATACGATTGGTTGCCGTTTTTTTGGGAAACACGATACCTTCAATTGGGTTTCTGTCGAATCAGCGGCTTCCCTCTGCTCGTGGAATGTGACCTCCACGAGTCCGATCCGATTAAATTTGACGTTTTCCCGAGAAATTCTAGGAGGACTTCGGAAACAAGAGTTCGGTCATTTTCAAAACCATCTGCTGGCACCGACAACTTCCAGCCTGGCGGCGACTGAAAATCAGCTGACATGCGAGAATTCCCTCGAGTGAACTGAGCCGAATTCCCTCTTATCTGCAATCGGCTGACTCTTAACCTACGATGAGAACTTACTCACCACGCCGAAGTTAGAAAAAAAAATGCGTCAAATCTTAAAATCCGCGCAAAACACTCGCCTCTGCTTGAATTTTACATCGTATCCGTACAGCGAACTCCCGTTTCCAAGGCTCATGGACTGAGTCTGATAAGATATATCCTACGTCAAAACTGGGCCGAGAGAGAGAGCGGCAAAAACTCAGCTCATTCCGAGTGACACTCATGTAAATCGTTGTGAAGACCGCCAACTCGCCGATGCGCACAATTAGTGATCCTGGGTCGGACTCATCCGCATCTTGGGAAAATTTTATGAGCCTCGCGAGTCGAGATTAACAGCTTTGGCGCACTTCGTTTAAGCACTTCTTAGCTGCGACTTGATCCGTTGAGAACGGATTATAGCCATCTGAAGATGGTACCCTCCGAGCATTCCGAGAGACTGAGTCATTTCGGGAATCTACCCAAGTGGTTGTTGAATTCAAGAATCGAACATCAGAGCGTCCTAATCTCCTCGGAACGTGTATGAGTGGATCTTCTTCCGGGGTGGAAAAATGTCGAACGCCAAACGCCTCCCAGCAAGGCTACAGGACGCAGGAGAGTGCCTACAGAACGAACGGTATCGGAATGAGATCAGACGCTTGCATGGAGGTGATCATAACTTCTATCCCAAGCTCTCGAAGCTGTCGAACTGCATCTTAACCTTTGTTTTTAGAGCTTCTTGCCCCGGTATACCAAGTCTCGTTCTTGGAGTCGGAGCATCACACAAGGGAGAATAGGCGCACCGAGATCTTCGAGGAATTCCGTTCCAAGAACCAATCCATGGCTGACGGCCCAGGATCGCCCGTCTGAACCTCAAATTCAATATGGTAGCGAATACTGAACTTCCAATGAATCTGCGCTTCGTGAGGTGGGTTCAATTGGTCATTCAACCCTTCCCAATATGCCCCCATCAGCGCGCGGATCCAGTGCCCACTCAAGCGACGCGAATAGGATTCACACTTCGCCTCGACCGCCTTGCTTTTGGTCCCTCCGCAAAATCGTCCTTGGCTCACTGAGGAGGCCGATATGAAGAATCCTTCCGGCAGAAGGGCGGCTTCTTCCCGAGCGGAGTATGCGAAAAGTCGTGGGCTCTGGTTCAACATATCCATTCGCTTACGTGACGTCCCCGAGTTACCCTTCACCGGTCGAAAATCGATGCAGTGCGTTGCTATCTAGATCGGTGGAACTTGACTTCGAAATGCTCGTAAGCCTGCGTATCCAGCACATCCCATGAATTACATAAGATGGAGCATAACCATCGGTTGGTGCAATATATCGGATTCCCTCCCGGATAACGCGCTGAATTCGAGTCTCCAGTCTCCATCGCGAGCTCTCGTTCGGCTCACGCACTCTAAAATCATAGATCCTCAAACGGATTCGGGAAATACGGATGGGAAAGTTGCGCGTTTCGAAGAGTCATCGAATCTAGAAAAGTACCAAAGCCGGAAAATATCCTGTAGCGGCTGAGTTTCAGTTGAAACCAGCTCGACCATGGTCGTTGCTTAGCTTACAGCGAATACACTGTACTTCGGATTCGCTCGCCGAATCAAGACGAGTGACACGAGTAGAAAATGACCAACTGCTCACAGTATGTGAACGTGAGAAATTCGAGGATTCGATAGACATAGGACATGGGATTCGATAGTAGGACATCATGATGTCACTACACATAGAATACTCAGCCTTTGGGTAAGAACGCTACTCAGAACATGCTCCGATGTACCAGAACAACAAGGAATCTGTGTTGGAGCATGACGGAGGATCGCTAGTTAGAATGATACTTGATAGACTCCGAAGATGCTTTTCTGGAAACTATCCCGGAATTTGCGCAGTACTGGTCTTGTCTGAAGAGAGATTTAAATGAGATGGTTCGACAGCTGAATGAACATACCGCGTTCCTGACGGAGAGTACCAAAGAAGCTCATCGGCCAAGCCTGCAACGTATTTTCAACCGACTCTCCGATGACTACATTTCTAGGGACTCCCAGCAACTCAGACCTTTAAATCAACCGATGATATTTTACGATTTCCAGTTATTTCTCCCTCCTCACATCGGAGTGCGAGAACCGTCGATTCGAGTCGGCGCTCCCCCAGTCCGATTGTTCTTCGTTGGGCGATCGGTTAGAGGAGTATCAATACTCATTTGCTGACAAAGCGAGTGGAGAAGAGAAGCGTCAAAGCTCAATTTGGTTGACGCCCTGAAATTCCGCAGGTGGCGCTGAAGAGTATGACGGCAAGACGCTTGTTCTGCATATTGAGCGACCCCGGAATCTGTTCGGAGTCTCGCCTGACACTTTGTTCCCATCAGAAGTCATCCCAATGTACTCTCATCCACATTTCCCTTCAGCGTTCTTCTCTTCAAAATATTAGTGGAGTCACGTTGATTGCGATCGGAACATCAGGATCGGAAACCACCTCGGCCATTGGTGCATTCAGAATGTGAGTTTCTGGATTAATGATAGATCTCTCCCGGGAAGCGGTGTGGAGAAGAAGCATGAATAAGAACGGTACGGACGCTGTGGGCGTAATTCCAGGAAATAAATAGTAGCTATTATTTTCTTAAACTATAGTAAGAATACTCTCTAATAGCTCTGAAAGGGAATCCAAGCAGTTCTTCGAGTTATAATCATGATCTCTCTCCGCAGCGGAGAATTTATGCCACACCAACAGCACAACTGCGAAGACTATCGAGGCGAATGAAACGAATTATGTTGAGAGCGCTGCGAGCGATGTCAACGCTGTGACCGTGCTTGTCGCGTCTGGTCCCTGAAACGCAATACTACAATGTTTCTCAAACTCTCACTTAACGAGCCTTCCTTCCGGTAATGATTGAACTCCTTGAATATCGAAGCAGCATTGGGTTCTTCATTCTTCTTCTCGGTATCGGCTCCTGCTGAAGGCAAGCTTGCGTGGGCAGAACTTTTTGAGCTCTTCATTCGTGTCCGTCGGAAGGAATCAAGCTGACAATGCAAATTTTGCAGAGAAGACGAGACCACTACGGAGGCCGCGGTCGCTCAGAGAGAATTCACCGGGGCAGACGTGACCGAGGCGGTCACGCTGAGTCATCTGGGAGGCAGGTTTGCAACGGATAAAGTAAGCGCCCACGCCGCACCCGCTGAACCGAGGTCTGGCGGAGGCCGCTCAAAGGGGGACAATCGCCGGTCTTCAACGTCGTCCTCTTTGGCGAGCCTTGCACATAGCTTCCCGGATTCCTCGGTATATATGTTAACGTGTCTCTCAACATTCTGATATATGAGACTAATTGGAGCTCCGCCTTGGCAGAACCCTCATTGCATGCAGAACCGATCATCGAGAGGGTTAGGGGCAGAAACGCTCTCGACGCCCCAGGCAGTACGCGGGGGCCGTAGAATGTTTGAACTCGGCTCTGGAATAACTTGTGATGCCTGAATTCACCGTTTTAAGGGTCGATGGATGGGTAGAAACCATCGTGGTTAGCTCGAACAACGTAACGTAATCGAAATAATTCATATGGATGGATTCCGATCATGGTATACATCATGTGATTCCACAGCGTAGTCCGCTCTCAATATATGGAGGGTGAAAGAATCGGCTCGGAGGGAGGCTGACGTGTCATTCATGACTCAGCCGCTTGGTTCGGAAAACTCCTCCCTGGAGCCCCTATGTGTACCGGAGAATCGCCGTTTCCTTCGCGAACTATCAAATGTACTTTGAGCCAGTTCCGACGACGAAGCCAGAACGGAGACATATCGGCAAAGACGAACATATACTTCGAATCAATCTTCGAACAGCGTGTGCAGTACGTTCCGTGTCATAATAACGAAGGAGGTCCCCATCCATTCTCTTCGGTGAATGATCATCGAGGATGGGTTCTTGGACTCCCGGATCTCCGATGAGCGTTCACATGATGGCCGTTTGGCAATTTCTTGAACTCCGAGAGGGACCAAGCGTAGAGAATCATCATCGATCAGAGAAAGTGTTCAGAGACTCCGAAGATTCTCTGGAGAAAATCTTGTTCCTCTGAGGTCGCTGTAAACGCGAGGGTCTTCCCTCCGAGCTATTCTCCAACATTCGGAGTCAATATTTTACAAAGTTGTGTTCTGTTGAGGGAAGCGAGTATTTCATTATGAGAAACCTTCCGTATGAACCGGGTCGAGTTCGCTTGTGTCGCGCATTCTTTCACTTACATGTCTCTATCAATGATATCTCATTGACAAGATGAAAAAAGAGGGTAACTGCTCATAACCTTGGATCCTCGGTGGGACTCTCCTTTTTGATAGGGCCACAGATGTATAGAATCAAATCTTCCCGTTGGCAGGCAGAACTTCCAAACGGGAAATGCCTTCGCTGTCGAGGTCCTTCCATAGCCCAACTGCTTGCTTTGTGGACAGCGATTCCCCTCTCCCGTCCAAACCCTAGAAGGTAAGCATTTGAATCCTATCCCGTCGACGTGAACCTGCGTCGTTCCCGTAAATAATGTCATCGAGACAAACTCTGAGCATAGGAGAGCATTCCAGTCGCTTCATCTCCTCGAGATGAGCACAGTCGAGGAAGCCGCCAGATTTGCCGGCGGGAGGCCTGCCGTTATTAGGATCGATGGGGTGGAGAGCAGTCTTAGTAGTTATAGTGCCTTGTGTCGCCGAATGAAGCACCCGAGTCGGACTGAGGATCTGGAGAATGCCGTTCCTGCTGACGCACGTAAGAGAAGCCGACTCAATGGCAAACTCATCAGGGAGAGAGCCGAACAATCCGCTGTGGAGTGACAAAACTACAAGCTTGAGTTGCTGGATGTTAGGCTACACCGATCAAGGAAGCAAGCTGAATCACGTTCCACGAGCGGTGCGGGGAGAGAGCAAAAACTGACCATGAAGCGACCGAAGAATGGATGGAGTCAACATATCAATCAGTCATTCATGACTACAACATTGACCGAATTTACAATGCGAGTCTTGTCTTTCTCACAAAGCTGCTCCTTCCGACACCTTGGCCCCGGACGAGAGGATTCCGACAGGAGGCGAAGTCTAGAAGGACGGACTGGCGATTCCTTCCGCGTCAAACTCTAACGGGGTCGGACCAGGAACCCCTTTATCAGCAGGTTCAAAAACTCCTTCTTCCATACTCCACTGAGATGATCGCTTAGATGATGGGCTGGATTCAGTAAAATATTCTGCAGGAGATACCCTTTGTAGCGACGAAGACTCATTTCATGAGCTCGATGCAGCGGGAGCTTTGAAGAACAGTGAAGTTGTTTTTATACCCTCGAACACATCTTCATTGATCGAGGAATCGTTCGAGCAACGGAAGTCCATTATCGTATGCGGAACTAGCGAATGATTCCACGAGAGTTGGTCGTTGGCAAGACCAAGGAGCCTACATGGTAATCAATCAATATTCTCCGAACGCTCCACCTCCTGAAACACTCATGGGCAATGATTACATGCGACACAATGCGCATTTGCTTGAGTGAATCTGAAGCCCTCGCAAGTGACTTGGGAGCGGGAGGAGGTGACCTAGGAACGGACGTTCCAGGACCGGATGCAATCACAGAGAAGAATTCGGCGAGGTCGTAGGTACTGATGCCGAGATGGAGAGCTCGAGAAACACGTTTGATTCACAAATCTGCGAATCTAAGGGGTCGAGAGTGGATGAGCCTAGTGGCGAAACGCGTATACGAGGGAGACAGCAGTGAAGGGCTGTAGTTCAAAACGATGTTCGGAAATATTTGCGGGAAGAGGAAGCCTGGCGAAGCTCCTCCGACGTACGCCTATTCAGAACGCCTTGGAAATTCTCGACCAAACGCGACGGAAGTCAAGGGCCTGCTCGGTTCATGTCGGAAATGTTCTCCAAACCGGCTGAGTATCTCAGTAGTGGTTTCATCCGTGGAGACTCGTGAGTAGATGGGATGCTGGTTTCAGAACGAGCCGATGGCCGATGGAATTCGCGTCGTACTTTCAAGCGGCCAGTTTCCGTGTCGGTTCCGTGCTCAAGGAACTTGTATCTTTCCCCGGTGCCTTGGATTGCAATGGACACATGTTCTGAAATCAGGTGCATAAAAACCCTATTTTCCGGAAATTCGACCGAAAGGGTTCTTATACATCGGATATTAGGGAGCGCCAAGACGGGAGGAAGATCCCGACGGGCTGACGCTCGATGCCAGCCCTATAAGAGATACAGAAGATTCGTCCTCTCAATATCAAGACTCATCACATACGAATATGCTGCGGAGAACAGGTATCGATTCCAGCTTCGTCAGGTTAGGCTGAGTCCATTTTCTCCGAACTCCGTGGTACTCTCGGCCAATCGCTCGATCTCGCTGAAGAGGGGTCGCTAACTGAGCCTGCTCTCCCGTGTCTCTTGTGAACTTTCGGGGACTTGAAGTCTGTTCAGCGGGGGCAGGCTAGTGAAGAGTGGACAGGAAAGCTCCTGAGCATCGCACGAATACCGTGTGTTTTGAACTTGCCAGCGATATGACTGGCATCCGACTTTTCAGGAAATTGTAATCCTACCTTACCTGCTCATCAGAAGCCATCGGTTTCGCAGCCAACAGACTTCCGATCGTCAGTTTTTTAGTTCGAGGCTCTATTTTACGAACATCGGTCGAAGTTTTTGCATATTGACATCTGATTCTCATTCCCAACCGCGAATCCTAGCTCTCGTAGAGCTTCCTAAAAAGCTCATCGTCGCTCGAATCGTGGGATCGTCGCTTAAGAGATGGACTTCCGCCTCATAGTTCGAGACCACCGGCGTGACACGACGTAGCCGAAACTGTGGGGTGAGCATCTCGTTGAAATGATGTAATGGAAGGAACCCACGACGTCATAACACGACTCGATGGAATACGTCACCTGCATTGGAATTTTTTCGTGGTGTGCCTGAGGTTGAGGATTAGAAATTGAACGATTTTCGGAGAAATTCCCATGGTGAGCGACATTTTCAAGAGTTGGAAAGAATTTTCCAGACGTGACCGGTACCACTTTGCCATCTGAAACTATTGGAATCGTCTCAGATACGTCAAAGCAGTCGCCACCTGACATTCTCGAGAGCGGCAGAGGTGGCCAGCCCTCTGCTCTCTATCATTGAATGAGCTTTGCCTGAAACCCTCCGAGCATGGAAGGATGCTGCCTTCCTCAACCTTTCCACGAGCGAACCGCGAAAGGTGACTCCATCCTGCGGTCCAAAGGGCGAATTTACATCGAACTCACTCCAGATGAATGTGCAATCCGAGAGTTCAGATATAAACAACGGGTGGAACCGGAACTGAGCTACTTCCCCCGTGTTCGGAGAGCGATTCGGAAGTCGATCCCCTATTTCACAAACAACCTCTGATGAGAGAGAACCCGATGTGATGGTCAGCGGAGTGGACAGCGATTCTGTGATGTATATCTGATGTTCTTCGTGGGGAAGAACCAACTTTTTCAACTGTCATGGTCGGAGTGGGGTGCAAAAGTCGTTTATCACAGACACCCGCTGGGCAAAGTCTACTCGAAGTTCCCTCGTTCTCGCTCGCGACAGCGGTGACAGCAGGGAAATACTCCTCGATTAGGCTGCACGGAGCTCGAATAATTCGTCAAAAATATCTTTGCCTGACAACATCGATTCTGTTTAGACGGTCAATGATGTCAATCATTCACAGAGTTCCTCTTTCGAGTCGGCTCCTGCATTGAATCTTTCGTCAGCAACTCGCGTTTGATGGCACTTCGTGGGGTATCCGAGGTCATGCAAGAACAGTCCAAGGAGAGAGCATTGAAAATAGGAGTCGAGCTCGTTGAAGTACGAAGTTGCTCGATTTTGCAGAGGATATCGGTATCGACTTCCTGGGAATCGACGAGAATCTGCCGTCCAGCTTGCGGCGCTTCAAGAAAAGAGAGTCATCAACCGCAAGACAATGAGATGAGCAGACTGCGCCCAAGGCGGAGCGTCGGAATATGTGAGAGAGTAAGATGCAAAATAAGTTTATCCAAGGTTTGTTAGTCCATCGGCTTGTATTCCGACGATTCGACCGGACGAGTACGCGTGGCCTCGATCACGTTGAGGCGCCATCTGCAGAGGAGAGAGAACGGGAAGCAAAGTAAGGGGGAACGATCGGGGACGGCGACATAGCGAGGATCAAGTTCTGTATTGGAGGCCACAAACCTTCCTTCCGAGATTTCTGTGAACGCATATAAAGGTGTCTTGTGTGTCAGGGGGGAGGGAACAGGGTACCTATTCGGGATGTCATCGTCCAGCTCAGGAGAGTCGACTGACTGGTTTCCAAACCTCTCATTTCATGATATCTCCGAATCCAGTTCCAAATAGACTCTGCCGCAAAATTATGCGCGTTGCCCTGTTTTGCCACACAACTTCCGAATGGATTGTCCGACTGAGCTGGTACCTGCCCAGAGTTTGCGTTTTACTTTGGGAAGCAAGACCCTATCAGAGGAATTCCAATCGCCTTCGTCTCCGAGGGAAACACGACGGAACACACCGAATTCATAAGTATCATTCTGATGCAGAGTTACACGCGCACCCCTGATCTCGCTGTTACTTCAGGAGATAACGCCCGATCGAGCTGAAAGCCCATGCTTGGATCCCGTATTACGAGACAGGATGCCTTCGTCAGACTTCCAGAGACATTTCTGGAGAAGTTCCCGTCGGTTTTCTGATCGAGAGAGTATGATGATGGAGGAAACCGAATCAGCGCACACAATGGAAATCGGCGATTCCAGGTCTTTCCAGTATTCTCCTCACCGAAGACAGAAAAAGGGAACTCTGACGAAGTCATTGTGATTCGGAGTATAAAATTCAAGCACCCGCGGGTTTGAGCTGAATCGGACGTTTTTTTTCCAGAGGTAACGGCGGAAAGCGGGCTATCCGCACGATTTCGCAGAAGAATGAACCCTAGTTAGCGTTTTATGTGATGTTACCCTCGGAATGGAGGGCGACCGGAACTCCGTCTATGGAGTCATGATCCTTCCAGTGGAACCCGACCACTGTACGAATTCGGGCTCAATCAGACATCCCAGTCAGGAAATAACCAGAAACATAGGGGTGCGCGCATGATTTTGACCAGAGCGTACTCCAGGTGATCCCCGAATGCTTCCCGGCTGGAGTGCTCTGTTGGCTGCTCAAGGTGTGAAATAACAGAAAACTTCTGAGTATAGGGAGCCCTCGCATAAAGCGGTGTCGCTCAGTGCGAATACGACAGTTCGGTTGTCCAATGGGCAAACACAGGGATCTGAAACGGCCGTGCGATCATAAACATCTCCGAGCATTTCATTTTTTTCGAGTTTCCAGCCTATTTTCCACGGGATCCACATCGTGCGGCTCCCGGTGGTATGGGCCTTGGAACTGCGCTATGTCAGGACAATCTGTAGAGAAGGGAGACAGTTCCAGAGACGTCCTCGGCTCGACCTGATTGTGAGAGGGGAAAGTAGAGGAATCAGAGGACGTCAAGAAGGAGATTTCATTCTCCACTCAAACAGTCACGACGAGAGGGGACAAGATCTAGTTCCGGAGCGAATGTCCACCAGAATCGAGTCAAAGTTGAGAATAGGTCTCATTTCACCTCTCATTTGAGTCGGCCGAATGCGAAATGCTGCATGGGCAGAGAGGAACTCCGGAGGGAGCGGACTTCGAACCAACTTCGGAGGCTGCCCAGCGAGCTTTCCCAGAATCTCAAAACAACGTCTCAAAAGGCACGAGGTCGTGAAGCCATCGGTGATGCTTTGTGCCTGCGAGTGGGAGAACCTATCTGGCGACGTGAACTCCCTTCTTCATCAGGAGACCCGAAATCCCGGAAGCAAATGAGATTGGGTTAGCCGATCCCGGATACTCACAATCGGGGAAAGAAAATAAAACAGGAGGTGAAGAGTCAGAGAATTACGAGAATGATGAACAGATAATCCAGCTGTGGTACGTGTTGAAACTTTCAGCGCATGTACACGATTCGCGTCAGAACACAGTGGACGACGCACAAGCTCACAACTCCGCCGAAAATAATGGGAAATCGAGAATTCAAGGAGGATTGTGTCCAGATAGCGCTTTGTCACCCTCGTCTTTTGACGGACAATGGCATCGATGCGCTCTCGGATTCTACTTAACCGGCAGCAACTTTCGAATTCCAAGAATCTTTGCAGACACTCCGCAAACATGAAATTCTTCATCTTGTTATTGGGCGTTTGCCTCGTTTTGGTGCAAGGTACGCATGGAGACTCTAGCAACGCTCCTAACCTACGCGAAGGAATGAATCTGTGTCTCATCTTTGAGAGCTCAACGGAGGGCCGATTTCAGGGGAGACCACCACCGAATCCGCAGCCACCTCCACAGCAGGAAGTACTGAGGCGGTCACCGAGGCGGTCACTGAGGCGGTCACCGAGGCGGTCACCGAGGCATTCGTAACGAGGCAGGTTTGTGACGGCCGGGGCAAACTCGTCACTCGTGTTGGTTGTTTGGAAACCTGCGCGAGAGCCATCAAAATCGGGCAGTTGCCGGTCTTCACCACGATTCGCGTTGGTGAACCCTGCAAGGTGAGCTGGAGCGGACGAATGGCGCCGAGCGAGAATTCAGAGTTTCTGAGAATATTATGCTCAGTGAACGGTACTGACATTTCAGACTAGTCTGCTCTCCAAGAAGAACAATGGCATCTGCGAGAAGCGGACTCGTCTCGGATTGAGTATTCCCGTCTGCAAGGCTCAATAACGCATGGATAGTCATGAACCTTCGTCGAACTCATCGGTCAGGAGTCCTTCTGTAACAGAGAATAAAGCTGAGCTCAGTGCGTTCACAGCCAAGTTCTTTCTCGGGCGTCGAAAGAATATTCTAGCGCACTGGAATCGTACTCATCGTCGCAGCCACTTCCGTTTCGCGCTCCCCTACTCTCCCTGGCGAGCTCTGATAGCTTGCGCTGGAGGTATGGGACTTTCACCGAGAGAGACCCCTTCGTTGCCCAGTCGCGGTCCTGCTGCAGAGCCCATTCAGCTAATGAATCATCTTCCAAATCGAATTCCGACCCTCCGCTCAATGCTCAGAGAGCTCATCGGACACGAGCCCTGCTTTGGAGGAGGAGAGTCGGGTGTGATTCGATCAATGTATACTCACCCCGTGACAGATCTGGGAAAACACGCAGGATCCTGTCTGAGACGAGGCAGAATATCTGTTTGCTGATTCGGGAATCGACAGATTGCACCGGACAGATCGCTCACTTGACTTGAATGCAGGTGCTCTGCCCCACTCGATTTTGAAGTTTATGCCGAAAGTTCAGGCGTTACTTGGCATCAGATCATCGTTTGGAAACTCTATGAGGTCATTCCGCCTTGAGCATCATGGCCACCAACGAGACTCCGATTCCGACATGTGGATAAGCCCGAAGGTATTCAGTTTTGCGTACCCTTCATCTTCAAGCTATTCACCGGATGCGGAACCAAAACGGGCGGCGGTTGCTCCTCGGTTCCTCCTCTGCGCGAGGCAGAATTTCCCTCCTCTCGGCCGGTCACCGGACGCAGCCAACCCGGAGCGTCCTCAGGATTGATCAAAAGTATCCAATATTCAAAAACACGTGATCGGAAGTTCCCGTGGCGGACGGTCAAATCATCAACCGACTGTACGTCATGGGTTCCTAGCAACCATTCGTCGACATTTTCCACAAGCGGTTAACACCTGGGGCTCCGGTTAGATCGATACTCGGGCCCCGGAGGATTGGACGCGACCCATCGTATTTCCCACGACTCACAACTTGGACTCGAATGAGCCAGATTTCCGAATTCTGCACTAGTTGATACAGGGATAACCGTCTGCAGGAACCTGACTCGGCGTTCCGCGAAACCATCCAAGGTACCAACCCTCCCGATTCGAGCTCGTTCTATGAGCCGGGAGCCGTCATGAGAACTCTCGATATTTGTCCCCGCCAACATTGGAATAACACGATGCGTCCTCGAGCATGTTTTTTTTCCTCCGAGTACATGCGATTTCATTGAAAGGCGGGGAAGCACGGCCACGCGTGTCAGAAGCATCGCCGTACAAAAGCTGGTGGAAACACCAGGTTTCGGAGGTCATCTCGAAAATTCCTATTTCCTTCAATGAGGATGACAACATCGATTCCGATTCCCCATATGAGCATAGCTTTCCCCCCCTTCTCTAGGGTTCTCGACAGCCCGGAATCTTCCAGAGCCCGAGCTCAAGTAACAATCCGGTTCGAGTGTCCCGTTCCTGGGATACTCTACGCCCGATACCAAAGTGTCCTCACAGCTATTGATCTTGGTGTGCGATCGGAAACTTGATCAATTCATGCCAAGATCCTATCGCAGCAGCGCGATGATGGTCGTCATCTGATTGATGAGCCTCGAGTACTCACATGTCATGCTCCTTCCGGTGGGTTCAGATTGCGCGTCCAACAGGTGGCGAATCTGAACTCCATTCATCGAGTCTTTCGAGAGGTTTGCAACTCTCTGATTCTCGGTCTCTCTCCTGAATTCTCACAAGCGAACCTTCGATATCTTGAAACTTAGATCCGGCCCAAACGGTACGCATCAGATCCTACATCAAAGAGAGGAAAAACGTCCGCCGTCGTTCTGAGCTGAAGCCCCCCCCCCCCTCCCCACAAAGAATAATTTGAGCGATTTTTCATATTCGACCGCTTTGTACAGGGTTTGTTCTTCAAGCTGCAACATTTTCGTGGCCTCCGTGTTCCGAGCTGTGTTTCGGTCAAATTTTAGCCGATCCGGGAATTTTTTCTTCGATTGGTTTCAGGAACGGATCAGTGTTGCGTTCTCCAGACCTCGCCGAAGTTTTCCTCAATTCAATCCATGGCCCCTGAAGGAACCTACCAGGAAATCGCCTATTCTCAAGCGATTTAGAAAAATTGAAAACGGAAAGATTATTCCCTAAACCACCCAAAGAACGCTCGAGAAAACGCGAAGACTGGTTGCGAATCGGAGAAACGGTATCCAATACGAGATGGCCCTAAATTGAGACCTACAGACCCTCTGCAACCGCCACCGTGGGGAGCGTTTTTTTGCCACCTCGGAAGTAACTGGGCGCTCATGTCATGTAATGGTCAGATAGGTTCCGGAATCACCCCTCTATGACGCGATGCCCAAGTACGAAACGAGTCCCCGACGTCCGGAGGACAAAGAAGGAAACCACATCTTCAAATACAAAGTAAGCGAACAGAGCCGCCACCGTATTTGTTGGTTCCTTGCCGGAAAGAAATCTCGCAGGCGATCGAAGCTCTGAAACCCCATATTTACGTAGGTCAAGCCTCATCGAACCTTGGCTTCACGAACTCAGGCTGGGGAGCTCTGAAGAAGCGTCGAAAAGTCGGCAGGTGTCATGACGGCTACGAAGAATAACAGCTCGGAAGAGTCGCGAGAAATCAAAATTTTTCTCCCGAACCAGGAGCCGTTCGTCGCGATGACTTTCTCCAGTCTGCTGCGCATACCAAAATGTTGGCGCGTTTTAAGGCCGGGACTTGAGATGAGCGTCCAGTGACTTTCGAGGTGAAAAATGAGTTATCGGATCGACCCGGCCACTTTGTTTACGCGTGATTTGGCTCGAAATAAGAAACTTTTGCCATGCCTCGAATAGCAACATGTCAGATGTGTTTTTTCAGCACAAAGCGAATCCAAGAGGTCTGATAGACTCAGTTTCTTGCAATGATTCAGGACGAGACGTGCTCCAGAAGAAAACCTCGACTCCTCGGAGTTGGGGTGGATTTCCAAAACCTGGTGACACTTTTTCAAACGAAACGCCGCGCAGGATTTGAGGATTTCCGGCACTCGGACCACCGTATCGTCACAGCCTCCGTTCAGTCCGAGCCAAATCTCGCTGTCTATTCGTTGGAACGAAAATTTCCGTCACAAGCCGCCTAGCATCGAACCTGGCATGCGGTAATCCTTGTTCGAATCATACCCATAGAGACGACATGTCATACCGGGATCAGAACGACGAAAGCAGCACTGTCTGCGTCATGTCCACAGAATGCATTCTTCGGCCCGCGACCGTGGAAGTTGCGAGAGACGACGGTAGCCGAGACAGCCCGTCATCGATCACGATGCGCAGTGCGACCTGCTAGATCCTTACAGGAGAATACATAGACTGTTTTGATTTCGTCGAGCCTACACAGCATTTTGTTCGCAGCTCTGCAAGGATGAAGTTATTCCTGGTACTGATAGGTGTTACTGTTGCGGTTGCACAAAGTGAGTCCAGGGGCATGGAACGGTAGCCTGTGCTCCCCCGCAGAGTGTTCGAGGGAAGGAAGGAACCGTCGGGAAGCTCAAAATCTCTCACAAAAAGCTCCGTGATGGACCTCGCTATCGTGGAGACACTAAGAGCCGCTATTTGGAACTTTGCAGCCGACTTGACGACTCCATCCGTCGAGGGCTCAACCGAAGTGACTTCCGTGACAGAGACAGCCTTCGGACAAAGCAGCACCGATGGCTCAATTTCCGAAGACACTTCCCAGACCGGAACCACAGAAAGCTCCACCGAGGCGTCAACAGCCAGTCCCGATGAGCGCTGCGAGGGAGACAAATTCGTCTATTCCGAAGGATGTTTCGACTATTGCATGAAGCAGGTTGACAAAGAAAACGTCCACATTCGCGAAGTGTATCCTGTTTTCGTGGAGAACAGAATTTGCAAGGTGAGCTAACGGAGGAGGGGTTCGCCCACCTGGCTGGTATTCCTTTCCGGGGTCCACTAATTCTCCGCTTTCATCCCATCGCAGATCTATTCCCGCCTCTGGTTCTTCTTCGTCTCAAAGGAGGGAGTCTGCAAAAGGCAGGAAGTCACTCGTGGCGGGCGCACTCAAGTCCGCGAGGTTTGCCTCCTCTCCGAGGTCGACAACTGAGATTGTCAAGATCGGTATGTCGCAATAAATTCCCGAAGACAGATTCTCCGGACCAGTTCATTGTTGGAACTTCTTTTTGGTACTTCTCCATTCTTCTCTGAGAGCGATACGAGGTATTCCGGGTGGAATGTCGAATTGACGGAAGAATCCCTAGTTAAGACGGGCGGTTGAAATCGAGTTTCACAGCTTGAAATCTCCGGAATCGAGTTGAACTGAAGGAGCGGAACCAGCTACGTCGCGACGGACCTGAACGTCCGCGATCGGCTCTACGGAGACCAAGGCGTGATAAGCGAAGCAGGGCCTTCTTCCATCCGCATTCTCTCGACGGAAGCCATCAGCTTAAATGTAGAGTCATCTGCGAGGGACAAGACTCTTTGAAGGGAATAGATCCTCAGATTGTCTCACTCAGGATGCCTGAAACTCCGGGAGCAGACGGCTCTGGATAGGTGGATCCTTCCACGCGATCGTCGAACAGGTCGAGTTGTTTCGCATTCCGGGAAGCTGCGAGGAGGATCAACAATGGAACTATCGACTATGTTGACGAGCAAGGTTGACTCCATCACTCTGATTGACGTGTATTGATGGAAGCTTAGCATCAGCAGAGTGATGACGTTCGAGAGAGCGAGGAACAGAAGGGGAAACCAAACAAGGGAGTGGAGAACACGCGGGAGCCGCAGCATGAGAGAGAAAAGAGAATGCGGGAAGCTTTTCCGGCAGGCAGGGTTGAGTCCACAGGAGGCTCTCGTAACCGCTCGACGAAGAGTTGCCAGCTCCCGAATAGAATGATCAAAAGTGAATGCCCTATGCATTTCCATGATTCGCCTTTCATTCAAGGTGGGGTAATAAGCTCAGCGGCCGGTGCGTTCCGGAAACCTCCAATTCAGGCCATGGCAGCTGCCGTCCATGTCCCGGTACTCTTCCAACGCAGCGTCGAGGGAGCCGTTGCCCAACTCGACTTGCGTGACTCTGTTCTTGAGAGACCGGCCACGGAGGAACATCTGGGGAACATTTCGCCGCCGATTTCGAGTCAAGTTTTTTTTCAGAATTTGGGAGTGTTTCGAGTCCATCGGCCTGTACCCGATGGTACAATCTTAAAATCAAAAATCAAAGACGTGATGGCCTTGAGCAAACGGTCGGAAAGGAGCTCAACGCTCCTCAGGTCTCCGAGAAAGTTGAACGCATCGGAACGACGAGACTTCTCCGAGGGATTCAGAGCTCGTCAGCTCCCTCGCCGATGATCTGCCTAATGGGATGATCACTGAGGCAAGGCCGAGCCACTCTATGGAGCGGCCCAGGTACAGTGAGTGGGGAGACGCGCAAATATATCGGAACATAATTGAGGGCCACACGTGTCCACGGCTCTCTGTCCCCATCGTTCCCCGTATGATTTTCTACTCTCAATAGAGAGCTGACTCCCGGTTCTCCTGTTCTTCGTTCGGTTTCCGGCGACGGATGAGCGATCCGATCGAGACTGGCCCGACGAATGATCGAGAGCTCGATCGAGGAACACAATTTGTCGAAAACAACGCGGAAAACCAACCACAGAATGAAGGATTTTCTCGTGAAGGCATGATGTCGACTCGTTGGAAGGACGGCAACGATCCTATCGGGCACCTTTCCATGCCGGTTTATCACGTAGCAGCAAATCCGCAAACGTCGAAACTCGATAGAGGAACAGTAGGAGAGCTACCACCCTACCAGTAGCCCGACGCGAGCAGCAAGGAAAGATTTCTTATGAAGGCTGTGGGCTGCGGCGAGGTACATACGGAAACGTAAGAGACTGTGAGGGATGCGTGGGAACGTCTCCTAAAGACGCGGCAAATTGCTGGGTTCCTCAAAGCTATTCCGTACAGGGGGAGCAGGACGCGGAGCAGTTGAAGCTCCAGGAAGAGACGCGTTGGATGGACATCCGCTCTGAAGTGTGTTGGATGGCTTTCAAGGACGCGAATACCCCCAGTCATTTCAGTTCCTCATGCTCCGAATTCTCAGAGTTGAGAATGAAGATCTGGGATCGCGAGATGCATGAGAAAGCTGAGCATTGTCGTGTCCACCGAGTCCACTACTAAAAGTGAACCCGAGACTTGTTTAGTCACAGCCCTTCTTTCAAAACTCCCGTAAGACACAAACATCCCCGCATGGAAAGGCTGCTGCTCGCATGTTATCGATTCTGATCGGAAAACCGTTCGAGAAATCTCAGTGATCTGGCTGTGGAAATGGCTCTGGATCTGCTTGAGGTTTCTGAGCATCTAAATAAGTTTTTAACTTCCACGGGCCGGATATTGGCGATGACTTAGGGATCAGTGGCAACTCAATGCTGTCCGGCGGTTGCGTCTGTGGACAGAACAGGCCGGTTGTACGTAAGCCACAGCTGTGTTTTTGAGTCAAGTTGTGAGGCAGATAGACGGAACGGCTCCTCTGGTTCGCTTCCGCCTGGTGTGGCTCGCGTCATTGCCTGCATACGCTCTGGGTGAGTTCCACTTCTCCTGCTGTCAGACTGGAAGACACGACAGGCCATAGACGGAGCATGATTGTTCCACAGAACGAAGGTCGAGGCTTTGTTGTTTGATGTTCGACTCTGAGACATTTTCTGAGATCGTCACGCATTTTGTGCCAGAAAATACATTTTTCGGACCGACGGAGGGCTCCGTGCCGTCTGATCCAGATCCCGGGCTTGGAGGCTCGCGATTTCGACGGAGACACATCGAGATTTCTTCAATGTACTCCTCACTATACTTTTGCTATACCCGCTGTAAGTTGTACTCACACTCTCGAGCATTCATAAGTCATTTTTCGCCCCCTCATTCGGAATGCGGAGTAACACCTACTGGTCATTTCATGTATCGATTACACTCACTGTAAACAATCATGATGATCAGCGCAACTATTGCTGATAGCTGCCCGCGTCAATTCCCTATGGGACGCTATATTCGCACAATCGGCGTTCATGAATCGGAACTTCTTGGATCGGAAAAAATCGGTCGAAGGCGATTCCGGCTCTCCCCCCAGAACAGGCTCCTTGTCGAGATCATGCGATCGGCAGCATAGATTTCAGTTCGGGATTGGAAGATGATTTGCTCTAGATTGAAAAGAAGTGCGTTCTGATCACCGCATCGATGAATGCACCCTCTTCGAGAGAGCGCTCGGGCTTAGAAGATGACCATCGAAAGCGATCCCGGCGTTTTGTTCTGCGTTTTCACAATTCCATGCTGGATAGCGCTTCCCGTTCAGAATGCTGCGAAAGGTGAGTTTTTGCCGGGCGTCCTATGCGGGAATTCGGAAACGAGAGGGCTCTGGTTTAAGATTCCCAGATTTCTTCAACGAAGCCTTGATCTGTCTTGTGGTGAGAGCTGAGAAGCCTGTGCAGGGGGGCCTGCCAGACCAGTGTCGGTACTGAGTGTTTGGTCGGCCAAACTTTCGAGCCCAATGTTTTCGAAGCCGTTTCCCGGCCTTTCGGGAAAGGGTTCGCGACGTCAAGGTGGCCGTTTTTACGCTAGCAGGGAGTCAGGAGTATAACTCGGAAGCTCCCCTTCGAACTACCGCATGCTGCTATGCGTGCTGAAACAGCTCTCGGTTGAGGTGGGGCTCATTCACACGACAATATTTACATCACGAGCGGATGGAGGAGAGTCAGGAACGCGAGTCTCGGACGGAAATGGCTCACGGGATATGAGACGAGTGCCTAAGAACTGTCGTGATCACCGCTTTCCAAAGCACATCTTCGGTGGAGCGATTTCAACATCGTCACTGTCATTATGATCGGGACCACTAAACAAGCAACAGTGCCAACACCCAAGCCCGAAATAGACGACGAGCTACCGTTGTGTTGAGAAAATGGACGGAAGGAAGTCTATAAGAAAGTGTTTTCCCCTTTACGTCAGGCGATCCGGTGTCTCCCGACCATCATGGATTCAATGGCAAGTACTCTCGGCCGGTCGTGTGAGTCGCGCGTCCCACCGCGACCAACGAGAGGAGTCGTAATTGACTGCTGAACTTGAACCCCGGCACCATTGCTGACACGAGCGTAAAGCGACGCGAGTGTCCGACAGATTTCTTCTAGCTGAGCTAGGGGAATCATGAGGCGAGGTTGCCACAGAAACCTAACTCTTCATTACTTTCCTCGGTAGGTGTGTGTCAGGCTGAAAGGCAAGACGGTAGGTGTGTGTCAGGCTGAAAGGCAAGACGGTAGGTAATAACCTCGGATTCCATTGCGAGCCAGCGAATGTGTTCACCTGTGCTTACAGACTCCCAGTACCTGCAGTGTCCGACCGCCGACGATTTTTGCCTCCGAGAACAAACCTATCCCGGTTCGTTCCACCACATAACTCATGATGAGATCCGAGAGTAGCTTTGAGTGCTCCGACTGAAATAGAGAAACTGGGAAATATCCACCGTAGAGGGCATGATCTCCCACCGGAAGCGGTCATGAAGCTTGATGCCAGCCTCTGGAAGTGCGGGACCGACTGCAAGTTTAGGTGCTGCTGAGGATCAACTTTCGGTCGGCTCGTCAAAACACTCTACTGCGAGCCTCGGGGACGTTTGCGAAGCTGTGCTGAGCGCTGATTTACGTACAATAGTACGTGGCAAACAGCACCCGCTCATTTTGATCCTGAATACTGCCGTCGGTGGAGCTTTGGAAAATTTACGCACGCCGCCGTCAATTCAAGAGGAGACCGACCGATCGAGGTAGCCAGGTAGCGTATTCGACCATTCCGAACGCCAGTGGATCGGGGTATGTGCAAATTTGAGTCTCACCCACCGGCTCTTGATAACATTCGAAATTTGATTGTTGAAATGATAACAAAAATGTAGTCCAACCTCGATTATCCCAACTGATCGATGCGAAAAAGGTTGAGACGATCGAGGTTGAGATCACCCAAGTTGGAATAATCGGTGTTGAGGTAATCGAGGTTGTACTTCAATGCAGCTTTTTTTCTGTTATAGAGTCTGAGTGAAATCCCTTCGGATGCCGAAGATCGGCCTGTGAGGGCCATTCACTCCGGTTATGAGGTGATTCCTCTAAAACACTCCTACCTCTGCCGCTGGATGAGCGGGGACTCAGCCCAGTTGGACTGTTGTTATTCCTTCCGAGTCACCTAGGGCTCTACTTCAAGGGACCTGCGTTAAGATTCTGCGTATTCTGAATGTTCGATGTACAGTACAACCTCGAATATTTCAACTAATTGATACAAAACAAAAGTTGAAGAAAGAGGTCCCGAGGGGGAAGAAAGGAAAGAGGGAAGAAAGGTCGAAATAATCGAGGTTTTACTGTACTTCGTTGTATGCTCGGCGCCTTGGTCAGATTTCAAAGCAGCTTGCCGAGAGGCTGAACGCAAGACCAAGCGGTCACGAAGGCGCACTCGGAAGGGGTCTCCGAAGTCAGTGAACTTTGTCCCCCGAATCTTCAAATCTCATGGAATGAGTGCCCACAAAGGATGTCCTTCAATCGTAACCGAAGGAGTCGCTCGATGCTAGATTGAATGAGTTCCACGTATACGATGAGCGGTGAAAGCTCGCTGATCCATGTCAGACAATATTTGGTAGTAAACATCATCTTAAATCGTTTTCCTCATCTTCGCCTCACGCTCCCGGAAAATCGATGAAGCGCCACACTTGCAGATTGGTTGCTCACCATGCTTCTCACCGAAATCTTTCCTGTATGATGGAGCTTCACAACCGTGGGCACGTGTAAATAATTCGGTCGAGACAGTATCTTCCCATGAATCAAGGGAAACTGTCTCAGAATCCCTTTTTCGAGACCTGGAACACGCGCAGTCTGCGTGCGCACCACGCGAGATTGATCATGGGGAGTGGGACACCTAATGGACGATCCGAATATTTTGGAGAATCCGGGGCCTCGAATTCCCTACTTATTGCTCGATGTCTGGGATGATTCTTCATCGACAACGGGGAGGAAACAACATAGTGTAGTGCGGAAGCAGACTGCGCGCGTTCCCGCTCTCGAGAAGGAGATTCTGGGACAGTTTTCCTTGAATTATAGACGAACACTGTCCCCTGAATTATTTCCACGAGCTCAGGGGAGATGATGCTTTTTACCAACACATTTCGTTTATTTTACCAAACAATTTCCATCGTGGAGCTCGCCCATATTCCGTGATACGCTTTTACGAAACAACGTTGTATAGCTGCTCCTTGCCGTTGTGAGCTAGCTTACGACAACACGACAGCAGAGGCTGCAACAGGGTCATACATAACTCATCTTGTTCTTATCTCAGTGATGTTGAAAATGTAAACAACGTCAGATAACGCTGACAATAATGAGAATGTGATTCACTGGTGAAGCGTGATGTCAAGCGTATCGTAACGGTCTTGCTCTCTCTTATCAGTGATAACACTCCGTAGAATGAGTCGCTTATTCAATTGGATGACGGAGGACTTCTAGTACGATGATCAGTGCTGCGGACAGGCTCTCACTTTTCAAGGCCGGCTGTAGCTGCAAACGCAACGGATGATGCGAGAAAACAAATTGAGAAGCAGATCTGACTTGCGCGATCAGTGCTTCCGTACGCTGGAGCAACCTCAACTCCAACACTCCAGTTAGTCGCATACCCCGGTCTGAACTGATTCATCACATTCCTCGAACCTTGTATGGGTCGAATAAAAAATTTCCTCGCACCGCAACGTCTTCAAAGTCTCAAACGATTTCCAAACGCCATCGGTGAGTTCTCGACACTGAGTTGAAGTGAAATTTCCCCCACGTATACGTGTTTCCGAACCAATCCCAGCGATCACATTAGAACCAGTTCACCTCCCGCAACGCTTGAGCAAAGTCAATATCCCTGATCACGTCAGTCTCCATGTCCTCAAAATCGCTGTGACAGGTAGCTCCTGAGGCAGCACAACCTCTTCACCGCCGCAAGGCAGAGGAATTTCTCCGAGCGGAGAAACGAGGAGAACGAAACTCCATTTTAAGGAGGGCGGTTGCGTCCAGTTCGCGCGAGGGTCGATCCGACCGAAACTCAGGCAGAGCATTTCATCTGCTAGCCTCGGAGCGGAATTCATCGGACTGCGAGGTTTCTGTTGACGCGTCGTCGGGAAAGGATACCGGACGTGGCACCATCTCGGTATCACCGGTTTTTGTGGTGCGCGTTGTGTAGGAAGTCATCATAGCTGCGAATCGCCTTTTCTCTTTGTCTGGTTGTTTGGACCAACTGCAAGGTCAATAAACAAACGGACGAAGAGTCGCGCCCTTCTTTCTCAAGCTCGGTAACGGACACCGAACTGCAAAGCAATTCAAAATCCGGATGCCAGACAGCAGCATCGGTCTAATGCGCATCCTCGGTCGCCCGAGGAGTGCTACGTGTGTTGGAGCCTCTCAGAATTCCCACGGGACACAATCCTCGCTGAATATGTGTGCTCAGTTGGATTCGGCGAGGAAAACGAAAACAGCGGGTGCAACTCATCTGAGTCACCGTTCTCGCGTGGACCGATCCCTCCCCAATGTGTTCGACGGAGATCAGAGCCTCGAAGTTCAAGCATTCATCATTTCACATCTAACATCTATCCGTACGAGCATACGGATACATGGTTGTCCGATTCCTGAATTTCTCACTTCTCTCAGCTTTTCTCACGGTCGATCCTATCCATGTTGATATGCTGCTGGAAACTGAGAAAGGGATCGATTCAAGAACGCCATTACGCGAATTATGATTCGGCCACATGTTCCTCAGGTTCCGTGCTCATGTCGTCAAAAAGAAAGTTTGCAACCGATTGGCAACGTTCTGGAAGTCACATCGAGGGCGGATCCGCCTAACCTCCCATCCTTTCAGTCTTCGGAGTCCGAATTTTGAGCATGCAAATTGTTCCGAGTCCGCTGTAGAACCCCGGCTGATCAACCAGAATCAATCAACCAGAGCGAGAAAGTCGCGTCATGGTCCGAGCTGGAAATAACAGCCCTCATTGGGATATTCTGATATTCAGCTGGAATAATCGAATGGGATGCTTGCGTCAAGTCAGCCCCCTGTGGAGCCCGAACGAACTGTAGTCGTCACCATTAGGAACCATAGGAGAATCGATGTTTATTCTACGTTCGATGTATCGAAGTCCTTTATAACTGCAGAATCTGCAGAAAGTAAACGGCGTGGACCTCCGCCTCCCTGAAGAACCTCGAATCGCTCATCCTCCATCAATCATATCAAGTACATCAGGAGGGCTGAAAGCTCTCCTGAACATGATGGGAATACTCGGGATAGAAACGGAGCTCTGAATTGGAACACAGGCTCCGAGTGTGAGCTAAAACCGCGACCAGATAGAGCTAATGGTAGGGAGTCGATAAATTCCAGCCTTATGACTAGAGCCCTTAAGTTTGGGGAATTTCTCGGAATTATTTCATCAATCGTCTAGGATTGATCCATAACAATGAGGAGATGATTTCGGCTGCGCCCCATTACCCGTTTTCTTTCTCCTTTACCGCCGTCGAGCCAGAACTTGCAGGAAGAAATCCCGGGAGATTTTTCGCAACGATTGCGCCTGAGAAACCCAAAAGGCACCCCCACATGGTTTCGATGACGTCCCTGAATTTCCAGGCTCTGCCGTTGACTGATCACGCATGTTCATGGAGACGGATGGAAGCCAGGGGTCGAAATTCCAGCGACAAAAAAATCCGAGTTCGCATAGATACCCATCGGTTATGGGCATGATCTGTTTCCGATGATCCGGATCCGGCCACCCCACCATTTTCGATATGTTCGCCTCTGGATATGGGTAGCTGTGCGGATTCAGATGCGGACTCTAATCAATATCGGAGTTCGATCCACTTTTGAATGGAAACCAAGGTCTCAGGGAAAATGAACAGAGTAGAAGGGCTGAGCCTGTGTGAGAGCATCTCAAAAATGCTGAAGAATCGAGAACCCCGCAAGCAGTTCAGCAAACCAAGACTGGAGACCATGGCGCTCAAGGACAGCGAGGCGTTCAACGAGACGGGCCGCCGAAATACACCATGGGGATGCCAGAAACGGGGCGTTAGGGGAGAGACGCGTCCCAAAAAGATTTGAGGTAGAGCAAGTTACAGAATCCCGTCCGCAGAACGTTGGCGAACGCGATGAAACTCCTGTAGAGATCGAATAGGTGGCGTCCTAACAGCCATCCTTTCCAACTTCCATTCAAGTATAGAGGAAAGTGGCCCGCCAGAAGAACTCGCCCTGTACTGACTAATGGAGAGCAGGACAGGCATTCCTCACATTTGGCTCCTGGTCCTTCGTCGCTGATGCTGGGGAACATCGAGCTGTTCTGGTCGACCAGGTGGAGGGGTTCTCCATTGAGTTGATCACGGCTCCGAGAGATCCATGCTATACAAGCTCCAATTGAACGAATGAGCCATCTCATGCACTTGCACGATAAAACCAGAAACCTCAAATTCCACGCAGACTGGCTCCTGAATATCAATCCGTCCTCCTTCGCGGGAGCTCAACTTGTCTACCGGAATCACTCCCGCAGCAGCAGTGAAAATTCTTCGAGTGGCGCGTCCCTCATTCTGGCTGCCACCGCTGATGTTTGCTGGTTCCAGAGCTCGGAAGTGCCAGAGCAAGTGAGCACTGGATCTAATCTCTCACTGTTGAAACAGTCTCACGATGTAGCGGTACTGGCGGTATCCTCATCTAGGAGCCAAGTCGTCATTGTTTGGCTGGTCGTGGATCTGTCATGGCCATCTTGCTCTTGACAGTCAATCGGAGTGGTTTCCGTTTCTTTCGGCCTGCACGGTTCCGTTTTGCAGACCTGATCGGTCGCAGATTAGCTGATTTGCTTGCTGACCCGCGTTTCCCTCGTTTCTGAAAACCGCGGCTGTTGACGCCGCCATTCTAGTTTCCGCGTCGGAGTTCGGCGAGACAACCTTCAAATTCGTATCCCAATTTCACATTTTCCTTCTGAATGGTTTTCAATATGCATCTGTTTTTACCACCCTCTCCAGTTTAGCTTCTGCAGCTTGTTTGTCGGAAACGCGTGATACGAAAAGCAAAGAGAGAAATCTACCTGACTCTGTCAAACCCATCAATCTCAGTGTGCTGACGGCAGCAGTCAGATGAATCAAGGATCAATACCAGATAAAGCATCGCCCACTTGATCTGAACTCGAGATCCGCAGAAACGAAAATGCCATTAAAGCCATTATCCCGTTTGATGTAAGACAGACCGCAGAGGTCGAATTCAAGACTTGATCAGAAAGACACACTGGCCACACGCCCGATGGAGGAACGAGGGCAAGCATTCTGAAGAATCAGAAGTGGATGCCTGAGCATAACTGACCAAGTTTTTGAGATCGGATCGTTGAGACGTGTTAAGTGATTACCATCTGTGACGCGTGGAAGATCGTGAAGGAAGTTTTCTGCACTTTCGAGTCGACATTTTCCGCCTCGCAGGATAGCCTTCGATTGTGAAGATCAGATCGAATGTCAGCAAGCTGGACTGACGCGAAAGAGCTGTTATTCAGAACTCACGAGTTTTCTTTCCGCGGAGAACAGCCATTTACGATGAAGCGGAAGCGTGCGAGCGAAAGTTCAATGGGACCTTTCTTTGAAATCCTCGGAGAATCCATTCGAGACACAGCGCTTAATCCCTCTGGCTCCCCCACCCAAGACGGATAAACCAGATCTGCTGAGGGTTACAGACAGGACTAGTCAGTGTCGACTTGATCTCGATACTTTTCCGGGAGAGCTTCGTGCGCGGTCTTCCTCCTCGAGTCGGCCGAGTGCGACGCCATACATGCCTCTTCCTTTGTGAGGAATGATGTCCAACTGACGTGAACACTGCTCTCGATGGCCTGTATGGGAACGAAAATACTAACGAAAGTATTCTTGTGGTCCGGGCACTCGTGATGATCTTTCGATAGTAGTCTTCGAACACGATTCGGGTGTCAAGTTGGACGTCGAAAGTTGAATGTCGCTGTGAGCATACACGATCGGAGAATCGTATCGAAATCCATGGGGCAGCTCCACACTCAAGCCAGACGCGAGCGCTGGTGAAGTCAACTGGGAAAACACCCGAAGTGAAAACGACGTCCCTCCTTCTAAGTCCTTCCTTCTACGTCCTTTGACGCAGGATTGTGCCAACATTTTGGTCGAATATGTTCGACAGTTCCGGGCCATTTGGAAGTTCCAGAAAACCGATATGATGGATACTGCAGGTCCCGCCCTTTCGCGGTCGCTTGGTTGATCACTCGTGACGTTATACAGGTCGGAATTACAAATCTGTACGAACAGCTCAGTCGCCCAGAGTGATCTGTTTGGAATTTCTCTTTCATTTTCAACGAGAAAACGGCGAGCTTTCTGCCAAAGCCTCCGACACCGGTCTCATGATTTCTAACCGGACTTCCAAGGTTCAAATCGGACTTCGTATAGTCACAAACGGGGTGTTCGAAGTTCAATGCAGGGTTATCAAGATTGCAGACAAGATCAACCGGTAATCCATTCAGCCGGGGCGCGCCGTCCGCCACCCGATCGGATCCGAACAACGAGCCGCACCGGCGACGATCACGGTGAAAAATGGAGAAAAAATGTAGCGGGAAGTATCTCCCCGTATTTAATGGCTTTTTAATAAGCCGACGACGCGGCGCGATTGTCAGCGCCCGAATGTTCGGAGAATCGACCCTTAAAACTGCCAACGGTCCAGGTAATCGAGAGTCGCCCAACCGAACGGATGTGGGGCCTGATCGATCCACTGATAGATCAATCAATTAGATTTGACGAAGCGCAATGATCGAGACCGACGCAAGATAATTTCCCCGTTTTCGATGATTGTCCCTCGAATCAAGTCTCAGGCCATTCAGCGAAATGAGCGATTCGCGGTTTCAGACCGTTCTTGGATCGGACTGTGATTGAGCTCCGGTTTCAAACAATTTCATTGTCCGAATAAGAGGCGTGTTCTGGCAATCATAGCTCATGCTGTGGCTTGGGCTCAAACACGCATCTTCTCCGGTTGGTCTTCCAGCTCAAGTTCAGGCATATCTCGCTCGGGAATGCCTTGTTTGAAAGGAGACTGACGTTATCAGGGACTGTGTCAGCCGGAATTAGTACGGGAGCTATATGCGAACTCGTCTATTTCATCAAGATACATAATCAAAAATGCACGTCCCATCGGGACGGCGCCTTCGCGGTCAGTTGTGCTGTCGACAGCCCTGACGATACGATGGACAGCTGAGTCAGTGCAAACGCCCGTCGATCGGATCATTCTGGTCCAGGACTTCGACATGTTCCGCCAAAAATCGTTGATCATTCTTTGCGATGTTACAGGTCACAATATCAGTTTGACGCCGCCGAGCCATGTTCTCCTGCTCTCGGTGAGACTTGCGAATCTTACCGAGCTTGGAGGGTTTGGGACCCGGCTGCAAGACATGATGCATCACCCTGAAATCCCGCGGTAACGAATCGATTTTTCTCTCGGAAGACGCATCGCATAACGAACTCCTCGGATAGCGAACTTATCAGGCAACGAACTCGTCATATGACGAGCTCATCAGATAGCGAGCTGGGCGGACAGCGATCTAATGTGGTGCAGACTTTGAGAAGAAATGTGGAAAAAAATCCGCGGGATTCTAGGGTACCCTCTCTCCTTTGCCGCGACAATGAGTCGTATGCGAAGAAACAGAAAATAGGCGTGCTCCCTCATGGATTACTTTCAGAGTTGCTGAAGGAAGACTGCGGCAACTGTGTTTCATTAGTTGTCTTGTAAGCCTACCTGCGGTCCAGAAGCCTCTGTTCTGGCATTGACGGGTTCGCAAAATTCGGACCTTTTTAGCTGAATTCGAGCGCTTCAACAGGTAATTCATTTGAGCGAATGAAGCATCCGGTGCTCAGTGACATTCAGCTCCGTCGGACCCTCCGCTTTGCTGGCTCCCTGTATCCTTCGAGGAATTTCATATGTTGTCATCAATTCCACTGTTTTATATGATTTACTCAAACTTCATAGTGCGAGTTTATTGTGGGAAGCTGACACTCGAAACTGGCTGCTCCCAAAGGGAGAAAAGAGCTTCGATAAGAGAAATGAGACCAGCAGACAGCGGTTTCCTCAGAGGGAACGATAAATCCTACCATCGCCCACTCACGACAAACGTAAATCGATCCGTCTTCTTCGGGTGAACCGCAACGAGCGGCCATTTGTTTGAAAAATGCGTTCGTGAAAGCTCATTCAGAGAAGGAAACTGTCTCGCTGCTTTGATGTCCTCGGAACTGTCTGCGTGGACCCGGAGCAGTTGAAACGAGCTGGATAAATTATCCGACGCGGAGACAGTCTAATGAGATATCAGGAATAATTACTGCTGTTGCCGGTCACGCGCAAAGCTCAGCGTCGGAAGAACGCAAACGACAACATCTAATTGATTGTGCTCGTCGCGCATCGGGAGAACATTTGTTTTCTTCGAAAAACCGAATTGAGACATTTTCGACAGAAATTCGGAAGGTAGTTTCGCTGTGACTAGGAGTCACTTTCCATGATCCTACGTTCAATTGCCCGAGTAGTGCGATCGAGATCTCCGCGATGCTCTTCCCTGCATGGACCGAAACCATTCTCTGATCCATCAATGCCGTCCGATCCAACATAAGTTTTCAGGAATCACCCAAATCGTCCAGAACCGTTCACTCGCGTTCATTTCGAATGGAGATGATGACCATCCCTTCTCGGCTCCGTATTCGTTCGCTTCAAACAATGAACGCCGTAGCAAATCTTCGGGAAAAAATGGAACTGAATTCCCCCGCCTTTGAGGGAGGAAAATCGAACGGTTCCGCTCAGACAATGAGATAAACGAGGTCGTTCGGGGCAATCAAACGAGAATCGTTCGGAAGTTTAGCGACTCTTCTAGATCCGGATCCATCGATGGACTCTTCTGGACTCTTGTTCTGACTGTAAAACTGGGCAGAAACATTCCGTGTTGAAGGATTCAATCGGGCAGTGATTACGCTAAGTCAGCTTGCAAGCGAAAGCTTCCGATATTGAAGCGGAATTTCAAGGTTCGGAACCCAGAGGGCAAACAACCCGTTTCGATCCGATCAAAGTCTGGACTGAACTTATACCAAGTCTCCCTCATTGTTCTTCGAGAGGCTCATATTTGAACTCGTCAGATATTGAAGTATCAGCCGTTGAAATCGATTTGAATGATGAGGGGGAAGGGAACGCGGCACACGACCTTAGAAGATCCGAAGACGAACTATACTCCGATAGAGTAACACGGCCGATATTCCATGGGGAACCGTTCCTAGCAGATTGATTCACTACTTGCCCGCAGGTAGGAGAGTTGTTTACAGATTTTTTTCTCATTCAGCTTCGTTTTTCCCTATGTGGTATATGTAGTTCGAATAAATGCCGAAACAACCCATCACCTTCCTTCTCTCCTCACCTTCCAACTTGTGACATGGTTGGGAAGATGGCATCATGAAGGGTACCTAGGTGCCACCAGAGCTGGGGAAATCGAGCATCAAACACTCGTTCATCAATCAACTCATGCGGATGGATGATGTGAAACGCGGTGGTATGACAGCGATGCAAACGTACGGGCCTGCGTGAACCGCGGGAGCTCGGATGAGCGTTGTTCATACCTTGAACTTCCTGAACTTGAATTTCACCTCCGAAATTTCACGCCGGCCAAATAATTACCGCACGTGCCCAACATACAGATGTCAAACAAGGCGCTGTCGCAACTCTGTGTCTGACAAGTGTGAATAGATGATTTCGAGCCAGTACATGGCCATGGCGCGGCGATTAAGAACTCAGTCTAGATTGTTACTTCCCCACTGAAGCTGAGTTCTCAGAAGTTTTTCTGAGGAGCTCCAACGTTCGAGCTCTTTCGGGACTCTACAAAGGACTCACTCCGTGATTGGGTGGTCGATTTAGGTGTTACTTCCGAGAACCCAGAATAATATTGAACAGTACTTTCGAAGTCTTCATTCTGCCGAAGCTTACTCCTCGGACCGTTTCTCATTTCTCCACTTCTGACTCGGAAGATTTGTGGCTTCCGAAAACGGACGAGTCCGATTCCGAGAAGTTCTGACAATGTTCCGAGTAGCGCAGGAGATTCTCTGGCCTCGCGAGGCACGTTCTCACAGCGATGTTGTTGCGGTCCGCTCTTCGGGAAGATTGATCGTCGGCGTCACAGCCAGCTACGGACCTCTCCCCTGGAGACGGGAGGTAAGGCAGAACAGCAATCTTTTCGGAAGGGTCCAGGTAGACGAGATTCGGAGCCTCGTCGTGCATTCCTCTCGTGAATAACTTTGGGAGAGTGCTCATCTGCATTTTTCCGCCGAAGCCAGTGTCATCATTTCCCACACAGCAGCCAAAAAATAGAGTCAGCTCCGCAAACACGCAACTGCATCGCTTCTTATTTCCTTTTCTGTTGAATCACTCGAGGCAGTCAATAGCCGCATCACAGAAGGCTCCTCTAGCCTATCTGATGCTAGGAACTTCTTCGGTGATCTCGAGAGAACGGAGGAGTGGGTGAATTTCGAGCTATGGCAAGTTGTGAATCGCTTATGAATATAATGCGTCCTGAATTTTCATTTTAGTTTGAATCGTTTCGCCTGCGGTCTACTATCAAAAACCTCATCGGTGGATAATGAGTTTTCTGATTTATGTCATGTTTCTCGAGGTGATTGCATTACGACGTTCCGACACACTCAGCAGTGGGTCTCCCAATGCCTGGTTTGTAAACAGTCTTCCAACGCGGACTCTTTGCTCGGCATCGCACAACTGCTCACCACGCCCCGAAGACAGTCACCTTGTTTTGCTATGCTCCTGCTTGTTTTCTTTCGTTCCCTGCTTCTGATGCGAGCAGTGGTCCATGTACTTCCTCCGGGGGTTTGCGGCGAGATGTAACGATTATCGAGATCATAAATAACCCCGCCTGAGTCGTTATGATCCGAATAAAAACTTCATTAGACTGCGCCTCCGAGTTCCTGTTTCTGTTGTTGCCCTGTCATACTGTTCGGAGCCGCAGATGAACTCCTCATCGTAACAGTAGAACAGCTGCTTGGGTCGACTCACCACTTTTTAGAGGAAAACCACCAAAAGCTAGAATCCGTGGGAGTTGGGGGACGAAAGAACGACGTGGCCGACGCCGCCGCATGTGATTTCCTTGGGTCCAGCAGCTTCAAGCGTGTTCGAGATGAACCGGAACTGGTTGCTCTGTTGAGACAGAGGAGGAGGGCAAATGAGGAGAATGGAATAGCAGGCAGAGAAAACGAGCGGAATCCATGGAGAAAGGCCGATTTGCTCATGAGACGTGTCACTTGGGAGGCGAATTACACCCTTGTAGAGCCAAGCGAGCGGCCCTAAGAAACTGGGCCACACAGAAAGCAGCGGCGTGGACAATAAGCAAAACAATGAAGAAACAACGGAATGAGCAAGGAAGGCGAAATGTAACAATATAGTGAACACGATGACATCTTCTTGGCCATCCTTCAACATTTTGGACTCATTGCATGATCGGCGGTTGGCTCGCGCACGAGTTGTTTTGACGACGGACGGATTCGGGACAACCGGTCTTCCGAAAGATACGTGGCGACCGTCTATTATCTATTCAGAACAAAACAATAATGACATTTCCAACCTGCATCGTCAAATTTGAGCCGGCTCCAGAGCCAGCGTCGGAACTGGTGCTCATACAGAACGATGCTCACCTTGAGATCTGGCAGACTAGCTAAATAGAGACTTGAAGCGAGGTCCAACGGGAAACAGCGTTCCAAGCGAGGGAAAAATGGTGCTCCATCAAATAATCCGTGACAAATGGAGAATGTCATCCCGATCTCATCCCGAGACCCTGATTCCGGATTCTGTTCCCAGTTCCGAGTAAAACTCTCCCGCTAGCCCAGCTGGCCCCCGATAGTTGATTCGTCAGTCGGACATGAGAGCGCTCTAGGAGCTCCTCTTCATGTCACTCCCTGGAAGTCCGAGTTGCAGCAGCTCGCTGCATGCTCATGCGTTCCTGCTCCAGCATTTCTTCATGTCCACTGAGGAACCTGATTCTGAGATCACAACTCCGCCCCCGCCGGTCTCTAATTTGTCCATTCTTTTTGCTTTGGCAGGGGTCATAAACCGACGCTTTGCTGATCGCTGGATTCGTGAAAATATTCTTCCATCTTCTCCCATTCTCCTTTTTTTTCGCACTCGCAGTTCCTTTCGTGAATCATTGGGTGTGAGTTGTTCGACGACAGAAAAAAAAGAAAAAGAAAAAAAAAGAACTGGATGGGAAGCGGAGCAGGGATATCGGTTGCGTCCCGCTCGAACCAAGGCCAGGAACTCTCATTGGAACGCTGAGTGCTGTGATGAGGAATCGACTTCTGATTTCGAGCGCCGATCGAAATTTTTCCGCCGTCATGACGGAGCGGTGATCTGCAGGACTCATTCGTGGTGAATTCGAAACCTCGATCATGGAGTACAAGAGCAGTACTCTGAACTGCCACGCGCCAGGATCCGGCCGAGCTTGAAGACTTCAGGTAAGTATGGTTAACGGTTTTGGCAGCTGATAGTTGCGCGTTTGTTACTCTTCTCCAATCAGTGCGGTAAAGCCGAAAAGGCATCGAGGAAAGAAAATCAATACGCAGCTCGATCGTGACCACTGCCAGGTCGGCGTGGACGTTGAGGCGCTGCCAAAACGCAGAGATTCACAGAAAGCGCTCAGTATACCAGTCGTCCTTTGGCATTGTCTTTCCAAACTTCTGAAGATCCTGCATCGATGCGGTCGCGAAGCGTTAGAAAACAGCCTCGAGTAGGACTTAATTGCAGCGCGTCGGCGAATCGCGAAAGAATCGTAAATTTCCGATGAGATGGACAGACAAGTGAGCGAAACGTCCAGAACGAGACCGGAGTGGGAGAGGAGGCGAGATACTTCCTTGCTAGAGGAAAAACATCGTTGAGTTGTCAAATCCTCGAATACTTCCGGCAAGGGTGCTTTGCTATGCACTACAATCCCGATTGTATCAACCTCAATTAAATCTTCATATTCGAGCCCCCCTTAGATTATATCAGCTCTTGTCTTCGCGGCTGAACAGTACGCAGAACTCTCATTTCGAGCGAACATTGCTGAAAGTACGGATTTAGACTCGAGATTCCAAAATCTGCGTCCTCGCAGCTTTTTGTGGGGGAACAATCGAGGAGGTTTGAAGGCTAACTTCCCTCCCAACGAACGCGTCGATCAATCCTCGTTGAAACACAGGAGTAGAGTAAGACCTCCGCGTCGGGCTCTGTCTCTTAGCTCCAAACTGCGTTCCAACCCTCCTCGAAACTGAGACAGCCACACAGAAATCGAATCCCTGCACCGGAATTTCTGTCTGGTCGTCAAGTGTGGGTATGTTGACACATGTCGCGAAGTTAGACAAGAGCTGTCATGCGAAATTGCCGTTTGGGTGTCAAAAGCTGACGCGAGTTGTGGAATGTTTGTTTGTATTGGTGGAGCTTTGGGCGATTTCCCGCAGTTACGCGATACGGGAACTGTTGCTATTCTGGACCGGCTCGCACAAATAGAGCTCGCGACGTTTCGGGGTTGCTCCCGAGAAATGGAAAAGTTCGAGGACAATTATTTTTGCAGTCAATCGCTTGACAGGGATGACGTGGACCATGGTGGTTGAGGATCTTCCATATTCGACCCCCTCCCGTATGAGCCTCTGAGTCAGGTCAAAGCATAAAGTGGAAGCGGTTGCAGCGATCCGGCTGATGAGAGAATCATTCTCAATGGATCCTAACGAGCGGGGATCAAGGTACAGAATCTGACGTACCGAGCGAGCGAACACGAACGTTTAGAGAAAGTGCTTCAGACTTGGCAACCTGCACGGGTTCTGAATCGCACACTGACCAGAATCAACGATTCCCTCGATGAGCCACGATAACTCAATTATATCTGATTTCACATATTATTGGCGGATATCTTGATTTATTAATCGATGCCGCCATGGATTTCCCGTAATTATTATTATTCGGCAAATGAAGCGTGTCAGTTATAAAGGTTCCCATGTCGGGCTGTAATATCACGGCGAGAATTCGTGAAACATGAAGAGAGAATGAACCCAGAAACCGAGGATCCGCAATCACCATTTTTCCTGCCATCTGACTTGCAGGGCTCTCAATTCAACTGACCATCAATCGATCCCGTTCGATTTTGACAAGCTGCAATGTGGGTTTCGACGAACATCGACCGGGGCTCCTGGCTGAGAAAGCCGAATCGGTCGTAAACCCTGGAAGGAGTATGTACTCAATCTCACTTCTCAGCGAGCTCAATCCGCGATCATCCGGGTATACCCCACCACCATCCGGCCCGCTCAATCTCGATGAACAGGATTCAGTTTCGCGAACGATGTCATCATTTCAAGCGAATTTTCCGCTGTTTGTTCTTCTTCCTCCCCATTCCGAGGTGCATCGGCCTGATCTGGAGGAGCTATGAATACTTCGGAGCTGGTTTGACTCGCGACAGTCAAAGTCGTGAGAGAACCCCTCGATTCTCCATCCGACGGGGCAAGTCAGCTATGAACACAGCTCGCCATGATCGTGAGAGTATCGACCCGATGTGATCTTGAAGCGATCTCTCACTCTCTCTCTCTCTACATTCTCTCCCACTCCATTTTTGGTCGTGTGTTCCCACCTCCACTGGAGCATCCAGTGCTGTTCCACGAGCGCGGCGGTTTTCCACCACTCTTCCCGCTACCATAACGCGAGAACTTCATGTTGCACTCAGTCTAGCCAGCAGTGACCCCGCTTCGCTGTGCGGTCATCATCCAATCGTTCGGATCAGAATTTCGCGGGCCACTAACAAATCTTCCTCCATCGCTCTGACTCCTGGCCGTCCTCACTTCTGAAGTTCCAGTCCTATGAGTTCGAATGTTCGTTGAAAACTCTGTTCGAGGGAGGAAGAGCTCTCCGTCCGGAGCGAGACTTTTCCATGGCGTACGGCAGTGAACAGCTTCAGGCCTCGGGAATATTCTAGAAGGGGATGGGCACTGCGTTATCAAGCTCCCGTGAGCGAAAAATATGACAGGAGCGTTCGATCTTGCATTTCAATTCGAAATCGCTTCGACGGCTCTGGTGAGCCGGCAGAAGAGCCAGCCGGCGAACATCGATTAATGCGGGAGCATGCGACCAGCCCACCGTAATGAGTCTCACAAGTGTTATTATTGATAACTGTGGAATGAGGTGAGCGTCAGGAAAGCGACAGATCCGAACGAGGGGGAAGAGCAGCCGAGTTTGAGCGCTGAAGACGATCAGAAAGAAGAGGACTGTGACCGACGAAACGAGATTCATTTTTGAACGCATTAATCTTGCTACTGCACGATGAGGTGGTCGGCGCAGTCCATTTCCCGATGGACACGAAACACGAAATGACAAATCGAAAACACTGCCGAAATCTTGGGAAAGTGTACCCTTCCCGAGTCCCGAGCATGCTGGGTGCAGCGAAAGATGCGCGGAGCGTCGTTCCGAGTCCAGTTTTCAGACCGAGAGTAGCGCTGAGTCTAACGAAGCAAGTCGTGGAGGCTCCGTCATCGGAGGGACGAAACTCTCGTCATTCTTTTTTTCATTTCAGTCGGGAATGGAACGGACTTTCTATCAGAGTCAGGAGAGAATCCCCGGCGAAGCTGTACATGTGCTGATTTGCCATCGTTGGGAAGACAAATCTTCGGGTTGTCGCGCTCCATAATTCTGTCGCGATTCCAGTATGACATTATCGGAGGAGTGTTTCATTCAGCCGACGAGTCTGACCGAGAACATGATGAAATTGTCGCGTTGATTATTCTCTTGCTAACTTCCGATTTAGCGGGTCTCTCTATTGATTTGGATTCTCGCTCAGGTTCCCTGCGAGATAACAAAAGAGCGAATATAACAAACGCCCTCGCCTCCGGACTCGCGTGATTCGAGCGCTGTGGAGACCTCCACTTTATTGGCATGGTTTCTGGAAGAAACCTGTTAGCGAACCGTTGCGCTCATCAGCTCGTCGTAACTCATGAACTTATCCAACGAGTCTCTCTCCCGACTCTCCTGACTTCGGACATGCACGCGAGACAGTTCATTGAACCATGCGATTCGAATTAACCGAGCTCGCGGCATAACGTTCTTTTTTCTTTCACTCCATCCAGCGATACTGATCCCAGAAGACAGGTTTCGAAGCGACGAACCACTGCACCCGGGACCGTTGTGTGATCCCGATCCTAATTATTGAGCCAAGGGTTGAAGAGGCCGCCAATCGATCCGAGTACCCGAACCGCATCCAACAACAAATCCTCCGGGGTGTGCCTATGCGAGAATAGAGTGGAAAAGAGATGCGAACGGTTTTTCCTTCCAGACGATAATCGCCTCTCCGACACTGAAAGCGCCATCTTTCCGAGTAGCTCAGCGAGCTCACTTTGCAGAAAGCTCTCAGCAGCGGTTGGGAGGTATTTACCCGTGATCGGTCCATCGGGTCTTTCAAAAGTCGCCCTTGAAGTTCGATGGTGACGACAAGTAGATTGTCGGAGAGTCTTTAAGTGTTGATTGCAATGTTCATCATGAGTTTCCTCCGCTGATTTGGGTCCGTTCGTGCTCATGATGGCGGCGCGGCCACTTCCGGTCTTGACAGGTTGGGCGCTAACAACGGTCTAACGGTTGATTTTTTGCCGTTGAACCATTTGACCGTCCCGCCTCACCCAGCACACAGAATTTCATAATGCCTCACGTTGTCCTCAGGTTATTACGTGTCTCCGACGTGGAAGCCAGGGCAGCGCCTTACGGAAATCCTGAGCGAGCATCCGTCCGATGTTAGAGGCGCTCCTCGAGACCTTGGCGACACGCCTAACAGTGTTTTCAGAAATTTCATAGCGTTCGACGAGCTGCTCCAGAACCATAAACCACACGCCGTATCAATTCACCGTGACGCAAGTCGATCATCGTGGAGCGAGTCATTAAGTCCAATTTGTCAGAAAACAAAGCAGGATACCGAAGCGGCGGTGTAGTGTGTATGAAAAAAGGCGCGGGGAACTCGACCACTAATCGGGAATCGGCATCTCGTCGCCTCAAGAAAATGAAACGAACGAAAAACGGACAGCGTTTGACGAGAGGTGCGAATCGCTGTTCACACCGTTGGCTCCAGAATTTGTTTTTCGTTGAGCGCCACCTCAGCCAAAATTCATAGATGTCTGGAGAGCAGAGGAACGCCGGAGAACCCACCGAACCGGGCTTTGTATCGTGAGAAATGCAGGCTCTTTGCAGACTTTCGCAGCGGAGCGGAATGATGGACGAACTCTTCTTCGGTGGCGGGGCCTCCACGCAGCGCGGCCTGCGAGCCAAGCAAACCGACTGCCTGCTGGGTCGGTCGCGAAGCAAACGGCACAAATAGACATAGAAAGAGTAGCGAATGCGAGGACGCTGTTTCTTATCGTGGCATACTCCATGCACACTGGCGAACAGCGTATAAAAAAATTGGTGTGTTTGGGCCTACAGTTCCGGAGTGGACGCGACGGGAGAGAGGAGTCGCTGTGGACGTCCGCAACGCAACGAGCGTCACGTCCTCTGATGAAGATGTGTCTCTCGAAATCAACATCAAACGAACGCGGAATGCGGTACCACTAGTGCACTGCGGGTAGAGCTAGATTCTCAGCGCTCAACTCAGAAACGAGCCCGTTAAGTCTGACAACTTTCCCGATGGTCAGCCCTTCGCTTCCCCGTAGAGTGTTTCCCCCATGGAGATGCCTCTCCTATTCGATAAGGGCTCACGATGAGCAATCAAGTAGCTGTCGGTGATCCCCCGCCCCGAGAAAGAGACTCTTGAATCTTGCCTCCACGTTTAGCGACACTACGAACAACGTTTCGTCTCAGAGCGCGCGGTGTGGAGCCTTTCTCGAAAAAGCTTCCATGTCGCCTGACTTCTGGAGGACGAAGCGAGAGGTATCTGTCGCGGAGAAAATACGAGGAGCCGACGCAATCAGGCGGTGTCCTGACCTTCGGAAGATGATTTATTGTGCGAACCAGGATCGTCGTCCTCTCCATCATCGAAGAAAGTCTTTTTTTTTCAGAGCAGACGCCAGGCTACATGGGTCGGTGAAGAGAGTCCATGAAGCTTTTTTAGGACACAAAAATCCCAGCGGAAACTAATGGAAATCACCTCATCGAATTCATCTCTAAGTTCTTGCTCACTGCTCACCGATTACTCGATCTAACAGTGATTGATCGCGACTGCCGCTGACTAGCGCGTTTCGGGATTCGATCTAAATACTAGGCATCTACGCTGCGGCTCCCGATTTTTCTGAGCTCCCTCGCAATGGTGTCTCCCTGTGCGCGTCCAGGAGCCGCGAAGCGTCGAACAAATCCATGCACAAAGAGCTCGAATTCTCGTTGGAACGAATCTCACGAAAGAAGGAAGAGCTCTCGTTTCTTCTTCGCCAGATGAAGGGTTCTGGAACCTTCTCGTCTGTGGAACGATCGTATTCTCCAACCTTCCAGAATTGCTATCCGGTTTCTGAAGATGATGCACGAGGACGTGAATGTCCATGAGCAGCTACATCGAAGCACGGATAATAACGAGCTTGACGTCGATGGTGTCTCATTCTTGGAATGAGGGCTGCTGAAGGAACAGATCGGCACATGCCCCCTAAGTCGACTTGATTTCACGCAATTTCACCGATAATGTACCCCCTCGGATGCGTCGGATCAATATATGGTTCTATAATGACACGCTGTTCAGTGGATATGAGGAGTTTCTGGTCGAGCACTTCGCCTCTGATTGAGCTGAAAACCGTCCAACAAATAGGATTGCGGGAATTCTCAACACCCGGCCACCGATCTGGCTGGAGAGCTCTTTTTCCTGGCTCACGCTCTCTTCTGCTGAAAGGAGCGAAATTGGAGAGCCATGCGGGCTGACAGCCGAATGATAATCGCGGTCACGCACTGCTTCGATTGTGATCCTCATGGATCCCATTCTCTTCGAGCAAATGGCGTAGGTTCCGAGTCCGACCGTAGTGAGGAGCTGGGAATTCGCACAACGGATCACGAAGCAGCAAGGCGGGGAGAAAGGTCCTGTCATCTTCTCCTCCTCTGGATTCAGCGCAACATGTCGCTGGAAAATGTTCTCATCAATTGCGCTCGAGTCAGCTCGAGGACACTATTCCGAGCTGCCTCCACAATCAAATGAGGATCAATGGAAATCCCTCCCGTTCAGTCATGTGAAATGAGTTCCATCACCGCACGAATTCTGGGCTTGATGGAGAACCCCAGCCACGGTTGATTCATGCGGTCGTTCAGCTAAGAGTTTATTCTTCCCGGCATCAACGCCCTTTTTGACGCGAACGTGCGATCGAATCGCTCAATTCAAAATCTTTGATACGAATTCGAAGGTTCTCGCCTTGCAACATCTTGCGCAGAGCCATGAGAAGACAGTGAAAAGGACGATGTTACGGGAACGGATTCGGGTGGTGGAGAGGAGGATCCGAACAATCTCCTGAGTCGAAAATGTATTTTCCGGGGCCGACCTGTGTCTCAGATATCGGAGCCGAGAGTCATTCGCGAAATCCGGCCCTGCGCCCGAGTTTTTCGGAATGGTAGTGATTGGAAAGCGCGCTGAAAACTGACATCATTGGTTTTCGGAGCCAACAAATTATCTCGTCAGACTGTTACTGGGCGGCGCCAGACAAGAGCCGTTATCTCCATCAGTGACAGTGTTTCAACACTGCGAACGACGGAAAGACCAAATATAGCTCTGGAGGTCCTTCCCTTTTCACAAAAGTGTGTCTGAATCCGTGGATCAGAATTACCGAGAACAGCTTATGCGGAATTTTCTGATTACTGCAGAAAAACCTTGAATCAGCGGTTAATTGTTGTCACCCAAAACGACGATGGCGGCGGCATAATGTACGTCGACTTGCCTTGGAGCCGGAACCCTGACGGCCCGAAAAACATCGCGAGGCTGACTCGGTCAGTATTCGGGAAGTATGCAGATACTGCTCCGAATGAGAAACTTCAATTAACGACGAACGACGCTCGCTATAAGAAGGAGCGCTTCTAAAGTTTGAAAAATTTGTTTACGACGCCCAAGCGATTTTTCAGCTCCGGAAACGTGATCACACGTCTGGTATCAATCTGATGCAGAGCAATATAATATCTAGGCGTTCTATTGAAACTTAATTCCGATTTTTTTCGAATGGGGAACGTTTAATCTTGTGCAACAATTAATCATCTTTTTTGCTGATCGCCTCCTCGTTAAACCGAGCCTGCATTTGAATCGACCCTGTTTTCTCTCAATGATCCACGAGAAGCAAAAGGACTTAACGTACATGATCTCCATTCCGAAATTCGTCTCGTTCTGGAACATGAACTTGACATCGCACACAAGAAGCTCCGTTCCCGGAGCCTTTACTCAAAATGTGAGAACGGATTCCATCAATACGATCTCTCTATCCACGAGCAAAAAAGGGGAATCTGTTTTGGGATGATGGACAGATTCTCGAGAAGACTGAGGCTCGCAGCGAGGTAAGGCTCTCCGACGTATCGCCGAGTTCGTCCGTTCAACCTGTCGCAGAGTCGCGTGGGAGCGCTCGCTCAGGGCATGGGTTTCAGTGTCGAACGCTGACATTCCGAGGAGCTGCAAGATCATGCTTTCATCAAGAGATGATCGGATGGCGCTTTCGAACCGCAGTCAGACTTTCGGAGTGTCCCCGTTTTGGTATCTTATCTGGGTCGCAACCACTCCGCTCCAGAGCTCCTCGAATGTTCGGAGAGCGGGAAAATATTCAACTCGATATGGGAGCGGGCGATCTGGTCAATGAGCTCTCGCCGAGTTTGTGCGCGGAATCGGTCTTGGTTATTTTGCTCAATTAACCGATTCGTCTGATCCGTTTTGACTTCCTTCTCGCGAATCGTAATCGACTTGGCTGCGAGCAACAAACAGCAGCGAGCGAATAGCGCGGGTCGCACAGAAGACGGAGCTCTCAAGGGAGCGCGCGCGCGTATTGAAAGAGGGAGCGTTGTCATTCGGACGCGCGAACGTCGGTGTTTTCTCCGTCACGGATCGCTTCTGAAGGTTCAAGTTCACGACGGGTTACTCGCTTCTTTTTCCGCCTTGAATAGAACCCTATTGAACTAGTTGTTCAAATTGAATGCGACTCGCAAAAGAATAGTTATGGGGCTTCCGAACTATTTCCAGAGGGACGTTTGCGAGAGAAAAATATATTTTCTGAGGCGATCGTGCAGGAGATGAGCATTTCTAACTTCACAGAAGAGTGAATTATCCCCCATAACCAGCGCTCGACGATTCACCACGAAAGCTTCTGGCGATACAAACCGACGAAAAACAAAGGAGAAGGAAATATCGAACGACCCATCGATTCAAGTTCTCTTCTCGAAGAATAGAGCTGAGCTTGACGGGGATTTGAAGTTTTTTTCAAGTCCCGGTATCGATCGCGCACTCACGCCTACGCGCTGAAGACCGTTCCTGCGTAGGATCAATGAAATCGGAATCAGCTTCTGTCGTTCCGGATCAATCTTCTCCTCAGTTTCTTGACGTCGGGGGGCGCACTGATTTCGACCAGCGTGCTTCAACTCGAAAAGCGGTCGGATGGAATCCCGTTCTCAGAAAGCTCTTGATTCTGTCTGCTGCCCGGCTTCGTGCCCTTCTGAAAATCGAAAGTGGTGCTCGACTTCAGAATGCTTTTTCGCGCTACCTGCCGATCAGCAAGCGACGCGTCTTGCAACTGATTTAGTGCTGTGAGTTATGTCAAATCCGTTTACTGTGCCTCAGTTCAGGGTGCCGCCCAAAGTTTACAGAGCAGAAAAAAAAACAAGGCGGAGCTGACATTTGAATCAACGTTTACGGTTCCAGGCAGAATTTATATCCGGACAACGAGGGGATCCATCAATACCACAGGAGTAACGATCTGAAAGTTTTCTGGGCTTCCGTAAGTCACTGAGCGGACTCACGGAGACAGAAACCGCCCGGAATAGCCGTCTCAGTCTAAACTTGACGTCAATCAGAATTTGAACTCGGTCTGTACTGTGCGGATGCGAACCTTTTCGTAAGAGCCTGGAAGTGAGTCCAGAGTCCCGCTTCGGAGAGACTCTCCTTCCGAAACTTCCCATCTTATGCAACGACGGGAGCTATTGAAAGATGAAGCTCCGTCTCCACGCTCAGGACGCTCGTCAGTCGGGCGAAATCCGCGGCGGGTAGACGTGCGACCTCAGGAAGGAAGACAACATAGATTCTCATGACCGGATGGATGTGAGCCCAAACCATATGACCAGCTCAAAAGTCGTAAAGAAACCATGATCCCAACAGAACCGTGTGGTAATCTATCCACGCAAGGTGGGGACAGTGGAGTTCTTCCGTAACCACCGGTGTCCGTTTCGAGCAGTGAGGCGGATACCTACGATGAGAGAATCAGGTAATTGTGAGATTCGGCTGTATTACACAACTTTGCTCCGGTCCCAGCAGTCGACTGCGACATCACGGAAGAAGGCCTCGGTCTGCATTTTTCTCGGAGGGAGACGAATGCTGATCTCATGGAGCGGGACACATGCTCTCGGAATGTGTCTAGCTGGAGTCATGGAAACTTCGTCGTGGTGGCGACTCTCCCGCGAACTCGACCTGATGCGATGACTGTGACTGAGTGAGTTCCTGGACAAATGGTTGAGCTATCAGTTGATCCGTCTCCCTCCGCCATGATGTTGCCGTCGAGAGAGAATTCTAAGTGGGAATGTAGGACGGGCTCTCCGAAACCAAGAACATAGCAGTACATCGGACTGAATCCGGATCATGGGATCGTGGATGAAGACTTGAGTCTCACACACAAATCATACAATGTGCCAAGACTGAGGGCCTAATGTTCCGGACATTCGACGATACGATTGCTCTTCATATCGGGCCTCTATCTCGGCGTAGAGCTGAAAACGTGATGTGACGCGATTTCAGTGTCATGAGAACGACTGAAGTCGTAATTGAAACTAAGTGGGCAACAATGTGAGATCTCTCAAGCGGCATTTCGACTACAGACGGGAGATAACCTACACAGCTGACACTGGAATCTGAAGAGCTGTTTGCACCCAGCACTGAATAAACCGCTTCTTGGCGGATACGAAAGTCGGAAAACCGTGAGCCCGTTCGTTCGCCATCAGAACCATGGTTCGCTCGCAGAAATCGAACCCTTGGCACGAGTCGCATATCTTCATCTCACGAACGATTCAACCAAAGCGGAAATTCTGCTTGATCAGGCCGCCAGTTCGCCTTAGTATGCAGTCACTTTTGTCGGTCGACCCCTCGGTCTGATACAATGGGTCATCATTCTGAACGAGAGTTCTTCGCAAATTTTCTCTGGTTTGATCTGAGGCCATTTACTTGAACTTGGTTTCAAGTCTTCCGGTGCCTCCCCTGACACAAACCTTGCTGTTCAACAAGCCAGCCGACGTTTCCGTACAGTACTCAGTGCCTGCGCTATCGTTCTTTCATCCAAACTATGTCAATAAATTCGAACTTCTTACCGAGCTCCGCCTATTATCTCGAAGCCATTGTTTTCCAGCGAAGTTCAAAGTCTGCGACGACCGATCCGAAGAGGGAAGGGATAGAAACCCTTTCGAGCTACTATCGGCGGACGTCGTCTCTGAAACCTCCTTGAAACCCGTCAGTTCGTCTCGCCCGAACTTCCGAATCCTTATTGAGCCTTCGTTCCGGACTGAAGGATAGCGGCGAACTCGGAAGAAGAGGCTATGTTTTTGTTTGCGGGGGAATCGACGCCAATAAAGAAGATGGAAGAAAAAATCCCTCAGAATCATCCCGTGAAAGCATCGCATTCTCAAGCAGATCACGTTACGCGGAATCTATTTTGAAACGCTCGGCGATAGAAGCGAATCTCCATCTTCCTATTTGAGTTTTTCATCCATCCGCGCAGCCCACGAAAAAGAGGTGAGCTAGAAGTTTGCGTTGGGTCGACTTTTGACGGGAACGTTGCTGGTTTGTTGGTTGAGGACCAGACGCGCAGAACGTAATTTTCCATTTCTCAAATCGTAATCCAGAACTCGAACAACGGCCACAGTCACAACGTCCCGCGCGGCAGGAACCTAGCGAGACGTGTCGCTGCTTCAAGCCGATTACACGGGTCATTGAATTCAATACGAGAAGGAACAACGCTCCTGCGATCGTCTTCACGAGCTCTGGCAACGATGAGTTCTTCTGTGATGGTGGAAGAAGCCTCAGAGTTCTGTCGGGGCTCGAATCGGCTGCTGGAGACAGTATCTGATGTGAGCGTTTCATTTCGTTTTTTTCTTGTGACAGCCTACTTCGGTAACAGCATTATCCGCAACGAGCGCTCGATATAGCCAGAACGAGTCGATCCTCCGAGTTTCCCGCAGAAGCGAAATTCAGAGCGCAAGGAAGCGCTGGGGGAGATAACGTACTCTTGTTCGACTTAGTTCACATAGCTGGAAGTTCTGGCGGTGGATTCGAACGGCGCTCAGATGGGAGCAACAGAAAACGAAGGCAATGGCCGAGCACCGAAAAGAATGAGCGCTGGCCGAATGCATGAGAAAAAATGATGGATGAATTTATATCACGCTGCGACTCAATATTGGTAGCCGCTGCCCCCGCTGGTCGGCTCCGTTCATCATGAAGCCACTTAATGATTCTGCTTATCCATGTGTTCCAGCACTAGACGTCAATATGGCGCGCTTGCCACCATGTAGAACAAGCACGAAGCACCTCGGGCTCATTAAACGCGAAAAAAGAGGGCCTATTCTGTCTGGAGGGCTCCGTTCTCGGCTCAAACATTCATTCATTCTCGCCTCAATATGAATCGTCCAACGATCCAAAAAGAACACAGTCAAATACTGTAAATCTCGAAGAGGGGATATGAACGTTCCTATTTTGAGCACGAGCCCACTGCTGCTGGTATCACAGAACTCGACAGTCGACAGCTGCTGGTCTCAGCGATTCTCGATTCGAGGTACGAGTGTGCTGATTATCGAGCCTCGCACCGTCTCCATGACGTCCGAAGGAGTTCGCTGAACACGATGGGACTTCCTGTTTTACTCTGAATCTGCTTAATTTTCCGCCATCATCGGGAAGATATGCGGGGAATTTGAAGGCAGAAGCTAGCAAAAGGATGAACCGTTGCTAGGAGTAAAGTGTCGTCCTGCGAAGAAAATGACTTCCACCGGAAGAAATGAAAGATCGCCTCAGAGCGATTCTCGTTCATCTGATGTCTCCAAGTGATCTCTTGATCTTTCAATGGCTCGATCCAGGTCCGCTGGAGCCTCTCGGTATGAATCCATCTGTCCTGATTCGCTAGGATAAGCAGGATAAATCTAGCGCCGTTACCAATTTGAACGATTCCCACGCTCGGGACTCACACAGTTCTCGGTGTGTCGAACCAACCCGCCGCGGAAATCGAGGACCTGAAGCCAACGTGCAGCAGGCAAGATGGCCAATCGAGCAGGGCACTCCGCACAATAGGTGCGGGGCCGCCTATGGAACCCACATCGATGTTGACGTAGGTTCCATATCACAGTCGGGCGAAAATTCTCGCTGAAAGCAGCGGCCAGGAAGTGAATGTGATGTGATGTAGCTCAAGTCTCAGTACACATGGTACTGGGTATTTATAAGTGACATATTCCATTTTGAAGAAGTGGTTTTGAACTTAACGTCTATTCTGATCTGGCTCGGATCTTGTGCCGGTCAATCTACCAAATCGTCTGTTCTGACCGCGTGAAGTCTCCCGAACGAATTGGATGTGTCGCGTCAGAATCATCCAGAATGTTTGTTTGGGGTCGTTCCCCAGTAGCGTTGAGAGCTGCGGCCGGGCTTCGCGCCTCGACGTCCTATTGACAAAAGGTGTGGCAGCGCGACGGGCGATATACCGTTATTTCTGGATCGCTGCCAATATTTCTAGATCGTTTTGAGCATGTGATCTGTTTGTTGGGGGAGGAGGCCGCGAGGGGGCTTTCGCTGTCTACGTCGTCGATGCAAAGATCGAGGTCCTTGGTGTATCTGAGCAACGGCGGACGGACCGTTAAGGCCAATGTATCCACACCCGGTCTTTCTTCACCGCCTCCCTTGACTGTCGGTAGCCATTAGAGGCGGAGTGGTCCGTCTGTCGGTAGATCGCTTCAAAAATGAATTTCAAGCCAAAATTTGGGTGAGGACCACTATATAAATGCCCCCTGTACTGTATGCAGTCTTCAGTGTTCTGTGTGGTTCAACCAGAACTGAAAATAGATCAGTTCGAATCATGAGGAGGTTTCTCTGCTTCGGGGCCCTGGTAATATCAGCCGCGAGCGCTGGCTCGCTGGTCCGCTCCACCGGGAGCTCCAGAACACACCGGGCAGACGACGGCCTAGGCAACTACCAATTCGGTTACGAAGAAACCCACTCGACCGGCGGCACGTTCAGACGGGAGTCGGGTAACGCTGCCGGGGCGAAGGTTGGCTCCTACGGACTTCGTGACATCGACGGACGCTACCGTGTTGTGAACTACGTCGCCGATGCTGCAGGATTCCGCGCTCAAGTGTCCACGAACGAGCCAGGAACCGCCCCCTCTCTGACGGGCGCTGCGTCCTACAACGCCGCCCCCGTCGTGGCCTCCCGTCTCACTGACATCGCGAGTCCGATCTACGGTACTCGCGTCGCGAACGCCGCGCCTGCGGTCGCTCCGGTTCCCGCCTTCAATGCGCTCCCTGTCTACTCATCTCCCGTGAGGGTTGCCGCTCCGATATCCTTCGGAGCTCGAGGACCTGTTGCCCACAGGCTCACTTACGCTGCTGCTGCACCCGCTCCCGTCACTGCTTATGCAGCTCCTGTGGCGAAGGTTGCCACTGCTCCCGTCGCAACCACCTACGCTGCTCCCGTCGCAGTCTACGCCCCGCAAATACCGGCTTATGCCGCCGCTCCTGTTGCAAAACTCACTCCTGTTGTTCCGAGCTACGCAACTCGCCTCTCTCGTCCAATAGCAACCTATACGGCCCCGGTACCGAAAGTTCCTGCTCCTTCTAGCACTTACGCCGTCCCCGCTAACGGTTACGCCGCGCCTTTCAGAACGTTCGCCGCCCCGATATTTGCCGCCCCCGTTGCGGCCTATGCTGCCCCGTTACACTTTGCAGGGAGCGTTATGAGCGGTTCCTTGTATTCAGCACCTGTGACCAACTATACGGCCGCCCCCGTTGTCCCCGCTGCCCGAGCCCTTTCGGCCGAGCCACGACCCGAGACCGCTTCAATGAATTCCGCTCTTCCAGCTGCGCTCCTCTCCGAAACGCTGCGACCGAGAAACAACGCTCGTTTATTCAGCGGGGCTGCTGCGGACGCGCCCTCCCTCTCGACAAACAACGCTCCGCTGTCATATTCTGCAAACATCGTGGCTCAATCGGGCTCCCCTAACCGAGAAGCACTAATGATGTCACTCGAGGCCCCGGCTTCCACATCCTCGCTCTCAACCGCCGAAAGCAATTCGACCGAAGTTGTTGCCCCTCGAGCCAATCAGCCCGTGACGTTCCCCTACTCGACGGAGACGAATTTCCCCGTTCCCAGAGTTAATTTCTCCGCCCCCCAGTTCTCATTCCCATCCCCCGCTGCTTTCGACCCGGCGCCTTCTTCGTTCAGCGCCCGCCCCAATCCAGCCAGGACCGCTCCCGTTTCAGATGCTCCCGTTACGCCGGTCCCGAGTTTCGCCCCCGCCTCACCTGTTACCACAACTCCCGCACCTGTTGCGAACTCTACGGGGTCCACTAGGTTCCCGGGCCCGGTGTTCAACGCTCCGTTCCCGTTCGCCTACTCATTTCCTGGATCCGATATGGCTACAAACCAGCAGCCAGCTACAGCTGCGCCTCCTGCGTTTGGCCGGGTTTCGACACCGTTTGCGCCCAGAGCAACTGTTCCGTTCCCAAGCGCGGTCAGTGCCGCGTTCCCCGCTGGTACCTACGCGGGTCCCGTGGCGACCCCGCGAATGAACGGAACCGAGCAGAGATACTCGACCCGAACCGCACCTTCCACACCGGCCCCCGCCACGACCGACTCTCCCGCGGCCTTCCCCTCGTCTCAGGGGGATGAGGTTCCTTTCGATCACCACGTCACATTCTCTTCGCAAAGGCTCCGTGCCCCGATTTACGCGCCCGTCGTCGCTGCTGCTGCTGATGCCCCGATCTTACCTCAGTACACCGTCTACGCACCTGTAGCCCACTTCACATCCTCCAGTCACACTCGCGTCGACTTCTCATCTTCAGCTCCTGCCGTGATCAGAAGCCACAACCAGGAGAGACGAGCTCCCTCCAACGCCCAGATGCCGTCTATGATGACCCCCGAACCGGTGCGGACTCCTGAACGCCCTCCGATGACTCCACCCCAGGCCCCGACCCCGAATCCCGAGAGCGAAGCACCTGCCACGGAAACACCTCCCACTCCCGCGGAGCCACAAAGGTTCCCGGGAGCCGCGGCCCCGCAAGTTCCTTCCGCTCAAGGTCCAGGTGAGGAAGCCACGACTTCTCTGCCGAACGGAGCCGACGACGAGGACGTTGCTGATCCGAGGAACGCGCCCCCGATGTTCTCCGCCAGAGAGGAAACTTTCACCACGACAACTCAAGCAGCTCCCACAACCCCGAACGCTGCGGAGACCACAATCGCTCCCACCACAGAAGTGCCGATGGCTGCCGAGGCAGACAGGCGATCCGATCCGGTCGAGCAGAGAAGTCCGGAGCAGAACGATTCTGACGCCGCTCCACTGAGCGCTGACCGTCCGAACGTCGCTCGCGTTGTGGTCAGAAGAAGACCAAGTCTTTCTGTGTACGCCTCCCGTGTCGTCCGGGCCCCATCAGCTTACAGAGTGTTCGTTCCACAATACGCTCACGTCAAAACCGCGCCCGTAGCTCACTTCGCCGCTGCTCCGGTAGTCATCTCGAAACCTGCTCATGTCTCCTACGCAATGCCGGCTGTCCGTTATTATTAGGATGTAGGATTTCAAGATAGTTGTTTGGTTTCAGAGCACACGATGTAATATTTGTTCTTGAGAGGTTACGATTACTGCCTGCTGCTGTCGGTGCGCGTTTGAGGCAACTCCCCGGTTTCGGTTGAAGTGCCGTATCCCGGGAGACTCTGAAAATGATTGTGATTCGCCTCCCAGATGAGCGGACCTCTCTCTGCTCCACCTGATCGATGCGAGCTGAGAACCGTCTCCATAGCCTGAGTCAATGCTTGATGGATCACCCTGTAGAGTCAAAATTGTGAACGGCGATTTCTATTGAGCGGAATTCGGATGTCAGCTCACCGCAGAGATATTTATTCCGACAGGACATCTTCCCATGTGATAAATCGTGCCATACTGATTTCGATTCATGGTTGATTTTTTTTCCGAATGCTGTAGATATCGAACACCGCCCCCCCCTCTTCCTAATAGGGTTCCAAGAAGGGGGGGGGGGGGGGGGGGGGTTCATGGAAGATTTTCTAGCACGTCACGTGACCCATTGAAAACGCGAGATTCAAGGGTAGGACACGTGGTCCTCGGACTTCCACTTTTTCGTTGAGACAATGCATTACCTTTCGGGGCGTTTCTTCGGAAATTCTAATCGGCTTTCAGGGTTCCAATCTCTGCCTGCAGAATCGCAAGTAGAGATGATTGCGCGTCGAATATTCACATTCCTCGTCATTCAGGGCTCGTTTTGACGAGGCCGGGATAGTTGTGCTTCGGAGTCTGATACGCTATGAGCATCACCCAGCATGGAAGAAGAACTGGAATGACACCGATTTCAAACACTCCGGATCCCACTCGGAACGACTCCCGAGACTTACGAGCCAATGTTCCTGGATGCGGAAAGACGAAGCTTTGTCTGTGATGCATCGCCGGAGTCCTTTCGGATGCGAATTTCATTCAACGGACGTCAGGAAAATGAACCGTTGGAGCGAGCCGCTGTCTTTCCAGGCGTTACTTTTCAATCGGATAATTACTTCAGAGTCTGAACGCCAGGCACGTGAACGTCTGCAAGCAATGGAGAAGTTTCTGATTGTGATTCAGAGATCTAGAGAGTGCCCACCGAGCTCGAGGTTTCTCTGCTCTATGTCTTATGCACTGGGTTTATGGTTCCATGATGAACTAGACAGCTGCCGGTGACAGTTCTGAGCGGAGTGAGGACCAGTTCACATTGATGCACACGCCACGGTGGCACGAACTTACCCTCCAGAAGCATCCCGTAGCGTTCGGCTCTTCGCAAGATAATATTAGATATTCATTTAGGTCAGTTGGGGATCCGTCTCCTCCTTGATCGAATGTAGATTTGACTGCTTTCGCAGAATCAGGAGCGGTGATGATCTTTCAGTGATGCCAAAACTCGCATATCCCAAGAGCTCTCGAGAAACTTCCAGAAGGGCACAAATAGTGTCAAAAAAAATCAATGTCAAAAATCAAAACCGTGCCAATAAGTGCATTGGCACGGTTCTGATTTTTCATGCTACCTCCGATTGCATTACCGCCAACGGTTCCTTGACGGTTCTCAAACTACAAACGAGAATCGCCATGGAATCTCCGGAGGGATAGACCCATGCGCTTGAGAACTTTGAATCTCTCACTTCTAGAATCTTCGAAGTTCTCCTCGAGCGTCTCGAAGCCCGGCGAGTGTCAAGCCCGTTCACCTCCAACTGACAGGAGAGCTCATCCAAGGACAATAAAGAGGGCCGCTTCCTCCAGAGTTGTCGCTCACCGTCATGCACAGTTCCTTCAACAACGAATACTCGAACCGAACTCAATATCCGCCCTCCTCACCCGACGCCCTGTCTTTCGACTCGCTGTGGTTTCAGATTATTTCTTCGGATTTTTCCTCTGTCGGAAAACAGGCAGACTTCTTTCCGATAATTTCGTGCAGGAGCCCTTGTCGCTAGGGACCACCCCGTCGACGCGTCGAGGCGTCGCGAAAGGACATTATAGGCGGGGCCTTCTGTCCAATATAAAAAGCGTATCGGCACCCGACCGCTGCATTCCGCGCAACCACAGGCCAACGTCGATTACAGAAAAACTGCAACGCATTAAAAAGAGACACCGAATGGTCCGTTGAACGCAGTTGGGTCCAGTGCCAACCGAAATCAGCTCATGCTATCAGAGCTTCGTCCCCGGGAACTGAGGAAAACCAGGAAGACTCGACGAGCCCTCGTGATCACCGAACGTCCCGAGCTCCGAGGCGTAGCCTAACAGCGGAAGGAGCAGAGAACATGATGTCAGGCGGAAATGACGAATGGTTTTGCACGGACGCTGCGAATGGAGATAGCTCGACTTTGCCGAGATTCATGACACTTTTCGAAAACGCAACCCGATTCCAAGAATCGGAGCCGGCCGCTTCCGGCTCGAATACTCTCGAGCTTCATTTAAAGCTCAACCGACTCGCGGAAGACGCACTCGAGAAAGCGATGCGGAGTCATTTCAAGAACCCCATTCGGGTTGGAGGAATTGATGACTCGATGTTCATTGTTCGTCCAAACATTAGAGAAATCAACGAGGCACTCCTACTGTTAGTCCTGGTATTTGTTGGGAAGTGCCGATATCTTATCATTCTGCGGGTCTACCGCCGCGCACAAGAGTGGATGAGCGTGATGTGATCGCTTCGAGGTTGGTTACGGATTTTTCTGCTCGCTTCGCGTAACATATCCGTCGATGGATTTCGATTGACGCTTAGCTAAACAAACATGTTCGCTCTGTGGAATGACAGGTGAAGGCATGAGGTTATTCCGTGATGCAAGTCTTCTAGGACTTGAACGCGGCTAGTTCGTCTTATCGATGTATACCCGGCATTTTTTTCAGCCGATCGTGCTTGGCCTAAAGTTGTTCTTATCGCAGCTGTACATTTGAACGCGCGTTGACGGAATTCGAAACGGATTCAGAATGAATTGAGAAATTATCTATTCCGTTCGGCGTTTTCGCTGACTTGTGAATTGGATTGTAGTCATTGACAGCTCCCCGCTTCCACACAATATCATTCATTTCTGTCGTATAGTATAATTCATCCGAGTTTCAGAACGGGTTCGTTTCTGCAATGGCCGCCTTTGTCCATTTCTGAGACCGCATGGTCGTTGTTCGACTTGCAGCTGCAGTGGCTGGAATTGAAATTCAGTGGTCATGGATTGCTCTAGCAAACTTGAAACTTGGAAAAAGGATCAATACTTTCCGTGAACACAGTTGCAATAAACAATTTATTCCAGCCGACCCTGAATTTGAAACCAGGATGCCCTTGGGCCTACAGTATCGCCGCGGGAAGTTGCTGGAAAAAAAGTGGACGAGCCCACTGCCGAACTCGTCATTCAAGAACATTCAAATCATTAAGCAGGCGAACAAATCGGATCCTTTGTATTGAAGTGAGGATTTGTAAGATTTTCGATGTGCACAACTATTCTCTCGAACTCGTCGGAGGGAGTCATGGGTCCAGGCCACCGATGCTTCGAAAACTCCACTTATATCTTATATCTAAAAATTGGTCATATCAGCGAAGAAAAAGACGCTATGATTGACGGCAGAATTTGAAAGGTTTGCATGTCTGTTTAGTGGAGCATTTCTAGCAATCTAGGGTCCATGACTCCCTACTAGCTTGGCATAAAAATCGAGGATGAGTGAGGTTGCGTACTTCCGCCGAGGCCAGTGGCGCCATTCTTTCTCTGGGCGAAGAGGGGCGATCGCTGCCATTGTTGTTCCTTCCACCTCAAATATCATGGGAATCCCCCGCTTTCAGTGGTGCAGCGGCGAAAGAGACTCGGATTGTCTGATCGTCTACAAATGGCACGCATACATTTTGCTGCTGAAATGGGCTGTCAAAAAGAGTCGCCTTCATTTGTTGGAGGGATGAGGAACTCTCACAGTATGAGCAAGCATGAGTCTATCCGTTGGAATGATGATGATAGTGATGGAGCTCACTGATCCTGACTCCACTTGAAGTCGAGAAGTGCGCATCAAAAGACTACTCGAGTGGAACCACTCAAGACTCCTCTCCTGAGAATCCGTTCCCCCCATAGCTACGTCGTGAGAGGGCAATGTTCGCACGAGATCTGGATGACCTGCCGTTTGCCCGAAAATGATGACTCATCATTAATTAGTCTCGTGTCGGGTGGCAGTTTTTCCGTGAAGCCTTCACTGAGTCCGGGCTTCTACCGCCTCCAGTGCCTGAACTCACGGCGCTCGCTTTGCTAGGCAAAGACCTCAACTCCTCTGCAAACTCTTACACTGCGCGAACCACTGTTCTCATTCCTGGAGGTGTCGGAGGACGTTGGAATCCATCGAACCCAGGTAAATTTCCGAACATACTCCACTCGGATGAGATCCCCCAGAAAAACACGAAAATCGTCGAAACGATACCACCTCGTGAGGGAAGGAAAAACGGGGAGAAGTGGTTGGTTTTCCCGGGAGAGAACAAGTTGGAAGGAATCGATCCATTGTGCTTCCTTATTACCTTCAACGGCACGAAACGGAGGAAGCGCCCCGTTGCTATCGAATACTCGTCGGAGCCAGGTAGGACTGCCCGTTCACAGCGTAAAAGGAACATTATATGGACCAGAGAAGCCCAATCTCAGGGGTATTCGTGGAGCTCAGAGACGCGCCCAGGTCAGCTATTCTGTGCATAAAAGAGTTCCGGAGCAGTCCATAGGCTGCTAACCCTGTCCGAGGAATTCATTGAGAGCTCCGCATCCTTTTTTTTTTACAATCGGAAATTGTTTGTGGGACTCGTGACACAAAAGACGGGAATCGCCCAGGCAGACTGTCTCGGCCCCTGAATATTTACTAATGGAGAATCTGAGAATCATAGAGGCGCTGCGCAGAGAAGACGATCGGTGTCGAGTTCCGAGGAGGCGGCCGACTCGAGAAACGGTACCACCTATACAAATGTAGGAGGCTCAAGAATCGGACTCTAGGAGGAGGCCTGCGAAACCGGCGATCCGGGAACCGCAGGAGGTGTCCTCATCGAATGCTCCGAGGCTCGCCTACCTTAGTATCGCCCCCGCGGCAGGATGGGGCGTGCTCACGCTCTTGCGTCGAAGCGAGTGGCAATCAGAGTACGAGAATACGTCGAGATCGAGGGGGACACAGCTCAATAACGTCAGGATAGTCATATGATATCTCATCATTCATATAGCAGTGCAGTGGAACTCAGATGGATGAATGAATGAGTGAGAGGAGGAAGCAAAACCAAGAACCACAATATAACGGATGAGCCGATGCATTTCTTTCCAGTTTTCTGAATTGTCACTACCAACATGATCAGTCATAAAACCAAGTTCACGACTTCCTATCTCACTATGGGCTATATCTGTGTTGCGCATTTTTTAACAATCGTCCCTCGGGACTTACGCGCCACGACTTCAGATTGATGTCAGATGACTGGAAAAAAAACGGAATATTCTGAAATGGCGATGCACGTGCTAAATCCTCTATTCCGAATGAGTCGAGGATTTTCCACGGGGATTCCACCAAACTCGCGAACACAATGGAGCGAGAATCTCATTCCCAACGAGACCTTTCTTCCTTTGGCTTCGACCAGACGGTCACTTTAAATTCGTTTACTTTCCGTACTGAGCGAATAGAGTCCCAGCGAAAGCGAGATTCGCGAAACGCCACCCCCACGCGTGAAACTATTGGCATCGTCTCGTTGGCAGCAGCGGATCTCATTGTTTGCATGCGCCTTGCTTCCATCACCATGCTCATCACGTCTGGTTCTCGATTAGGTACTTTTGGTTCCCTCCTCCATCACCGCCATCGAATCTTCAAGTCGTAACATTCGTTTGTTAGCTTCTAGAACCGAGATTGTGACCAGGTCCAAGTCGTTGAAGGCCGAGCAAGGTCAGCAGGGGATTCTGAAGTGCCGCGAACGGCTCCGATAAACGGCGTTATTAACTGTTCGTCTATCTGTTCGACCAAGATCTGCAGATGACTTCGCGCGAAGATTCCAGAGCAGAGATGTGCGACTACGCGCATGCGGAACATTTTTCAATGCTGACGATTTCAACGCTCGCGTAAGTGGACAGCTCCGGCGATAGCGATCATGCTTCGGCTCACCTCCCGACTAGAAAGCGTGAACAACAGCGGCCACGACGCCTCCACCAAGCCCAGACAGAGAACAGAAAACGCGAAACAGGGAACGTGGAACAGAAAATGGCAAATGATGACAGTTGATTGGTTTGGCAGTGGAGTCAGCCGCACCGACGCATTGCCACCGAAACATCGGGCTGATGGCACTCATCCTGCCCGCCCGTTATAGGGCTGATGGCATAAATTAGTAGGATTCAATTGACGACAACCCTCGTCAGCGCCAGTCAAGAGCGGCGCTCATTGAGATAATGGGGAACAAATACCGAGGTCAGAGATCACTCGCATCTGCGTCGCGGGAATCGAAACCGAATTTTTGGCATGAAAAGCAGTATTCTTGCTCTGTAGTGAGCATTGTCTGAGACTTTTCGTCAGCTGCTCCTTCCTCTGCTTCATTCGAGCGGATGCGCATGACTCTCCGGTTTCGATGATTCTATTCTGAGTGGGCAAGCGTCCATTTTGAGAGAATCTTAATGAGTTTAACGACTTTTCAAAGTCAAGGTCGTTTAACTGTTGTGAAGCATCGGTGCCTCCTTCAGGAGCGGACATCGGGACTTCAAAAGAGAGAGAGAGAACCTGTGTCAGATTTGGAGTGGAGCGAGGTTGATAAGCAGAAAACTTGGAGTTTGGGTTTCTGGAGCTGACCCTCTGTGAACATCAAAGCGACCTTCGACTTCTTGATCACATTCGAGTTCTATGAGGAGCATACTCTGAAAGTTAAACACGAAAGCTGACCGCCTCGTGTTTCGGGGGCCCACGATGGCTGCGGTCGGGGAGTTTCGAGAGTATTCATGTAGTATCTGAGCGTGCTCGACGACCCCTCGGTTTCGGGCGTACTACGTCGTCGTTTGGAAACCTCTTGCCTTCCGTGACCTCCATACCCATTCTATATCAGTTCAAATTCTCTCATTCATGGGCTCAGTCCGAAGGAACCCGGTGTGGCTATCCCAATGACTACCGAGCGATCGAACAGTCGACCTGTAGTAGCTGAGCTGCCCACTCCTGGTGCACTGTCGTAAAAGCGATAATTCTGCGAGCTTATTGAATAATACATCGTCCTTCGGTGGACTCCTTCTGACATGGTCTCGTTATGTAACACCTGTCGGCATACTGAGCGAGTATCTAGCAAACCAACAACTCACGACAGAGCTGTTGTTTCTCTTTTTGTGAAGAAGCTCCCTTGCATGTGATCACTGACGACGACAAAAGAACTTCTGGAATGCGCGAATGAGATTCTCCTCATTGGCAATAGGCGGGGTTCGGATAGTGCCGCCGACGACGACCGAGACCGCGAAGCATGAAACAGGAACTATCTGCTCACACTCTTCCCCTGATAATTTCTGGTGCCGCTCTGGAGCTATCCGAATGAAATCGAGTTTTTTGGATCAGGGCCCGGCTGAAAAACCTGCACTCCGTGCCGGGCAAGATGTGCTGCTGGTACGACGCGAGCTGTTGGAAATTAAGAAAGAAAGTTCCCGCCTAACGAATTTTATTTCCCCATTTCGCGTTTTGTTTTGTGCTCACTTTGACAATTAGCGCGAGTTACGACGCGGCGATGGGGCGGGCAATGAAACTTTCTTCTCTTGATGTCATTTCAGACTGTTACTCGCAACAACGACTCGCCTCGGTCTTGACCGACACGCAACAAGTCGCTTCCAAGTTTTGGCAGCTTAGCTGACATGGATACGCATTCGTGATTTGGGGAGAAAAATAAGAAAAAAAAGACACAAGCCAAGTACGAGCGCAGCACTTGACAAGTTTATTACGCACAGGATTCTTCTGTGGGGAAGTCTCACTTCGAGCGTGTTAGAACTTTGGCCGACACCGATGCTCCCCGGTCGAAATTTCCTTTCGGCATTGGGATCGAGCTCCGGATCGGCATCGAGCGCTCGTTCAAATAATTCCGATCGTTTCCGAACGCGAAAGTTATTGGAGCAAGACTCAATCAGCTTCGAGGCGACTCCCAACAAGGCGACGTTTGTGTACAGGGCTGTCAGGTTTCAGACAGTGATGTGAATCGAAGTGTGCCCTTGACACATTGATGGGCTCCGAGATGGATTTCCCCTGTGAACAATACAAAATCTTCCGATAAGCAACCTGCATCGACCGCACCGTTGCGGAAACCGCTCCAATCACTCATGGGGTTCTGGAATCCAACGAACAGAACTTTCGGTTTCCCCAAACATTTTCTCCCCTTGAGCCACAGCTATGGAAACCTTCGCCTTAGGCTAACGAGTGCCATCGATCATCGCGTGCCTGACACTCTGAGCGGAGGCTCGAATTCCCTGATTTCAGGGTGATGGTTTGAATATTTTGGATCGATCCTCAGAGTTCCCGCTTCAAGGAGCGGGGCGCCTCCCTCCATTCCATGCGGGCCTCCCCGGCGCATCATCCCCTGCGTCCCGATCGGGGAACCGTCACCGGACTTTACTATCTAGACTCGACGAGCGCACAGAGCACCTGAACTTTCCGCAAGTCGTCAGAGCGCCGCGGAACGCCGGAGTCTACGAGCCCGCCGCAGAATCAGCTTGAAGTATTCACCGCTGCTGGGTTGGCGAAAGCTCCAAGCGGAGACTACATTCGCAGGAAGCGCTGGTGAGAAACTCCCACAAGGCTTTCCACTCGGAATCGGACGGAGCTGTTCCCGCTCGAGGACTTTTTACCCGCGCTGCATTCTGTCGCCGTCTCCCTGGACTTTATAAGTGTTTGTGTTGCCTATAAGGTGCCGAAGTATAAAGCTTCCTTGCTTTGTAACAGACTCCAGGCAGGTCGTCAGATGATATTCCAATCCGACTGGAATCTCCATAAATTATCCAGCCCCCCTGACTGATCGCCACTGGATCTCCGTTGCTCTTACGGGATTCGCGCAACCCACTAGAACTGTTCGGTTCGTGTTGTAAAACTGTGCTGGGGATAATGGTTGACGGAACGACGCATGCCAGCTGGTCCGGGGCAGTGGATCATTCCGTCTCGCTGCTACGTTGTCATTCGTTTTTCGTCTAGAACGTTTCCTTTTCTGGAGCGAGAAAACCGTGGGAATGGTCAGGGGGCGCTGAAGGCGCTTTGTGTCTCCTACAATCCATCGCCGCGGCGGATACGGTGGTGGCAACGGTGACGACGACGGCGGCGGCGAGCGGCACTGTTTTGGATTCCTTCGCAAACAAAGGCAAGGGCTTCAAGGACGTCCCCTTACCGCGGGGCAGAAGACGCGCCAACTGACCCGACAGACAGCCGTCATTCGCCCCCGAGTTAGACGTGCCAGTACACATCCGTACGAGCTTTGCCGTTGAGCGTTCCGTACTAGCAAGCTCGCTCACCCACTTGGTTACATAGGCCGTGTTGCCTGCGTGTGGACAAATCAGTACACCCTGTATAGTGGCTCAAGCTGAAGAGTGCATCGTGCATCTCTGCTCGGATACAGTTAATCTTCGACATCTCTACAACCGAGGATACCCAACAACACGGTGACCGAAAATCGACACCTCGAAGGAGGTGTGAGGAGTCGCTTCAGAGTTGCTGCATATCCCCTGCAGGAACAGCAAGGTAAGAAAAACTTGAGAGGTTAGCTCCACTGCATGCCTTCGAAACTGGGTACGTCCGTAGGGGAGAAAAATGCGCACTGCGCAACGCCGCGTGGTGATTCAAATCGAGGGAACGATGGCGCGCTGCTTGAGGTTTCACAAGACAGTTGACATGGAGAACCAGATTCAAATCAAGAGTCCTGCTTGGCTTCGAATCGACTCCGATTTTCGGATGATGTCGATCATCTCGAGTATTTCATTGAACCTGTTCGGATTCTTCGGATTTTGATACTTCCGGTGTACTCCTAAACCTACGAATCTGATCGGAAACGTGATCTTCGAGAGCAGGCGGCCGAAGTTTGATAACTGCCTTCTTCGGATCGTGAGTGAAATCATAAATCTCGTAGCTTCAGAATCTCCAGGTCTCGATCCCCTTTCCCGAATAGTGAACGATCTGATGCCTCGATTCGATAGAGAAGGATCATGATTTTTCTCCCAACTCTCCCACAAAGCTGAATGTCCCCTTTCGGAGTCGCTCGCGTTAACCAATTCATACCCGAATGTAATTGGATAAGGCATCAAGTGCAATTGTTGTCCGATCACCCGATGAGGTTCTATACAGAGCGCGGAAGTTACCCGCGACTCACTTTCCGAATGCGGGCGAAACTTTCCCCTCTGCCCCAAATTCGATGATGACGCGGATTTTGTCAAAAACTTTCTCGCGACTCCCAATCACAACTTTTATGGTCTGCAAGAAGTTCGACGAGGGAGGAAATAGCCACGTGGAACAAAAACGACAATCGCGTCGAGCTTTAGTCTCTGCGGTTTTAAGTTCCAGTTGTACGCTTATAAACGCCGTCAAGTGATCCTGTAGTTTAGTGTCTAGCTTCCCGGAGCCAACTTCCTCGGAGCATTCATTGGATCGAACCGAAAATTTGCCGTCTGAACCGGGTATTGATCAGACCACCGCTCTGGCGGCCACTCATAGTTCGCGGCAAGAAACGTTATTCCGACTCGACCTCCTGAAATACTGGATTGGAAAACGCCTCAATCGTTGACTCCATCCGAGTCCGAACCAATTTTCACTTGCGCCAGGGCGAGACGTAGCAGTGACCGGATTTCCGAAACAGTCGAATTCTACCGATTACATGGATCAGCCGAATCGCGGGCAGACTCGATTGGGTCTATGAGCTTTCCACCGCCTGTGTCGTTGTGTCGAAACGGTCGAATGGGTTTCGAATAATATAGCCTCGATCGAACATTCCGTGCGAATGAATGTCCAACACCGTTGTCTCCGCCGTTTGGACGGAAATTACTTTTATTGCAAATTTGGCTTGCTGTAAACGTCGAGTGTTCGTTTCCCGTGTACGCATTGTTGCCCCTTCAACTATCAACATGATAATAATAACAATAATCATCGTCATCTGAACGATGATATGAATGTAACTATCTCCAGGCAACAGCTTTTGTTTCTAGCGGCAAGTGATGAACGCACTCTTTGTGGGAACGAGAAACACTACCGAAACGCGCGAATACAAAGACGACCGCTTTGGAGCCCCCGCATTTTATTCAAGTCAGAAATCGCGTCCGAGCAGTGGGTGCGTGCGAGACGTCGGGCTTCGATCCGTCGAAACGCTGTTATAGATAAGCTTCGCACAGTACCCGCTGACTGTGATTGTACCACATGTGTCAGGCAGGCGTAGCTCACAGTGTGGTTATCGCTACGTCGTAGGTGGTCCGAGGAGGCCGTTACAAATGTAACTTTCGTCAGAAGCTCCTTGAGAAGGAGCGACGCTCCACTTTTCAGTGACGGCGACGGCGTAGGATCGAATTTGATGAGTACAAGTTGATCGGTTTGCCCCGGATAACTATTTCTTGAGATCAAATTTCGCCAAGAAACTCGTCATTGTCGAGGGCAACGTCGTCGTGCAGCTGCATGCGGTGCTCATGCGAGAGCCTCGGTAGTTTTCCCGCTCATTTTCTTCTCGTTCCCAAGCGGGACTATCCACGTCACTAATCCACGGCTCTAATGACTGTGTTCAAAGCTGACTTCAAGACCATCGTTCGAAACTGAAGCCGCCGAGGCGTTGGCGATGTTTTCCACGGTTCATCGCCATCGTGACCGTGTGCCGGGGTGTGCGATGCGTTGCATTGGGATTTAATCATAGGAATCGCATGAGGAAAAAATAGGGAGTAATCACAGAGATCATGATATGGCCGTACTAGAGAAAGTGCTCCACGTGGGAAACGGCGGCGGCGAACACGTTTTTGGAGCCATCTGTCGCATTCGAGCAGCAATTCGATCAGACGGGAAGCTACCGTGCTTCTTAACAGCTAGTTCGGTCGGGCGTCATTCGATACTTGGCTGAGGCAAGTATGTCTGGACCTCGTTCGAGCGATCGTTGTCAGCGTCACTCGTTCTGGACCTGCCGACGTCCGATGGCGGCGACGGCGCCAGAACCACAACGGTCGACGACTGCCCCAACGACCGTCTTCGGCGGTGGCGGCGTCTGTAGTAGGAGTTAATTACTGACAATACAGAGGATTAATTCTTACGCATCGGCTGACCGCCGTTACGTAACTCGTGTCAGAAGACAAAGAGCCGGTTGCGTGAAGCTCCGCCGGAGGAGCCTCAAAACTAATTGATTATCTCCAACAGAATGAAGTCAACCTTGTGGGGAAGCTTATTTAACGATGCCGTTGTTGTTCAAAGTTGGACTGACGGACCCGAGATGGACCCTGTGAGCATCGTGAAAACGACATTGTCTCCGAGCTGTCAATATTGAAGTCTTCGCGGTTCATTTAAATAACGTTGTTCGCGTTGCTGTTCCGATCGGGATGATTGGTCGGGGGTGGACCGCCGCAGACAACTCCAATTTATTTTTCGATCGGTGCTGTCGTCATTTTCAGCTGATGTTAGAGACATCGGCCGCGCCACTGGTCGATAGTCGAAGACTCGAGCGCGTGGCTCAGCCGATTTCATGAAGAGAATTCGATGGATGACGGGAAAATCGAAACCCGTCGTCGTCAAGAAGGAGAAAAAGCCGATCTTGAGTTGCAGTGACTACATTGTGTTCCGAAGCGGACTCGCATTCGGACACTGAGACTTCTACCTTCCGTCGTTTCGCCTCTATGGTTCTCATGGGCGATTTCGAACGCTCATTATTGTTTCACGATTGCATGAGGAAATCAATTGACACGAATATGGATTGTCTCCGGTTCCCGATCGAGCCCTGCGTCCGTCCATTCTCCCCGTCCGCCCGTTTTGCGCTTTGAATCCTTTCAAAAACGGGTTTTTCCATTCTTTGCGGAGATTTCCTCGGAATCGATGTTTTCATCCGAAGCATTCAATACTCGATTCACAGAGCGAATGTCGAGATACTCTCACCGGCGCCTGTACCCGTTGACGTGCGCTTCGGACCTTGGAGACGTTGATGACATTCCCGAAATTCATTGTGCCGGGGATGAATTAATGTTAATCAGGGCGTCGACAGCGCGGATCGTTCTCCACAGTATGCGTGAGAGCGAAGCTAACGTCCGTCTACTATCCCTGACAAGTTCGTCCACGCGGGTCTGTATCTGGTCTGCGTTGGAGGGTACGTCTGGTACGCAGCGCTGCTACGGCTGCCCACAAGGGCGCGAGTGATTTCGGCTTGGGCACAATTATTCAAGCCCTCCTAGCTCACCATTGAACATCGGCGAAATTCTAAATCTGTATGCGAGATGGTTCACCTCCATTCGTCATTGCACGCGGTTCTGTCAGGTCACGAGCTTCGCTCTTGTCGCGCGCGCGCGCGCGCGTGTGAGACTGGACACAAGGCGAACAAAAGATCAACAGTGGCATAACTATCAGGAACGAGAATATTCAGTCTGCTCTTCCTGTCGGGGTTCCGTTATTTTCGCAGCTCGACGGCGAGGTGGCGCCGCACCCAAGCAACCTTGACGCTGGGAGCCGCCATCGTGATACTCCTCGACCCTTAAATAGATCCTACATCAATCAAAACTCGTCATCCGACCACACACACACACTGTAGCGCGTGTAAAAGTCGCAACCTTTACTCGGGTCTGTGAGAAATTCCACGGCTACTTTGCGTTCTGCCTGACTTTGTTGCACCCGCTGAAGAAGACATTAACGACATGAAACTAATCTGAACCTGGTGACGGTTGGCGCAGATAACGCCCAGCTGGATTGCTTGAGAAAACCAGATGACTCGTACGAGCCCTGTATGTCCTGCTCCAACGAAGTTTTTCCTCGCCAAAGTTGGGGTTGTTTCGCTCCACATTTGGTGGTCGCAGAGCTCCTGTCCAGGTGATCAATTATCTCCTGCTCAGTTTTCCACCAGCAACTGTTCCGGAATCACTCCCCACGTGCACCGTGGTCGTAACTCCGAGTGAGAAGACATCGGGCGATCGATCGAGGAAGAGCCATTTCAACGAAGGGCTCGCAGAATTCGATGAGCGGTTACCCGAGCGCTTTCCAGCCTCGGGCACTTGGAGCTGGCAGTTTGTTCTCCCCGGAATCGATGAGTATTCCAGAAAAAGCGAGAAAAGAAGAGGCGGTTTTCTGCCCGGGACGCTGCCACTGTCCGCGACTCTACAGCATTGTGCTTCTTTTCTCGGGTCCTCGAAGAACAAAATCCTCACTGGGAATCTCATCCCTCCACATTCGGGAAAGGTTCGCGAGAAGCGGATTTTTCTCGGTCTCAAGAGGAGTCTTGAACGTGCAAACAATTCCAACGAGCAGCCTATGTGGCATTCCGGAGGCGGTTAGTAGAAGCGGCCAACTGTAGCATCTTTTTCGAGGGACAGGAATTTCCGCAAGTGGTGCTCTAATTCAACTCATTCAACTTCTGAGAAAAATCGGCGGTGTGGCATGCCTCTCTCTCCAGTTCAGGTCCTTCCAAGCATATGCGGTTCCGAGAACTGTGTCCACTAGAACCGCGATCATGTGCGGAAACTGATCCGAGCACGAGAGGGAGAGCTGTGAGAGATATCTGATTGGGAAAAGGAGTTCGGGATCCTCACGACATCCATGAAGGAAGCGACGTATACTTCGAGTATGTAGTCGATGCTAAGCCGAGGCCTTCAATGATTTTTTGGTAAGATAGTTTGAGCCTGGGAACACTGGTCCTGGAGAAAAATCCTGGACCCCGGGACCAACGATGATCCCATCCGAGCGGCATTCTGAGGATTCCGGTGCATAGTTCACAAGAAACAGCTCGCGCACAGCCTATGAATATGCACGAACTCATCCTTCGCCACCCTGAACGTGTCTCTCGCGTTCACGGTGGGGAACAGGGGCGAACCCAGCTTTTTTTGGGGGGGGCAAGGATGTGATGATGATTTTGTTACTGTTTCATGAAGAGGTCTTTCTGTCATCACGACACGCAAGAGCAGGTGTATACGAGAGGGGGAACGAGCGACTTGAGCGAAACACCACGAATCCGCTGAAAATATTTGCATGACAGTTCATCTGTCATGAACAGCTCCGGCATCCCTGTTTCCATAGCCAGTTTGTCGAAACGATCCTTGTCACTATCGTTAAAGGGGCACGTTTTGTCTGTCCGTGAGCTACGCAACAGCATTGTTTTACGTTGTCTCATCATGGCGTGGCGGCTAGCTTTCATGGCTGCTGGCTCGTGCCCCGCCTCGGCAAATTATTTAGAAGATCAGCTGTTCTCTTGTTCGGATTCGACTGTTATTCGTCGTGCTACAATTTCTACATCGATTGATACCGGGGGGAAATACTTCTTTAGTATTGTCTTGCGAACTGCAGTGGGACGGACTCGCTGGAATAGCGTGTTCTCTCGTCGTTTCTCGCTCTCTTGCCCCAGCTCAATCGGCCCCACACGCGATACGGAGCCACCCATGACGACCTGTGGCCAGTATTCTGTTTCAGCTCCCATTCTTGAAAGGCACATGCTGGCCGAATACGCTGCAATGATTCGAAATTGGAGCATTGTGTCCGGACTTAACACCGTCGTTCATCAGTTCGCCATGAATCGTTTGTTTGTAAGCAAAAATAGAAGCTCTCGTCGACGCTGCTGCTTGTATCATTCTGAAAATATGAGTCCAGTTATGATCAGCCCGCTTTCGAGTGTTTGCAGCACCAACGGGAACAGCTTATTCGGTACCTGGGCGGAATGGCTCATGGATCGAATCCACTGCTCCGAATGGCCTTTATGTCGTCACCCTAACATCAGTTCTGAAAAACCGAGTCTTGGACTCTATCCACTCATCGAGTCCTGCCGAGAAGCTGCTGTTTCGCCTCTTTGCGGACTCCACTGTCTCCTCAACCTGACCAGGCTGAACCGATTGACCACTGAGTTCGAGAAATCGTTCTGGTGATTCGCTGATTTCCAGAATCCTAAATTAAGCTGTTTTTACCGGTCTTGGATTTTTTTTCGGGCTCCTCTCGCTGATGGGGCACCGCTCTGCTCCAGCGGAGTTCAGTCCCCTGTTCTCGATACGAGAGTCCTTGCGCGAGCTTCGCCGAAATTCTGCGAATGTATTCCACGAGATAATGTATTCAAACAATAAATTCGAAGTCCTTTTCGCTGGATTCCCTATTTTCTCCATAACGCGGTGATGATCCTGTCGTGTTTGTGCGGTATTGTGACAGTTCGGGGCCACCTGCACCACGACGGCATTGTTCAATTATTGTCTAAATATCCCCACGAGAAGAGAATGTTGGTCGAATAACATGATCGATCGAAACGATGCACTTTGATGCGCTGGAGGCTCCGCGCCGGAGATGACGACGGGACTTTCTCCTCGCGCTGCGTTGCGTATTCACGCTGACCGGAGCAACTTGCTACCGCCTGGCGCCCGATCTTCGATAATGGTCCGTTACTTCGATTTGGTTTTTGTTATATTTTTCTGTGCCCTCGTCGCTGAAGAGGGCAAGGCCTGTCTTTCGTAATAATCCCCCGTTCATCATATTTCGCGCTGCAGCGAAGATCGATCCCGACTCGGTTCGATTCCAGTGTGACCAACTCAGAACTCTTGGAGCCGACTGAAGTCCGGGGGAACTTCAGTTCGGTCCCAACGCTCACCACACGGTCACTGCTGAAGCTCAGGATGATGGAACTGACTTCGAAGCGCATGGTCTTGATGTGACGTCGCTGAAGAAGGTTTTCATTCTGACCTTAGCGTGATCTTAATTTGGGCTATGACGTCCCTTAACGATGGGAACGCCGACATAGTTCACAGTGGTCGACGGCGAGACCCTCAGATGTTCCCCGGAATCCAGAAAACGCATGAATGTCCTTTGAGCTTCGAATTAAAGTTCCTTCTCATATTCTTGGGCCTTTCTCGAGCATCCTGGAACTGGTGGAGGTATCTAGCATTTTCGCTCCCCGGTCGGTCGCTCTTTGATTCCCGAGCTCAAAATGGCCGAGGCTAGTTCGCTCCCCGATCTCAAGTCTCAGGAAATCATCCTCCAGATCGCGCGACCGTGTGTTCCCGAGTTTCTCGCCGACAGTTGCACTCTTCCCTGCCAAAATATAGCTGCGCTCACGTCCTTGCGGTTATCTGTTATGAAAGGCGGGAAATGAATCACGAAAAATGTGACACATCCGCCCCTCGTTTCGCACGGGTGGGGTGGCTGACGTGAACGCCGCAAAGTCGCGATTGCATTCGATTCAACTCGCTCAGAATTGCACTGCGTCGCTTATCTCCGATCGGGTATTACCGAGAAGAAATATCGGGATGGTTCCAGTATGGTTTATGGAACACTTTCGTTTTCGCGGATCTTTCGCGCGTTCGCCGTTGCGGCAACACACTTGTGCGGGTTGGTTATTTGTCTTACGGCTCATTTGTTCCGTATCTTTTCCGAGGACTGTCCTTCTGCGGTTTTTGCTCCAGCGGTACGTACAGTCGACAACCATGAAGATCAAGAGATAACGGAAGCTCAACGCGGGTTAACGGGAGCGGGATGAGGAGGCCGTCGTTAATCGTTAACTTGAGCGTGATTCCTTACGCATTACAAAAGCACCACGGGAACTATTTGCTGCCGAAGTTGGTCGGTTGAAGCGATCCTAGAACAAAAACGCGAGTGTAACGGAAAGAGACGAGTGGGAAACAGTGACCAACCTGGCCCAGCGGAACATCGTGATCGACAGAACGATATGGCTCGTTTTCATCTGGGCTGGGAGGCTCGTTCGGAGCCGGATATATGGCCAATGATCTAACGCTACTTCGCTCCGTTTCAGATGAGATTCAAACTTCTGTTATTATTGCTCTACGTGAAAACATCATCGGCGGACGCAGCACCGGAAAAGGTAAAAAGTCTTGCGTTGGAGCTCCGGCCTCGTCGAGAGTCCGGATATTTCTCACTGTGATTCACTCGAATCCTCCCCAACTTCATCAAGTTCCCGAATCGAAGTGACATACGCGAGCCTCCGCATGGTCGTAAGCTTAAGGGACGGATCGTGGGCACCAGCTAACTTGATCACCTTCAACCGCGGGGAAGTCTTTTTAGGAGCTGCGGCTTCCGCGACCACGGCATCGACGGCTGCCACTAATCCAGTGATTGAGGGAGGTGGGCATTCAGCAGGCCGAGATTTACAGACGGACGTCCAGCGCGGCATAATCACAATGGACTTTCGTGGTCAGCTATTTTTTCCTCCCCTGCTCGAAACAGAATAGTGGTCGATCAAGGCGCGTTCGTTCGCTGGCTTGGCACAATTTCTCTGCCCAAAGCCTCCGTGACCTTAACCCTCAGCCTTGATTGTCCATTCCCAAGATGACAGCAGTTTATATCCATTCAACTCGCTGCGCATAGTTTGCTACTTGGCGATGTTTGCTGCATTGTGTCAAATTGGATCTGTTCATCTGAAAACCTGATTTGAATTCCGCGTTTGTGCGAAATCCGCGATCCGTTACAAGAGGATTCCCTCGCTGATATTCGATCGAGCCGGGTCCGATACGCTCGGATCGGGATCCCGAAAGTTTTCGGCTATCGAATATCCTTTGCTGCTGCTCGCACAGACGGTGTTCGCTGCGCTCTCGATTCTCGGGCGTGTTGGCTCCCCTTCCGAAGTTGATTCAGGCGGAATCATTTTTCTGTCCGGTGGGGCTTCGTTTGCCCCGAGGTGTTCCCCGGCTTGCGCCGAGGCACAAAAACAGCACAGAACCTCAACAATGAGCTGAGCATAACAACAGAACATGGACAAAAACACGCTGTTGTTCTTAGGACATCTCGCCTAAACGGTCGGCATCACAATTACGAGTCACACAATGTAATTCCAGATTCCTTGCTTAGCTGCGGGCAGTCGAGCCAAGCTCTCCGATCTCGAGGTCAGCACGCGGAAGAGAATACATAGGAACGGAATGGAACGATTCAGGAAATCCCACTTCTTTGAAGGCGTGGTCTCCGAAAGCGATTGGTCGTCGCGTCCGGAGAAAAAACCGGCGCGCCCGCGGGGAGGAAATTCACGGGATATAAACCACATGCGGGAACGATAGCTCAATCCCCCCTCCCCCCCCCCCCCCCCCCTTTTGGATCTCTGTTGTAATTTACTGGAATCGCTCGTTGTCGTCGTTGTTATCTCTCTGTGTTCATATTCCGTGTCACTCGCAGAGCAATCCCGGAGTTGCGAAACAAAGATAGCTCTTATCAATCTTTGAGCGACTTTTGACAATAGTGCGTCGCGGAGTTGCTCGATGGAAGGTTCGTCTTTGTTCGGCCCCGCTCGTTGACGGGGGATCTTTGTGCGTGTCAACGCATTGCTGAAACAGTGAACTGACATCGCTCGTCTCGCGACAGCTCTCAGAGCGAAAATTCTGATTCCACCCCCGAACGCCCGAACTTCCCGAAATGTACGATAGATTAAGTTTGAAAGGTCGAAACAACGAGCGATTTCCAGTGGTTGAAAAAGCGAGACCACCGGCCCTATAGAAATGCGGGGGTAGACGCCTTCACAACGACGTTGCAATTGCGTCGCCTTTTAGCGCGGCCGACAGCCCGTTTGTCACCCGACTCACTTGTCGTAGAGCTGAGTTGAGCTCGCCGTCGAAGGAGTTTGAATATTTCATCACAGAATCCTCGCTGCGGGTTCCGTTGTATCCGTTTGTGGAGCTTCACGCGTATTTAAACCCAACAGTCACAGTTTGGGCCTGAAATGCATTTGTCGCGATGATTTTCGGTGGGGACAATACGTGGACTCGATGGTAGCCTCAGCGCAAATCGTGCCGCGACGAACACCAATCTCAATGAGCATCCAAATCATCACAACTGTGTATTCCACGGCTTGCCCGATAACCGGACCCACACGGATTAATTTGAGCAATCCACCTCAATTACAGAAGCTACCGTGCTTCAATCCAGAAAGTCACAGCCATGCTCATCAAGGATTCGGTAGTTATCTCGGAGACGAGGCATCTTCGAGCTTCGAACGATGGGCCATCTGCCTGTGTGCACGCATTCCCCACAGCAGATGACCGTGGGCTTCTATCAGGCTCCAGAAGCACAACTTTTGTCCGTGGATCCGTTTGTCGTTTTTTTTGTTGTTGTGGGAATGGATTCCTCTTATCAGCTCGGCATAATGGTGATGACAATTATTCATTTTACCCAAGCTCCTTTCGGGAAGCAACGGAACGGCACTCACAAAGTCCGCCACTGTCACGGCGACGAGAGTGAAGGTCACTACATTCGTAAAATGGTCCAAGAGGGAAAAAATCACGATGGTAGACTTCGGTCCGCACGACACGAAAGTCACAATTTTACAGCGTGTAATTATTCTGATGGTTGTCGCTCTCTTCCAGAAGGTTGCCACCAGTGAGCCCGCCGCCGCGAGTGATAACTACAACTTCGGCTACGAGATCGGCACAGATAACTCCCACAAATTCCACAAAGAAGTCGGCGATGGCACCGGTCGGAAGATCGGTTCGTACGGTTTCACCGATGCAGATGGGAGACAACGCGTCGTCCAATATATCGCAGACGAGAACGGCTTCCGAGTCCAGATCAAAACCAACGAGCCGGGCACGAACGGACACGAAGCAGCACGTAAGTTCACTTTCCCTCTCTCTCTACTTCCAGCTCTTCAGTAGGCGCGCAATAGCATTGTTGAATCGAACCGGCGGTCTCCATTGCAGCTGCTCTTCTCGCCCAGAAGAAACCTTCGATCATGGCGCTGGAGGATAAAGACTCCCCAATGACGTTGCCCGTCAAGATGAAAGAGTCCAAGAAACTTCAAGATAATCTAATATCGGCACCCACATTCCACTCACCGGTGCTGCCGAACGGTCCGGTGAGAATGTACACCATAGACAAATCGAGCGGATTCTCACCTGCCGCACAGAGCATCGAGTACAAACCACACCCCAAAGCCATCCAGATCGGCCCTCTTCTGAATGTGATCGGAACTTCGGTGCCGATGCAGTCCCCGATACTTCCGTTGGGACCGGTCAAGATGGTGAAATACGAGCCCGCTGGCGCAGCGGCGCCTCCGAAGTACGAAGCACCCATTCCTTATCCAGAACAAGCTCCTCCGGCAGCGTTCGTTCAAGCAGGGGCACCGAAATTCGAGCCCCTGCGCTTGAGCTCCGCGCAGCACATACCGACTCACCATCCACCTCCCGTCCATCACAAGGACCTGCATACTTCACAACGGTTTGATCCCGCGAAATTCAATATCCTGTCCATGTTCACTCTGCTGCCCAACGGGCCGAAGATGTACGATGGACCCGTACACGCGTACGTCAAACCACCCCCGAGGGCACCCCCGCACAACACACTGATCTTCGAAGACGCTCCGCGAAAATCGAGAAGACGAGTCGTTCGGAAGAAGAAACACGGGGCCGAGGCCCTCCAGACCACTGACAACGGACTCGAACTGAGTCAAACTATTCACGATTCTTCCACTGTGTTCTATGTTCCTGCGGAGCATGCTCCTCCAGTGCGTCGCAGGTTGGCGAAGCCTATTTTCAAAAAGAAGCGCCAGCCTCTTCAGCATGGTGACGGATCTGCTTCTCAGGAGCTCACTTCGCCTCTGACTGGACATAAGGCCGTGGTTTACGATGACCCCGTAGGTGATCTCAAGCCAGTGCCTTTGTTCAAAGGCTCTTCAGTCACAGGATTTCTCCCTCCGTCCGGTAAACTCACTGGACCGTCAGAGGCGTACCGGCTCGTGAGGCCGACAGTCACGGGCTACCAAGTGCCTGCGCACGAGCAGTCCTCGCTGCATCCCCTGCGGGCCCCAACACCTGCCGTGATTCACAGGCCGACACCTCAGCACCCTCCGCAGCATCAAGGCCCTCCTCCGCAACATCTACCTCCGCAACATCCACCCCCTCAACACGCTCCTCAGCACCTGCCTCCGATCCAGCAGCCGTCTCAAACGCCGGCTGTGATCCATAATCACCCTCCCCAGAATCAGGGCCCTCCTCCCCCAGGACTACAGGCGCAAAGTTTCCAGAGAGCACCCGTTCAGCAGGATCAGATCCTGTACCAAGCGCGCCTCGTGCAGCCCCCACCTCAGTATCAGCCTGGCGTTGCCGCCGCCAATCCTGGGACTCCAGTGGAGTCGTTCAAGATTCCGTCTTACCCCAAGCTGACTGAGATTGAGAGGGCTGCTGCATTCAAGCTTGTTGAGCACCCACTTCATATCCCTCGATTGGCGAAAGAAACGCCACAACCGATCGAGCTCCAGCGACAGTCGGCTGCTCAGCAGTTCCCCGGAGGCATCCAGCAGATCCCCGCCCCGAACCTGCAGTTCCAGCGGCCCCCGCCTGAGTCGCTGCCCCCGCAGCAGGTCCTGTCTCCTAGACAGCTACCGCCACCGTCGCCTGAGCAGCAGCAGCAGCAGTCTTTGCATGACTATTATTCCCGACAGACGCCGACGTTCCTGCAGAACCAGGAAGCGATCGTGAACAGATACACCAGCGGAGCGTTGCAGCACCAACTGCCAACCTATGAGCAGTATAAGACCACGGATGAGAGCTTCAAGGAGGCTGAAAGAGAGCCGGTTTTCAAGGAACCCCCACCCCCAAGATCGTTCCAGGCTCCACCTCGGCCGGCACCGACTTTCAGCCCACCCCCTAGCCACCTGCAGCAGCCTCCAGCTCACCTGAGACAGCCCGTGCACCTGCAGCCTCCTCCAGGCTCACGTTTGTCACAGCCAGCTCCAGCCGGCCATCCTCAACAGCATCCGGGTCAGCTACAGCCTCATCCAAGCGTCCTGCAATCATCTCAACCACCTGCTCATTCTCAGCCGTTGCAATTTGCTCCCCAACAGACCGTTCCTCCACAGTATCAACAGGCCCCCTATCAGATCGATGCACAGGGACAGCTAGCTCCGCAGTACCAGCTGGGCCCCCCTCCGAATCATCACGGACCACCACCTTCATCCTCCCCTCCCCAACACCTCCACCCCCCTCCCCAAGTCCCTCAGCACCTGCCGCCGCAACATCAATCTGCTGCTCAGCATTTTGCGCCGCCACTATCTTCTCAGGGACCTCCAGTGCAGGGTCCTCCGGTTGAACAACTACAGCCTGCGCAGAGACAACCGCATGGTCACCAGGTGCAATACCAGCCCCAGACTCTGCCTCAGCACCTTCAAACACAACAGTTCCAGGCCCCACCTCAACACCTGCATTTAGCCCCTCAGCATCTCCAACTGCCCCCACAGAAGCCGCAACATCATCATAATCATCACCATGATCATCATGGAAATCCTCCGAGTCAACAGGTGCAGCAAGTGCCACCCCAACTGCAACAACCACCAGGCTCCAGTCAAGCCTTGCAGCAGCTGCCGCTCCACCTGCAACCTCCATCCCAACCGAGCTTCCAACTAGCCACAGCTCAGCAAGCGGAGCAGCAGCATTTGTTACAGCGAAGGCCTGAACTCCTGAGCCCGGGTCCGCTCCATTATCCGCTTTACCCGACATCCCACCTGCAGTCCCAAGCTTCGTCGCAAGAAGACTCGCCGTCTTTTGCCCACCAACAGCTCAGAGCTCAAGCGTTTGTCGACGAGAGGCGACAGCCGAAGTCTTTGGCAGACCACTCGCCTTTTGAATACATCAAAAAATCTTCGTGATGACCCGCAGCCGCTAGCCAACAGGCTTCAAAGGTGCGAACAGAATGGGCGAGTGAGCTAGCCAAACCATAGTTCAGCAAACATGTTGAAAAATGCCGAAAGCAGCGTCATCTCTATTTATGATTGCCAAACTCAAACACAGACACACAGAGTTAAATGTTTCACAAACACACACGCAGACACAAACCGCCGAATGAGGACGAGCGGTCGCTACTTCGATCGAGCAGACGATCCTGAGGTCATTGTTGGAAAATCTGCGCTCACAGGCAAAACTTCCTGTCCAGCCCTGACGAGAACCGCAGCTTCGAGCACAAAGCTAAACAAGCTCTCGCAATGGTGAACCTTCCGGCTTTGCCCCAGGATTTTTGCTGACGTCGAACCGCGCGTTCCTCAGGTCAGAACCTATCAGAGCCAATGTGAACGGTGGGAAACATAAGCAATTCCCTGAAAGTACGGGAGTTGTATGAAGTGCCTCAAAATGATGCGTGCGAGGTTGGGAAAGCTGTCAACAACTTCGAATACCACTTGACTGTACATACTATCTCGTTGAACGCGATGTTCTTGTTATGCAAACGCGAGACTCATGGATTGTTACGCAAACGATTTCGCTAAGGAGAACCGAATATCCGGACAGTTCAATAAAATTCCTGTTGCGCCGTTGTTAGCTGACCAGCCGAGTCGTTTGCTAGTTTCGCTCCAAGATTCATTCAGTGATTTTTCTCAAATGCTCCGCGCGTGAATCATTGACCCGCACTTTGCGCGCTGCTCCAGTCCAAACAGGCGATGATAGAGGAAACCTTGAGTTGAGCCATGTGTGAAAAGTCATCTTTTGTTTCGCGACGATAAATCTCCATTCCCCGTGGAACCGATGCGCATCGAGTTATAACGAGACGTATTCAATGGCAGCATCGACTCCCGTTCTATAATCATGGATTAATTTCCCCATTACAGTTAAGGACAACAGAATCTCGTGAACGTTTTTTCCCTCACCCTCACGATTCCGGGTGTGCTCCTCACAGCGATGAATGTGCTCATCGACTGCGGGCAATAGCGGTCGTGGTTCCGACAAAATACGGAGATTATCGTGAGCACTGCTCAGCGTGAACGTTGGGGGGGGAAAAAACTCAGCGATCATCCCTAACTCTGGTTGACCGTTTTCGTAGTTGATAGCCGACGACGAACCCAGTCTGACGGGATTTCTGTCGAGCACCGGGGACGCATAACGCGTGTCAGCGGCGAAGACCGTCTGACGAAGTCGTCGCTTTCTTTTTCATAGACCCGCTGCAGAACAGTACAGTCAGGATGATAATGATGAGTGCTCGCGAAGAGCTGGCACCGCCGCCGCGGCGGTAGTTTGACCAGCGCGGAACACCTCAGAGCTGTGAAACAACGGACATTTAGCCGACGCCGCCGTACTTAGCTTACAGGTTCGAGCCTGGGGCCAATCTTGAGGTCTTCCTGTTGGACAATATTGTATTGTGTGCGTAGCTGGCCGTCTGTTGGGATAGATGGACCGCGCACCAGCGAAGTCGAGATGACCCTTGATCTCTGCAGGCTGCTTGAAGGTCGCCTCAAGTTGTTCAAGATCAAGTTACGTACCGGAGCCGCCATCAACACAGAACAACGCGTCTAGCTCGTCTCAACACTGGGTGCCTCCACGCCCGGTCACCTTTCGTTTCGATGCGGACCCAACTTCAGCAGAAGCAAGTGATGAATTGAAGCGGTCCATTCCACGCATGGAAACATGCGCCCGAAATGCGCTAGACGTGAAGAGACTGCTGGAATTTCAGCGACTTTAACGACAAACATAGACAGAATGTACGCTTTCAAGTGATCCGCTCCAACCATTTCCTCTGAAAGCTTGGAACGACAACGACCATAAATTTTATTCGCTGGAAACAGATCGCAACGTTTTTTTCAGGGAGTCGCGGATTTGGCAGAACGAGAATTGGGTTTCAGGGAATCCGAAGGTGATAAGTAGAGAAGCAGACTGCTCAGCAAAGACCGCAGACCGAATCTTGGGACGGTTGCAAAGGCTCCACGGTTGCGCCTCGACGATTTCGCAGACGTGGCGATGAGTTTTCTTGGCTGGAAAACTCGAGGATTTCGCACTCGGGTGAAATACACAGCTCGGATGCTGGGTCCTAGCGTCGTGGCCGAATCGTTCGCGGAGTCGCACTTCCGATCAAATGCTCATCCTTGGAAGCTCCTCTCCGGTGGTCCCGACGCTCTGGTTTCTGCTTTTACAGTTTTTCTATTTCCCTAACAGAGGCTGTGGGGCGTGTCTGTGCCCTTGGTTCGAATTTGGTTTCGTCACCGCTTTTGACTACTTCTCCAAATGGATCACGCCGTTAGCCACAAGAGCTCTTTCAAGAGTCCGAGCTCTGTCCCGCTCACGTCCCTGAACGTTTGAGGAACGTACCGAACATGATGCATCAGTACCCTGAACCTGGACTCAAGTTTCGAGAATTCGTCGAGCACGTTGAGTTAGAGGCTCAGTGGGACGCTCGAGCCAACCTCTGGTGGTATGGAGCGTTTTCGTGTTCTCCGATGTTCGCGCATGGAATGCTCCGTCTTTCTTCTTCTACCATATTTCAAAGGTCGAAATAGTGGCTCAGTTAGTTCTCCATCTAGCATCATATCGAGGATATGGCGAAGGTCGCCAGAAACACAGCTTTCTTTGTTAATTTCTCGCGCAGAATAATGTTGCGTATTGTCACGCGCGCCCGGTCGCTGCGGCTGTTTGTAACAAAGAGTTCCTTCAGTCGTTGTCATCGCCCTCGTCGTCGAAATGGTTTTATTCGGGGGCGAGCTACAAGAGTCAGCTCTGCGCTACAGAAAGTTTAGACTTCCCCTGTTTCTCATTCACTCCAGATCCTTTTTCCCCTCATTCTACCACCATTATCTCCATCGCGCGGTCGGCACTTGCGATCAGCGCTTTCATCGCTGCTGGCCGCTCGGCGCCATTCAGGTTGCTGGGCTCGCTCGATTTCCTCGCGAAATTCGCTTTTTCTCTTCGCTCAAATGTCATTAAATTTTGCGTGAAAATCTTTTTGACACCAGACGAACAGGAATGACCATTGGAGCGTTTGCCATTCAACAGCTGACCAAGACAACGGAATCATGGGAGGGGATGCGCAGGTTGACGGGCACTTCGTGCCGATGAACTTTCAGCACGAGCCTGAAACTCGAATTCCACGATCCTGAGAGTAGCCGAAGACCTGGACGCTAACAGACAACATATCGTTTTCCATGCTGCTCAACCTCAACATTTGTAGGCTGCTCGAGAGAAGTCGAGCCGGCAAATAGAGCTTTCCTCATAAATATTTCCCACCACTTCATGGTTCAGGTCGATAGTACTCAAACTTTTGAAGTCCGCGTGCCCCTTTGAGCTATGGCCGCCTTCCACGGTTTACCGCGATTCAGCGATAGAGAAGCGATCCGAGAAACAGAATTTTTTATGATAATGTTCGAGCATTTGACTTTATTTCGACTTCAACAATTTCGCGTTCCAACGTCACCAATTCCAGCCACGTCCCCATCCTCGGTGATTTGCGTCGAGTGAGAACTCAGCTTCAAGGGTGATCTAGAGTGTCGGAGCTCTCGTACGAAGTTCGAATCCCGGTCATGCGCGACACGTTCGCAAAATGTCGGCTACAAATGAGGCGCTGCGCTCGTTCCGTGATCGAAGTTCGATGCAAGGCTCTAAGCATTCGGGAAGGCTCGCGCGTACGCTGCCAGAAACTCTCGCATGGAGGCACAGGGGTGGCTGCGTGTACCCCTGCCGGTACATGTACCCTATTTCAGAAACCACTAGTAGAGGAAATCTGGAGTAACTGAGAGTTTCTCTGAACGATTCTCGGGGAGCTTGAGCTTTGAGATACTTCGAGAAGCATGAATATCCTACCGTACAAGCGCTTATACACACGAGCACGTGATCTTCTCTTCGTCTTGCCTCTTTGCTGCCCGGGGAACCGTCCGCTTTCGAGATCAAAACGAAGAGCTGAATAGGATGAACTGAATAATGCGCCATCTGATTGTATTCGAGTGTCAGCATCAGTGTGTGACGTTTCCCCAGGGCCAACTGTGAGGACACCGATCACACATTCTTGAGAACTTCGTCTCCCGTTGATCGATTCAGACGGCACCTGCTTGGACGGTCAGTGCTTCGTATCACAGTAAGAACTCTCAGAATAGATCCGGTTATAGCGGACGCTCAGTTGTTCCGGTCTTCCCCGCTAGTTCACGGCTAGGTATGTCTCACCAGAGGTCGAGCGGAGAGCCACTTTGTTTCTGCAGAACGGAGGGCGGACTCATATTCGACGTTTCTCGTTGAGTTGAGGAGGGGGGGAAGGTTTCAAAAATGTCGGGTGGTTGGAGAATAGAACTCAGTTGCGAGCCCGAGTGACTTTTCCTCCAAGACTGAGGCCGGTATCCGGCTGTAGATGTCATGAGATGGAAGAGTCTGTTCCCATCTCATGCTGGCAACACTCGGCCGGCCACCAGAAAAAAAAAAAAAAAAAACACACACACACTCGGCGAACCTTTCCGAAGTATACTCTGAAGTCCCACCGAGGTCCTGCCTTCAGCGACGTATACGACATAATGGGGCGACTATCTGCCTTCAAACTTGGAAGGGTTGTCAAAATCCATTTTCCTCGGACCATGGATCATCTCATCTGCGATTTTCCATTGCTCCACCGGGCCGCGACCCGCTCCAATGCGGTGTCCGCCGCGCACACAGAAAGTGACTTTCGTCGTGTTGATCCCCACGGGAGCGTTCTAGGGCGGGACGGAAGAACGGCTAGTCTGGTTCGTTGTCGCTTATCAGAGTTCGGCTGGGACCGGTTTGGAGAAGCGTTGAGTAATGCTCTGCGCTTAGTCCCAACAAAGACGAGAGAACTTGGGTTCGTTAAGACCGCCATCTGATGGGAAAAAACGGCGAATTATTTTTAGAAAAGTTTCTCAGATCTGGAAATATTCCTCGGACAGAAGCGGGGTAGTTGGAAGCAGCCGCGTCATGAGGCTGACCTTTGTATATCAAAGCTGGAGCCACTCCGGAGACAATACTCGCAACATGGGGTCCGCTAATTTTTATGTCACAATTGTCACCAGCCTCTCCGTCACGTTTCTCACCGGGTTTTCCAGTTCAGGGCAAATTCGCGAACGGATCTTCATTCTAACCTTGACCGCGGACTGACGCCCCTGCGATCGTCCGCCAACTCAGTCCGCTAACATAGTCAGTCAGAACCTGATGCAGGTTTGACAGCATGGATTTTTAAACGGTGGGACATCTTCCCCCGAGAGGTGTCGATTCGTCGATGCTTGGTGTGTTTGATGCGAGAAAGGTTGAATCGTTATCACGCGATGTGTGATACTTTCAGAATGGTGGAAGCTCGACCGTGAGTTGTTTCGCCCAATTATGAGCGAGCGAAGAATATGCATACCGTACAATTCGCGCTGAGGTCGTGGTCGAATAACGCGAAGGCCTGTGAGGGGCAAGTCGTCGTGAGGAAAACCTGTATAGCTCGCTATTCCCTCGGTCAACACCCATCATCTGCGTAGACGGTTTCCTACTCTCATGTCATATCTACACTCATTGCGCACCCAGGTGCCTCTCGGCCATCGCTGTTGCTGCGTACCCTACTTCTGGTTCGGGAGATGCTGCCGAAACGCTGGCCACCGAATAAGATGCGAGACACTATCTTGCCGTAGTCCGATTGACCGTGGATGATGCGAAGATTCCAGTCGTCGCGTTCTCTAGAGCGATTTGCGAGGCGTGGAGGAATCTAACGGGAGAAATTACGCGTTTTGAGCACGAAGTTGAGAAGGGAACGTTTGCCAGGTCATTGACCGATGACACTTTCCATTACCCCATGGTTCCAAAATTCAAGGGCAGACAACGCCGCCAGCGATGCTTAGTTCAGTTTTGGATGACGTCAAATGTTTCTCTTCCTCTCCGTCTTGTGAACCAGCGAAATTCTGCTCAAAATACCACGCGTCAAGAGACAACGAATTCGGAGCGGCTCGTATCTCGCTCATCTTCGATCCGGGCCTCGAGCTTCGTCCTGACAGTTTGCGCTGGACATTCGAAAACAAAGAAGTAAAAATTAGATGACCGACAGACCGTGAGTAAATGAGCTTTCAAAGGGAGAGGCAAGGGCGATTCCGACTGGGAGGAACACTGCTGAAATGCAAAGAATACAGAAATCGAACAGCTCGACCGGTAGGTGGTTTCTACTTCCTCACTCGAGAGAGAGAGGTCTCATCGCGGAGTCGTCTCCCATAGTTTCAAGCTGGCTGTAATCCGCTGCTCTAGCTCGGATGACGTCTCAGTGTGACGGGAGTTCCCGGGCGAACAAAAACTGGAACGGGAATGCAGAACACGCTTCTGGCGAATTACGTGAACCAAAAGCCTGCGGGTCAGGAAGCGACGCTAACGGCCTGACTGAGCTGTTGCATGTGAGCAACGTTCCAGACTGGCGCGTTTACCCATCGAATGTCAAGCGAGCGCATGATGTTCATAAACACGACCTTCAGTGGGAACAACAAACAAAGAATCTTTGAACTCTGGCATCGCCAACGCTTCGACGACAGAAACGTTCCAAATAGCCCCCGGATGCGGAACTGACGCATCACAATCGAACGCACATTAATGTTTCGAGCTATACCGATCTTCTTCTGTGACTACTTTCATCTATTTTCCTCCATGGTTTCAAGCACCTGAACGACGCGAATGACGGGTTCGTAGAGTTTGGCCGTTGAGTTGTACATAGACAGCGTCTCGCCCGCTTCTGAACTGCAGCGAGTACTTCCTAGGTTGGGATGATCTTGACACTGTCTCTCGCATACTCGAGCTGCGCGCAAAGATGTTGCGAACGCATGCGATAATAATGGAGCATAATTTGGATCGAGAAGTCTCCTCGGAGCATTACCGGAACGTGAGCCAGACAGTGCGCCCTTCCCGGCCCACGCCTTGAGTCGCATCATTGAGCACTTATTCTGTGAAAAGCAGTCATTTGCCAACGTCTCCAGCATGTCGAAATCTCTGAATGGCTGCCGATGACCACGTTCAATGAGATATGCTCGGACACTCGATGAGTTGCGAATGAGACTTTTTCGCAATTTTTCTCTCTTTGCTGAAAAATAGTGCGCCTACATCTGACCAAAGGTAGAGAAACCTCGAGGCCGGAAGGAATCATCAGGGTGAAAGAAGCGATGCCTCGAGCACATTGTTGAATAATATCGCGGAATTCATAAATTTCTGAACATCAAGGATGGAGGATCTTTATTCCATCTTGTTTTTCGCCTTCCACTCAGAGAGACCTCCAGTGGGAGCGGGGGTGCATGCGAGGTGTCTCTGAACGTACTTCTCAGAACTAAAGGCCGGTCAAACTGGGTCCGGAATTTTTTTTTCATTTTCCTATCGACTGTTATTCAGAGCTCGCTAGGCGGATTTCTCTCTGCAAGGTGTAGCTCATTCAAATTACTTATTCTGTGATCTAACCGATGCCTTCGATCATTCTTCGTCCCGTTTCGATCTTTGTTTTCCGAAAATTGGCGAAATATTTTTTCTCCCCCTTGAAAATCGTTCGATTTTGATGTTTCCGCCGAAAACTGACCACCGAGGCGGGAGTCAAGTTTTTCATGGATCAACCACATCGACCGGGAAATGCCCAATCGATTGGATGATAGAACGGATACGCAACTTGAGCATGGGGCTCATGACCAGGAACCAGGTTTCGAGAAGTATAGAGCTCTCTACGGCTGAGTTTCGGAGGTTGCTTTGGCTCGTTGGTTCTTCCCAGTTGAGAGTGGGATGCTGGTAACACCGGACACTCTTCGTCAGGGACACCCTTACACATAACACCGAGCGGACTTAGTTGCGCCGCCTGTAGAAAAGTGCGGGAAGAAACAATTTCAAAGAATGAAATTTCGTATGAAACGAATAAGGATTGTAGGAGTTGGTCAGTTTAGGCTGGAAGGAATTATTGAGCTACGTTTCGCAAAAAGAATTTCCGAAATCGGCCCACTGGGCTCTGAATAACGTAAAAAAAATTCCGACCTTGATTGACCATCCTGGAGTTCACGACCTAGCATCTATCGCCATCATTCAACTCACTTTTCTCGAACTGCGCTCCAATCCGTCAACATTCGATTTGATTGGATGTGGCAACTCGATCCGAATAAAATATTACGACATAGTGGCTGCTGCTCTCCTGATCATTCCGGAAAATCAGAACCCAGGGCCCCCGAATAGCGCTTCCGCAAAGCGGAAGTGTTCACCGATTCCGCAACTCCGTATTGCCTCTTTCCCATGACCAGGAACTTCTGGAACGAATACAATAGTCACGGAAACTTCGAGAGCGCTTTCCTTCCATCGAAGCGACGCTAAATCATCTGGTGACCTAAGCCCAATGGCTAACTTCTATAAACGTCGATGTTTATTTATGTGGAGTCGACCTATTCAACTCCCCGCGATTCTCACCAAGTTCCGCTGATATGAGAAGTAATGACGCTTCACCATGAATTCATCCGTTCATTCCTTCCTCCCAGGCTTCTGAAGGCTGCTGTTGCGGGTGCCCGCGGGACGGCGAATCACCAGCTCGGCTGAGCAGAGCTCCATAGTCAAGCCGCAATTCTAATTACCAGCTTGTATTCAAACACGAAAGAAACACGGATGAAAGTGTCCCCACGCATTTCATGCATCAGCAACGCCAAAATCAAAGATCCGAATCCCAGATCACCCCCGTTTTCCGTCGATAACTCGCCACATTCTCAGACTTCCTAGTGGTCATAGAAAAGTTGTAGAATCGAATCAGGCTCTCCTATCGGCGAAGAGCGTGTCAACACCATTGGCAAAAGAATGAAATAGAAGTGAAATCTCTGATTCTAGTCAATAGATATCTCGTATTTGAATCAGTTGGTGGCCGATTGGGAGCTTGAGCAGTCAGATAGCTACAATTTCAACAGAATTGGAAGAGGGTTCCTCTGTGTCTTCCACTCCGATGAACAAAATTAAAGGGACAGACCGGAGAGTCCTGTTCGCTCCTCTGATAGCGATAGAATGCCATAATTTTCAGGTACGAACTTAAACAGGTTAAATCTATGGAGCCGTTGCAGCTCTCTCCTCTGAAACCTCTTTCATTGTTTTATTGGCTCAAGTTTCTCTTGTGAAGTACTAAAAACAGCTCACGCTCCAAAGTCCTCGTGAAAACTTGACGACTGAACAAAATGGACATGAAGTGGACGAATAGAAAGGACGCAGCCAGGCTGATTGAAGTGGGCTGTCATGGTCGGCGGTGTAGGCCTGGGGCACGCAGGCGGATTCGAGGAGCCACTTGAACGAATCGACAACTGACATCACAGTTCGGCGACCGACTTGAGTCGGCAGCTTACCATCCTAAGCATTTCGGACTCCCCGCTCTGCAGAAGCGATACTGCGTGAGCATGAACAAAATCGAGGATGATCGCGGCGCATTGAGAATATTTTTGGTGTGGCTTCGTCACTCTGTCCAGCTAAGTTGCAAACGTTCAGCAGTTGTTCCGGTGGCGGTGCGGTCTGTGGCAGTCAGGGGCCGTTCGACGGAAGCGGCCTTGGCTATTGTGTCACAGATGAGATCTAACGGGTCCTATCCGACGTTTCAGCTGGTCCGCTCGTCTGGGCATACTGACTGCTATCGCGCCGTCTTCCGGTCTTCATCGAGGGAGCGGTCCCTCAGTAATCGTCACCGAAACGTTCAATACCAGCCTTCCATAGATCGCTCTTCGACCTTAGCTCAGCTTCGTTTTCTCCGCTCGTGGAAAACGAACCGACTTCAGTAACAGAAAAACTCACTCGGCGCGTCAAGTGTCTTGTGGGCCACTGGCCTATGTGGAGTTCCGAAAACGAGTAAAGGCAAATGAGTAAATAGCGTGCTCCCGGGGAACTTTCCAAAAAGCCAAGCAGTGCGCCGAAAGCTTCTCTCGGGACAGTACGCGCAGTACCGATACTGCATTCGGTTCGGAGATTCCGATACGATCTCTCAGTGTCAAGATCTTTCACGAAGATGTCACACACTACCGAGCTCTTGGGAACGCGACAGTCTTTGTGGAATATCGGCGGCCGGACCCACCAGGCCATGGAATGTTAGGAGCAGGCGATGAAAAAGATAAATGAAAATGTCGCGTTACTCGATGATAATCTGCCGATTAGTAGAACTGGACTTTCCCCACAATTTATGGCGGTTATTCTCGCTGATTTTTGATCCTTCCTGGACTACGGATATGTCTGGAGATCCGTATTGAACTGTTTGCGGGTGCATCGATGCTACCGACCAGTGGTAACCAATCCGGATTTTCCGAGGTCGTTGATTGTCGGATCGCTGTCGACGCCAACAACGCAGGCGCTGGCGTTATTAGCGTTCCTCCAGTATGACCTCTTCTCCATCGTGTAATAATGATACGAGTAGCCGAACTGGTCGACTGGTTCGTTGCTTGCCAGACTGGCTTATTGTCTCATCGATTTCTGGATCTGAAATCTTCGTCAAGGTCAGGTTCGCGCAACTTGATATTACTGCGAACTCTTCTTCCTTCAAGCCTGGTATTACACAGCGCACTCCTTCTTGACATCGATCCACAATGGCGACAAGGATGGTTCGTGGTGTCAACCCCGACTTTCCATGACTCTGTTCCATAGTGTTCGCTCGAGCGTTGCGTCGACTCCGGCGCGCGACTGCTGCGCAACTCATTCGGCCTCAGATCATCGGAGGCAGCCGATCCTGGCTCTCTGGAGAGCAATAGAAGTCAACCATCACTCTCGATATCTGATCTCCGAGCGGCCATGGAATGATGATGGGGAAATTCGAAAAATTCGGAATATTCGCTACGCGAATGAATTGCTGGCAGTATTGGCCTCTAGATACGGAAGCCAGAACAATGGGCAAGACTCGGTTGATTCGCCATGGGTTCAAGTTGAATCGAAAGTTACATTGTACCAGTTCGCAGTGATTGAGCAAGTCACAGTCAGCCACAAAAAGGAAGTAAGAAGAACATCGCTCTCATGTCGAATTGGAATATCGGAGTTCCTTCAAATTCGGGGCAGAAAAAAATTTTTTGGGACCGGCATTCCTGAAATGGGAACCCGCATTGCGTGATTTTTACGGACGGCTCACTTCCGTCACTACTGCCGCGGTACAGTCCGCCACGAGCTAAAGGTTTAGAACAACAAAATTCGGAACTGTTTTTTTTCTCGAATGATACCTTTCCAGATCCGTATCTTACGGCACCGAACTCGAAGCCCTAAATAGTTCTTCCCGTTCCGAGCAAAAACATAACGTTTCCCCGCTAGAAACAAGGGAGTTCTCCCTTTTGTATAAGAAAATCAAACCTGCCAAAGTATCGAATATTTTGTCCCGTCCGCCAGAAATCCGTTCTCCCTAACGATTCGTTGGATTGATACAATGCTCCTCTCAGTGGGTGGATGAATTTTCGTCGTCGAGTCTTCGTTCGCGAGCCTTCACGAAGTTTCCCCCTGGAGCTATCAAATAGATCACACGACGTATTCCCGCATACTCCAGTCATACGGATATCGAAAGGAAGGAGAGAGAATGAAGGAGGGAGATTTGTCACCATCATTTCGAGCCAAGTTGGTGCCAGATGGGATCACAAGAACAACTGCGCCTTCATCGCCAGGAATTGATCTTTGCTGAGCAAGTGGGTCACGGGGGGCGGAGTCTCCCAGAGACTTCTTCAACAACGAACTCGCCATCGACGAATTCGATGCCTACAGCGTCTCGACACCATAGACTCCCATTTGCCACACATCTTGTTCTACATGATTCGAATCAAGGATGGAATAATAATAGTAGGATGATAAAGCAGTGAAAGTAATAGGATATGCCCGTATTCTGCCCTTTGGTGAGCGGATTCGACTCATTATTCTGTTTTTTCTTCTGAATTGGATAGCAATCAATTACTGGAATTCCAAAGCTAACAGAACCTTGGAGAATCATTGAATTGAAATCGTCTAAAATCAATCAAATGATTTCATACTTTTCGGAATTGGGATCGTCTGTGTTTGTTAAGATTTCAAGGGAGTCGTCGCTCTGGGAGTCGATGCGCTCAATATCGAAATATGCATGGAAACGTGCACCCAAGCTCGATGCAGCGATCAACCCTGAGCTTTGACAGATCAAATTTATCGGATTGCTTTCTTCATTGATCCTGATAGCTCAAGCACCATGATTCTTCGGTTGATAAGAAGGGGACTATAGAAGCAGAGTCTTGATCTTGGACTCCTCATGGTTTTGTTTCCGCTACGGAATCGACTGACGGCAGCTCCCAATCAACGAGGGCGCAGCTTCCAGTTCGCAGAGTCTGCTGTTGCGGCTTGTGGCTTCAAGTTCTGAACTAAGGTCAACCGCTTCAAACTCCCCGTCGAATATCACGTCATTGATACAGAGTATCGATGTGCAGAAGAAAAACAGAGCCTTTGTCCCGGGCGACGACGTTCCTCCGATGACGACTTTGATTTTCATGCATATCTGATTCAATCCGAGGGATCATCAGTGTTCTGAAAACCCTGTTCGAAAAACTCTTGGTTAGACACTTCGAAATCTCAGGAACGTTTGCAGCTGTCTAGTAGGGGCTTCATCCCCCAAGAGGACCTCGTGCCACGATCTCCATACTCTCCGTTAGAATGTCGACGCTCTGCACCGGTCACTGATCATTATGCAACGCGCAGTGGGAAGAAGCAGATGTGGCGTGCTCTCGAGTACTGGGAGAGGGCGCAAGGCATGTTTTGGATCACTGGAAAGGGTCAGATGATGACTTCCAAGGTCGATCAAATCAACTTCATCCAGCTAGTGTCGGAATCGCGCGCTGTATTCTCGTAGCTGGGTAGTTCCTGAACCGATCACGGAGCCAAAGAATTGTTGCTCTAAGAACTTTCTGTCAATTCCGTTCGTCTCCTTCTCTACTGAATTCCCATCAGTGCTCTCAACGAGTTCTTATGACGCAGAACTCGACCTCAATAAGAAGAGGGCTTGTCATTTGCAGGAATTGTCACTGGTCTTCTGCCAACGGGTTCTATTTCTTGGCGCTGACTACATCCGCTGCGAAGCTCGAATTCGAAACAAACATCAGCGGGAGAGAGTTAGCTTCGCGAATGTGAGGTGCAGGGTAGACGACTCTCATCCCAACGCGACGACCTTACGTGGGCCCGGTGGGAAACTGCGGACGTTTCGAGGACCGCGCTCCCCGCGCCCGATGCAGACCCGATTTCGACCATTTTTCAGTATCCCGAAGTCCCGAGTCAGTTCACTGGCGTTTAATCGTCATTTCACTAACGACGCGATTTCACAGACACCAGCTGGACACTGGCTTATCATACCTGCACAGTTTCGTGAATACTGCGGGAGACTCAGCCAAGGATCTTCAAGTACCAACAATAGTTCAAATATGCAACGGTCCATGTCCCAAAAAGCAAACATTCATCAACATACTACAAAGGTCTGCCAGAAGTACTCGTAAGTGGCAAGGCTGCCGTGCTGCTACCTCACTCCTGAGGGAGAGAGAACCCTGGAAGTTGCACGACGCGCGTTAGACTGATCTGCTTGTTTTCCCAGGAGACTGTCGCATGTGAAATATATAGACTCAACCATTTCCGAGCAGCTGGTTGGGTCACGCAGAAAAACCAGAAAGCTCATCTCAGCTGTCGTTTACGAATATTGTGCTCACCCTTGAAATAATTGGTCTCATTCTGAGAGCAGGTCAAGTCCAACGAGTTGATGTTGCTTATCGGCTCCGAGGTATCGTCGCATGCTTCTAGAACGGGTTCATCGTCGTCTATCGACCGTAGAACTTGTTGCATGCCAGACGAAACGAAAGTATAAAGCGGAATGTGCTCCCTCTGATCCTGAAGGTGGAAAATGTTGACAAGTTCGCCGAAAGACTCTAGGGTGTGCCGGCAGTGGAAGACGTCGAGGAGAAGAACCGACCTTAAGCTCTTCCAAGTCTAGTATTGGCCTTCGCCATGTTTGCCAAGTGTCGGTATCACTCCTCGGTGTGAATCGACCCCTATCGTCGACAACGAAGTAGAGTTGCAGCTCCTTGTACTTGCCAAGCGAGGAATTACGTTCAAGAATCTTCTTCCAGTTGACGTATTCGAAGAATGGATGACCCATGATTGAGCTCATTTGGTGGCCCGTGAGGCGATCTGGTAGTTCGAATTCGGGAGTCATTCGGAGGCTCACAGTCTATGAGTGAGCAGTGTTCCACGAGATGTTCTCAACATTAGTTTGACTGGATCACTCGTTCAACGACACGATTATACGATCTTGAGACAGTGCTGGTATCGAGACCATACACCCTGTTCACATCAGAGAGGGAGCGAAACTGACCTAGTGGACGCTTCTGGAGCCAATCCCGAACCAAACTCCGCAATTCCGTATCCAAAACCAAGTCGAAATCGATGTTGGGGGTACTCGAGACGATTTTCCCGCGCACGATCTTATCGTCCTTGCCATGGAAAGGCAGTGTTCCGGCGCCGAACAAGAAGGCTGTCACCCCGATAGACCACCTGCAATAACGGCAAACCAATCTCAGCATTGTTTGCGCCACTGGGGTGTATGGAAAAGTAACATTGGAACGGCCTCCGAGTTTTGTGGTCCCGTCCTGCTGAAGCACCAGCCTTTCGCTTCCGCCCTCATTCCGACAACGGCCACCATTCTCTTCGAGCGGATGCCGGAAACAATCGTCGAACCTCTGTTGCCAGGGGCCGACCAATCTGCGAAACGTCGTCTCTGTGCGACCGACTAGAAAGCCTCAAGCACAGAATCGAGGACCACACTCGCAAGAGAGTGAGAGACACGAACTCGAAATACGTATCAAAATCCTAAAAGCCGAAAACCGACTCTTCGATATGGAATGTCGATTTTCCGCGACTGAATGCGTCGAGTAATCTGATCTCACCAGTCCATCGCACGTCCGTAAAACCTCTTTTTCAAAACCTCAGGTGCTAAATAATGAAGTGTCCCAGATGATTGCCCATCACGGAATTCAGCGAAAGTTTTCCGAACAAAAGAACCTGTAGTGCGTTCGAGAAAATTCGCTGAGCAAACTTTACAGGTGTCGAAATCAATGAGACGAATCCGACAGTTGGGCATCATCATTATGTTCGAGGGCTGGAAAGATGAATCATCCGAGCGTGAGAGTTGATGTGTCCGCTCCGTGTCGTCTCCCGACCCCTTTTGAAAGGGGTGGAATGTTCCGACTCTCCTCGAGAAGAGAGTCTAACCGATCGTCGAGATCGAAGCCCAACCTTGATATCTCGATGAATAAACCCAGTCATGTGTAGGAACTGGACTGCCAGACAAAGCTGGGCCAGCAAGATACGGATTATATGCAAAGGGATGTAACATTGAGTTTTGAGAATTCTGTGAACGTCGACTCCTCGAATGTATTCCATCAAACTGACGAACCCGGCATCCACCTGTGACATTCGGAAGTTTAGTTCCCTCGACAAAGCGCCTCTCGCGCTATAATAACGGAGTCAAAGTTAGCGGGAAAAGAGCCGGTCGAAATCCCGGAAATTTGGAGAGCGCCGTGCCTGAAAGCTGGCATGGAACTTCACCAATAGATGGCTCTTGGCCACGCAGGCCACGAGTTTGTCCGCGCACCGAACTCGTTCTTTTTTCAGTTTATGGGCAGCCACTAGTTTGCAAGTCATCGGGACGTTGTCGCAGAAGTTCACTTTGTACACGGTACGAAACCTCCTGTTCCGAGCAAGCGGCACTTCGTGAGGTTGGCTAGAGAGGGTACGAGGATTTGTTTCTCTTCGGTGCGTCCGGTTCGTTCCGTCGCAGTTCTGGGTCGGCCGGGAATCGAGTCGTAAACTGCGTCCCAGTTGGTGCACTGTACCCGCGTCAGTTTCTCCAGAACGAACGCGACTGGCGCGATGATCGCTAGCACCGCTCGGAGGTAGATCGAGAGAACCTGGGTCGGAACGAGGTGAGTGTGAATCGTTGTCCGATGCCGAGAAATGTGAGTAGAAGCTCTGCGCGAATTTCATCGGGAGGCTACCCGAACGCGGTTACCGTGGCAGAATCGTTGTCCGTGTGCGCGATTCTCTCAGACAGACTCATGAGGTTGGCCAGATCTTCACGAACGTCCAGGAAGGTCAAAGTCTCAGTCCGCATTCTACGGAGCAGACCATCAGCTGTGAGGTAGACTTGTTCGATCAGGTAGTTCTCCAGTGGAGGTGCCCACAATCGAGGGTGGCGATTGAAGGAGTTTTCTTTGACGAAAATTTCGAGACCGTCGTGAGCCGTCTCGACCATCCTGAGGAGTCGTGGAAACAGGTAAACTTCCTCCGAAGTGGGTGAACTTGTCAACAGAGCTCCTTCCTCCCACAAATATACTCGCGGGGGTCCAGCCTGGACAACAGAAACATAAGTTTTGCTTTGTCGAGTGCGTTGCTTCCAGGCCTGAACTCACTCTTTGTTCTGTGATCGAGCTGATTTGAAAGCCGATCGCATGAGAGTTCTGAGCTTGCGCACCTTCTCACCTGCAGGAAAGATAGCTCAATCACTCAGGAAGCCATTGACCTTAAGACCTACGGATCGGCCGTGGTTCAAGGCCAGTCACAGGAAATGGGAAGCTTGCAACTCGAAGGCACTCCCGGGGGGTTACGCCCGTTTTGAATTCCGCACACGATCCATTCGGTGGGTTCTCCATCAAAATTATCACCGGCAAGAATTTCCGTTATGCTTGAGGAGATATGCGGAGGTTTTCTCGAGAATCTCTGCTGTAAGTTTCACTCACCATCACGTGCTTTGCCGAATTCTGGCTCATCTGGACAGATTCGACCAGCTCTTCCTGAGCCACGGTCCGCACTTAGCGGCGGAAGCTCATCCGCAGGCCCGAGCCTCATTTCGTTGTCATCAACTCCACGAGAGAGAATTCCGGGCTGATGAGACTGAACTCTACTCGAAGCGACTTCTTTGAATAGACAAACTCCAGCGATTCTTTTTCTCCTAAATCAAATCGAATGTGTATTCGATCTGTTGTGGGAGTTTGAAGCTAGGCGTCTCACATGGTACAGGGCCGCAAATCCAGTACTCATTCGCATGATTCCCTTCCCAAATTTTCTCTTGTCGCGGCTTCATTAAAGTAAGAATAGAGGTCATGGGGAAGCATATTGGAGCCTGTAAGCTCGGTCAAGAGATATTCGACAACATCACCGCATTGTCGATCTAAGCCACTTCAACGGAGGGCCTTGAATTGAATAGTCAACGAAGATATCCGGAAACTCTCGGGGGATTTGATTCTGATCAGTCTTTATAAGGTCAAGGAAGTTCTGAACCTGCGGGGACTTGCCGCAAACTGCGACTGGGAGCTTCTTTCGAGATGTGGCGGTTGTCTTGCTCTCCGAGACACTGGCAGCGCTTCCAGAAGATGAGCTCACAGAAGACGAGCGTCAGCCCATGTGTGTGGCCTCCGACACGACCCATCCTCAACATCATCTATTGCCCTCTCATTTTCTGACAGTGTAACGTTGGCCTCATTACCTCGTACTCGCCGTGCTCATTCGTTTCAGTATGCATGACTCATCGTTCGAATCGCTATTGGTTCCGTCGAGAATCAGATACTCGACAGCTTCGCACATGATTCAGTTCACCAGAGGCTCGACGACTTCGCCCTCCACCGAAGCTTCCCAAACTTTTCAGCCGCGAAGTTGCTTAAAGGAAGCATTACAAGCTCTTCTGCATGAGAGACCAGGAACCTCTGCGGCGCTTTTGGGCACCTTTGGCACTCAGAGAGATACATTCGCGTTTATTGTGACTTTTTTTCAATCGTGTGCGTCCAACCCACTCATCCGCGGATCTCTGAGAATCTCACGTTTGCCGACAGAGCATTCTCATGGAGCATTCGGATTCGGATGTCCGTGTTCTCGAGTGAGGCGTCCTTACAAACACATGATAAAAAAAAAAACAAATGATGGGCTGGCTACAGGTCTTGATTGATTGATTATTTTTTGATCATCTTCATGCTGTTGTTTCCGTTCCAAACACAGCAGGAGACCCTCAATATGGCGCGATGACTCAGCAGGTCGACGATGCGGTTCTTCTTATTCTGGGACATACGGACTTGGGTACTCTTTCTCTCCAACACTCTCAAGTATTGTCTTGGTGTCGGATATCATACTAGCATGCTCCTTCCTTTAGTCCTGGTATTTTCTGTATTATACACTCAGCTTCTGGGATTGCTACGCATTCGAGAAGCACATGCTCCATAGTTTCGTCCTCCTTTCCGCACGTTTGCAGGTCACTTCGATGTTATGTATCTTGACCTGTATTTCCTAGTCTGTAGACATCCCGTTGGCATTCGCGACGTGATCGTCTGCCTCTACTGTTATCATAATGTGTTCGATAATTTCTTCGATCTTTTTGAAATTACGATATCGGTCAAGGGTTCTCTTTTTTCGAAATACCCTTTCGCCATTCCGGATCCAGCTTATCACTCAGCGTCGCTTCCACATTCCTCTTTTGGCTTCGGAGACCCATCATTGCCACGCTGGTCGATAGTTCTTTCAACTCTTCTCATTTGAATCGTTCCGTGACCTGTTTAATCATCTCCTTGAGTGAGATTTCCTGTCCTTGTGATTTTCGGCCTGATATGAATTGCTTTTGCCCACCTGGCTTCATTCATTCCGCTTATTCTGGCAGAGTGCATATGAGTTTTCGCTCTCGTTTCGCGTGCCTCGAAGGATGGTCATCTTAGTTATCTCGTCTATGAGTTTCGACGGCCGCTGTTCGCGTTCGGTCTTGTCCCAAGGCCCATCGTCCTGCTCCGCGTTCCGGGTTGTCGATCCCGTTTCCACCATTAAGCGGGGATGGTTGTAACCGAATCGGCGTACGTTAGTGCTGGAACCGCTCTGCTTTCCATGGATTTTGGATCTGGGCTTGTGAACTGTTTAGTTCCTGAAATCTCAACACAATCTCCTCAACTATGTTCCGATCGTAACAGGGTAACAGATAGGACGGAGACTCATTAATAACGGGCAGAATTCACAACAAGAAGGAATTCCGAGGAATGAATGTTCTCTCTGGGCCTTGGGTCAATTCTCATTCAATGCCCTTCGGAGTGTCCGCCGCCGGCTCGGATTCATAGCAACAAACGTCGATATTTCGTAGGGCACGTTTTTTTCATGAAACCGAGTTGTTCGGTCAGAGCTCAATGACCTTCTGTTCTGAGATCTTCGGATGCTTCATGAATATGACCACGTACTCCGCCCATTACAAGCCCATATTCGATCAAAAACGGTTCGCCCTCCATGGGACTGACGTGCGACATCGATTCCCTATCCCGCATTAACATCAGTCGAGAGAGACAGTGAGAACACAACGAGGATACGCTCCTCCAACTTCGTTCCTCTTGCCTGGAAGTTAATTGATTGCCCCCCCCCCCCCGTGCAGGTTATAGCATATGTCCGAAGAATCGATGCAGGGTATAGAGAACTCCACAGTGTACAAGCATGCATCTGTTTTGCACACCACACGAGGGCGGACATGAACATCAAAGTTATGGTTCGCTGCCTCCGACTAACTAGGAATGTCCTCGCGGGCATCCGGTAGTGCTTCGGACAGCCAGCCTTGTGACATGACGGCAGCCTACGCTACCTAATGACAGGTGAGTCCGTTTTCATAATTCTGACGGGTTTCCCAAAGTATGTTCGTATGGGATACGACCTTTTGAAACGGAGCGATTTCGCCCTGAATGAACACTGAAGCGATTATGAGCGACCCTAAAGTAGCGGCGGCTCATTGTGTTTCGGAGAAAAGTTATTACTCCTCTGTTACACATGTGATGTAGAATATGGGAACGATGTTTGCATGGAACTTTTTTCGCAGTGTATACAGCGGAGACTGGACAAGATTCTGGTAGCCTCTCCGCAGAACCATTTCTTCTTCGAGACACAAGAGAGATCTAATGGCTGTACCAGACCAGTTGAACCTTGGGAGGAGACTTCACGCAAAACAATGTTGTGCTGATACAAACGCTCGTCTTTGTAGCCGCTCCAAACATCTAAACAGAGCAAAAACTCAGTCTCGTGCAGGCCTGTCGACAACCTTTCCGGAGATGCTGTTTTTACATCCCGACCCAAGACTTTGACAGACGATCCGGGCCTTGAACACGCTATGTAAAGATTGGGGAACTGCTGGAGGGAGGGAGCCTCACCCGGGTCCGACTCATCGTTTCAGCTCTCGTGTTTCGTTGGATAATTCGCCGACCAGACATGTTCAACAGAGGTTGAATGGTGTAGCGCTGCGTGAGCGGCCCACGGCGGCCTTCCGATCCATTCCATCGTCCGTTGCGGGAGAGTTGGAGTCGGCATCGGAATGTGCAACTTCATTGAGCCCCATTCTTGGAATATTAAGAAAAAAAAAACACGGATACGGGCCCAACCGCCAATAGGTCCGTGAACTTCTTCACGTCTGATGACAGATCGCACGAATCCTCGGCGTACATTCCCCGGAGGTCATCGGACGCAATACACATTCTCACAACTTGATCAAAGAAGGGGGTCTCTCACTGGCTCATTGTCATCGGAGCCATGCTCATCAAAAAAATCAAACATCACAATCGAAAATACGCCTGAATGGCGTGAGAGGTAACCTTGTGCAAGTGGTGCAATCTTGCGCGCACGGCGCGTGATCTCCCCCGTGCGTAAACAAGTGCGCACAGAGAGCGGGTGCGGTCCCTCCAAGTTTGCTCCCTTTTTCGGGGGCATTGAAGAAGTCTCAATTTGGAATCATCTGAGCGGCTTTCTCTGTCGCGGGACTCTCCATGTTGAGCCCTCACAGCCGCTACAGCTCAGGTCACAAATTGTGACTAACGATTTGAGCTCTGACAGCAGACGCTGAGGTAGACAAGAATATGGGTTTATGGGTGGGGGAACCCGTTGTAGAGCGATTGGTTTCTCGGTGGTCGGGGCGCGGGTAGGGGTGTTCCATGGATGTCTTTGCTTTTAGATTTGAAAGCCTCTGGTGCGGACCCCATGTGATAAAAACTGGAATTCCAGGCGACCGCTACTTAGATCTCGCGTGGTCCTCAAGACCTGGAGCATCGTTTCATGATTACTGTAATGAACATGCGGGAGTTGGAGGAAACTAGCCCGATCACTACTCCACAGGGTACAAATCGGAGCTTCGCGCCACTGCGAAAGTGTCATGGCTGCGCCCGTGTGGTGCGCTACAAACAACAAAGAGTTCTGGGGTGCCAGGGCTCCCGCAGCGCCGAACTGTTGAGAAATTGCTCTAAATCGCTTCTCGAGCCGGTGAAGCGCGGTGAGATGCATGTATCCGTTTGGTTGCTTGAGAGATAGATGGAACCGGGAAGACGGTATTCGATTGAGCGGCGTGATTCGCTGATGTCTGCACCTTCGAAATTTTCCTGAACCTTCAGCTTACTATAGCGATCAGTATGGATTTGACTTCGTTCTCATGGACACCCGACCGATTCAACGTCGTTGGAGACTAGATAGAATGCTGGCTCTGAGTTATTATTCGCTGCCTCTTCTGACAGTCACGTTCGGGATCTTAGCGGTGGCTGTATTAGACAAATCGAGATCGACCCTCATTAGCATGTCCGTGAACCTGGTAGCTCAAATCGACGTTTACTTTGCGCGCTTCGTTGCTCAATACAACGAGCCAGAACTTCCCTGCATCATTGGCCCTCACCGTGCGCTAATGAAACTCCGAAGTTCCGAAGATTCAATGCGTCATGCGCAAGAACGGGATAATATCGAGTTATTGAGGTGGATCTTCTCGAAGAAGAGGACTGCGGCTCCCCGCAGTAGCCAAAGTACGCCCTTTTTATACGTTCGTCTGCAAAAGAACGTCGACCACCGTGCATGTGCGCGATTTTGGCTTGCTCGCCATGCTCACCAGGTTGTTGGCTGTCATGATCGGTTTGCGCGGTCATTCTCGTGAGGCGTCCATTAGAGCCTCCCGTCGAAAGTCAGTAACCCAGCGGCTCCTCGACGCTGTCGAGTGTCTCGGAGCGAGCTTGACGACTTCGCTTACTTTCACGAAAACTTGGGAATGAGCAAAAAATATCTGAATAACAGTTCGAGCAGTTCATTCCTTGATGGGCAACCCACGGCCACAGTTTCTCGATCCTCCGAGAAAGCTGTGGTTATCCTCACTTTTTACTCTCATTTCACATCGAGACTGGGTGTAGCTGGTCGAGCCTCCGCTCGTCCCGCCGATCACGCCACGGTGAGCAGGTCCTCGGAAGCTACACCCGACGTGTTTGGCATGGTTGTGTACGCTGAGCACTAAATTTCTCTAATATGCGTCGATTGTCGGATGCGAGTTCAGGAATTCGATAATCACGCTAAAGTTACTTTTTCTTCCAAAGAGAGAAGAGATGAGACAGTTCTGGCGGCTCGGAGTTCAACCGTTGCGTTCCAATGAACCTGAACAATCTCGAGTATTGTCCAAGAGTCAATAAATGTCATTTCCGCATATCGTTTTGTTTTTTCAAGCCAGACAGACACTTGAGGATCCTTCAAAACAATCTCTGTTTTTGTCCTCCAGCTCCACCTTCTCTGAAATTCTATAGTTCGCTTCTGTCGAATCCATTCGTCTCACATATGCTTTTTGACCATCCTCACCCAAACGAATGTTTACTCATTGAATCCCTGATCATGCAGTGAGCTCGTCATCGTCCAATGCCGCATATTTCCTCGAGGAAGGCAGAAGAATTGGCGCTCGAGGAGCCCCCAGGAACTCGTCACACTCCCGCGGGATCATTGTCCGGGTTCCGGTCGATACACCTGCAAGATACACCTACGACCCCATCGCTCGTTTGCATTGCTGCTTATACTGCTCGTACACCTGTTGCGAAACAGCTCCATATAAACAATCATGTTCGCACACATTTCGGAGAGAAAGCCTTTCGAGTGTGAAATGTGTGGATGGTCTTTCTCGCAGAAATGCCATTTGTATCGTCATATTAAGAAGAGGCATGCCGGCTGTAAATAATGTCCAATAAAATAATAACGAGATTATTTGTCTTCTTTCATAACATTCAATACCACATCATGCAATCTGTTCCGTGTATGTGTTTGACCCTATAACATGACATATCTTCTGAACCGCGCTCCAGCCGAAACAGCAACTGGTGTTCTGCACTTCAAGAGCACATCCCTTCCGACAGAACTGCCGCTTGACGTCGACGAGGAGATGAATTCTGATCACGGAAATTGAGTTTTCGGTGGTCAATGAGGAGCGCGATTCTTTCGTCGATGCGAGAGCGAGTTTCGCTGTGGAATCGAGGCATCCGGGGTGGCGATGCTCAGACGCTCTTTCAACTAAAACTTAAAAGCTCGACGGCACAAATTACTCGGATTTGGCGGGATCGGAGGCCACTCTCAGTGGACGCGCAGCGAAAAATTCGGTGAGAATCAGCTCTCAGCGATTCGGTTAGCACAACCAATGCACGCAGAGCGATATCTTATTGTCGGCGTTTATCCCTCCGACAATACTGAATCACAGAATGGTTCCGATAATTCGCTCGGATAATTTCGATTCTATCCAGTCGCAAATGTCACTAATATTGCTGCCCGATCATACTCAATGACGCACCTAGATATCCAGAATGCGCCCTGTAGGAGTGCCTTCCGTCCTGGCACCGATCTGGTATCATCGCCCTATCAGAGCCTTGATGTATACTTATGATCATAGGTTTAACAGTGTCTCGCGATGTCCACGCTCATTTCGGAAAGAGCACCCAAGTTTAATGCTGTCTATCAAGACCGTCGTCGCACCGCTAACATCCCGGGTTTCGAAATTTCTTGAAACAAGAATTCCTGGGCCCGAATCAACGAACGTTGAAATGGTTTATTGAACACCTATGCAATGTCGTAACTATAGTTGTGGGATACCCGTGGAATGTCTCCTAACTGCATACAGATGGAAAGCCTCGAGCTCTTTGCGGGGAATTCGCACGGGCCGTTCAACGTTTCCTCTACTCGCGACGTGAGAGAAATGCCGATTTGGAGACGCCCGCGCAGCGGTCCCGGAATCGAACCCAGGCACTCACTCATCCAGACGAACTCCCAAAATGATCTTCTTCGTTCGACAATAATCCTAGGCGGCGATCCGATGTCAGAGCGGGGTTGCGGTTTTCTCTTTGTTTTCAGTGGTGGCTCGAGGGGAAGTTACAAAGGCAACGAAAGGCAGCCCCTGCCCAGCAGCGGCTCGTAGGAAACCCACGTTCGAGGTGATCGTCACTGCTCTTCCAGGTGGCACCCGTGCCTGAAAGATGTCGAGAGCAAAGCGAGTTGGGCAGCGGAACGGAAGTCAAACTCTTTCCTCAGAAGAAAAATCGAGAAGTGTGGTATGGAGGGTGTGAGTCGCTGCCTGGATCCAACCTTAGTGATGTTTTAGCCCTGTGAGCTATCTATGGACTGATTCATCGCGAAATGTCAATGGTACCCAACTCTGAAAGCTGGTTGGTCATTCGGACTCGGAATGACGAAACATCTTGTGGCGTCTGGCGATCCACTGCACACTGTGTCTCAGAGTGAAGGTCGGGAAAGGGGGACAAGTTGCCGCAAGGGATAAAATGGACAAGATGACAGGAAATCGTCCCCAGCAGCACTGCACATGGCTGCACTCCGTCTCCGCCGTGCAATGGGATCCGACTTGCAGTCGACGCCGCTCAATTGAATGATATAGCCTCCCTCTCGATGCGCCTGTTCCTACGGGCTTTTTTTCTCGACGCCGCTGCCTATGGATTGACGGCCCTTAGCAACGAAGCACACCGAGATTGAAAGCAGCAGTTATGGGAAATTGTAAAAAAAGTTACCGAAAACGACAGTATGGTCTCCGTTTGGACTTTCCCTCTGAAGTCAAGCTCTGCTGTTCTCGGCCCGAGTGGATCATCGGCAACGGTTGGGCGTATGTGGGTGATGTAGGCAGCACGATTTCCTGACCGTTGGAGCAGCCTGATTCGTCGCTAGGCCGCTCTGTCGGGCCGGCCAAGAGTTTCGTTATTTGCGTTGAAGTCCTGAAAAACGATGGCTCTTTGATAATTTCCCGGAAATGGATTGTCATCCGAGGAGCTCACGTATTCGTCTCACTCTAGAATGAGCCGGGTCACCTACTCTGTATGCGGTGTTGCAGCAGATCAGTTTCCTGTTTTCGAAAAGTTGGTCCAAAGTCGGCTTCACCGGATCCTTTCTCTCGTTTTCCGCCTGTTCGGTCAAAATGTTCTCCTGGAATCTTGGGGACGGTTCTCAGGCGTGAGACTCGCATCGGATATTACTATGCGATTCGTGACAGTTCATCCAAGAGTTCTTTCAAGATGTCTCACTGAAAGTTCGCTCGGCCGTTCGTGAGGGCAGACACGTAGGCGATCATGGTAGAGACATCAAGATTCAAAATCGCATCTCCCGGTACTTCTTCGAGTCGGAGCGATCGAAAAGTCGATGATTCAATACTCCTGGTTCGGGACTGAGGAAGGTGGAGCAATCGTCAGATAGGGAACTCGTTAACACGTGTGCAAGGCATCAACTTGATTTAGGGCCCATGGCCAACAGTTAAAATGTAGGATGCGATTGGCATAGCTCGGCTAGAGCGAGGACCGCTACCTCGCGACCGTTAAAAGCCGTGAATTACTATTCCCAACGGTGGAAAGAGTATCGGGGATTCAACGTGCCCGCATTCGGGGACAAATCTCCCTTTGGAAACCTATGAGTTCACTTCGTGCCCCGAATTCTTAGAGACAGGGTCGCTCGTCAAGGGCGGGAAAGGACAAAAAGGGATATCGACGTGTGCAATCAAAGTCCGTGCATCGATATAGCCATCGATCAGAGTGCCCCGAATCGTCCACCCATGACAGCGACAAGCTCCACATCCAAACATTTCACGATACGAACCCTCCATGAGCCGGTTTCTGATCTATATCAGTTATCACAGTAGCGCCAGCTTCTTCAACGATTTCTTTCAGTTCTTCGGGAATGGCTGAGAGCAAGCAAAAAGCACTTTGACTTTAGGTACAGTGTAAAGGTGAGGATGGTGCTTCGAGCACGCAACCATGTGCTCGGATTTGATGCATCAGGGTCCGTCGGCCGTAGTCACCATCACCTTTGGGCAAACAGAGCACGATAATCTTCAATTGGAATCCGGAGTGCTCGGCCCTCGTACCATGGAGTCTCTCCCGTTGAACGATTCTGTGCGATGAATGACATTTTTCCCAGCTCACCCCTGATGGAGGCAAGTAGGGCTTCCTGGCTTCCGGCGGCACCGACTGTGATCCACGATTTTCCGCCGTCGGCGGGACAACATCAACGTAGATTCCTACTCGGTCTGTCGATGTAAGTCTTCATCCCGAAAATATCATCGAGGCAGCTGTTCTCGGGAAGGCGAAAACGGTTTTCATAACCGTCCTTTGAACCCCTCGACCCAGGATGCACAATCGATCAGCGAGGACAGGTAAGCTGGAGAAACCGTAAGAGTGGCGAAGCTGATGAGGCCAGTCGGGGCACCACAGCGAGCAACTGCTGCCGAAAAGTCCTCTCTCCCGTAAAATGATGAGGCAATAGCCAGGGGATCCTCGCTTACGTAAGTTGTTCCCGGTGAGGTTTTCTTTTTTGATTTTTCCTTTGAGAGCATTGGTTGTAGAACCTGATCTCCGCTTGGATCTTCCGCTGAAGTTTTCCGGTGCCCGGCCGTTGACGGCAGTTGTGAACACCGGGTCAGAATCGCCTGCGCTTCTCTCAACTGGACCGAGATGATTTCGAGACAGCCTTCGTCTGGGGTGGAGACTCTAAAAACTACGAAATTATGGGTTGCCGTTAAGAGGCTGAGTCGACAGGGTAGAGAGCCGAGAAAACTGAATATTCAAGCGGGCAGGAATGAGTAGGAATCGCGAAGTGTCGACGGTTGCCACGAATTTGACCGAGACAGCTCGCTATGATTCTGAAACGTTCAGGGCTTTCGGGTTCTCAAAACATGCGTGAAAGAAGAACTATAAAACATGACAGGAGGACCAAGCTTATTTCGAACACCAGAATGCTGAACTGTCGTACCCTTCCATTCGAAGCCGTCAAAAACGCTGATCAGGTGGACTTCGTGCATCAAAACATTACGATTTCAACCGTGTTCTTGTTGCTGTTAGACAGAGTCTCGATGATCTCTACCATAAGTGCGTTCACAGTTCAGGGAGAAATGATGACGCGCTTCCCCATGTGATGGCGAAGGGGGAAGGTCTCACCTCGAAATCGGATCCCGTGCTAAGCAACTAATCGTGCTTGCGAAAACCGCCAAAGACTCACCTTATATTTCTTGAAACGAAACTGGTTATCAACGGCGCAAATACTTCCCATGTTCACGTAGTGAAGACAACTTTCAGAGGGACGAAGTGCGAACGCTGTTGGAGTAGATTTTCTACTTTTGGAGTAAGCCAGGCGGTCTTCAGCGAATGCGAATGGTCAAACACGTGCTGGACGCGCCGGGCTCCGGCCTTGGAAGTCGGGAAAGAAGGAAAACGGTAGAAATTTCGCGCGACCAGATCGGGATGCAGAAGCTGGCTGCCCGCCCGGCAGTTCCTCATTGCCGCGCGGTACAGAACTTCTTTCTCTGCGCGTTTGCTCCGTCATCTCGTGCCAATGATTTTATTGCTATCACACTCCGATAATATGCGGGATCGCGGCCGTTGAGCGAACTTCCGAATACCGCAGCATCACCCCTCAGATCATCGCATCAGTTCTGTTTACTCAGCTGATCTGTTCGTCTGGTTCATCCGGTTCGAAACGGATCCAAGCTCTGAGCCATGAACTTTCACGACATGATCAAGTGACGATTGGAATTCGTTTAACTCTAATTTTGCTGTTCTCCCCCCATGAAGGCGGACGATTTGTGAACATGAGTTTCCATGGCTCAGACCGATTGGCGCGGAGCGCTCGAACATCGATTGCATCCTTGTTGAGGCGCGCGAACAATCCCGAGAGTCTTAGGCACTCGGCAGTTGCGGAGAGTGTCAGTGCCTCGAGAGAACGAGGAAGGAGACCGGGAACGCTGAACTCAATGAGATGAGAACCGCCAACGCTCAACGCGCATCTGTCGATACCCTGACCGCGGCTCATCAGATTGTACAATCCGGGCGGGCCTGCAGCAGAAAGTCGAAAGTTTGGCGGTGGACGGAATATGCGCGGCGCCCCGGACCGCAGTACAATAGCGAGGCGAAGTGTTTCTTAGTCCAGACCCGTACTTCTCGGCTGTTCGTATTCAGCTCATCGCGGGAGCTCAATCAGAAGCCTCTGGAGTTCTGAAGCTCAGGAGGACAACTCCCTTCGCTGGATTCGACGTGTGAAGTAGTGGGCATGCCTACTCTTCCATGTCCGCTCAGACAACTCCCAGCCGACACGGAATAAACGACGCGCAAGTTTCCGAGCTGGCTCTGGCTGGTTGTCAGAACGAGCGTTGGAGCGTTAGGGACCTGCTCTGAGAGGTCTCATCGTCATGGGGGACTCGCTCTGTTCACAGGCAGAACGTCGCTGTTGAGTCCTCTCGAGGTCACAGCAGAGTCGGCGCAGCCCTCTCCAACTGCGGCTTTTGAAAATGCCTAAGATGGAATGCAGCTGAGCGAAGCCGAATCGTGATGTAACTAACGCGATGCTGTGGATAACTTCGCGCTGAGCCGTTCCGGGACTCCAAAATATCCACGTTGAGCTCGCGCCGTACCATTCGCAGGAAATCCTCGAACTGATCAAAGAGAAACCTTCGCCTCCTAAGTTGAGAGATACGTAGAGTCCCCGAAGCGGTGATCATACTAAAGTGACTTTTTCTTGCAAATGGACGAGATCTGAGGATGGTTCGATCGCGCGCAGCTCTCCGCCTGAGAAGGGTTCGAATTGTTCAGGGACCACCTCAGCTCCCGAAAAATTATTCTCTGAATAAACGTCGCTTCCTCACAGTGCATAATGTGCTTTCTTCTCGCACGCGTTCAACTTGGTATCTCCCGAGCGACGCTTCCCTCTAGTTCCTTCATAAGACACGAGCTTCCCGACTAACGCCGGGCCTGCGCTAGGAAGTTAACTCAACAATTTCGCTTGGTCACGCAGGGAACTTGTCATCGTCCAGCGTTGGATATTTTCATTTTGGAAAAGAACAACCCGGATGCTGTGAAACTGAGCTAGAATGCCACGTGCCGCTTCGGTTCCAAGGAGTCGAGAGCTAAGGAGTCGGTCGGTTCCAGTCCAAGATACACGTACGATCCGAAATCTCGTCTCCACTCGTGCTTATTTTGCTCTTACACCTCTCCACAAAGACATCACATCATCTACCATGGTCGTATACATTTCGGAGAGAAGCCTTTCGGGTGTGAGGTGTGCGGTTGGTCCTTCTCCCAGAAGAGCCATCTGAATCGCATGTCAGAAGACGGCATTCCGGTTGGTGACCTTGTCCTTCATATCTAGTATTATAGATAAAAAACCCACATGAGATTCTATTCTTCTTGTGTTGGATACCACGTGATCCTCCAGCTAGTTTCTCGGCCCCGTGTCTCAAATATATATGAGAGCAGTTCCGGGAATCACAGACCTTAAGAATACAGGGATTGGAAGGCTTCGGCGGATGCCGGCTCCATGCCAGGCCAGTCTGGCGGCCTTTAAAGCGGGCCTGAATACATCAGAGCGAAAGTAGGTCCGTCGTATGGATGCAAAATTATCATTACTCATTACGTTCCGGAATTCGATGTTGCTCGGATGAGTGACTTGACCTCGAGGCCAAGCTCCCGCCCTCTTTGTACTCCTGTGTTGACATCGATTTTCCCTTGCTGTCGTCGCGCGTTTCCACGAGACCAAAGAACGAATCGTACCAATAGCGCTCGGTTCGAGGCCAAACGCCACGCGCAAGAACGAATGGAACGATCGATCGGCTCCCAGCAGAAGGATCCAATGAACGATCTTTACCGGATCTCAGTGCTACGTTGAGGTATGGACCGGAATTTCTTCAAGCCTAAGATCGCCTTGTCTGACCATGCTCCGGAGCCGCGCCGATCGGGAGTGAGCGCGGTCGAGCTCTCGTCCCAGAAAGGCGCCGTTTCTCCCGCGTGTCGGGAAAGCTCTCGTTCTCGAATGGAACGCGAAAGCTACCGCACCGCTGTCAATTCTCGCGAAGCTTCGTGAAAATGTGGTAGGGAGCAGAACATAAAGTGCACCCAGAGGATTGAGACTGGGCGACCATGGTAACTCACTCGATATGCTACTGGCTCTTTCTGAACGCTACACGTTCCGAGAAGGACATCTTTCCCGTCGTCGATTTTCGTGACCGACAGAGGAGCCGAGGAAGTCCACTCGAGCTCAAAGCAATGATCCGCATCAGAATGATAAGAGTGCGTTTCAGATGAATTCGTCGGGTGCCGGACCCATGCCTTTGAGTTCAGCTTTGAGCTGCGCTCATCAGGCTGTTGTCAACGCAAGATTGAATTCTCTCACGCAGGAGCACAAATTCGCGAAAAAATGCAAACATCTCAAGAGGTTTGTCAAGTGAACGTTATCCTTGCACAGCATTATCTCGACGCATGCCTGGCTCATAGCACCACTCGTTCGCTTTGTTCGCAGGATGATGAAGGACTTGCTGTGGGAAAACTCGATCCTATTCAACCACCTCCAACGGGGTATCACCGAAACGAACATCTGCAACGAAGAACGTAGACGCCTGACAAGAAAGCTCGTTGGGAAAATAAACAAGCATGTGATCCCGCTCCGCAAACCGCTCCCTAGCTGCATAACGATCTCCACCACCGGAAACCACAAGATCCAATTCCCTTCTGGTGCGGTGCGAACCTTGACAGGCCTACCCGAGCGTCCGAAGGAAGCGATTCCGGTTTCGAATGCTGGTCAGTCGAAGGGCCGCAAGAAGAACCATTCAGATAAGCGATACGTGCAGCCGATTCCGCTCGACAACACAGGCAGACCCATCTTCCCGATCGAACTGCCGGGAATCGAGGTGCATTGCCTTGGAGAGATCGACAACAAGCGGCCAGCTTACCACACAGAGGATCTGCTGTACCCGGTTGGATTCTGTTCGTCCAGAGAGTTTGCGGCTTCCTCGGATCCAACGCAGACCACTCTCTACACGTGCACTGTGAACGACAACGGGACGGAACCAAAGGTAATTTTCAGAGAGTTCTGTATATATTTCCGAGCTGACTCTCAGACCCGGTCGCTGCCCTCTCTGTGAAATGATCGGCCAGAAAATGACTTTCCAACGATTTCCGTTCCAGTTCGAGATGAGTGGCGAGGACACCCTGACAGTGTTCAAGGGACGGAGTCCCGATGAATGCGTTGCGAGCCTCATTGCCGGCGATTAACGAAAGTCTGCCGCCAGGACGGCAGATGCCTTCGTTGCCCCCAAACAAAGGAGCGGAGTTCTTTGGACTCTCCATTCCCACGGTTCATCATCTCATACAGGTCAGTTGAACGAAGTCCGATACATCGTTTGAGCTGATCTCCACTGAACCTCAAATGCTGTGGACGTCTGACAGAGTCGAGGTACTTCGACCCAAGAGAGATTCGTCCATCATCGTATCACCTCTTTCAGGGCTGCTTGGGGACACGGAGATGTCTGCGGTACAAGCCAGTCCGCTACGAAACGTCACGATTGCCACCTCCGGCGTCCGCGAGCACGGTTCACGACATCCATCTATCCTACACAGCATTCCAGGAGAAGTGTCTGAAGTGAAGAAATGGGGGCTTCCTGTACTCGATGAACTTCTCCCTAAATTATCCTGACATCTGGAGTGTATACGAACGCATCATGTGTACAAACGTCGTGTTGTAGATGTGCGAGGAATAAGCTTTTCGGAGGTATCTGATAGATTCCTGTGATCTCTAGAAAGATTCTTTTGGGCATATCATTGTATCAAGTGTAAAATATTTCGACGACGTGGTAACGAATGAATAATCTCAATTCGAGATGAAACAGAATGCGCAATCTTCGCTGATCAAACGACTTAGAAAGATAGAATTTTGGGCGAATACCACGTAACTGCCACCGAAATGAGCTGGACGATCCCATAGACCTCCGAGCATTTCTCTCTGAACCGGGGCAGTAGCATACTCATCCAATAATTGATGGGCGTTGAGCATGCTCCATATTCTGAGTACTTCAGCCATTCAGAGCGAGGAAAATTGAGGAGCACGGAATCCAATGGCGCGAATAGCGCGAAATCTTCCGTATTCGCGACGATTTCCAGAATCCTTGGAAGTGGAGTCCGGAATGCCGGAAGACCCTTGCGTGAAACACGAACGCAGGAGCCGTCCAATTCCCGCTCTGAATCAATATCAAAATCCCGAAAATAACACAAATCGCGGGCAAATATCGTTTTATCATTGCCGTTTGACTGACTCGGGAAATGACGTCTGACCGGTTCCTATGATGAAGGAACTAAAAGACCTGTTTCAATGGTGAGCTCAGGTCGCAATTTCGGATCCGAATCGAGCGAAGCCTTCCGAGTCGATCTCAGATGCTGCGCTATGTCGAAGGAGAACGTTCCGCTCGCCAATGCGTTGAACTTCAGGATCGCATATGTGTCGACACAAGTAAAGTACGCGTTTTAGTTGCAGTCTCCGCACCCAGGGAGTAGGCGCGACAATAGCGAACTCCCGGCTCTTCGGCTTCCGTTCTCTCCTCCGTAATCAGCCTGTTTCACTCCCCGGCGGTCCCTCGAGTTGTTGTATCGAAGGCCGTCGATACGATCGACGCCCTTGCGCCCGGGAGAACCGCGAGCTATCATGTCGGAGTACCGTTGCTGACAATGTCCCACTCGTCGCTTTGAGTCGCTGAGGATCCAACTGCCAAAGCTCAGCAGCAATTATATCATCACCATGCTGATTCGGTAATGGTCACATTTATTCACCCAACCAGTTGATGAGCCTTCTTTTCGATCGCTGCGGATTGCAAGGTACATTTGCACAACACATCGCCTATCATGGTCTGCGAACTACAGTCGGTGATCCTGACCGACACGTATTCCCCTGGTGTATTGTTTTCGCCACCCACTTCGTTCGCAATTATAACTTTCGTGTTGCCTGGAAAAAATTGCGTTCCAGATTATTCCCCAGATTTCTGACGAGTTCCCCGATTCTTGACGACAGGCGTCGGAAAACTCATTCAAGAGCCGGAATCATAACACCTTCGTTTCTCCCGAAGAGCTGCTCTGTTGATCTCTTGCTAGGACCCTCAACAAGAACCGTTTGAACTTCACCGATTTGCCTGAAGAGGATCAGAGGTTTCGTAAGCTGTGTTCTTAGACGTGTGTGCGCAGTTTTCCAAAGCTGACTATCGAAGCCTTAAACCGAATTCCTGAGCTGTCGAAGTTGACTCACTTTTCGAACTTCAACTTCACATTCCGTCGGAACACCTCTAATATCTCGTTCGCCCTTCTCTTCTTATCTTCTAAAGAAATGGTATCTTCCAACCTTCGGTGCGCTCTCGTTTTCTCTCGGAGGCTGTACGGGAAAGCGAAGCAGAACGAATATTTCACCTGCGAATGGAAGAATCATTCCCATTACGGAACCGTTATGGATGAACTTGCTCGGGGATGACTCGGAGCCACGAGTGAACTATCGGCGAACTCCGTACTTCAGAGTAATGAGGGCTCTGCAAAGTGGGGTAGCATAATCTCCCTCAAATTCCTCCAAGGCGTTTAAGTTAGCGCGTCCTCGAGCACTTCACCTGGTCCACCAGAGAAAGAGTCATCTGATGTTCTTCCTCGGTTTCACCGCAGAAACCTGCGATGAAATCCGAGGTCAGCGACACGTCAGGCATGAAATCGTAGATTGTGTCAACGAGAGCCAAGTAGTCCTCGCGGGTGTACCCCCGCCCCATCAGGTCAAGTACCCGTGAACTCCCGCTTTGTGCGGGGAGATGGATATGATTGCAGATGTTGTTGTGCGAAGCTATAACCTGCAATACCTGACGGAGGAGCGGAAAATTTCAAAAAATCATAGTCGATCCGGTGACTGGTCAAACACGAAGGGGAATACCTCTGAGAACTGCTGCCGACGCAAACGCACCTCGTTGGGGAAGTCTTTGGGGTGCCGGTGGACGTGAAACGAATCCGCATTTCTGGATCGATATTGGCTACTTGATGGAGGAGATCCGCAAAGCCCAAACCTCCTTGAGGGATTTTACATTTCGACTTGAAGCCTTTTGCCAGACCGACATCTGAAAAAATCGATGAGCTTACTCGAATATCTGGGTTGGTGTCGGACACTCAACTGTTGGATAATATTCGTGACGAACGGCTCGAAATGAGTCCTTGATTGCCCTTGTTGGCGTTTACCCGTGAAACGAATGAAGGGATGGGATTCCTCCGACGCGTCTCGATAGCTGTTGACATTTTGCCCGAGCAAAGTCACCTCCCGGACTCCATTCTCCGAGAGGTGTCTCACTTCATCCAATATAGAGCCCATCGAACGCGACCGTTCCCGACCTGGAAGTTCAAATCCGCGATCGAGCCTCACTTAAGGAATCCTGTCGAAGACGATTGGCAAACGATAGCGATCCGAATCGTAAGGACCCCGTGTTCCCATATTTTCACCTCTCGTGAAGGGCACGATACAGTACGTGCACATGTTGTTGCATCCGCGCATTATTGAAACGAATGCAGTTTTCCTCTTCTCGTCGAGTCTGACTGGAGTGACATCAGCGTAGGTTTCGTCCAACGATAGCTGAACGTTGACGCCTGTTTGGCCTCCGGTCGCCGTTTCCAGAAGTCTGGGAAGGTCTCTGTAGCTGTCAGGACCCGCGACCACGTCCACGGATTTCTCCTTCTCCAACAGCTGGGTCTTCAGTCTCTCTGCCATACACCCGAGGACCCCAACTTGGAGGTTGCGACGTTGCTTGGCTCTCCGCAGGTCGTGGAGCCTCCTCCAAATTTTTTGCTCGGCCCCTTCACGGATCGAGCACGTCATGATGAGAACCACGTTGGCTTCTGCGTGATCCAAAACCCGTTCGTAACCCTTCTTGTTCAGAATTGACCAAACGATTTCTGTATCGTTCACGTTCATCTGACATCCATAAACCTGGAAAAGGGCGGAGAACTCCGAGCCTAGCCAATACAGCCACAAGGGTAATGTTTCAATGGAGGGTTTTGATTTGTCCATCCCGATCGGGAAAACCAGAGTTCAGTATCTGCTCAACGGAATTTACCTCGAAGAACACTTTCTTATTCTGAGCGTCTCTTTCAGCCAGGTACGGAACCTCCGTCGGTGTATGGTCGTCATATGGAATCGTTGAGTTCGCTATGAAACTCTCCAGAGAGGGACCTTCAGCGATTTTTTTGCTCCACGAGCTGCAGGTCCGAGACAGCGGCTCGAAAAGCCTCAAGAAGCGAGACATCCCTCTGAGGCCCCGACTCCTGCCGAGAACTTTGCAGCAGCGATCAGCCGTTCGAAGCTTTTCAGGGTCGACTTCAGGGATCGCTTCGGTTTTCTCGTTCCGCGCACCTTCCTAGACGTTCTGTTTACACAAAATCCTTGCTGTTCGTGTCAACAGAGCCACCGAGAGAGTGGAGCAGACGATCGGTTCGAAAAGTGGCGGGTAAATGGGACTTCAAGCATGCTGACATGATCCGACATCAATCCAATGCGGGATGGAATCGAATTGAGAAGTCATCTGACCGCGGTAAGTCATCACGGAGGTGCGGAAGCACTGATGCATCACTGAACACGGTCAGATAAGCTATCTCCGTCGTGCAAATGATTCGAAGAACTCTTCCCTTCATAGAAAGTCCGAACGGGCGAAGGAATCCGATTCCGGAGATGGATCTCGGCGGAGCAGCATGGACCTCGAGAACATCGGTTCGAAGAGCTCGTCATTGTGTCTGTGTTTCTGATACACCCCAAAACGAGTGCTCCCTCTTACACTATCTGTGCGCTATTACCCCTCAACTGCATTGCATTCTGTTCATCGGCTGCTGACGGAGCGACCGAGGATACCGAAAATGACTCGCGCCAGCCTCAGTCGGTTTGAGCCCCACGGATGCTCGGTGGAACGGAAGTATAGCGTGACTCGTATGCGACACAGCTCAATGTGTTTCCTCACTGGCAAACTGGCAGAAGCCGATCGGGCGGGTCAACCACAAGACTGAAGGAGGCTTTGATAGCCTCGAGCAGGAGATTTCCAGGGGTTGCAGATTTCCGAGGGAATGAACTTCCGGAAGCGTTAGTTTTTGAACACAGGAGCTACACGAGGACAGCAGATCCTCTGCATTAATCAGATACTCGTTAATACTTTGATAATAAGAGAGAAAATCGCTATCTAGATCACGCGTCAACGTCGCGGGGGATGAAGCTCTTTTGGGGATAACTCAACCCGAACCCGTATACTCGCCCAGAGGGGGCGGGGGGCGGCGATCGGGTTCGGCCTTGAGTGGCGATATCCTTCTCTGACCGTAGGCCGCCAGAACGAAGCCTATTTGACAGTTTCACGATGATACCGACAGTTTATGCTGCGCCCAGATCAGACCTGTGAGTGTTTCTCTAAGAAAACTATCAGAATTACAGCTCTCCGAGATTCCTCAGAGACTCGAAATAGTTCGTCGCAGAGCCACGGATAGGAGAGTTCCGAGTTGCTCTCTATTTTTTCCATCATGGAAACCCGTGACCCTCATCCACATTTCTAACTGGTGAGGGACTTCAATCATGGATGAGTTTTCCACAATACTGGATCTGGTTGGAAATGCTTTTTCGTATGGGTGAAGCCGACCACGGCCAACTCATCAAAAGCGCAAGCAGTGTCAGTGCAAGTGGCATTTGATCACAGCCAGTTTGAAGATAGTTTGAGCGATGTTCTCCCGTGCAAAATTGACAATGAAAGCCTCGGCAGAGAAACACTCTGCATCTTACACTACTCTGAGAGATCTGTCCGGGCAAATGTAGGGGGAGGAGGGGAACGATTGATAGCTCGAAGCTCAGCAGGCGGGGTTACCCCCTCCCAGATAAGAAAATTCTCCACAATTACTGTATTGGCAACAATGGACGGCCACTCCAACTGACGCTCCACTCTCATCTGATACTTCTACGGGGGGGTAGCTGAAAAATACCCAAGGTATCGAAATCTCAATTGAAGGAACTCCAGAACAAACGACCAGGAGTCGATTGATCCTTGAGTTATGCGCGGGAATGACTGCATTACGGAGCGAGTAAGGAAGAGCATTGAACAGTCTCAAGGGTTGGATTTTCCGATAACTTGCAGGAATCCTCGAGAGGAGTCCCTCCACACAGCACCGTGGATCAGGTTATCACAGGCTTCGTCGATAATCGTGGCAGGCAAAAAACGATCCACTCGACTGATCCATGATAGCATTCGAGCCCACAAAACCGCTTTGGGCGTGTTTTGGCTGCGAAGAGCTAATTAATGATTGTCGCTCGGGTTCGAACCCAATCCCTGATTTTCCGTGCCGCCACCTCTCTTCTATCGATTCTCGAGGCTCTGCAGCCGTGCTGCCCACTCAGGCCAGTTGGCACATGGCCCTGGGTTGTTGCCACAGAGATTCGATTGAGACGCTCATCTGATTCTTAGAGAAACCCTCAGCACAAGCTCTGAGCTTTGGAAGCGCTGTAATGACAGAATTCGGAACTCATGAGTCGAAAGTGGGTAACGAGGTCTATTCAAGCTTTAGCTGTTGGGATGAGTGTCCTGCTGGGATCAGGGGCGGCGCACGTGGTGCGCTCGCCAATCTCAAACTACATCTCAAAAGTGAAATCTGAAGTTTCCGTTGGACGAGTTCCGCGCAGAAATGTATGCAACAGCTCTCGAGCGCGGACTCGAGAGAGACGCAACGACCCGACAACATATTCCATACGCTCAGTGAGTGATTGTTGAACTCGGATTTCATGAACACGCATTTTCGCAATTCATGTTCGCTGATCGACGCCTACGACAGAGCATCGACGTACAGCTCCCTGGAAGGAGTTGGCGAGCGCTCCAAAATACTGAAACAGCAGGCAATTGATCGCAAGATTCCAATCATCGAGCCTCGCGCAGGAAACGAATATCCTTGTGACAGATCAATGGTGATCCGAGACTCAGGAAGCCTCGGAACCCTCTCAAGGCTCCTCTGAAACTGCGGCCCCGAGAAGTCGTATGACAAAGAGGCTCCTGACTTCTCTGAGGCGAGATTCCGTAGCCGAGACAAATCGAACCTCCAATGCAGATACGGATATGGACAAACTTCAACTCGGATTGGGCGGCCCCCAGATCTCTGGGGCGTTTATCCGTTCGGAAGACGTATTCAGTTCATTTTGTGGTGAGGGCTCCGCAAAAAAATCAAGTATGGTCTTACGGCCCCTAACTGCGCGCCCCATCAGCATCACGCCCGGAGCACGAGCCCCCTCTACCCCCCCCCCCCTAGATACGCCACTGTTCGCATGGGAAATACGATCCTGTTGCTTCAAGAAAGATCCGTCGAGGTGGGGGGGCGCCTGACCGGCTAGACTCTTTCGGATCTCTAGCTTATCGAGCACCTCGCGATAGATAACATAATAGACCATCAAAATATACAATCGATCCTGAGTCACACGAGGAACGGAATCTTCCATGCCTCGCTTCTGAGCTTCCAAGTTTTAACTCAAACTCTCTCGTCGTTGTCGGCAAGGTCATCGATTCAGAATGAGAGAGTATGTCAGTTCAGAATTCAGAGAGCACGTATGAGGCAAGTACAAACCAATCCACGATGATTCACTCAAGCGGACGCTCTCGGAACATTTTTCCCGATTGCGAAAAGCGTCGGAAACTCGCAAACGGGGATCTCTGACGCTCCATGTGCGATTAATCGGGATTCAAGGGGAGCTCCGATTATGAGATGGTTACTACAGGTATATTACGACCGAAACTTTCTTTATTGAGGTATTCAAATAAGTTCAGTAGGGTCAGTTCGATCGGGGTCTGATGCAAGTAATCCCAAGTCATCAGAATTGTGAAGCACATGACATTGATACAACAGAACCAGGTGACGTTTGCTCAGTAACGCGCGCAAGAAGATATTTCCGTGCCAACATGGGTCGTCTTGTGCAGCGGTGCCTCTCTCCCGACAATCGGCTACCGGAGAAATGCTTGCGGGATTCTCGGGCGGAGACTGATCGGAAATCGTTATACTCTCGTATTCCGCAATCGCTGGATTCCAGGGAGAAGTCCCTTGCTCCTGAGAGTACATGTGTTGCATGTCAGCTACTCCGAGCGTCAGAATCTGGCCGAAATGTCCAGGCGCATGCCGTCCATAGCATACGCCACCCCGCGGTCAGCGAGAGCTTTTTTTCTGTCTTGAGCTGTTCCGCACTTTCGGCAGGAATATGGTATTTAAAAGATGGAAGAGTCCGGGAATCAAGCGGAGACATTCGACAAGAGCTCTCTGATCATTCGGAGTGACATCGCATGTGAGTGGTGAGATGACCTTTCTGCCTGAATTTGGCAGGACAGTAGGAACACGAGAAGGGCTTCACTCCACTATGCGTTCGCATATGACTGCTGAGAGCGTCCGAACGATTGAATGTAGCTGGACAATCTGTACACGCAAACGGTTTCTCACCCGTGTGAATTCGCCAATGACGTGTCAGTTTCGCTGAATTGGCGAAGACCTGACCGCATTCATGACAAGAATATGATTTATCGCCCGTGTGAGTCCGTATGTGGGAAGTGAGGGCAGCCGCTGAATGAAAGCTTTTGGGACACGCGGGACACGGTAACGGCTTTTCGTTGGTATGACTACGCTTATGGGCACTCAGTTTCCCCTTGTCACTATAAGTTTCCCCGCACTCATCACAAGCAAAGGGTTTTTCCCCGCTGTGGATTCTCCGCATGTGATTGGTGAGATGACCTTCTTGACTGAATTTAGCCGGACATTCGGGGCACGAGAACGGCTTCTCCAGGCTGTGGGCGCGCATGTGATTGGTGAGGTGAGCTTGCTTACTGAACGTAGCCGGACAATCGGAACACGCGTACGGTTTGTCCCCATTGTGACTCCGAATATGCGTTGTCAATTCTGATTGGGTGGGAAAGCCCTGACCGCATTCATTACAGGAATACGTTTTCTCTCCAGAGTCCATGCGCATGTGGCAGGCGAGGGATAGCGTTTGACGGAAACTCTCGGAACATACAAGACCCAGAAGTCTTTCGTTGGTATGAGTTCGCTGATGGACGCTCAGTTTACCTCTGTCGCTGAAGCGTTCTTCGCACTCATCGCAGGCGAACGGTTTTTCTCCGCTGTGGCTGCGTATGTGATTTGTGAGATTGTGTTTTTTGCCGAACCTGGCCGGGCAGTTTGGACAAGAGAAGGGCTTCTCTACCCCGTGGACGCGCATGTGGTTGGTGAGATGACTTTTTTGTATGAATTTGGCCGGACAATCGGAACACGAGAACGGTCTCTCTCCAGTGTGGGTACTGAGATGAATTTTGAGTCTGGTCGCGTTTGCGAAAATTTCCGAGCACTCGCTGCAGCGATGGGGCTCCATTCCGTCAAGAGGGGTCGATGGCTGTCTAGCTGTTGTACGCTTGACGGAATCGTTCCACAGACTTCGGTTCCGAATCCTCGGAACTGGAGAGCTTTCACCGTAGCCTGATTTCGACAGCAATCGTTGATTCACTGAATTCGAACTGTTCACGGGGCTCGGAACAAGCCGGATCAGGTCAAAATAATGTACATCGGGAGTGGAACATCCATTCCGAAACGGGACAACACTCACTAGCGCGCTATCCAGACATTAATTGCAGCCGTTTCGTCTGCAGGGGGAGGGTAGAATTGAGCAGGAGGCGGCATGGGTGCCCCAGGTTTGCGGCAACCATAGCGCTCACGTTGATGGATGCATTCTCCCTGAGTCTGCTGCTGGCGGGCGGTCGAGAAGGCCAAACGTTCTCATTCGAGTTGGAGTGCCCGTTGTATCGGCGGAGCGCCTGGCCACAGGGGAAGGTTCTGCGCTTCGGGGAAGGGATGGGATTCGAGTTAGTTGGACTGTCGCACAGAGCGGAACGCAGGCAGTACCGGAGTCGTAGGGCCGGTCGGTCGCGCCCGGCATCCAGAGGCCCCTGGTTTTTACCACAACGGAAGCTGGGGAACTTGACTTTCCTTGTCTAAGAGAAACTGTGGATAGACCAAGGGTTCCGTTCATGGGAGCGGAGCATCTCACGCGGGAAAGCGACGAAAGACGGATCGGCAAAGGAGGCGGTTCGGTAGATCATTTGGGCTCTCATATTCGATATCGATCCACTGGATATCTTTCAAGGAACAAGAGGTTTAGTGTGCGCCGAAATCACGCTACCGAGGATCCTTGGCGAATGCCCGCCGTTCGCGTCGGAAGGACAGAACCGTCTTGACTGTCCCGAACCACGCGAGTGCTCGACAGGGCTCATCCGCTTCAGCTGCTCCTCTCTCCTATTCCAGGGTACCTCGCCGGATTCCAATGTCGGATTCCTGTGACTTCGGTTTCCGACCGTCTGTTCACAATCATCCTTCTACGGCTCTTTGGGTCAAAATTGGCGACTCTCCGACCATCGAGTTCGTGCTGCAACATCGACTCGGAGTCGATTTCTGGATCGGTCGCATGAGAAGCCCCAGAACTGGAAGTGGATGTAAACATGCGGTTTTCTTCCATAGAGTCTCGTCGGGCAGAATGTCCCCTCATCGCTCGCTGGTTCGAAGGGCAGGCAACGAATCAGGCTGGTTGAGGTCGCTTTAGCTACATCTTGCAAACATGATTTGCAAGCAGCTGAGGGCTGAAAGCAGTCCAGGAAATATATTCTCGTGTATCAGGAGGTCGAGTGGTCAGCGCAGTATTCACCTCAGATACATATGTCGGGAAGTTAGTCGCAGTTCAGGAGAGTGGTTTTGTTCGAAGCGCAGCCTATATCTGTACATAGCACATCCGCTGAAGCGAATTTAGACGAGGGAAATGGAGAATGCTGGCATTCGGCGACGAGTTGATCGCCAGGCGTCCATGATCGTGCCGTGGAACCAAAGGTCTCCAGCGGGAGTTCAGAAACTCAGATGTGAGTCCTCAGGCTTACATTGTCACCCATCCTACTTGCTGGCACCGCCGCTGGGTCGTCCTCCTCCGAATATGGGAAACTGCATTCTGCCAGGGTCGATAGGAGGAACAAAGAGCCGTCTATCTGATTTATGCTGAGATGGGGAATTGAGAGAGGGGTCTACCTCTGGAATTACTGTCTCTTGTTGAGCAACTGAACGGGGAACGGGGAGGGCCCACTTGGGGAAGACACCCCATTGTGTTCGATGCCGCAGGTGGGCCAACTTTCCCATTCCACAGTCACCAGTCACACCTACCCTTGCCTGCATGAAGTGATTGTTATTTAAATCGTCCTGATGTGGAACCACTCGCACGGAATGGTGCACAGCTGTGTCCGGAAACTAAAAATGAATTGGAACGTATCTTTGGAATATATTCGGTTTTCCCAGATTTCCGGACGTGTCTCGATGCAAAAATCGAGCTGCATTTCCATCGGTCTCCGGATCGGGACTCTCGGGACCTTGAAGGAGAGAGAGGGAGGGAGAGCGAGAGTCCAGTGAGATTTCATTAGTTGGGAAAGCAGGAGAAACAAGGAGAACAAAGCCTCCATCCGGAGTCCGTTCAGACATTACCACTTCCAACACGAGCAGACGGATCAGAACTGCGATAAGGCGTGTGAAGATGTGACGAGACACTGATGGGAACGCGTGCCATGGGTCCGCCGGAAACTTGTAAGCGCTCCCAAGGTGAGACATGGTCGAGAAGACAGGCGATCTGATCACTTCCGCACAGAGAATGCGACTGTTGTCCATTGGGCGATCGAATGTAGCTCCGAGAATTTAGCGCATTGTTCTAACGCTGGCATACCTTCTAGGAGCTGCTTGGCGCTTTGAGCTAGATGAATGAATTTTCAGGAGCACTCGAGAATTTCACTTGATCAACGTATTGCTCGAGCTACGGGGCTTGCGAATTGAGGCGAAACGTGTTCCAGGGAATCTATGGGTATGCCATAGATTCAACCCACAATCTCCGAGAGCTTCGAGAAGCGCCACGGATGTCAGGATTATCTTTCCGTCTGAATTTGTTTCGTCCGGAAAAAAAAAACCCTCAAAACTACACGCACTGGATGAGAGTCACCTCAATCGGTACGAAAATGATGCTGGCAGCCGTCTTCGCGCCTGGGACGGAGTTATTGTAGTTTAGCGGATCAATGCAAGTTCATCTAGCTGAAAGTTACGGTGGATATCACAATGAGAGGACAGCTGAATTTTTCAGTTCGGGAGATGTCGTGATAAGAGGTATGTGTCTCGACAGGGCAAGACTCGTTGCCTCTGGCAGATAATCTCATCGCGGTTCAAGCAATCCAAATGTGGCTCACATTGATAGACAGTGGAATAGAGTCTCAACTTCTTTACGAGAGGGACATCAGTATAGCGACGTTAACTCGTAACTTCCATAACTTCGTGAATCGGAACTGGGGCTCGGAAGTGTGGGCAACAATGACATCACAGCATCCTCGGTCTTAAGAGGTCAAGATGGCATCAGCGGCTTCCACACTAGTGAGAAAAGATGAGTCGAGCTGGGGGTGCAATTTCGCATTAGCCTCCAGGGCGGACCGCAACCCGCCGTTCCCAGCACAACCGTCAACGCTTCCGAATATGTGATGAATGCTTAGAGAATGGAATCCAATGCTCGACTCATAATGCTTCGGAACGAAATCACTGCTAGGCACAAATCGTAGAAATTTTACTGTGGGGGCCGAGTTTCAGGATCCGAAGGCGAGATGTTTGGAAAATCTGCGAATATCTTCCACGTTCGGATGCCCCCGATTCACACTGAGAGCCTTTTTGGACGCCATCACCAGACGACCGTACCATGATGTTGGATGACCAAACTTGAACGTCGCCATCCCTACAGTTCTTTAAAGCAAATTGAAACTACGTGAAGCTTCACGTTTTCCGGAGTCAACCGATATGTGAGGCCAGAGAGCAGAGACTTATCGCGAGGAAGCGACCGCTCTACGTCCACACCAACTAGAGAGGCTCAAATCGTTCCTTTGGAGCGCCTGTTTAATCCGACGAATGACGCTACAGCCTGAATTTTCCCGTATGATTCTTTGAAGCTTTTCCTTGATAAAATATTCCAGTGGTCCTACGCCAGGTGAGAGTTCCTGTTCAGGTCTTCGAAGATGTGGATGGTTGTTTTCAATGACTGCGGAGTGCATTGTAGTCGATCTATGGAGTGTGTCAACGTTGAGAAGTTTTTGATCATGGAGGGGATCTCAGAGATGATTCCATGAGCAAAACTTGGGATTTCTGCGAGGCAACGTCGAACCTGGCGCTGACTCGTGCAATGCACGAGCGTGAGAAGTGGTTTCGACGAAAATCTGCTTCACGTTGGCTATGAGATCATCGACTTCCGGACACGAATACGCTGCGGTCAATTGGCAAGACGAGTCACATGAACAATCTCTGGGGAATCGCTCCAGCGAGCGCTTTCGGAGTCGAGGACGCGGACATGCGCGAGAAGATTCAGGATGCGCTATTTCGAACTAGGGCGAAACAAGCCGGATCCAGTTCTTAATATTTTATACCATGGATATGAACTCTGCAATCAGCAGGTTTTTCTCATATATTTACCGGTGCATGGAATTGATCTGATAGGCACAATGCCAGTCGAAATGTGGGGAAAGGCTAAGAGCAGGGATGTGCAAACTTTCGGGCATTCATGACCTTTTGCCTTTGAACCCTATCTCTACTGATCATTCATTTATTTCATGAGGAATAAGAAAATGCGATCCTGCAGTTTTTCGACTGGCTGTCCATTTCGATGATTGACCACAGAGGCGTCGAAGAAACAAGCTGTCACTATCCTGAAGAACAGTGGTTCTCAATCTTCCTGCGTGGTCGACCCCAAGGGAGTCGACCCCCTGAGCGACTTCGTTGGAGTTCATCGCAGCGGTTCTCAAGACGGTCGACTTCAAAAACTGGGAGTTTATTAACGAAAATCGAGTTCTTGAGGCGATATTCGAGGTCGTAAAGACCCCGGATTCACCTCTTTGAATAGCGGAAAGTATGGTCAGATGCACCCGGAATCATTCCTCTGAATCAGTAATTGACCGTCGACCCCCAGGGGGCGATATCGACCACTCCGAGAGCCTTGTGCCTTAGATGGTTGCACCGCGGGACTTCCTCGCTTGAGTTGGAATTGATCTACGTCTTGGGGCTCGGGACCGCACTTTTGCCTGGATTCACCACTCCTTCTCCGAGTACCATGAGTATCCTACACGGTTCTTCCAGGCTGCCGCTATTCTGCCCTCCTTTTGGGGTCCTCATCGTTCCCAGCGATCTATCAAACCACTACAAGAGCCGTATGACGATGATTCACATGCATCCCAATGAGGCGTAGGCGGGATTCCTTGCTTTTACAACACGTAACAACCAGATGAGCCTCGGCCACTCGGCCCACTGCTTCATTCCGCTATTCAGACGGCGCGACCAGACGATCTCTCAGTTCAGGATGATCTGATGTGCTTAGAGCTTTCCCTGCTAGTTGAGGGTAATCTGATGTCCTGAGACCTCTCCATCCTAGTTGAGAATGATCTGATGTGATGAGACCCTTCTCATCGAGGTGCATGCAGATCACGTTGATGTTGAACGTCATCAATGATGGATTGTGGCGCATCAATGATGGATTCTTCAATTCGAGCATATTAATGTTACAGATTATTAACTTATGTCGCGGATATCCGGTCGGTGTAGGATTCTGCTGATATCTGCGCCCAGAATCTCATGATCGTCGGAAATCTTCATCCGCTGAGAAAGTCGTGGTCCTTCAAGAGAACGATCTCACTCTGCCTCAATAAACGATGGCTTAGCATTGCTCTCCTTCGGCGTGATATTGCGTGGATTCGAGAAAGTGAAGTTTTTCCCACTTATTCTCCTGAACTCTGCTCCCTGGAATTCACGAGACATCGAACACGGCCTGGCACTGATGATATTCATTCGGGAGGATGGAAAGCCAGCGGATTCGAGGTGCTTCCTCTTTCGCGATCAATGAGGTTGGGATAATACATATTCCCCGTGAATTCGTTCCAAAATGCTATCACGGCGCCCGGATGATGAAAAACATAACATTCATTTCTGTTCAGTGGAAAGAAGACCCTGAACCCGTTTTCTTGCTGGGATTGATTGTATGTGAGAGAGAGCATCTACAGCATGTCTCATTTTCGATCAGATTCTGAATGTTTCTTTTTATGACCGCTCATACAGTTTCCTCGGGCTAGATAGATCTCTCGACGACTCCTCAAGATGACTATGTAGTTTTTCTCTCCCCAAGAGGTGCGGCGGTGGTGCCTGGTCCAGAGATCAGTTGACCTTGGGCTGCCGCATTGCACCCTTGGATTTCATCGATCGGTGGAAGGAGGCCGAATCGGCCATTCTAGTCTTTCCTCAGGCTAAACGATGCGCCGCACACTGGATCCCACTGATGATCGAATGTGTTCATCCATATTATAATCGCTCACCAGGTTTCCAGGCTCTCCGATAGATATATATCAAGAGCAAATCCGACGATCCCTTTGGCCAAAGGAAAACTCTTTGAATCGACAGTCCTTTTCCTAAGGGGTTTGTTCTGGGTTCTTAAGAGCCCGAGCTGCATTGGCTACTGGCTCACCACTGGGCATTGGTGTTCAAAGCACATTGACGCTTCTCGTCTCCCAGTCGATGACTTCAGCGGAATTTCGTGGACAAATCAGACATCATGCCACGAACCAAAACATCATGCGGCAGTGAAACGGAGCTTCCGATAACTGCTGCCGGACCTCTGTTGTCTCCGAATCTCTGTGCTTCCATCTCCCGGAAGAGCCTTCCCTTTCTCGCCGGTCGGTCTGCCTGCCTCCCAGCTCCCGTAGTGAGTGTGGCTGTGAGTTTGCTGTGTACAGAAGAGTGACCTTGAATTTGGGTCAATGGCCTTGACTCATCTTCCCTTGGCGGCTGTCGGCATGTTTGACAAGTCGCCCAGCGATCCGAATCACTGAGGCGATAGCCCTTGCGCGGAAAGTGAGCGAATAATTCAAAACCCGACTCACATCGATCAGCAGCGTAGACGCCGGTCAGCACGCAATGACGAAGCTGTGCCCTGGTTCGGTGTCATATCATCGTTCGCAACAGCGGATCCGCGGCGAGAAAGTATTCTTTTTCGCCCAATGAGCTCCAAGGGTTCATCCGTGCCAACCATGAACAACGAATTTCAGCCCGAACGGTAGTCACGACTAATGAACAACTTATGTTGTTCATAGAAAGTACTCGAGTAACGTCAGTTAGTGGAGATGGCTGTGACGGCAGGGGCCTCATGCCAGCGCACAGTTGTTTCAGCTCAACGATAGACAGCATGAGCCGTTTCACTATGGGATATCCCTCCAAAGAGCGAGAAAAAGTGGGATTTCCTGTTGAGGAAAATTTCTCATGAGCCCTTCATGCGAACGACAGATTCTCCGTTCGCTGAGCTCCAGTTTAAGATCACCCGCCAAGCGCCTCGCCTCGAGCAGAGCGCCTGAGTGCTGCACCGCCCGTATTCGGCGCGACTAAAGACCTCCCGATGATCGCCTAACAACCCAAACAACATTTGAGAGCCACTCTGCAAACCGTACGGCAAGCTGAATCTGTGAATTTGGCCGAGTTGAGCGTCACCGAAGTGTGATGTGTGTGCGTCCTGAGTGAGAACACTGCAGCTCGGTTCATGCCGTGTTGAGTGTCAAGCTTAAGTGTTTAATGGGAGGATGATGGCTAGGCTTGTTCATCATTGACCAGAAGACTGTTGACTGTTAGCTGGCGTTACAGCGTTTGGCTGGCTCTCCTGCGAAGATCCGGACACAGTTTCTTGCATGGAGAAGCTCCACCCGGAGGCCACTGAGGCCTCGCAGTTCCTCAATTCACTGCACGAATTCCATAGGCAGCGCGGGTAAGTTAGCGGGGTCGAGTTCGCCAGCCTCCAGCCGTACGAGAGTCAGCGGGGCCGCGTAGACTCAAACCGTTCGCAAACGCAATCGATTTGGCAGGTTTTCACCAATCTCCGGGCTCTCCGAGTAACCGCTGAGTGTTGTTTTAGAACGGACTTCAAATTTGCGCCCACTATTTGCGGACAAGAACTCGATCTGCACACACTTTACAAAGCCGTCACTGCAGTTGGAGGTGCAAGCAAGGTTAGTATCCTTAGTGTCGGATTTTCGGGAGTTCGTTGGGGTCTTGGACTTGGGGGAAGTTTCTGATAGCTCGCGTCAGAACTATTGGAGCGGTAGGAGGAAACCGGATCGAAATCCGTGCCGAAATCGCGGAACGGCAAGTGAAATCGCAGCAAAGTCTCAAAGTGGCGCTCGGATGTTCCCGGCTAAGAGGGGTTGCCGCAAGGATCCGCGGCGGCCTGAGATAGGGGTGTCTCGGTGGCGCCTTCGAAGGCCTGGTGTGCAAGGGTCTCTGAAGTGCTTCTTGACCGTTTTCGACCGTATTGGACTGAATTTCCCAGTGTTTCGATTGTTAAGTTAGCTAAGCCTAACGTAGAGTGTTGTCGTAAGCTCAAGCCAGTCGTGTTCGCCACTGCCGGTGATCAAATAGATGCACACACCCGTAATGAAGTCGCCGGCCTCTGTGGAGTCAACGTTCCTAATTTGTATCAAAAATCTGGATGAAGGAAGTCAGATGTCCCGCGAAAACTGCTGTTCAAAAAGCGGCTTTATCGATGTTCGACAGCATTCGCTTGCGTGTGATCGTCAAAACGCTGTTGTTGGTTGTCGAGTGCTTGATTTTTTCTCCATGATCGCGAAAACTATTCGGTGGTCCATGCTCTCTGTTCGTCTCGAACGGGAGGTTCCGTAGTAAACCAAATAGGAACTGCCGCGGTGAAGTCTCGCGATCCGATTCAAGTTGGCGGTAGTGATGAGCAGAGGCAGACGTTCGAGGTGCGGGCCGAAACACCTGGCCGTCACTTTTGTTGTTAAACCGGTCACCGTTGTCTGTGCGCTCGTGTGAGTGCGAGTCGAATATCGTTGCTCTGACCGCGGTGAGTTGAGATACTTCCAAGCGCGCCAAAACTTCTTTGCGCTAAGCTATCGACAGTGTCGCGCGGTGCCCACTGGAACGACTCACTCGTACACCAAGCGTAAATCGGAGTTCCTCCGCCAACACATTTATGGATCTATACTTTGGTTCAACTAAACGAATGATTGACGTGGTCTGACTGCTCACGATAAAAACGCCATGACGGATTTGGGAATTTCCAAGCTTGTGAGAAGTACATGGTTGAAGTTTCTCAGGAGTTAAGAAGAAACTCCAGTTGATGTTTCCTGAGTTTCACGGATCCCATCCAGGGAATCCGAAGAGTTCAGCAACTTCGTTTCAATGTATCACAGCTATTGAAGTGGGGCATCGTTCTTGATAAAATCCTTCGCGATTCCCATAGAGTGTCTCCCCGGTTTGAGAGGAAGCAGATGTTCTGCGATGACTCCCACCGAGATGTGAGGGAATCGAGTCGCACTCAGAAGGAGGTGAAGACCCTGGTTCCCTGTCATGAGCTACTGCCTCCATGTTTTTCCGAGAATGTTGGAACGCGGCCTCCATTCGTTCCGCTCCTCCGAGGTTTCTGAGGTCTCCATGCTTGTATCGAGCTCGCTTGTTAGAATAGCGGCCCAATTCATGGGTATGTGACATCGGAATGATCACTGGTAGTAACGAACACGGTTCTGTTCCACGAAGGCAAAGATTTCTAATCCAGGTCCGACGAAACTGAACGTGTTACTCCCTCCACTCATTCCTTATGTGGAGAGTCCTGTCGGAATCCTGCAAATCCAAGATTAGGCGGCGAAAATTGCGACTGCTCGTGAAGAGGATTTTCTGTTTCGTTGAGGTTCACCGCCATTAGCGGATGAACTCACGACACTAATGGAGGATCCCCAGGCGAGGAACGACCAATCATATCTGAGGAAGAAAAAATTAGTGGGAAATTCAACCCAGCGGGACGATTCGTCATTGCCAATTTGAGAGCAAGTGATGTCGCGGTATTGTGTGCTCCGTTGGACTTTCGGGATGAATGGCCGAGAGCGAAGTTCGAAGCCACGACTTGTCTCGATTTATGCGTTCGCCATCGTTTCGGCAATGTGGTCTCCAGTCTAGCGCAACCACACCAGAGAAAACCCCGCGTGCCACCGAGGGCGCGTGAGAGAGGGGCGGTCCGTCTCGAACACACTGTGCCTTCCGCGTTTCCTCGTCGAAGATCCTGGTCACGGAATCCGCTGAAAGCTTCTGGGGTTTTCGATTGGTAGTGGGGAATGGTTCGACGGATCTCGTTCCGCCCGTGTCGGATGATATCGAATATGTTGTGCCTCATCGTCTATTTCGGATTCCAGATCAACGAAAAACCGGAAAGATGGTACGAAATTTCCCATCAACTACGGTTTCCGGACAGATGCCCAAACGGAACATTGGTTCTGCGACGGATGTATCAGAGGTACCTGAGCACGTACGAAAAAGTGACGTTCCTTGGGGAGGATCCCGACATGGAAGTCGAGGATTCCGGAGAAGTGTCGTCATCGGCGCTCCGGAATCGCAACGCTACGCGAGGTGGAGGATCGAATTCGAGCGCGATCGTAATACAGGTTCCGATGTCCTACAATCGGTGAGTCCGGTCGAGCTATGCCTGAGATCTAGACGCGATATCCACACGAATCGATTTCCGTTAGAATATCTGTAGATGGAAACTTTTGATGAGAGTCGGAATTTTCGGAATCGCAGACAACAACACGAAGTCACCGATGGACAACGGGTGAACTACGGCTTGTCGACGCAATTCGCCCCGGCATCCTCGCCTTTCGAACGACTATGTTTCTCCTTACAATCGGGTCTGCCGAACGAGGAAACATTCGCTCTGAACGTTTGCACACTTCTGGCAAACGGTGGGAGACATACCATGCAGCTTAACAAGGCTCCGCCCAGACTCATAGATCTTCTCATAGCGCAAGCCGGCTTGGCAAGTGACGGTAAGATCTTGACTTCGAGGAGCTCCTGAGAGACATCCCATTCTCGTTTGCACCTATATGATCCCGTCCGCGAAGTCATAAAAGAGCTCCTCTCAAGGATGGGTTCTTAATTTTTCAGACTTGACGTTGAAGGACATGCTGCAAGAATCGTGGCAGGACTGCGAAGCGAGGCGCATGGAGCGTTTTTGGCAAGAGAACGTTGATCCCACCGTTGGCAAATGCTTCGGCCTGAACCCATTGCCGAAGTACGAGAAGCTGGTTGAGCAGTGTATGCAAAATGACGTCGTGGAGCTCATCGCCGAAGGGGGTTTCATGGCTTCGAAGGATGGACTTATCGACGAAGACGACCTTTTCAACCTGGACAGCGAAGTGTGCCCGCGTGATGCAGAAGCCCAGCGGGTACTGAGAATAGCATTGATTCTGCACAACCTGAGCTTTGAGGAGGCCAATGCGCAGATTCTCGCACAAAACCAAGGCTTCCTCCGGATGATGATGTTGAGTTCGTTGAGTCGCTGGGCAAGTCTCCGCCAGGTCGGCTTAGACTGCCTGTCGAACATCGCTCCCCATTTACAATTGAACGTGCACGATGATCTCTGCTGTCGGAGTTTGCTGCGGCTGACGGTCGACGGTATTTTGAAGTCTGAAGACCGCGGCTTGGTGACGAGATGCCTCGATATGCTTGCTCATCTGGCCCAATGTGAGAACAATCAAGGAACATTGGTCGCTGAACTCGACGTCGCGCTGTTCGAGCGTTTGCTGGAGCTTCTCACGGTGCACGATGTCTTGCTAATCATCCATAGTCTCGAAACACTGTACGCTCTCACCGAATTGGGAGACGGTATTTGTGAGCGACTTGTCGCAATCAAGCACGCCATAGGTGAGTCTATGAAACCTCCCCGAGAAATTGACACCTCAGCTCGTCGTGGATCGGTGCTTCGAAGCTTTAGCCAGACCGCTCATTTCAATCATGTTTCCAGGAATTATAGTTTCAATGTTATCCTTGGATCCTATATCGTACGGGCCGTCTGCACAGCGAGGTATGAAGATTGTGGAGCACTTCGACCCTTCGCTGCCACCTGTTGTTAATCCTAGCGCGACACACATCCAGATCCAAACGATACAAGCCTCAACTCCAGTACAGCATATAGTCCGACCCGCCCAACCCAACGTCAGTATTCAAGGTACGTGATTCGCGACTGTCCTCCTTCCACGATTGAAAATGACCAGGCCACCGGTTCAGGGCACTTCTATGCGGTGCAAGGATAGCGCGCTCCAGTTCGGAGGGCGCACAACGACGAATTGATCGCAGCAATCTGAAATGAACCGTATTTGGCTTGCAGTAGCTCAAGTGCCAGCGGGATCAACGCCAGTCGGTGCGACAAACCAAGGTGCTGCGGTCGTGGTGAACCAAGAAGCCACCGTGAGTGAAACGGAAGCGCTCGCCATTGCGTGGATTCGATCTCACTGCGAACTCACGCCGGGCGCTTCAGTCGGCCGTCAGGAGCTCTATGCCGACTACGTGACGTTTTGTTCGAAGGCCGGCAAACGGAGCGTTCTGAGTGGACAGCATTTCTCAACTTGCATCAAAAACCAGTTTCCTCAGTCAACATTGAAGGTAAACTCTTTCACAAAACAGCCGCTCTGGTTAGAAATAATACCCCCGATTCGAGGGAGAAATGAATCCGTTCCTAAATTCGCTACTTCGAATACAGGTGACTCAGGTTACTGGGCCCAATCAACAAGTGGGCCAGGTTTGGCAGTACGATAACCTCCGGCGGAGAGCGACTCCCACGCCTGTCACCGTCGCACCGACGATCACAACCACGGTAGCCACCCAGGTGAGTTCAACGACTCTTCTTGATCATGTCGGCGAATGATTGATCTGCGTTCTGCTTACGAAATTTCAAGGACAACACTCGAGTCGCGCTTTAGTTCTGTAGCTCCCATGTTCCACGGAAGTCTCGATTCCTAAGATCTAGCGAGAGCCAGATCCTCTTTCCCCATATTCATCCAAGAACGCAGTTCTCCGAAAACCAAGAGCTTAGCTAAAAGCACACGCGTTTCCGGTAAAGGAATGTCTGGGCGGGACTTCAAGTGTTGTCGCTGTGTTTACGCAGGCGTCAGTGCCGCACAAGTTAACTCAGGGTCTGGGAAGGTTGGATAGACGGTCGATGAACAGCACATGCACCACACGCGCACTTCAGATGCAAATTGAACGTTAGAAACGAATGCAACTCACAACACTAGATACTCGTGTGACGACAGCTCTTCGTCGTCCACGGCTCGGAATAGACGATTTTTACTTTGTATTGGGCGCTAGGCTAGGCTTGCTACTGATCATGCTACTGCTCGCTGTGCTGGGTACTGACACGGACCGGTGGACAGCGTCAGAACGGAGGAGAGAGAGAGAGAGATTCCTCTCTGCCGCGACTCCCTAATGGAGAGAACAGGAAGACGAATGCAATGGATTATACTTTTTTTTGTTGCATTTAGCTGGCTGAGAGGATGATTCGCAGATTTCCTACTGCTGTTGTTTGAGAGTCAATACCTCTGTCGGTTAACCCGACTCGGATCGTCGTTTCGGCGACTGGGGTTGCATGCAAGAGCACAGGAACACTTTATAATGACCTAACAACTGCTTGGCAATTCGACTAGCGAGCGAGTGAATGGATGGATGGACCAGTTGGTTGTCGAAACGTGGAACGACCGGCCTGGAGAGCACCGAGTCAATTGCCTGCGTGGTGGCAAGGTTTCATGGTCTTCGAATGTGGCCTGGAATTTCCAAAGTCATCCAGATCCAAACGAGAAGTTTTCGCTGACCGGCCATCGTTGGCTCATTGTAGCTTTCGGCGACTGCCATGAGTACGCCGAACCCGCTGAGTTCGTCGACGACGGCGAGCACCGCGCTGGCCCCCACGCCCGTTTCGAAGGAGAAGGATCCTGTGGCGGGGTCGACGGGAAGCATTCTCAAGGCGCAGCTGAGTGCGCCTAGGCAATGCGCAACCGCGTCAGCCAACGAAGATGAGAAACAGCAGCAAATTCAACCACCGCAACAGGTGCCGCAGCCTACGACACCTGCCAGCAGCACCCAGTCGGGCAGTAGCAACCTTATTAAGAGTCTCTTGGCGAGTAAGGTATGTCGCATCGGACAGAGCTAGGCACACGACAATCCAGCGAGCGTGAAAACAGCGGAAACGAACTCCAGGAGTCTCACAAGACTTCGGAGAAACAGGGGTTCTGGGTGTATCGGATCTTGAGAGTGGGGGTGGGGAAACCATTGGTAGGGCGGCCTTTCTCCAACCTTCGCGATTCGGGTTCGGAACTAGGGTTCGTATTTCGGGTTCGTAGCTTCCCTGAGTAATCTTCCTGAATCGCAGGTTTCGCGGAATCTCCAGAAACAAGCGGAGCTAGTGACGACAACCACAACAATAACAGCTGCAGCAACACCGATAACGACGATAAGTAGACCAAAGCCCGCCGCCGCGTCCGAGACAGTGACCTCAAGAGAAGAAGCTCGTGTCAACGGGGTTGAAGAATCAAATGATGAAACTCCTGAAGGCCTGGCGGCGAGGGGTATCCCGCCCGTGAAAGAGATCGGTGTGCCCACGAAGAGCAATGGTAATCACGAAGTCGTCGTTGTGAACAAGGTGTACAAATCTTCTCCGCTCTTGAACGGTCTCCTGGATAGGGGAACACCTCCTGTTAAAGCGGTCAATGGCGAGAACACCGACGACTTGAAGAAAATCAATGGCGACGGAGCTACGATAATCGATGTCCGGAAGAGGAAGCTCACCTTCAGTTCGGACGACTCCAACAGCCAAGAGGACCACAGCGTAAGTTCCGAACAGTCGAACGACTACTCGGATTCGAATTCTCTCGCGGAACGAGGCCTGGAGCAAGGATTGATCGTGGATCTCTTCTCCGCAGGAAAAGAAACAGATCGCGGGGAAAAACTCGACGAAGACGACACTGCACAATGGCGTCAGTGACGATAGTTTCTCAACGAATAACAACGATCAATCCAAAAGAATCAAACTCGACCAAAGCGATCAGCTACCTCTGAAGGTAAGCAAAAAAGAACGAGGATGACCTCTCCTGTCTCGAGCAGAACAGTGGGAGAACTGTGGCCTCGTCGCTCTCATACTGTATATAGTTCCCCTGGATCCTAGAGACTCAATACTGTTTCCGTCGCAGCAGGCTAACGGCGACCTTAGTGCAACGAAAATTGAACTGGAAAAAGTAGCAGACAAGGCGGCAAGTGACACCAACGATGTCCCGAAGGACCCAGGCGAGACCGAAGACAAAGGGGTCCCAACTTGCCTCGAGGAAGTCAAGGGCGGTACCAAGCAGACGTCAGACGACAGTAAAAGCGTTCCTGAGAAGGACCAGGAGAAGGCAAAGGTATGGCGATGCATTATACTTCACATGCTAACGATGCAATGGGGACGCCTTCCTAGTCGGGAGATGTTGTTTTCGGAGAAAATGAGCTCGAGTCGTTCCGTTGCAGGAGGACAAGCCAGAGAAGGTTCTGCGGTACTATTGCGAATGGCGGAATTGCGAGAAATCATTCTTACAAACGCGCCAAGTTTTCCTGCATGCCATACACGACCACGTGGGTCTTCGACCGACCGAGAGTGCTCCCGGCAACGAAGAGATGTTTTGTGAGTGGGGTGTCAGCGGCGATCGGAAGTCGTGCGACAACATGGCCCGGAAACGGTTGTCGCTTTGTACGCACGTCCAGGAGCGACATTGTAGCGACAACCACCTGCAGATCCAGGCGATTCGACGGCAGCAAATCAACCAATTCGGCACTGCGAGCTTACCTGCGCCTCAACAACCGCCGCCGCATCCCGGCTATGCCCCAGATGCTGCGGTCCACGCTATCCGCAGACACGCCCACAGCTTCTATCAGTACAAGGACGCCGCTGACGAGAAGGAGCATCCTGTGACGAAAAGTGTTCGATTGACTGCGGCTTTGATCTTGCGGAATCTCGCCAAGTACGCGCCTGAGTGCCGGACGCAGCTGGTTCAGCACGAGCACCGGTTAGCCCAAGTGGCGATGTCATGTCTGGAGAGCTCCAGGACGATTGCGCAGTGCCTCGCTGATATCCACGGCTCTCAAGACAGTGCCAGTAAAGTTAGTTGATCATCAATCATTTGACAGCTTCTAATGATACATTTCTTCCAATGCTTTCGACAGAGTCTGTCATTTGAGAACCGTATCGTGGTCTCTCCCTCGAACGGAAGCCCCCACCCCCTTCGCTCTCTTGTCGTGAGTCTAACGAACTGTTTCCCTGCAGACGTTGGCCCTGATGGAACAAAACCAACTGTTCCAGGAGGAAACGCGACCTCGATATGCGTCCGGAAAAGACGTAGCGCAATCTCACTGAAAAGCTCCGTTGACTGAGTTTTGGATCTAATATATCATCCTGCAGGAAATCACCTGGACCAGAGGAGCTCTATCCAGAGAACCGGAACAGCGAACATATAGATAAACAGGGGGAGAAAACCGTGCGAAGCGAGGATTTCCCTGCGATCGTATGCCGTGTGTAGTTGACGACGAGCACAGGTGCCTGCGAATTGGACACCGTCGGTCGTTTTAGAGGTGGTCGCGACCGCGAGTCGGATTCTGTTTGTAAGTTGCGGGCGAGCGTTTGTTTTCTGAACATTGGTCCTCCAGAGAATTGTGTGTACATAGAATATACATAGATGAGAAGGCCGGCAAGCAAGTGGTAATCCGAAGAAGGTAACCGACCTGCACGAGAGGAAGGCCATTGAGTTCCGAGCGCGCTGCGTCTGTTGACAACGTAGACGGTGACGAAACGTTACAGCGGCTGAGAAACGAGCCTTACAGAAGCGGAACTTGGCGCTGTGAGACCGAGTAATAGAGAACCTTTAAAAACGGAACCGGATTCAATCGAAACAGTTGTGTAAATAATCTTTTGCTTCCGAGTACCAATCAATGTACAGGATTCGTCGCCCGGTTTGGTAACGGAAGCTTGTTCATACTTGGAGTTTATCGAACACGTTAGCAACTTTCATTGACGAAAACAACAACATCATCAACAAGACAACAAAATTAACGATTTGATGATGCTACAAATCGAGGATTAGCAAAGCGGAGGATGCAACATCGCGGAGTCGGAGCTGGGGGCGAACCAGGAAAAGCTCACGATTCTCCGGAAGGGTGTTCATGACAAGCAACAACAGCAGCGTCAACAAAACTACAACAACAACAGCAGCAGCATATTGAGGCGAATCGAAACTGAACATAAGATGAATATAACACGTTGAAACTCGGCGTGCTGGATATTCCTTATATAGGCGGAGTTTTGTATGATTGAACTTGTTTGGCTGAGTGATGAGTAATTATTGGATATAACTAGCTTGCGAGAGGATGAGTCAATTCAAAAAATGCGACGAATGGTGGTCGGCGAACCTGTCCGGCACGTCGATATTGTACTTGGAGGTTGAGACAAATTGAGCTAATAGTGACTGCCTGGGTGACTGTCTGATGAAAACATCCTCACTATAAATACCGAGAGAATGGTCCGAGTGGGAAGTTGTGCCTTGGGTCGGGAAAAGGGATCAATCCGCGCGAACATTCAAAAACAACTGACAGGAATCGGAGATCGTCGTCGTACATCATGTGCATATATCTAGACGCGAAAAGGAAGTGTCTAGGTCACAGGCGAGCGGAAACCAGGAGAGTCAACATACAGAGGACAACAACAACACGATAAACACACAAAACAAACAGTCACACACGGAACAAACAGTTACACACGGGAGAAATCTCACTGTACACGCATTCTGGAAAAGCAACGAGAGTAGAGGCCAGGGGATCTCGAGAACGGCATAGTCCTACTTTCATCTTATTTTTGCATTCTCTACCTAATCGGATGGACAGAGGGCAAGTCGATTGGAAGAACCGCAAGATTTCTCCATTTCTTGTCCGAAGTGCGAACAGAATTTCGGTGTTGATATCATGATCATGTACATCATCGTAATTCATCGTTCCCATGCTATTCATCATCGTCATCTTTGACGAAGTCGATATTGACCCGAGAGAGAGAGCGAGAGAAAGATTGCGTGTATGGGTGTGTTTGTGTGAGGGGAGGGGGGGGGGGGGGGGACAAACTACTACAATCTTGCGGAAAACCAACCGACCGCCCATCTATCGAACACCAGCCGAAGTCAATCTCATTCATTTCATTGAGGCGAATATCGTTCGATTGATCGCCACGGTTTGTTCCACATTTGTTTCACTTCGAATGACCGCGACGATTTCCTTCTTTCGTCCGAATCGTTTCGTATCAGCGCGGAGAATCTGAGTTCACCAATCTCGGGCGACAGTGAGTGAATCCACAGTAGTAGATGGATGATGATGATCTTCATGGAGGTGAAAAGAGCATCCACACATTCAAGTTACACAGAAACCAATTACAAGTGAAACGTCTCTCAGAGAGCGGAGATGAAGAAAGAATCTAAAACGGCAACAGCATATTATTTTGTAAAATAAAATATTTAAAGTGAAATTTATAACTCGAGGGCGTGTTTTCCTATTCCGCTCATCCGTGGGATGCGTGAAATCAGTGGAAGTCCACTGTCTGTTCTCGGAACCGTTAGTAGAGAGCCCGAACCGAGCTTTCCCCCGTATTAGTGAAGAGACCACCGTCCAGGCAGTCGGAGCATCGAACCTGAGAAGCCTGGGAACACTCGGCTGGAACTCGATTGGACGCCCAATGTTGACCTCATGAGAGTTTCGCAATAAACTGTGGAACAGGAGTAGTCGATACTCGTTCCCCCAAACCATTCTCCATTCCCGATTCATCAGACTTCCGGGTAATCCGAAAGCCTGGACTGATCACGCGAGTACCAAGTCGCTCCGTCAGCTCCGGATACATGGATAATTTCCAGTCTCCCAGCTTCCTGATTGACCCTCTCCAGTCAGCGACCCCCGTTATGAGAGCGGCTGAAAAAAACATGCCTCCCCACAATAAACGCCGCGGCTGGAATACCACCCTCTGAAGTTTATTGGAAGAAAACACAGTTACTACTGGTCGCGACTCAATCGTTTGACTCCAGTCAAAGAGCTGCTCCTAATTTTTTCTTCCCGGAGTCTTCCAAGAGCTTTCGCAAGCCATCTATTTGAACTTGGTGAGTCAAATTCTGGCGCACCTTTTCAATACTGTGTTTCTCATGCAGGCCAGCGACGGATCGGGGGAGGGGAGGCGAGAGGGGGTATTCGCCCCAGGAGCCGGCGTCGGAGGGCGTGAAATTGAGGTTTAAGATACTCACGACACTTGAGACATGCGGTGAAGTGGGATCCATATGGAGTGAGGGGAAGGCAAGACCGTCCACGAGAAATACCCGCGAAATTGGCGCACATCATCCGGAAGGATCCGATCTCAATACTCCGGAAAAACTTGAGTCAGCATCGACGGCAATGTTCGTCCTTCTTATCCCAGTGCGTACAATCGAGCTGCCTCCGCATATAGCTTTCACCAAGTTCGACCAACGGGCCGTGGGTTTCGCGGTGGGCAGAGAGAGAAAAAAACTGTGAGCTCAGACGATCCATTTTGCGATAATCGATGGAATAGCCCGACAGGAATGTAACTGGGAAATAGTTACTTGGGTTGGGATATGAAGAGCTAGTAGATTCCGATTCTGCCAACCGTTTCCTTGGGTCAGCTTTTGTGATCCTGTTATATCGATTTTTCGGATTTCCGCGATGGACTGCCTCCCGACGGCTTGGACTCTCACCGGAATGGACTCCCCAAGAGATATTTCGGAGCAACGTATGCGTGTGAGAGTGTCAGGCAAAACGTTATGACAATAACTATATTCTCTCAGTTTGAAGGTGACCGAAATTGAACTTCCATCCCTTCTAGCTCGGACACCGTGGCTCCGAATCGCATGAAGATTCACCGGGAATATTTGTGTCACAGGCCTACATGCGAATATTCATGTATCAAGAGCAGGAAGAAGAAATCCAAGAGGCGAAACTCCAGAAAAAACGGAAATCCGAGGTATCAGAAAAACAGAAGCATACCAAACTAGATCACTTTATTGAGTTCAGGAGATAGGTTGATCACTGGCCTTTATCGTGATCCAAGAAGCCACAGAAAAGATCCGCTCCAGTTCTTAGCGCTTTGGCTTTTGCCTCCTCGTACCCAAGTTTTTCATCTTCAGAAGGCTCCAAGCTGTTCCCATGCTCATCTAACTTGCCATCCTTGAAATCGTTCTCGATTTTCTCCGAGTAGATTGCTTCGAACAGGTTCTGGAAGAAGTCACGGATCGTATTAACGGATCGTAATGCTCCACAAGCTGTGCCGAGCCCCGAAGCTCCGAAGGATTGGAGGATACTCTGTCCGGGGCAATGAACCGTGCTCCGAAAATGTAGATCGGAGCCTGGTCGGCTACCGGGAACCTTTATTCGGAATGGAGGATGAGCGGAAAAATCCCTAAATGCGGCAGCATCGGACTGACCAGCACCTACCTCAGCGGTGAATTCGCTCTGGGTGACTTCAGGAACGTTGTATGACACGTAAGGTTTGAGATAGAAGCCTTCAAGGTCGGGAACGATGAGTTCCGGTATTCTCTCGGGCACTATTTCGTCGCTCTGGAAAGCGGTCGGCAATCTCTGGCCGAAAGTTTCCACATGAATCGGGTTCTGCCGATCGTGAAAGGTTCCTCTAACGTTGGGCATCTGGAATTTTCTGAAATTCCTCTTGCCCCAACGAGCGCCAGACGTTGATATGGATCTCACAAAAGTCAGTGAATTCATGTCAGGAGTTCACTCCGGGGTCTCTGTGCGTGGAAAGCCCTAAGAAGCAAAAACACGCGCGACGCGTCAATCCAACATGGCGGCTGTAGTTGGAGTCTAGCTGTACTGAATTCCGATTCATCTAACCTAATTGTTCCTCTGAGGTCGAAGGTCCCGGGAGGTCAACACTCATCCAGAATGGTATAGACCCTGAAAATAAACGAGATACACCCGAGGATCTGAACAGGTGGTTCTGCACGACATGGAGACCGCGGAACCGTGTGTCCACACACGACCACAACACGAGCACTTGAACTTCAAGAAGAAAAACGGAGGGCCGTGTCCCTTTGAGGAGCACCTGTCAATTTTCATTTTTCTCAAGAACCCTGAGGAAAGGGGTAGGCCCCAGACACATGATTGAGTCAGACAAGCGGTCTGTCCCCAGACCTCCGTTGCTCTCCCACTATTTTGAGTTGGAGTAAAATCCTATCTTCGAAAGCTCTGGGTGTTCCAAATGGTTCCGAGATGAGAACGAGCGGGGTGTTCGAGTGCAGAGAACCACAATGTTTGGTTGATGGCAAGCCGCGATCGTTCTCCAAATCAGCCCTTTTCCGACAGGTGAGGAGTCTCGACATAGCAGCGTTCAATGGACAACGCAACAGGAGCTTCGATCGATTCTTGAATTCTCTATGAGCTGTCTTATCGGCGACTGCGAATTTGAGCGATCACTCGGACTATCGAGGACCTTGGCTCGGTTTCTATACCTACCTGGGATTCGTCTCATTGATGCTGCGGAGGATGCTCGACGATCGTGAATGAATATCTGATGGTGACTTTTTCCAGCACCAGCTCAAGGTCCATGCGGAGAGGAATCTCATGTGCGGTTCCTGTCCAAAAAAGTTCTCTGTCTCCTATCTTCTGAGGCAGCACGAGAAGCAATGCAATCAAACCGTGATCTGTGATATCTGTCGCTTGAAATTCAGTCATCAGAGCTCCTTCCGACGACACCAGAAGTCTTCGAATCATGGTATCCCGGGAACTTCGAAGTGAGTCCTCCGTCGATGACGGTTGAGGCGGCATTCGTCCTGGAGTGGGCAGTTGGTAGCGATCTCTCGAGTCAGTGATGATCTAAGGAGACAATAGTTGTCCGATTTCTGCACGAAATGAGTAGTCTTTATCTGTTGTGTTGTGGCTCCATGAAGCATTACTCTCACTTTCAGGGTGGCGACCGGAAATCCTGGCGTTGTTCTCAATATAATGCCGATTCAGTTGGTGCCAATAATCTTGGTGGGTAAAGAATCGAAATCGGTTGCGACCGCAGCAACTCAGTCAGAGCAACCCAACAACAAGACCAGTTTCAGACCCATCCGACCCAAAGATCCTCCGTCGGCAGCCACGGCTGCGAATTCTAAAGAATCCACCGCTGTGCAGACTTCAGCCGAGGTGCTACATGCGTTGGGTCCTTCCATAGCAACTCAGACAGTCACGAGCCAATGTAACATCGCGGTCGGAATCGACGAAGTTTTCGAAGACTTGGAGAAGCTATTCGCTCAAGCCGAAACCCAAACCCATAATCGGATCCCTGAGCAAAACTTTCATCACGCGGAAACCCAGACAAACAAGCCGAAAGCTGTGAATTCGCACATGCAGACCATCTACGACAAACTGAACGATTTCTCGACGATTGCTCATGATTCACTTGAAAACCCTGGCCAGGTCGATCGAATACTGAACGGTGTCGAAGTTCAAACGTCCTTCGAGCCTCAGATGCAACATTTCGGGATGCAGACCGTTTTCCCGCATGATTATAAGATCGCAGGAACTCAAACACCGAGCATTTCCTCTTTTGACGGACAGTGTCAAACCGGAATGGAGTTATCCTCAGTGGAAACGCAAACCATCGAACAATTCCTCAATGAGCTGGAGAATACTGCCTAGAAAGATGCGCCGAATGGTTCTCTCAGCGAGCTCCACGATTTTGATAGAGTCCATTACCGAACCGTACGAGCGTTGTTGTTGTTCGCTATCGTATACAGAAGCTGTGCAATAAAGATTCAAGATATTTTCCTGTCGTATCACCTCCTACCTATTGGGAGAGGAATCATAGGACTTCAAACGCTAATTCAAAGGTTGAAGAGTCACCTGAATGGTTCAAGGTTCGAGCTTCCGTCGAATGGCATGGACGTGCGGCATCCAGTACCGCAACCGGTCTTTGGCGCGATTATCCCTGATGGAACGCGAGGGATCAACCACTGCCGATCGATGGTCGCGAATCTTGGTTTTCCAGCGAATCATCCAGCCGGCGAGAAGCTTCTCGCTCATCTATCGACTGTTCAACTTCCGTTCGACAACTCAGCGTGTAAACTCGAAGATGGTGAGGAATATCAGAGTCAGAAGCCGCGCACAGTACCGGAAGCCTCACCTGATCGACGAACATTAAGCCAGAGCTCGCAATCAGAGAAGCATGAAATCTCTGTGGAAAGTTCAGTTATTCACGGAAAACAACCGTTGTTTGGATGAGGGGTGAGGGATCCTCTGTCGCAAGTGCACGTTGACTACCAACATGCATTGCGGAGGGACCGTATGCTCCGAGTCCGCATTCAACGTGCAAGAAACGCATGCCTAGCCTGACACAAGGCGGCTTCCCGTGAGCGTCGGAGCTCGATCTAGAGGAACATACATTGTGATCAGGAAATCCGCGCGCGAACGGCGCAACGAGCGCGCCTCCATTCTCACATCATGTCTTCCGAAGTTTCGGCATCAGTTCCGAGCGAAGGTCTGTTGGAGTTCACTGTTCAATATTCACGTCCCGCGATCCCTCCACTTTCTCGACGGGGTCCGTTAACTCAAACGAAATCTGCGGGATTCGTTCTCTTTGAGTCGGAGAGGAGCCGTTGGCTTCCAACGATCGCTTGGGCGAATTGGTCATGTCAGAAGGCTTGAGCTTCGATTTCCTTCCAGACCTTCCCGGGGTTCGAGCAATGACCGGCGCAGAGCTCGTGTACGGAGCAAGAAGAGGTTCGTGAGCTTCCGGACTCGAAATTGACCGCCAAGGGGTACGAACCGTTCCATATTCTTCTTTCATTAGCTCGTTCTTAAACCTCGTTGTGCCGATTTCAGCTCTGGAATCAGAGAACGGTGCGCTGGTCCGAGACTATTTCATGGAGCTCCGGAAAATGCTCGTGGACCCTGGAGAATTGACGCTCGTATTGGACATTGAACTGCGAGGTCTACTCCAGACGAGTTTGTGCAGTGCCCTGGGAAACGTGCCCCTCGCCGCGCTCTCCGTCCTCACGGACAGCCTCCAGTCACTTGGCAACATGATCGTTGTTGAGAAGAATGCCAGTTTGATCAAAGTTCTTCTTCGGCTCATCAAGCTCGATGTCATCCTGGTTGCCACAACGTCCGAAATACTAGTTCCGGCTTTCGAAGCTTTGGCGTGGTGGTGTTCGCGCGGCAAAACGCACCGGACACTGTTCTTAGAAATATTCCCGATCGAGTTTTTAGATGAGATCTACACTCCCGACTGTCCGCTGGATGTTTTCACGTCATACATCAGCCTTGTCGCGACTATCATCCAATCTGGGAACGATTGCAACGGTGTCCTGCCCATGGTGCTGCAGATCTTCACAAGGTCGTTGAGGGATCGAGGTGTCGGCAAAACGTGCGAGATCGCCGAAACCATCTGCATTTCCATGTCGAACGTTGTGGATGACTTCCAGGCGGATAACGTGGTCGAGGAAATACTCGAATCGCGTCTCACTTCAGCTTTGGTTAGACACGTGATGGCTCTGCCTACGTACGTTTTCCCTGGAGCTTGCGTGAGGACCTGTCTGGGGCCGATGATGAAAGTTTTCGTGAACCTTATGGTCTCCTCTGAAGAATACTGTCAGCGCTTCGTCGATCAAGGGATACTGTCAGTGATGGAAGTCAGTCTCGCCGGGCAGATTTCTGAGTCGTGTCGCTTCACGTGCATGGCTCTGACAAACGCCTTCGCTCATTCACCGTTCAGTATTGAATATGCCTTGAACAGTACCATGGCTGAGCGTCTATTTCAACTCCGAGAGAGTCCAGACCAACGGCTGAGGAAGGAAGCTCTCAGAGCAACGTCAAACATCTTCTCCCGAGCCTCCTCCGCGCAGATATTCTCAATGATCAAGAAGGGCCATGTTCCAGACATCGTGAAACTCCTACGTTCCACGTACGAAGACGTTGTGAGCAACGGTTTGCTATCCTTGGTCGCCATGATTGCAGCGACAAATTTCACGGACCCTCTGAAACTACCCGCTCTTCATGCGCTACTGAAGAGGCATGAGGTAGACCAGCTCGGAGCGGTACTGCGTCACCACAAGATCAAAGAAATCCGCTTGGCCGCAGAAACCGTTCACAAATTTATGACGAAATACCTCGATGAAAGGCAGTTGGGGAGCGGGGCCATACCGAAATGGTGGGGGACGACCCGAGAGTCAAGTCCATCAGCCCTGTAATTTGATATACGTCTGCCACTGTGAAGATGTTTATTTTTTCAAATATCTCCCGATCAGCATTGGAATGAAGAAAGGTGACTTGGAATTTGACCGTGGCATATTCCAAGTTCATCTGAAAAAGTTCGATGTCCTTCTAGCGCAGTTCGGGTTCTACCTGTGAGATAAACCAGATAAATGGATCGGATATGATATTTTCGAGAGGGTTCGAAGTTTTCTCGAGAACTGGTTTCAGTCACGAGCTGAATTCCTCGCCGCCCTCCAACGATTCCTAGACTACATGACTCAAACAAGGAGGCGAGGAGAGCGAGGGGATGCTGTCATTCATTGATTCGATGGATCAATTTCATCAATTCGGAACCACGTCGAAGGCACAGAGAAGTTGTTCCACTTGAGTAGCCATAGCATCCTGGGCTGAGCATTCTGCGACAGCACATATTTCTGCGTACATCGCGTAGAGCTCAGAGTGTTGGTCGCAAAGTTATCCGATCATGTCCCACATTCAGATGGCCTAGATCGCTTTCTTGAGCTCTGTGTCTGTATTGTTTCCACTTTTTCGGTTCCTCCAGCGGAGGAAAGCATGGCAGCCCAGATACAACAAAAATAACACGACACTGTTGGCAATCGAGAACGCAGCCAGTTGAGCTGCTGAGAGCACCTGCATCACGGGATAGACCCAGACTCCCTTGGCGTTCCCTAGGTAGAGAACCCAGACTTGGTAGATGGCGAACCAGGTAAGCATTCCGAAGAATCCTACGATCTTCGATGGCACCTTGTGTCTGCGCAGCAGCGCTTCAAGGACGGCTGTTACCGTTATCAACGTGTGCTGCAATGAAAATAGTATTCCTCCTCCATTCAGGGTTCGCAGGTGGCAGTCTCGCTCTATTGAGTCGATAGAGCCCTCCATGGGATGCAGCTTTCGATCGAAGCTTGCGGTCATGGCACATCCAGTGTGTTATTTTGTCAAAGCGCTCCACGGAGCTACCGCGGACTCACCTGTGAATGGTTCAACCATTTTGGGTAGAATGGTTCGACCCTCCTGGGAAGAATCAGCTCGCGGTCATAAGCGTAAAGACCCCAGAATGAGCAAGTTATGAAAATGCACGACGGCAGGGAAACAGAGCAGAAGATGAAGTCTCGCAGTCGTGTCAGGAATCTGAGTCTGAGAACGTTGAGCGCGAGACAGAGGCCGAAATACGCGAGGCACAGAGTCTGCAATAGATGATCTTCATTTCAATAGACTTCATTGCGAATTGAGTTACGTCCAAACGTAGGCTCGATTATTGCAGATTCCGCAATACACGAAACAGCAACCGGAGCGAACAGGAAAAATACGCGAAAGAACTCACAATATTCCACACGGTGAGGAACTTCCATTTGCCAGCGTACGCGTACTTGGCATCCGAGATGGGGAGGTTCAAATGATAGATCGAGTAATAACTGACGTAGGAGTAGATGGAAAACGCGATGATATGGAGCATCGTCGCGCACTTCGAAGCCGTTTCCGTCATTTTCGAACAATGATTCCTCAACTAAAAGTACACGATCAGGCAATAATCGGATGAAGCCGCGACGGACCACAGCAAGACTCGAGAGGCTTCCTCAACTTCGAGGGATCGCGAATGGAACTGACCTCCGTTTCATGGAACTCTACTGTCTGCTTTTTATCGTCGCTTTGAGATTATTATCATCCGCCAGGAATACGCCTCTACTACCGGGCAAGCGCTTGAAGAATCTAACAGGTGGATGGACTCAGAGCTCGGAGGAACGGGCCTGCTGAGCGTTTCAGTGGAAGTTCTAATTCAATATCAAACGACTGCCTTCCATTAAATATGGAGCGGCTTGTGGTTTTTGCTGCAGCGACATCGACTGGTATCTTCACGCCAATCGCTATCCAAAGTACAGCACCGAATCGATGCAGAGTGTTTGACTAACTTGGGCGACACTTGCTCGGAAATCCGTCAACTCCACGCTGAGTCCACCCAGTTTCTTATGCGAGCGCTGTTGGCTCGTACAGTAAATCAGCTTGTTCTAGCATCGATTAAGTTTCCCGGATCAACCGATCACTTCCAACAATGTGAGAATCAGAGCTCTGGCAACTCGAAGTGTCGATAAAATCGGGTGCTAGAACATTCGTGGTTAGTTTGAGTCGAATCCCCTCCTGGGAGAGGGGTAGATGGAACAATGCAGTTCAAGTGTTGGCTCCAAAGGATTAGACGATGTTGCTCGCAGACCAGTTACAATATCTCTCTTGATATCGACACGGGATTTCTTTCAGCTGAGCCGGCTAAATTCATTCCCCCTCGAGTGCGGTGATAAAATGCACCGATCTCACTATCTCGTGTCCAGGAGGCGAGATTATTTTGCTCCTGATTCCCTCCTTTTGTGCAAGAATGGGTCCGGATTGATGACCTTCTTAACAAAAACTATCCAGTTGACCAGTGGAAATCAGGGAAACCGGAACATGAAATGAAGAGGAATACTCTCGGAGAACGCCAAGTCCATTTCAACATTTTTAATGTACAATCTTCTCTCGCTCAATTATACACATGGTCGACAATGAAAATTTCATCGCTTCAACGCTCGTCTCTGTTTTTTACTGGGTTCCATTCCGCTGTCCCATTCCGAAATTTGTTTCCTCTTCATGGATGATGCGAAGGGTCTTGCCGCTTTTGAGTTGCTATAGCGACTCTTGTTCTCGTTTCGAATGTGCTTCGGAGCTTTCTCTCCGAGCAGTTTCGGCGGATCATTGAGGCAGAACATTTTGGCCACGTGACCAAGATGGAGTTCCTTGAAAGGAGCGACTTCTCTCAGTTCCAATGGATAACTTGCCGCGGATCTGATGTACGTCGAGAACGCGTTCCGAGCACATTCCAGAAGTTCGGGTTCTTTCTTCACTTCCGCTTCGAAAGTCAGCTGGAGAGCTGTGCAGTAGTCTTCAGCGGACTTCAGCCCGAACGAAGGATTCTTCCTCGCTATATAGTCTTTGAGCGTTTTGATGTAATTTATGACCCCACGCATCTGCATCTGTTCGGGACGCAGCTTGGATTTCGCGAGCAGATTGAGGTATTTCGCCTGACACGGCATCAAGAGAAGTACCGCTCGACCTTTGGTGCCGATACGTGCAGTTCGGCCCACTCTGTGAACGTAATCCTGTACGCCCAGCGGTAGAGAGAACTGCACAATCAGATCTACCTTCGGCAAATCAAGACCACGACTCGCCACGTCGGTTGTGAACAGAACTCCGGATTCTCTTCCTCTGAATTGGATGAAAACTTCGGTACGATCGTGTTGGGACATCGTTCCGTGGAGCCGATAGAAATTCACTTTGTAGCCAGAATCCAGGAGTGCCTCAGCCATGACCCCCGAGAAGAGATTGAGGTAGAAATCCACGACACCCTGAGTAGGGAGGAAGACAACGATCTTGTCTTTTTGGATGGCACCTCGAACAACCAGGCTGGAGAGAGCTATCAAGTACAGTTTCGTGGGGCAAACCATGAACGTCTGCTCCAAACTCTCGGGCAGCACGAAGTCGTCGAGAGCTGCCTGACATTCGCGGGTGGCATCGACGACTACCGGCTCGTTCAGAGAAAGTCCCGCGAGTTTTTCGACTCCTGGAGTCAAGGTCGCAGAAAGCAGGATGGCGTTTGACGGTTTTCCCGAGCGTTCCTGCTTCCAAGCCTCGATAACTCTGGATATGCTCTGTTCGAATCCCATTTCCAGCATGCGATCCGCTTCGTCTATGATCAACCAGTCCGCGGTTCCAAAACTGAACGTGTTCGTGTGATCAAGATGATCGATCAGTCTTCCAGGAGTCCCGACCATGACCACGATGCCTTTCCGCAATCGGGCTTTCTCAGATTTCTTCTTCTCCCCGCCCATCAACACACCGGGCACGATCCACTGGCAGGCTTTCGACAGCAATTCGAGACATTGGTAGGTCTGGAGCGCCAACTCCCGGGTCGGCGTGATGATCACAGCTCTCGTTCCGTTTTCTCTCTTGATTTTCGGTGTTTCGCTCATCAGCAAATGGAAGATTGGAAGAGCGTACGCCAGAGTTTTCCCTGAACCTGTCGGCGACTTGATCAGCATGTCTTTCCGCTCGAGGATGTGTCCGACGCTCATTTTCTGGATCACGGTTGCTTTGTTGATATTCATTCGGTCCCGTAAACAGCCCACAAGATGAGGATGTATATCAAGATCACTGAATCCGTCATCGGTGAATAACTTCACCTCGGCTCGAGGCTGTGTTTCTTCTGCTGTGGGAGCTGGCGGGAGTTCTACATCGACATGGAATTTGTCAACTTTCGGTTTCGGCTTCTCGAACCTCTTGTTTATCGCAGAAATACCGCGCTCGTACAGAACTTCATTCAGACTTTTCTTCTGAGGCGCGGCTTTTCTGGTAGTGGGTTTCAACGATGCCTCTATCGTTGACGGTCTTTTGTTCTTCCCAACACAGACCTCTTCCTCTTGCGATTCTGAGTCCGAGTCCGCTCCGATTGCATGATGCTTGTCATTACCAGGGTATTCTCCACGTAGAAGCGCATCGATGTCGATTGGGTCTGCATCCTCTGAGCAAATGTTCAGAACGAGTCCGCCGCCTTCCATCTGGAAGAGAATTCGAAGTTCAATTTTCCACGGAATCCATGAACTCTCTCGGGAGTTCAGTTCCCTCTTCGCTTCGGAGACACAATTCTGAACGCAACAGGGAATAGACAGCGAAAAATCCACATGGGAGGATCCACGCATCGCAAACGAGCTTCCTTTTTTTGGGATGGTCCCGAAGCTGCTTACCTATGGGACGATGAGGAAGTCGTACGGTGATTCAGCCAGGGTTCAAGTCTTAGTTCAAGTCGTTCAGTATGTCTTCAACAGTTTTCAGGAGTGAGCTCTCCTTTCGGCAGAGAAGCACGTTGTTCTATTTTGGTCTAGATGCTCTTGCTCGTTCACTCGACCAGGATTCTGTATCTAGTCAGAAGTCACGGCACTCTCTTGGTAGGGGAGTCGGCATGAGCGGTGCCGATTGCATAGGTTACACAGCGGAAATCAAGAACGCCAATCTCTCTGGGACGACATGGAGCGGAAACTGGATAAGCTCCCAGAAAGGACAAGCGAATTGGAACTCGTGAATCGAGTAAAGGAAATGGTGCTGGTCGTGCTCTCAGCCCACGATGGAGCATGTCTCTTGATAGGCCGCTCTGGGGCCGATAGAGACGTTCGATGAGCCTTAGTGCCTAGCCGTGTTGGAGAATTTCGCCGCCGACGAGCACCATGTTCCTGCAAAATTGATCCAAGTCTCAGGCCCCTGCTCCGTACTCCGATTTTCTCCACCACGGTCTCCTGGCAGAACGATGTGCGGAATGTATGGGGTGGGTGGGAAATTCTAATTTAGATTCATTTTCATCTGCTACAGATACTTTCTTACGTTACACAATTCACATATCCTTCCACATGATGAACCAAGGATGAAAAATTCTCAGACCCTAATTCCAATCGCTCGCTAATCGCTTCCAAGAAGCGCGAAAAACTATGAAATAACGAAGATGCGCGGGTTTCAGTCGGCTTCCCGGTGCCATGAAGCGCGACATGAAGATCGGGAAATCGCGATTTCACGATCCAGGTGAAAAGAGATTTAGCAGTTCTGCCGCGCGTCCGATCTGGCACTCGGGGCCACGCTCTCATGGACATTCGGCGAGTTTGGTGAGAAGGTGAGAGAACTCGATTGGACCGTTGAAAATGCTCGTTTTGTGCGTGGAGGAAAGGATCTCCCGTTTCCGTTCCATCTCATTGACTCCACCGGATAAATCCAGGATTTCACTCGACAGTGAGTTTCACTGCCTGAAGCGGTCCCGCCGTGGCACGTATGCCTTCCTGCTCCCGGTTCTGCCAAGAAAACCCTATTGTCATATCTCGTATCGAGTTCTCGGTTATAAATGCAGAACGGCGCGTTCAGAAGCTGGGTTCTCATGTCATGGGGTTCAACTTTTCCTCCAGATTTCAATTCAGAATGGGAAACGTTTTTGCGCCTTTCGAACGGTCTCATGGATGGGATAGGCTGGAGTTTCTCCGTAGACGATCAGAACCCTCTTGGGCACGTCACGTCAACACGTTCCATCGTTGTTCGCCTCGCAAGAAGTTACCCTGAGATCCGAAGTCGGTATGTCTGGATCATTTCCATTAGCTCCCATATTCCCTTTGCGGCCAATATCTCCGCTCTTCCGCGGCCAATTGGGTCGAATGTTCTCTTGAGATCGTGCCCCGAGTGAAATAATTTGCTCCTCTTTCGATTCTCTTCCGCGCTCCCCAACACGACGGAACACCCCGTCCCATGGCATGAGTTGAAAGGTGCGTCGTACTCTGCCGGGACAGTTGCAGTCCTAGAATGCGATTCACATCGGAGAAAAACACGGGGATGGACCATCGGAAATCGGACATATTTGGCTGTTGAACCCCGTGCAGGGAACCAGGACTATGCAATCGCTCCAAACGCAACAAACGATCTCTGCATGCTTCCGATGCATTTTGATCAATCCGAGCACGCAGAGCAACGACGAGATCTTCTGCCGCCAGATCCATAGAGAACATCACGACTCTCCAGCGGTCACACCTGTCGATTGACGGTTTTGAGCTCCCCCATGTTTTATTTCTAGAAGTCTTGAAAATCGAAGTCGATCGGCTCGTTCCCTGGTTGGCTCGCTATCTGCCAGGTTCGTGATCTGAAGGGACCGCTATCTGCAAGGTTAATCGTCTGGAGGGTTCGTTATTCGAAGGGTTCGCTTGCTGCCAGTTTCGTTATCTCATGGTTTTTCCGGTAGATTTTTAATAAGGAAAAAGGTTTGTCATGTACCGGATTCCAGGGAGATTTATAGTCCACCGGCGGAAGCGAGCCTCGGTTCAGAACCACTCCACGCTGTGCTCAGCAGCCCCGTGATGCGCCGCAGCTTGCTCGAATGTGTTTCCCAACCGGCTCGCGATCGGAGTCGAGGAGGCAAGAACTATCCGACGATATCTGGAGCCCACACTGCGCAGCGGTTCGCGGGTTGTCGGACCCCGGTCGAGGTCTTCCAACAGGAGCCTCGACAGGTGGTTGTGCAAGGCTTCGGACGATCTGGGTCATTCGTCAGGCGTATTTTACATCAAGTCGCTTCGAGGAGTGTGAAACGAGCAACATTCCCGGAGTGCAGATCAGAGAGAGAAAAAGGTACTTGCTAACCATTCGGCGAAGGCAAGAGCTCCGTTTCGAACATGAATAACGACGATAATTAGCATGAAAATGTTCATTTATTGAGAATAAATTCTGACTTGTCGGCCAAGTTGTGGCGCCCGATGTCGACAAAACCTGGGTTTTCTCTGAGAGAGTCCAGAGTCGAGTCGAATGAGGGTTCTCAAACGATGCCCGCGTCTTTGGCCATGGTATAGAAAACGGAGTTTTTCGACTCCAGCAGCTGGGCCGGCGTGCCTTGTTCAACGATCTCTCCGCCCGCAAGAACCACGATCCTGGAAACCCATCAAGGTTTTAGGTACCACGTACGCTTCTTGTCCGGGTGTTCTTGCACCAAGTTTCCTCATTATGACTGATCACTCACTTGTCGTAGTGGAGCACGGTCTCGAGTCGATGAGCTATGGTGATAACTGTGGAGAACTGGAAGTCCTTGCGAATGGTTTCCTGGATGAGTCTGTCAGTGTCCCGGTCAACTGCCGCGGTGGCCTCGTCAAGAACGACGACCTTTGAGCTTCGCAACAGAGCCCTCGCCAAAGAAACCAACTGGCGCTCGCCGACCGAAATGTTTTCTCCGCCTGGAAAGAGAGCTCCGGTTTTGGTCATAGGCAGAGGAGCCAGTGAATTACGGATAATTTTGTCAGACAACAACATGGCATTCTCACCGTCAGCGATAACCGTTTTGAGATTGAAGTGCAACTTATTCAGGTGTGCCCTTTCGATTGCGGACCATATTTCTTCATCAGAACAAGTCCCATGAGGATCGAGATTGTCTCTCAGAGTTCCTCTGAAGAGAATCGGCTCTTGTGGGATGATCGTGAGCCGCTTACGGAGGTCGTGTAAGCCGATCCTGGAGATCGAAGATGGCACGGGTTCGAAAGCGAAAACGGCAGATTATATGCACCGATCCTCCATTCGGTGATTATTCCAACTTACCCGGAAATATCCAAACCATCGATGGAAATGCTGCCACCCGTTGCCTCGATGGCTCGGAATAAAGCTAGAGACAGTGAGCTCTTTCCCGCCCCAGTACGGCCGACGATGCCAACCTTTTCCCCTGCTTCAATCTCCACATTTACTCCGCGCAGAACGGGGCTTTGGTCCGGCCTTATGATGGAGAAAAAGTGAGAAAAATATGTGTATTTCCATCTCGAAATTAGCTCATAAAAGTACCTCTCCCGACATACCCATACGAGGTGGAGTAATCCCGAAACTTCACGGATCCGCTCAGTGGCCAGAGGGGATCGACTGCGCCAGATATCGTCCAGGGCTTCTCACTTTCAATTCGCGAATATTGATCCAGCCTCTCAGCTGCGATCAAAGTGTTCTCCACCCACGACGAGTGCCGGAACAGCCAATTGAACCTGTCCATGGCCTGGAGATGGGAATGGGTCATTCCAAGAACTTCTTGAGAGTTGCTCCAAGACATTAGACAGAACTTCGATTCTCCATTCTCGTTGGGCATTCATTAACCATCATCCACCAATCGATCGATCCCACAGTAACGAGGTTCAGGAGCGATACTTGATCGTCACAGTTCATGAAGCTCACCAGCATGCTGAGGCTCAAGAGGAGTCCCGCGAGGCTTTCGTTGAACTGATCGCGTTGGGAGACGATAATGAGGCTCAGAGCAAAGACAATCAGGTTGCAAAGCAGCATTGTTCTCAGGGCAATCCACCTGTAGGACGGGACACTTCATAGGTTCATGACCGTCAGACTCTCGAGAAGAAGGGATTATTTTTGTTCGAATCCAATATCGGCATCTGATCCGGTGATTTACCGCTCCTCGAAGTTTCGGATTCAGCCACCGCGCTACTTACGTCGCGGATGCGCTCGTGTGCAGAATACAGTTTTGGCTGCGGTCCAAGCGATTCAGAAACTTTTCGGTGAACTTAGGCTCGGCTTGGAAAGCCCTGATGCTCGCTGAGCCCGAGATGGTCTCCGAGAAATGGTTCAGAACGGGTGACCGTTTCACAGACGCGAGGCGTTGCAGCTGCCTCGCGTTGCGCTGGTAAATTCTCTGTCGAGGGGAGTGGGAGTTTCATTTCCGCAACTCGGCTGGCAGGGAGTGAGTCGGACGGAGTTCGATCGGGCTCGTCGCAGGAATCCGTCGGGAGAAAGGCAGATAGGGGGAACTCACCAAAAGAATCACGAAGAGTACAGCGCACGGGGTGATGACGGAGAGCAGCAAGGGAACTTCGTAAGAAACGACCGCGACCACGCTGATGATGGAGCCGAAACAAACGATCCATCCGTCCAAATACTGGTAGAGCTCAACGTCGAGGACGAAAACGTCCTTGCTCAACCTGTTCACGACCCTGCCTGACGGGGTTTTGTCAAAAAACTGGAGCGGCGCCCTCATGATAGCATGGAGCACCGATTGGTGAAGGCTTGTCGATGTCCTTAGTACGCCGATCGCGAGACACAAGCAGCCGAGAAGGACTCCGCACAGTTGGATGCTCCCAATGAAAACGAACATGTTCACTCTATCTACGGGCGAGGCGGATTCGGCGGCGAAATCCACGGCAACCTTGATGTTTTCGGCCTTGATTTTCTCGATCAAGGGCCAGTTGTCCCGCAAGTCGGCCGCGGATGCATGCATCGTATCGTTCAAAGCTGCCATCAGGTCCTTATCGCGATTCTCCGCGTCGTCGCTCCACGTCCTCAACCAGAACATGCTCCAAATCTTGAATGAGATGAAAACGGGATCATTGCATTGCGTCTGAATTCCGGTTTGAGAAAATCGAGGTCAGGACGAAGTTCTTGGTGACTGAAAGCCGAAACTCACCATGGTGATTTCGTAGACGACGTATCCCGCCAGGGTGAGTCCCGCGTAAAGGAGACCGAACTTCTGAATGACCAGGAGATACAAGCGCCAGCTGACGTTTCCGATGACAACTTCCTCCTCGTTCGGTTGGGTTTCGGCTCGCGTCTCCTTCGAAATGATCTCTTGGTTCTCCTCCGGCTCGTCGAGAACAGCTCGTTCGTCGCCTTCACTGGGCTCTCCCAAGATCGCTTTAATGGACACATCTTTTCTGATAAGTTCGTCATAGCTGCCGATGAAGTCGATTTTCCCATCCTTCAGCAGGACGATGCGGTCGCAATGCGGGAGAACGGCCTGCGAATGGGTCACGAGAATGCGCGAGGCGTTCTTCAGCAGTCCCTGCGGACCGATGACATCTCTGAAGAGGTCGTGCAGGACGTGAGGGTCGACCGCGCTCAGGGGATCGTCGAGGAGGTACAGGTCAGCTCTTTGGTAAACCGCTCTCGCGAGGCTGACTCGCTGTTTCTGACCACCTGATAAATTGATTCCTTTTTCACCGATCTCGGTGTCATCGTTGTGCTCAAGGACGCCGAAGTCCGGGAGCAGACAGCACTTGTCCACTACCTCGCGGTACCATGTTCCTTCGAAAGTTGATGTGAAGACGATGTTGTTTCGCACGGAATCGTTCAGGATCCAGGCTTGTTGAGGAACGTAGGCCGTGGAAGCCGACTGCAAAGCGTTAAGCGTCAGGCGAAAGGAACACCGAGGACGACTCCCACCGCGCTCTCTGCGAGCTTGCTTTTGCTCTGAGGGTGCGCCTGTATCCGCGCCTCTCGCGTTGCCTGTTCAGACCTTGCTTTTGTGGAGGTGTCCGGTGATTTTTTTCATGCTCCCCAGGATAGATTCCATCAACGAGGATTTCCCGGAACCGACCGGTCCTATGACAGCGATCAGTTCACCTCGCCGAACTCGTAGGTCAAGATTGTCCAGAACGATCGTGGATTCCCAGGCGAACGAAGCCTTCTCGAACGCGACGATTTCTCCTGCAGATATCGAACGGTTCTTGTATCCGGTGGAAAAGTTTCAGGGAAAACTTTTCAGCAACAGTGTGGCGTGGGTCCCCACCTTCTCCGACTGCATGAGTTACTTCATCGAGATCCAGCTCGTCGGCTTGCAGGAAGTTCTGGATTCGCCGGAGTGATACCTTGCACCTTGAGAAGGTTGCGATTATAGTCGGTATGAACGTCAAGCTGTAGCTCATCGAATTGAACAGCGTGATCGAAACGAAGACTCGTTTCGCAGTGAGTATGTTGTCGTCGTCGATGAGGACGAAACAGCCAAAAGACGCCAGCGAGATCTGTCGGGGGAAAGAAGAGAATTTAGAGCTTCCGATGCTCGTCTAACCCTGCTTTGTTCGGGCGACACGGATGTCCATGTTCAGTTCCTTTCTTCGGATCCAAGCTGTTCTTTTTCTTCTGTCTCGACTTTTTTCTCCAGAAAAAAAACTCGGAAGAGAGCAGGGTAAGAAGTAGTCAATGAATGACCGGCACGATTCCCCGATTTTTGCCCTGGATGAACCTGGCTAGTGTTTTCATCGCTGGTCACAGACCATCGAACCCTCAGCGCAAATAAAGACAAGCGTCGAACAGTCAGGGAAGCACGAAAGGTGCCCGAGCCATTCCGTTTCAAGAATTCTGAGTTTTTCTAACGGCTCCTCGCGTTGCGAGCCATGGGCAACATTCAACATGTGACCATCCGCACGTTCCGCACCTCGGTCACCGGATGACCAATCATGGACCTTTTGGCAAAAATCACCGGTGTTGGTGGAGAGATAGGAATTTCAGGCACTCGAGACCTCGGAGAAAGGCGGAAAAGATGGCATTCAAATTCTAAAATGAAGGCACTCAGAATCGCGGCAACCGGTGGCGAAAATCTCAGAGACAGCGAGCGAAACTACAAGAAATTTCCGTCTTATGGGGTTGGAGGTACGAAATTTGAGCGACGTCCACCCTACAGCTCCTCATCGCGCATTTGAACCATGTACAGCTTCGCATTGTCCAGAGTCAAACGAAATGGTCGTTATCACCGAACGATGAGTGCATTGTAGTCGTTCTATGGAGTGCGGTAATTTTGAGAAGTTTGGTGCGATGAGCACCAGCCGGGATTTCAGAGATGATTCCGTAAGCAAACTCAATTCCTGAGAGGCAACGTCGAACCTGGCGGTGTCCCGTGGAATGCCCGAAGGCTTGAAGAAGCTTCGACGAAAATTTTTCTTCGCGTTCGCAACGAGACTATCGACCCCCGAAACGATGCGCGGACCTCTTCTCGACTACCCTGCGGTTCATAGGCAAGGTAAGTCACGTGTACAATTTTCGGAGATAGTACTCCTACTTCTACGTGCGCGTTTGAGGTCGAGGACGCGGGCAAGCTCGAAAGGATTGAAAATGCGCTTGTACGAACGAATGCAAAATGAACCGGATCCCAATCTCAATGTCAATCCCATGTCATAGGCAAGTTGCCAGGCGGAGGGTTGTGAAAGGCTGAAAACGAGGATACAGGAACTTTCTGGCATTCATGGTGTTTCGCCTGAAACCTCTATTCCTGATCATCACCGTCAGCGTACCCGATGGGGATACGTAAACGAAGCTCATCATTGAGTCACAAGGACTCAAACGTTGCGATGGTTGAGGTTCCACATTCTTTGCGGGTTAATGATGATGTTGGATTCGCAGTACCGAGCAATACGATACTCACGAGAGCTCAGAAACATGGGGCGAACTCAAGAGTTTTCGATATTCTGCATCACTGTTCTCCGACTGAGTACCGACGGGTCCGTATGCATTAGAAACCATCCCGATTGTGCTATTCTTCTTCTCTGAGATACGTACCAAGAGGGGAATGCTGAACCAAATCAACGTGAGAGCAGCTTGGTACAATAGGTACTTCTTGATGTAACCGACCTCTCGTTTACGAACTTCCTCAACTTTCTTCAAGAAAGCGTTTTCCCATGCATATAGTTTGATGATCTGAAACAAACCCATCAAAATTCTCGAAGTTTACCCGAGATTGTGAATTGATTTCGAACTCGAGAAACGGGAAAAAATACTTTTGAGAGTACAGGTCAGAGCAATACGCTGTTCGTGGGGCTCACTTTGATGCCATTGAGGATTTCTGTGAGAATGGATATCCGTTGCCCTTTTTCTTTCATCTGTTTGTTCTGAAAGCAAACGGGAAACCGTCAACAGCGGGAACGAGTCATATCTGCAACGTTTCATTCTCATATGAGCGTCGTTCGTTCGGAAAGCATGACAATTCTACGCGAAATATGTATGAAGTTGGTTTATCAGGATCCAGTTACAGCTCAGTGAGCGGCGGAAGTGCCAACAGAGCTCAGTGATGAGCTTCCAGAGGGCCAAGAAACTGTTTCTGAGGTTTTATTCCTTGCTCCTCGGTACCTCTCATTCGATCGGGGGAATCATAATACAGACATTCTCCTGGAAGTGATAGAGAGACTTCGACGATGAACGAAGAACGATCGACCCTGACCTGGAGAATCGAATTTTTATGACCGATGATCGCAGATAATGGCATTTGTGTCAACATAACTGCCACGCCAGCCAGACTCGACGCCCCAAGCTGCATCCACAGTAGCACTAACGTTCCGCTAAATCGGAAGATCCATGCCCAGAGAAGGTGCCAAGACGCGATGAAGTTGTACACGTTCTCCACATCAAGTGACATCATGTTCAACAGCTCTCCGACAGGATACGCCCGTTGAGAATCCATCGAGATCAATAGGGACTGCGGAGGAGAATTATCTTGAAGCTCAGACTCGCGAGAGACTCCCGTCCTCATCTCAAGAAGATTTCTCGTAGAATCTGTTCACCTTCTGGTAGAGAGCAGACATGAGTGCTGCTCGCGTCTGCAAACCTCCCATGCAATTAGAATACAATAGCTGCTCCAAGGCGAAGCCCGCGAAGAGGCCTCCTGTCAGGAGGGCCACACAGTAACCGAAACTTGTCTCCATCGGATTCGAAGACGAAACTTCTTCGATCAGAGCCCTGGAATCAGATGATATTCAGTCCCGTCTCCTTCGGATTCGGCGGGGAACGCATTCCCTGGACTCGTGTCTGAAACTGGTGACGACTCGAGACCCGAACCGGTCTCCTGGGCACTCACCCGAGTATCAAAGGACACAGTAGTCTACTCATTGTAAGAACGAACTCATAACATATCCCCCTGACGATGAAGGGCCAGAACGATCTGATGAGCGCGGCCCAAATCGTATTTTTTGATGTTGTCATCGTGGTGGGAGCGTATGGAGTTTTCGGGAACAGATCGTCGGTTGGCACGGCTTCGAAACCGCGTTTCCTGTAATTTTCACGGCTCGTGAGCTCCAATATGGAGATATGGCTCCATTCTCATTCCCATGGTAGGGTCAAAATGCGGGCCTGACTGGCACCTTGGCAGAAGATCCTCCCCTCGGAGAAAACAATTGTTACCCGGAAACCCATGGAAGAGTTCCTCGAGCCAAAACTTCCCCGATGAAAGTTTTTCACTTCATGAAAGTTTCTCGAACACTGATCGAGAGGCCCAGCGGAGGTTTCAGCTGGCCATGACCCCTCTGAATCTCGTTGTGGTTATTGGAAACCCGAAAACTTGCAAAAGCCACCTCTCAATAGTTTTTCAGAGAGTTCTCCGCATAGGCTTTTTGTGGGAATTATTAGATCAGGCAACTCGGGGACCTTTTCCCGCATAAGTCAGAAAATACTTCGGTGTCCTTCTCTCCAATCTGTTGAAATCAATTTTTTCCGCTGTCCTCAGAGCGTCAAGACGTTTCCCCCCATCAAGTTCTACCAGTCCTGCGAGTCCCATCGAGGTTAGAAGTATGATTCGTAGTTCCTCATCATTCTTCATTCCGATTCCGGACTGTGCTCTCGAAAACGTTTTCGTTTTACTCTTTGACTCGAACCGTGTTCAACATGAGGCTATCTTGAGTTTTTCGGTTCGCAGCCATTGGAAGTAGACGGGGATCGTGGGGGACTGGAACTTCCGCTGGGTCCTCCTCCCAGAATCCGGAGAGCGTATCATTCAACGATCCGGATGACCAGATCTGGGATCCCGAATAGATAGCCCTCGGAATAGTTCATCAAATGAACTCCATTAAGAGCATATTAACCTCGTTACAACGAACACGCCAGGGACCGAGAACTTCGTTTTCTGCGAGGAAATCCCGTTGTGACGATGTTTCACTATAAGGACAGGCCCTGAAGTTTCCTCTCTAGATCCCTATGTGTGTCAGCAGCTGATCCCACAGAACGTGCTTCAGAGAGAATCCCGATTGGCTCACAACATGAACCGTTCGACTCGAAGTTCCGCGCGTTTCAGGGCGCCTCGACAACTCTCGTTGACGAAAGGCTCATCGGTGTCAAATGACAACAGAAGGGATTCCGACACGATTAACTCACCGCGCTCGAGCTTTCTGTTCTTTGAGCCACTTCATCTCGAAGGTCTCCAAACAACGATTAGACCTCAGGCTTTCTTCAAGGGGGAACAAGTCAGCCTCCGAAATCTGCGTTCGAAAACCTGTGAATAATACCCTGCAAAGAGATCCCAAACTTTCAGAATGCATCGCGGAGGGGAAGTTTTGATTAGTTTACAACATTGATATGAATGCTGTCAGGACAACATGGGGAAATCGAGAGAGAAAGACATGAAACAAGAGCAGCGCTAGAGTTTTTGGCACATTCCAGCTCTCTGGGAGGTGGGAGTTACATATCCGAAAAAAAAAACTTTCTCGACGATTTCCGATATTTTCCTCCGCGTCTCTTCCCTCCTCTTTCCCTGAGAGTCGTCGAGCAGAGCATGGACTGAGCCGACGGAAAGGTCTGAATAGTCGAATCCCCGACACACATGTTCGCCAACTCTCAGCGACTAATTCAGGAAAACAAGGACAGCAGCCTCGATACGTATTGACTCCGACCTTAATTCTCCCGCTAGGGGCGATCTGGAGGTTTACCTGGTGAATTGCCCGAGAGTGATCCGATGCCACCATCTGATTCCGGCGTTCCCGGCAGCTGGATCGTTTTCGACCTCAGCAACTTCGTTCGACTGAATATCAACTCGTGCTCCAGACGCACCATTCTTGAACTTGGCGCTCATGTTCACTCCTCGAAAAGGGCGACAACAGGTTGGCAAAGCGAATCGGCTACGCGCCCACACCTCAGTGCCCGCGGCTGCGAGCTTTCAGACACACTGCATCCACAAAGTTCAAACACCTCAAACCACGACTGTCATCTTCGTCTGTGTGAGAACGGTGCGACCGTCATACGTTAGATTGAAACTTTCCGAACTGTTGTCAGAGAAGCAGCCCTGCTCACAGACGGCGCCGCTAGGGAGAGGGCGACACGCGGTGAAGAAGGGCAAAATTCGCGAGAGCTCGACTGCTGAGCGGTTGCTAGGTGCGTAAAGAGGAGGGGGCTTGACAGAAGCGCTCTTCTATTCGGTCAGCGGACCGGGGTTTCGCGCACTGTTTAGACCATCAATCTTGGAATCCATGCCTCAGCGCTCCGGATCGGACACCCTCAAGGAAGCTGCGCGCCGGAATTGAGAAACACGAGCGTCCTTTGTCATGGATACGATCACGCGGAGCATAGTCGGAACAGAGAACGATGAATCATTGAATTCATTCCGGTTGCTGATTGCTCCACAATGGGAAAAAGTGATTCCTATCATTGGGCGCTCACCGACCCTCGAGAGAATCGGAGTCATAAGGAACCGTTTCGGAGGAAGCGAAGGAGTGATTGGAGCTCTGGATCACTTGTCGCACGTGCTTTGTTGACAGAAAACAACGGTCCGCCCAGTCCCTCCCGGAAGAGACACGCCTTGATCGGAATCAATTGTGAGTGTCGTACGCTCCCACCCGCAGCCATATCCTCGAAGAGGGTGGGAATCGTGAACACGGAGCTCATGCAGAATTGTTTCTGGCTGAAAGACTCATTCAAACGAGGCCGGAGAGGCTCTCCACCCATGAGTAGGACTTGGACCGATTCGCGCAGAGGATCTGAAATATCTGAAGGCCGATCGGAGGCAAGCGAGGGGGCGCTCGTATTTCCACTGTCGCAAAGAGTCTACTGATACTATGGGTGAATCCGTTTTAGCTTTTTCGAGCGGAGGGCTGTACGAAGCAGATTTCGCGAAATCGATTCTCCTGCAGGACGAAACGCTAGTGTACCTGAGCACATGCGACGAACAAAAAAGGGAACATGGTTGGCCGATTCTCTGGGGGTGTGGAGGAGCCTCCGTCCACATCCGGCGTCCTCTTGGAGATTTTTTCGGCACTCATGAGGGATCACCAGCTCGAACGCCCACGGATTCTCAAGAGGAGCAAGCATTCAGAATTCGATGGTCCGCACTCATCAAAGAACCCCTCAGTTTCCTTATTGGGGATCCGCCGCAAAACCCGATTCCAGGACGCGGAGGTTCAACAGTGGTTCCGATCCTAAAGCTAGGCCTGCGATTTGCGCATGTCCCAATTTCGGCCGAGAGAGAAAAAAACCATTTGATTGGGATTCATAGCTCAAATCCAGTGGCGTAGCGAGCCCCCATGACGCCAGGAGCGGCTTCGATGCCCCCCCCCTCCCCCCTCTTTTTTTGGTCTGAGAATGAGAATGCCTTTGGTGCTCACTGATTAGATTCATAGATTACCTAAAATACGAAAAGTTATGATCTGAGATGGAGATCTTCAGCAAAATGGAGACGACTTGCGCGAGCGAACCCAAATGTGAGCAACTAAAATAGAACGAGGGCAACTGGATCACTCGTTCTTTCGGGGCAATTTTCCTCGCTCCAGGGGCTGCGAATTCTTCCATGGACTCTTCGAGGTTTAACTCATCCGTTATGGGCATCTCGACAGATTGGATAACGAGGTTTGTTACCTCCGTTGGTGCCATGGTGGCTCGTAGATGATCCGTGCTGGGTATTTATTTCGAAAAGCCTCGTTCGCATGCCGCAAAACTCATGCCGAGACTTAGAGAAAACAAGGGCATCATCACAGAATTTAGAACTGAGGTATCAGAGCTGAATCGATCGATGAACTCGAACAGACCTCAGAAGTTCCTGAGAAGGGTCTTTCCCTGATCCGGGGCAAGAAGAAAATACGTCTCGATCAGGGAGGGGAGCCAAGGACAGATGATAGTGTGTCGAGAGTTCAAGGGAGTGAAATATCAGGTGCATCGAAGAAAATCCACCAGGAAGAGCTCAAGCTTCCTGATGTACCAGGCATGGAGAGGCACTCTGTTGCCTCTAGCGATCTGATGCCCGGTTGTACCCCCTGCCCTTTGCTACGCTGCTGCTCAAATCCGTTGTTGTTGATGTTGCTTCACCGCTTCAAGTTCATGTTGTTGAGACTGGAGCCCGAGTGTGGATTCCTATTACAAGTCGTCACCCAGGAGGAATAGATTTCCGGTCAGCGCCCATGTACGATTCGAAGGATATCCGAAAACGAGGAAACAACCTCGAATCAGAACCTCCTGCGCTCGCACCGTGGAACAGATAGAAAGTAACAGTTTTCGTTATCAACTTCTAAAAATCTGAGCTATCGCTGCTCTTGCGGGATATATTGGCGCTCCCCCGAGATGACATTTTTATGGAAGTCCATCCATTTCTTCATATTGAACAAGTCGAATGTCGAAGAAAATATCGCTGAAGAAGCAAGTTTTCCTTGATCCGATGTAGAACCCAGCAGTTCGTGGGCTGCGGAGCATCACTCCTTGTCAGATTCATCACTGTTGCCAACGTTCCGGTAATGTTTCCGCAGTTCCATCATGTGTGCGTGATTTCTCTCACGGAGATCCTCTGTCACCTTGAACATAGGACCGTGACCGGGAACTATGTAGTCGGCGACGCGGAGAACCTGCGGAAATAAGATCGACCCTTGTCCAGAGTGGTTCTTTTCTGAAGAGTCCTCGTCGGGCTGCATCAGATTACCTCGAAGAATTCGACGGTAGATCCGTAGGAATCCGCGACGGTTGAGAGCGCTGTCAAACTCTTTCCTGAACCTACCTTCACTCTATTTTCTGATTGCTTGAGTGGTCTTTCAGAGCCGGCGAGCTCTTCCCAGATGGTCGGATCGGACGAATCCTCTCTTTTCTCGAAGAGATCCCCGGTGATGGCGACAGTCCCAGATTCCGTATTCGAAACTATGACCGAAATACACGAAGCCGTGTGCCCTGGCGTTGGGACGATCTCGATATCTGCGGAGCGGAAGGTTCGTGAGAATTAGGGTTCTACCTCTCCTCCGATCGGGGACAGCCAAAACCCGCGGAATATCCGTGCGAGGGCTCCGATGCGATGAACGGGGGGGAGTCACAGATATCTCACGCGGATTTGTGGGTTGGACCCTTATTGTATTGCGAGGACGTACTCTCGGTGACTCGGAGACTGCTGCCGTCTAGCAGGACGTCGAAGTACTTGTCCTTGAAATTCATCGAAGTTCCCACGATGTGCTTAGCTTTCAGGAACAAATTCAAATTGCCTATGTGGTCGGAATGTCCATGTGTTCCCACGGCATGAGTAATCTGAAACATTCGGAGATGACTTCTCAGTCTGTCATCGGAGACATTCCATGAGCCCAATGCAATCAGACGCCATTACGAAGACGATAAGAACGAACCTCGTCCGGGGAGATGCCTCTGATTTCTAGAGCTTCTCGAATCCGATCTCCGTCCCAAGCAGTCATGGTGTCCACGATCATTTTCACTGTTTCGCTGATCACTAGGGTGCAGGTGCAGTTGGATGACATAAACTGATTGCCAGCTTCAAGTCTGGAGAAGCCGTCGAAGAGAACTTCGACTTTCACTGGAGCCATTCCGAATCTCCTGGACGAGATCGCTCTCTCTGTCTGTGAAAGGACACCGCAAACAGATTGTCGATATTGCCTGGACTGACGATATCAGCTGAGACCGGCTCGTCATCTGAGTTCTTAAGTTTGGAGAAGAGTCAGATAGTTTTCACCGGCGGCGCGGTGTAAACATGTGAGCGCCGGGGGAGAGGAGGCGGCAATGGAGGCGGATGGAAGCATGCCAGCTCGGCGTTCTCACGGCGCGCCGAGACGATAGAGAGTTTAACCTGGCGGCCAAACACGTCCATGGATGAGGAAGCTCGATGAGGTTATTCTTATTCATTCCATTGATGCAAGTTCAGGGATCACGACTGAGGCTTGCTCTGTGGATCTACGTTAGATCCTGTTTCCAGTGGCGTGGACAGGATTTTTATTTCTTTCCAACTTCGCATGAGCCTCCACCTCTTCTACTCGCCATGGATCTCCCTGACGCAGAGGGAGGAGCTTATCGATACTCTCGCGCTGTGACCGCTGAATTCATCGAGGCATCTTCCGCTAGCAGGGAAGGGCCCTTCCCGGACTTCGGCGCGACATCTACATCGACTTCGCACACAAGCGCAGCATGAGGGCTCTGCGGGGCACCCTACAAGACTGGGCGTGGGCAACGCAGGGGCGGAAAACCTGTGCTGGTCTGGGGGGAGTATTTCTGGAAATTAGTGTGTTCCATCCTCGGCGCCACTTCAAACTTACCTCTGGTTAGGAATCGGCCGCTTCTTCCCGGCGAACATTCCCATTTTCCATGGTCAGAAACAAAGAGTTTGCAGTTGTTTTGTTTTGAGGAGAGGTATTGACACGATAGCTTCATCGATCACCAAAAGCATACCAAAGATGGAGTTATCCCCCATACTCTCCGCGTTTCTGGCGCCCGCGAACAAGTCGGGCTCCCGCCACTAAGACGCGTTGATCGAGTCAATCACTTACCGGCATTAAAGGCGCTAATCGGGGGAGCATCGGTTCAACAAGTCCATCATACAGTTGTTCCAGTTTACGACGACCATAACCATACTCCGCCTGTGAACCACTGGGCCGCCCTACCATAAACTGGTCCTGAAGACGGACTATTACTGTTTCCGCAGCAGTTCAAGTAACCAGGACTCTACCACCCTCGGGAGATTGAACCCATGTTGCTTAGCATGCTCCCGAATCTCCCATCTGTCAAAAATCGCTTTCTATACTGCCGAGAATATCGATCCATCATGTTTCGTCAGACATTTCATTGTCACTCGTCCTTTTTCAATCAACAAAAAATCGCCGTGAAAGTAGTTGCCAAACACGATATTTTCTCTTGGTGACTGAAATGAGGTATCCGTAGACAGGCTATCAAGTCGTTACCGTGTGACTTTGGTTACTGCGTTCCCATCGAACCCGATGGATCGACCGAACACTGATACGGAGAAGAAACAGAAGAAACTCCGAAAATTTCACTAGAATACAGTCTTTCCGCGCGTTGAGTACCACGCCCGAGATCGATGAATCGATCGAGCCAGGAGGAATTCCAGAACACTCCCTCGAGGCCAACTCTTCGATTTGAGAGAAGATTTCCACAACTGCTCGTGGATTCTGACCGCTCGCAACCGTTCCGAGACATGGAAACTATATTCGGAGGACTGCGAGAGGAATGCGCAGGTTTTTTTCGCGACATTTCTCGTAAACTCTGATCCATCATTCTTGCACCATGTATCTGTGTTCGATTCTTCCATCCCCGTGCCACAGTAACGACGATGTCTTCAGGCGACGATGGTGGTGGCGGCGGCGGCGGCGCCGACTGCGGCGTCGCGCTACGTGCCGTGGATCGCGGCCTACAAATCGCTTCGTACTACATGACCGTCGCAAGAAAGATCTGTCAAACGTCGCTGGTCGCCACCGATTCCAACCAAGTCATTGATGACAACGCCTCGGCCTCAGAGGACTTCGTCCAAGAACTCAGTGAAGACCTAGAAGACGTCGTGAAAATGCTCAAAAGCAATCGAAAACTACTGAAGTATCTCAGGGCAACTAACATCGAGGACTTCATCGACAACGACGCGTACAACTCGATGCTTGTCGCCTCTTCCGCGCTCTGTCGATCCTTGGCCGTTGCTTTCGGAAACCTAGAGATTCACCTAGTGGAAGTCGAGGGTCCGCGTGAAGCCCAACAATACTTCATTCGGGTGAGATACGGCAGTGACAAACCTCAAATGAAGAGCCTGCCGCAGGTCGACAGCTGGGTTATCAAATTCGGAAACTTTGCCCAGGCTCCGCTTACGCCTTTAGTTAAGCTTTACGATAAGAGGAAGCAACGAATCGCCAGGGGCAAAATCGAGCTGCCGAAGAAGGTGGTCGAACTCAAGGATCCCGTTGGCGCCACTGTCGTCCGACTCCATTTGGGATACACTTGGACCCCGACCTTTCCAGATGAAGACAAGAGCAACAATGTTTCGACTTGGATATCGCCCGAATCAAGTTCCTGAGTGTTGAAACCCTTCACTTGAGGTGTTTATTCCGACAGATTCTATTCCTCATGAAGCCCTTCTTCCCGGTAACATTTGTTTGGAAGCTGTGTTTGTGTCCTCCTGCTCCTCCTTTCCCGAAACACACACACACTTATATTCCGTCGCTGGCTCACCTGGAGGTCGAATCGTAGAACTGTCGATCTTGTAGCCTCCCCGAGGCTTCCCAAGTCATTTCGTTCTTTCTCGATCACCCCTACCGGGAGATCATTCCCTTGTAAATCTGTCAGGTCCCTCTGACATTTGAAGACAACTATCGGGAGCTTTGTGAGCCTGAGCTGAATGTGGATTTGGATTTATTCCGATCTCGGACATATGTATGCGTTTCTTTGTGTGGACTTTTTTTAGACTCGCAGATAATTCATGCCTTTGGTTCTCCTGTCGACCACTGGTAGGAGATGGAGGGAAGACACTCATGACCGAAGTAGTCAATCACAGTTGGATGGGAGTCCGTCTCATCATTCCCTTGAGTCTGGCACTCTGACTAATGCTGCTTGGCAGTTCGAAATGGGGCTTCGATATTGACTATCCCTCGTCCTCCGTAGATCCTGCGGCGACGTCAAGAGGCGGAGTCCACTGGGAGTTATTTTCCTCCCACGCATTCCAGAACCACGTATTAGTTCGGTGCCCGCATCGGAAACATATCGTATCGATCAAAGTATCGCCAGTGAATTGTTTGCTCTTGGTCTGGAGCATCCCCGAACTGGCGAGGGCCAAGGGACAACTGCTTCGAGAGCTGTCTCAGGATTCCTCAGGATTTCTCGTCTCTTTGAATAGTTGATACACGGGGGCGGTCTCAGATTTCTTTTTTTGAGGGAGGGGGGAGGAGGGGAATGCGATGATGATGATAATCGTTGCGAGCTTTTCATGACGAGATCAACGTGGTTTTCGAACCTGTAGAGATCTTGTCCGAATCTAGGATTTCCGGATAGAGATCTCGAGCTGATGATGGTTGTCTCAGAGCTCTGGCGATTCTGGAAATCAAAAATTACGCAGCGCAAAACCGTCAATAGTCCCTGCCGTCGTGGGCAGAGGAAGAGTTCAGCGGAACACGCAACCGCATTACCAGTAACTCCCAGACACGAGGCACTGCTCAGAGTATTGACAGAGCTAAGAGTAACTTTACGATGTGAGATCAAACACGAGCGTGAGAAGTCACGATGCGTAATCAGCCCAGGCCGACTACGCTAGCTGCTCGAGATCTTTGAGAGTCGCGCGCTCTCGGGAACACTCTTAGTCACTTCGCGCTGCCTCACTCCACCATAACTCAAACAGATTTCCTCTGGCGAAGCGAGCTGGATGTTTGTTCCACGGAATCCGCCACGGATCTTCCGCAGAGAACGTTTCGGGAAGTGAGCCATTGAGGCGAAAGCCGGAAAACCCTCGAGTTTAAGTGCATCGAGGAGAGCTTGGATTCAGGAGAGTTCAGGAGCATGTGGCCATTGGGAGTACTTGAGACATCGAAATCGATAAAGACTCCCTGACCGGTTCCGCACGATCTCGGCCGGTCGAGCAGGTTCCAGTTACGGGCCACAGCGGCTGACGATCGCCTAATCATTATCCAAGTCGATCGCTTCTCCCTGATTCCGTTGTATCTAAGCACTTGGACTTTGTGAAACTTGCGTGAGCTGACCTCTTGCAGCGGCCAAAAGTTCCGCATAGCCTCAGTGACGTTCGACACGATCTTCTCGGAAGACGTCAACAGACCCGTTCCGGAGCAGCGTCCCCGTGCTGAGCAGACATTTGGCGCCACGTCGGATTCAAAAAATCCCCTCTCTGGTCGTCGGCGTTCGCTTTCACCCTCACCCACTTCAGCTGATGATACATCCGAAGTCCACGAAGAAAGAATCCGCCCATCTCTGAACTGAGGCAGTAGAACGAGTTCTCTGCGGTACTTTGTGCGGAATTGTCACCCATTCAATTGGGTTGCGCCAGGATCTCTGTCTCCCGCGGAAGTTTATCTCCGAGAAAATGTCGAAGGAAAACGTCGCGGACTACACTCCGATTCCAACGTTCGAAACTCAGGAGCCGAACGGGAAGGATGCCGCCCAAGAAGAAGAGAGCCAACTCCCAGCCAGCCGACGTTTCAGACGGTAAGCGGCCCTTCACATCCAACACCTAGTCTCTTGCTGAAGCGGCCAATTGTGATCTTCGAGATGGTCGCTGTGAGCATATTCGTGAACGGAGCGCCGCTAGAGAGTTGAACACACGTATGCTATATCAAGTTTCTTTTGACATCGCCGAGTGGTAGCAGCTCTGGCTATGGGGAACGCGCGACCTCACGACTTTTATCGCTAATATGTGGGTGGTCAATTATTACGAATGTATTGTTCATTGTTTGGCTCAGCACGATATTCCTGACACTTGTGGCAACCTGGAGCAGAGTTACGCCCTCAGATAAATCCTCGCCGATCCGGCCGTCTGCCACCGACACGAGGACCCGCAACGGCCAGGGTTTGCGCTGGAGGATTGCGGTCGCTCAGATTGAGTGGCATCGTTGACAATTTTTTGAATTCCCTCCGGAATCTGTCACCTGGGGTTTTACCTCGCTCCGACCCCGACGCCACAACGGGCAGAGAAACGAATCGTCGCATTGATTGATGCTCCATTCGCGTGTTCCAATGCCGACGTCAACTCTGACTTTGGACAACAGGGCGTTGGACAGCAGGGGCTGCGCATGGTAATAAAAAAAAACTTCGGATCTCTGCTGTGGCGGTCCGGCTCCGGTTATTATGGATGAACGGTGCGGACAGCAGGAATCTCGATAGGCCATTATGACACCTGAATTTGATCCGATCGAGCGTTCGATGCGTGTTGTCCAATCGGCGGAGTGGGTGTGCAGCTCTGTCCAAGCGATACGATACCGAATGTGGCAACGCGATCCCATGAGATATTTGCCGAGGCATCGAGTGAATTTCGACAGATCGCGGAAAGCCTCTTTCGAAAACTCCATCGCAGCACTTCTGCCCCCAGGTCCTCCGACCTTCCGAGAGTTCCACTGTCGGTGGGAATCTCGGGTAGCTTCCACAAGGCCTTGCTCCCAGGTTGGCTGCCGGGACGGAGTGGGGATCTTCACCGAAAACATGCGGCGATCGATCGTTCTCACTCTGATACGTCTCGGATTGTTCCGCCCGAGAGCTGTCGGAAGCTGTGAGCCATCACAATACCGGCCCTCGGTAAAAGCTCCGAGTCTCGATTACTGCCAATGAGCCCTAGCCGGTGGCCACCGCCTCCCAGCAGCACAGCTATGGTCGTAGACACCACCGTTGTTGCTGCTGCCGCTGCCACCAGACGCGGACCGAGCAGTGGAGCTCTGGGAACAATGGTCATGCATTGGTGATTCCCGCTAGCTAAGGGTTGAGTGAGCCGGGACGGCGTCTTTTCGCTGCCTGGCTGGTCGTCGTTCATTCGTCCGTCCGTCCGTCCGTGCGTCCACCCGTCTGTCCACCATTTGCGTCGGCTAACGTTAGTGCTGCCGCTGGAGTCGTCGCTGCCACCGCTCCGCCGCTGGTGTCAGTCAACTCTCAAGTTTAACTTGGAGTCGCGGAAGGAAAGCAGCGCTTTTACTCCGACGCCAGCCAGCGAGCCCCAGTTACGCACACTTCTTTCTCGTGCCCATTGGTCGAAGCACTGGCAGGCAGACGGGCAAGCTGCCTGTCGGCGATTCATCTCGCTCGCTCAGAACTATGGGTCGCTTCTTTTCCCCATGATTTATGCCGTTCTCCGCTTGCATACGCGGCCTTCCTCCTCCGCCCGTCCATGCACTGCTGTCAAGCCCCAGATAGAGCGGTTTCTTGGTGGATCCCTCGCGCGTTTCGAGCGGTTTCCGCAGAGCCTCGGAACACCAAGGGCGTTGCCGCTTTCGGCGGCCGCGCGCCGCCGATCAAAGGCTCCCCGAGCTCGTCCCGGAGGCTTCCGGCGCCGGGAGACCGGAGTCATGACCGCTACGGCAAATTCATGTACGTAGAGCAGATCTGAACTTCTGTCGGTGGAAGCGACGCCGAGTGAATCACGAGGGAACGTGGGTCGACTTTTTCGAGCAGCGGCCACGCCCCCTAGAAAGATATCTGATATCGTTGGGAAGCGAAGACAGGAGAATGTAAAATTTGGAAAATCTTCCATCTGTGGTGGTGGTTCGGAACGTCGTCTAGACGCGGGGATAGCTTTCTTCCTCTTTCCGACTTTATCGTCTTTTCTCCATTGTGATACTCTCTAATGATTGAGCGATGGATGCATCGCTCGTTCGGACGATCAATCGATCGATCGCTTCGCGATACCGACGCCGCTGTCGAAGTTTTACGGTTTGCTGCATCGCTCCGGCGATTTCCTTATTCGTGGCGTACGACATTTCGCTGCATTTAAGGTTAAGCCGGTTATCTGTTTTCCCGGAGTCGGCGTCGACGTTTTTGTTGTTGTCATTCCAAATCGGGCGCGGGACCCCGTGTGAACTTCAGAATACTGAGTTCGGATCCCGGTCGCCCGTCATCCAGCTCCTTCCCCGGTTTTTAGCGGTGGCGGCGGCGGCTTCAGACGGTTTCCTCCGAAAAAGATCCGGAGCGAGCGTGATTCATGGAAAAACGGAAAATGTGAACTGGATGCAAGAGGGGGATCTTGAGTTTCGCTCGTACTGACCTGCTCGAGTGGAGCGAATGTGTTCAGCTCGGCAAACCGATTCGCTGGCCAGAAGACACGTTTTGTGACAATGGTGAGGACTCACAAAGCTCCCCTTGCGGCGAGCGCCCGACGAGTGGCCGACGTTCAACTCCATCGAGAGCGTAATAACCGAACAGATTGGATGAAACAAGCAAGGCGAGCCTTAATCATTGTGAGGGACGGAGCCGTCGATAAGCACTTGAAGGGGATCACCGCTATCACCTGACTGTTGTCTCGCAACGGACGAGAGGCTAGGAAAAAAATCGTTGGGAGACAAAGCGAATCAGTGTCATTTCCCAAAAGCCCTCCGAATCCGGCTGAGCTGCCGACCCTAGCGTACCCTCACGGAAAACACAGTCCGAGCCGAGGAAAATGGCCGTTACGGAAAAATCTGGTTTGGTCAAACGGGACGTGGCCGGCACGTCCAGATATGGCGCCATCAAGGAAAATTCAAACGAGTACCACAAACTCCCTGTGCATCAGCCAACGTGAGTGCTTTCAATTCAGAAGCCGCTTGTGCACCACACGGAACGAATATCGATCGTCGCTAGCAACATGGCAACGTGCTCGCTCGTCCGCTCGCCTCAATGCCAAATCGCTTTCAACGATTTTCAGTCTATTTGCTGACGAACCTGAATCATTTTCTTTTCTGGCGAACTCCCCATGTGATTCATCTCAATAGACACGAGACTTCGCCGGAAACATTCGGCTCCCGTTCACGCCCGACGAGGAGTGTCGGAAATATTTATCCGGACGCCGAGGGTCCGACGCGCTCCCGCCTTGGGGTAGCGAAGGAAAAAAACTCTCGATGCGAGCTCCATGTTTCGAAGCTCGAGCTCAGTAGTTCCCCCCCCCCCCCCCCCCCCAGTCCTCGGCTCCTGACACTTAGGGAACAGCCGGGCGACCGACCGACGCTCGAAAGAACATGGCGAAACGTGGGGGAGAAGTTGAACTAACGCTAACGTTCTTCCGTGTTTTCCAGAACGTATTTCACCCGGAGGGACTGCATCATTGTGCTCATCGTTGTTGGCTTGGCGCTAGCGGCTATTGTCGTGTCGTTGGTGTTCGGTCTACCGGCCTTGGAGGCGAAACGGCTTGCCATGGCAAAGGCGAACAGCACAGAAAGCGAGGAACTCATCGCCAACCTGACGACGACAACAATCGCTCCAAGCTCATAGCAGAACACGACTATTATCTATCTATGAAGTGTAACACCGCCTTGGATACATTCAGATGATATCTTTCGCGAAGAATTTCAATGGAGCTCTTGGTTGTTGCGCTTCCAATCCGAAATGTCCTCTTTAGAAGAATTATTCTTATTCCATGCTCGGTTCACTGAGAACTATCATCGATTATTGTCCCTCATCCTCGCGATGGAGTCTGATCGGACTCTCGACCAGTTCCTCATCGTTTCCAATGCGACTCCCGCACCTTCTCTAATCGCAACTTTCATATCGACGATCAGATATCGTATATTCTCACCTTCCTTAAATTGAGCTGGGGGAGTCCTCGGCCTACTTTAACACGCCGTGTAAAAGTGTTTGAACGAAGAATGTACGACGAATGAGATTGTATGTCAGGGCTATTTGATGATGCCGAATGATCAAACATCAGAGTTGGACTATTTTTCTATGAGGAAAACCCCATTTTCCCCGTCCGCAGATGAAATTCTCGTGCCTTCGGTGGGATTTCCACCTTTTATCACAATAACTTACGAGGAGATGAGCTTCTGCTTCTTCCTGACCTTGCTAGGTCACCGAGACTCAGGATTGGTACCTCTAATATATTCACGCTGAAATTCCGACTTCACCCAAGAAGAAAAATGGGGAAATTTGTATTTTGAATACAATACTTTCTCGATGTTCTTATTCTCCATCAACACACTAACACAAATCCACGGAGATACTTGTGAGGGTTGTATCGGATAATGAATAAAAAGAATTGTGCACCAAAATCATCATTTCATTTTTACTGTGGAAGATGACTCAGCCTCGATCTCTTAGTTCATAATCTCCCAATCAATGGGTGTCGTCTAGGACAGCGGTGGCCAGCAGGAAATTTCGGGAGGTCGTGCGAGCATGACTCCGGAGCTGAGCACCGCGGAAATACTTTTGCTTGGGTCTGACACGCGGAAACACGAAATTCTCACCGAGGAAACACGGTCAGACGCGTTCAACTCCGGGTAGAGAGCGTTGAAGACAGTACTCAGGCTGCTCCATACTGGGTCAACCGATTTCTGATGAGACCAAATTTTGGCGTTGAGCCGCCACAGGTGAACCGCGAATTGTTGTGCGTTCGAATTCTATTCCGTGCGCTGCTCATCAATTACCATCCAGGTAAGACTGAAATGGCTTTCTCCCAACCGACATTCATAGGCACGGAGGGACAGACTGACGTGCGATAGAAGAAGGGTATCTGATATATTCCCAAGGCTGTTTTAGGTCTTTGCATCACATCGATGTAGCAACGATTCGGGCGACATTTCGGAGAATTAGCAGCAGCAACAATCACATTCAAGTCCAGGTTTGAGCATTTGCTTGATGTTTCCGTTGTTCCTGCCCAATGATGTGCGATAATTTCTCTCAGCTCGAAAATTTGCACAGCATCGAAAATTAAATTTATATGTCAATCCTTCGGAACAGTACATCCCTTCCTTCTTCTTTGAATGATTCCGCAGAAATTTAAGGAAATCCACAGTTCGCACGTCCCAGTGGTCTCCTTCGCGAACCAAAAACCTGATGATCCGTCCCACTGCTCGGTGACAGATTTTTGTTCCGATCGAAAGGCCAGTTCAATATCTCAAACATTTGGCCTGAGTGATATAGTCAATGAAAGCTCATCAGTATACAGGAATGAGCCCCGGAGGGCCTCAGTTGGGGGTATCGTGTGAACGAAGCGGGTAAGGCAAAGATTTTATCTGACTCGAATCAGAAACCTCGCGGATATCGGTGGGCTCCTCGCATGCTTCTCCAAGCAGAGCGCAAAGAAGCCGAATTTCAGAGCTATATCTACATGCAGGTAACAACAACAAAGCTCCCCAGTGATGGTGAGCTCCACAGTCAGTCATCTGACGTGGAGTGACGACGGCGCGCGCTCGATACGATTCTCCCATGAACAGCTGTACGAACTCCTCGACGAACTGTGGGCCATAAAAACCACGAGAGCACCCTATAGCCATCTTTCCGCCGACGAATGCATCACGGTGGCTCATCAAGCTTCGGACGTGTTCATATCCGAAGAAGCGCTCGTCGAGATTCCTGTGCCCGTCACAGTCTGTGGAGACACACATGGTTCGTACGAGGGGTCCGTGAGCTCGGTCGAGACGTCCGGTGGGGCCACTCAATTCTCGTCCCAGACAGAACGAGTTTCAGAGGACCTTGCGGAGGTCAGAACCCAAACCAGGGCTGTGGCATCTGACCCGAAACCTTCTGCTTTCAGGTCAATTCACGGATCTGCTTCGCATTCTGACGGCTGGAGGAGTTCCACCGCTCACTACTTATGTCTTCCTCGGCGACTATGTAGACCGCGGTAAGAACTCGATCGAAGTTCTGATCATACTTTTCATATACAAGATTCTATACCCGAGCAGTATGTACATGATTCGAGGGAACCACGAGGAAGCGAGGGTGAATTCAACTTACGGGTTTTTGAGCGAGTGCATCAACAGGTGTGTGTCGCGAAGAACTTCTCCCGAATCGAACTCTTTCAATAGTGGTCTGAATCCCTGGAACGTTGTGAAATAATTCTAACAGGCATATTGCGCATGTCCGTTGCAAATCCTGCGAAGGAAACCTATTGAGAACTTCGTTCCAGATACGACTTCGACGTTTACACAGCCTTCAACAACAGCTTCAATAACATGCCGGTGGCAGCCATCATCGGTCAGAGAATATTCTGCTGTCATGGCGGAATCGTGAGAGATCTGGATTCTCTGCAGACGATCGCGGACATTTCGCGACCGGTAAAAACGCCCAACGAGAGTTCAATACTCAGCCAGCTCACATGGAGTGACCCGAACCGGGATTCCGACGGATGGGCCGAGAGTGAGCGCGGAGTCGGCTTCAAGTTTGGAAAAACGCCAGTTGGTACTCTACAATTTCGAGAATCTCCACCCGGAACCTGAAAATCTTTCTTTCGAAGCCGCGCCGTCCTTCCGCCTCGGAGCACGCCTGCCTACGGCGACGACTGATTCCCGGTTTCCTGTCTTACAGCTTTGGCATTTCTTGGAGAAATTCGATCTTGATCTACTAGCCAGAGCCCATGAGGTCGTCGAAGATGGCTATGAGTTCTTTGCTATGCGGCGATGCGTGACCATATTCTCCGCGCCGAAATACTGTGATCAGTTTGACAACGCAGGAGGCATGATGAGAGTCGCTGGCGACCTAACGTGCAGCTTCGTCATAATCCGTCCAGTCGACGCTGAGAATCCGACCACTCGGATAGAGTATCATGGCCAATACAACGACATTAACGTTTGGTGTGGGAGGCTTCGAAGGCCAGCAGCGTTACGCCGGGCCCCGCCGCCCAAACGGAGGCGCAAGAATCGATTCTCCAAACGAAGAAGACGGAATTTGCGCTGTGGGAAATGTACAGTTTTGTAGGAAGAATTCGTCTCGTTACATGTTACGATCAACATAAATAGTCGATTCACTTACTCATATCTACTCGCCTGAGATGCCTGAGGTCGCTTCACCCAAACGCCTCGCCATCGCCTTTGAAACTCCTTCCCCCGGATTCGGAACAGACTACGTTCCGATCAAAACTCCCGGCGCGCGGAGAGAATCCCCTGCCCTTTGATCGACCCCTGTTACGCGCTCCTTCCGTTCGTCTCGGTCTTTCAAAGCACTATGGGTAGGACTGAGTTGGTTTTGGGGGAGAAAAATTGGAGCTGACTGCCTGACTTCCAACTTGGACTCCGGGAGCGCAGACTCAAGGGATTTGGAATTGGAGCTGGACACTCGACGATGTCTATTGAGACATTGGCAACCTTTCTTGGGTCTATTGAAACATAACGAACACAGTTGTTCTGGTTCGCTGAATAACACCAACAGCCTGGTCACTTCGAAGGCGGAGCTGTCAATATTTTGCAGCAAGCTCCGGATGCGATGGACTGGGCCTCTTGTTGAGTATCAACCATGTTGAGGTGCTCAACCCGAGCGTGGTGGTGGAAGATCATCCGACACCGGACACTCGGGATTATCCGAAATCGTTAAACAGAGCGCGAACAGATCTTCATCGATGAGCACGTGTAGTTGTGATCCGTGATGATTGCCTCGGTCGTCAGATCTTCAACGCGTTTGAACCTCAACCGCTGCTGACTCACGTTCAGCTGTGACGAGCGACTTCTTCCTTGCGCCACCTGACTCAGAAGAGAAACCCACATTGTCGGCACTAATTTCGGTGGGAGGGAATGACTATTGAAATACACAATTCCCAGAGGTTCTCGAAGGGAAAATCCTTCGCAGAAGAGGAACCGGATTTATTTCACGTCAAATCCTCGAGCACTGAGTCGGACATGATCGTAGATGATCGAATGACCGAATTCTGGTCACGGCAAACTGTTTAATGGAATCACCCCCGGAGCGTCTCACGAGCTCCCTCCGTTTCGAGCCATTCCGTGAAGCGCCGGTGCCTTCCGTGTTTTCAGCTGGGTCACTGAGCATTCCCCATCAACGGTTATCCGATGACTACAGAACGGAAGTTTTCCAAATCACCGTGACTTCAGGCTGAGCGTTTGAACAGCTCGATGTGCCTTCAGCTTTCTACAATGATGATCGATGCCTCCGTGCGGGCGTGGAGCTTCAGTCCCGCGATGAATACAAGCGTCCGCTCCTCGAGTATTCCTCCCAGGATTCCAGTACGAGGGAGGGCTCGGTCCCCGAGTTTATGACGGCATCGATCGCAGAACATGGAGTAGGATTTTGTCCACTGCATATCCTATCTCGAGGCAAGCTGTTGGCATCGGCGCTCCCGATGTTGCTCAGCGTATCATAACTTCCTCTAGCGAATAAATGACGAGGAGGACGCGGTTGCTGTTCCAGTCAGTGCTTTCACAGGTTCCTGAATTCTCTCTCAACTGAACTAAACGAGAGTTCGACTGCAACATGCAACGAGCTCGGACGCTGAAACTCGGGATCTCTGCTCTGAGCTGATCCACTCACAGCGCGAATTATGCAGAAGGAGCGACTCCAGGATGTCCCACAAACTCTCTCGATTTCTCGACGTCGCTGCGGAGCTTCGCCCTGAGTGACAGCAGACCGGTCGCCTGCATCGTAACCGCAATATCCCAGATACGCATGCGGGTCAGATCGAAACATCTACTTCCCGGACGGAAGCTCCACGTATTATTCTCGAAAGAAAACCACCCAGCGTGTGGCAAAATGGGGAATGGAACTACTTGGCTGTCCGGCATTCGAGAAACTTGGAAACTTTCGACTTGGTGACTCCAATGCAGCTCCGAGCCCATCAAGATACCAGCTATTCACCCTAGTCGGGGGCAACTCAGGGGACTCTAGCCCCAGCGGCCGATTCTGCAGCGAACCAGCTTTACATTTCAAGAGACGAAACGTAACCTCACGCCGAAGTTGAGAAGGGCGAGAGGAGCTCCCTTAGGCGATCAATGGCGCCGTCCCATTCCATGAATCTGATTCCCCCTCAAGAACGGTCTCAGGGCTGTCAGCACTCGTTGAATACGAACTTTCTCTCCGATGCTAATGAAGAAAATATATTCATTCTTGCTCTTCAAGAGCTATTCATTTCTAATTGAATCGACTCCTCACAGAATTATTCAGTGGGTGGCCCCTTGCTCTGGGGAAAATGTACAGCGGGTAGTCAGCGAGCGCATGTGGGCCGGATGGCTGATTTTACAGAGTAGAACATCGAGTCCCGATTGACAAAGAGATTTTACAGACGGGATCGTCGAGTAGCCCACTCAGACTTAGACGGGTGTTCTTCCTCTTGACTTCTTCGCGCGCTCAGTCTCTCTTCTTCGAGGCTTTCCGAGAACTTTTGGAGCGAGGAGATTCAGAGGAGCTCTCGGAAGATGCAGAGCCACTTGACGAATCAGAGTCCGAATCGGAGCCGGAAGGCGACGAGGACGACGACCCAGAACTCGAAGAGTCTGATCCGCTCGATGAATCTCCAGAGCTACTGGAAGACGAACTTGAAGACGACGACGACGATGTTTTTCTCTTGCTCCTCAGGCTCTTTTTCGCCTTCTGCAATGCCCCTAGTCTTCTGGAACTGCGAATATGTCAGAAATGATGGGAGAACAATTCTCAAGTCGATGCTTCGGGGGTGATCTCGTTTTCTTCCAATGGAATTTACCTGTCATCGGCCACCAACTGCGCGACTTTTTCAAGCTTGGCAACCTTCTCCGCCTTGTGCAGTCTTTGAGTGCGCGACTCTCGCTTGAGGTATTTTCGGGCATTTTTGCATTCGTATGTCCAGTGGCCCATTTCCAAGCATTTCTGGCACCGGACGGATTCTTTATTTTTCCTGGCGGGGAAGAAGAATTCTCTCATAAGTAACGGAATATTGAGCAAAATGGAAAAGTGTTTTTTTTTTCTCTTCAGGCTCGATATCTTGCCCACGTTTTCCCACAATACATCCTTTCGGAGTCTTCGAAATCCCCGTTGCGATCTGATCCCAGAGACAAGTTCGGTCGATACGAGTCTCCACAAATTCCCCATGAATCTGAAAAAGCATGCTGCAATTTTCGGTAGATTAGTCCACTCTGTTGAAATTCAGGAAACACAATTCCCCAAACAGAAAACACGGTTGGTCTCAACGGGGTAACTTCCGCCCTGATAGGATTTTATTCGAATCACTTGACGTCGTCGTAGTGTACGGTGGCAGCGGGTGGACAAGTTCTGAGCAGGAGAACATTTCATCTTTTTTTGGCAAACATCCCAGTTTTGGTGTAGTTTTCTAGCATGTCTAACGTTTCACAATCGATCTCCTGTAAGATCTCTTCAAATGACTGCGGCCCAACTTTGTCTGCGAGCGCTCGCATCTGGTGCACAACGAAATCGGAGAGCACGATCGTGTGCGCGACGTCTTTCTTGATAATTTCGAACATGCGAGCGCTGTGACATGATTGATCGAAGTCAACTTCGGAGTTGACGTTCTCGGGTGTTTCGACCGGTATCAGCAGCGAGTCTGTGTAGGTCCCATCTTCGGCCACCGTGATGTCGTTTAGGAGCTCGCAGACCGCCAGGGTGATCGCGCAGACTTTTTCATACATGATCGGGCTCCAGTGATCCACCAACAGTCTCAAAAGGGTGATTGCCATGAGTTTCTGTGTTTGAACGACACTGACATTGCTCATTTTTCTCATCCAACAATCCATCACGAGTCTCATCTCAGCCTCGGGACTCGTCTGTTTCGCGGCTGCTCTCTCGCTTAACAATTGCATTGCGGCCGGCTCGGCGAAGAGGAGAACCCTGCACCAAATAGAGAAAGAAACATTCGTGTACTCCCGCGTGTGCGACTCCGAGACAATCTCATCCAGTGCGAAGCCGATCAGCGGGTAAAACAATCGAGTGGCTTCAACGGGTGCAACTCGGATCGCGATGTCTACAACTTTTAGGATCAACATGCAACCTTGGATGTTGAGCTCTGAGAAAGCGCTGAGCAGGACTGCGCACAGCTGTTCCGGGTACAGGAACAAGAACTCGGTTTTAAAGAACACTATGTAAAGTTTCAAGATTTTGGTGATGGCCTCGAGGTGTTCGCTGCCCATCTCGACGATGGGGAAGATAAATTTGGACAGGTCCAAGAGACAACTGTAACCTTCCCGGGTGGCTTCCAACACGGCTCTCCAAAGGTCGAGAGCTTCCTCGAGCAGGAACACCTGTTGAGGTTCGTCGGGGTTGACGCTGTGCGCAATGAGTTTCAGCGTGATCGGGAACAGAATCACGTTCCCGGTCTGCATATTGTCAACTATCCGCGTGAGTACGTTGATTATGGCCACGCGTAACATGTTGTGTTCACTGGACTCGTCCCACAGGAGCGGCAGGAATGCTACGAGGTTTTCGAAGAAGGGATCACACCTGATCCCCATGCGCTCTACGATGAACGCTAACGTTTGAAGGACGACCATTTTACCCTGGCAGTCTTGGAGGTCCGTCAGGAGTTTGAAGGTTCCATTCATGTAAAATTCTAGGTAAGGAGCAAACTGTTCCGCCATAAAGTCGAAGTTATCCACCACGATTTTCGTCGCTTGACACGCTGCCAAACGGATCACGAGGTCTTTCTCGGGTTTGAGGAATGCCGCCAGAGTTTCATACAGCACCGGTCTGAGTTTCTCCGATAGTCTCACGTCTGACCACTGCGACAACATCCGCAGGATCGTTCGATGGACGATCAGGTAGTTTTTGTGGTCCACCTTGAGCTCGGGGATCAGGAACCCGAGGAACCATTTGTCGAAGTCGAGGTCATCGTACAGCATGTAAGCACCCAAACCGACCGCGGTGTAGATCGCTTGTCGTCGCTGAGCTTCTTCGAAGGAGGGTTCCGTCTGTAGCGGTTGGATCTTGCTCACGAGGTTCACTACCTCTCGTTCTGCGACGTCTTTGAAAACCGTGAGGAGGCTGAGGAACAAGTTTTCGGTGCACGGTTTTATCGAGTACCTCCACAGGTCTCCGCCCTGTTCTGCGGCGAATTCTTCCGGATCCGCCTGCCACTCCTCGAGCTCCGCTTGCGACACTGGGAAGAAGTCGAGGATGAGTCTCTGGACGAACTCTGTTACAATGTTTTCGGTGAAAAATTCCTGGACGAGATCCGTTCCGGAAGCTGGCTCGACAGTCGCATCGTCGGAATCGGGTTGGGGGCCTCTGTACGCTGGCTCCTTAATACACGACTTGAGGAGGTTGAAGGTGTTGACTAGGCATCTTTCGAACATCACCCCGCGCCATTCTTCATTGAACGCGAACTGGACCGCCAATGAGAATGAGCCCTTAACGTATGGCATGTAGGCGGACGTGTGCTGCTCCTGGACTTTCAAGAAGACCTTTGAGCATTGGAGACACCATTTCGTGAGTAGTGTTGCAAAAGGTTCCTGCTGGCCGTAATGGGCTCTACACCTCAACATGGTGAGCAGCCAGTTGAACATGTCCTCGAAACACGCTGCGAGTTTCTCCTCGATGCCTTTCCTGTGGCCGTGCACCAATAGGAGCTTTATGCTCTTCAGAGAAAGTAACGATCTCTGGAGCATGTTCACGTCCGCGTTATTGGCGAGGAACGCTTGCGTGGTGGCCTTCCAGCAAGCGACTATCGGATTATACATTTGAGTTGAAACATCGAAGAACACAAAACGATCGCTGAGGATTCGCTTGGTCGTTAGACTTTTGATGACATGGTAGAGAGCGAGCGAGTACTGGTATCCGCACGGCGCGTCCAGGTGGCTCATGAGGTAAGGCACGACGGTCTGCCAGTCCCCGGGAAAATCGTATCTCGCAACTTTCGCTATCACAAGAGCCAACTGCAGTGCTAATTGCTGACTTAAGGTTGTTGTCAGCGTCTGCAAGAGCAGGTCCCTTATTGCGGCCTTTTCGCTCTCCGAAATCGCGCCCGGTGCGTTCTTCCGCCAGTACCTGTTGGCACCATTCTTCAGACACACTATTGCCATCCACCGAACTTGCTCCGGGTTTTCCACGTTACAGAACACCGTAGCCAGCGCATGATGATAGCCCGGCTGAGTCTCGAAGCTGGATAATTTCCCTTCGGCGTCCTTAACATTGTCTTGGTCTTGGCAGAGAGCCTGAACCAGCACACCGGTAAGATCCTGCAGAGACACCATCATTCATCAACGGGATTTTCTGAATCGCAATTCGAAGAGATGCTTACTGTTTTGACTTGTCGAGAAAATTCATCGTGAGCACTTTGAAGTGGTCCCGCGGTCGGCTGTTCTATGCGATGGCGCACAAGTTGGTCTCGTTGAGGATGGTTCTGTTGTCACGGAGGTCGGGCTTCTTGCGATGGAAGAACGGGGAGTTCGGCGAATGGCGATGGTCCAGATAAGCGCGTGGTGTCGTCGGAAGTCTATGAAAGCTCACAATGGTAAATATAACAACGATACCAACATACACACGCAATCTCACCCTCTCTCTCTTTCGAAGAATGTTTATGCCGGCTCCGTCGCATAGAAGCTTCGCTCTGCTCCGGTACAGAGTTCAAAAGCGACGTCATCTCCTTACGCGGGAGTCCTGGCCCGCCAGTTCAACAGAAAGTTCGCGAAGGGGGTGAACGAAACTGTTGACCGTATTTTCTGTTGTTCGAGGACCACTGTTGGATCTCGGTACGAGTTCCGATATCGTGTGGGTTTGCTCGCCCATCTCCGAGAGAAATTTTCGGTAGAGAGAGAAGGCAATGAAAACAGCGCGGCTTTCAAAAAATCGTCTGCGTGGCCACCCGGTCCTCCGGATTCACAAGTTGAACATTGAAACATCTGGTTTTCTGTATCAAAGTTCCGTTCCGTTGATAGCGAGGAGACGATGAGCATGGATCGGGATGTTCTTACTATAACGGGCTTGGCGACTTGTGTGAAAATTCTCCTCGTTTGGACATAGTACGTCGCGGGAGGGGCCTTTTCCATTCCTTGCCTATAAGTCTGCTTCCGAGTTCTCCGACCTCCCCAGAGCTTGCTCGATGATCTTCATTCGCCTGAACTACGTAATGCTTTTCAGCCGCTCGACGGATTTCGAAGTCCACCGAAACTGGTTGGCGATCACGCATAGTTTGCCATTGAAAGCATGGTACTACGAAGTGAGTAGAGCTCTGAGAAAATGGTTCGGATGGGAATCGCGCGACATGCTTGACAACTGGCATTCCTGAGTGCATCTTCGTTTCTGAGATCCTTTCCTTCGTTGGGATTTGGATTTATTGAACACAGCTTCTACCAGTTTGTTATCAATCTTCACCTCGCCAGGAAACTTCGAAATGGACTTTGGATTATCCACCGTTGTTTGCGTGGTTCGAATGGTGTCTCTCGCAAATAGCGGTGAGAGTCGATTCGAAAATGCTCGAGGTGGGAAATCTTGAGTATGTGTCGAAGAGCACGATCCTGTTCCAACGTTTCAGTGTGATATGCAGCGACATCGTTTTGTTCTACGCCGCTTTCGTGTAAGGAATATCTACAAATAATCAGCTTCAGTATCTCTCGAAAATGATTCTTCTTCCATTAGTCAGAGTTCGAATAGAAGTCATAAGAGAGTCCAAGAACTCAGCGACTCGAAGGATGAATGCGAGATTGTTCAACCTCCTTCAGATGGCACGGAATCTGCTACGAGCAAACGAGACGCCTACCTCGCCTTTTCCAGCCCATGGTCCTCGTTGGATTGATCCTGAACCCCGGTCTCTTCATAGTCGACCATATCCACTTCCAATACAACGGGATCCTCATGGGGCTGATGCTTCTTTCGATGGCGCGAGTCTACCAGGGTCAAGTGCTGTGGGGCACTTTCTGGTTCAGTGTTCTTCTCAACATGAAGCATATCTACCTCTATATTGCTCCCCCATTTTTCATTCATCTCCTCAAGACGTACGTACTCTCCGCGACCTCTTTGAAAAACCAAGCGAGTCGCTTTGCCCAGCTGGGCCTCATCGTCATCGCAGTCTTCAGTATTTCTTTCGGCCCGTTCATCTATCATGTGAGCTCATTAGGATTGGTATTATTGATCGCCAGAGGAGGAAGTCGAAGGAGGTGTTGAAATTAACCCTTGGTCCCATTTTTTCAGGGTCAAATCGGGCAGCTCTTCGCACGACTCTATCCGACAGAGAGAGGGCTTCTTCACGCGTATTGGGCACCCAATGTCTGGGCTCTTTACGGGTTCGCCGACGAAGTTCTTAGATCCGTCGGCTCTAAGCTCGGTTTCAAAGTCGGTCCTCAATCAATCACCAAGGGTCTCGTGCAGGACGCGAAATTCGCAGTCCTGCCCAACGTGCCCGTCTGGCTGACGCTGGTGTTGGCCGTGATGCTCATGGCGGTAGGTTCAGCCTTAAACTCAACCGCTGCTCGATGCCTCAGAGATCTCCTGGGACTCTCGAACTCTGATGTCGAGGAAAGTATTGACGAGTTTTCTTCTTTCGCAGCCCTCGCTCTATAGGTTGTTCCGCAAGCCAACTCAAGACGCTTTCTTGCATTCAGTGATCTACTGTGGATTGGTTTCGTTCTTGGTTGGGTTCCACGTACACGAAAAAGCAATCCTCATGCCGTTGCTCGGATTCCTTCCCCTGGCAATCAGACGCCCGGAATTCGCTGGGCTGTTCGTCGTTTTATCAACGGCCGGACATTTCTCCCTGTTCCCCCTACTACCGAACGTTCAGGAACGCCTCATAAAGACCGCGCTCGCGTTACTCTACGCATTTTACACGCTTTACGCGATGAGTGCCATTTGCAGGTGAGAATGATACATTGTGTTCGCTTGGATGTCGATAGAGAGCTCTGAAGTTCAGGAAATTTCGGGCTGTTTGCATCCATCTACCAATCTATTGAGATGAGTTTATGAATCGTGGGGGAATTATCGTGCTCAAGTCCCGACATCAGGCCAGGTCGGGCCGATACGAAGGCGCTGACGCGTCCTTTGAAATCTTCGTTGGTGCTGGCGCACTTTTCTCAATCGTCTTTCCAAAGCGAACTTTCCTGTTCCAGGAGACCGGCTGTGACCCTCCAGAGCAGGATCTTTCTTCTTGGCCTCTTGCCTCTGTTCTTGTACAGTGAAATCGTGAGCAAAGTGATGTCATCGAGATACGAGTTCCTGCCACTCATGGCCACGTCCGTGTACTGTGCATTGGGAATCCTACATTGCTTTGTTCCCTTCACGTTCGCTCAGCACCTCCTCAGGACAACGGAAGGTTCCAAATCGCAGTAAATATAGTGTGTATGGGCGGAGTTGGAATCTCGGAGGAGCAGCACAACGGGAATCGATGCAATAACTTGAGATCACTGCTCGAGCAGCGCATCTCGTTTCTCACACATCGCGCCAAATATAGTCCTCTTTGAGGTGAAATGGATTTTCGAAGTTCCTGCCGCGAAGAATAATAAAGTTACCGACCGTTAGAGTTCTCGTGTTGTACAATACTCGGTGCTTGTCATTCCGAGAATCCTAAATGAGTCTTCATTTTCAGGGCAGAGATTCCCCGGTTGAGGAGGTGAGGTAGAATATATGTAGTTCATTATACGGCCCTTGAATTGATTTTGGCACGATAACTCCTCTGCAGTTTCCATTGGAGGCACTGCTTCACAGATTATACGTTTTTTTTAAGTGTGAGGGCGCGTATCCAAGAACGGAGCGGCAGGTGTCACGACAGCGCTCTTGGGAGTGTGGGCATCTCGAAAACGTTCCTCTCGAGAAGCACAGCGCCATGATTTCTCGGCAAACTGTGATTGGGGGTCCCTATTCCGGGCCATCAGGTAGAGATCGGTCGATGCTGAGAAAGAACTCGGTTCCATGTGGATGGGGGAGTTTCTCTCGCCAAAACGATGAGAATCAACGGAAGAAGCTTCATTTCGGAACGACACACTTCAGTTTGATGACCCGAACAGCCTCGCATCAGACCGTTCCTAAAATGTACAGTAGTGCGCAGAATATACAGGATTTTCCGTCCTCCGATTACTTATTGGTGATTTCGGTTCTTCGGAACCAATACCGGGCTCGAAAATCGTCCGAACAGGTGAGGAATGCTGGTTTCGTCGGCGAATGACAGAAATATCTGACAGTGGAATTGTGACCCAAGCTCAGCAGCTGTTGGCGTTCAGCGTTCCGGGCATCCCAGGAGCAGAGTGACAGTGTCTTTTCGTCAGGAAATAGGATGTAGTCCTCTGAATGGTTGAAGACTGCTTGTGCGCAGTACTCTTGCTTGCCTGTAATCGGTTCCAAACGTTTGTGGTGTTCGGAGGGTAACTTATATACGGAACAGGACGAGAACGCGGATGAGGAATCCGCGGAAAAGCGGAGGTGAAAGAACCGTCATTCATGGGGAAAGAAGCATTCCAGCACGAATATCAGAGATTGCTCACCTGTCGCGCCTGCGCCGGTGTAGGCGATGAGGCATCGGCTCATGGAAAGTTCCCACAGCTTCACCAGAGAGTCCTTCCCGGAGGACAGAACGTATTTTCCGTTCCGACTGAAATATACGGAACAGACTTCCGACCCTTCGTGCGCTTGAGTGAAGGTACAGACGCATTTGTTCGAGACTCCATCCCAGATTTTGATCACGCCATCAGCCGAGCACGACGCATACATCTGCCCGTTCTTCGACCAATTAACCATGTTGACCACACCTTTGTGTTGATCGTCGGGTACAGAGGAGACGAAGCACTGCGCGGTGTTCACATCATACAAGCGGACAACGGGATGGTTCACTGCCGCCAACATATGCTCTCCTGGGGAGAAGATTCCAAATATCGACCAGACGATTGAAAGGATAGATAACGGAGATATGAGATGGGATAACTCATTTTCGGGTGTGCCTGAACAACGAGCGAACTCACCGCTTGGATGGAAGGAGAGGAAGTGGACGTGTTCCGACTCTTGAATGGTTTTGTGGGCGCGTTTTGCCGACGGTTTCGAGTAGTCGAAGATCTTGATGGTGAAGTCCCTTGAGCCCGAAATCAAAACTTGTTCCTTTGGATGAAAAGCCAGGGTTGTAACTTCTTCAATGTGGTCGTACAGGGTGCGGATGACAGGATGTGTTTCCATTTGCTGCTGGATTGTCTCGTTCTGTCCCTCACTCGGTGCAGCTGCGCTCTTAACGAGCATCCGCTCCACGTCAAGTACTTTTATCGAAGCATCCATGGACCCTGAGAGACGATGGGAGAGGACGAAACTTCAGATGGTTTCACTTCCACATTAGAAAATGAACGGTTCGAATGGAGCGCGCGAATTGCGCTTCACTACGATTCGGGACACTCACCGGTAGCGATGAGGCTTCCATCAGCGTTGAATGCGCCGGCTCTACATTGAGCTTTGTGTGACGTGACGTAGATCGTTTCGTATTGCGCAGGTTCAGGTACCATGATCGATGACTCGGTTTCATACTCCAAGTCCAGCCCCGGTCCCAGCGAGTAAATATCTTGCGGTCCACAGCCTGTAAAAAAAAATCACGAGTTCCATCAGAACAACGGGGGCCGAAATCCAAGGGTCGGCATGGGACGGAAATCTGTCGCTCGTTTCTCGCACTTCTGCGGTTGTCACCGATGCACGAGCTCGTGTCCGTGGCACATGAATTCGACGACAGTTGGCTCACCTGTGAGGAGTTGATGCCCCTTCTGATCAGCTTCAGTCTGTAGACCCAGTTGGACTACATGTTGGAGTCGGTCAGACGGCGGACAGGCTTGCTGTAGTTTGACTTGTCCCACCAACTGCACGGCGAGTTGCTGATGCCCATCGTAGAACAGCTGGGACACTATCATTTTATACAGCTGGTCGCGATCCTTTATGTTCGACGTTTTCTGCGCCTGATTCATCTGTGGCGGGGAGAAGATGGCAATTCATCTTTTCGATAAGAACGAAAAATACAGGTAATACACATTCAGAGAAGCAACTGGGAGAGGATCGAGGAAGTTCCTGGAGACTTTCTTCTCTTCTCGTAACTTTCCTCTCCACGGAGATTGACTAAAGTTTGAGAACGGCTGATCGATTATCGAAAAGGCTCACGAAGGAACGTCTATTTAAAAAAACGATAGCTGCATGTTGATTTGACCAAAAGTAACCATAAGATCCGTCAAGCGATGTGATCCACTCGAAGAGCGGATAACCAATACCGTCCCATCCGAGATTCATGGTGCCGTCAACGTTATTAGGAAGTGAATAAATTTTCCACCATTGTGTACTGTAGTCGGCGCTCTGCCGCGCTCCCTTGAGCGTCTCGAAACGCAGGGAGGCAGTGCTGTGGGGCCGGCGAAATCCGTGGCGGCTGAGTTTGCTGAATACAGGTGGAAGTCGACTCACCGCTGATGGCATCGGGGTGTCGAATCGGTGAAAGTGATGGAATAAAATCTTGTATGTGCCGGGTTTTGAGGAATAAGTTGTATGTAAACACCGAGCCCACTTTCATGGCAATGGCGGCAAATTTTGAATTCTGAATAGGTCTGAGATAATTTGTTCCCATGCGAATCTGATAAGCTCAGGAAACATGGCGAAACCCGCTCAATGATCTGTTCCATCCATCATGAAATCTTCTCGGAAAGAATATCACTTTCCTTACGTGGGAGGAATTACTCGGTCAAATACGCTGTGAGTGACTCAGCGCTGAGCACCCGGAATCGCGGGACTTTCTTTGAAGCAAACCGGACTCGCACCGATTTGGAGGATCGGGCGACGCTCGATCGTATCTCCGGATCGGAATTATGTTCAGCTCACCAATAATCTCGAGAAACTGCAAGTGCAAGGTGGAACCGACGGAAACCAAGTCGAGGCTCGCTTCGTTTTCCGAGTGCAGAGGGAACGTCGTCGTCACCATTCGTCTGAATGCCCTACTGCTCAGCCGCTGTTGGCAGTAGTGGAACTGCACGCCCTTGGTCGCTAGTTCAGAATCGTGGTCTGTGTATTACGTGGCAGCGAGTTGAGTTCTCAGAGTTTCGCTTTCAACTTGAGAGCTTAGGAGAGTCAAGATGGGTTTGACTATAAGTGGCCTGTTCAACCGCCTGTTCGGCAAGAAGCAGGTTCGCATCTTGATGGGTGAGTCTACGACCGATGGGTTGCGGCGAAGTCCGGTCGATTGACAGCTTTCATTCCAGATGATTCGGTGATCTACCTATTCCGGGCGAATTCGTCCTAGATAGGACGACTACGTTTGTGAAATCGCCGAATGACCTGATGTAAATCGGTATTTTCGGGGAAAAATAGATCGATAGTTAGGCGAACGCTTTATTGGATCGAGGAGCGTTCGGGTTTTCCGTGCAAGTGCTTTGAGGTTTCTTGAGGGTTTTCGCAAGCGGCGCCGCGCTCATCGACTCGCGTGTGTTTCTCGCGGGCTTCGTGCGATTCGTGCGTGCGACGACTACGTTTGTTCGTCAACAAATGGTTTCAAGAGAGCAAGACTGTCGAATGCCTTTTTCGAAGGAGTCGACGCGCAGCTTCCAAGTGCGGAAACAATTCTCCACGTTCCCGAGCGGTCGCTGCCAAGGCCTCGGAGATTATCGGCTCTGAAATATGGCATAAAATTCGTTTTCGGGGTCTGCGCCCCCACGATTTCTTCTGGTGGTAGCTATGAGTCCTTACTGATGTCGGTTCTGACCAGCCGGTGTCCGATTCATTCTAGATGGGCACGGTCGGCATATGTTCGTCGCCTAATTTCTCATTCCAACTCCTCCTCTTGAGATAGCAATCGCTATGACAGAACGCGTCGCGAAACCAACACCGTGATCTGGAACGAGCCGATGTCCGGCACCCACTAAAGACATACGAACCCCATAGAAGTACTCGGGGTCTAGAAACCTGTTGAGATAACGAGGCTGCAACGGCAAGGAACAGGCCTCAAGTGAGCTATGGAAATCTCTCGATCGTTGATCGGAAATGGCGGGGAACTGCGCAATCACAATGCTGTCGTCTCCCTGGTTGGTTCTGCGCAGGTTCTGCCTTCTGCGTTCCTTCCTCTCGTTACAATCAGGAAACTCGTGCGCATTGATACTACGCCAAGATCTATCAGGTTGACGGAAAGCATCATCTCATGCGTTATGTCCGCATTTCGAGCATTTCTCTCACATCGGTATGCACGTTGCGCCTCCGGGCAGACTGGTGACTTCTGTTTCCCCACAAAGGAAAGGGGTACACTCGCTCCTGAAGGGGTACACTCGCTCCGAAAATTCAGAACATGAAGCTGAGCCAGTGAAGTGTCATCAGGACTGGAGTTGGAAACTCGATTTTATACACGGTAACAACGGTCGTCTATCCCCTTTGCACAGATGTGACCCCGATTAAACAGCTCGTCAGAGTTCCATCTGACTCGTCCAAACATGCTTTGCGCAGACGGACAGCAGCAGAACTCCGCGCGCACCGACAACTCCTATGACAACGGCCATAGCGAGCCTATACAAAAATGACGATAGAACTGACAACAAACAGACCAATTTCGCTGTCAACTGACCTGCAGTCGATCTCTTGCAGTTGGTCTCGATGCCGCTGGAAAGACCACCATCCTGTACAAGCTGAAGCTCGGTGAGATCGTGACCACGATCCCAACCATCGGCTTCAACGTCGAAACCGTAGAATACAAGAATATTTGCTTCACCGTTTGGGATGTCGGAGGTCAAGACAAGATTCGTCCCCTGTGGAGACACTACTTCCAGAACACGGAAGGTCTTATCTTTGTCGTGGATTCCAATGATCGGGAGCGTATCAGTGAAGCTCAGGACGAACTCATGAAGATGCTCAACGAGGATGAACTCAGAGATGCGGTCTTGCTCGTTTTCGCCAACAAACAGGATCTTCCCAACGCAATGAATGCAGCCGAACTCACTGAAAAACTCGGTTTGAACTCACTCCGAGGCAAAAAGGTAAGAAGCTCTCTTGCTCTCTCCTCGACTGCCATTGCTTTGGATTGCTCCATTATGAATGTATTTTGAAGCTCAATCTTCGAGATTTCGTGTACCTAAATTCCTCTACATTTTTCAGTGGTACATTCAAGCCACATGCGCCACCCAAGGTCAAGGCCTGTACGAGGGTCTAGACTGGCTTTCCAATGAACTGGCTAAGGGAAAATAATTTTCGCACCGACGCTTACAAATCAAAGAGCAAATGGAATGATCTATGAGGTGAAGGAGGATAATTCGAAGAAGAACCAGCTGAAGAAAGCGTAGAAAACGGAGGAGCATAGTGAGGGAGGAGAACCGAATCCCAGAAACCCGATGAGCATGAGGCTGGGAGACGAGTGTATATACCAAGTTATTTATCCTGCGAGGTGACCGTTCTCTCGAAAGTCTCCCGCAGAGCAACTTGATGTGATTTTACAATAAATTTTTGACATGAGACGTTGCGTGCTCACGTTGCAGGTTTGCATTGTATATTATCCTATCGTGTTGGCTTGCAGCATTAGAATCTTCTTCAATTTTTTTTCCTGACAACAAGTCGGACTCTGTTCGAGTCAAGCGAAATTTTGCGCGAGGGCAGCGACTCAACTCTGTCTGGGGATCGAGTTCAGAGGAAATTCCGATGCTGTATCACTGGGATCAGGATTTCTGGGGTCAGCGCCCTTCCTCCTGCGAGTTAAAAAGGGAGGCGCCTCGTGCAGATATCGCGTTTACCGTGAACGGTCAGGCTCAGTATACCAATTGACTCAATGGGGGGCACTCCTCCTCGACTTCGGGTGGTAATAGTCACAGAAACAACTGTGAATTATCCGTTGATTGTTTTATTCTGCATTCAGCTGCCATTTCCCCGAAGTTTGGTGGGAACAGCGGCAAATGCCGGGTATAGAGTCATCCTGGGACATACGCTCAGAATATTGGTTGAGGAAATGGAGCGAATGGAAGAGCATCGTTAACGAGGAAAACGGCAAACGTTCGGAAACTGCATCTTTTTCTGCCAGGTCACTTCCGAACGAATGAACCTGTTCGCGAACGCACCGGTGGCTCAAACGCTGTTTGTGAACGATTCCATGAACGATTTTATTTCGCGCACCCTTTGGACTATTAAAATCATTACCATCATTCTCTTCATAGGCGAGTGGGAGTGATCTTGTGCTGTTCACGATAATTACAGAACAATAAAAAAACTGAAACAGTGTGACACCGAGTAGTTATTAGTGCTGCGGAATCTTAGGAAGACCGAACTCGTCAACCATGATACCGTCCGCTGGTTGAGGCCTCTCCTTTTCGGAAGGATCTTTGCTCGGGACCTGAGGGAAGCAAGAAAGAAGGTATCAATTCGGAGCTCTCTCTCTTTCTCCGGGATTAGAGCAAGAGCGGTCTTCTCGGAGATTCTCGACGCTCTCTCCCCGAATGTTGTCAATTGATGAATCGCATCTCACCGCAGGGCTATTGACTGCGTCCAGGTAGGAATTGTCTTCGTCCAAAGCCAGCTCATCGTTGAGGTCAGCCAATTCCGCTTCGAGCTCCTCATCAGTCATGTCTGGCATGTTGTAAGATCTGCCTAGAGTCTCCTGAGGAAAGATGAAGTTGGGTTTTCTTGGTCGGGGCCGGGGTAGAAATCGGAGGACAGAGAAACCTCCGAGAAATCTGACAGTGATCGAAATCAAGTACTGACCTGAACTTCATTGGCCTGCTCCAACATGTCTTCGAGATCGTCTTGGAGGTCTTCGATCTCATTCAGGTTGACTTTCTTGTATTCATTCTTCATTTCTTTCACGCCCAACTTCATCGCTTCAACTGTGACCTGCGCATTGAGAATAGGAAAATTAGTTGCCGAAGTAATACCCTCGAATCTCCTCTGGATTTTTTCCCAGTCATACATGTGGAGGCGATTCGTAATCACCTTCGTATCTTTGAGCTGTTGAGTGGCGAAATTGGCTTGCTCCATATTGAAGCTCTGTTGCAGCAGGTTATCCCTTTGTGATTCGTAAGTTTTCTTCTGCTTCAGGAGACGGAGCGCTTTTTGTTTCACCTGATTTCAGACAACATTCATGAGCAACCGGGATGAGTAGTTTTCTCGTCACTTGGAAGTTCGGTTAGTGGGTCTCGGGCTCGATCGGGAGGGGGATTCACGCGGTGATTCATGGTGTTTTGAACCTTATGTTTCATGTGAGAACTCATGTGCTTGGAGTCCTCTTGCTCCGACTGACACAACGATATTTCGTGGTCAAAGATCGCCTCGAAAATCCCCGCGTGAAGTCGTTCAGCCACACAGCCTCGAGATCGTTCGCGAGAAACTGTCTGAATCTGGCATCGGCGCCCTGAGAAAACAGATCCTCGCACCTGTCGGATACTCGCAGCATTTGGAATAACGAGCCACTCACCGAGTTTTTCGCTGGTCCCTCTCGCATTTTCGACAATTGTTCTTTGTACTTGACGAGTTCAGCGTCAAGTTTCTTGATTTTCTCATCCATGTTATTCGCTCTCTGATCGACCGTACCTATACAGTCGCTAAGATTCGCGGGAGGCTCTTTAGGCTTCGCCTTACCGAACAGGCGATTCATTTTTGGATTGCGGCCCGGACAACACAAGGAAGATCCGACGACGTGCCAATATTTCACAGGCGAATCTCGAGTCGGGATCGCCTGAAAGTTGACGTAAGTATGCTTTGTTGACGGGGAGCAGCTGTGAGTCAGACAACACTCTCCCTCGGCTCAGTTCACTCAGTTCGCACCCTATGCTGCACCCGGAAACGGAGCAACGTCCCGGACTCTAAACGTCATCGAAACTCATGAGAGCAAGCGTGAGATGCTGCCGAAGATCTGACGACAGGGCTGGATATTGAAGAGAGAACCTCGGAGAAATCCAGCCACTGGAGGAGTTCTCTAGCAGCCGGAAGCGAATCAGCTGCGTGAGCAGACATGAAAATCCGAGGGCGGATGAACGCATGCCATGATGTCCCGTGGAGACGGGAAACACTGCGGCGATTACTGAAGTTTTTTTCCCCTAAGAATCCAAGGAACAGCTCTGTGATAGACTGGAAAGTGCTAGAAGTGATGGAGAACATTGCGGCGCCGATGGAGATCATCTCTGGGCAGAGCGGGGTTGGCCGCTGACACGATGCTTTTCTGCGGCTCACGGGCCGTAAGGAGCCTCATTCAAAGCTGATTTCCAGGCATTCGGACTTCTTGGATACCGCGTATCCACCCGCGAATTCGGAATGGCCCGATTATGCTCAATTATCAGATCGCTCAACATGGAGCGATCATCAAGAACTCTCTAGGACAGGGGTGGGCAACTTTGTGCGGCCCGCGGGCCGCAGTGCAGAGGAACATCGCGGCGGTTCAAACTTACGGGCCGCTTCAGAGAACGTATCTCAGCGAGCTTTTTGTATTCGTGGGCCTTATGACGTGACTCCAAAGAGCAACAACCGACAAAGATGGGGTTTCGAACTCAGGCATTGTTTTCTTGGCGAGAATGAGAAATCTGGGCTCCAGAAATATCATGACACGTCGATGTGACGAACGAAAAGTGAACACTCCATGGAAGCGATTCGGCGATTTTGAGCGATTGAGCTGTGCAAAACCCTCCTCAAACGCAGGTGTCAACTCGCGGGCCGCACTTTGCCCACCTCTGCTCTAGGAGTTCCCGCGGGTCACGGGGAATCCACAAAGCGAAAGGATCCAATTCCGATCGATATGTGATCACTCTCCAGCATCGTCTTAAGCGAGAATATCGTCCCCGATCTTTATCCTGAGGGGCGCAATCCAAAACCGGCAGGAAACAAGGCTGCGAACCCGTGCAATGATACGAAGATCAAAGACCGGAGGTTTGAGACCCATGACTCCATGACTCAGAATCTTGAAGGATTCCGCCCTAATCTGATGCGTTGGGGAGTCTAATGCGACTGATTCACAGGAAAAGAGAGAAAACCGCCGATCACGAGGTCATTGAAGGAATAACTGCAGCCTCGGTTCTCGTTGGGGAATCCATTTAGGTGATTCCTGCGGAAGTTGCGTCCGTAGATGCCGAAATAATACTTCGGCTTTGATCCAATGATACCCTTGATCGACTTTTCTTCCGGCGCGTTGCTGCTCCGCTAGGAGGGGAATGAGGCGGTGTCTCCGAGTGTTCACCAAGGCCCGCAGTTACCTCCAAGATTTCCACAGTTCCTATGACTTTGACGAGGAGCTTGCCCGATTCGCCGAGGCCAACGAGTAATATGGGAGAGACGAACTGTGATAGAGGAAGTCATCAACTCTGTCTGAGATGGCATCATTTTTTGAGAACGCTCTTTTTCCGGGCGTGAACAGAATCAAGCACTGATTTGAACATCCGGTCAACTAAAGAACATAATCACCAAAGCATAGCCGTCATGATGCGGAGGATACTATGAAACCGCGGCTAGGGTCTCCCGTGGTAGCCCCGACAGGTGTTTTATTTCTGGCGGAAAACTTCGGTGTTCTGGACCCTCGACTATCAGCGAGCCCTCGATCAGCATGGTCCCAGGATTCTCAGGGGATTCTCAGCCCCGGTAACAGTTGGGGTCCCCAATGAGCCCTCGATGTGACACTTTCGACCTCTTCCCTCCACAGCACATTCATGTTGACCTGATACCTTTGACCGCTGTCCTGCTTATGCGGTCATTCGCCATATCAACAGTATGCTGATAAATACATCGGTAGTGTTCCGCTAGGCTCCCAACAAGCTGCCGCCAGGCGAGGGAAGCCGCCGGCTCACAGAGCGGAGTGTCTATCGCGACGGGCCGGCAGCGGCTGCAGCGGCAGCGGTTGGCAGCGCGAGCTTTCAAATATTTCCTCATTTACTAGTTTATCGGAGAGTTAACCTGCGCTAAAACCTCTTTGCTTTTCATAGAGATAACTTTCGGTAATTAAACATGGCATTGGGTCAGGTTGGGTTAGGTTCCTGGCGAGCGAGCGAAGCGATGCGAGCTGACCGATAGCATGCGGCCCCGAAGCAGTGCGGGGGATTGGATAGGGTTAGGTTTGGTTCCTGGCGAGCGAGCGAAGCGATGCGAGCAGACTGACAACAAGCGGGCCCCAAGCAGTGCGGGGAGACGCGTTTATGACCAACCCATACCGACAATGAGCGTATTGATAGCCTCGGAGGCTGAAAAAGGTGCCCGATTCAAACGACATGGCCCTCTCCTTAAACGCTCTCCAATGCGCCGCCATGCTGGCCAGAGCTTGAAACGCCATTTTGGCGACTTGATCGTGTTGGGAGCCAACCGGAAAAATACCAATACATCGAGCGTAAATTTTCCCCATATTTCTCGCTAATCAAAATTCTCCCATCTGTTTCGAGCACACGGAGGCCGATGAGATTTGCGTATGATCACACCGGTAACGCCGGAGCTGATTCGTTTCAGGCGTTCCGATTCTGGAAGTACCCAGGAGATTGGCATCGGTAGCTTTCTTGCTGAGACCTCTTTGGATACTTTTCCCTATCACAGGATGACCCGTACAGCTGATTCGCTCTCCCTGAATACCGACGGTTCTATCGAAGCTTTCCGGACAGCTTTGGATATCCTGTCTCTTCGATGCGAGTCTCACCACGGCCGTCTCCAAGATATTGTTCTTGGAAATCGGGGGTGTATCGACGGTCGACAAACGAGAGGATGAACTGCAGCCCGCCCGGAGGGGAACTCTTAGCAGCATTTCTCTGTTCGAGCTGAACACATTCCCCACTCGAAGCTTCCGACATTGCGATTGTACATTAGCAGTGGTGGCCATCGAAATCTAGGGTGTTCCGATCGTCACAATCCAACGGAAAGCGATGAAAATCTCCTCGCAATCTTAAGGTTGTCATGCCGTCGGGGAAGTCGTGAGGCTGGCCTCTCCGGCTCGGCACGAACCACTCCGTAGAAATCCCATTGCCGACGCCACTCCTGCTGTCGACAATATTGTTGTGACAGGTCCCAGAGCCGTCGAGCCCAGCCGACTCAGCGCGTGTCGTGATGGTGACCGAACTCGGAATTCGGCGGAAGTCACCCGAAATCTACTATGAGAGACTACTATTTCAACAATAGACACACCTAGAATCCATAGTCATCGATGGGGTTCCAAGATCTGGCATTTTTCCGTAATCGATGGAACTTTGGTACAAGTGGCGTATCAAGGGGGGGAGGGACAGAGGGGGCTCGTGCCCCGGGCGCGAGGCTGATGGGGCGCGCAGTTAGGAGACGCGAAGCTGATGTGGCGCTCAGTTGAAGGGCGCAAGGTGATGGGGCGCACAGATATCGGCGTAAAACCGTACTTGATTTTCTTTCCGTAGTCCCAACCGCAAAATGAACTCGATTCGTCTTCCGAACGGATAAACGCCCCAAAAATCGGTGCTCGGCACCATCATCAGCCAGAGGGAGCCCGGGGGACGACGACCGATCCAGTGCGAGAGCAGACAGCGAGAGACGTGCTCGAATCCGACTCCATTTTGAGTGAGGCCTAGGTTGGGCACAAAAAAAAGATCCAGCTCACAACCGAAAAGACCGTCGGAGAGAAGCTATCAAAACCAGCGTTCTTCGAGCTTATTCTGGACGCGTAAACCCCACGCTCCCTCTCCTGGGGTTTCTTCGATAGCTTTTCTACGGATCGACTCCTCAACCGATATAGCCAACATCCGCATTAATCAGACGTCGAATTTCCATCGATGGCGAAACTCACGTCAAAATTTTCTCCCGAATGATTGGAGCCATGGTTGTGATTCCAGCAGAGATTTCCGATCATCCCGACCGCGAGAACCTGTGGCGAGCCCGGGATCGCGCTCATCTCGAATGTTTTCCCGAAAATCAGACTGGAGGCACCATCTCGGTTGGTCACAGACAGCTTGTTCGTCTTGCTGGCGGAGGGACGCCACGCAGTCCCCTGCAGATCCCCGGATATCATCTGTGCAAGCTACCAGCCTATCACTGCGAACCATCCAGGAGAACAATCACCGAGGTGTGATCGATCGAACAGGAAACGTAACGGTCGTTCAAAATTATGGATTCCAAACTGTCGACGTTTATCAACGACCGTATGCCTTTTTTCTCACCTAGAAATATCACCCACTCATCTGAATCCTGTGTTGGAGCCGAGTGAAGTTCGCAGCGACTGCAATCGAAATGACAGTCCACTTTCTCAAAAAATAGCACACAATTCACGAAGCCCGACGTCTTTCGGGAGAAGACGAGCAAGATCGACCGCTTGGCCGCGGATAACTAGCGGTTCGGACATTTTACAGCGGATTCAGGATTTTCCCAAACAAACCTCCATGTCGTATCAGTATGGAAGGAATGAGAGCTGCATTTTAGTTATGTGTCGAACTCAACCAGACTCGTTCCTCCGGAAGAGACTGCCTCAGTTCCCTCCCAGCTGGCGTGACATCACGCTTTTTGAGCTCGCTGGGTGATGCTTTAGTGGATTGAGCGTCCGATGAAGACTGCGGGCTCCACGGAAGCGTCAAGATCCGCTATCCGGTCGCTGCTTTATGATCAATTGCATGATGGGGGCGATGAGCATACCAGGTCTGCAACCATGAAACCGGAATTTTTGAAAATGTTGCCACCGTCTCTGTAGTCTACGAATTACGCTGGCATCCAGCCTGAGTTACTATTTCGGTATCCGACCACCTTTCCCATTGTTGAGATGCAACACGCGAAGGCGGATGCATCCGAATCTAGGTTCAGCAGACTCGGTTCGTACTAGAACCCACGCCATTTAAGGCGCCAAAGTAATCAATCCTTTCATCAGGAAACCTTAGAACCGCAACTCGGTGCCGTGATGACTAGCACCCTCGAAGTACTCCCCGAAGACTCAACTCAACAACTCTCACTCTCCCAATCACATCCCATATTAGCATACTCCGTATCCGAATAAGCTCCTGTTCATCTATACGCCGTACGGTCTTCTCCTTGCTACCGTATCAGTGTCCGCGAGGTGAATCTGCCTGTGCACGGAGCCTTCTAGCTAGTGTACCACTGAAGACGAATTTCCCCTACAACACCCATCACAAATACCCTCGACTCTTTGCCTCTGGTGATTTTAAAGCTCCCGTGGAAAATGGCTGGTACGCGCCAGGAAATGAGTTCCAGCAAGGAAATTTTCCGTTCTGTTACCAGGTCTGCAACTGTCAAACCGGATTTTTTTTCTCATGGGGAACCCATTCTCCTCACCAATGCATTTCGAAATGTCTGAGAGCACTGGAAAAAAAACTGAAGCTCGGGGAGCGGGAGAAAAATCCGGTTCGACAGTTGCAGACCTGGTAACTAGGCTTTGCAACGGTCATTCAACCTTGGTTAATAACCGCACTAACTGCAAATATTCTGCGGTTTTTAACGCAATAACAGCGAGCGAATTGCGGTTATGACCGCATTTAACCGAAATTTTCTGAAACGTATGATTTTTCGAGAAAGCGTCGCGTCTGATGAGCGTTCTCTGGCTGGGAGTCTGGAATTAGGTGCTGAGCGATTGAAGAGAAATGAATTGCTTCTAGAACTGTGACATCTTTTGCGATTACTCCCGTTAAACGAAGTTCGTACACGCTTCCGAAAGCCGGACCTGGCTAGCAATTATACCTGGACATATCACACATAACGAACAGCCTCCCCATGTCCCCATGAGCAAGCCGTTCAAGGAATCGATAAGCAAGCATCAGAGGCGGAGGGCTAAATCTTCCAGAGCTTTGCGCATCTGGTAAGATCAGGGAGCAGAGCACAGCGGAAGTAGCTATTGTGTGGGTTGCACCCCAGTTGGAAGGCATCGATAAAAGAATTGCGATGAAGTCCGACCAGTAAACGGCTATCTCTCGTGCACTGGTCGGAACGTAGGACATACGCCCTTTTCAAATTCGATAACGGTGATATCGAAGCCGGGAGCAGTAATTTGGAGCCGGACAAGAATTGGAAGCACCTCAAAAGACGACCTCGAGGATTCCCAATGAAAAAAAACTCGAGAATCAGGACTTGGAATTTAGGTGTCATCTCAACCCAACAAGGAAGCATGGATGGATGGAGCATGCCTTTGGGCACTCTTTGCTCGTAAAACCTTGCAGATATCGGCGCCACTTCCACATTTCAGAGTTTGCAAAACTTCCTCAGCGGATCGTGAGGAGTTGAACCCGAAACTGCTGACTACATTTATCGGACGGCAGGCTTCACAACACAAGATGATCTACCTGGCATCAGGATAATGTGCCAAAGATTTCGTGACTTGAAACATTCAACCAATGTCCCCGGCCCCATCCGATCGAGGTCGACTTGTAACAAACGAGGCTTTATGAGATGTGTTTTGAGATCTCGTTGTATCCGTTCATAATGGAACTTTCTTTCTGATGAAAGAGGTGAAACTTCCTGGAAATCTTCCAAGCAGCATTGTTCCATTTAACCGCGGGTATAAACGCGGTTTTCGGTCCTAATTTTGCGGTCAACCGCTATCGCGGTTATGGATTTGCGGTTATCCGTTAACCGTAACCGCAGTTATCTAGAAATGCGGTTATTTGCAAAGCCTACTGGTAACAGAACGGGAGATTTCCCGGCTGGAACTCATTTCCTGGCACGTACCAGCCATTTTCCACGGTAGCTTCCGAATCACCAGTAGCAAAAAGTGGAGGGTTTCTGTGATGGAGCAGGTGGTCGGATACCAAGACAGTATTTCAGGCTGGATACCAGCTCAATTCGTCGACTACAGAGATGGTGGCAACATTTTCCAAAAAAAAAACGGTCTATGGTTGCAGACCTGGTATTACTATCCGTGGAGTTCTCCTCTTGTGAGGACATTTATGTCAACGAAGTCTTCGCTTTGTGAATATATGCTCATATCCCTATTGATCCCACCATCATGTGGGGTGACGGTGCAAGTTCTGACGGACGAACAGAAATATTCTTTCTATTTCCTTCTATAGTTTCATACGAGATGATGCGATATCGCTCACATCCTCCCGCGGCCCTAACTCCGTCGGCAGCTTCTCTTATTCGTATTTATGGACTCCGAGGAAACCCCCTTCGGACACCCAGAATCAGACCGAAGTCCTCTGCCTGGGTAGTCAGGTGATTCTACCAAAACCTCAGATGTCGGCTAGAGAAGGTCGAGATATAGGGAAGGGACAGGGACCCTTCTATTTCCGTCGGTAGCCGTACCGGGTTCAGACGACGTCACCGTCCCGCGTTTGACGGCTCCCAAGCGCAGGAGAGGCAAACAAGGAGCCAAGCAAAGCAACATCTGGCGCAAACTAAGCGAGTTCCCGGCACTTCAAAGAGGACCCCTCTACCCATTCACCACACACCACTTTACGAATGGCTTAGAATTCCATTATTTATTAGTTTCATTCGTCCTTCTGTTCTTACAAATATGTACAGTCACAATTGAAAGCTATCCGAGGAGCCGACTTTGATTTACACATTTTCACTTATTTTTCACCTGTTGGGAGACTCTCTTGCTGAACCTTCCACAGGAAACACCCACAAAAAACAGAGTCAAGAACGCACCACTGAACACAAGCAAAAACCAGTTCCGCGCGGGACTCTGCTGCAACTGACGCACGACATCGTGGAGTGTTTCCACGGGCGCCACTTGGGCAGCGTACTCAAACATCTCTATCCGTTTCGAGAGAAGCGCTTTGCACTCCGCGTCCAGCCGATTCGTCTCGAGATTCGACATCAGGCACGACAAGACTGCAAAAGATTTCAGGGTTACGTTTCTAGTAGAGCGATGCAGACGTCAATAATAGAATATCCTCGGGGATGCTCTGCGGATAGATCTTCATGAAGACTTACCATGTCCATGGCCAGGAACCTCCAAGTAGCACCAACGCTGGATATCGCTGCTGCATGCTTTATGGAGCACGGGATCGCTCTGTACATCGGCTTTACCCTCATGGATTAGGCGAGCGACTTCCAACCGACAGTTCTCGCTGTGGATCAGTTTCTCCTGGAACTGCTGCTTCAAACATTCCTCGGGATCGTCGAGATCACAAGGTCTCTCCAACTGTTTGGAAGGAAACGGATTTCGGATAAGGGCCAACTCCGTTTTGCGACTAACGCCCGAGATCGACCACTACAAGATGCCCGAAGTGGTACTCCTCCCCCTCCTCACAGGGGAACGCGAGGATAAAACTTCGGGTCATTCTTACTCACCGCGGTTTTGCAAGCTTTGGCCACGACTGGGTTCAGTTGGGCCCCTTGCCGCATGATGGTCAGGATGATCGGCTCGCACTCGTCACTGAGACGTTTCTTGAGATAATTTTCCCGCAAGCAGCGGATGACGCCGCCCTCCAGCTCGGTCTGCTCGTCCCGATGTCTATCGATCACGTTCAAACAGAACTTCTCAACGTCATGCTTGCAATGTTTTCTCAATTTTGGATTCAGTCGATAATCGTCGTTACGCTCCAGAAGCCGGCTATGGATGAGATTCTTGCAGTTGTCCGAGATTCCTGGTTCACGTCGGTACTCTGCCAGGCAATCAAGAACCTGGGAGGATTCGGATTCGGCACAGAATCTCTTTATAGCACCTTTACACGTTTGAAATAACTTGTAGTCGATGGAGTTGTCGTTTTGCATCTGTTCCTCGCGGCGGAAGACCACGTGATGGCAGGTCGGAGTCAGGCGGTCCCGATGGCTCCGGAGGCATTCCAGCATGCGGCCTTCGCCAGGCTCAACGAAAGGGCAGAATTGCTTCTGGTCGTCCTCGCATGCCGCGTTCAGTTTGGGGTCGAGGTGGATGTTCTCATCCCTGGTGAAGAGTTCCACTTTCAGCTGACGGCGGCACATTGGAGTGATGCGAGGCTTCTCGCGAGCTTTGATGACATCGTCGGCAACGATGGTGCTGAGGCAGGCGACAACTTCGGCTTTCGTCCTCACCTGCGGGGGAATCAGGCTGTTCCTCAAACTCTCAATCGCGAACCTTATGCGCAACGCTTTGGGTATCACGCGAAGGGTTCAACGCAAACCCGGAGAGGCTCCAACTCCTACTCACTTTGCTGCAGTATTTGATTACGTCGGGTTTGCAGGCCTCCTTGAACTTTGCAGTGAAGCGATAATCTTTCAATGAGACCAATTGGAAATGCTCGATTCCAGCTCTGCACATCACGTCGTTCTTGACTTCCAACTCGTTCTTGTTTGTGATCAAACATTGCAATAGGTCACCCTGGTCTATTTCCTTCGATAGAGCGTCTGCGCAAACCTTCTTGAGCACCTGTATCGTAAAATGGAAAAGTCACTCAACACTCGACTTGATCCGGGAGAGGGGGGGGGGGGGGCTAGCGATACGAATATAAAAGCGAGAGCTTCCGGGAAGCTTGTATACCAACCTCCATGCAGAGTCGAAATAGCGGATAGTTCAGTTCGATATGTTCGGCTTGTTCCTCGGTGAGGTTCCCGACCGCCGAGCGGCAGTCCTGTTCGAGTTTCTCAAGGTTCTTCTGTAGACAGCCAATTTCTTGTCCTTTGTCAATATAACGACTGCAGTGGGAAGCCAGATCGTTCATGCATGGCTCCTCGATTTCCGGTTGAAGGTCGACACTGACGGCACGTTGGCGCATGACCCTGCGCACTTCGTACAAACACGGTTTCGAAAGCTGAAGAATATCGTTCTCGACGTCAGCAACGGATGCAGTGACCGATGTACTCGGAACCCCGTCTCACACATCATCATCTCAAAGAAAAATATGATTCTCGCCCTGATCAAAGGATAGTTACCGCGAAATTCTTGTCAGGGTGGTAGGCGTAGCGGTACAGACAGGGCAAAACTATTGGACCTCGTTCAGGGTCCATTTTCTCAGGCGACTGGTGCCATTCAGGCTTGGCATGACAGTTTTTGACAGCTTCCGCGTGACACGCTTCATAAAGCTGAGGATCCAGCCTGCGTTTCCAAAAAATCGAAGCATGATAACTGATTCTGAGTCCAACTTCATCGATTCAGCTTCGTTCGATGAACTCGCTTCCAATGAACGGAAACTTCGTTACGTACTTGAAATCCCTCGCCACGAAATACTGGATCTGTAGCAGCGCGTCCCTGCAGTCCTCGCGCATTTGAACGGAGTCGGCGTGGTCCATGAGGCATGAAAGTACTCTGCCTTTGCCCGGCTTCACATCTTGGCACACGAGATCGACCACGGGCTGACACGCTTCCTGTAGCACAGGGTCGACGCGCCAGTCTTCACCGATGTCTGCAATGAATAAAATCGCAAATCTGTTATGCTGCAGACCCTGAAGCTCACCAGGATCGTCAGAAAAAAACAGTCCATGGGTCTTCTCAGGACATCCCCGAGTATTCTTCGAAAATTCGAGATGGCTCTTGTCGTACACACCTGAAACCTTGAGCATTTTCTCCACCTCCCGACGGCACTGGTCGCTGATCTTTTTCGGGCCTTTCAAATGTTTCATGAGGCAATGCACAGTGCGGCCACCCGCTTCTAGCTTTTTCTGACAGTTGGTAGTGATATCTTGTTCGCAGGCGGCTGCAAGATCCGGAGTCAGTTGATACGACTCCATCAGAAAGTGTCTGTGCACGAGGAGTTCGGCTTTGCACTCCGCCGCAACAGGATAATCTGGAAGTCGGAAAATGTGCGCGATGAGGCACAGCTACAAAAATTACCTCCATCTACTGAGAGGTATGGTATTGATTGTGATACCTCCCATATCTTGAGTCATGGCTCTCAAGTCGTCGGGGTTCTTGTATAACCACATGACCTACCGTTATGGATCGAGTTCTCGAGACAGAGGAGAATTTGCGCGAGCCGGAACTCCCTCCGGTGGGAAGTGTCTTCGCGGCACTTGTATTGCTTGATGTCGTCCTTGCAGGCTCTGGTCAAACCTTTGCTGACTCTATAATCGCGGATGGTCAGCCGCTCACGTTCCAGAAGTTTCTTCGCGCACTTAAAGATAAGGTGGGTCAGATGTCAGTCCATAAACTTCCCAGTGACGTAATGGCCACGCGAGTGGAGCAGAACACAGATCGATGCCCCAGCAGTTGACTTGAGTGCCCCAATTACCTCAGGTGTCATCGTCCTTTCGAGTCGATGTCTCATTAGGCACTTATACACTCGTCCTTCGCCAGACTCGACGTGGGAGCAGAATCTTTCCCGATCGTCCCGGCACGCGAAAAACAAGGGCCGGTCGAGCTGGAAATCCTCGCCTTGGATTTTAGATATCCGCAGAATCTCTTCCTGGCACGTATCCTGAAGATGGTCGGTTTGCTTCTGCAAACACTCAATCGTTGCTCCTTGGCTGTGGGGCTGCTTCGAGTCAGTCGATAACCGGCCGCAGCGGAGCTTTTCGATGTCTGAGTTGCACGCATCGGCGAACCTGTTCGCATTAGAGACATTAGGAGGATTCCTCGCACCATGGTCTGTGATCGACTCCAGCAGCTCATCATCCTCGTTCAGGCCTCTACTCACTTCTGGATCAGTCGGTAGTCGCTGAAGACGACCGTTTCCATTCTGTAGAGAAACATGTGGCAATCATCCGTTGCGTTTTCGGCGTGTTCCAGGAGACAGAGGAGCATGGCCTGTTTCGGAGTGGCACACTCCGGGTACGAGTTCAAAAGTGCCTGACATTTGTTCTGCGCAATTTGTGAGAACTGATCGCTTTGGGTAATGTCCCGCTTATACTGCCACAGCAGGTGATGACATCGTTCAGAAAGTCCGGAATCCTCCAACAACTGAAAAAGAGAATGCTTTTCCTTAAGATCGAACTCGTTTCGGCTTGGGTATTCTCGTCACGACTTCGCGGTCATCCCTCCCCTCTGCCCCCGTTCTAGAGGCTTGATTCTATGATTAATGTTCTATACTCTAGATCCGCATGATGCTCGTTCTCAGAATCACGGTATTTTTAGGGACTTGGTGTCGCAAAGAAGATCAGAATGAAATATTGCTTCACGAACCGGCGGTCACGAGTGAAGCTCCGCCATCCGAATACGGTGGATAACTGATTGTCGGGAACGACGATAAGACGGAAATATACTCCATAGACACCATCAGAATCAACACGGGATGCACTCGAGTGAGCGTTTGGATGTGGAAATCGCAGCCAGTAGATCACTTCGAAATATCATGTGGATGGATAATTGATCCCAATACCATCATGACCGAGATAGATTTCAGTTATCCAAAGACGATTGGAACCCAAAATAACCGAAAACAATTTCCTGATAGGGAGGGACCAAAGTGTGAGGCAAAAGAGAGACCGCGGACAGGCATTCCACGCGGATGTCTCACGAAAAAACGCTGCAACTTTCGCGAGAATCGCCGTGGTCTCAAGCGGAATTCCCCAGGGAGAGGGTCATGAGTTGAAGGCTGTCCGAAGTTTGCTTTTGTCAGACAAATCGCGGTTTTGCGTTCCGTATTCTGACATATTTGATTCTTCCACCTCCACGAGCGATGATGGCTCCGGAGGAAACTCAGAGATGTTCGGAACAGACGTGGATGCTTCACGAAGATCACTATTTCCGTGACGTCGGATTCTTCTCTACTCTTAGAAAGGGATTTTTCCCTCGACCTCAGTGGTCAGTCTGAGCGCGTAGTTGGGTTCAATCCGATTCGATTCTCTGTCGGAACGAATCCCGAGCACGGACATCCGATCGGATGATTACCAAAGCCTGGTTCAAGAGGAACTCCACGAGGACTAGAGAGGGAACGGAGGTCGGCTTTTAGAGGATTCTCGAGACAAAGTACCTGTGTGTCGTCAGGCTCAGAGCCGATATTCCAGGATATTAACAGCGACCGTTGGAAGACCGTGCCTCTCAAGAGGCATATTCGGGATGGTGAACGCGAGATAGTAGCGACCATTCCGCGATATGTAACACAGGAAAACTACCGACATATTCAATCAGAGAAACAGAGGGGATGATACCAAGGACGGAGTGGGAATAACACACGCATCCGAGACACAATGTCCGAATCATGCTGAGATGTGAAGTCTCGGGACATCCACGCGCAGTTCGGAAGGAACCTGGCAACTTCGAGCGCTACCGGTGCGCATTTGACAAGCCCTACACTTTCACTATAGCGCCGCTCCAATGTCAGCTGCTGTTCCTGGATGAAACGACCCACAGAACCCATTGAAATCGTGGGCGCTAATCGAAAGAGCTGGGCTCACAGTCCTTCATCACGATCGGCCACTTGCTATCGCTCCCCCACCTTGTGGTTCTGAACGCAGTTCAGCACAGCAAAGTTGTTCTCCAGGAGTCCCGCTGAACAGATGCGTCTCAAGTCGGCGGCGCATTCCAGACTGTCTGCCAACACAACACTCCGGGGCTTCACGGTCTCGCGGAGACTCTCAGCAGCCCCTATCACTGGAACAATAACGAATAAATGGAAAAAAAACGGCGAAAACCGCCCCAGCCGGAGCTGAGCAGCGCGCCGCCATGTTGCGTCTCTGGCCGAGAAGTAGCAAGAGAACACATAGAAGCTTCATCGTCGCCAGCACAGGCCGGCCGGCCGAGCGGGCGCGATGATCCGACCCGCTCGCAGCCTCTGCCTTCCGCCGGCTCTCCAACAAACTGAGCTCTTACAATACAGACGACTGGACATCTGATATTTTGGGTGGAGCCCGTTGGGGAAACCTCTAACCATCTCGTCGTGATGAGCAGTTAAGACCTTGGCCCCGAGAATAACATGGGAGAGCTTGAAAGACTCCACTGTCCTCTCCGTGAGACGATTCAACCGAGGACTCGCGAGAGAACTCCTTTTTCAAGGCGCCCGACCGCGACGAGAAATAGGAATCGCTTTTTGAGGTTCGCAGCAGCTCATCAATAAACGCTCGACTGGGATTCTGGATTCCCTCCGAAATTCGGCGGAGCCTAAAGAGCCAAAACCCACTTATATGTTTTTTCTTTTATTGAAAGACTCGACCGTACACCTAATCATCATCTTCATCTGAATCCTCGTCCTCATCGCTCTCGAACGAGTCGTCGGGGATGTCGTAGAGGCGAACAACAGGCTTGTTGGGGTCTTTGAGGAAAAGGTATTTGCCGTCAGGCAGCTGGAGGCAGGTATTGATGATATACCGGAGGACTCCCCATGCGTTATCCATATTGAGATTGATCTGATCAGCGAACTCCTTCGGCTTGTACTGCTGAGTTCCAAGGATCGAATGTTTGGACGAGTCCATGACGTGGACCCGGCTGACGTAGCCGAATCGCAGCTGCTGAGAACCCGCCAGGACGGCCTGGACGGTCCACTTGGCCAGTTTGCAGGAGTTGTTCTTGAGCTCGTTGGCGAGCACGGCGCCTCTCTGGGTATCGAGCTTCTGTCTCCAATCAATGTTACCGGAATAGCGGGGATCCCACTCGTTCAAGGCTTTGATGTTGATGAATTGCGTCTCACCGTTTGGCCCCGTCATGACGGCATCGTGCTCGCATCGCACAATCAGACCGATCCCTCCGCCGAGATCAAACTTGCGGTAGCGGTAACCGACGGACGCGTGCTCCGTCTTCGAGTTTCCGAGGTCTTGACAGAATGGGTTCTTGTTCTCAAACGACACTTTCTCTTCGTCGGTTTTCAGAACCTGCTGCGAAAAGTTGTGGTTTATGTACGTCGCTTCGAGCGCCAGATTCCTTGGCGAGTTGATAGAGCTGCCCTCCTCGTGCGGCGGATCGGCGGCGGTTTCGTTGACTGGGATGTGGTCAAACTCGGTGTTCCTCTTGTCCAAGAAGATTATGTCGTTGATCTTGTGGACGACAACGTCCCAAGAGATTACGGACCTCGTCGCGCACATCAGCGTCGAGATGATGGTGTCGATAGCGTAGACTTTTACGTCACTGACGTCAATGCCGTCGACCATGCCATCGATGTGTTTCTGCGAGAAAAAAATCGTCGCGTCAGTAGAGCTCCTTTGGAATGTATCGAGGAAGTGAGGGACAACTGATGAATGAGCTCGATTTCACACCTTGGTGGCCAGAGCTCGGATGACTGGATCATCGGTTGTAGGAACAGCCTGGAACACTCGGTTGATCCTCTGCAGGGGCTTCTCGTTCTTGCAGTTGATGTTCTGATAGCTCTTGTCAAAATACTCCATCGTACCACACCGGTAAACGTCAGTGGGCTCCTCGATGCCTGGCAGCGACAATTTGCTGAGCCTAGGAAAGTCCATTTCCTCGAGAACTTTCCACGTCGGCAAGACCGTCACGGACGCGACTCGATCTTTGATCATGTTCTGATTGCCCTGTCTGTGCTCCAGCTTCTGACGCATCTGCTTCTGCCACTTGCGAACTTGCTGCATGCGCTCACGCTCTCTACCTTTGCCTGCACGCGACAGTACCTGAGGAATCGTACGTTCATTAGTGTCATGAGATATTTTTCGATTCGGTGTCCTATGGGGAACGCTCAATTTGATCCACATCTGCCCAGGGAAGCAATGGCGCTGCGCGACGACCAAAAGGGATGGAACTCACCTGCATCTGTTGCTGCTGCTGCTTCTGTTGACGTTGACGCTGGTTGAGTTTCTGGTTGAGACGATTGAAGCGTCCTCGTTGATACATGGGCTTATGAGTCTTTGATGTGTCAACCAGTTGGAACGACGAATCGTCCTCTTCATGGATGTAGGCATACTGGGATGGCGCATTGGAACCGAACTGTGAGTTGTATTTGTTGACCGCACGGCGATCCTGGTAAGTGTTGCCGGTCCAATCAGCCACCTGCAAACACGATAGAAATGACTCTATACAAACGTACTCTGAAGGTTGAAAACCGTCGCCAGACGGTTCCGGGAACGTCCGACATCGAGACTTCACAAACTTCAGCAAAGTTACATCGACAGAATTCTACCAAGTATTGACAGCGGGTCCTCGACCGGCATTTCGTGACATATGGAGCACGAGCCGAGGATCAGAACAGTACTACTAATGCAGCTCTTGCTGTGATCCCCTGGAGGACGGCTCGTTGTGAACGACTGCTCTTGAGCGAAATCACACTATTTCGATCAGCCTCGAGACCTCACGAACATACCTTCCCAATACGGTCGCTCTTCGAAAATGGTTGGTAAGGCATATCGGCGAACTTCTCCGGAACGAAACACGGACCCCATCCTTGCCGATTCTCGGCGATTTCCGGCAACTCGAATTTCGCCAACGGCTTTCCAGACATTTCGGCTGGTGGTTCACAAAACTACCTGCAGGTTTCAAGAAATGTTGTCGAAACGTGGGGAAACGCTGTGTCCGGCAAAAAGATGGCGGATTGGCTTTTCGAACGCCGCTAACTTGGCGGGCGCTCGCTGAGAAAAAAAATAGTGAGAAGAAAGGGAGCCTGTAGCCGCGACATGGCTGATGCTGATCTCTGCTTGAAACGAGCGAGCACTCTGATTTTCATGATTGCGTTTCCTTCGAATGTTTGCTCGGTAGTACGCTTCAAGAGCACGCGTGGAACGAAAAACGCAGAGAATGACTCGGAACGATTCCGAACTCGGGGCTGTATGATCGGTGGAAGCGGGTGAGTTTATCCTCCGCCGATCATCGGGGCTTTGCCTCATCGCGGCGAAAATGCCGAGAATGTACCAGCAAAAATGCCGGTCCCAGCTGAGGATCATCGTTAGTCAAGAATTATTTGCTATCCCCCCTTCTAGGTTGGGAAGCTGCGACAACGAGGTTCCTCGGGTTCTGATTTCCTATGGGGATCTTTTCCCTAGAGAGTCACGCTCTTCTCATAATCTTAGTCATTGAGTCCTCCGTCGTGTCCCTATATGCGCGAACTTCTGTGAAAGGTTCCGAGACTCCCGGAAGAGCTCTCTAGTAGGCTCAAGCAGCTGCACGGGATTCCAGCTCGACGATGCATTCGGGAGCGCACCCTTCCGACTCCTGCGAAAAACCGGCGGAATTGAAGATCCGCTCTCGATTCGCCTTCCTCTGAGGGAACTCCCATGAGCCCGCGCGGCGAAATTGTCCCGGGGGTTGAACCCATGGTCGCTTATCAGCATGGGTCACAGAATCATGGATTTATTTCGGCAGGAAAGCGAGAACATGAGAAAACCTTTCGTTGCGGCCGCTGCTGGCGCGACTTCTGAATCCCATGCTGGCAAGTTTCGAAATTCTGACTGGGATCAGAACTATGAGTCGAGACTCGCCGTGAGATGATGAACATTCGTCCAGGGCCCTGACCGGTTCGTCGTGCAACTGAATGTGTTTTTTCTGAATCTCTCCCCACAGTTCTGGTCCGGATCATCAAGGAATCTGGTATCTCTTGTCGGTGCTACTTCCAGTCTTCCAAGGACTGACGACGGAGAAGATGCCGAAGGGATGGAAAAACTGCAAACTAAACTCATTACAACAGATCTTTTAAAATATGAGTTCATTACTGACTAGTGTGGGAAAACTGCGCGATACACGACGCTATAACGACTCCCTAACTGCCCGATGTTTAGGTTCGAGATTGAGTGCACGGTCGCGGAGAATACCAATCACCCACAGGCTAGAATGATTGCTTGGCAACGTACGCTCACTCAACTGGACGTTTCCGGAGCTCAGGATCTCCGTTGCCCTCGAATTGATCATTTTCAAGCTCCGGGATAGAATCCTCCTTCCCATGTAGACTTATTCCTCATCATTCGCGCTCGATTCGTTTTGAGACATTCCGCGAATCGTGAATTTTCGTTCGGGTTCACTGTTTCTCTGAATCTGCTTCTGAAAACAGCCCATTTTGAGGTTCTTGGGAACTTAGGACTGTTTTTCCAGTAGAAACGACTCCTCTGTTTTCCGGCTGAACCTCTCAGCCAGCCCTCAGGAGTGTCCGGAATCACCTTTCGGTATCGCTTCAGAAACACTCCCTATCGCCTCGCAAATCTCATTGCGGGCGGTGGGCTTGGGTCTTAAGATGGTTCAGATTTAATTCTGATATGAATTAAGTCCTCTTTTTACCACACAAGAATTTTTCGTTGTCGCGATGAACCCGCGATTGCTAGCTTAGCGTGGCACTCAATTAAGCTAGCAATCGCGGTTAAAAACGACTCCTAGATGATGAGAGGACTCAACATTCCGGATGAAAAGAAAACAAAAAGAAGAAGGAACCATATCATGTAGATATGTATCGAACGAATCTCGGAGAATATAGGGGCAACGGCTCTACTGGGGGGGGGGGGGGGGGAGGGGGTTGGCAAAATGCAATGTAAAACAGATGGCATTGACGACCGGCGCGTAGTCAGGCCGCATCATCATTTCGAGAGACGAGAGAGCTCCGTGATTTTTTGTAAACTCCAGTCAGTGCTCATCTGGAACGACAATTTCGCTCTCGTCAGGAACCGAGGTGTTTCGCGTTAATGGGTGCCCTCTAGCTTTCACGAAGAACAAATGACGATTTCGACTCAACTCAACTCGGATGTCGACTCGATATTGGGCAAGGATGTACTCCGTCCCCCGTCCGCAGCGGAAATCAGATGCTCGTAGAACACGAACAGGAACAATATTTTCTCAATTTTTTTTCGACAGAGTTCAGCTCTGCGACGTCGTTCACAATGATCCGATTCTTGGAGTTTGAGCTTTAGAAGCCAAAAATGCGATACGTTCGATCTATTCCTTGAGTCAGTGCATGCCTACCATAACTTCTCAGGCGATTGGCTGCGTTGCTTGGGAGAATCCGATCGAAACAACCATCCTGAAATTTCAAGCAGGGTACGAGCGATTTTCAAGAAGATATGAGTGACGTGAGTTATATCGCGAATGAGCGGGGGACGAGTGTATACTTCCCCAACGTGACAGTGCCCCCCATCGGTCTCTGATCTCCGAACCTACTTGCCCATCCCGTGAGCTTGTCCGACGTCTCGGAACCCAACACATCATGTAAGCCACCTCCTGATACCAGTCTCCATGAACGCGTTCATCGTTAACGTTAGCGCGCGGTTCAATCGGTTTGAGTTCGATTCGCGCCATATCGGAAGTCGCTTGGCTGAACAACTGTTCTAAATTTAAGTTGTCCCAACACCATACTGATGCGCTCGTGGAAATAGTGATCCCCTCATGTGGGCGTCGCGAGATTCACGGGACGGAATCAGGTCGCCGCGGTCAATCGCGAAATCCGTGAATCGTCATCATCTCTGCTTCGATAAGCACACCACGACAATTTCAGTTTTGCAATAAACGTTCTTTTGACAATCCATCTGGAATGGCCTAGGGTGGAGGGTCCTCCCCTAGGCCACTCCGAAGTCACGTGAACTCCATTCAGTGTCCGATATAATTCTTTGCTGTTCCGGCGGAGTCTTTGGCTACGAAATTCTCGACGTTCGCAATTCTCTGTGCAGACTCGGGGAGCAATGGCTGCCCAACGCTCATTTCGCGTCGGAGCCTTGAGCTGATTAGCTGTAGGCTTCCTGGAGACCTTCTCACCAACATCCACTGGCCAATTCAGAGTCTCAGAGAACAAACCGTGATTTCGACATGAGAACTAGAAACACGTGACACATCCTGTCGCTCGCTGTCTCGTTTATCAGGCAATATGTTAGCATGAATCGGTTCTAAATAGAAGCCTTGTCTGGTGGTCCATAGAGAAGTTGGCTCCGTCGTGAGAGAGCGCGGACTCCAGTACCTGCCGGGGTTTCCGTGCGTCGTGTACCTACTCGAAATTTGGACCTCGAGAGAAATAATTGGACGATCACTCCTACGCATTCCCTCTGGCGACACCACTATCTTGTACTGTTTCCGAAGCTGCGCTGAAGTACGAAGTTCGATAACTGCCAAGTTCATTGTCTGACGAGTTTGATACGATCAGGATTCTGCGGCGAACGAATATCGTTCCAAGCTACGGCTCCGAGAATGAAGATAATACCAGGGCGAAGAGGAACGAAGTTACTACTCTCAAACCCGGCGTAGAAAAAATATAGAAGTTCGAGAGAGTTTGGCATTTCAGGTTGGAGGGAAGGCTTGAGAGGGAAGGGCATTCTAGAGGAAAGTGCTGCGGTGTCTAGTGTCGTGTGGGAAGCAATCGGTTTCAGCGTTTTATCTGTGATTGGGCTCAATCTGTCTTTCCCTAGCGAGTTAGCTCGTTAACTTGAGAAGTCGAATTCACTAGTTCTACACGCTATCAGAATGATATCACCAGCGGAGAGAAGAGCTGCGATGTTGGAGGGGTGCTTCTCCTCGCACACTGTTCTCGACGGGACTCCCAAGTGGAGCCTCGGGAGAGGATGAAAAGAGAATTCGGACAGCTCCCATGGTGACAGAAATACCCGGGAAGACTCTAATAATCATTTAAACTCGCGTCACACCGCGCTCTGGAAATGCCCAGAAATGGAATTAAATAGTGCCAAACCTTGGAACGTCGATATACATTGAGTCTGTATACTTGGGCTCCCGGATGGAGAATAAGACATATGCCTACCTTCGAAAATGCGCCTGTTCGGAACAACAAAAGGTGTAATTTTTGTCAGTCTCCCGACTCCTCCCTCGCGAACCGCGCATGCCTCATATGTCCAATGCCTCGTTGTGAACGCTGAGGCCCTGAGCAATGTCGAGCATCTCCAACCAGCTGCACCGCTCGCGCTCCCGTATCTTTGGAGCGGCTCAAAAAGAAGCGTTCCCGATTTGTCAAAAAGATTCCGGCCGCTTCGGGAATGCCTAGATAGAGGAACTAACAGGTCAGGAAGGGTCCGGAGAATCCCCAACTACGACTGCGGTGCCGAATCGTGCCAACAGCACTTACTGAGTCGGATCCTATGGACTAGGTGCTGGTATCCTTTACATTGCGCTTGAACGAGAGCGATTGGCATCCTTTGATCCTGAAGCTTCTCCTTGACAACATATCGATGAGAATCACAGTCCATGCAAACGGACATACAGACTGCGCGGGTTTCAGCCAGAATTGAGTTGGTCTCGGGTAACCTAATGATGGACAAGCGGGTCTGAGAGCCACAAGCGATCGCTGCACTCCAAAGATGACCACATCTGGAAAGCTAGTTGAATCGTTATGCTCATGACACTGGCGACATCAGATCCTCACATGGAGTCCCAGGACATAGACCCAAAAAAGTAATACCTAGGTTTGCGCGAAGGCGTAAAGGCTTTACATTTAATCCCATGATTAGAGACGCCATATGAGCGGACATGTCCTTGTCCGTCCGCTTTGTCCGCTTTCTAGCTTTTCAGCGCAAATGTCCGTTTTCTTCGCGATCGACAGTAGTCGTTGAGTTCGCAGGCACTTCATGGGAAAGAGAGCGCTGTTCCGAATCCCGAGGGGTGTTGATTCAGCCAGAGAGACAGTTTAGCCGTTCTTCAACTGCGCTTCATAATATAAAGATGATATAATATTTCCGTAGTCAGGGACAAACTCTTATGCTTCCCTCCGGGACCTCGGATCAAATCGAGGGGTGTCGAGTTGACGGGTTGGATGCATCGATAAGTAGATGTGAATGACCAGGACTACGTTAAGAAACTATGGGTTCTGGAAAGGGAGGCTTCATACATCTTGGACTTTGTGCTTTCTGTTGGGGAGCGAAATCATATGCTGTCGGGAGCTCTCGATCTCGGGAAGATCTGGTAATGAAATGATGATTCCGCGGAAACGAGGAGAAGAGCGCTCACTTGAAAATCGGTGCGAAATCAAATCTCCATGCTTGGAAACTCATGGCTTGGTTCGCCAGGTTCTCACCTCTGATCATTGCTCTCCCCTGAGTCGGAAAGAGTCGACTCCAACTGTAATTCACCTGAATTCACATGCTCCACATATATGTTCCGCCTGCTCTGCGAGACGGTTCGTGAGCATTAGTGGATCTTACCGAGCATTTATCGGGCACGGGCTGCTGCCCCACGCGCCACCAACTGCGCGTCTCGGAATCCCCCAATGCTGCCTCCCTTCATTTCAAGAATCTCGAGCGAGTCAAGATCTTCGTGTCTCGTTTCGAAGGCATAGCGGCCAAAATATTGGCCTTCTGGTCGAAATCCATGGATGAGCGGCTATCCATCTTACTTTCGATCAAGAGCCGAATGAGGGCAGACCTCCCCGCCTGATTGGAGCAAATTCTCTCGAATAGCCCCCATTCCACGTGACTCTCGACTCTTCCGTCATGCACTCTCCCGCAATGCCGGAATCGAGAGATTTTTTTTCGGATAATCTGACCTCCTCAGCATCATCAGCATGATGCGAGGTGACATTTTCTAATCGAAATCAGGGAAAGAACATCGTCCGTGAAGAGATTCTCGCTTCACGGTGTCCCTGTCGCCTGGACGGAAGTCAAATATGCTTCACTGTTTCCCTGTCGACAACTTGAAACATTGGAGAATATTCATCGATCGCTCCATCAGCAGCTCTGTCTGTATGAAAACGGAATCGCCCTGCTTCCATACATATAAGACTGCCCGGAATCCCAGCTATTGAAACTCATCGTGTACTGAAAGGGCATGCTCGAATCGCGAAAATAACGGATGTCCGCTTCTGATGTCCGTTTCTGTCTCGGATGTCCGCCGGACACGTGTCCGCTCTTTGCGGAAAAAAATTCCGCTCATATGGCGTCCCTACCCATGATAGATATGTAGCCAGTGTATAGTCACTTCCATATTTTCACTTCCAATCCCAGAAATCCCGGGGGTTTCTGATGTATATTGTATTTTTTCAGACGAAGGATTCCGCCGATATTTTCCGACGAAAAGCTTGTCCAACGACATACTGCTGGAGCTTTCGTCTTCTTCACGAGATACTTTTAAGCTGACTGTCGTGGCAGCTGCGAGCCACGGTGATCATGGTGACAAGGCGGTATACGATAGCAGCTACTGCCAAACGCTCGCGCGAACCATTCGTTTGTAAATTCAGAGCGTTTGTTGTGAGCTCGGTTTCGGTGCCTTTCCCATGTGGCCCAGCAACTTGGGACGGTGGGAACGACAGGATTTTGACGTGTCCCAGCTTCCCAACGCGACAAAGCGCGACTATCTATCCCATTACGTTTTCGCTCAATTGACTTTTTCGATTTTCAGATAAATACCTCTCTCCGTGAGGGGTCCGTCTTTTCCCTAATTCTTCCTTGGCGTACCATTCGAACCTGAAAGGCTATCGAAATTCTCTAAGTGTGTCAATGTGCTCCCAAGGAGTGGGGCATCACGCCATGCACTCCAACTCAAAATCGGAGCCGTGGCCTGGAATTTTTCCCCCTTCTTATCCGGCTGTACCCTTTGTGGAATTCGGCCAGCTTTCAGACCAAGCGGAGAACCGGGGTTCAGCGACTCCGGCGGAACGGAGATTGGGTGAAAAAATCGGCCGCCGCAAACCGGAGATATGTCGACCATTTTCTTCACACGTAACGATTCGATGCGGGAATGGTTCTATTTCATGCCTTCATGCTTTCTTGGCCAGAATAAATGTGGCAACACTGATTCGATCACTTTCGAGCTGATAGGACAGTTGATGCAAAACCCAGGCATCGAGTTTTCAGATGAAACCGAGTCTGGTACTTTGCCGCCAGATCGTTGGAGCGTCAACATTAATATGTTTCGCGACCTGGTCGATGGGGATCGATGCTTGATCAGCGAGATAGGCCATTAACGCATTGTCATCCACTGCATGGGGCCTACCCGGATGCGATGCATCACTAAGGTTCATACGGTGCATTGCGTCTTCGAAATCAGGCGAACCGGTCCCTGATGTCGGCTCCATTCGGGGTCACTACCAGGACACTGGTTACAATTCATGCCGAGCCACCGCGTCTGTCCAGCGTTCCCTGAACTCGAACAGCATTGTGTGACGGATTCCCTTATCAAGGTCCGCCTTTTTCGGATAATTGGCAGAGCTTTAACGTGAGACATTTTGAAGTTGACGCCCCCACGATCTAGCGGCAATTTACCAGACTCGCTTTCATCTCAAAATTCGAGACCTGGGTGCCGCATCGGCGTGCGGACCATTAGTCGGATCAACACGTGCTCGGCTGGAAGCTGACCGAGCTCCGCATATTATGACTATTCTTCCATTCGTCTGCGCCCCCTGGAAGCGGAATTACGAGCGATGAGAGCTGATCGCGCCGAACTTGACCGTCCTGATAGGGCACGGATAGTGGGTTGCTAGTCGCATGTGGCCTACTAGTCGCATCGCTTCGCCCGAACCCATCCGCACTTCCTCGATACGCCATTGTCTGACGATTGGTCAAACAAGTGGCTCCGACCTGTCAAGAAGCTCCACGGCCCACAATCTTTCTGGTCCTCCACTGAGAGGAGAATTTCTCCTCCTCTCATTTTCGTATAATCTCGCGCACATTGTGAGGCCCACGCCGACCGAAAAACTGGAAAAGCTGGCGAATGACTCGTTGGAAGTAAGCCCCTTACGAATGAAGGATAACTCGCTGGCGATGGACCAACAATTACAATCATGAAGGTCAAGACAGGAAGACGCTTCATTGGAACTCTTTCTGGGATGTCGCGAAATAGCCCTGTAAAATGAAGCGAAGCATCTTCGAGTCAGATGAGGGATGAGGCTCAGCGGCACTCACCATGTGAGCGCAGATGATTGAGTTTTCAACGAAACCAAATGCCTCGGACTCGGTTCTTGAACCTTCTAGCTCAAGCGGAGAAGCTCGCTCAATTTTTCGGTGCCGCGTATCCACGCAATCGGCTGCTCGATGCACGAAAGCGGATCCTCGTCCTCACGGAGCTCATTGGGACTTCGCTGGAAAGATGTCCCAACCAGACATCCATGCTAAGCGCCGACGACTCCGCTTGAACATCGACTTTCATGTTTCCAAGTACGACGGAACTCATTTTCTCATGAGATCCTCGCGATATGATGGTAGAATCGGAAGTGCATTAAATATAGTGTCCGCGATACTCAATGAAGATGTGAACGGTGGAAGAGATGCGCAGCCATCAATTCCGTGGGAGAATCAGTCTGTACTGCCCAATCACATTGACAATCAAAGAACTAGTGTGTCAAGCTGGGTCGTGTCCCGCTGACATGATACAAGGCTGGCAACGACTCGGCTTAAAGTGCCGTTTGGAGAGGAGGGGTTTCTCGGCGGTGGAGTTAGTCGAAGGCGAATAGTATGTGTGGATACATAGCAGATTGGGATTCGTCGATGGGCCCACCAGCAGAAAGAGCGGCGTTGAATGAGTATTTGCCAGCAATCGCGAAACAGTCAGCCGCACTACATCTTCTCTTGGAATCAGAGACGGGAGCACTCACGCTGGAAGTGAAACTGTGGAGTTTACAGGACTCTCCGATCTGCACGGAGCCCAACCTCGTTCATGTGTCGCTCAGAGTCTTCGCCGAACCCCTACCTGGATGTGTTGCCCCGATGATTTCATTCAGCTTCTACTTCTGCTTCGAAGACTCGACGTCAGCGGAGGATTATCGCCTCCGAGCAACCACCGCAATTTCTGTGACAGCTGAATTCGGCATTTGTTCAATCGGAACGCCGGTTGCGTAATGACAGGAACAACACCGACAATTTCTAAGCTGGAGTTAAAGGTCACTTCCTGCGTCGATGACATATGTTCAGAGTGGCAGCGACTGACTTGCTCGTTGAAGTTCCATGATGATCGTTCGAGTCGCCCCACCACAAGATTCTTGTGATGTGAATCAACACATCGATACCGCATTACCCAGAATTCCAGCATGTCTCAGAACCTTTCTATTTGCAGTGTTTCGATGCTCGCTCTCGTAATGCTCTCACTACACCACAGTTAAAGACTACTCAGCAGACGTCATATGCGCAACTATCAGCTGCGAATGAAGAGTTAATGAGAGATCCTGCTCGAAAGAATGCGTCAAGGAATTGTGCATCAAGAGGATTCACGAAGGACGAGATTTCCGAGACTCACGCCAGGGTGGTTTTCACCTCCAAGCCTGTTGTGATGAGATTCACTCTAATTCGATCGACCGAGGCCTCGGTTTCCTGATCAAGGGCTTCAGGACACGAAGAGCTCTAGCTCGACCAGGGGCCGGGGTTGAGGCTCAATGATTCGCGGACTCAAATCGTCCGCCGCTCTTTTCCGTGGCATTCTCGCGATCGGATAATATGAGACTGCGTCGCACTGAAACTGGATACTCCGCAGAAGCAGAACCCAGATCGAAACCGACTGAATTCGAGTAATTTTCAGACGGCATTATTGCGGACTCTGGCTGTCGAGCGATTCCCGCGATCGGGCAGGCCTGCCGGTGAGTTCTGCGCGCGGCAACCTACGACAGCCGACAATCCGCGTGTGGAAGACGAAACCGCTAACTTCGAGAGAACGATTCCTTACTAATCCGTGAGATAACCCGTCTGAAATAAACATGAATCTGAATTCAGCGTGGGGGTCTCCAATCGTGAGCAGCCGTCGAGCGAGCTGCTGTCAATGTTGAACTCATCAACATGCAGATCGCGTACATGACGACACACATCAGGCGTACACAGGTCGAATCGGTCGACCAGTGCGGTACTAGAAGACTTCCTGACGTCATACCCGACTTCGATTTATGATGCGCGATTTTAATCACGGAGCTCTCCGATGACAGCCGTCTGATTCAAGTTTGCACGAAATATTTTGTGAGAGGCTGGGGTCCGTCACGCGAGCTCTAAAAACGAGTGCCTCCAGCCTGGGAATCACTGGCTTTACTTATCCGGTTTTGAAATGGGCTCAAGGCTCCCATCATCGTACCGTTCCAGGGAGTCACCGACTTACCACAATATCTTGACAGCCAGAAAGAACAGGGCCGATGAGATCCTCGACCAGCTAGAAGAGAGCGGGTTGAGAGGATTGAGGCCTCATCAGCAACTATAAGTCAGAGCTCCATAGGTTCGTGGGCATGACTCGTCACGAGTAACGTATCATCAAATTTAGCCGCTTGCCTCGTGACCTATCAGTGACGTCAGTGCAGCTATAAGTTGAGAGACAACCCGAAGAAATTGAGAAGAAGGAAGAAATCAGCTCGATGAGGTCATACCGAAGAATGCTGTTGTTAGTTCGGACGTTGGGAGGAGACCGGCAATGGAATCTAATGGGAAGCCAGAAATAAAATGGCTAAAGGCCAGCTCCTCTTTACTCATTACCATTGTTGAGTCGTTCTCCGTTTTCTCAGAAGGAAACTCCCCGAGGCCGATGGGATTGAAGTCGGAAGGGCCTCATATGGTTAGGAGCTGGCTTGAAGTCACCATTCGCTTGCCGACCTTTTGAGCTCTTCAATACAATGGAGTCGCATGAGATGTACTAGAATCGATCGAATGAGGATACCTCAGCAGCTTTCCGTGGTATCTGAGGAGAGACTGGGGGTAGAATGATCAAGCAATCGCGTTCTCTTCTGTTCAGACCACTGTCCCATCGAGTTTGCTGTTGTATCGAAGAGTCATCCAACTTGAACATGTGTGACGTGTGAACGATGTCCGAACTCAATGAGGAATCTCTTCACGGCCGATCGGTGATTCCCAGATGTTTGCCGTCCAGAAAAAAAAACACGGCATTTCTGATCCAGCCAATTTTAGCGAAAACCGTCGGGACTGTGGAGAATGAACTCCCTCTAATTCAGAAAGATCTTTCGCAATCGATGTCCCAACAGCAGCACCGAAGTTGCGTAATTAATTCCATCGATAACAAGCATACGGCTTATTTTGATCGCGATTTTGACCGCGATTTTCCCTCCCGCAAAGTGTTCTTCAACTTAAAGGAGTCTTTCCACGTGTCAGGAAGGAATCAGAAAATCAAGTTCGTCCCCTCGCACCGACGAGCCGCCTCCGGATTGTGATGAAAGAACGAAGGATCTTCTTCCATATCCATCCAGGATTTCCCACGTGATTCTAGGGGCCTCCCTCGAAACATCAAATCTCCGAACTATTCTCTTGATGTCGATAGCACGGGTCAGTTGGACCGGGTGGACCCTCCATCTCGAGCTTCACTCTTCCCAAGCTTTGAAAAAAGACTTGAGGGTTGGATCGTGGAAGAGATTCATGATCTCGTGGGGAGATTTTCCCAAAGCAGAACCGTGATTCCAGAATTAGGCTGAAGTTGAAGGGAGCGCCTGTGATAAGCTCCGGCAGAGGCTCGTTGTGCTGATTGCGCAACGCTTCGGAGTTCACTCATTATTCCGAAACAGGAGTCAGACGCTCGAGATGTCTCTTGCCCGAATCAGAATTGCCACTCAGGAACGAAGATCCTCTTCTTAGTCTAGCGAGATAAGAGGGAGTCGGAGGATACGGTGGAATGCGAGGGGAAACCACTCGCAATTTGCGGGAGTGCCTGATCGCATTCTCAAAAAAAAACTGGAAAAATAAAGATGGCTCCATCCCGATGTCCACCACTGTGTTTGCTCCCATTCTACCGCAGCACAGCGATGTGTCCTTGCTCGAAATACGGCGATACGAATATGGGAACCGGAATCCGAACGTAACATTGAAAACGTAGATCGGAGTTAAGCATCGCGGTGGAATAAAGATCTCGATCAGGTGTTACAGAGGAGACAGCGTCCAGACACTTCAGAAACTCCTCCGGATCTCTACAAGCCGAATGTGAGCGTCACTTTGTGAGCTCACGGAAGTGCGTCGGCTCACATCGCACCGTCGTGTGTGGAGCTCTTGCATTGATCCACGGGAGGAGTGCATCAGAGGTGGATGGTCGGGCTTTGAGATCCTTGAGATTCCTATTAACAACTTCCCTGTGAACCATTATTGGAACTCGAGAACTGAAGCAGCGGCGCGGACAGAACCATTTGAGCTTGGTTCAGTGAGCCGGCCTGGAAGATATGCTATCGACTTGGAAAGTGAACTATTTTCTATTCAGTGAGACAAAATTCACCGACGGACGTGAACGATCTAGTTTGAAGATAGAAGTTGGCAGCCTTGACAACTGGAGAGCTTCTTCAGCACATTGAGTCAGATAGACCAGCGTTCAATCGCATATACTAAACACACAAACTACCTCTACATAGCGATAGAACAATCCATGGAACACGAAAGTTAGATTCAGCTCAGATCAGTTTGAAGTTGAATATCTGCGATCCATTCAGTGGCTCGTACCGCGCAAAAAAAACAGCGTCGAGCTCTCTGGATGCAGTCCGTCAATGAAACTTCCTGGATGCGGATGCTGGCCTCAGATAAGACTTTTTTTCCCACCTGGTGTGACACTCCACGATTCTGAAATCAGTTTCTGGTTTCGAATTTGCCCAAGTTCGATAGAGATCTTAGAGGCAACTCTCTTGATCTTCAAGTCTCCTTGAACACCAAGAGCAGCCGAGCCGGAGCGGCGTTCCAGACTCGATATTCTGTACGAAGTTCGTGATACAAAAGTCACCCGCGCTCAGCTTATCTCCGTATCGGAAGATACAGAGGGTGTCGCAGGAAATGGACCGGGACCGGGGTTCAGCTGACTAAAACTGTTTCTCCCTGTTCTCTCCGGTCTTCGAGATCAAGATGTATCGAGTTAATCGATGACGAGTATAGCACGACTGGGTGACTACTGAGTGGGAGATCTGGAGAGCTCTGGAACACTGTACGATAATCAGGGTGCCGGAGATTCTGACATCCCCTTCAGAGAGAGTTTGTACCTGCCGGGAATCGTCCTCCGCGCAATGAAAGCTCAGCAATCAAACTTATGCGCTTTATCTTGATCTCTTGAGGAATCTTTCTCTACCGCGCATGGGTAGAGATCAATCATACCTGATCTACAACTCAGAGTTGGTCCACCAATTAACGGCAGGAAATTTCGCACGGTCATCAGAGGTAGTTTTCTGGGAGCGGAATTCATTTCTATTTAGTCGGCTCTTACTCCTGTTCTGATCTGCCTTGTATGTAGCTGCGCTTTACAAGTCAGAACGGAGGGTTGAAGCAGAATTTATCAGAGCCGTTCTGATTTCAAAGAACTTAACGTACTAAGGAAAACATTCAGGACCTCGTGGGAACAGAAAACGAGATGAAGAATGATTTGTTGAAAGGATCTTGTTATGATTTCCATGGATATGTTATTCTCGATTAACTTTCTGAGATACTCGAATGATATTGCAGAAGTCACTTGAAGATCTTCAGGCCATTGATAAATATCCGCGCCTAAGCGCACTATGGGAACAGTTCCTGGATCATGCAATCAGGATGAAGTTTACAATGATTCGCGATGCGAGGGCTGCGTTCTTTCTTCTCCTTTGTACAAATCTATTAGTGAAGTTTTCGTTTAAATTAGCCTAGCAATTGTTTTCTACATCGGTTTCTCGTGGACCGTACTTCAAACTGAAGTGATCGCAGCCCTGGTCGCGGAACACTGCATAGATGTGGGTAACTTCCACCCTCCTGATCTGGAGTCCTGGGAGGGACTCTTCCAAAGCCTCAGCTGCCTTGGAGCCGATGAGGGACCTCTTCGCGGTGACCGACCGCAGGGACGGGCAGACCTTGATCAAACTCTCAATCCCACTGTCCGAGACGTTCGTTCCGCACAGACAGATGATTTCCAAGCGCTCGAACCCGAGTCCGCTCTGCACCAGCTGATAGATCCAGACATCTCGAAGCCCTGTTTGGCCAAGGTAGAGCTCCCGGAGCTTGGGAGCATACTTGGCGATCGTGATGAGATCATCCTCGTTGAGCACGGTTCCTTCCAGATCCAGAACTTCCAAACTCGGGAAGTTGTTGAGCACACTCTTGAGGAAGGAGCCCGATTTCGTTTGGGGCGCACCCTCCAAATAGAGCTCCTTCAGGTTTTTCAGCTTGGGCCAGTATGCCTCAGGCGATATCTTGCCGTTCTGACAGTAAATCGCGCGGCCGACATCGAGAACACGGAGCTTGTCCATTTTGGATTCGTCCATGTTCGCGAAGAATGATTTCGGGTCGAATCTCGAGTTCCGCAACGAGAGCCGCTCGATGTTTGCCGGGAAATCCCTGAGGCGAGCTCGGCGGTTCTTGTCCTTGGGCAGAAGGTTCAGGCTCTGGAGAGCCAGAGTTGTCATCGATGGGCAGCTGGACTTGAGCTGCTTGATTCGTTTGGAGTCCACTATCTCGGTGGCGGCTGTGTGCGTCCCCTGTAGGGCGAGCTCTTGGGTTGGATCTATGTGCTTGGCTTTAGCGGTCGACTTCAAGATCTTCTTGAGAAGACCGGGAGTCACCTCGATGCGGATTTCCCTCTGATGGGACAGGGCAGACGTGTTTTCTTGGGAGTTGAGCACGGTCTGCGGAAGAAGAGAATCTTGAGCGAATGAAAGCCAGAACTAGGCTTCGGGATGGAAAATCAGTTCCATATCAAGCAACAATCAACTGAGAGGATGATTGGGTGCCAGCACCATCGTCGCCTCGCGGACCCCGAGGAAGAGAGGCGACATTTTGTTCAGAGGTAAGAGAATCGACCCCGGATGAAAACAAGAATTACTTGGCGCCATCGTTAAACTATCGTTAAACCTTCCGGAGAGGAGAAAACAGATTCTGCTCAACTGAGCTTCGGGTGTCCTCGATGTGAGTGAGGATTGTTTCAACCCCACAAGGAAATCGGATGGGGCCTACACCCCCGACGAAAATATTGGAGAATCTAGAAGGGAAGCGCTTACCATCGGAATCGAATTGCTGTTGCCGTTATTCTTGTTGTTGTTGTTGCAGCTGTGGCAGTTGTTGATAGTGTTGTTGTTGGCAACAGCATCCTCGTATAAAGGCGCAGGGAGGTCCCTGGATTTCTTCGGTGAGTAACTGAGAACCTTCACGTCGGACATCTTCCTATCTCCCTTAGCGTGATCGATCATGATCTTGATCGAGCTCAGGATATCCATCTTGAACATGAGTGGTGGATCTCAGGCGTGAAGTGTGGCCGTGGTGAAGCGTTCGTCAAGACACGGTAGGTAGCTCGACGTTCGGCGAGAGAACGACTAACACTCCTCGCACGACGAAGCTCGACACAATTCTCGCGAGTAACTTGAGCACAGAACTTGAGAGTACAGAAACGTCAGAGTTTCGTTCCGCAATGGTGCTGGCTCCGGTTGCGCCAGCTTTTAAACTCCTTCCACCGTACCAGAAATTCGCTCTCTCTCTCAACTCCGGGCGAGGGATCTCAGTTTGCAGAGAGGAGCCCTTCCAGTGCTCCGTCCTATCGTAACGAAGAGTCATGCACTGCGGCTGCAGTGATGGACCGTCGGCAACTCAGTGCCAAACAGCCGCGGTAGAATGGGTCTCTGGAAATGTTTCGCGGTATCCGAGCCTCTCCGCGTATTCGCCGAAATCGGAGGGAGAGGAACTTTCGATAGTCTGAACTTTTCCAAAGAGAGACGAATCCAGAAACCAAATGATAGCGTAAGGGCTGGCCCGATGAAGAGCGAAGGAGAGACTATGGGACAGGTTCGCGAATACCATCACTGTCGTCCGCTTTGTCAGCAAAACACGTCGGAGAATCTCCAGAGGATGGGGAGCCGTGTGCTTAAACGAGAAGGTCTTCGATTTTTCCGCTCGTGGCGTGATTGGGGCTCCGTCGGGCTTTGCGAAAACCTGAGACTTGCGCGGGTACAAAGATTTCTGCCGCTGCGTAAGTTGTGAAGTCGCCCTCTTCGAGCTCGGAGTGATTTGGAGCCATAAACCATATCCAGTTGATTCGGGATCGATCTGTAATTTCTCACGAGCAGCGACCTCACGGTCCTCATGGAGGCAGCCCAAGATGCTGCGAAATCTAACGATTCGCTCTCCAGGACATATCTCTTGATTTTCGAATGTTTTTCCTCAAAGATCATATCCGTTCTCGATATCACATTTGTGGACACGTGAGGCAACTCGGAGCCTTCTTCATTTCATTACCAAGAGTTGATGGGAATCTTTTCGGATACTAGAGATGAGCCGTTAGGACCGCTTCTCCAGTTTTGTGGCGGTTCCACTCCCCCCCTCCCCCCCACCCCATATCTGCGTCTGGGGGCCGAGGACTTGGCCCTTGGTCGCCATCTTGTATGGCATCCGTGCTCTTCAGCGCGCTATCACTCCCGAGCCTGACTCGGAGCCTTGGATTCGCGGAGCTCTGCCTGGTCTCCGATCTGAAGCGGGACACGAGATGGCTGTGACGTTACAATCGGTTCGGCGATGTCAAACCTTCGAGACCACACATCTTTCTGCGGTGCCATTTCGTTCCCGACTTGGGGGACAACAAGAGTTGCGCGCCGGAACGACGTCCGACAGACTCTCATATCTCGAGAAACGGTTTCCGTTCCGTCAAACACAAACGTGGTTGTTTTTTTCAGAGGACCCGGCACATCCCGAAGGTGAGTTTTGCGCGGTAATTTCGGAGGAAATATTCCGCCGAGGTGGGGAATTCGGCGAAGAGCGAGAACGACAATTTACGCTTCTAGGACTTGCGCTTCTTGGTCTCCCGAGGCGAGGACTTGGAATTTTTCTCCACTGTCAGCGGGATCTGTTTGTGTCATCCAGAAGACTTTTCCTTTTGTTAGCTTTCCGAACACGTGTATATTGACTCGGACTTCGCATTTCTCGCCTTCGACGATGAATGCGTCGAACTCATCGTCAATAAGTGACGCGCCCATGATGTCACAGCAGGACGAACAAATATTCTGTTATCTCCTCGAGCCGTCGTATCAGAAAAGAACGCTGGGTTCGACACGAGCGGTGTTCGTTTCTCCAGAGTGGAAATGATGAATTAATCAATCCATTTCTCATCGCCGAATCCGGAACCGATTGATCGGCGTCGAGGCAACCTGGTGACGAAAGGAGTTCGCCGGAAATGAGAGCGACAGCGGGAAAACAGACATCTCGCAAGAGGTCTGGAGCGGGAACCCTGTATCCATCGATAACACAAGAATGGACTTTGGTTTTTGGTGAATCCATTCTGATCTGCGCTGCGCAGAACATAAGTCTGCGTGGATCTTCGCGGTGAAGTCCAGCTCACTAACAGCACTCGGCGTGGCTCACGACGGCAGGTAATTTCGGATGACATCACGAATTTATGAAGGACATTGCTCTCAGGAGTGAAAATTTGTCGGCTGCGCATCATCCCTCGGCTGGCACCGGTTCTTCAACTCGCGAGTAGACCGACACGGGGAAGGCAAAAGTTGAATGAGTTTTCTCTCATTCTGAAATCGTGTGCGGCCTTGCCAGAAGATTAAGCCTGGTCTCTTTCTCGTCACAGCTCCTCGTGTCAGGCAGGGAACTCCTTCCCACTGGCTCGAGCTCTTGGGGTTTTCAGTCGCCTCGCTCAATTTTTGGATGTGATCTGTAGCAATCGTCGCTGCCGGAATGTAGGATCAGACGTCCTGCTTCGGGAGTGACGGGATTTTCATCCACAGGATTGACAAATGAAGAAGATCACCGAACAGGAAGCAAAGGAGGTTCACCTGTGACACAGCGAATTGAAATCTGTTGAATTCATGACTAGAACCTCGGACGAAGGAGCGAATTCCATTCACGATTCCGGGTTGGAGGATTGGAAATAGGTTCTTCGACTCTAATGGGAACAAGGATATCATGAAATGACAACCTCTTCCACACTTGATCGTGGCATGAGCTGCATCTGCATACAGTGGCCGTCAGGGTCGACCGCCCGAGCAGGGAAACATACTCTCTGTCAATATGGCGTCGCTCACGCTGTTCAAACAAAAATCTCTCCGCTGAATTGAATATTCGAAGTATGTTTTCGTTCCGGGAACTGTGAACTTTGGTACTAAGCGTTCCAAAAAGCCAGCCCGTGGAAAATCTCACTTATTTAAGAGTGAGAAGGTCGAAGAAGTTCCGAATCTCAAAGTCCAGGAGAATAATTCCGGCGAGCGCCGATTGGAGTGACTGTGCGTCCCTAGCGGGAAGCCAAGCAGGCTGAAGCTTCCCGAGTCCCTCGGTCAACCGTATTCGTGTTCTCCAGCTCGAAGCGCGATTGGAGTGAGCTGTCGCGATCAGAAACTGTTTCCGCCCCACAATGGAAGCAGCTGTTTTCCAGGGAAATCTCTGAATTCACGAAGGGAAGACTGTCATGAAGTCCTGCCTCCCAAATCCTTTCAGTAGAGTTTCGAAGAGCCTTGCATGGAGCTAGCTAAAGTAGACTTCCGAATCGTCCCCGCGTCGCCCAGAGTTTCCGAGAGGTAGACTGTGCTCCGATGATCCGATCAACGAAGCTTCTGTAATCTCGGATAGTGTGTCCGACAGCAGACAGCATCCAGGCGAGGATCGGAGCTTCGAAATTTGCAGACGTTCCCAGCCAGGCGACCACGCGAAACCGTCAAGGATCACTCGGATTGTGTCGAATCTCTGAAGTTTCTGAAAGATCTGTCAGAGTATGGCACGAGAATATTTTCGGTCTCGAAGGCGAACGACGTCCTCGGTACCACATGATTGATAGTCTGGCAGCAGGGTAGGTGAGTGACTGTCAAAAACTCAATCGAGGAGTTTGTGGTGTTGGACGAGCTCATTTGTTCCCTGGACGCGCGCTCCCCGAGCTCAGGCGGCGTCCATCTTTCGGTCAGCTTCAGAATCCTCGGAGCTCAAACGCCTTCATTGGAAGAGCCATAACCTCAATGGCGAGGCTACCTGATTTATGGGCGATCGATTTGAAGACTGAGATTTGCAATTGTTCGAAGGTGAAAGCCTTCAGCTCGAACGACCTGCCCACGTCCCAAGTGCATGATGCGTACATTTCTGTTCTGAATCTGCGTGAGACAATCATTCGTGCTCATCGCAGTCGCCCCTCTTGCTCCTCTCCTGATTCCTTCAAGCCAACGCGAGGCCTGTTTCTCGAGCACTCTCCAATTGTTGGGTACATCACAATCGATAGCCCGATTCGAGATGCTCGGAAGAAGTGACCGGTAGCCCGACGAATAGAAATATCACGGCAGGTCCTTGTTCTTTCTCGTTTCCTTCGTCCCACTGCACGGTCATATGATTTCCATATACTGGTCCACGTGCTGATCGGTGGGATTGGCTCCTACGACTTACGCCACCAGCTCGCTTCCCATTTTTTTGCTCGGGGGAGACAGAGCTAGACGGAAACCAACTCTCAATGTCCTAACGGCTGGAGATGCTCTCCTCCGGGATCGAAGACAAAGCGCTTCCTCCGCTCGGAATGTACAGCGTCCTTGAGAAAGCCCAGCGTTCTCTCAAACGTTGGCGAACTTGACTGATCTACACAGACTCGTTTGTTGAACTGCTCTGGTTGATTCAAACTTGATTTCGTGATTCCAAGGGGAACTAGTCGGATCCAAGTGTGAGTTGTCGATGCTGTTCGTTCCTCATTATCGCTTGTCGGACATCAGCCCGCGGAGCCGTGAGGGGCACCGTAAACAATCGAAACCGGATCAAAAGTTCAACGTTGGAGGCAAACGGCCTGATGTCTGGTCGGTGTTCCCCGCGCAGGATGCGTGGGCCCTTGAAAGCTCTGTCTCCAATGATCATTCCGTTCCATCGTTCCAGTCCGGAAACCCAAGCCACTGCCAGTTCCGTTGTAAATGTACTCCTCTCTCGCTCGTGTAGGACTGAATAGAAAAATCAACACGAGATCTCGTTCCGACTCCATCCGACTCATCCGGTCGATTTCTCTCCGATCCTATGCAGAGCGAGCGAGCGCCATAGGGAAGTGACGCACGCGCCGAGTATCTCATCCGAATCTATTCAGACATCGACTCAGATAGTGGAAACACGGATAGGAGAAAATAACTAGACCTTGTCACATGGACGGAGGTTGAGAGTTGTTTTTTTTTCGAGCGGCTTGAATCTGATGGATCAAGCCGAAGCTCAGCGCAGAGGCAAATGTTTGAACCTTATGATCCGTTTCCGGGTGTCGCGTCCACAATCTTCTCCTGTTTCAGTACCTTTGGCTTGATGTCTGCTCGGCTGATTGGGGCGAGTGTTTCAGTGGCCAAGTTCGCTTGGTGTCGCGGCATCACTCCAAGCCGTTCTGCATACGGCCGGAGTGGGCCGGTTCAACCGAGAGCCAGGCACGATTCACTTCCTTTTCCTCCTTAGAAGCGTGTCTTCTGTGCTTTGTGCCACAGCTCGGCAAAATATCTCCGACATCAGCACTCACAGCTGCCGCAAGTGGCGACAAACGATGCCGTGGAGCGCAGTTTGGCGGCCTGAGGTTCAGTGACTCGAGTCGCATTCCTGAACTTTTCAGGTCCGGTCTCGATATCCTCTACATCTCCTGAGGCACGACGCGAAGTCCGACGTTCGATACCTCATGGTGTCCGAGTGTCCTTTGCTGTGTTTCCCTCTGGTTTGTTTTTCCGTTTTCGGATCGAGCTGCGGGTGAGAATAGCGGCGACGCCTTTCTGCGTATTCGGGATAGACAATCTGATTTTCTGGATTTCGAGTTTGAGCTTTCCTCATTCCGAGAACTCGGATCGCAACTGATCCAGGAGCGTGAGGTGTTTATGCGAAGGGTTCGTCTCACGTCCTATCCGTCGGTTCAGTTGAGGTGCGAGTTTCTTAGATGTCGCCACGCTTTGACCTTTTCAAATTAACTAGACTTCTCAATCTGTGAACCGAGCGGAAAACCATAAACATCCGATAAGGGGACGGGGAACGTTTGCAGAAAAATTTGCCCGACGCTACGTTGCCGTCTGGGAGCTCTATGCGCGTCGATTCTCGATCAGATGAACTTTTCGAGCTTTCGCGAATCTTCGCAGTGACTCGATGCGTAACGCGGCGAAGGCGCGGCCTCCCGCCCGCGACAGGCACGGACGCAGCGAAATGAGACAATGTTCCTGTCATTTCCGGCGGAACGTAACACGAGAGGATGACGTTAGCGACAAAAGCCCAGTCTCATTGAAACGCGAATCTCAGCGAATCGTTTGACCTCTTCCACAGTCAATGAGTGCGTGTGTGAATCGTGAACGTGAATCTCAACGGTCATTCAATCGCCCAGCGCAAAGTTAGATCGCATCCTATCTCAGCTCCATTCGTTCCGCAAATCGTCTGATATGACGTGTGGCACGCGCGAGCTGAGTCAACTCGAACGAAACGAGCAACGCAGAGATGGAATAAGACGTCCCTAGCACGAACTTTTGTTCCGTAAACGGCTAATCCTGCCAATTCGTAATATCGGTTCACGTGAACGCGCATGAGCTAATTAGAGCTCATCGAGGTGGGAGGAGAATAGAACTTATCACTGAGCGATCCCAACGAGATCCTCGGGGCCTGCGTCACATATGGCTCATCGTGCTCGCAGGATGTCGTAATCCGACGTAGTTTTTCAGTTCATTGATCAATCACAATCCCCGTAAACCATTTTTTCCGTGGTTTTCATGCTCTAACTACTATTTGGCGAATTCCCCTACGTATCGTCGTCCTACTCTGGCGAACACGACCGTCCGGCAAGAGCGAGCGGGGGAAATTTCGCAATTATTTGGACTTTGAACTCCATACACGGGATCGCTAATTGTCACCTCGGGAACTTCGTGAAAGCCTTCACCCTGTGCTCTCGGGACCAGAACCAACTGAATTCGATCAAGAACAGTGCCATGACTCGAAGCGCTTCAATTAAGCCGGCGTTCAGCTTACACAAAATCTGCCTTCAGTGTTCAGCAATAAGATTTGTCCCAACCAGCCGAGTTCAGAGCTCCCGGGAAAGGCGACGAGGGTTTCTCTTTTGAGGCACAGGGCATTTCGATGGGTACTCCTGGTTCGATGGCGCATCCATTCCATTATTTTCGGAGCTAGCAAGTTCGCAGCATTAGCGGAGCGATTCCAGCTGAACCAAGAGTCGACAAGCTACAGAGCTCAGGTGGGTCATCTAACAACTGGGTTGTTCCGAGTTTCCTCTCCCCTTCAACCAAGGAGTCGGGAATCGCAATCAACCAGAATCAATTCGTCAGATGATTCCTCCCTAGAAGTGCGACGAGCTCGACGAGGGAGCTCTCGCGCCTCCGAAGGCTACGAGAGACGATCGCACGAAGCTCTGTCGGGAGTCGACGGTCCTGGAAAACACCGAACTCGACCTTTCGCCTCCGGCCTTCGCAGCGGACGATATTTGAAAAATCGTTGTGGGACTTCTTTTTGGCAGAGAGAGAGATTGACGGAAATTTTGAGTTTGCGAGCTTGACCACCTTCCTCGTTCGAAATATATTCGGTCGTCGAGACTCTTGGTGTAGCCACGAGTCGGTTCCGCTACTCGTATCTGACCGCCTTGCCAACGGGAATAGGTGACCCTCGATACAGATTACCTCCTGCCGGCGGAGTTTCCGATTGCACTTGACGGGCTCCCAATGCCGCTCCCGTCAAGGGAGACGACAACGCGGTGTTCGTTATCTCAGCGGTTTCCCGACTCAACGGTTTCATCGAGGATCGATAATCTCCCGAACTCGAAGGGCCCATATCTTCCTTTTGTTGACACAGGAGGCGTGCGCTCTGGACTTTCCCCTCTTCGAACAGGATCTCGGAGCTAGCGGAGTTTCTCTCCCGGGCATTCTAGGAACTGTCCACGGTGCAGTTCCGACCTCAGCGAATAAATACACAGATGGACGTTTTCTGATCTCGCTAAATATTCTTTCCGTCTACTTCTTCAATTCATCGTCAGCTTACTAACTAAACAATTCTGAACTTTGTTGCGGAACCAGCAGCCTTCTCAAAGAACGTTTCCGAACACGAGCGAGACGTCAACACCTATCTCGTAGACGCTGGATTCGTTCCACAGAAAACCCTAATAGGTCATTACTATTCTCCGCAAAGCATCAAGGTTTGCGTAACTCCTTTGAGCGGTCGATACAGGTGTCAGTTGGATGAGAAGGAGAGTGGAATGGATATTGAAGGAGCGGGGAAGAGAGATGCGCATGCGTGATCGATCCACAGCACATCATCGTAGTGATTAGTCGATATAACTATACATCATCTCAGTTTCGAGCCCAACCGACTCAAGTTCACGGAGCCAGGAGCAGCGTTCGCCACGAAGTTCAGCGAGCCAAAAGATAACGGCCGTCAAGTAGTTCCTTTTTCGGATCCGATCATCAAATGGATCCTAATCAGACGATCCATTGTATAGAAACTCCCTTGAGCTCGGATTTGAAATGGAGAGGAGCATGAGATCCCGAGTTCTGTCGCGGGGGCTGATGGATCAAGGTCTGAGAGCACTTCTCCAGCATTCGCCCGAAAACGACGGGAACCAACTGAAACATCCTGTATTTCGCTGGATCTTGTGCTCGAGCGCGCCATGATTTTCCCGCGACTGATATGCCTCTTAACAGAAACTTCACATCATTCGTTCATGTTTTGGAAGACGCTATCGTGAAATTTGGCGTCCATTCGGTGCGATAATCAACGCACTGATTACGCATCGTCCGTCGAACGCCGAGGTCGCCCATCTCACAGCAAATACGGTACTCGGCGACTTGTCTTCATCGAAAGTACCATTCCACGCCATGCAAAATCTGTTACCTCGAAGACGAATAGGTCTTCTGTGGATCCCGTCCGGTGATTCTCCCAAGACGCAATCACGTCTGCTCTGCGTGGTTTCCCCAGAGGACAGCATAAACGTGCGAGTACTTCGGAACCAGAAAGCCCCGACTCAGAGAAAGCCTTTGGGCTCATCGAGGGGTCCGATTCAGGGTGGACATCCATGGAGCTTCGGATATCCCTCTAAATCGGTTTTGGCTCCGAAAGTCCCACGAACGCTGAATCATGACGTCGAAGGGTCCTCGCACGCCATAGACGTGTGAGGGAGCCTCGGCCTGCGTCTCGAAACGATTTCCTGATCAGGCCAGGTGGCACTGTTTCTCCGGAAACGATCGCCTCTGGAAACAGGTCCAAAGAGATCTCAAAATGACGTTTTTCTGTTCACGACGCGAGAGACGGATTTCGGGTGAGGCTCATGTGAAAGTGATTCTGCTGGCCTTGGTCCTGATCTCCTCGAAGGGTAGCTTTGGAGTGACTGCTCTAGACGGAATGGAAGGTCAACCTTGGAGTACAATCGTTACACAAGCTGCTACACCCAAACGTTCGCTTCCTGTTTTTCGAAAGTCACCAACGAACACCGACTCGGTGATGTGGCGAGTCATGAGGGCTGAGTCGGATATCGAATGACTGACGCATCAACTGCACCGCTGGTTGACCGTATCAACCGAAAACACACTTGAGAGCGACGACAGTGTTGACGATAAATCGCTAGAGAGCTTCCCTCTAGTGCCTTTAGAGGAGACATCTTAGTCTTTTGTGTGAGTAAACAAAGTCCTGCAGGTCAAAGTCTCGGGGCACTCGATGCTTGGAACCTGTTTCCATTCCGATGCAAAAGTTTTCATCGAAAGTTCCACGACCGTTTCAGAACGGTCAGGCCCACTGATGCTCGAAGCTGGAGCCATGCGGTCAATAAAGGGCCATCGCAGGTTCTCGGGAAGCCAGGGGGCACTTTCCCGGGCCACGACACAGGAAAAGAATCAAAAACAAATCAAAAACTAAGGAATGAAAATCAAAACTAAGAATCGACAGAGTTAAGGCCAGAACAAGATCGGGCTCGGATTGTTTCATATGCATAGACCTGGTGTTTTGATGTTCAGGAAGGAGGAGTTTTGACTCACTCCAAATCGAGAAGATTCTCATTTGACACTTCATAGAACTGGATGATCATGAAACTGGACCATCAGGAAACTTGATGGTACTCCGGGAGTCCGAATTGAGCCCACCCTGTCGCTGTCTCCAGCGGCTATAGAGGGGAGGGGGTTAGCTCTTTCTTGAAAAAGTTCTGACACAACCCATATGTTGTCGAAATCCTATGCAGCGTCTCGGGAGAGACTTGAATCGGGCGCTGGTCCGTTTCAGTGAAGCTCCTGCAATCATATTCCCAGAATATCGGAGCCGCCGGCGGTTTTAGGAATATATCGAAGCCTGATATCATGCAAATGAACGGAAGCATGATATTGTGAATGAATGCGATGCCATCGTAGGCGGAGAGTCTGTCCGTTTTCTTCTCCGTGTGATGCCATAGTTCTGGAGCGGTGCCAATGATAAGTCTTCCCGGAATGGCTCACGAAATAACCAGATTCGAGATGGCGGAAGCTCTTCAATTTTTCCGTCTGGTCGGTCGTGTTCAGTTTTTGTCAATTTCAGTCGTGTACGCGGAATCTCGGGAAAGGCGAGAGTGCTGCCGAGTGAGTCCTGAGTGTCGAATTTCTCAACCAAGCCGAAACCGAAAGCCTACGGATCGATATTCTGGAATGCTCCCGCAGTCTCGACCAGGCGTGTCATCTGGTTTTATGGAAGTGTTGTTCGCCGTGCTCGATGGTTTCGATTGCTCAATTACTCAGCAAGTCGTGCGAACACAGACCTGACTGGCGGATCGCAGTGCCGTAAACCTTTTCTGGTTTATGGACTCGACATTTCCGACTCCCTTGTCTTTGTTGGCGCACAGCACGACTCTTGTTCTGGCGTTCTCAAAAGTATCGATCAACAAACTCCAGCATCGACCTGCTCTTTGGTGAGAACGATCGCGTCACACTGGTGGCGACGACCTTGAACAGAAACGGTGGCCTAAAATCATCGGCGAGGGCTCCAAGCCCCGAGGAGCCAGTAACGGCGAGCTCCTCTTCCAGCATGAGGTGTGGTCCATTCGACCGCTCGTTTCCGCTGTCAAAATTGGAGGAAAAACCGGAACGATGCCAGTTGCCCTCGACGCTGGACTGTAACACTTCGGGGAATCAAAAGCGAGGACGTCGGGAACCTGACGATTTTCGTGTTCCTTGACCTCGTCCGCATGCGCGGTTCTGGAAGATTCTCCCAGGCTTTGCGAGGATGCCTGGCGATGTTTCTCCGTTCGGTTCCGTCTGATCGCCTGAGATTTTCTGGGATTCTGCAGCGTGGAATCTTCCAGAGACGATCGAGACAAACTGCACTCTGTCCGTCATGTCCGCAGACGCGTCTCGGTCGGTGGAATCCTTCCCTCTGTGAATCTGCATAAAATACCACAAGGAGAATCACAATCGCACAGCGCATGTGGCGATCAACCGCCTGACGTGGGTGGGTGGCTGTCTGTCTGTCTGTCTGTCCGTTCGTCCGTCTGTCTTTCTTGTTGTTCAGTTGGCTAGCGATAGATTTTGCGCCGATCCTCCGGCCGGTTACGCTCCCGAGCTTCTCTGTCTCTGAGCTCAGAGCACGCTAGCATCCAATAACGCCTGAACGGCATCTGATGTCAGAGCTCGTCATGATGTTCTGTAGCTCCCCCAGCGAGTTTTTCCAGCTTCCCGAAACTGGGCACACATGGGATTCCAGTGTGGAAGAAAGCAGAAACGAGGAGGGAGCAAGAGTTTATGCCCAGGAAAGCAATCGAGCAATTCCGAAGATTGCACCGTAAGAAGAGACTCTTCTCGCTAACGGCGGTCGTGACCGATGTGTTGAGCTATGCCGGATTCGATCCTGGAAACATTATCACACCTCTATAACCTGTATTCTGGGGCTTCGCGAAGGGCGGCGCTGGAGTCATTGCCCCCGAGCGGTGTCTATCATGATTGACAACCGTTCAATTCGACCCCAGAGAGAAAAGAGTGCGGAAAGTGCCAACATTTTGTTCGGTTCGAGAACGTGAGGTCTCTGATGACAGAAGCGCATCTTCGGGAGGATCTTCAAGAAGAAGTTGCACGGGCTGAAGCGCATTTCGTAGGAGGTTTCCAAGATACTGAACGAGAAGAGAGGAACCTATCCAACAAGATTCTCTGCGGCGAAAGTGATCCTCATCGTCTATTCATGGATTTCGATGGAAGGAGGCATCATCCACAGGCCGTAGTAGGAGTTTCCGACGGTGCGTCGTGACCTCCTCGTTCTCGCCACAGTTCAGCGCAGACATGTCTGGAATCGGTGCATTGAGAAAACCGGCTCCCAGACTTGAACACAAAATCGGATTGTGCATATCGCTGAGTGTCGCGGGCCTCGCGCCGAGGAAGCGATGAAAAAGTCACCTCGGTCCTCAAGAAGTTCTCGGATCGCTTGCACGAAAAGCGAACCTTTTCCCGGCCTTGATTTTAGGTTCGAAAAGGTTACCATTCTGCTAGGCTCGCCCACAGAGATCGCCGATGAATTCATCCCGAGAAGATTCTGTCCTCCAGAGATGAAGAGGTCAATCCACTGATTTGGTCTCATGTCCCAGATCCACCGACCTCAGATTACAGCATTCTGAAACCTTGGGTCAACCGCTCGCGGTGTCGGTTTCCGACCAAAGTGCAACAGACTCCTCTTAGAGGATGTTCCTCACAAGGTGAAACACTGATGACCTTGGAACGAGCGCGTGCGAGGTTGGCGCATTGTCGAGGATTCGATTGTCGATCATCGTGAACGCCGGTGACCGGCCAGACCGCACTATGGATCGACGCTGGGTCCTCGCACCTCGATAGAGTTGATCGCAGACTCACAGCAAATATTAACCCTGCCGTGCCATTTTGAGCTCTTAATGCAAATCATCGGCGCGGTCAAAGATCAGCACCTTGACACACTTTTGATAATTCACGCGTTATCAGACAATTGCTCGCTCCCCAAATCTCGATAGACATTGGGTCGCGTCAACAGCGACGCACTTATCTCCAAGTCGTGGCAGGAACCTGAGGCAGGTTCTCTTTTCTCGCACCCTTCGCGGTCAGGTCCCGCTGTTTCCCTCTCTGGCATTTTTCCCGAAACGCCCGGTGTTCCTCGCAGACACGGACGAGTGTAACTGCGATTCCGGAACACAGTAAATCGATCGAGGAACGTCGATGTAGCAATGTCGTCACCAGCGTCATTCCAAGAAACACTCCGAACTCCCGCTAGGAGCTACTGGTGCTGGAAAATGCCTCCGAAATTGATTATCCGCGTATTTGTACTTCGCATGTGAGGCTACGTAGAGGTTCTGAAGATATAGGTCGGTCAGATATACGTGGTTCTCTCCCTGAGCGTTGCTTTGACCTTACTTCGTCGTTTCTGATGAGGTCTGATTGTTTGAAGTAGATCATCCATCCAGGTCGAGCCGGTTCTCGTCGGGCTCGTGAGAGCATCGTTCCAACTCAACCGAACCACCTCAGGAGGACATTGTCAACGTCAGCGGAGCCTTGGGAATCCAAGACTTTCATAAAATGAATGTTTCTACAACCTTTCACAATGCTGCGCGTGTGTCCAAAGATAACGGCGTAATCTTCCTCACGCGTAAATGCGCTAACATCCTCGAGGGCTCAAATGAACACTCACACAGCCTCGAGACAGCTACTCTGATCGCTAGGAATCACGCTCAGCATGAGCATCGAGCTCGATCGATACAATCGAGATCCCACTGCATTTTTATGCGTTCCCCCGAGTACGAGCGCTTCCCATGCGCAGGGCATAGTCCCCGAACTCAAAGACTCAATTAATTCTTCAAGGTACAGCATCTCAACGCGGACAGAGTCGATGGAGCCACTTGATGACTCTCAAGTTGAGTCTGTGATGTTTACAGATATTCATTGAGGGGCGATAATTTTACGGACTTCTGACGCGTTCTGCGATGGACTTGGACTTCGCCTCGGAGGGAACACGGAGCTTCGCTCACAACAAGCACGGCTTCGTCCGATGCTACGTCAACGGAGACAACAACAGCAGCAATATCAACAAAACATTAGAATAACGATGAAAAAGACGGACATCAGCTTTATAGCCGATCACTGGAATCCGCCGCGGCGGTCACGAACCTGGCGACGTCAACCGATTGTCACGTGGCTGACACCGATCAAGAGAAGTCGGCTGGCGATACTCTTCTATAACTTTTTTTTTTCACTTTTCTCCGCTCCGCCACGATCCCGATCCCTCTCAGAACCAGTTGATGGGTCGATTGTCGGAGTCCTTCTCGTTCCTGCGCCCTTATCCGTGAACTGTGAGACGCTATGCATTATCTGGAGCGGCTCTGTTTCGAGAATCAGAAGAGCTTGCCCATTCTGTACGCTTCTGGGACGCTCGAACGAGGAGCCGCTCATGCAACAGACGGACAGGTAGAGACAGCTTTGCGGCCGAGCAGCCAGCGTCCCTTCGCTGCCAGCGAGGCTTCCAATGAACCGACGAGTGCGTGGCTCTGTTATCAGTCCGTATCCAGCGGAGCCATCTCAAATCCCTTTTCGCGTATTCCACAGACTGCTCGGCGCCAGCCGTGCAACCGACTAACCGGTTCCCCGCTCCAGGCAAAATCAAAACCGATTATTTGAATTCTACACACGGAGCGCTTTTCTCTTTTGGCGTTCCGTTCGGAAGAGAGATCGATTCCTAGTTGAATTTCAAGCGTCATCAACTTCAACAGCTCCAGTGTCTCCTACTGCGAAAGTCCCGAAATGTTCCCCTCGAGTCGCTCCCCTCAATCAATGCGAGGCCAGTGGACAAGCTACTTGGATCAGTTTTTATTTGTCCATGATCAGTAGAGCCCGTGAGTTTATACACTCCGTTTCGATTTTTTTCTTCGAAAGATGGTGAATTTATTATATTTGATGATAATGGTTGTATACACTGCGAAATTTCGAAATTGTCTCCTCATTGAAACCGATTGATCTCAAGCGACCGATGGAATAATTTCGAAAAAGTGCCCAAGCTCCCCGGGGGCCGATGATCAGAATGAGGCTCGAGCGTTCGACTCACTCCGTGACCCGAATGATCGTCGTCAACAGCGATCACCGCGAGAGAGGATGATTCATTGAAACGTCTAGCGAACGTCTAGAGACAAATAATCTAGGATTCTGCAGTCGATGCTGAATATTTTTTGTTCACATGAACTCCATCGATCATTCTTATGACAGCGGTGCCATCAAAGTCTCGTCAACTTGAGCGACGACAGCGGATGCCGACGAATTCGATTCCATCCTGGGAGCTCCCTATCTTCAAAGGAAAGAACGACATCCTGGAAACAAGTCTCTGGCGTGAAACGATACGTCGGTGGAGCGCCAGAATCCTCAAAGACGATATTCGCAAGAAGTGAAACGTGTCTCGGAGGAGCCTAACAGGAGCGGGAGAGCACGTTGACCAAACAAATACACAAAAACTGTTCGATCATTCAGTATGCCGGCTGGATTCTGTGATGCAGATTTCTGTCGCTCGAGGCGTGAGACATTCGAGGCAGCGGGAGCAATCGGAAGCACCCGACTCCTGGACCTTTCCTCCCTCCCATTCCAAGGGATCCTCCGAGGAGAGACTTTTCAAGTGGAGTCAGGTCGGGTCCAGGAGGGTTCTGGTTCTCAGCTATCCCGCCCAAGCGATACCGCCAGCGCTTGGACTGTTTCTAATTGAGACTTTGGATTAACTTTGCATTCCCTCCCTTCTGGTCTCCGGTTCGAATTTAGAATTTCGACCCGCCTTCAGACACGTCTCGATCTCCGCCGTCGTTTATTCTTCACCTCATCTCACTTTCCGTCGCTATCAGGGAGGAAATAGTTCGATGCAGATGACGAGCTGTGAACTGGTTCCCTCCAGCGCGACCGAATCGAAATCCGCGGAGTTGGTAGCGGTCGCGGCAATGTATCGCGAGCGAGCTGAAGTCGTAGACCTTCCACAGCGGGGTATGTGCTCATGCTCCAAAAGGAGGAAAAATCGCTCTTGTCTCAACAGTGAGATTCTGATCAGCGATGAAGATATCACTCATCCCGGTTTGTACGTGTGGGCTTCCTCTGCTACCGAGTATCCAGTCGGCTGACTGCAATCGCCGCGTCTGGATCGCAGGACTTGGTTATCTCAGACTTATTCCGTGAGATGGATCGCAGAACAACTTGGTTGAGTGGCGAGAACCAGTTCCAGCCGGCGATTAGACACTCTGGCTGGGTCGCATACGTTATCCGAATCGGGCATCGAGCGTCAGAATAGCTTCTATTGAGTCGTGTTTTTTTTTTCCCGAGCGGCAAACCACTCCTACTTGAGCGATACAGCTCGTGACACATCCGAGAGCGACCGAAGAGACAAGCAGTAGCAGCGTGATAGCTGATTAGATTAATTCAAGAGCAGCCATTAGGCAAACGAAGTTCTTGACGGAATCTCAAGTCATCGAAAGGAGTCAATGGTTCGCACGCAACAGTTGGGTGACAGCGGAAGCGTTTAGACGGAGATCAAGTGGACGAGTCTAAATATATCTGCTCGACCTCATGGCGGCTGCGATAAATAGAATATTCCCTCCAGATCGGCCCGAGAAAAGATCGATACCTATTCACTCAATGCGTTTCGTCTCACTGCGTTCATCGCCAGGAGGTCACGTGAACGAAAGAGAATCTGTTCGTGGTTTCCTCACGAGCGAGATGTATTCGAGGCGGTCCTACACAATGTTTGGGTTCGCATGTCGAACTCGGAGGAAGGCCTTCGGACGAAGAACGTCTGGTTGATGTCAAAAATGGTGGAATAACGTTTATTCGTTCCTTGGCGCCATGCTGCCGAGAAATTCGCACTTTGCGCAACTTGAATGATCTCACACGGGCTTTTTATCAGACATAAAATCGGAATCCAGCGTTCCCCCCCCCCCTTTACCCCGAAATCAAGAGGTGGAACGGAGGCAAAAATTGAGAACCGGACTCATGAGAACCGAACATCGATGGTCAGTGTCAAAAAAAAATCAGTCTCCTCATGTATGCCAGAATCGTGAGAGGCCAGGGAGTACTGCTGAGCAATCCCCACCGAGAGCGCAAATGAGCGTCCTCGTCGAGAAATTAGAACCCAGCTCTGAAGGTGCGCTGGTTTCTACATGCGAAATGCGGAACCTGTTGCGGATTGTTTCGCGTTGACTACGGCTGGAGGGATTTCAGTCTGCTCCGAGATGTTTCTCAGCAGCCCTGCTGGAAGAGGAACTGGCATTCTTCTGATGCCAGTTCTGAGGAGCGATTGAGTTCTCAAAACTGTCGCTTCCAGTCTTGACTGAGGAAATAACCCGAGAATTGCGCGTTAGTCCGATTTCCGGGGAGTCTGTCAAACACCAACTTCATGATCGTCACGCGGATTCCTCACCGAGATCAAATCACGCTTCTTCGCAGTATGTCGAGGTTTATGGGGCATATCTACTTCTTGTGAAGGGGCTTAGCTGACTCGTTCGACGACGTATTGAGCCGACGAAGAGATCTGGACCGAAAAGATTCCGGTTACGGTTGTAACAAGCCATAAATTCGCATCGAAGAGCATGAATTTCTATTATCTTCACCACTCTGAATAAGTACAGGTAAAGTGATGATTGGAGAACTCGGCTGTTCAATTATCAGGCAAGCGGCTGCTTCCGTGATCCCTTATGACGCAAAGCAGCCTATTCCGTACTGGCTACCATGTAGCTGTATTTTGTGGCTAGATCGAACAAAATCGGATCGGTTTCTCTTCTCTTCCATGGCTCATTCGAGGACTCTGAGAAAGTCTCTCAGAGCACCCTTCTTCAGGGACCATGATACATCACAGGGTCCATCGATTCCGATCAGCTCTGTAGGTTCATTCGACGAACTTCACTTTCTCCCGTTGTGTCGAGACAAGGATTTGAAATGAGTAAACGGAAGCAGAAGAGATCAGAGAACAGTCCATCGAACGTTCCGGATGAGACGGGGCCCCTCAGTCTACGACATCCGAAGATTGGTTGGGAGCCAATTGGATATCACTAACGGTGATGAATCTGATATATGCTCGATATTTTCGCTTGTATCAAATGTACTTGGCTTTTGCTCTCCAAATTTGTTATTTCTTCGCGGGAGAAGTCACCAAGAAAGTGTGGGCTAATCAGGTCGCAACTCACGATCCCTCGAGGAGCTTCAGACTGATTTATTCGCGATAAAGAGAGCGCCTTGACGCCAATCGACGGATGGTGTTACAGTGATACAATTTGGACAGGCAGTCGCATATCCGACCTCACGATGCAGTTTTGTTGGTGAACCTCGGGTGCCTTGGGCTCGAGTTTTCAATTCGTGGAGCATGGGTCCACGGATGATTGCGGCCAAGATTTCGGACCGACGAGGGACCCAAGAAAGGCTACACTTAATTCACTCCTTTTGGAGCTTGAGCTGTTCCGCCCCGGAAACTCTCGTTGCCCCGGTTCCGATTTCCAAACATAAATGGCAGTGGGTGGAAACTCGCGAGAACCAGGATTGGACCCCACATCGTGTGAGACAAGTCCGACTCGTTTCCACGCTTGAAAGCAGACATTTCTCGGGCTGCGGCTCACGCTCATTTCTCAGTGTTGAATACAAGATTGAACTTCCATGCTGCTTCGTTTCGTCGAGGTCCCGTTGTTCCGCGAAATTTACATGATTCTGTCGCTCCAGGAGACTCTCAGACGATTCTCGCGCATTTTTCCCGTAAGTTCCGAGCAGACCGCACAAGCCGGTTGAGTCAGGAAAGGACGGTTGAGTTATTCGTCGTCTTCTCGAAATACAGAGATGCGCTCCACCCATTTTCAGCCGAACCCCGCAGTCCGGCAGAATTTCCGAGAAGAACAGATCACTTCGCACATCCACCAGCTCCTCCTGGACTTTATTTCGCATCATGCATTCTGGTTTCCTGTGAAGACGAACACCTTCTTTTTCAACTTCGATTAATCTGCTCCTTTATCGTGTCGTATCGAGTTTCTGAAGGAGATAAACCGAAAAAAACATGGATTCCGGGATGTTCACGTTCAGATTCCTGAATAGAGATGAGATGACGATCTGGTCGACCACCCTGTGGTCACTTCAGGCGCTGTTAAAGCGAAAGCGCGACGAGGTACGTGTATAGAACAGAATGAAAACATTCCCCGTCAATTACGACGGTTTACTACGATCTTCAGTCTAATCAGCGGGTTTGACGTCATTCGCTTCCGAAAATTCTTGGAAGAAAAAACTTCCTCAAAAAAGCAACATCGTTCTGCTTTTCAGGTCTCTCAATTGGGTGGAAGATTGCTCCCGAATAGACCGGAATGTTCCCTTGATGTCACCACGAATGAGAGGGCCCCTTCTTCCAGAAGTCAGATAACAACTCGATCTCGGGAATTGATTGTTGAAAATATCGATCTCTCTCCCTGTTGAGGTTTGGACGTCCTTACCACCGAACAAAGTCCAGTCTCAATCAAACTAGTCAGATAGAACCAGAGCCGGTCCTGCTCGATTCAGTAGAGTTGGAGTATCGATAGCAACGCATCCGCACCCTGTCCTGGATCTGAAGCAAACAATTCGTCCCGGTCAAAGAACAACAACTCGATGAAACGACACAAAACTTGGAGCTCTTGACGTCCGTCGACTGATAAACACTTGGGACAATATAAGCTCGGTCTCAGGAACTATTATCACAGCAATGTCAACTGCCACGGGGCCGTCTCCAGAAAGCCCTTCCCGGCTCCATCGTCGTTTGCCTGCGGTATCAATGATTCAATGATTTTGTATGATCTGCTCTCAAATAGGAGGAAAAGCCTAACCCTGTCCGGCGTCCGACCAGGGGAAAAATACACGATGTGTGCCCGTGCTCAACAATCGGCCCTCTCGTCGGTGGCCCCCTCCCAGACTTTGCGACAGTCCTCCGAGGGTAGAAGAGGCACAACATCAAGGATGATTTATATTAGATTATTTCCTGAGCCTTCCAGTATTCATGAATGTTGGCGAGGTGATTTTTCAAGTCGAGTCCACTCACTTCCTCGATGCGTCCATCCGTTTCCGCTGAACCTAAGCGCTTACTGAGCGGGATGTCACACACTTCATGTTGATGTGAGGTCAACATTCGGCTCGGAAGGTATGTTTACGAATCTCGGGTACCAAGGCGATAGAGAGGCTAGACAGCTTGGAGCCTTCGACGGCGGGAAGCAAGCAGATCGAGATTGTTGGTCCTTTAGCTTCATCCTTCCATTCTTTTCCATTCGATCGGCAACGGCTCCTTCTGAAGATCACCGTCCAAGGCCGTAATGGAGATAGTTGTACTCCATAATGGTTCACTAACATCTCCATTGAGCAGTCCCCATTCCATGCTCATCGTATTGTCGAATAAACGTAACTTCTTTCAGCGCTACGTTGGCGCTGCGTAAAGGTTCTCGGCGACGAGTGCATCGGTAGATTCCATGATAACCTCACAGAAACCGGTCCTGAATATCACAGTGGGACGAATTCCTCGTTATGTTTCAAAACTTTTAATGAAGGTGGCGTTGATTGTTTCAGTAATCATTCAAACCGAAGACTGATCACTCCTGCTGGAACGGAAGCGTGTCCAACGATGCGAGCCTAGAGCCGGGAAGTTCAGGCAATTCTTCGAAACTATCCCATCATCGCAATGAATCAATGCCGAGCGATTGATAGAATAATTTCAAAAATTACCTGAACTTCCAGGCTCGAGTTATGACTTTTCTTCTCCAGTCGAGCCGACAAGAGTTTGCCTGTGTCGCATCTTTGCTCCAAAGCGAGTGTCTTCGATGGATCCTTTTTCCTTTGGTTGATACAGAGGTACGATGCTGGGAAATCGCCTTCCGGACTCATTTCGCACTCGGTGATTGAGTGTTCCTTTTCTCTTGTGAGAAGCAACGGAACTGAGGGGGGACCCTATGATTCACAAAGTAACTGTCCACCTAATCAGGGCTCTGTTCATCTGTATTCCTCACGTTGGGGGCTCGAGGATTATTGCTGCCATTGGCTCCCCCTCATGCTTGCGGAATTTAGCCTCCGCCAGGGATGAGCATGGGAATCAGCTTCGGAATCATCAACAAGCTCCTCGATCGGGTCCACTAATAGGTTGAGACGGCTCACGAAAAAGAGCTCCGACAGTCGGATAGGCGTGGAATTCTTTTTTCAAGAACCGCTTGTTCAGACTATGCAGAAAATCGCTGTGTTCCCACACTGTTTTCTTCAAAAGCCAAGGACGGTAGGTACAGAGATCAAGTTCACGGCATTATCTACGAGACATGACCTATGTGATCCAATCGATGACCGACGTGTCCATCCGACATCCCCTATCGCCGACGGAGAACCCGTGGACTTCAGCTCCTGCTGTTTTAGGACTCATTGGAGAGAATTATTGATTCCACTCAGTCAATCTCCAGACTTGACCATCGACCTCCCTCCTCATGGGAAATCTTACCGCTTGTCAACATCTAGACAGGTCTGCCAGGTGACGTTTGCGAACTTCAAACTGCAATGTCTCCAATATGACGTCGTCAGCGCTGTTTGTGTCCCATTGTCACGGCTGACTGATTATCACGATGCTGGCGACATTGAACCCGAAAAATGACTGAACGATCGCGTGCTTTGACCGGGGAGAACTAATGGCCCGACCACAGAGGATTCGAGGAGCTGAAGATGATCGATGCACGGATGAGTAGGCGAAACTGTTTCGAGCCTCTCAGGAATGATTCCCACCCGACAATGTATATGTTTCTGCTCCACGATACCATGGAGCCGTCAGGCGCGAGGGAAAGAAAATGTCGACGAAAAATCAGAGTGAGCGCTCGAATGCTGGTCACATCCCGGGGTTCCAATTCACAAAGTGATATGACCCTGATATAAAGCGGTCTCAGGTGAACCGCGATCCCGTCGATATCATACGAAATAGATATCGTCTCGAATCTCGCATGAGGAATGCCGATATTCCCCCGAACCGCTTCTTTGGAACTTCCAAAGATTGATTCAGATCGTGGCTGTCCCGCATATTACAGATGGCGGGCGGAATGCAAAAAAGAGAGTTACACAATCGTGGGCGTCGTTTACCGGACCGATTTTTCCTCTTGTCGGCTAAAGAGGAAACCTGATACACTTCCTTCCTGCTGCACCGTTCTGCTCGAGGAGTCGGCTCCTCGGCGGTATCCAGAGCGCGCAGGTATTGATATCTCTGGACTTCTGTAACCGGCCCCAGCAACTTTGTGATTCAAGAGAGGTCCGCTCCGACACAAATCTACTCAGAGGTGTCACTGCACGGATCGTTCGCTGGAGAATTTTCGCCGGTTGGATTGTTATTGAGAACTTCTTTCTGGTCCAGCGAAACCTCGCCTCCGAATACCCGTCGAAGTATGATCCGTCGCCACAACTGACAGAGCGTAAGGATGAAACCACCCACTCAAGCGGCAGCGCGTCGTCTTCGACTGATTTCTGAGCATGCTGCGTTTGATTCGCACCCTTATGAAACCCACCGCTCAGATAAATAGGTCGTCAAATGTGCTAGCTATACTCTTTTTCACCGTTTCAGTCGATGAAGGGCTCAGGACCCCACTCTGAAATGGGAGGAATTAGGAGCCATCTTTGCTCGAACGGACGGTTGTGCTGGATTGTCAAAGGCACATCACCAGATGAGAGAATCCGCAACGGCGATTTGAATGCGTCACTCGAGGGAGAGGAAGTTTGTAGAAGTCTGTCCAAGGATGAATGAGTCGAGAGACTAGTTGAAGATAGTTTAGTTCGCCAAGGTGACATGCTCCACGAGAGCTGCTCTGAAATCTGTCCTGGATGAATGTGCCTCGACTTCCTCTTGAGATCGCGAGAGCCTCTCAAGATTAGGGCCCACAGTGAGCGGAGCGCTCGGTCAGCCAGAGCGCAGAACCGAGGGTTGACAACTCCGACGACTCCGGGAATACTATTGCCAATCCCAGGAGACGTATAAGCAGGTGTGTACCTTTGGTCAGCCGGGCGCTCTTTAGAAAGCAAGCACCCTAGTGAGCTCGAAAAATTCGTCAGAGAAAATTCGTCTCTCCTCCAAAAATGGAGGAGGGAGAAACTCGGAATAAAACCGAGTTTGTGGCAGCTTTTGCCGTTCTGCGCCGCTCGTGAGGATCCATCACTTATAGACTTTCTCTGAAGTGCAGATCACGTTCATCCGATACTGTCTCCTGGGTGAAGAGGCTCTGCAGATCTCTCCAACAGAGGGTTCAGCATTTCAGGTTGCTATCGTTTGGAAATACTGAGATGCCAGCCCATCCCGGAAATCGAACGCATAGCAATACATTCCTGAAAAAAGAGCTGCCCGTGTAACGCTGAAACTCGACCGAGAAGCAAGCGCTGGGGGTCAGCCTTCTTCAGGACGGGATCGGGGCTGAACTCCTGCTTCCCGAAGCGCACAACGTCGACACAAATTACGGTACTTGAGGATGCACTCGAGAAGCCCGATCCCGAGGATGCGAATCTGTCATCGGAACGAAATACAGGAACCCTTGTGCCTCCCATCTTGTCCGAAAATAGAGATGAATGAAACACTAGGACACTCGGATATTCTACACCTGTAAAGATTGTCGAGCACGCGAGAGAAAACTGATTTAGGTGTCTCATTCGAAATTTCCGGCGACCTGAAAATTATTGGCTCTTCTTGGAGCCTTTCGGACTGGGATGATGGCAACGCAAGAGCATTAATAATAAGAGGCGATTATTAAAAAAAAAACACCGTAACTTCCAGGCTCTACTGACGATCTCTACCACTCACGCGGCTTCAAAACCTAAAACGTGACGTCCACCCGCAACGATGTGAACTGAATGAAGTATTCGAACCGCGGCGCGAGGCAAGTTCAATACTCTTTCCAAAACTCGTCTTTGCTCGGAAACATACACGCACACAGTGGGGTAAATGGTTGGGCAGGCCAGTGGATCTGTTGATGAAGCAACTGATAAGCGAGAGCCGTGGACACAGTTTCACCAAGAGACAGCCAACAAGAAAGACTGCTCGATAACTTCGCAGCCCGACCAGAACGCTTGGTGCCCCCACAGCGACTCGGGATGAGAGACACCGAATCACCTGCGCCAACGGCTATTTCGGGATCTATGTCGACTACTATTGGACGCGCTGATCCCTCAAATAATGTAGAGCCCACTATCGATCCCTCATCACCGAGCTCCTGGGCTCGACCGGACCCTGCAAGTTTCCAAGTCTCATAGCTCTCAGCCTTTATTCCCGTTACGATTCTCGGTCGGAGCGGTGAAAACTCAATAACCGGCCCCGTGTGTTGAACTCTACCCCGTTGGACTGCGTGAATCATTGAGTTCATCTTCGCACCAGATAGCGTAGTCATGAGTATCGCAGGATAATTGATCGAGTCTTCTCCATGATGAATTATTCGGAGCGCACGCTTGAAATCGGGAACGTTCCGCTTCGGGATCGTCCAATTTGTAAGCGAGACCTTTTCGGACGGAACCGGAAACGACGCGACGTCACAAACTATCAAGATGTCTTCCACACAAGCCTCTCAGCCCCTAATAGTATTGTCGTTTCCACTTGAAATCGTTTGATTAGCTGCTCGAGACGGTCAAGGCTCCCAAGGATCGCCGTTTGCCGTGGGTCTGACGTCTCATGCGTCCACCCTTGCCCCCGTTCTTGTAGAATCGGGAACTGCCGAATCAAATGAAGTGGCTTACAGAATATGCGAGCAGCAGGGAATAACCCAAAAGCGAATGATCTTACTCTTGAGTGATCGTGCTCATTCTCGGTGAGCTGAATTGTTTATCCAAAAGGCTCGGCAGACTAACCCACTCGGATGCTCCGTGAGTTCGCTGTTACTGGGCTCTCAGGTGATCGTGCGCAAACGCTGATCAGACTCTTAATATTTAAACATTGTAGGTGAGGACGGGACGCTCCTCGTCTGATGGCTTCCATTGATGCTCTCCGGGTACCCCTGATTCCGTCCCCTCAATAAAAGCCAGTGGTTCTGTTGCAACATTCCATCGAGAGAGGAATCGGGGAACGAGTGCAACGGCCTGGCGACGGATGGAAACGGATGAGACCACTGTGTTGATCGAGACCGTGCGACCCAGGAAACTCTTGAGGCAGTTGAACGCTGGAGACATGACTCTGGCCACGTTTTGAAAAATCATCGGATCCAGAATTCATTCTAAAGCGATCGATAGCTCGCATGTTTTCGGTTGTTATAATGTTCGTGCTGGTCGGAGAATTGCGTTCCATAGAGCGTATCAAACATAACCTCATTCACTTCCCTCTGAGCAGATGGAGAATCTTCCCAGAGCTCGGTTTTCTGATAAAATCCCGTCCTCAATGGGTTTATCTCCGTGTCATCTTAGAAATTCAGGATAGGAAGAATTTTTCCAACGGTAAAAAATTCTTGAATCGCACAAACTACCCGGCTATGCAGTTGCCCCGCCTCCCCCCCCCCCCCCCCCCCCCCGAAAAACGCGCTGGTCAAGTTCCAGATTTCAAGAGAAGAGACTTGGATTTTCTGGAAAACCAAAGCATTCGGATCGACGCGGCAACCAATCGTTGGGTGAATAGGATCAATTTCAGGACTTCCATCGCTTCCATCCACTACGATCCCGGTCGGCTCCCTCTTGACGGTTCCCGGCTATTAGAAAGGATCGATCCGAAAAACAGAGGTGATTCCCGAGCTCGATAAATGGAGAATCATGACACGTGCCATTCGTCTCGCTGTCGATCGAGAGAAAGGCATCTCTGACTCGGTAGTTCTCACGGAGTAATGAGTAAAAGCAGAATAAGTACGTAGAAGAAAACCCCCACTCTATTTGACCGCCCTCCATAGTCCGAGGCGAGAATCATGGCATCACACGCAGTATACGCCATTGAAAGACGCACGGTGGTTCCTATACAGGATCGATTTCATTAAACTACAACTGCGCTTCACTCGAGGAGCTTTAACTGCATGGCTTCTATCCGAGTTTGTTCACATTCAGGTAACAGTAAAGTTCAGTGTTTACAAATGTTGTCGTGTGTTGCTGGCTCTGACAACACAGATGATAACGTACGATATGATAAGCAATATTCATTAGATCACGTGAACCTCTTCCGAACTCAAGTTGTTCAATGCTTCATTCGCTAATGCTGATCCCATAGAGTCCCAAAAGCCGCTTGTGAAGGCGCATTCCGACCTCGTTCAGGACTCTCTGATCGACCTGAAAACCTTGTCGGGGTTTCAGTTTGGGTCGCTGATCACGATTCCCCTCGGCATCCCAAACTCGGCTCGTCGGATGCTCTTTCAACCGCCTCTTCCCGGAATTACGCATTGAGCTTCCGATCAAGACTGAGAGTACCCGGAGCGAAGGAAGGGGTCAGGAATCAGCGCTGATGATGCGGGCAGCTGAGACGAATTATAAGTGAAAGGAAAGGAAAATGAAATAATCTGTGACCTGCGATCAATGCGGACTGTGATCACGAAGCGCTTTTCCCCAAACAACGGCGGATAGAGCGCGGTCGAAGAGTCGCATTGTTGAGCGCAGCATTTCCGGACTGTTTTGAAGTCGCTCGACCGGACTGGACACATCGTGCTTCGAAAGAAAGCCTCCCAAATGATCAATCTATATTCATACATTCAAGCTCCGTTATTCGATGGATATCCATCTTCATGTGTCTGGAGTCCTGCAGTCGTGTCCTATCGTATGATGGAATCAGAATCCCTGAAACAGGGACCCTAATAAATACTTCGGTTCGGTTGCCTTTGGAAATTTCCGGTGACAGGAAAATCTAAATCTCGACTGTTCACCAATTTTCAAATACGCATGTGTCCGTATTCGCGAGTCATGCCCTGCACAGAGCTTCAGAGAGAAGACTTCGCGGGGCCAACACGGTGCGTAGAAGCTAATATATGTCTGTTCCATTTGAGCAGTTGTGAAAAGGAATCTCGCGTAATCAGTCACGTAAGTGTGCTCTGCAAAGTAGTCCGCCTTGAGACCATCGTCGAAGTTCGAGCATGACAGGCGGCCTAATCCTAATTTACAGTCCTTCACAGCATCGCCGAATGGACGCGTTCTTCTTCGGTTGGTGGCCGAACTTCAATGTCAGACGCTAGAATGCCGTACGAGCCTGTTCTTCGCTCATGGAGAGAGGATGACACCCGGATCTAGTCCGCTTTCAGGCCGGAAAAAGCCACTATCGGGTGTATATTGAAGCGCACAACGACCTGGAATCAGTTCAACTAATGAAAATGAACACGTGTGCCGCCTCCGAGCGCTGGCCGTCTGAGCTCTCGAGGCGCAACCTCAAATCGTTCATCGGCTGCGATTTATCATTCTTATCTGACCTTGAACCCACCTCTCACTTTTTCCAAGAGTGAAGGCTAGACATGTGCTTCCGTATTACGGATTACGGAATTTCGCCGTACTACGGCGTTACGGAAAATGAATCCCGGGTAGGGAATTGCGAAAAATAGATCCCGTAATACGGAATTGAGGAAAATATCCTTCACAATGCGGTATTACGGGAGAGGAAACTCATATTGATAGATGATGTTTCGAGCACTAATTATTCCAAGTAACGTTGCTGAGATATTCGGGCATCCGGTATCCGGTACTCACGGCTGCGAAATGGATCACAATCAATATCGCTACATCAAGGACATCTGGGGTGTGACTCTGGGCGGGATCATTTTCCGTAACACGGAATCACGGGATAAATTTTCCGCAACGCCGTAGTACATGTCCAGAGTGAAGGCCCACGGCGGGATTTCGTTCCCAGCTCGTTGAGCTTGAAGCGGGAATCATAGTCGTGGAAACTCCCAGACAACCACCGCGATTCCATACCGGAGCTACCGTTTGGATGGCATACTTGACATTCACCGGACCAGATGACCTGTCGTAATTTCCAGAAATCTTTCTCCCGGTCCTTGGTTCTCTCGGAGAGCGCCACGCCTCTCAATCAGGCAAACGTCTCCAAGAAATCAACTCTCGGATTGCTACTCTCGAATTCACTGATGCAGCCGAAGTTCGGTAAACGCCGCGCCGTCGACTGAATCGTCAGCTTCATTCGCGTGGAATTCACACCATAGCCTGTTACCTCAATGGGCAAAACCATCTTGACTCGCGCCCCGAATACTGACGAACACAGTGATTGTAACCGGTCCGGGTCCCACCCATATTCTTGGTACGCCCACCCAACATGAAGACTTCGCCGGGAATGAATATGAATGCAGGAATGGAACGTTACCAAGAGAAGTCTCCGGATGTACCACTGCCAACATTCGCTTCCGACGAATCTTGTTTAGAGTCGTCGGGCGCTTGACGATGATTCCAGCTCTCCCAGTATTCATGAACCTCTGAGATTGGAACATTTCAGCGGTTTTCGGGTCGAACCTCTCATGACCAGTTCGAACAGCTATCGGCTTCCGGATTTCACTGTTCGAATATGAGTTGTGATTATGTGGAAAGGAGGAAGTGTAATAGGACGACTAATGGAGCAACTCGAACCGTGGAGGACGCATGAAGAGCTTCTACGGGAGTCCCTCGGGGGAAGAGGACTCATTGAGGTGTGAGATATGCGACATTGAGGTTCTCTCAACAAACCAAGGCTGACATAGCGCTGACGCGCGGACAGATCTGGTGCCGCCGAAAACTCAGATTGACCGCAGAGGAACTATCTGTTTCAAGTGCTTCATTCAAGGTCGAAAGAGATGAGCTAGGAGCATCTCGAACATTTTTGTGATCGCACTCGCAGATTGTCGTTATTTCTACCGAGCAGCGACCTCTCACATCCGCGTATGAAGGCCCGAGCCCGTATCTCGAGGCTCCGATGCGTTTGATCTCTTCCACGCGGTGTTGCTTTAATGGATCCAGATGGAGAGAAGGAGCAGCGGGTTGGCCATGAACCCGAGCTGTGTACCCGAATTTAATGGCCATCCATTTCGACTTTTATCTTCCCTGATCCCAACCAACGAACCTGTCTCATCGACTTCTTCACGAACAACCGCCGCAACGACAACAAACATTGTTGTTTTGAGCTGGACGCCGGCGTCGAGTTTATCACAGGCTTGAAAGTCGTGTTCGCTGAAACATGAGGAGCAAAATGGGGGAACTTTGTCGAGATTAAAGGTCAGTGCATTGCATATTATTCGAATGGCGGAATCCAATCTCCACTCCTCTTCCCAGTTGTTGCTGCTTGGGAGATTGATAAGGTCCTCGGAACAATGTTCAGAGGAGTTCTCTATCATGGAAATGGCCGGACATCAGTCTCTTCGCAAAATATCCCAGGCCGATATTATACATGACTCTCGAACTTCGGAGCTCAGACTCCTCGCTCCATCTCTAACTCCATTCCACCAGAAGCTCGTTGGGTCTCTGAGAACCGTGGAGTCCCATCCGCCCTCGTCTACCATAGTTTGTTGCGAAACGGGAGAATTTAGGGGATGAATCGTGATAACGGGTGTTGAGCCGCGAGAGCAACGACCATCGGTTCCGTCGTTCTGAAGAAGCAGAGAGAACGAAACGATCCTTCAGAGCTCGTTGCAGAGGACAAATTCACTCACAAGACTCCTCCGCACTCCATAATTTTCTCCTATCCCGCACCAAGAGGAATAAGAAGAGTGACAACAAAGAAAAACCTTTCGGATTTCATTTCGGTGAACAATCCCACGTCGAAACACCTCCGTCTACCTCCAAGGCTCTCGAGACTATGAATCTCCTTTCTCTGTCCGACAGAGGTGGAGGTCTGTTTTGAAGCCGAGAGTTCAACTTCGATGGTTCCTTCAACACTTCCGGTTTGGTATGTCGACTCGTTTTGCTCAATACTTGCGCGGAAATACTGTCGCTCGGTGACCGAAGAAGCCCGTGATTTCTGAGTTGACTCAGCGGACCCCGAAATGTAGATGAACGATGAAGAAAGGCGAAGATCTTGAAGAACAGCGGAACCCATTTATGTCGTGACCTCTATGTTTCTGGTCCTAAAAACCACAGATTGCAACGGACCTGAGGCCAAGTCTAAATAGCTGAGATCTAGAGCAGCATCGAAAATTCCAAAACTGATGTGCCTTTCCCCGCATACTTCAGGCTATTTATCAGGTCATCTGAATAGGTCGAATTTTCCTGGTCCTCAGGCCATCTCCGTGAGGTGACTCTGCCGATCTCGGCTCTGACTTAATGCGTTGTCCCGCCGGTTGCAATCAGTAGGCGAGTTCGCGGAACGTGGTTCCGTCATATAAGCCCTGCCGAGGCCACGTATTCCGGTTAGCCCGACTCCGGTCTCAACCTCTATTCCTGAACCACGAACCTCAGCGATTGGGGAAGAGCTATGAGCCTGACCTCCAGCCGCGTATGCTGCCATCACAATGTCTCTGAAAGATTGCGGTCTGAAGTCTGTCCCTTGTAAAGCCCGTATGCCGATCGCGACACGCAACTCGCGCCTCGAGGTAGAGAAGAGACGAGGTTCAGACTCCAGTCACGCGTTTCACTTGATGAGCTCGAGCAGGTGGGCCCAGCCGATCGCTGGGGGCATAACGGCGGCGAGGAGCTCGTAATTCCGCAGCTACTACGCCCGTTATTCAACGGGCGTTTTTCCATTCGTGAAAGCGACAAATGTGCTCGTGTTTTATAAAGCAACGACAAGTGTTTTCATAGAGGCTTCGCATGTGCCACAAGGTCACGTCACTGCTGACGAATTTCCAACGTTCGAGAATGACCGCTTGCCAGGCAGGCGCCAGGATACCCACAATTCTTCGGAATCCGCCATTGGCCGGAGCTACATTGGCCGATCGATCTGTTGCCGTTACTATCGGTCCAACGGCGCCACGAACCAACAGCCAGAAACCTGGTTCACTTGCAAAGCTCGTCTGCTACAAGATTTGTTTGAATCCGCTACGGGCAGCGGGTAAATAGCAACTCAGAAAACAGCTGACAATCCCTGCCGTCTCTGTCCCAAAAATCGGAATGGGGTGAGAGGGGGAAGGAAATCGACCCACATACCCCGACCAGAGCAGTCAAGACGCTGGTCAATTACCAAAGTGAAATTCTTCCGTCTTCTGTTGTGCTCCACCTCACTGCCAAATCCACGGCTGCTTCTTCTGTGGTTTCGTAAGCTCGACCGGTCCGACGAACACACTCTTGAGGTTGAACAACTCCTCTGCACTGACTAGGTTCAACCTAAGAAAAAAAGCCGAGCTCTGGAACTGTGTTCGATTTCTTAGTGGAACAGTGAACGGTGGAGCCAGAAGCGCTTTCTCGGCTTTCCCCTTATCCGGGGTTCACGAACGAAAGACCTTAGTATGCTTCCCGCCTTGAGTCGGTGTGTTTCTCAGCTGAACCTTACGGGAGTTCGAGGTTTCGTTCGAGCGACACACTCGCTATCGATTTCCAATGACAAGCGACTAGCACAATGGAACAGAGCGATTTCGAACGCAGAGAAAATTGTGGGTGAGTGAAGAATCTAGAGTGTCATGAACCAGTACGAAGCTCGATCCGGCTCGTCTGGAATCGGATTGCCCAATGAGTTCACGTCCCGTTCTCTCTAACCGCTGAATGGACGGCCTGAGCTTCAATAAAACGCCCCATCGGAACGGAAGGAAACGGATCTCGTCTTGACATTTGTTTCATTCACTGACATCGAGAGAAAGAAAGAAAGAGGAACCGAGAGTGGATTACATTCGGAGACAGCGCGGAGAGCTCTCACCTCTAATTCCATCATCCCGAGATATCCCTGACAACTTCCCTCCTCGTTCAGGATCACCGAACGCAAATTTCACTCTGAAATTGTTGATGAGCGATACGGGAATCGGCGCGGGAACGCACATAAGGAAGCTGCTAAACACGACCCACCCGGTGATCAAAACGATCAAGTACGTATACCATAGCGTATTCTATGAATATGCACCAAACTACCGAAAATTCAGGGATGAGTTTGCTATTGGATCACATCCCATTCCTAGAAGCAGGAGTCGGAGCTCATTTCCCGATCAAACCAAGTAGAAACTTCACAAAAACTGATACGGTTCTGATCTTCAGGAAACTGATCTACAACGGTAAGAACAATCTTCAAACGAGAGGGTTGGTGATTTTACTGTTGTCCCGATGTGCCGGTCACATCGAAGGGAGTCCCCAGATGCTGCTCGGCGAATGGGAAGAGGCCACCGTTGATGGGGTGACGGAGCGTCAGAGGAATCTGTCAGAAATCGTCGAAATGGTTTACACATCGCATCTGATCCACAGGTGGGGGAGCATCACAGCAAGTCTTTTTGAAGCGCGATTTCGGGTCGAGATTTTCTGCCGCGTATAGAGTTCCTTTCCCAGTCTGGGTGAGTTCAGATAGAAGTAAAACGACCGATTCGTTTATGTCAGAGACGTCCTCAACGTATCTCGGGAACTCATCACGGATGAGTCGCTGCTCAACGATCTTCAATACGGGAATAAAATCGCGATTCTGATCGGAGATATCCTTATCGCAAACGCTTCGAAGAAAACTTCCGAGCTCAATAATTGCAAGGTGCGAAAACTATCAGCGTAGTAAAATCTGAGGCCCATCGAGGCGTTAATCGTTCAAATTTTTGGATGGAATGTTAAACGAAATGTCATCGGGTGTCAATTCTCCTGTCGTCGGAGCCCAACAACTGTCCTTTCACAGGTTCTTGAGCTTATCGCGAATGCGATTGGAAATTTTATGAAGAGCGAGTTCGTAGTACGACATGATTCGTTCGGGAAGCCATTCCCTGCGAAATCGATGACCAGTACCGTTTGGGAAGACAGGATCATCCTCAATTCCGGTGAGTACACTATGGGGTTTCCCGACAATATTCTCATATGAGATGGATTCCTGATTGTTCCGAAAGCCGGCACCCTAATGGCATATTCTGATTCTCAATCTCAGGTGCTTTGCTCGCCAGCGCCTGTCAATCCGCGGTGTTGATGGGTGGTCACGGCGACAGCGCTCAGAGGAAGGCGAATGCGTTCGGCAAGTGTTTGGGCCTAGTTTGGCAACTAAACGAGGAGCTGGAACCTTTCTCGAACCTGATGTATCAAGCTCCCAGTAAGTATCGAGCCTGGTCGATCCTCGAGAAGCTTCCAGATCGGTCGTGCAGACGGTATAAGTTAGATCAGTATTTCTCAAATACATTCCGTCGAGCCCGAGTTCTCGATCGAGACCCCTCCTGCCCGAATGCTCAATAGATAGACAGTGTCAACCAGAACGGCTGAGGTGAGGCTGTCTTGACGCGTTTCGTTCGCATAACGGGCAAGCGTTTGTTCAAGACCGGGCGGACTCAGATGGCGCATTCAGATTTGATGGTGTGTGCCGCGTTCGAGACTCCGTTCCTAAGACACGGACTGCCATGTGCGAAACACTGATCTAGATCGTCAACTCCACCTTGTATCCTGTGCTCCTTTCCGGTGGATCGGAACGAATATTTCAGACGAGGGGATAGCAAGAAGCAAGGCGAGAATCGAGGCTCTACCCTGAAGGACCCAAAAACGTAATGAGACGGAATGTTTCCAGGTGCACCTTTCGATCTTACGTCTCTACCGTGCGTTCTCTTCTTAGAAAGAAATCCGCATCTCGTCCAGTCGTTGGAGACGTCACTGGAGAACATCAACCACATCGACTACTCTGACCTCTTCACGCAGATTCTGTCGTCGGGTTGTGTCGAAGAGGCCAATCTCAGATTGAACACGTACGTGCACTCGTGCCTTGCCAACCTGGACACGTTTGACTCCTGCTACAAGGCCAAGCAAGCGTTGGCCGACATTATCGATGCCATGAAACACGTCTGACGGGGATCACCCGAACCCTCAATGTGAAACTCAGAGCAGAAATCTCGATTGATTTTCAAGGCACAAAAACGATACAAACGAACATAGTTTACGGCCAATTTACATTTTCTGAGAATACGAGGTCGGACATTCGTGACTTCGGAACTTCAAGTTTTGTATTTGTGAGGTTCGTAATTTGTGAGACCGTGTGAACGCCCTTGAGTTGGTTGTTTTGTAGAATTTACGACGGGTACTTTTCCTAAAAAAAAAAACGGTCGAAACCAAGCGACGTCATTGCCCATTCATCCTTGCGGTGTCTTCATCTAGGAATATGAAATTATACGAAACGCCATGCACACCGTCCGTGAGGCGGCCCAGAGAACTTGAACTGTGTGATGGATATCTTGTCCTTAATTTATTATCTGTTATTATCTTCACCGTTCATCGCTAATAATAAACGCTATTTGTCAAACCATCTTCCGAACATTCAATTAATTCCTGTCCGCCTTAGCCTTCGAGGACCGGAGAGGCAAACTCCGTGCCGCCCTGCGGTACTCATCAGTAGAAATACGAGGTTCTTCACCCAAAGAGCCTCAACTCTCTAAGGAATGGCAGCATGTGGACCAGAACAAGGCATCCCTCACTCGTCAACTGGGGGGTCCGATTGGCGTGCGGGAGTTTCGTTCAGAACTGCAAGATAGAGTTGACATGTTACTCACGATAATTCCGATTGAATGCGAGATGAACGGTCTGGGAATGAGGAAATCCGAGTGGAACTAAGCTTCTGATGGTCATCTGATCTATCATGCTGACCTTTTTGAGGAACTCTTCGGCACAGATCCGAGCACGCGCATTCAGGGCAAGTTTCATCTCCGAGATCTCCTTGTCAATTTCTTCCATGAAATGGATGACGAAGTCGACGAGCTAGAGGGAATATGAAAGCGATCAGTTTCCAGTCCCCCAGAGTGACATCAGCGAGGTGTGCTATCGATCGGTCGGAGAACTTGGAGATTTCAACGAAATGACTCCAGTACAGACCTTGTGTTTGAACATAGCTTCAGCGTGGAAGTTTGTGATCAGGAAAGAAATGTCATAGCCTTCAATTGGTTTTCTTCGAAGAATGATGAAATTCTCGGCTCTCATCATCATGAACCGCATGAATTTGTGGCACAAGATCTTCTCAATCTCATCGGCTTGCTTCACCGCGATGGACACCCTGAGAAGGAGAACTTTCAGCAAATCACGGGACTTGAACGTATCTCACAACCTAGGACAACCGCGGCATCAGCCCACGAATACAGTATCCCGTCTCTGGGAGGGATGCCCCGTTGATAGGGTGACAGGTTTTTTATGCACAAAAATAGAGCGTCTGTCGAATTCAGGGAGCCCCGGTTGATAAGAATGCCCTCTGATCATGGTAGAAAGGGTATCTTCATACGTTGAGGTCATACTCGTCAGAGGAGAGGGATGATTCACGAACCTTATGGAGTTAACACTGCCTTCGACCAGGACACGCTCCTTCTCGTTTCGTGATATCACCACGGGTCGCAGAAGAAGCTCCATATTTCCTCGGATTTCTACTTCGGGCTTATTGTGTCGCTCTATGACCTATGGATTGAAATGAGACATGCTCCGTGATTTCATCATGCGATCGAAGCTCCCAGGATGAGCAATTGTCACTCCTCTTGGCGGAAATACGGACTCCGGGGATTTTAGTATCAAGTCATTTGCACTCGATACGGCGATAACGGCAATCTTCTGAGCCTCGTTGGCATACGACCAGATGGCTTGAGGAACGTTTCCCCACTCACCTGAGAGTTGAAGTTTTCAACACACATCGCAGCATTGAGCGTTTGTCGTACAGCGTTCAAGTAAGGTTTCAGGGTGGCTGCCTAGAATGGAAAACTCTGAATGAGTCAAGCCGAATAGTGCCATCGCGCTGGTACCACTGGCCGCATGAGACACGCCGTACCATATTCTAGCCACCGGTAAAGTATGTAGTTAAGGATAGATCGGTCGCCTGCGAAGTCGCTACGCTTAGCCACCAAATATAGCGTTTTCACACATGACTGACTCAGAACTGTCAACTTGGAGATTCGTCTGTGTCTGACTTCTTGATGCCGCTCAAGTCATCGACCGATGTTCCCTGGCTCTCCAATTGTCCGTGATATTTACCATGGTTGCTAGGATCTGCTGCTAGGAACCTCCCAACTTTTCCGGCGTTCGATTCCTTTTCTCGGCGCAACACCGCCCGGACCGAACAGCAGAAACCTTACCGTAGTCCCTCCTTCTCCTTTCAGACGATTGCGGCGGCTAGTACGATAAACAATGAAACAATGATCTCTGACGGTCGGGATCTCAGTGTGAGGCGCCTCGAACGTTGGATGGATTTTGCGGTTCACAAGCATGCTGATGTCCGCACTCCGTGTGAGCCTGACCGTCTGGTTGCCCGGGGTTGACTCCATGATGAAGTTCATCAGCATCATCATGTGAAGCCTCTCCCCCACAGGTACACGTTGAGCACTTGACAACATACTGTGACAGCGGCGCTCCGTGGTCTCCATGGGCGCCAATTCGATAGAGAAAGCTAAGCAGAACTTTCTCTATACCGTTCGACCTCTCCGAATTTCCGGCGCGGCGTAGCTGAGCTCTTAAGCCACAACACTGAATCGGCTGGGATATTGCCCTCCGCGGAGAGAACGAGGAGAGCATGGATGCATTTCTAAACCGGGATTTGAGAGCAATTCTTATCGTCGATTCCTTAACTTTTCTTCCAAGATGACGATGTCTATGGAGCTCTGCGACCCTGACAGGAGCGGACTGAAGATCATGCTCCACTCAAGAAACTCTCTCTCTCTCGTGTCACTCAAGAAAATCTGGTTTTATTTCGAGTTTTATTCGACTTCAGTTCCGCAACGACTCGATACTATCGACAGCAGCAAAGCACGCGCCGCGCTGGTGCATCTCCGCCTGCGAATGTCGATCGAAACGGATATCGTCTTGGCGCATATTCTTGAAATCTGTACATGTAACAAGCCAAACTACCATCATCTGACCCATCCGTTCGCAACCGTCAACTCGGTTCCGGTGGTCTAAATTATCTAAATCTGCTCTCCCATACAAGACTTTCGGTGGAGGCGTTTGAAACAGTAGAAACCCGGTCACTTGAAACCGGCCTTTTAAGATTCATTTACTGAGGTTGTGACGATTCGATATGAGAGCTCAACTGCATTCCTTGATTGCCGCGTCGATATCGCTCATCTGTTCTTTGAGCCTATTCCACTGCTCTGCAGTCAAAGCGATTCCTTTCTTCCCTGGACGCAGTTCACCGCTGTCTTTATCCAAGTAGAAGTCTCGAATATTGATCAAGACACGACCTGGAAACCGAAAACACGGAAGTGAGTGCTTCGCTCGGAGCGTCGACGCGGCGTTGGACGCCTCAAGTATCGCATCAGCTCAGATCGAATCTGAGACTGGAAATTCAAAAAACGGCGTTCCGTTTTCGTCCCACCTTTGAAATCTTTCACGTTCACATGGCGCATCTTCGCAAGCTCGAACGTGTATTCGCCCGACGCGTTCTTCTTGAGGGAGCCGCCTTCGGACGTTTTTTGCTTCTTGGCGGCATCTTGCGGCGGATTGCGATCATCGGGACCCGAGTCAGAATCGGAATCCATCGCGGCAGCCTTGCGAGATTTCTTCCCTGACATTTTGAGACTAGGGACGAATGACACGATGTCAACTCAGGTACCTTTACGCTACTCCTCCCGACGCAGCATGTAGGAGTAACAAAAAATATGAGCTCTAGGAGGGACTTCCAAGTTCCGAGCAGCTGTGGTGTTCAAGGCGAAAGAATCTGTGGCTGTGAACCTCAGCGTAAGAACATCATTTTCTTGAGAAACAAAAATTCTCGAGGCTCAAAACAGAACTTTCTGGGAGTAGTCCGAGCAATTAATAGGAGGAGGGTACGAGAGAAGGCCTGAGTTAGATGCCTGTTATGGTAAAATTCCCCTGTCCGTACTCACTGCTCGCGTATAGCCTCGACCTAAGCTATGCTTTCAATACACAGGGGTTTTGTTGCCATGTGAATTTCGTGTCGTGTTATTCTTTCTGCGCGCGCGCCCTGCGGGTGTGTAGTATTGAGTACAGAACGAGATTCGAAAAACTAAAACAACGGCGTTCTCATAGAACGGGGGACCGGATGACTGAAAAGTGTTTGTGCGGCACGGCAGGACGTCAGTATGCGATTGCGCAAGTCCTTCTTCGGGAGCGGGAGTGGAATAATTGCACTGGCGGCGACGACGGACGAAAAAGGGACGTTCGTGGTTACTGTGATCTCTGCTGGAGGTTGCGCGGACCAGAAGCTTTTGTCAGATTCTATTCCTCTTTCTGAGTCGAGAGAACGAACGATAGTTCTTTGGTTGTCATCGCCTACTATGGAACGACGGAAGTCCAATCTAAAGCTGCAGACTGCGAGGACGGATTCATTTGGAGCCGAAAGGAGAGTTCGGAATTTTGTCCAAGCACTTGAGGGGTGTGTCCCGCATGTTACGACGTTACGACCTGCACTAAGGGCTTCATCGGAATCATCTGGCTGATGGGATTGGAAACAAAATGGACAACGGAGGGCCAACAAACCGCGTGTTTCTTCCATAGAAATCTAGAGCTCCTCTCCCCCCTCACCCGGAACGGAAATCATGTGGCTCTAATTGAAAGGCAGTCACAGAATCGATGACAAAAATCGACCGCTTCTCGTGCGTTTCGGTTAGCTCATCAGGAAAAGAATACAGGAAACCCGAATCAGACTTTGCAAAGGAAACATGCTTCATAAGTCTAGTCTACAAGTGTTCAGCAGGGAAAACCACCCGTGGTGTGGATAGCTACTTGTACGACAACAGCAAGGGTAGCGCCCTACTAGATCCCGCTCGAGCAAACATGCTGCCAACTTCTGCACCGTCTCGAACTCCAAGAGGCAGCAAACAATGCGCCCGAAGTGAGGAGGACGAAAAATATCCTGGAGGACTGGGGCGAAACCAAATTCGATCTGCTGAATCACTCGCGCATGATACGAAAGTCTGATCACCCATCTGTATGTGAAAACACATGTGTGATTGATAATCTGGATCAATAAAACCCATAAACATGACCGATGAGGAGTGACTCCGCGACGAATGGATAGTGTCTCCGGAGTTCATTCTCGAATTATTCGGCAACCGAACGATTTGGAGCTTCGCACAAAGCTGACGGTGACACCGTGTTATACTACCATGGCTGCCTTTTTGATCGGTCGACATGGTCGACTCAGGATTCATTCCAGACACCCTAAGCTTCATTTTAAAAAAAAATCCGTTCGAGCCACTTATTCTGCATCTACTTTGTCATAGGCTGAATGTGGGCTACGGGCTTGATTCGGAACGGGTGTTTGAAGCGTCGACGCTCCCATATAACTGGGGAAAGCCCGTGATACTGCTCAAAACCGACCAAATGCTGCCGTTGGCTCCTGAACTTGTGGTATCTGCCCGCCGGGCCCACTCTGTTGCTCGGGAAGCGTTCGTCGGGGATCGAATGAGACGCAACTTCAGATTATTCCTGTCAAGATAGTTTTCTCGAGCAATAAGCGGAATGAGCGTGTCGCGAACGCAAAACGCGGTGTCGCGATAAGGCCCGGAGTTACCACCAGGCTAGACCAGGCTGTGAGCTGGTGCAGCGAATTTTTCAGGGGCGGCGAATCTCACGAAGGCGACGAGTTCGCAGGGATCGGCAAGCTATTCGATACTCTGCTGCTGCTCGTTTTCCAAAGAAAACGATTCCACTCAGACTAACGCCACGTTGTGCAACGGAGAGCCGAGTCTCTCAGCTTTATTGCCTAAAAAAAACAATGGGGAAAATCTCGTGCTCCACGAAACAGCCCGAAAGCGGCCTCTACAGAGAGCAAAAAAATGGTGAATATCATTGATAGCATGGTCCATCGACTGTACCAGAAGGACCACAAACGGACTCGATCATACTGAGAAAAAAAAATGATCGATTTTTTTCGACCACTATATTTTCGTTCCTGGATATGACAATCCCCACGATTGAGGATTCTCGCGGAAAATGCTCTCGAGGTAAGTGGTATCAAAGTTCTCCCGAAGCTGATTTTTTTTGCACGGGTTAAATTCATCGACTCATCAGCAGAGGTGTGCGCCGCGGGTATTTCCGACGGCGGCGGCGAAGGACTGGGAAACACACAGCGGCGACGCTCGCCACGGCGAACAGTGGCGGACCGGAAGTGTCGTGGCGCGCCATGACGCGCCATGACGCGCTGGGGAATCCGGTCCCTGCATAACTGATGAATCGATTGATTGTCAACCATTCCAAAAAATAGATTGTTAACCATTCCTCGAAGTCGACTGTCAACCATTCCTCGAAATTGATTGTCAACCATTCCTCAAAATTGATTTTCAACCATTTCTCGGAACCGCTGGTCAACCATTCGTCGACCATGTACATTTGGCCATTTGTGAAAAACCCTTCTCGCAGAGACGGCTCTCCTAAACTGGGTTCTGAACCCGTCCAGTATTTTTCGACTATCACGCGAATATCGTCAAATTCTTCTGGCCGGAACGGACCACTCATAACACCCCGTCTTCATGAGCACATCGTTACAGATCACTCTCGTCGGAGATATGAAACCTTCAGCTGAGAGCCTGACACTTCGAATTCATGGATATGTCTAATATGTCGACGTGCGTTGAGCGATCACTGAGAACTGAGTCTCTGTAGTCGGAGTATCAATGAAATCAAAAGCGGGGAGGGGAAATATACGTAGCACTGAATTCCGCTCCGTCGTGATTTGTCTTAGCAACCCTGGGATTCGGGCTCGAATCCATGAAGCGCCGCCGTGAAAGCAGTGCGGCGGCTGCGCAGCGGCGCGCCGCAAGGAGTTCGCAGCGCCTGGCGGCGCGCTGTCTGGCTCCGCGCGCCGAAGCGCCGGCGAATCCGCGACGCGGCGCACAGCCCTGCTCATCAGTCAGAATCAATTCCTGGTCCATATTCGAGGGCATCAGAGTCCTCCATTTCGAGCCTGCTTCGCTCGTGCCTCCATGGGCTTTGCTGGTTCTTACGTTGGCTTCCCCTACACGAAGGTCGTCGCGGCGTTGAAGAGCGTCGTTGCTATTCTGTCCCAGTTCGCATCCTATACTATTATCCTTTGATTCAGTGAGCCACATTAGCATCATAACTGACAGAGAAAACTGCGAGTCCATTCCTCCGAATTCCTAAGATAGGGCGGCAGATTCATTTGATATTGTGGCGACGGGAGTTGAAGATCTCCGGTCCTCAATGATTTCCGAGTTACCATTTGAGTGGTCCAACGATATCGTTTTTCTCGACATCGCATTGACAATTCACAAGACGATGCTGGTAAGTAGGTCCACACGGGACCGTTCGTTTTCCTGGCTCAATCGCGTGAAAAAATTCGCACGGTCAAGCATGGCTGGAATACGCCGCACATCTTGAGCGATTCTCAGCATCGAGTCTGCTCAAATTGCTCTGTGACAATGGTAACAGACGATAATGAATTCGAACGGAGGGCAGAAGAATGCAACGCATGAGCCGATACGTTGCATTACGCGCACCTCGAGATCATCAAGATCGAAATTTTCGATTCTCATTCTGAAATTGAACGATTAGTTGCCTTGATTTCCTTGAGAACATGGCGGCGATATATTGCCAATCTTGGGGCGGCGAATGCGTTAATCAGGCCCTTGTCGCAATGATCATTCGTTCATCATTGGAACAAAGCTGAAAATCAGTACAGGACGCGAACCTTCCGACAATGTCAAGGTGGACTTCAGTTTCTGTGATGACGATTCTTGGGCTGCTTGGGCCAGGAGAGGGCTTATTCACCGTGGGGTGAAGCAGGAAACGAGAGCTTGAATTTTGTGGATGTATTTCGAGCAAGCTTTTCGAGAGGAACATTCAATGACGAACTCGGATTATTCTCGGATACCATTGCATTCTCGCACCGGTCAGCAGCGGAATAAATCATGAGAGGTCTATCCCGAGGCATCGCCCTCAGAATTCACTCGCCCAGTGACAAAGACCTTGGCCTCGAGGTTCGAGGACTCCGGTTCACCGTGGAAACTTCCTTTCCCTTCATCTTGCTTTTTTTCAGCATTCAGAATTGCCATAACCCGTTGAGGACACCCTCCAGAAGCGAGTGGTTTTTCGAGGGCAATGCGCTCCGCGCTCGTTTCTGGCATTGAATTTCAGAATGATTGATAGCTAGGAGTCGAGGTGAGCAACCGATTAGAGTTTCCTTTGCGGCAATCACCGATAAAACGGTCTGGTGCTCTACACAAAAGGTCAGCTGCAGCCAACGATTTACACGGGACTGCGTTGCCCACCACTCCAACTTGGATTCATCGCGAATGTGAGTTTCATTTCACTACCTGGAGGGCGATCTATAAGGCACGAAGCGACGCGGAAAACTGCTTGGTCGAGACGGGGCCGAACGAGTCCTAGTCTGTTTGTGCTGGAGGAAGTCGGAATCGAATATTCTGCGTCGGCCAATTCTCGGAGTGAGAGGGCACGTGCACGACAGCAACGACGACGTGTAGTCGCGGAGCAATACAGACCGCAAACACGGATTCGTTACGGATTGGAAATCGAATCGTGTGGTTGGACAAAAATGAAAACTCCAAGAGAGAAGTGCAAGCTGGGACTCGATGAGTACGGTGCCCTCGGTCTCAAACTTGGGTTCCGGCGCATCATAAAATACACACGGTGAGTTGAATATTTGAACCTTAGATTCTTACCGAGTGACTTTCCGTTCTCACTCGGATTGAGTCGGAACGCCGGGTTCCCGTCAGAGCTGTGATCGATACGATTCTATTCCTAAGAGCAGACGCTTTTGGGAGCGTACAAAGAAGCAGTTCGGCAAGAACCCGAAGTACGCTCAAGTGCAACGCGCTTCCCAGGACTGCTCCACCCCTGAAACGGGATCTTTCAAGATCCGCAAGCCTCGCCAGCTGGCAACGCCCCGGTTCCCCGCTCCGACTGACACGATCCGAGATATGCAGAAAATTAGACGAAATAGCGGTGCCTCAGCCCTCTCTAGCAGAACTTCGAACCGTACAGAGCCGCTACGACTGTGATCGTCCTTATTCGTATCTATATCCGTTCTTAATCATTCGTAATCCATTTTCGAAATCGAACTGAATTTGTTGACTTGTGATGACTTGTTATCGTTGACTGACTTCACAGATCCATGTTCTCGCCAACCTGAAATGACAGCAGAGGTGTTTGTAACTGTAATAAAGCACTTCACGAGTTTCATCGGGTCTGAGATCACGTCCGCTTCCTTAACGCGGTCATGTTTCGGTGGAGATCAACTTCGAGTTCTAGATAATTCATCCGTGCACTCGTTCCTCGGCGGCACATCTCAATCTTCAGCTCCCACGTCAAGTCGCTCGCAGCAAAGACTCTCCATCCCAGTCTAGAATTTTCTACACGTGAGACTACCTGCACGACGGTATACGTGAAGTAATTCAACAGATATCGCGTTAGAGATCCGCTTCGAGCATCACACGACACTCTTTGTAGGTTTCCAGAATGGATCGATATCTCCATGCGTCGACACGTTCGTGATATCGTTCAAGGCTGACGTGTTCCACAACGAAGCGGCCATGCTGCCGTGATCGATGGCAAGAAACAGGAAGAACCAGCTCATGTTTTCCATGAAGGAATTCAGAATAGCACAGACTGCCCAGTTCTGAGATGAACCACTTCGAGAGTGCGGCTTTTTGGTTTGTCAGGCCGCTCTTTTGCCTTTCCAAATAAGACGCTCAACCTTCCCAGGCATCGTGGCATACCATCTCCCAATTGCTTGTTCCGAGTACTTTCTTCAGGGTCATAGGAGAATTCTCCGCATTTTTCGCCAATGGAGGTCTTCTGAGATTTTCATATTTATTTCCTTCAACACGTTTCAGCTTACGGAATAATCTGTTCTCATTTGTACCGCTTGGTTGTCACGCTGGTCACGACAAGGCCCCGACTGTGACGAATTTCGGATTTCCACGATCATCGGGGCTTCCCACCAATTCACATTTTAACTATAGATGGAATCCTGCGGGCCACTCCGCTTGATCTCGCGGACTCCCGCTTCCCCACGGAGCACCCGACCAGAGCCCTGGCAAAGCTTCTTCGTGGAACGGTCTTGGCCGGAGCTTCACCTTTCTCAGGAAGAGACCCGCCTCACTTACCGCGGACGAGTCGAATGGAAGAAGTTTCACGATTTTTTATCAGGAGCTCCGCTGCCATGCCTGACCCTTATTATTCTTGAGAAGGTGGTGGTTAGATCCTCAAAGTCACACAGGGCCAGAGTCGGAGCAGCCAAGTGGATGGAAGTTGTTTGTCTCCCCCGATTCGTCTGAATATCAGGACAGAGTAGCGATATCCCGGATTGGAGCGTATTCTGTCGGGAGTCAGGACCGAAATCAACCATTTGGAGGAATTGAAGCAAGGAATACGCATGCACAGACGCTCAACGAAGACCTAAACAGTTTGCAAAATGGCAATGTTCTTCGTCCAGAGGATGAAGAGTCCGACGACATTCGCGAGAGGAGAGCAATCGAGAAGTTTATTCTCTTCGGAGTTCGTCGATGTCCCGGAGTAACTGGCGAAAGCGATCCACGGTAGTACAGCGGAGATTTTCTGCTTCAATCGCTGAGTGGCTGTCTGATGCGCAAAGAGAAGTGAAATTCCGTCAGCAGACCGCGCAGTTCGTCGATTCTCTGAAATATCTCCAGTATCTCGACGACTCCGAACTCCACTGATCGGGTTCAGTTTTCGATAATTTTTTTCGGGGACATAATTATTGACCAAATGGAATTCCCCGGGTTCTCTCACACTGTGTGATCCATCAAGAATGGATAACTCGAGAGTTGACTCGAAGGTCTCATTGCCCTGGAGGTTTCAGGGCATCGCAACGATTTCCCGTCTTCATATTTGACCACCCACTCACGCCAACTTTCTGACTTTGTTATTCAAGGGAAGTCGCGATAGAAAATGTTGCCTCGCCTAATTGTCGTATATTCCCATACTCCCAAGGAAGCTATGAACCTACTGTACGGAAAAAATCCCGGCCGACATCGCTGTTGGATCGTTCGAGGGTCCAGCCTAAGAGTCAACAGAGCGACCTGGATTTCTGAAGAACTTTTTTTTTTCATCGCACACGGATTCATCGGCATTCTGGCCACATCTGTCTGTGAGAGGTGGCCCGTGATAGGAAAGCCATATCCCAAACCATGATGGAAGGCTGACCAGAAACATCCTATCGACGAGATGGCGACTATGTTTTCCTGAGCACATCGAAGACGCCTCGATTGGGGAAGGGGGGGAGTCAGCAGCAGCCTCCGACGCATGAACGGGTTCCCCACAATGTATCCGACTAGAACCAGGTTCTCAAATCGTCTCTACTGGCGCTGCCATAGACGAGGTGCGACATCCTGTTCGACGGCAACGACTTCCACTTGAAAGCTCAGCAGCTCCTCAGGAATGAAGTCAACAACCATCACATCAAACAGGTTTTTGAATTAGGATATCATCTCCCCGCGTCAACCTAGGTGGACGGAATGATAGGGGGTAACATAGGACCGAGCGGCTTCACTCAAGGATCACCAGAGCCACACATGTCGAGTATGTCATTCATGGGGTTTGACACTCCGTCAACCTGTCTTGCATTCTTAGCAATGTAATTCTCCAGTTTGTCATTAACTTTCGCAGATTGATTCCGTTCCTCATAGCCGCAGTTTGCTAGTCTCAGACCCCTCGCATTGATTCTGATGAATGTGGTACATACGTACATCGAACTACCGGCTGAACTCGAAAACGGCGAAGGTTCCGCAACTTTTGTCGTAATGTTCCCTAGAAAATCGATGGAATGATCGGCCACATATTTCACGACCCGAAACACGACCCACCGTTTCAATCCCTCCAAAGATCTGACTGCTCTCTTTTCAGATGTAAGCAGCACCACTTACGCGCCTACATTGAGATGGCTTATCATCGACACGGAATTTTCGCCAGGAAAATCTGGAACTTCCGATCCGTGCTTCAAAATTTACTCGTATACCTCAAATGGTCGTTCGTCTAGACGAGAAAGGACGGGGCGGAAGTCTGTGGCCAACGAATCTGTTTCCTTGCTCAGCCGTGCCGCAGCGCTCCCGGTCGGCGAGGTCACCCCTTTAAGGTCAACCTGCTGCTTCTGTCGCTTCCTTCCGAATCCCGGGACTCGACGAAGTTTTTAGAGAGCATCCGAGACGGGAGCTTGCTCCGAACACCAGCAGCCAGAACTACCGGTCCATGCACCCGCCGACCCACTTTCCTTCCTGGATGCGCGGCTTCGAACGGTTTTTCTCAAACGTTCGAAACGCTTGCGGGGGCTCTGAGCCCTTGTGGCCCATCGATTTTCGTTCCCGACTTGCGTGTGGGAACACACATCCGATAAACGTCCCGTCGAGCAATGGAATAATAGCGGCCACGAGATCTCGGAATCACCTGAAGTCGAATCCCCTCGAGCAAACGAAAACTGATCGTGCTCCGGCGTGAGGAGAGCGGCGCGGCTTGAGCCCCGAGATGGCAGCAAGTGCGGCTGCCGAGCGACCAAGACCTTGGCTTTGAAGTTTGGGGACTATGATTCACCTTGAAAACTTCCTACTTTTTCTTCCTGCATTCTTCTAACTTCGAACACTAGCCATAACCCTTTGAGGATATCCTCAAAAGGCGGGAGTTTTTTTCGCTGAGGGTTGCGGCGTTCTGGCCTCGTCCTTGGCCTTCAATCCCGGAACCTCCGGGTCAGACATAGAGACCAGAAGGTCGAGGTGAGCTTACGAGAGCAGTTTTTTTTTGCTGCAAGTCGGAAGTGACCGATCCAGCGAAGAAAGGAAGCAAGATCCACAAGGTTGATTTAAATTCAAACTACGAGGACGGAGAGACGAGCGGGCAACCAGCACCTGAGGAGAGTGATTCGGATCGCGAATGAGGATGAAACCTGGATCGGCGCATGTTGAGCCTGAAGTCCCGAGATTCGGTAATGGGACTTGAAGCTCTTCGATCCTCGCAGCCCGTTTCCCGGGTTCATTGGGGCAGATCAGAAATTTTGTGCGTACGATGAGAAAAGAGTGGCCATCCTCGAATTCAAGGAGGTCGGGGTTGCCTCCGTGGATATCGTTTTCTTCTCAACGAGAGGATCACCTCGGTCTCGGCTCGGCCGAGGAAGCCGGTGAGCTGTCGCTCTGATGCCGCGCGGCCTGGATGATAAACATCCCGAGGAAGTGAAGAATCCTCTATACTGACATTGCATCATTTTGTTCCGAAAAATCAGCGCTCCCTGAAGCGTTCAAGGGTTTCCTGTCGGACTCGGAAAGCTGGTTTACTTTCAAGTTGTCCAGGCTTTCACACGTGCGTAAAATTAGCTCGTAGCGTCGTATCAACGTACGCTGATAGGACTTACAGGTGCGGCCGGAACCAGGCCTACGGCCGACTGAATCCCTCGAGGCTTGGGCCGTGGCTTGGGCCAGCTAGCGGAGCACGTGCACCGGAAAGACCCGAAACCAACGAGTTGAAACACCTAGAGAAGACAATCTGAGAGAAAAGAACACAGAACAACAATCCGCCCACATTTTCATGATTGATGGCGAGAAACAGGAAAAACCAACTTACGCGACCGGCAATTACAACGAGCGAATGATTCATCGACTGAGTCCCGTATAGCGAACATCGCGCACGCTTGGGAACTCGCGGGAGCTCGGAATCCTTTGACCAATGGTTGCTCTGGTTCTGTGTGTTCTGGGCCTGTGATGAAAATTGAGCCGCTGTCGGCCTGAGCCACCGCTGCCGAAGGCCGCGCCTCCAACCGGTAGCGTTTTCAGGAGTGATCGCTTGTCCGAAGCTCTGTCGCGACCAATCTTCGCGTCTGGGCGGTCTTGTACGCAGTTCGAAGATCTCTTTTCCTCACGTGTAGTCGTTCGCTCCCGGAGTCGCCGTAGCCGCCGTTGTTTTTGGTGTGGTCTGACCGAATGTAGCCCTTTTGAGCAGGCAGCTAGCCACCTGTCGATGAACACACCCAGACTTCGGGGACAAAATCGCTTCGCTTTAAGCATCGTTTTTGGAAGCCCGTTTTCAACCGGGTGCCGAATAGTGCCGTCTCGGCATTCTGACAAACCGAAACTACGACCAAATTGAACTGACTCGCTCGTGCACGGTGGAAAGCGTTCTGTGGCTCCTCGGAACCATGTTGCGTGAAAATCTGCGAGCCTGGTCATGTTAATTCCAGTCAACTCATCTTGATCTCGGCTGACCCCTGAATAGTTGGGTTTTGACACCGAAACGAAGTCGATGGCAGAGTAGGAGGGTCAGGCGACAATGGACTATTGCGAGAGAGTTTTTTTTTCGTTCGGACTCCTCGGTACTACTTGGTGTTCGCGGCGGGCTCGCGCTCGCCATTCTGTCCGATCGTCAGGCTCACCTTATGGCGCGGAAGGGCAACGACGGCGGCGACAGGGAGTTCTCCGCTAGAAACCGCTAGACGACCGGCATACGGCGCTCGTGTGGTTAACAGTAGTTGCTATAATCGCACTCGAGCGACCCGGTAGCGAAATCGCGCAGCCTGATAATCGGGAGGTAACATCTCAATGTGCGCGCTCATTGAGGATCACTCATTTGGCAATTAGACTTTGAAATTACCGCCGCACCAGAAGGACTAATTATGCCTTTGGTCCGTCGAAGGTTCCATTCCACCTCTTCCACTAACGTCTGCGGCCACTGGGCACAGCCACCGAAGCGCAGGTACATGACCGATATTTCAGCGAATTCAAGACACGCTCCCGGATCTGACTCGGGAGGATCTCTTGGCCGGACAAGGAAATCCGATTGGATGTCGACGACCACGACGGAAAACTCGCCAGGATATCACCAGAATACCGAACGTCGAGCCCTGCCGTGTTTCCATGTTCTGGAAGCTTCTAGCTCCGCAGAAACTCCTTCGATTATCCTCTCCACGACTTGCAAGTATCCCTAGATGCAGAATGTGCAGGAGGTAGGCAGATTCGGGCAATAACCGACTTGGGAAACAGGGTGGATGGGGTAAACTCTTAATGGTGTCAAGAGCAGCACCTGTGAGATCGTTCGATTGGTCGGTGCGGAGTCTTTCAATGGAATCTCCAGTAGACGTGTCCGGGTTGAAACCCACAGTTTCTGAATTCGTCGCGTGGAGACATCCTGTCGATGCAGTCCTCCGACATGGCAATATCTGACCATCATCGAAACCGTGGATCCTCCACAACAACTGCTCCATCGTAACGGAACAATCTCTTCTCGAGGGCAGCTGCTTTCGCTCTTCGCGTGTTTTCGGCTGCGTAAAACCGAATGTGAAAGCGGGCGTTATCAGACGACGCGATCCGAGGAACAATGCTTCGGTATAACTGTCGGATTCCATCTCACTTCGACCGGGTCCATTCATAAGTCCAGCCGGCCAGTCGGATAGCCAATGCAAACTCACTCCATTCTTTGTTTTCAAGAGAACTATCCCGGGCCAGATGTTCCGATCGAAGCAGCGAAAAGAAGTCATCGCAAACCTGAACTCCTCCGAAGTCATCGGCGGAAAGTGAGCCGCTAGAAGAGACAGACGATGGTGCGTCGGCAACCGTTCCCGAGACGCTCTCGACACTTAAACGCCACGTGAGCTTCGATCGAGTCGAGAACTCAAGTGCATCTTCATTTGGTGGCGATTTCGAAAACGCTCGTTGAGAATTAGGAGAACGACTCCCGAAATCGCCGAATCATTGTCTCGAACTCGCTGAGAGTTGGATGTTGAACGAATAGCCGGCTTCGGATTAGCCAATCGGCACATGCTGTTGTCGGCGTTCGGCCTAACGAGGAAATTGATTTCTTTCAAAAGAAAAACAGGAGGTTTTCAACACCGGTTGCTTCGAGGGGCAGTTCGCTAACAGTTCGCTGTATGACCAACCGGCTGAGTGACTGAGTCAAACAGCAACAACATTTTCGACGACGACAACAGCTTGAAGACGCTGCCCTTGAGCCGGTTGAGGTCCAAACCTAAGTTTTTTTTTCTACGCGCGTGCCGACAGCTTTCGGCCGCCAAATGCCGCAAGCAGCAGCCGCCGCCGCCGCCAGTGAACGAGGGCCTGAGATCGATTAATCCAGAGAATCGAATTATGGAACCGTTTGAAGACAAAATTGGGAAGCGAGAGATACGCGGCGCAACAATATCGACGTCATCGGCATCAAAATGAGCGTCGAACAGATGCACAAGCTTTGCTCGTCGCCAGCAGAAGATGGCGCGATGCCACGGATTCCGGCGCTCGATGAGTAGCGCGAGAGCATGGGACGACGGAAAACCAACGGTCGGGCATGCATCGGTCCCGCGAACGACTTCCTGTGCCGAGCCGCTCCTGCGCCGGGCGGGATTCGATTGATTCGCGCGGTCGTGACCAACTTTCCGGAGAGTTCACCGTCTGTTGTTTTTCGCTCGTCCTTCACGAGCGATCAACTCGATCGCGCTGCGCGGTTCCGAGGTGGAAGCCTCGGCTAAAAGGTGGGTTCCGTTCTCACCGTGGTCAACGTGGCGTTCAGGCAGACAAAGTTCCGTTCCCATACGCTTACATCACCGCCGCCGACTGATCCACCGGCTCGCTCGATAGAAAACAGCCACAGACGGGCGGGCCGGCCGGCCGCCCGACCGGCATACGATGAGGCTAACGGGGTTCAAAAACGTCTCATTCCGATCGCCGGCCGAGACGTCGCTGTTGACAGAATGGAAGCGCGCTTCAATGATAGTGACTCCAGGGCGCGGCTACAGGAACTGGAGCGGTCCGAGCGCGGATGAGAGAGAAAATACGTCAAACCCGACGGGCATCGAGACGTCCGAGTCCTGGACCGAAGTTTCGAACCCCACAAGCGGACGTCCGATCGGATCCGGTCCGATTAGGCGGCCGATCCGATTGTGTCGCGCATAGTTCCCCGGAGATCCGCGGAGGGCTCGCGGTCCAGAGCCCCGACTGAGTGGAACAGGCGGAGCTCCGGGGACGACGCAGGGATGGGTAAATAAAACAGAGCTGGCCAGACGAGAAGCCGATTTTTCTCACCAGCCAAGCGAGCGCCCGAGTGCCCCCGGGGTCGAGCGAGGCTGCCATTAACAAATCGAACGATATGTTCTCACGCTGGTCTTGTAAACAGAAAGTGCCTCCAGCAGAATGAATGCACTGCTCATGTCATGGGAAGGCACCTGTCATACAATCCGTGGTCAGGGCTGTTGACATCGACGACGACTCGTTCTCATCACCGAAATCTCTTGATCTAAAGACCAGCCGGGACGACGCGAAAGAATCCAGGGCAATTTACGTTTGTTCGCTTCACTCGACGGCGGCCCGAAATACTTGTCGGGTCCACCGTTCAGCTGGGATTTCCCCGCGAGAATCCACTCCCGGATTCCTCGCTCTCCTCCCCGACTCTCTTCCTATTCAATGCAGCCATCTACGCAGAGATTTATCCAGGACGACGGGCCTGCACCATCCTCATTTATCTATTATTAGTTTTTCTTGCGAGAGTTTCTGTACCCGAAATAATCGCGATGTCTCCTTTTCTCACCGATTCTCTGGCGAAAGAGTCTCTTTCCTGGTCTTTGTTGCTCTGTGAGATCCAACAGCACATCGGCAACCTGTTAGAGTGCGCGGTTTCGTGAGCGTGCAGCGGATCCTCCTGTTCGTCTTGGATCGCCACTTTTGGATTCATCGGAAACAAAACTGATAGTTTCCGTTCCTACTGGAGTAGGGAACGAGAAAAGTGGCCTCACACGATTGTCAAACTTCTCCCAGTGGCTGACCGCCAACGAGTCCAGGGTCCAGGCTCGGGAGCCGACATCAGAGCTCGCAGAGACCGGCGACATCGCACCCTTCCCGAAACCCGCGACCACCTGTTTGTATGAATGGGAGTCTGTACTCTAGATTCTCTTTTTCACTCGCTGGGGTTCAGCTGGTGCTCCTATATCTCTGGTCCTTGTCCTCCCGATAACCTCTGGATCACCTCTGGCTCGTTCGTCGCGGACTGCCCGACGGAACTGATTTTCATTTTCAAGTTCGAGCCGCTGTTTTCGTTCCGATTTGAAACTTCGCGGGAGAGCGCCGATGGTTCCGTTTGGTTGAGTTCAGAAGGGCGCGACCAAGCATTCGATCTGCACGAGTTGGTGAAGAACCATCGAAGAAAGCAGCTGCCTTCCGGAGATCACGACACTGAGAGAGACCAGATGACCATATGTCCCGGAAGCTCACGGGGGCGGCTACGAGACCGAATGGGGCGACGGCCGGACCCGAGTCTCTGTCTCGGAGATCCTCGTGAATATGAACGAACAGGGATCTCAGTCGCCGAGCAACGATATTTTCAACGACGACGGAGAAACTGCGATGACTCCGGTGCTTTTTCGTTACGATCGCGATAGGGATTCCATCGAGCCAAGAGACTATTTGGCCCTGAAATATTTCGGCCTTGCGCCTTTTCGGCCTCAGAGGGTGACGGCCATCCGTGTATGACACTATCCATGATACTCGCGGAGACCGAGTTACTTTTGATTATTTCATGAGAGCGCAGGCGGCCAAGATTGGCTGTGAAGGGTGTCGCAAATTATTTATTCCGATAACGAGTATTTGGTGAATCTGGAGTAAGAATAATATAGAAGTTCTGCTTGCACCAAGAGCTCCATATTTTTCAGCGATTTCTGGCGTACGCACAGTTTTGTTGAGTCGATGTACAACAGGTCGTGTTGGACGGGGCTCGACAGCGCGAGAATTCACCGATCAGCCGTTCGAGAACTGCCTGAACCCTGACCCTGGCGTTCTCCTCAAATCAATTGACGCCCGTCTCGAAACGTGTAATTTCGATCAGTTTTCATTCCAACGCTCCAGAAGGGAAGAGAGAAAGGAGCCCATTGATAGAAACAGAACAGAAATTGTCCAATTTCGGTCCCAGTCGAGAATTTCAGCTTAATCACGGGTTTTGTGTCGCTTCCTCGAAGCGGTCGCGTTCTCTCTCTATAAGGGTCATCAATGATTCAGAAACTAGCGAGCTAGTTGAGCAAAATCCACGCAGTCGGGCAGAGAAGAACATCCAAGCAGGCACCTGTAGCCGAGTTAATTGTATATGGGGGAATGTGAGATATGGGCTCGAGTTTCCTCGAAACACTGGCAGTCGCCGTACGGAGTTTGTGTCCACTGTCGTCCAGATGAGTCGGATGACCCCGCGACCCGCCAGGAATCCCGTTGTCGTTTTTTCGTTTGGTTCGCTCGCTCTTCCTCTTGACCAATACAGCACTCACTCACTGATTATGTTACGGTGGAGGTATGCAAGAACTTTATGCTCGCTGGGTGAACAACATCGGAATGTGGGTGGAGATCGACGAGGTATGCGTCGTCAAGTTATGGCGACAAGTCTGGGCGTGTGCAGCATCGCGATATCCAATCTCGTCTTAAGACATAGCACGCTTCGAATCTTGACGTGTTTCTCCTCCCGCTCGATCTGATTTCTCTCCTCCTGATACTTCTGCTCAGAAAGAAGCGGCTTTCGAATGCAAACAGAGGGGATGAGGCGAAAAATTGAATGATCTTTTTGTTTTCTCTTTGTTTCACAGCAGCACACCGAGCAAATCCCACTCGAACGTGTTCCTTCACGTAGCCACAGAGGTTTGCCAGATCAAACACCGCACTAATCTCGACGTGTTGAGGCAACAGCGTCGCCGCGGCTAATCCTCAGAGGGGCCGCTTGAGTCACAACAGATCGAGCTTCATTTCCAATCGATGCACGTGATCAGCAAAAAACGCCGATTCAGCTCGAGGTAATGAGCGCGTTGGTGTCGGCAGTCTGACCTGCAACTTTCAGAGGTTTCTCTCTTTGCCTCGTTCCAAAATCTTCCATTTGAAGGAGATGGCGACGGCGGAAACCATCCCCGGGATTGCGAGCGAGAGCGTTGCGAATCGGACCCATCGATCGACCCCGCGATTGAAGCAGTTTAACTTCGGCCAAACACTCGACCTCCCCTTCGGTCGTTTGCCCGAAGGTTTTTTAGGTTTAGATTCCGTCCAGTTCGATTTGCTACTCCCTTCAGGGCACGAGGAAATCCCCCAACGTTCCCCGAACAGTTTCTCAGGTGCAAGTTAGTCTGTAACCGGTGCTTGCTTCTTGGCGGTTCCAGTCGAAGCCGCACAGGTCCGTTCACCGTCTCACGGGAGAGACATTCATGTAAAACGAGATTCCAAAGGTAGAAGCAGAGTTCCGCCGTGCACGGAAGATACTTTCAACTCTCAGGAACATGGATGAGAGGGGGGAGATACGAATGTTGCACTTCCAAACATTCCGGTGTTCCGTTTGGAGTCCTTTCGAAAATTGCCTCATGAACACAGGATTGGCCATGCACAATCGCCTACAGGCTACCGACCATGCCCCTGCACGACACAGTCAGTTGAGGCTACGGGCCCGGGCTCGAGCCCGAGGTTGATCTCGGAGTTGATTTTGTGGGTTATCCGATCATCCAATTCGTCCAGTGATTCAATATCACTCGTTCGAAACACAGCGAAGATCTCAAGGGCTCCTCGGAGGGTCCGCGAACGCATTTGATTAGACCCATATTCCGGGTCGGCCTGCGAAAGCTGCCTCTTGGTATTCGCCGATGCGAGTTCCAGCGTTGATTTGGGATGCGCTGATCTAGGACGACGATTTGAGCCTCGTTTCCCACCGCATGCCGTTCCACAAATGTGGTGGATGGCGATGCGTCGACGGAATCTACTTCCATAATGTTGAATCCGAGTTCTCGGAAACTCCGAGACGAAAGAAAAGAGGACGACTGCGGATCTCGAGCGGCCTGATAGATTTTTTACGGAGAGACGTGTATTACACTGGTCGAGCAGCTGAAAATCCAGCAGATGGATAGCTGCCCGCATCAAGATGAACACACTTAAAAGAAGGATGCATTCCAATTACTGATCAGCCGTTGCGGGCAGCCAGGTAGGGTGTATTCATCGGACGCCAACGATGGGCAAAACGACACTCGAGACGCGTGCACCCTGTACGGCACGCGTGGGTTCGGACCCCTGGGGGTCGGAGGTCAACGCGACCTCACGACTTTCTTTCTCCTCTTCAAAGGCCAGATGACGTTGACCGTTGTGTAACAGACTTGTTCGTCGTTACCGACTTCGGGAGCATATGCCAGGCGTCGTCGGTCGCGGCTCCACCTTTTACGGATCCGAACTCGATCGAGCCGACAAAGTGGTCGGATCCATCCGCGCCCTTGTTCTGACTGACCGAGTACGCTTGGGTTTCTCTGACGGTGCCTGCGTGAACCTGAGTTCAGCACGAAAACAACGCTAGCTCGTCGGTGTCGAGCCAAAATGCGACTCCATGCCATGACCGGATGCCTCACCGGAACTCCCCCCGCTGCCGCCACCGCCGCCACCACCTGAGCAGTGCAGAGAACCCGATGTCAAAGTTCGGGGTTCGCTGGTTCGAGGAGCAGCGAACCTCAACGGGCGGAAATCTCTTGCGCGGCATCAGGCACTTGGTGGACTTCGAGTGGAGCATGAATTCCGTTGTCGTTCTAGCGGGCAACAACGACAGTTGGGCAGTTTTGGCAACAAGCGGGCGGCAAGAGAGCGGGAGTCGGGTCCGGTGGGCTCACCTGCCCACGTTTTTTCTGAGAATGTTTGCACATGGCGTCTCGGGCTGTCTTGATGAGTCCAGCACGCGCACGCGTTCGGACGTGATCGCCAAAACTCGACGGAGTGTTTGGATCCCGAAGCGGCGGGGGCAGCTGGCAGCCAGAGAAAGAAACGCCGTTCGGATTCTTCTAGAGCACCTAACATCAGCTGTCTGTCCTGTCTATCGAGCGAGCGAGCGAGCGAGCGAGTCAGTCAGCCAGCCAGCCCACTCCGGTCTCGCGGGGCACCGGCGACGATTATTGTGGCACCGTGATCGAACACCGCCTCGATGGTCTGGGACGATCTCACCTTTATGTGGGCCTTGTTCTCTCTTCTGATGTTTCAGCTTTCCGAACTCAGACTCGCGAATTTCCGCGGGGTTTCCGGAAACCTCGAGAATCGAACATCGAATATTCGCCCTTGATCCAAGTAATTTGGTGATTAACGCTCGCTGTGAAGAGCTCCGATCGAGAGCCGACGGGATGGCTCCCGAAGCGTCGGGGCTGAGATCCGGACGAGTAAGGTTCGATGGACTCGAGTCGAACAGCGTTTCCACTGACACCATACGTTAGAGCGTGGAGCTCGCTTGTCGAGACGGCTGCTTCTCGCCTTGACAAATGACCGCAGCATAATGTGCGCAGCGCTCGTCTCCGCTCGTCGACTAACTCATTGGCTGGTAGCCCGTTGATTTACGATGCTTGTAATTGCACCGAGCCGTTCTTAACACCTCTGCTCATATTGGCTTACTTAGTGACAACATTGTACAGGTCGTCTCCTCCGAAGCATACCGAGCTCAAACTAACGGAAATAGCCTCCCAGTCTCCAGATAACATCCTCGTGCTCGCCTCCAACGGAATCTCGTACCTTTTTTGGCCAACATCGGCCAAGCCAGTATGAAATCTACCGCCCTTGATATCTCTCGACACAGTCAACTGCGGACACTGCGAACATCGGATAAAAACGATCCGATCCCCGATGCGATCCCATCCAGCGGAGCTGACCATATTTGGAACTCCGAGAGAACGAGAGGGCGAGGAAACCCCAAGAAATTGGGCACAACAACCTTGCACCCATAGTTTCCATCGGCATGTGCACATTTCGGCACCACGAAAAATTCGAGAACTCCATAACACTCATGGAGGGGGACGCTAGAGGAGCCGTTGGAGTGGTGCCGAGATGTTTCGTTGTTTTTCGGAGTCAATCCGGTCTGAATGTCTTCCTCTGGAGCCTGATTTCAGCTTCTTGTCGGATCGTTGAGAGAACCGAGGGAGCATGTCCCGAAGTCTCGACCTCTGGTCACTGAACCCCGATGCAGGATGTCGCATCCCATTGGAGGTTGACGCTCCGAGTTCGGCTCTGCTGGCTTGGGTGACCGAGACGACTATATTAATCAACGTTCGGTTTCCCAACAGATCAGCTCCATTGAACTCTCGCGGTTCGAATATCCGGGTTGGGTGAAGCCGAGCCGCCGGGTTCTCAACTCGAGTACGTTGTGCACCGTCCGAAGGGAGTCTCGGCGCATCGAGGCTTCGGGTTTTCGGTCATAGACGAGAAGTCTTGGAGCTTCGACGGAATTTGCATCCATCGGAAGAAAATGTTGGTTTGCTGTCGTGTTGCAGTTGCTCACAGCAGGTTGGACAGCACGCACCTGCCCAACTGTTCCGGCTATGATTGCCTGACTCCCCTCCCTCGTTGAAGAGAAAGTCTAGTTGTGTACTATGAAGTCCTACTTGAACGTTCGGATTCGCACCAGCTTCTTACGTCGTGACCGCCAGTTCCGCAATGGTGGGAACATTGAAGATAACGGACGTGCACGGCCCACTTAGACAAAACGCCGGAGCCGGAGACGCTTGAACAAGGCTCGTTCACAACTAGGATTCGCCTGACGGGGTCCTGTTGCGGAATAGTCCCGATCCGGCACCGGAGAGTGTTGCGTCACGAGAGTACTCCGAGGAGGGTACTAATCTATTCGCTGAGGACGGTCGAGAGCATTCGCTAACCGATGAAGTTATCAGAAATAGTGATCAAGCGAAGTTCCCGATGTCGAACCGCTGATTATTTCACGTTTTTCCCACGGTCTGAGCGTCGATTGGTTCAGCTCAAAGGTGTAAATAAATAGCGGCGATCAAGCGCCGATCACGACGATCTCTTTCAAACGCACCAGAAAACCGTTCGCCAGCGATTCGGCTTCTAAACGACTCCGATGGGTCTCAGCGCTGACATTTCCGCAACGCCCCCACTTCTCAGTGGAAATTTCGAAACTCGGCGATTGCTCCGCTTGATTCCCGTGCATGGCACGTGTCATCCCTCTTGGGGAACGAACCAAGCGAGGTTTACGGTGGCGCACGGGTTGAGGCCGTTGCCTCGCATCCATAGACAATGACTGTCGCCGCGGGCTCGAACCTCGCAGTAACTGAGAATTTCGAGGATGTTTGGAGTATGGTACTCGAGGACGATTGTCTCATGGCGGCGGCAAACCACCTCTGGTTCGCACGGATCCCAGTTGACCGCACGGAATATTCGCAGAGCCGACCCGAGCAGGGATGAACGGCTTAAGATTCGTTCGGAGGAACGAAAGCACGCAGTTGAAGCATGCACGCGTGCATCGGTCAGTACATATAATTGTGCCCTAGAGTTTGTGAGGCGGTTTCCGTTTCCCCCGGAATCGTACTGACTCCGGATTCCTTCTCGATCTCATAATTTTGATTCAAGAACACTCCAAGCTCCGAGAGATGAAGGGAATGATGAATCTCCGCGGAGCTTTGGTGCACGAAGTGTTCACGCACCGGATCCACGGGGAATTCCAGTCCTGTACGAATACAAACGAAGTTCAATTCGGTTTTATGCCCGAACGGTCGAGTTTGCTCAGGCGCTGCTGGATTGTTGACTCATCAGCTACGATTCTAGCCGCCGTCTAGCATAACGGTGGTTCAGTGACCACGTCGAAGTCCCGTTCCCACAGTGTTGTTACACAGGCCGACAGGTATATGTATTCGCTCGCTCGCTCGCTCACTCAGTCGAGTAGGTGTGTAGGGGGAAGAGCAGCAAAAAATGGAGCAGCGTTTTTAAGCTTTCCGATTCGTATTTGATTTTGCGCGTTTTTATCTTCCGATCGTGCTTCCGATTGGGGTGACCGACCCATCGAGAGCTCGCGGGCCGGATCGACGTCATCGCCAAGTGTCGCTCGGAGCGTCTTTCGGAGTGAGCGCCGACTCCGGCAACCGAGAGCCACGATTTCAAGGAGCCGGCGGATTTCACCCCATCGATTATTTATTCATCCGTTCGGCTGTTCATCGATGAGCTGCTGGCTCGGGGCGACCGAAACCGAGTGCGCTCGCCGAACCACCGCGTCGGCAGACGTTTCCGCGGTTCTAACCCCACCCATCCCCACAGAAGGTAAGGCGTTGCCTCTCGAACGCTCGTCGTGTTTACGTCGATCGCCGGAAACTCGAAAACTTCCGCTCCCAGCAGAAGAGCCTCTCGGTCCGAGAGGGATCTCGGACAGCTGAAGGATCTCACTTCGTGAGTGTGGAACACCGTGAGTAGCCGCGTAGCCGCGGTGGTAGTAGAAGAGTCGTGATCGATCTCAATGCCCCTGAGCGTTCTCATGGCGAAGCCCATACACACCGAGCCATTAACGAGGTGGTTGCGTGGGAATACGGCCTCCGAATCTCACTTGTTTCTTCTCTTCTCAATCGAAACTTCAAAAGCTGTTCTGAGAGAGCCTCCTCTTTAGAAAGCGAATGTTTGCGTCCAGAGGTGCGAATGTTTCTGTTTGCGGTGCAACAGAGGCCTACGCAGGTATTACGTGACGAGGTCTATTGCGCACTGGACTAAAGATGGCCGTGCGACGTGTTCACGGCTTAGGGGCCGCCTCGTGAGACTCCTTGAATGTTTTGTGTCGAGTTGGGTCAGTTAAGCCGACGCCGCGAGCCTGGGCATGAGCAAGGATTCTGGTTTTGGGCCTTCGGGAACGATCGGCAGCGACAAACGCGAACAAAAGTGAATTCGCGAATGAGAGAAACAGGCGGAGCGCGGTTGAAGCTTTCGCGGTATTTTCCGTGTTGGCTTCAAGCTCGGACCGGAAGGAGAATGCGAAACACCTCAACCCTGCACGGCTCGTTACGCTTTCGCTTCTGTGGGCATACATATGTATGCGTTTGATTTCTTCGGAGCGATAGCGGCGGCGCACAGAAAAGACACAGCTTTCTGTTGATGCTTGATCTGATTACGGTTCGGTAAGATCTCGATGCGGAAATTTTCCGATTTCCGGCAAGAAAGAAACAAAGTGTTCCCATCGAGAACGAATTTCGCTCGAAGCGGCCTGAGGGACAGTGTACTTGGAGAATGATGCGCCCCAGTGGAACGATACTCAGCCGTCATCCAACGATCATGTCAGAATTCCCGACCCGACCTCCTCCGGGATTAGAGTTCCTCGCGTTTGCGCGGAAGTGAACCCTGAAAAACACTGCCTCGAACAGTTGAGCGTCTACGACATGAGGAGCCACGTCGATCCTGATTAATTCGATGCATTCCCGATGAGCGGAAGTGTTCGAGAGGGAGAGGAAGAAAGTTCGAAACACAGAAACACCCTCGCAGAATTTACAGCGACCGGAAGGGTTTGTAGCATCGCCACCGTGTAGTAGGCGGAACAACCTTGCTCCACATTCTGCGATGAGCATCGAGCAGCGTAGAAGACAGCCTTGACCCAACCTAGTCAGCAGCCGAGGAGCAGAGAAGCGACCCGTCAGTCGAAGAACCAGCCAACCCCACCTGTGCGGCCATATGCCTCCTGTAGAACCAGTTTTGAGCGAAGCTAACCTAACCTAGTTTCTTTTCTGCACGCGTAGCATCTATTTCTGGGTTTCCCTGATATTTTTCACTGTGCCACAGCCGATCCACTCATTCGTTTCTCGGAGGGGCCATCCACACACTTCTGGGTTCCTCCTTGGATTTTTGAGCCTGATTCCAGAAGTCACTTGACGCTTCCCGAAAACAGACGCACAGGGGTTCGAGTGTTCTCTCTTTTCCTGTCAATTCACTCTTGGTCTTTAAGGGTTCACGCAGTCGCGAGCTCTCAGCCGAATCAAAAGTTCGACGATCGTTTTTCCAGCCGGCGAAATTCGCGAATTCGGAAACGAGGGAAGCCGATCGGAAACATCCTGGAACCGCGATTCCGGTCCGATTCCGCATCCCAGAGTATGCCCGCCCGTGAGAAGTCCCGGACGCTTGGAAACGCGGCAAACGGATTCGATGTAGAGCGAGTTGGAACTTCAATCCCAACTGAAGGGTGGTTCGGTATCAGCACCTGTAGTATAGAAGTTTTAATTGAATTTTGCGTCCCATGATGCGGGCGACTTGTATGGCTTTCGCATCTGCCGTTCGAGACAAGTATTTGTTCAAGGTTGCCCTCATTCATTAATCGTCATAATTGAAAAAGCTTCAACGGCTATTGAACGATTCCGCGCGCAGACGAGCCAGTCAGCGAGCTAACGGAAGAAGAATGGAACGGGCAGACGCGGAGACGCAGCAGAACAACGAAGCAGCACGGTAGCAACGGTAACAGCTGTTCGTCTGCCTCGCGGCTTTCAGTAGCAAAGCATACGTCCCATCTGAACTCGATGACGATGGCCAGCGGAAAGAAAGCGCGAAGTCCGTTTGCTTAGAGGAAAAACACTATACAGTGGCTGTCAAAAGGAAAATCCCCGCTGCTAGATAAACGCGTTCTCACTATCGGGAACTCACTATCTCCCGTTGGTTAACGGCATTAAGGGTGTAGTAGCAAGTGGTGATTATCGTTTAACGCTAAAGAGAGCGAGCGTTCATCTTCAAAAGCCTCCTCCGTTATCGCAGCCGGAATACGAGCCGCGCACAGCCTCGAGTGCGCTCCCACACGCCCACGTTCCCGAATCTCCACCGACTGGGCGGGTGCGAGTCCTCGGATCGATCGCGGTCCCAACCTCCGCCGGCGACCTTGAAAGTGCCGTGCGCCTGACCTGGTGCAATCAAACGTCAAGCCTTCGGGATCCGCTGAAAATATCCGGAGAAGGTGCGAGGGCAAAGATTGACCGGGACATTCTCAGTCCCACGAGACGGAGGGAATAGGACCCCATTCATTCCTGTCGAAAGCTGGGACTCTGAGACTTTGGTCACGCTCAGTCAGATGTGGGTAAAGCCGGCGTGCCGCTGCCGCCGAAAAGGAAACTCCCTATCGAGCTCACGTCAAAGGTTGTCAACATCTCGTGGATCTGGCAGCGTCTGGTTTCGTGGCCCAGTGGAATCCTCGTGGATTCCATTGTCTGGACTGATTCTGGAAGGGAATCTCCCCAGCGGAAAGCAGGAAGAACAACCTGACAACCCGCATGTGGTTGTGTGCTGTCGACGAGCTGGCTGCGAGACAGGCGACCGGGTGGACAGATGGATGGATGGAGGCCTCGGCCTGTGGATCACAAAACGTCTTCACAGAACGTCGGCAACAGGTGCATCAACAGAGTCCAATGTTCGGCAGATTTCATATTCAACGAACTCATCACGGAATCAGCTCATTCATCAGAACGAATTTCCGATTCCACCGGCGACCGGTTTTCGGTAATCGATTACACCTTGCGAATCGGTTTCTCGAGTCTCGGGGTCAGCCACGCTCCCCACGGTAACTCGAGGGAAAAATCGCACGAAGCCGAGGAGGGAGGATCGAAAACAGCGAATAACCGTCGCATCTGTTCTGCCGCTCTTTATTATTCCGCGCAGGCGCTGTCTTGCTCCAGCTCCGACACAAAATGCAGCGGAAACGCTCGAAGAGTACAGTTTTTCGGCCGTCAAAGTGTCATGGCGGAGCTCCCGGGGCTGAGGTCAACTTCGTCGTCGTCGGAGAGTAGTCGATCAAGAGCCACGTCGAAGCGTCTTCCTCAGCTCCACGAGAACCGCGCAAACCAGGAAGCCGCCCGAGGTTGTGAAGGTCAGAGCCCTCAGTGAGTCCCGCTCTCGGTTCAGAAACTCTAGCGTGGGCTCGTCGTCGCCTTGGCAGTTGTTCAGGGCGTAGCTGATCAGTAAGGTTTCGAGCCTAAACTCGAGGAAGAGCACGGCTACCCAGCTCTGCAGTATGAGGGGCTCGTTCCTGATCCAAGTCCACCGGGTGACGAACAGCAGGCACGAGACGTGGAAGAGAGCTGCGTAACACCAGGAGAGGAAGCCTACCGTGTTTACGGGAGTCTCGTCCTGATCTCTTTCACAGAACCGAACGTCCGTGGACGCAATCTTTGTGAAAAGTTTCCACATTCGCCAAGTGCTGCTGATGAAAATCTCCATCGAAGCGAGCAATTGCGATACAGTACTCTTGCAGTGATTGCATGCGTGATTGAGACGAACTTGAAGTTGATATACACTTGGACGAGTCAGCAGCCCATCGAGACCACTTTGGCTCCGCCTCCATAGTACTGAACCGAGCCTCAGAAAACTTTCCATGGAACTTCTAACCAGAGAATACACGGTCACCGTTTCCGGGGTGTTCGACGCGCCCGTGAAGTCCTCGAAAACTTCCGGGCGACCGTTCATCTTCCACTGCTCGCAAAAGACGATGAACGCATTCCGGGATTCCACGTAGAGTCGCCGATGATACTCTGTCCTGATGTCTTTTTTGAGGGCTTCACAGTTCGCGACAACTTCATCCGAGGGGCAGTCGATGCGACGACGCTCGAATTTCTCCAAGAAGCAGTTGTACATCAGGAGTCCAACGTGACCCACAGCGCTCGGCGTCACCCGGTCCTCACAGCGGCTCTTGGCGACTTGCATGGCGTCGAACCAACACCTCCCGTAGATTTCCATTTTCGTCAACACGTCCGCGTAGAGCTCGCTCGGATCCGGACACTCGACGTTCCCGAGACTCCCCGCGACCCAGATCACCGCGAGACCGAGGGCGGGCATTATCTCGGGCCGAGAGCACGGAGTCCCCTCGAATCAGCTGACAGATCTTCGAGAAACCAAAACAGCGCGCCAGTCGGCGCATTGGCGCCGGCCGCAGATTTGAAAACCGCACGCGCGCCCGCGCGCGCAGCTTTCGTGAAAATTTTGACGGGTGGGGTGATTCGAACCGGGCAGAGGATGCCTCCCGCCTCGGAACGGCCTTGAATGCTATTTGTTGCCGAGCTCCGTTCTGGAGGATGAATCATCGAGACAGAGGTCTGGAGTGACCGACAGCAACGCAGCATAGAACCACCACTAGGAAATCGTTCCTCTGAGCAGATTTGTCGCCAGGCCAAATTATGACAGTCGCAGGGGTCGGTGAACGGATCGCGAGGCCTGTCTTCCCCGGATAGGATGGGGGGGGGGGGCGTTTCGCGAGGAAGCTTTTCACGACTTTTTACCTGGCAAGTGTCATCCGAACTTCTTACCCCAATCACGTGACACCTCACTCTCAAGCTGATCGTCAGTGATGGGAAATGACCAATGTGTCACTCAGGTGTATTTGGTGGGAGTACTTACGATTCGACGGGATGCCCAAGTTCCCACAGCTACAGTTCACAGCTTGGGCCAGAGCCCGAGAGGATGGAACGCGATTCATAGGCCTCATCAGGAGGTCAATCGCATCAGAGATCTCAAAGGTCTCTCGACTCCGACCTATCTGGGAGTATTTCATGGGTTGATTCACAAATTGAGCGTTTCCAGCACAATGTGTTCACGCGTAAGAAGTAACGCTCGTGAATTCTTTCTGAGACCCGGGTCATTTGAATGGCCGAGGTCAACTACGAAGAGTTTACAACTGAGAAATGAGTCTTCCTCGAGGCAATGAAGTGGCTGCTCAAGAAATGAATATCGCGCCCGGGTTCCGCGGCAGGGCATTCAGTTTCGAAGAAGCCGAGAAACGCGGGGGCGGCTTTTATGCTCATATTCGAGTTTGCAGCTCGATGCACTGACTAAACACGGATCTGAGACTCTCAGCTGGCAGATTCCGGAACGCTCCACGTTTGACGATGAGAAGATATTGTCTACGCCGACTCCGGAGAGCTCTTTGTCGCTCCTCGCGAATCCGAGGCGAGGAGCTCAGGTATCGGAGAGAAGTACCCTGGACGCCCAGGTGCCGAAGTAAGGTGAGCAAGGTACTCCGGATGCCTCCGAGACGCCAAAGAGAAAGGGTCCCATGGAAACTGTTTACGAGGAGCTTCCGCTCGAGATCCTACCGAACAGCCAGGACTTCTCGAGGAGCCGAGCTGAGAACAGAAGGTCATCTGGAACAAAATCATAGTCTCGTCGTTTCGGCTCTGATGCGCATTCCAGCGTGTCAACGATTGTCGAATGGCTCCCTTGTGCGCGAAGCAATACCTCACTGCTGAAAACCCAGTCAACCTGTGGAGTAGGAAGGAAAAGATTCAGTTTTACCATCTCAACCTGTCAGTGTCACACATTCCTGGCCGCTTCCCACCGCCGGGTCGCGCTGACGGGTACCGTGGAAACCCCGAGAGAATGTGGTATCGTTGCGGCTGCCAAATGAAGTCTTATTGACAGAGGAATGTTATTCGTAACTTCAAACAATAATAATATCAGCAGCGCTCTCTCCCCCGCTCGGGATCCGTCTTCTCTATTGTTCAGACATGACCAGCGCCGTCTCCGGGCTGCAGGCGACAATCGTCGGAGGTTTTCCTCCGAGAGCACCTGGACACTTCCTTGTGACCTTTGCAGGAGCTTCTGCTGCTCTGAAACCTGCGTCGGCCAGCCGGAAATGAGCGCGCGCCCCCTCCGGGAATTATCGACTGGGTTGTTTTCTGGCGGAATATTTCCCTCGCTGGGCGAGTGATACTGAGCGAGCTAACGCACGCACCCGGACACGAACGAATAGAGAGATTAGAGCGGAGGCAAGAAATTCGTATCTTGATATCGTCTACGTAGAGGTCACCGAGCATGAAATAACCCCAGGTACGCTTTTCGTCTGCCGAGCAGGCTCGGAGCCTGCTCACGACGATGGCCATGGCCGTAGACGTTGCAGAAGAGGAAGTGAGCTCGGGTCGATCTCACCTGCCCGTAGAACTGGGTTAGGCCTGCTCGGAGGCTGGCTGGCTCGCTTGCTTCCTCATCATGGGGTTCTTTCTTCCTGTTCGGAAAGAGGAAGTCGTCGAGGAGCAGCCTCAAGGCCTTGAATGTGCTCGCTCTCTTGTACAATGCTTCGGGATTGGCATTACATAGAGCTCTACAGTGTTCGTCATTCTGCGCTATCTCTCAGACAATTGGACTGAGATCATTTCTCTTCTCCGTATTCTTGTCGTGATGCAATATCGAAGAGGGAATTCGGAAATCTTTCGAAGCCCCCGGAGAGGTTCGGTCTCACTGGAAGTTGCAATCGGACTTCGGGGCACTCAGAGATCGTTCCAGCGCCGCGTTTCCAAGATTCACTCGCAACGATAAGTTCGGTTCACCGGATGCCAAGTCGCACAAGTGGGATTCATCCGGAGAGCCGGAACCGTCAGGTATCTACGATCGTATGACGGGCTACCCGGTCGTATCCACGGGTGGTATCGACACTGCCAAGAGCCGGAAATCTCCAAATTTCATCCGATGATCCTCCGAAACATTCCTCTGAATAGGGGAAGGAAAATGAAGAATCATTCAAAAGCGCTACGTTGACGCTCCTGTGAGATATTGGGAATTGGTGAGATTGGTCGATGGATCCATTGTACCAAAATGCTCTGGGTGGATCCAATCGGTTGGGATTCTGGTACTGATTGGTGCCGCTTCTCGGTTTTTGCGTGGATGTTATCGCATCCTCTTCATTTTTGATCCGCGTTTCGCTCGAAACGACCTCGTGATTACCCGAGCACCGTCACGTGGACCTTGATGATCGGTCGATCAAGATCTCCCCATTGAGCGCATCTTCAAGGACCGCAGAGTTCCAGATGCAATGCTCCGAGACTCATCCTCAGAGAGAGATCCTAAACGCAGGACTCCGTGGAATCGTTAAATGATGTGGGAAAGTCCTTTTGTTATCCGGAGCAGTCAATCCATTATCAGCATCGAGCTGCAATTACCTCGTGTCGTCCTGTGTTCCCATGAGCTCGGTGGTCCCCTCCGACCCACGCGAGCGAGCGAGCGAGGGAGGGAGCGTTCATGGCTCCCCCACTGTGCTGATGGCTCGCTGGCCCGTTGGCTGGTGTACTAGTAGGTGGATTCAGGTTCCCACAACTTCACACGCATCGACTCGGCTGGCTTCTGGTCCCCAGCCCCCTAGTTGAGCTCGTGCGCTGCCGGTGAATGCACCGAGCCACCCCATGAGAACCACTGGACGTGGGGATGCGCTTCTTTGGAAACCATATGTGAACGCGTCCGATGTCGACGCATGCAGAGAACGGGCTCCGGCGGGAGATTTAACTTTTCATTCGGAAAGTCAGATGCTCGGGATTTCGATGCGCACGCCTCTTTCCTTATCCCGGGAATTCGAGACAGAACGAGATTTCCCAACTTCGCTCAACTTTCTGACGAGAGCGGCCATTTTCCATTTCCATCCAAGACATAAAATAGCTAGATTCATCTCGCAGAGGAAGACGAAGTTACATCAGAAATCCTGCCTGAGGGATTTCGGCGCAAGAGCTTCATCTCGGAGAACTACTCGATCAGGTGATCGTTGACGAACCGTTCGAGGTTATCTTGGAAAAATTGTGCGGTGCCTGAAAGCTCGGCCCCGGGCCCGGACCCTTCTCCCTCGTGGGAGGGAACGTTCGCGATGACGGCGGCATAATGATGAGCTCGACCGTTGTATCGGTGACCGTAGGTAAGGAATGTTGACGGTCCCATTTACGACAATTCCAGATGTCGCGCAGGTGAGTCCGTTATCGGCGCCGTTACGGCGGTGACGTAGCGTGTGTCCCCAGCGGCGACGCGGAGCGACAAATGGATCCTGACTTGACATACGACCGGCATCTCCGCCATGAGCCTCTCCCAAACCCTCTCTTCGGGGGTTGCTGAAGGCGGAGTCCCGGCGTGTGTTGGCCATAAAAAGTCGCCGCTGAGCGGGATGAGCTCATTCCCCGTCCGAGTTCGCTTTGGATACCTACACCAGCTAAGGATAGTTCACTTCTGAGTTCGCCAGCTAACCAGCAGCAGTTGCCACACAGCTTGAAGATGCCGAAAGCCTTTCTGATCAAGAAGAAACATGAGGCCATGTTGGCTGCCCAGATCACCGGTGTTAAGCGGCCGTGGCTTGACGACATGGAGTTGCCAGAAGACCTTTCGCGGTCTTCGGCGTCTCCTTCGCTCTCTTCGTCGCCGGCGCCTTCCGTTTCGCCAGCGCTTTCGATCTCGCCGGCTCCGTCGGACTGCTCCGCCACCGTTCCAGGTACGTCTCGGGTCGACGTGAATTCCCTGTTGACATCCAGCCAGAAGCGCACAGTGCGTGACGGGTGGGAACTTGGGTCGACGAGAAGTCGGTGTCCGGATCTCGATGACTAACGTACTCTTCTTCGATTCCAGATATGGCAATGCCTTTCGATCTCTCAACGAAACACAGACGCATCGAAACCTCGCAACCGGTGGTCGCCCCCACGACCCCCATGGTGGCGGAATGGCCTCGGATCATGATGCCCATTCCTCACCTGGCTTACAGTATGCCCATGTCACCCTTCTACTACCCCATGATGCAGACGTTCTCGCCTCAAATCGTGTCCCACCAACCGCTGGCGCCGCTCCCACAACAGGATGTGGCTGTCGTTCCGTCGTGGGCGTCAGAGGAGAAGGAATCACCGAAGAAGGACGTCACCGCCGCCCCCCTGTCTCCCTCCGACAGCAAAGGATCGTTCAGTTGCCGCTTCTGCTCGAAGTCTTACGTTTCGATGGGCGCCTTGAAAATGCACATCCGCACCCACACCCTCCCGTGCAAGTGCGACATCTGCGGGAAGGCTTTCTCGCGGCCGTGGCTCCTCCAAGGCCACATCAGGACCCATACCGGCGAGAAACCTTTCGAATGCGAACACTGCCATCGAGCGTTCGCTGACCGATCGAACCTTCGCGCCCACCTGCAGACCCACCAGGAAGTGAAGAAGTACTCCTGCACCCGCTGCTCCAAGACCTTCAGCCGGATGTCGCTTCTGCAGAAGCATCAAGACAGCGGAGCGTGTTGTCAAGTGCTACCACCGAGGCCTTCTCCTCAATCCAGTCCGGCCGCCGTTCCCAGCGCCTGAGCCGCCCTTTCGAGGGGGGTTCAGAGAGGAGTTTCCCGAGCTGAACAGTATGGAAGATGTGATATCAGTCGTTGTTGTGAGTCTAGTCCATGGGAGTCTCCGATGCAAACCGTGTGTTAGTGCCGTTTGGGAAACCCCAATCGAGCCGATCCGATCGGAGCCGGTCTTCAGGCGGCCTGACTGACCGATGGAAACGGAGGCAAACTCTCGCTGTCCCGAAAATCCAGACATGTACAAACCTCGGAAATGCGAAAGAGCACCCGAACGCGCCCTGTGTATAGAGTTGTGTGTATAGATCTACTTTTTGATATCTCGTAATATAAACGTTAAGTTATCCAAAGAGCGAATGAATAAACCCACGCCGATGCCAAGATGCATCCGGCAAGAAGTTGAATATGAAATCTGCGAGTTTTCCTCTCTCACTTCGATTTTCGTCGCGGAATTTTCAACAAACCGACGAGCCTTCCGATTGAACTGCTGACGGCGGGCATCACCAGAGAAACCGGCGACCCGATTAAGGCCATTCTCCAATTTTATTGATGGACAACTTGATTGGCCGATGCTCAGGTGCTGGAGAGTCGATGGGCACTGGACAAAAAATGCGCGCGCTTCGGGTTGAAGTTCCTGCGTGGCGGAACTTCAGCCCCGACATCTGTTCTGTTCGAACCCTTTTCCAGCGCGAGCTCCGAGGAGAACTGGCCGCAAGGAGGAGAAAGAAGGAGAGGTAGCGATAGCAACAAGACCGATCCGCGATGAAAACGCTCAGCGTGCCGATAAGCTCAGATCACGACCTCTGACTTTTCGATCGCGCACTAAATCTGGTTTAATTGAATCGCGGTTTCAGGTGGAGCCGCTCCGGAATTTCTGCGACTATTTTCTTCTTCCTGACAGAGTTTTTCTGTCTCACCTCTCTCAACCACGGATCGCGGCCCACCGGCCGACCGATTGATGAAGTCGATCGAGCGGCGTCTCGTAGTTGATAATGCTAACAATTTCCTCGCTTCTAACCCGATGAGTTATTGCCGTCGATACGAACTGGGATGCCTGGTTTGCAGAGCGGCCGATAACGTCGGCACCAGAACTAGATAAAAGAGAGGAGGAATCGGCTATGAATCTTCATACTCCGATTTCATCCTGATTCCCCCTTTAGGACTGCGATCCAGGCCGCTTCATGGAAGCTCTAATTATGAGACCCACGAATCTTTCAGCTGTGCCGAGCTTCGTAAGTCTGAAAGGTAACAGGGATGAGCTCCCGCGGAAACCGGTCCTGAGAGTTCATCGTTGACGAAACCCTGAGAACGCGATGATCGCCGGGCACCAAGATATCTGTCAACACGATTTCAGGCCCGTGATGCGTCACCCATCATCGATTTTTCCTCTTTCGACCCATTGAATTCACAAGAAATCCGATCGGCAAGCCGGAGGAATCCCAATCGATCTTTTGTCGCCGGTCCTTGCGCTTCAGAAGTGTTCGGAAACTTTCGCTGCCGAGAGAAAGCATGCCGGTTTTGTAGATGGGAGGCCGGCCTCGCGGGCGGCCGACACGAAAACATACACACAGTCATACGGATGGAGAAACATCCAGAAAGCAAACATTTGAGCAGGAGCGACGACTCCGCAGACGCACGGGAATGTACGGACCGAGCGAGCAACAGGGACAGACGAAAGAGACCTCGGTGCCATCTGCGCACCTTAGCGCGTGGATCGGACGGCGGCAGCTGGTCGATAAGAAGGCAAAGTCCGCTAATGTTGTCGTTGCGGCCGACGCTGCTGTTAAACTTTTTCTTCCTCGTTGTCGTCGTCGTTTTCCTCCTTTTTCTTCTTCTTCTGTTTCTTTTCTCGCGCTAAGGAAGTAATGTTTGGGCTACGCGTGCGTGTCTGTTTGGTCTACTGTAAGCCTCCTCCTCGAGGAGCGTGTGCGCGCGCCTCCTCCTCCGTATCGCGGGCACACCTCGGATTCACTTTGAGCACGGATCGTTAAGGGTCAGTTTTTCTTCCTTCGCCAGATTTTCTCGCACGTCCAATTCACCGACTCCTCCTGATGCGTTAACGGCGCAGTTAACGGGATCACCAGCCTCGATCAATGACGCTCCGGCTGGAGTTGCGCTCGGCTCCACGGGAAACGAGCAAGAAACGAGTTTCGATCCAGTCGCCAGAGACCTGTCCCTGTTCCGGGGATCACCCGATCTTACTTGAGAGAGCGGCGTCCGGAGCTTCTGGTGCTAGCTCAGCGAGCTGGTCGGAGCGCGGAGGCGAAGCGGGAACATCTCAGTTTCCGATGGAGGTGGAACCCGATGGTAGGTGATCTTTGGATTTCGATCCAGAGGAAAACAGCTCCCTGATTCAGACGAGACAGGTGTGACTGACGCCGCCGACGAGAAGTTTACGATGCTCAGATAACGCTGTCGCCCGAATCTTCCGTCTGGTTCAGTGAATCACTTGTTGACCACGGAGTAAACCGGCCGCCGGGCGATGAAGACTCCGAGAGTTCACTTCCAGCCAGCGGATCAGACGCTAATCGGCTCCCTTCACGCGTCGTGGTGCATAGGGTGGAATGCTAGGAGCGGTGGAAGTGTCACGAAACCTCCGACCTTATTCTAAAGCTGTCTGCGACGCGACCACGGCGAGGCATACGGATCGGCCAGAGGCATCAATGAGCGAAACGGCCGCTGTACATGAACTCCATGACCCGCCCGATCAGAGAAATATAAAAGAAGAGCTACCAGTTTCCTCTTGGTGACGATAACGCTAACGAGATGCCGGGCGCTTCGGTTCCGACTCCCATGCTGACACAGATCTCACGAGATCTGCGTCGACCAGTTCGACTGAACTTCGAACTAGTGACGGACCCGCTAGCGTTCCGGGTCGGAACGTTACTTGAAACGGTTCGGAAGCGAATTCGAACGTCAACTGCGAGACGCGAGAGAATTCGAAAACGGCGCTCGACCGATGGGATGAGGGAGGGTGGGAGGAAGAAAGCAAGCGAGCGAGCGGGAGGGCGAGCAAGCAAGCAAGTAAACCACCGACCGCCCCAGTGAGCGTGCCTAATGCGTTCCACGAGTGTCACGGTTGTCAAGGTCTGCCGAAATGACGACTACATGGGCTGACACGCACAGAGATCCTCGTCCGACTGTCAGATGACTAAGATGGGCCGCTTACCACCGAACGCTTCAAGATTGCACAACGATTGAGGTGATGCGTGTTTCGAGGCCAGCGCGAGAAGTTCTCGCTGTGAAGTCTGAGGAGCCGGCTCTCCGAGAGTCAGGAGACAAACGGTCGAGTTGGATGAATTCATCTTCGAAGATGCTGAGCTGAAACGGCGACGCACAGCAGTGCCATCGAACGGTGTTGACAGCATTCACAGAAAGTAATAAAGCCGCGAATTCCTTGTTCGCTTCCAGCACGAATCGCTTCGGCTGAACTCCGCTTCTTTCTACTCGCTCGGGGCATCGTAACCTCTCTGCTCGAATAGGTCACGTGCCGCTTTCCTCGAGGCGCTTCGGGGATTTATCCTGTTACGAGGCAATGTTTAAAATCGTATTCGTCTTTCATGGGAGCCTTCCTTTTCGAAGGAGCCTAGCTAGTACAAAACACTACCTGAATCCAATGAACCGCCAGAGCCGCGGCTCGCTCCTGCACGATCGACTCCTGCTCCGTTGCTGGCTCGGTCGGAGTGGAGAAGAGCCTGAACTCTCGGTTTCTCCGGAGATGTCCTCTAGGGAGTGCTGCAGCCATCGACGACATCCTTTTGGACCCGGTTTCAAACGAGCGCGTGATCCCGGAAGGGAAATCCCACGGTTTTCGAGAATGGCGTGTCCCGCACTTGATCCCGCACTCCCGCTCGTTCCGTCGCGGAAATCGATGGCGGTTCGCCCGCTCCCTGTTGCTGCTATTCCTTGAGAGACGTTTTCCGTGCCGGTGTTCATCCGACCTCGACAGCGACGGGCGCGGTGCTGAGATGCACTTTCCCAGGAGATCAGGTTCTGTATCAATAGTTGTCCTGAGCGAGAGTGTTCCCATAGACGATTCTCATATTAAAAAGCGATCTGCTCTCCCCCGCCCGCTCGTGGAACGACCCCGGTGTCGAGGGAGCCAGAAGCATGTAGCCGAGCGAGTGAGCGACCGACCGACCGACTGACTGCCGAGCAGGCTGGGAACACAGCTGAACGAAATGAGATGTGACTGACTGATGCCGCCCGCCGCTCCGCCATTCTAATACTACTAACCAGTTACGAGGGCTGCTTGTGGTGGGAACCGCGGCCGCTGCCGCCGCCACCAGCAGCAGCAGCATCATCATCCACACGACCACCACTCCCACCCAAATGACGACCTTCAAATGAGGAGATTCCGCACTCCGGATCGAATGGAAGTTGGAGTTCAGCCTAGATGCAGCTTTGAAGCTCAGAGATTTCACATCGATCATCCCCATGGTTCATCGGCTGCCGCTGCAAGAGAAGCTGAGACATCAAGCATTGCATCTGTCCTTCCATCGATGAGAAATCACGCGTGATAATTCATCAATGATGAGTGTTGAATTCCTTGAGCCGCGCTCAACTCAATACGAAAGACCGAATACGTAGGAACATGCACAACCCATCCAATAGTCCGGAGTTCTCTCGTGCGATAGGAGGAGGGCAGGGCTCGGAAACACACCATACCCGGCAATAATCCCCCATCGAGAAATTTGGGCATTCATCTTTCTCTCAATCCATCAATCCATTTACGGGGACCGGTATGCGGAAGATCGAGGTTGGAATCCCTAAAAAGCGATCGAGCTCCATTCCTCTATGGAATGGACCGATAGTAATTATTGAATGAATCCCGAAGTTCTCAGCTTCATTAATCTTGATGCTTCGCGCAGCTACAGTAGCTCGCAGAAATGATTCGGTGATCCATCCATCCCTCTTGTATTCATGGATTGACGAGAGGTGAACGACGGAACATGCCTAAACTCTCGAACATGATGTATGACACAACTTCTGTCAAAACGGCCAGCTCAGACTGCCGGAAAATACTTCCCTCAGCAGCGCGAGGACGCTCCCCAACGGATACTTCATCAAGAGACCTCGGAAAAAGTACTCGCCCAGAGTTAGTGCGAGGACCACAGCGACACCAGCTGTAGCGATCTTCTCAAAACAAAAGTCTTTCCCACCAGACGACAACGACAATGACGACCCGGCGGTACACCCTTGTTTAAAGCGCTCCCACCAGTCGCGGCGGCGGGAGCGGCGACGGGAGCGGCGGCGCTGCTTGTTGGCCGATTGTTCTCTCGTGCAATGCACGATCGAGGAGCGGCCAGAATCTCCCCATGAGAAGTGTCAACAGCAAGTGCTCCCCGACCCCGCTAAGCCGTCGACGACGACGACGACGACGACGAGGAGGATATATTGAAATCCTCCGAGTAGTAGCAGTGGTGGGGAAGACACATCAGCTCGACTTGTGTGCTTCCGATTAGATAACGAACGATATGGGAAGCAATCTGGAGAGCCCAGGAGCGATCCCCGTCCACCCCGGCCGTTGTGGCATCGCCGCTCCCACTCGAATCGATCTGCATATCAGCAAATACTTTCGTCAGAAGTACTCTCGTCCCCGATGGATCGAAGTTGTCGATTTTCCTCACGCGGTCCGACAGAAATCAGCAGAACAACAATCCGGGGGAGCCAGTGGGATCTGTGTGTGTCACCGACCAGTTTCTCACGAGTTCACCGACTAACGGCCGGTCATCAGGACGGCGGCGAGGACCAGAGTTCGACGATAATCGAGCTCATCATCGAGCTCACGGAGAAGTCGAGATGAAACGCGCTCGAGCTTTAACTCCCAGCAGCGCGCCAGATGACGTTTCGTACGAGCGAGGTGGTGCTGCTGTTGTTGTTGTTGCTCAATGTGAAATGTGCGCCAGATACGCCGAGCGGAGTTTGTTGCTGGTGGGCTCCCAGCGCTCCGAGTTCACATGCAGTCGAGTGTGACTGCTGGTGCTGCTCCAAATATCTGTTTGCCAGTCAGGCGGACGAGCAGGCCTTTAAATCCCAACTCCCTGAGAACGGAGGAGCGCCCGCTGCCCGGCGGGAACGGGGGTGGTGTCGGAAGAGAGACCGGGAGAGGGGGTTCTGGGCGGGGGTGAGCTAGCGGGATGTTCTGGTCAATTGAGCGACAACTCGTGCTTTCGATGAGGGTGAAGAGCCTGGGAAAGTTTCGCCTCGGTTTCGTTCATCGACGATTCTGGCGTTGTTCCGTCGCCGGATAGGGAAGGAACACCTTTGGAGCAGACGACACGAGGCGAGGCAAGCCGCGCCGGCTAAGAACTCCGGAATGAGATCGCTCGGAGACAGATAGCGGATCGGGTCGTTTGCCCGGCTTGTTCTTCGCTCGTTAATGTCGATGACTACGTGGACAGGTGGTTCCCTGGTCGGCTGGCCCGCCGGCCGATCCACTCGAAGGCTCGATTGAAAGACTCACCGACCGACACTGACGAAGACGGCGGGCTGCCGCCGCCAAATCTGGAAGTGTGGCGGCAGGTGACGTTCGGAACGCGACATCTGCTCGACGACAAAACGCTGAAGGATTTAGGCCATGGAAGCCGTCGTTCGTATCGGCGACGGCAGCGGCGACGACGAAAGCTGCCTTGTTTCCACCGAGCAAATGTACCGCTGTTGCCGGGAAACCCCGCGCAGCGAGAGATTTTTGCTTTCAGAGCTGAACAGCACGAGCCTCGAACGCGATCAGCCTCAAGAATTCCGATGAGGTCACGAGCGGAGCTCCTCGGAATGAGTTCGATGATCCAGCTGTTCTAGACGGAAGCTCCCGCCATGAACGGGCCCCCTCCACCCTTTCCAGCCCTGTTGGGACCGCTGTTCATTCGCAGGTTGGGCTGAGGAAGCCATGACCAGGCTAGAGAAGAGTTCAAGTAGTTGCGCAAATACCAATAGTTGGGAGAAGTTGGCTGCCGCTCTCGGTCCGGTAGATAAACAAAAGTTAATCCATTATCGCAGCAGTGGCAGAAGCTGCGGCCCGCCCGCCCGCCACCCGCTCGCTCGTGGTGGGAAGCACTGAGAACATTTCACTATGCGCTGCCGAGAACCCCCACTCTCCCGATGGCATCGACGGCGGCGAATCTTTCTCTCATTCTATGTGGATGTGTGAGTCCTTCCATAGATTCGCACGCTCTCTCACCCAGCCTCTTACCCTGAGCCCGAGCCGCTGTCTTCCTAAAAGGCTCGGCTCCCATACTCCCCGTGGGAGCGGTGATCATTTGCACAATTGCAGGTGTCGGGTTTCGTCCCCGGGAGCATTTAAGGCTTGACATTCAATTTCCCAGCTAACGGGATCTCCCTGAGGGAGCCGGGCGGGCTGGCTGGCAGGCAGGCAGAACTTTAAATGTGGGAACATGCGGTCAACCTCTGACGGGACATGCTTGGCATGTTCCCGAGATCTCCTCCTGGGCCGCATCGCCGGTGTCAACGCGCCCGGAGTTGCGCATAATTTTCCCGCACTTTCGCGTCTCCTCGGAATCAGTATTGTGAGTGAAGCCGAATCTGCGGCCGTTCTCGTTTCGCGTGCGAGCGCACGTGAGGAACTCACGTGGCGGAAGAGGAGCTGAACTCGGAGGAGCTCAGAACTGAACTTTTCCTCGCTTGAACTCCACCCCCGACAAGGAGCGGTCCCGAGGAAGAGGGGAGCTCTGCTGAGGATGGAATCTTCAAGATCGGACGCCGACCTCTCGATCAATTGGTGGAGTAGCCCGCGAGGCTCTTCGGTGTAGGCTCAGTCCCGCCGACAGTCCGCCCGCCTGCACGGCTGGTGTTTGCCCGGGATGACAATGGCTTCGTTGCCATGACAAGGCTTAGGCCGAGTGCACCCCGAAAGCTTACAGGAAACGCAGGTTGGCTGACTCAGACGGCACGTGCCCCCCTTTCCTCTGCTGTACGACTACATGCAGGGCTAGCCGGGGCCGGTCGTGGTCTATATTCAGCAAGACTCCTCCAAGATGTCTAAAATAGCTTTCCAACTCAAGAATCATCGATGATGCACTCTGGCCTGGTTCTTGAGGCTTTGGGCCGCCTCCGTGAATCTCAGCTCCGGCCGCGAGCAACGAATATCCAAATCGGAAGTTCCCTAGCTTCGAGATGCTAAGCGCGATAGAACGCCCTCCGCCCCAGGTTCCCTTCTCGCGGAACTCCTCTGCTCCTCAACTTCGAGGATTGAAAAACTGCGCTTTGACTAAGATTTACAGCGAAGAGTCTCATTCGTTCGGTATCGATTTTAGGTTTGTATTTACAGGCCAGACAGGCCCCGTCTGGACATATTTACATGACAAGATTAGAAGAGTATGACTAGAAACAATCTGTACACGATTTCTCGGATACCCAATATCCGTCCTCCTGAACCTGGTTTCGTTGACTGATCGTAACAGTGTGCTAAAACTCGCAAAACGGCGAACTTCCGGTGGGACATCGTAATTCAATGAATATACATGGTCAAAATCAGTCCATGGACGGGTTTCAACTTGGCGATCTCGACGACAAGCTACTCTCACTCCGGGAGGCTGCGCAGGACATGCTGTCCTGGTGTTTCTGGAGAAGCGACATACGGCTAAACGTCTTCGAGCAACGTGCGCATGAATACTTTTTCACTTCTTGGTGTGTTTGGAGATGAGCGCGAAGGTTCGAGCGGTCCGCGAATGCCCGATGGCAATGTTCACATTCGAAGGGTTTCTCTCCGGTATGAGTTCTTATGTGACCCTGCAGCAGCCAAGGTCTCGAAAACGCTTTTCCGCAGATGTCACATTTACACGGCAGGGTGTGGGTCCGGATGTGCATTTTCAGGGCGCCCATCGACACGTACGACTTGGAGCAGTACTTGCAGCAGAACTCCTTGCGCCCGCTTGCCGAGTTGACGCAGTGGAACTCCTTGTGTTTGCTGAGTCCGGCGAACGTCGAATAACTCTTCTGGCAGTCGTCGCAGGTGAAACGGTTCGAGCCGGCGGACGAGCGCACGTCTTCCTCCGGCTCTTTCTTCACGGCGAGCTTCGTTCCACCGCCGTTCCCGCCGCCGGTGTTGTTGTTGTTGTTGTTGACGGCGGTTTCCCAGGAGGGCACGACGGCGTCTTGGGGCTTCTCGTGGGTGAGGATTTGCGGCCGGAACGTCTGCGCGGACAGATTGGCGCAGAGTGAACTGTAGTACAACGCCGGCAGTGGGTACAGGAGTGGGTTCCAGGGGTCGAGAAGCGGAGCCATCATCGGTGCCACCAAAGGGGCAGCGGGTGACAGCGGCGTTCGCGGCAGCCGAAACGTTGGCGAACCATCGCTTGACACTGACGATAGTCTTTGCCGTTTCGTTGACAGGTCAAACGGCGTCGAGTGGATCTCCGCAAACTGACAGCGGGAACTTTTCTTGGCCCGGAGCCACGATCGAGCTCGCGACCTGAGCCCGCCAGCGTGGATCCGATTCTCCAGGGGAGAGCTCGCCCCCTCCTCCTCCTCTTCCTCCCCGTCGTCGCGATCGGTGACCCCGAACCTCCTGAGCTGATCGCGGAACCTCAGCACGGGGTCGAGAACTTCCGAATCCGGTGTCGTCGGCGGCGAGCTCCGAGTTTTCGGCGATCCGAGTCGCGGGCTGCTCGATTCGATCCGGGATCCGTGTGAACTTGCCGAACGTGCCGGGCACGGTCGCCGTTTCGGAGGGCGAAGGAGACACGGAAAAAGAACTCCGCTCAGAGTTTGTGGAGAGATCCTCCGGCCCTTCTGACTGGGGTCCATCACTGGAAGTCCGGGTAACGGGTTCGTCGAGCCACGGCCGCTTCACACCGCTTAGCGAGCTCATCGCTGTCTCTCTGTCGCCGACGGTGTCACAGCATCTTCGTGGAGACCGACGACCAACACGAGCGAGTACAGTTATGTGGTGGTCCTATACTGGTCGTCCTTAAGCCGTAGTTTCCTCCGACCGACGTAGTCGAGCGGGTCCTTTCCCAGCGGAAGCTCCGCCCCTCGCTGGCGACCAATCGAGTGGCGGCTCGGCGCGTGGATGGCACGTGCTTCTGAAGCTTGAAGAAGCATCCTTTGCATGGGGTGGAGAACACTGTCGCCGATGCCTCTGTCCGTCTACGCCACTAACACCGGCCTTGAGGACAACGAGGGGAAAAGGACGACATCGAGTGGATCCTGTCACGAGGCTTCCAATCTGTGGGAACCAACGATATGAATTGATAGTGCTGCAGCGAAAGCACTACACACGCTGGCCCGCTTCATTCAATCTCTCTCTCTCTCTCTCACTCGATCCTGGCGGCACAAGCCTGGAGCAAGTCCGATCCTGGGCCGAACACCGGCCAACCCATCGTTCGGCGATTGATTCAGCAAGTCATCCGTCCAGACTTCGTCCTCGTGCGAGCCGCATGATCAGCCCTGAATTATCTGATGCGGACGCGAGTCCTTGGGCTCGAAGTCTTCATCTCCAGCGGCGCAGGACCGCGTCCAGGAGGACATTGGAGACGTCTTTGCATCCAGGAGGCCGCGCTTCGTTTTCGGTACTGACAGGCTTCGAGAGCGTTGGATTATTGAGAGAAAAACGGATGATTGAACAGCCAAAACTGTTAAACCCAGTGGAGGGGAACAGGTGGGAGTTGACCCTGCGCGGAATCGGAATTTTCTGGGACGACGATTCGGACGGGTATGATTCACGAGAGCATCGGGGCTTCCCAGGTTCCGCGGACGTGGTTCTCGTCGATTATTGCTCTTTTTCGGCCGGTTCTGTAAGACGCAACTGGTTCCAAACGGGCTCGGGATTTCGGTTCGTCAGATAAGCCACCAGCTGTTGTTGTTGTAGCGGTGGCGGTGATGGTGGTGTGTTGATGGGCCGAACGCAAAACCCACAGAATGGATTGGCGAAAGAGAGGAGGAAGACCACGTCAGCCGCGGAGAGGAACCGTCCACGGCAGCGGAACAAACCGTGAAATCGATGTCGAAGCCCGTTGAACTCTCAACTATCACGAGAACCGCTCGAGGGAGGGGGAGGGGCTGGGGGGAGCGGGGGACGGTCCACGCCGTGCGCCTGTAATACGTCTCTGCGTACGTTTGGGATGCGACAGGATGCCACGCTCAACAGACGGTCGACGACGATTAATTTCCGCCAGACGCACCGGGCTCTGCAGCGATTCGAAAAAACCAACTTTAAGCAAAACACCACGCGGTCCAAGCATCTGAGCTTTCGGGAAACTCGGGGGAGGGAAGAGTCGGGGCCGATATCTCAATGCTGGAACTGAATTATTGTATCCGAGTGAATTTATGAGGACGCGAGCGAGCAGCGATCCCGGCGAGAAGCCAATCTGCGAACGACCACACGCACTGGGCGTGAAGATGTCTGTCGCAGATAGCGGTGAACAAATCGGTCCGAACGTGTTACGTTCTAGTACGAAGAATCTGCGATTGAGAGAGAACCCTCGCTGGGCGGCGGAATGGAAGACTCCTAACTGAAAGAGAGCGCGGCACGCTGCGAACGCGACAGAAGTTTTGCCACTTCGAGATGCAGAACTCTTGCTGAGCGGCCACGTGCTCGACCATAACTCTTGCACAACTCACACTGCATGCAGTCGGCGAGCACGTGCGCCGGAGGCCTCGGCGACTGTTCACCGGTTCTCCAATGTTCTCCAGACTGTTTCTCCCCCTCGATCTCCCTTCGAACCAACCTCCCACGACATCCGCGGCGATCAGGACAAACCTCAGAACAGCGACAACAATCGTCACCGGCATTGTCCCCTCGAGAATTGTTGTAGCGATAACAGTTTCATTGTTTGATGACATTTGCAAATCGATTCTCTGTCGCTCCGGTGTGGTCCGGTGGTGTCATCTGATCTTTGACATTTTTCTTCGATTGCGGACTGTGATTACGCATAACAGTTGTGGGCATTGTTATGAGTCGAGCAGGCGGAATTCGCGACCATCCGACGTTCCTGCCCGAACTACCGAGTCATCCGAAATTTAGGGGGAGAGTGCCGGGTCGGAGCCAGGAGGTCTTGCTCCTGAAAATTCAGTGAAGTCCTCTGGAGAGGAACATTGCGGAGCTGCGACATCCACCTATCATTCCAATGATTCCGCAGGACTGGTCACAGATGCGTCCGCGGCTCGGGTGGGCCATGAAAAGGAAACGACCGTTATGACGACGAAGCGCGCCACTCCGACCCAAATCAAGATTCCCCAGGCGCAGGTCTCTCGAGTCGTCCACCCGCTCAGCCATCCATCCATCCATCCAGTCCTCGAAACCGGCGATTCAAGCGGGTCTCCAGACATGCACCCAGACAAACGGAGCGAGCGTGGCATGCACGGACGGACGGAGTCGATCCGTCGATTGTGATAAACAAACATGAGGCCTTCTGGAAATTCGGTGTCACTTACACCCGGTGGCAGTCGAGTGGTGAGCGAGAGCAGTTGTTGCCGACGAACGATCGACCGAGTGAGCGAGCGGACGGACGCACGGACGGAAAAGCAGCTCCCGAAACTGCTCTCAGCTAACACAGCAACCCTCGAACAGTTTCTGAATCCCTCTGGGCCACCGTCAAGTGACGCATGGAGACCAGGTGCTGAACAGGAAAAGACCACTATAGCGAGTGAAAAGAAGCTGGAAAAGCAACAGTCCGACCAATGTGTCGATAGATGCCGCTAATTTGAGCAGCCACTTCCCTCGGCGGGACATCTTGACGAGAAACAGCGAGAAGCCAAGGCGCGCACGCCCGCACCAAACGTACCCGAAAATGATGTGTCGACGATATGAGAATCTGTTCTCGAATTCCTCCTCTCCTCCTAGGAGCCTGAATCGAGGAGCCTTTCGAGAACTGTCGGCCGAGACGAAGGAGTGATCGCCGTCCATTGTGGGAAGCGGGCTCCGAGTGAAGCAGGACTTCCTGCTTCTGCACCGATCGGATGAGCATCATTCGAACCATTTTCTCTAAAAGTTCTAGCATGTCTTAGAATTTATGTCATCAAGCCATTGAACCAACGTCGACCCGGGGGCGTCCGCGGCCGACACTCGTCGGAATTGATCCGAAAATCTGGTTGTGTCGCCCGAGGGAGCGGTGCGCCAGGAACTACGGCGCCTCATCTGACCATGCAATTTATTCCAGGAGTTCTATTTGAAAAGTGTATCTGAAGAGCTGGAACGTGGGAGTGGCACTTCTGATTGGAGAGAAGAATGCGATGATCGATATTCCCACGCAAGGATCACGACATTTACAAGTGCCGGACTTCACGTCGCCCAGTCGTCAATGTTCGGGATCTGTAGCTCGTGACATCAAGCTCGGGCTGAGGCCACGTCTTGCAACTGAACTCCGGAAACGGAAATCCTCGCGTCGCTTCGCTCGCGAATATTCCATTCCGCTCGCCGCAGAATGGCGGAGTGACGACCGTTGGAAGCACCTGGCGTTCTGAAAGGTGAAAGCTAGGTAGGTGCATGTTCGACCTGAGTAAGCGGAGGCCGTTCTCGCTCGCGTGGCATATGTCGCTGTCTCTTCAGTAGCAGCAGAAGAAGCGGCGTCAGTCGGGTTCAATCACTATTCTTCGACATCGAACGGGTTGAAAGCAGACAAAAGTCGCCTAGTTCAGACCAACCTGCCTCGCCGAAGTTTCTTCACGAGGGGCCTGAAGTGGCGGGTTTCTCAAACGCGGCGTCTCGGCCCGAATATCCACCCTCTGTGCTAACTCTGTGCAGAACAGCCCTCGCGACGGATCGCGAGATAGACCCCCTCGAAAGGTCGGAGCCGCGCGAACGCAGAACCTTCGCCGTCGAGGGAGCATCTGTCGACATGGGCAGGTGATCCTCCTACACCCCTAGTCGAGTGGCCGTCGTTGTCATAGTCGTGGACCGTGGATGAAGAAAAAGCTTTGGGCGCGTGGACGCCAGACGATCTCTCCGGCAGCTGGAAGTGGGAAAATCTGCCAGAGGCTCGAACTCTGCCCGGACAGAGGGAGGAGGAGGACACGGCGGGCAGCTCGTTCCATCACCAGGAGCAGCACCAAAAACGATCATCGATCTGAAACGGCCAGATGCACGCCAGGTACATTCGTGCGCGCCCTGTCGCCACCGGAGGAGCAACACCAAGAGACTTCGGGAGTGTTCCCGAACGCAGGAGAAGCCCAGAGTTTCTTGTTTCCACAAAAAATGAGCCTGCCTCATCTCTTGGGTTTTTCGTCAGTTCGAAGTCAACCCAATCGTGGAGGTAAATCGAGAGGATGACCGAGGATCGCAGGAAGCTGAGTGGCATTGTTTCCGCTCAAGAATCCCTAAGCACAACGATAAAAAGACCGCGAGACCCAAAATCCCCGAATCTCTTCTGCGAATCGAATCCCGTCACAAACGGCTTCGTCCATTCGAACCCTTCCCTCCCGTTTCGTGTCCCAAAAAAATTGAAGCTTGAAATTTGGACTCGAACTCCGCTCCAGATCCTCTCGATCGTAGTCGGCCGTCCGGTGTTGCGTAATTTAGGATATCCTCTGTCTTCATTAATCTCGAAGGAGGGCTCCGATCGGGAAAAAAAACCGATCTAAGTGAGCACCCAGCCACAATGAGCTAGAAAAGACACAGCACTCCTAAGTTGACGGTTGGTTTTCGGCCGAGAGGCAGGTGATCTGCATTGTAGAAAACGGCTCGACTTTTACATCTGCTTCTTGCCTTCATCGGACAACGAGCGGCTGGTTGCGGGGCTGCGAGTCTTCGTTGGAACTCCCAGACACGCGAACGAGCCTGGCTCGAGTGCTGCCCCGGAAAACTTACGCTTCCCGATCGAGGATTCGTTTTTCATGCTCCCCGTCGGATTTCCTGCACCAGCCCCGGGTCGATCTTGTGTTCCCGATCCGAGTCTGGGACAGAAGACGCGACTCACGAAAGGGCTCTGACACTTCCATCGCACTCGAGGACGGTCAGGAAAGCGTTCAGATGTGTTCGTTTTGGACTTATCACTCTCGACGTCGATCTAGCTCGGCGGAGACTGAAGAGAGTGAAAGTGGGCTGTTAGCAACTCCCACACTTGCTCTGTACTGGAAGCCGTTTACGCGCTCGACTGAATCTGTACGACAGCAGCTCAGATGTCCGACTCGGCAGGTTCCAAGCTGGTTGTATAGAGAAACGGACGGAAGTGGACCTGGAAATGGGTAGGTCCGCATCGAACAGGACCCCTGCGAAGACGCCTCCGGCTCGCCCGGCGGGCTTGTTGGCCACGTCACCGGGAGGAAAGACCTCCCGGAGTGGTTTCAAACGGTGGCTTCCGATTTCGTTATAACAAGCACTTTCTGTTTTCCTCGTTCAAGGAAGAGAGACCGGCCGGCCAGCGGCTGTCCGCGACACTCGAAGAACTGTCTCCCGTAATTGGCCTCCGACTAGAGAGCGGCATTCTTCACGCGGCGAGCGCGTTTCCACGCGGCTAGAGACTGTTCTCCCCGTTCGAGAGAATCATGAAGTCTTCGAGATTGGAGTTGGTCGCCCGGTCCGCAACGTCCTAAGAAGTGATCAGGCGGTAATATCGCTCTCGGAGTTGCTCTTTAGCAGCAGCGATGATCGCTCTCGCGAACGGTTGGTCGGGCGGTCTCAACGACGAAGGTGGTCGGTACGCTTGTCGATCGAAGGTGTTCTCGTTTTCGTTGACACCCATCGCTTCGCCGGTGCCGCGCCACTGTCGTAACCGCCGCCGCTGCTGCTGGTGCTTTTGTCGCCGGTGATAACAGCAGAGTTTGTGGCGGGCGTTCCGGCTGCCTTTGGCACGAGGGGGTGGAAATGGAAGAGACACGCGGAATTTTGTTGATTTAGTAGCTTCAGCACGAACGCGGCCGGTTCTAGAGGACCAGCTCGCACAGGGCTTGGCCTCGGCGACAGGCGCTTGTGGTGCTTCGCATTTCTAGTGTGTTTATGATGTTCTCGACGACTCTGGTTGACTTCTACCTCCAGGCTGAGCCGCGGTCGGTGGTGGTGTTGCCGTCGCTGCTGCTGCTGCTGTAGATCACGACAAGAACTTGCACACACACAGTCTCAAGCGCGGTTAGCGCTCTCGAACACCTTCGCTTCGAAGAGCTGGAAGCATAAGGGCTTGTTTTCATAACCTGGTAGGCATGTTCGCCGCGGCCACGTTCGGCGCTCCCCGACCGCTTTCGCGAGGGGCGATGAATCGCCGACTTTCGCGGGAGCAATACACAGTGTTCGCGGCGGTTTTCGCCGTCTCGCACGAAATAATTCCAAAGTGCTCGATACGCTCGATCCTCGGGCATCCACTGTTTTTCCCCTCCATCGTTCTCCACTCGGTTGTATATGTCCGGCTTTCGATCTACATTCTGGAGCTCCTCGGGATATTGGGGAACCGAGAAACGGGTCAGAAGAAGTGAAGTTTGGCGTTTGGCGCCAGAAACCATCTGTTTCGGGGGTGGTTGCTGTGTTCGATCCCTGAGTGAGCGAGTGAGTATCTGTGCTAGTCAGTGAGTGAACGGACCGGCTCACACAAGGCTAGCGGGGGCTCTACGCTGATTCAGAAGAAGCCCTGGGCACCTGCCGCCCGTCCTAGCCTGTCCGACAGATGGCGTCGTGTGGCCCCAACGATTGTCGGAGGTCAACGAGACTCGGTGCCGAACTCGACTGCCCTCTCGGCGGGCTCATCCCGCAGCAGAAGTTCGCGGCTCGAAACTGCGCTCGATCGAGCGGACCTCGCCGACAGAGGGAGTTTAGCGCTAAGCGACGCTTCGGCACTTTGCGGGACCGCAGCTGTTTGGGCGCTGAAAACAAAACCGCGGAATCCGAATGATCGGCAACCCTTCGATAGGAGCGGAGATTTTTGCGATTCCTCCAGGAGGCTCCTCGACCTGCGCCGCCGCCGCCGCTGCCTCCATCAACAACAACAAAGCTGTTAACGAAGAAACCGGCGACGCAGCCAACGGGCAGCGCTGTCTTCGGATTTCTTTAGGCGTTAAGCACTCGAAACGAGGTAACACAAAGAAGGAATCGCGGAGGCCATGTCGAATTCGTATTGGCAGCTTTGCATTGTGAGTGAGGCATCGCGGGCCCCAATCCACCCCTCAGGGCAAGCAGTTAGAATCCTCATCGCCTTGAGGGTTGGGACGAGCGCCGTCAAAAGTGAGAACTTGAGCCAATCGTTGACCAGGGTCATCCCAGTAGTTATCAAACTCGACCGACGGCTCTAATTGGCTGAGTTTCAGAGTCAGTTTCCGGCGGACGGTCGGAGCGTCAAGGTTAGCCACAAGTGAACCTGCTCGCAGAGTTGTGTCGCCATATTCGATTGCATCTGTGTAGTACGATTCAGGTTGAGCATTCTACACAGTCCGCTCCCACGACGCAGCAACCTGCTCCGCAATCACCTGCGAGTTTCTCACCGAGGTCACCGGGTGGGGAGGGAGCGAGTGTGGGATCTCGACCGGCTTCGTTTTCGCCAGGACCCCAAGACAAAACCTGGCGAGCTCGAGACAGTGGCCCCCGCTTTAACGGCCCCTTGAGCATTGCTCATCTGATCGGCTGCCGTGCCTCGAGCTCGGAAGGAGTTGCCCGGCCTTTGGAGAACATGTTCTCCGACTTGCCGCGGCACCCTGGGCCTGGCTCAGGTTGCAAGTGCCGCTTCGCGGTCGCAAGCGAGTAGGCGGACGCGTCGGCCAGGTTTCAAACTCGGTTAGCTCTCTAATATGGCAAGCAACACGGCGGACAGTAGGTAACAGTGGTCACACAGACCATGGCACGGACAGGAAGACAGCGAGTGTTCGCAGTTTCTCAGCCAGCAAGAACAACACGGCGGTGGTGAAAAGTTTATTGAGAACACTCCGCGGCGACTGGTTGTCTCTCAAGAAAGGTGCGACCTCCACGCAGCATCGAGGCTTCCCGCTGTCCGGCCGGCCTCCTTCCTTGCCTACCCACCTACCTTACTGTCACCCTTCCAGTCAAAAAGCTGGCTGTACAGAAGCCGAGACATTGTCGGCACATGACTTGGATGCGGTGTTCGCCGGAGAATTAATTTTGATTGGAGCCGCAAACAGCGTTTCATCGGTCATCGGCTCTAGACGCCCGGAGGACCAGCTTCAGCTCGGAGTGGGCCGCAGGGGCGTGTGCGTTAAGGACCGAGCCCAGCGCTTACCGTCCGAGGTCCCGCTTGAGAGAGCTCCGATGAGGCTGAGGCCCCGCACGCAAGTCTGCACGCGTAGTCATGACCGCGTTTCTCACTCGGCCATCTCGTTGGTTCGTTTCAGTTGATGGACCGGGGACCGGGACTCATTGGAGCACGGCATAGGGATCGTCGTGCATGTTGTTGGTTTGCCGCCCTCGATTGAAGATGTCGACTTCGCGAATTCGCGACACTCGGCAGCGACATGCACAGGCATGCACCGCGCGTGCGTCACAGCTCATCACTGAAGTGAACGGTTGTAAAGAAGCCCTTCTCAGCTGCAAGTCGAAGTTCTCCATCCGAGAGAAGCGCATGAAGGCTCGCTCGCTTCTTTTTCCGAAAGACCAGGTGAAAACGACCCGCTTCTGAGCCACGGGGAGGGTACCCGATCCAGTTTTGTTGAGCTACAGAACGCAAACTCGGCGAGTGAATTTACCCAGGTATCCGGAATCGGCTTCCATATCTCCGGACGTTAATTATACATTGTGGCGAGAAATTGCCCGTCCAAACGAGCTTTTCGGCTCTCAAATATAAAATCTGCGCAGGTTGGAAAGCGCACTTGTAAGCTCGGCAACGTCCTGGGATCCGAGGCCGGGACACTCGCGAAACCCGTTCGAAATCACGAATGGAGGGAGTTTCCGCGCCGGGATACTCGAGGCCACAACCGGTTCTGGCGGAGCGTCGTTCTTGAAACTCGCGAACAAAACAAAGCCACTGACGTTGTGCGATGCGTCATCCGCTTTATGCACTGGGAAGTATTTCTCCGGGTCCAACCACAGGTCGCTCGCGATGTCGCCAGAGAAACTCGTGTGCGTCGGTGACCTCCTCATCACTGGATCTGTTGAAAGATTTAGTGGCTTCGTCGTCGTCGACGACGAGGCCCTTGGACAGAGTGCGAGCGGTGCGGCCCGATCTGAGGAGTTCTCGGAGACCGGAGAGCTGGTACCGGTTCCGGGCTCACGGGCTGCGTGACATTTTAGGGAAACCTCGGGAAACTCTAAGCCCGGGAATCAATTCCGGCCGAGCTTTCGGCTGTCAAAGTTAATCTTGGCAACGTTGTTGCACAGGTGCTAAGAGTGCTTGCTCGAGAGTGCGTGTCTCTCAAGCGAGCGAGTTCTACCGTTTGAGTGTTCCAGATGCAAGGTGGTCACATATTTTCCCAGCTCGCTTTTCCCCTCGTCACAATCGGCTCGAGGAGTGCGGCTGACGGACGCCAACGAAACTCGGCTTCCCTCAGGCTTCCCACACTCGAAATTCTAGACGCATTGATATCGATGCACCGGCCAGCTACACTCGTGAAAAGTGGAATGTAGTTTTCCAATCGTCCAACGTAGAAGAACGCCTCTGGATCGGCGTTCTACGCACCACTCTCCTCCCGATGACGTCGTCCATCATTCATCGACAAAACCGCTCACTTTCCGCATCGAGGATGCTCGAGATAAACCCTTACGACTTAGTGAACAAGCTTCTAGCCGAAGCCCATCATTTGATTCCTCTTTCTGGCTCCGTAGCGGAGCACAGAGAGACGGCTATGACGGGATTATGCGTTTCCGCAAGGGATGACTTCTCGTTTCAATCGAGCCACGCAAATTTCGACCACACTCCTCGCTCCTTGTTGTCCTGGTTCACTCGCTCCATGGGAAGCGATCTGGCGCTCCCTTGACGCGATCGAACCGACTCGGTACTTTTCACTGGCACAAAATGAGGATGCTAAGGATTGCTTGCCAGTCTTCAATGAAGTGCGGAGAGATTACCGGATGGATATGCGGTTCGAACAGGCAATCTCGCGGGTTATTTCTTGCCCTTTTGTTAAACGTACTCGCGAGGAATGCATCACGATTGAAACGCAGAAAGCCATGAAAGTGCTCACAGTCGGCTGAGATGCCTCGTCAAGCTGCCCAAAGCGGCGGTGAGCGTCGAGCACCGGTTTGACTACGGCTGAGAGATGAGAGGATTTGGAGAGCCTGCATAGGCCTTACGGAAAGTTCCGTAACCTGTCTACGAGGAGGAGTAAGTCCAGTGCACTTCATGCACTTGTATGAACGACGACGCCGATAGCCTGCGTGTTTTCGAACGTCGACCAAACATCGCTCATGAGAAACACTTATTAGATCAGTAATGCCTATAGGCTGACTGTGATTAGCGAGTCGCCACCGGACGGAGGCCCAGGGTAGCGCTGTTGACAACGGTCGAAGAAGGACCCTTCACGGACCCTTTTTCATTGGAGGGATCGCTGCATTCGGCGGTGGAGGTCGCGCATTCGGCTCCGGCCGCGATCTTCCCGACGCGAATCTTATCCGGCGAGCAGTAGTGCACTCCGCTTATCTTCCAAGCAAACACGACTTCGGATCACCTGAGCACTCGAACCAGTCGGGAGGTTATCGCAGACGTCTCAAGGAGCTCCTTCTCTCTGTGTTTTCCGTTCCGTCTCGCCGGCTCCCTCACGATGGTGTCGTCGTCGTCGCCGCCGCCGCCGAACAACGGAGCGAATTAGGCGGGTATCGGAGGTGCAAAGTCTCGCGTCTCCATCGCGACGATTTTATCCCGACGAGCTCAACGGCACTCGACAGATGCCGCCCTTCGCGCCACGGACCACTCTGTCCGAAGAAAACGCGGCGGCGGAAGCGGCTGAATTAGGCATGGAGATGCAACCGCGATCACAGCAGAGAATATTGAGCGGCAGAAGTCGTTCTCGGCCCCGCCGGCCGTTTTTTCGTCTCGTCAGGGAGAAGCAGCGAACGAGCTTTGTTTTGGGCTCGTACTCCGCTCCGTTCTCGGCTGCTGTCTTCTCTCGTGGGGAAGCGGACAGGGTTCATCCATTCCATTGGATCGGCCGTTCATTCATTGAGAGCGAAGTTTTTCCTTCAGTATTGGGTGCCGGCTCGTTGTCTGCCGGCTGACTCAACAGCGAGTGCCAGCCTGCGCGGGCATGCGTGGTAGAATCGGAAAGACGAGGCCCAAGTCCATCTTTCTTCTGCAACAGAAGCTCGTCGGATTGAACAGGGTGCTGCCGCCGCCATGCCGACTACAACAATAGAGCTGAAAAACACCTGATCTGGTTTTTGACAGGGAGGGCGATTGACGAACGTAAAATACGCGCTGCCGGCTCGTGGAGGTCCGGGAGATGGTGCCGCGGGCTTCAATCTGAGACCTCAACGATCGGATCTCCCGAGGAGACTCGCTCGGAGATGACTTTTGAGAAACGAGCCCACGGTGGTTCAACGAAGCTCAACCGTCTTGGACCTCCGCTCTCATTCGCATCTTCCTGCGAAGGATTATCTATGCATCATCTCTCTCGCAGGAACAGCTCCTAAAACGTCGTCTCTCTGTCTCGGCCTTTATCCACGTCGTGGGAAGGGGGCGAAAGTTGTGACAGAGTGCAGAAAATATTTCAAGTGAGCGTGGAAGAAAGTCGGAGGAACGTATCGGAGAAAGTTCCTCAATCGATCGTCTAGAGGTGCTCGCCGCATCTTTTCGAACAAATACGGCTTCTCGGCCGCCAGTGCCGTCGACGTTTCTCGAGCATGTTTTTTCTGCTCATTATCCGCCGCTCTTTTCACCGTCAATTCATCTTCTCATTGTTGTTGCGGATCGATGTTCGATTCTCCTTGGGCGCATCTGTCATTGAACAAGTTCGCCCGAATGCTCACTACGACGTCCAAGACCATGTCCGCAGCGCCCCAGTCTGCACGTCAGACAGAGCATTTCTTGAGTAGTAGGTGTTAACCACCATTGAACAACAGATGCACACACACACACACTAAGAAAGAGGGCTCGACATGTGGTAAACCCACGGCTAATATCGTCTACATACAAAACATGCGTCTGACGCGGTCCATTTTTTTCCGTCTTCTTTTCTAATCACTACAAGGAGGAAATTAATCTGTCACTAGACCCTTGGCCTCCTCCGCTTCATCCGTTTCATTCAGTGCCTTTGTGTTCCGCGAGCCCCCGACGCAGGGGGCCTTCGACGGGCCTGCCGCGGTCGCTGCGAAACGCAGATCAAGAGCTCGGTGCGAAGTCGCGAAAGTTTCCTCGACCATCGTTATGTGGGACTAAGGGTCGCACCTGCTTCGAAAAATTCTCTCACCCAGCGAGACCTGTCGATTGTGGGTGTATCTTGACCGCACTGACTGAGCTCGCCCGGCTGAGGATGTGTGCAGTCGAAGCCGCCGGATTCCCTGTACTCGAAAGAGTCCGGCGCCAGAGAGCAAACAGTCTCTGTCTGGTATGTGAAACAGTAATTCGAAAACAGCCACGAGAATCCGAGATGACGGACTTAGCGAATGCCTTCGGAATCACATGCAGCAGTCAACAGTGAAATCAGCGAAATTCGGGATCCACCTGTGGCACCCGCACGGGCAAGTTCAGACGGTCAGAAACATTTAGCTAGATGATTGAAGAATCCCATCGAACGGTGCAACATCAATGGGAGAGCTTCGGCCTCGCGTAATGCATAAAAACCCCACAAACGACTGGATGAGCCACCAATGGTTCTGAGCGGAAAAAAAACTTTCAAGACTTGCGGTGACCACTCGGAGCAAGGGCTCAAGGAGCGACTGGATCGTCATTGGGAGATTTACCGAGCAGTTTTCCAAGTTCCTGAAAATCATCGGGAGGCCTCGGACCGGGGAGAGCAGACAGAGGAAGAGACCAACACAGCAGAGGTTACGAGGCGAAAAGAGTGGAAAAGAAGAAATCTTGAAGGAGGGGGCGTTTGTCGTAACGCCGGCTCAAACTAGCCGGGAAGCTTGGTGTCGTTGATGCCGCAATAGAAAGGCACCTGTGGCCCGTCTATCCGTCGATCCAGCCAGTCCGCCGACTCGCAGCGACCATCGATCGAGATTCATCTCCTCTTTGTCGCCGCTTATGGGCCTGGCGCCAGTGTGCAAACAGCGATCGTCTAGATTCCTCCTACGCCACTTCTCACTACGGCCATTGAAGACACCTGCAACACCATCGCACCCGCACCTTCGCCATTGAAACGGCACCGAAAGCGGCCGTCGATGAGTGTCATCACACTCTATGGACGACGATTCCTGAAAAAAGTCACCGGAGAGAGTCCTACACTCCAACGGCTTCAAACTGCCTGACGAGCTGGCTCACTTCCGCAAGCTCTCAGAAAGACGTGTTAGCTCTGCTTACCGAGATGTCCGTCCGCATGTTTCGAGTTAATGAGTAGGAGCTTTGACACAACGCTCGCGAGCGTGCCTCCGACCACTCGGGCTTCGAATCGGGGTGGCTTCGACGCATCCATCGCCAGATTCTCAGATCTCTAGAATGAACGGGCCTGCGGTATAGCAGGCAAAGCAGCCACCTTGGACTGGTCGGAAAACAGAAGCCGACATAATAGCCTGAGATTTTCGCACGTCTCTTAAGCCTAGTGCGCACTCAGTCGGTATGTCAATGGTCGCCCGAACGAACCGCTTGCGAGCTGTACAGCTCAGCATGCTGGAACCTCGAACAGGACCCGCAACATTTACACGGTCTAATTACGAAGCCCGGATCTGGAACCGTCGATCTCTTTTCGTCGTCCCAAGGAGAAGCGTGGACGGCGCGCCTTAAGAAACTGTTCAACCGATATCCCCGATTCCAGATGAGATAGCTCGAGACAGATAGATGAGTTTAGCATCGACACGATGGAAATGTTACATTTCGGATCTGCATATTTGGCAGTCGAGGAAGCTCAAGCAAGCTATGACAACTTTCGACCCGACATGTGGACGCAGATTCTGTGAGTTCATTTCCAGCGTCTCGGCTTATCGCTTGGGGAGCTGATCTACGTCAAGGTCGGAACAAACTTCGTCAAAGCGGAGCGTAGCCGTTCCCAGTCTCGGCTTTCTGTTTCTGTGAGCGGAATCCTCTGGTCTGATCTTGACTCGAGTGGAGCACGGATGCAGTCTCAGATCATTCTTGCTCCGCCGTGCACGGTGATATTCAAGAAGGGAGCCTCCGCCGAATGAGCTCCCCAGGCCTATGAGTAATCCATCAGTCTTCGGAAGGGGCTGGTCCTTCCAAAACTCTTCACCGATTCATACCAGATGAACCGACCGTAGAGATCTCTTTGCTTGGACAGCCCCCGACAGCCTACATAAGTGAGCGTAGAATCCGACCCCTACAGAGAGAAATAAACAATGAAGCCCCGTTCCTTGCACCCAGATCTAGTTGAGTCCGAAGAACATGGCTGCCAGGAATTTCTCTCAGAATAGAGCGAATTCAAACACCTGATCAGAACTCCGACCGACCGGCTGAGATCGGTGGCGCCAGTTTGCAAACACAGTCACGCCTAAAAAGTCGCGCATCATCTCAGAATGCGCAGCAGCGATTCGAGAACGCTCCGAGAGAAACTCGAGAGGGTTGTGCGGCAGGTCCGGAACTTCAAAATGAACGGGTGACCAGATAGAACGGAAACGCCTACGATCATCCCGAGCCGACCCTGCAATTTATTTTTCCGGCAGCCGGGGTAACTTCAAAGCTACGCTCTTCGACGGCGAGCGTCTTCATTCCGTTTGTTCGCTTTTCATTCAGCTCTCATCGAAGCCCTCACATGAGCCCTCGACGGATCCTCTCGCCTAAAGGATGAGCGCGGCTCATCCGAGTTATGTGCTGTTTCAACTTCGGTCTCCTCCTCGTTCCCCGCTCCCTCAGAGCTACGTGGCCATCCATGCGAGTGGCACCATCGAGCCGACATCTGAACGATGCGCGGCGGGATCGCGGTTTTATCATTAGAGACATTTGTCGCGCCGCGTCGGGATTCCTCAGACATCTTCTGAAGCCGCTGCGACTTCCTGATGAAGACGTGTCTCGGCCATCCGAACACTGCAGGAAATCGATTCAGCCTTCGCGATCATTCCAGTCGCGTTGGAATTTCAGTTCTCCCTCCGCACCCTATGACAAGCCTCGACGAAGTGGCCGAGCGCTCCATCAGAACCGTGTTGCGAGCTTCGGAATCGCTGTCGTGGGAGTTCGTCCTGGTTTCGACGCAACGGAGGAACCGACGTTCACATGCGAAGTTAACGGAATTCACAAAACCCGCGGCTCAGACGATTCCTGTTGGGACAAATCGAATACTTCGGGGCTTCTCAATGAGATTCGCACCTTCGGGGGTTCTCGCCCTAGGAGGGCTTTGTGAAGTCCAGACATCTCGGCGCCAGAGTCCACCTGCAACGCGACTCCCACACACGGACGCGCTCACAGACACATGAGCACGCACACTCACATGAGCGGATTCTGCTTGCAGCCGACATGGGACGCACAAAGCAGAGGATCGTTCGAAGTTCCGAAGAACATCACAGGTTGACTTACTGGCTCGCTGGTTCTCTTTTGTGACGTCGAGTCCGCATATAATTGTTGCCATTGTTGAACCGACAGCACGGATCCGCCCGTCTGCGTTATGCGGCTCCGAGCCCGAATCTTCGCGGGCTCACCAAGCGATTATCCACAAACTCGGCTCGGATTCAGAACGGAAGAGTTCGAAGTCAGTTATCTTCTCACAGTCTTCTGTGTGTTTTCCACGAGCCCTGCAGCGAATTTCGGACCAGACTCTGGAACCCGTGAGCCCCCTCAGGGAGGGATAATTGAAGGCGGCGCTCTTGTCCTTTCAGTGGTGTCATTCTTGTCTTTTTCGGATCTCATTCTGGTACGGTTCGTCGCCACTACCACCACCGGACGTCCTCCGAATCACCTGCTTTTCGGTCTACCCGGATCAAGCAGTCGGACTGGCGCGGCCAGTTTCCGCGCACGTGCTAGATCTGGAGTAGCCACAAAGAAAGACAGACGTGTCCAAGAAACACACACACAAGACCGCTGGAGAGACGCCTCCAACACCGGATGTCTTCTGGGCCAGGAGTCGCGGAACTACTGAAAGCACTGAAGCAGTACTCGAACCGGATACTACGCCGGGCGGACCGCTACAGCACTGGAGTACAATCAAACGCTCACTCAAACTCAATTTACATACGAGTCTCCTACGAGTTCCACGTTTGAGCAGAATTTGCCGCGGCTGAATCCGAGTCAAACAGCTGTCTTTCCGGCAGAAGTTTCGTGAGCTTCTGGATTTGCTGCTGAATCCAACGGGAGTGTTGCCGCTTGGAACACATCCGAACGCTTTCCGAACGACTCGGTTCGATACAGGGAAAACGAGCTCTCCTGCGTTCGGCTCTGTTCCATCGTGGTGTCAGGTCGTTGTTATTTCGATCGACTCATCTAGCCTCTGCATCAACTTGCCGTCCCCAGAGTGTTCCTTGCAAAAGGCTTGAGAGCTGTTCCGCACGGACGTCCTCTTCCCGAAGCCTGGCTCGATGCACAGGTGCGGTTTGAGCCGATTTAGGGTTTTATTGCTGTATAAATGGCCCTTCGCAAATCATCCGTGCTCGGAGCACAGCGGAAAGCTGTTTCACACGGCGCTGTGCGAATCTCAATAGGCGTTTGAGATGTCGCTTCTATTTCGGGCCACAAGTTCATAGGTACGTCGTGTATGCCTTTTCGCTGAATATTGTTTTTAATAATATCGACGTCCTGACGCGCGGAGCGACGGTGAACCTGGGCGCCACTCTAACCACTTCGTTTTCTTTCCGTTCGACGGGAATAACCGAATGGTAACGATGACCTCTGCTCTTGATTTACGATCGATGCCGTTTCCCTACGGCCCAACGGAGCTCCGAAGGCGACAACGTCTCCGACGGAATTCTGACAGAAGCCTCGTTTGATGTCTCCTGGCTTCTGAATGTTGTGTTTTTCTCCCCTCTCGCAACTGTATCCGTCGCCGGATTGTTTCGATGCTCCATCGCTTGGCCGATTGAACTCGCGGCGACTCGCGACGACGTTCTGTCGCGCCGAACGCCCGACAACTAAGATGCCGGCGACAGGTGAAGAAAAAGAATTTTCACCTGGCGCGAGAGCCACTCCGAGGTGAACGTCAACTGATTGCGGCCTTAAATCTGGATTTGGCTCATTCACTATCGAACGACCACGCCGCCGAGGCAGCCTTAGCTCACATTCACCGGCAGATCTGGAGTATTCTTCTTGTGGACTTCTTTTCTACATTTGAGACTTCCCTTCCCGCTCATCTTGGGAGCTCAACCGCAGCACTGATGCGCCTTATCTGGAAGATGATCCCCATGAGGAAGACGAGCGAACAACCTCCAGCAAACGAGTCGCACTCGTGATGTGCGTCCTCGATGATCATTCTCTGGCATCGCTTCCCTCGGTGCTGGAAGCGCAACCCGGGGAGCGACATCGGGAGTTCGCCTCACCTACTGCGAGGAGATGGTTCTGTACTTCCGAGAACCTGAGGTCGACGAGAATCTGGTCGAAAACCTCAAGCCGCAGGAGTCGAGACTCAACGATCACGCCCAAAACCAGGACTTCGCTGTACTATTCTCTCGGACTCACTCGAACCGATGTAAAAAGCGGCAGTCGCTGGATGTGCACTGTTAGCATGTTCATCAACTAGGAGGTGTCGCCGCTTTACTGCTGGGTACTCCCTCGATCTCATCAGTGTCCAGATTTATCGTTTCTATTAACACCGGAACGAGAAGCTTGGTTGGTGGTTTTGTGAAGATTCGGGCTCCTCCATGGGCTACCACATGTCGGGCAACCATTCCGCAGACGTGTGTCTAGCAAGCCGCCAAATGAATGAGCGCCTTTCATTGCTTTTTGATGAACATCCTCTCTTAAGGAGAAATCTATCGCTCGAGGGCGACTACTCTCAGTCCCACAATACCAGTCCAGTCATCGCACGACAGCAGTTGCCGCGAAGTGGACATATTTTAGCTTTCGGGTCGATCATATGCATTCAGCATCTCCGATACGAATCGGAGACGAGCCGACAGTGAAAGCACATATCCTCAGTTCGACCTCAGCGAAAATCGAGAGTTCTCCAAATCAATCATTGGCAGGATGACGGATTCGCTGAAGATGAGCCTCGCAACTCAGCCGATCGGGACCGGGATTCAAATAGTCTGACCCATGAACTTCACATCAGTGAACATTCACAGGCCAGTTTACGAGTACAATCCGGAAATCTCATAAAACTCTCTGGTGAAGGAAGAGCACATCCAGGACAAGCTTCTGAGTTTACTGGGAACTGCTGGAGAGAACCACCTCGGACAGGAGAATCGCGGAGTCGGATCTTCATCGCCACAATCGTAGAGGAGGATCTTTCGAATCGAGAATATGAAGATTCTCTTCTGGACCAATGGTTGGCAACGAGGTTCTCAACTTTTCTGAACCAAGCTCAGCGGCAACAAAGCGAACATTGCGGTTCCACAAGTTATTCCCCGACACACAGCAGGGCGTATAACCTCTCGTGGTTCAAACTCTGAAGCGTTCGTCCGATGTCAATGTATACCAATCCCTCCCATCATTTCTCGGCTACCGGAATCGTTTATGGGACACGATTGGGTGTTGAATTGGTGAATGATAAAATGCGGAAATAACTTATCAAAATATAGAATGATCAATGCAGACTCTCAAACATTCAGAGATTCACTGCCAACCACCTCGGAAACCCAATCCACGACCGCTTATTCTTACGCACTGATTTGAGGTGGCAGCGTCTGATCCATTGCGACGGGAGCCCAGTCGAATGAGCTCGAGGACCCCTGGAGAAATTAGCAGGCGGGGATTCCCAGCTCGATGAAGTGGGGTTTGCGCCTTCCGTCACCCTGGCGGCGTTTCCAGAAGGAATATTCATTCCCTAGGCTCATGTCCACAATCTATCCATCTGTCTATCCCCCAGAACCGTCTCGAGATCCTTCGATGATCCTCGATTCCCCAACCGGAATACTCCGACATACGCGCTGGTCGGCCGTTTGAAGATTCGATCGTCGTTGGATTCGTCGGCGCAGAAGTCAGCCTGTCGGGCTCAGCCAGGCTTGGCAATGTGCGAAGTTTGGCTTGTGTCGTTGGACCTGCTGGCTTGTAGAAACCCGGCTAACGTATCGTTGTCACCAGCGAGACGCACGCGCCACGCGCAGCTGCAGTCGGTTCACCTGCCGCAACCGAAACACCTTGCGTATACCGACGAGCACACCGGGGGCTTCTGGTTGTTTTCCCTCCTTCATGTCTCCGTCGACTCGGCAAGAATTGCTCATCCAGCTCGCAGCCTGTTTATTTGCCCGCCAGTCCGCCCGCCCGCCCGCCAGACCTTGAGTCGATCCAACTGTAGGTGCGTCCGCTCCTAATGCCCTAGTGCAGACCGCCTCGCCGCTCGCCGGTTCGCTCACAAGTAGCAGCTGGATTGAAGCGACACCGTCACGCGATTCAATTAACGAGCCGTCATCGTTCTGGAGATTGTCATCAATGAGGGCGAGCGATGGATTCAGAGCGGGCCTCCGATATCAGAGGACGCGTTCTGAGGGAGACGCCCGCTCGATTCCAGTCCGAACCTCCCCGGAGCCCCCGAGTTTTTCCCTGCATCGATCCAGCGGGGGAAGCGCGGCCATCAGCGTTAGCAGAACACTGTTTCGATACGCGAGCGGATTCGCGCAACTCGGTCAGGACTGATCCGGTGGGAAAACGTCGAAGGCATCATGTGACACACAGCATCGACGGTCGAGCATTGATGAGATCTTTCGGACTACGCTGGGTGCAGGTTCACCGGCCGCCGAATGCGACGACAAGAGGGAATCGCTGACATCTGCTGCACTGGAGCCGTGCTAACGGTCTGCACGAAAACCTGCTGAGCCTACGATGGGGGTTCATTGGATGTCGTTATTCTGCCATGCCGATGACTTCAATCCTGCCAGAACAGGTTGCGGACGTCTCTTGCTGCTTATCTCGAAGTCTCCCTTCCTCCGAGACACGCGGCAAGTGCCGCTCGTGCCCGAGTCACGGAAGAGCATTGCGGAAGCAGAAGGCTTCAGTTCCTAACAGTTCAGCCAACGACTCCGGATACCTCCGGATCGCTCGCGACGACACGCGCCATGTTCTCCGTCAAAGTGTCCCTGATGCTTTCATGGAAAACACTCCCGGCGCGATTCCCGGCTACGGAGAGCTTCGATCGAACAGGGCATAGACGTTGGGAGTTTTTAGTACCGTTTGCATCGCGTATTGTCCTCCGTCCAGAGGAGAGGAGGGGGGGGGGGGGGGGGGGGAACCGGAGAGAAACCGAGCTGGATCGAGCGAATCGAGGGTCTTCGTGCAACATGGAATGGTCATCAACGACAGAGCTCCGTGAATAAAACAGATGTGCTAATAGCAGATGGGGCGATGAAGTCGAGGAAAAACAATCCGTGGCCATGTCAGCCTTCCCAGCGAGCAATCGGAGTGAAAGAACCGAGGAATGATCGAATCGTATTATAAGAGCTGCCGGCGTTAAAACGAACCCGCGGGAGCGCGAGTGAGGTGCGGAGCCGCGATCGGTGCGCGTCTTGAACAGCCGGGATGAGCTCTGATGGCATCATAATCGGAGCACACTGTGAATGAATAGATCCTTCCCACGGCCGACTCCTAGAGAGACACCGTAGGTATCCGATCGGACATCCTTTTCTTCGATTGAGATTTCTTAGGAAGCGAGCTACTTACCGCCAGCTCGACCCACCGACAGACCGACTAACTGACAGACTCGGCTGGTTCTCTTCGTTTTTTCTATGTTCACTTTCTGCTCGCTTTGACAAGCGCAACATATGGCCCACGGAAGCGGAAACCGCGGAGAGGATGGGATGAGCCAGCGAGATAGATAGCCGACCCCGAACCAGCCATCGATGGGGCTAGCCACCGGTAACAGGATCTCAGCGAGTGGAAACATCGGCGCAGCAGGTGGAACCCCAGATCGGAATCGAACACTCTCGCTCTGGAACTACGGTCTGGCCCAACGCCGGTCCCGCGTATCGGTCGACGAGTTCACGGAGAGACAAAACGAGAACTCCGACCAGCGATGCGTCCGATCATGAACTCTGACGATAATCCGTCGACCGCTGCCCGATCCAGCGAACGAGTTGTGGGAGAGTCGGTCGCGTCAGCGATACTCGGAGTCGGTGGAGTTTCGGAAGCGTTCGCCGGGGAAAAACCAAACTCCGAAGGAAGTCGCGCGCAGGCGTTCTCCGATGGTGCTGCTTACTTCTCACGACCTCACGGCAACGCTCCAAACGCCTTCAAGGTGCATTCGATTCGATAGAAAATGAGCCGTGAAAGGCGTTGCTCGGGTCTAGAACCGGGTTCAGGAAAGCCGAAATAGTTGAGAGCCGGTGTGATTGGTTTTCTCTGGCGCTCTCTCTTTGAAATCGATCGTCGCCACCAATATAATCGACACAGTGCACCTCCTTCTCAGAAGTTGACTCCACTGGTTGTCTTTGTTGTTGTTGTCGTCGTCGTCGTCGTCATCATAGTTACTTTGGCTGCTCGACGTCGACGAGGAGGATCCGTTTCGGTTCGTGCACGTCGTATCGAGGACCCGAGCTTCTCCGAACGCCGGGAGCTTCTTTTTCTCTGACGTCAAGAGATTTGTCTGTACCTGTTCGCCCCTCGGACGCAAATTAGCTACCGATGGCCTGAAAGCCGCTCCGATCGTTCCCGAAGCGGACAGCTCGCTCGTTCGCCTGGCTGGGCGACTACCTGTTTGCCAGGCCCACTGCCTACCAGGATGTTCAATGGCACCGCGTCACCTGTTTGATTGGAGGTTGCGTTGACATCTACTCAACTCGGACTTGATCGCGACCGCGGGTTTTGACTTCGGATCGACCGCTCGCCTACTGTCTTCTCGAGTTAATTGTATTTGTTGAGCAACTCGTAGTCCGAGTTCTCGCCTGTTATTAGCTCCAGCCGCCAGTTGACGGAAGTTTGAAACCAACTCCGACCGACGAGTTCGAGCTATCACTTGTCCCACGAGCTCCTTCGAGTTTCAGGCTCGAAGTTCCTCAAAGGCAGCGGCCGAGCTGAATCTGCTGATGGAAGCTCAGAGCCGGTGAAGTGGATAAGCTCGATGATGCGTGCTCGTATGACTCGACATGCGCTTTCAATTCCCAGATTCGGGCACATGAATATGCGTGCAGCACGACTGTGCTTGTCAAACTGTACGGTTTCACGTCTCTGAGCGGGCGCACAGATGGATACACGGACAGGTCGGCGAGCGAACTGAACGCTCATTGCGTGGGATGCCGTCGTCCGTTGAGGAAAATCCGTACACAGGTGTCGGTGAGTTCGGCAACGTATTTTTAAATCCGTTTAGGAAGTTGCTGGCCCGATGGAGGCGATGTAACGGGATGAAGAATGCTGAGAGCTCCGACTCCAACGTTGTCCACTATGCGCTGGACAGGTGCTCGCGGCGCTCCTCGAGTTCTGCCTCAGCGATCTCCACAGCTCCGTAGTTTCGCAGCGCCTTTCCCGCCATGCCGGGGGCCGCAAAGTTTGTCGACTTTGCCCATCTCGGAGTCCGTCGGCAGCATCCGGGTCTTCGCTGTGGAGCGAGCGCACGAGCCGTGATCGGTTCCCGAGAGCGAGCTCCCTTGTTTCAAGATTTGTTTTGGTTCAAGTCGCTTTCGGCGTGATCGGCGCTCGGCCGCTCGACCACTAACCATTCTTAACCACAGTGTGAATGCCTCTTCGTAATATGTTCTACGTAGGGGTCAGAACAGGTCCTGGATCTTCGATGACCCGAGCGGTTTTCGTGGAATCCACGCTAACAGGCTAAGAACAAGATCCTGAAAGGAATCGTGAGCTCCGACCGCAGATGCGAACGCTCCGGGTTCAGATCGATTGCCAAAGGGTAAAGGTCCCTGTGGCCTAGACGAGGCGGTTTTGGGTGGGGATTCCGCGAGAGGCGTTACCTTATATCCCACTGGGAATCGTCTTCATCGGAGCCGTTACAGCATCGGAATGTTTTTTGGGTCTGGCGCGCTCCATTCATGCCTTCCCCTCGACGCGCTATGTCAACCCCGATCCCCGCTTCGTCTGTTCCCGATTTCAAGAGTTGTGGGCGACCGAGATGAATCCCCACGAATCCTTCGGTTATGTTCCGGTGTCTTTCAGGATCATTGTCTCGGTCTGTTCAGAAACGTTAATCTTCTTTCGATTCGGCCGCCAATCAATCGGGGACTATTTGTACGAGCGGCCGCGGTATGATCGTAGTGCCCTGCTCTTTCGATTTGCCGAAAGCCACTAACTCTGGCCCCTTGAGCATGATTCAGTGCTCAAAGCTCGCGCACGATCGATCGGCGCGACGGTTATGCAGAGCGTCATTCGTGGCGGGGTGTCTTCATGATGGATTTGCTGCGAGCTTGAAATTAACAGCTCAGACTGCGAAAGCAAAGATTCTCAGCCTGAACTGACTCGCTGTGGCATCAAGGTCGCGTAGATTCGCGCCGACATACCGAACACACCTCAACACATGCCACCCTTTAACCCCCGAAACATGTGGGAGTCACGCCTTGATTTTGTGGCGAGCATTCCAGCTCAAGTTAACGACTTTCGACGTAGTAGTTAGACACATGAACGAAATTTGCTCCGCTCGCGTACGACCAACGAGGAGATTTTCCCCCGAACCGCTCAGCAACAACATCTGTAGCTCTACTTAACCTCTGCCGGTCCACTTCATTTTTCAGTGGAAACAGCACTTTGCATAAATTCGAGGTTGTCAGAAGAATTTATGGAGATTCTGCTCGGTTAGCTCAATCTCCTCGGGACGTTATCCAGGGTGTGCTCTTGAACCTGACCAGAGACTCTGCGTCGTGAGTTGGCATTTTTGAGAAGTACCCGGGACTAATGTCTTCCGTTTTTCGGACCAAGTAGTTCCCGTAACTTATTGCTTTCGACCGCAGTCCCGTAACCGTGGAGAACGAGTGCCCTGGGCTCGACTCCTGACGACGGCAGGGATGGTTTGGCGCTACCACTGAGGAGGATCATCCTCGTTCGAGTCGAAAAACGCTCCGAGAAGCGTTCCGTCCTGCTCTGAGGCGGTATGTTCCTCGAGCTCTACCTTCAACTGCTCTTCCTTCGGCGCTTCCTTTCAGAGTTTCAGAGTCTGAAAACTTTTTTCAGAACGGTTCCCGATTTTATGCTGCGATCCCGTCATCGGTGAAGTCTGAACCATTCCTCGCTGTGGACTCGTGAGCTCAGGAATGTTCCCCAACAAGTTGTTTGACCCTTATTGATTCTTCTCCTCGCATCGCCGTCAGCCACTCCAGCCCCTATACATAGTTTTGGATCTTATCTGAACGGACCTACCTCGCGGACTGTGGATGCCCCACCGCTACGTAGGATATGCCGCTCGGCATGCGCTCAGGTGGTGGGTTTTGTCTTCTATCTGTCATTCGTGAACGCCCCCTCGAAAAACTGAGGAATTCCAATCAAATTCAATTCAGCGTGCGTGTGTCTCCGTCGTGTCTGCTGTGACCCCGAGCTGAAGAGTGTTTCTGAGAACTCACTCAAGTGCCCGACTAATCACACTTTTACTTTCGGACTAATTTTGATGAAAAGCCCGACCCCACTCGATTTGTCCCACGAGCGTACGAGTTTCGAAACCGGGGAGCGCAGGGAATCGGCTCTAGACGGAGTCTGAGAGAAAATCTGAAGAGTTTTCATCCAGGATATTGTCAACTTTAATTGGGCTTTGAGGCACTTTACGACCCGAAGGTCAGTGGGCCTCTTGAGTCAAGTGAACCGGACCATCGACCGACTTTCATTGCTGTAGATTTGTCCGAACTCCTCAGAAAACGTGTTGTCTGCCGAAGGCGCCGCAGCTCAGATGAAACGGGATTGGCCCGACCTCGCGACCTAGGCACTCCCTACATGAGCCATACATGTTCGATCCGCCCTCACTTTGTCCGATGAAGAGCAATGCTCAGGGCTGGTACGAAGTGCTCATGCGAACAATCGTCGTAGACAACGTCGTCGTCGTCTTCGTTTCCATCGTCGTCGTCAATGTCTTCGGGGAGTGGCGTCGATCCGAAACAGTTCAGCACGCGGATGTCTCGGTCACGAAGTCGTGAGGTCACCTGTCGAAGATCAGGGGTTAGAGAGCTGTAGACTTCAGTTCGCTTCGGGGGGAGTGCCGGACCCCACGACATGACGTCGGAATGTCCAAGCTACAACTTCGGCTAGCCTGCCGTTTGTTCGACCGATCTGCGCGCATGCTTGCTTTTTCCCAGAAGAGACGTCAATCGAGTGGGGGTGGAATTTGTCCAATGCGCATGAGATGCCATCACTCATTTCGTGAGCCAAAGTCCATAGCGGAGACCAAGCCCTGAAGGAACGTTTTGGCCTCAAGAACACTCCTGTCGATGAGAAATAGGAGTCAAGAAGGTTGAGATCAGAGCACGGTGAGGATCTCCTGAAGGCTGCAGGAAAGTCCGATTGGCATCCATGAGATTCGAGAAACGAACGGCTCTCCTGTGAGGTGCTTCTTAAGTCCCAAATCCAAGCTTCTCCCCACGGTTTCCATTCGAGCGTCTCGCTCCCAACGCCGTTTTGAAGACCTTGGCCTCCCGGTCGTGTGTGAGCCTTGGAGCTGATGATGGTTTTGATTTTGTTTCCAGTTTTGAGACCCAAGCTCCTGTGACTCCTGATTCAACCCGATGCGCATAATTATGTTCATGCTCGTTCCCCGCAGAGTCGGGCACATCCTACATTGATTGCATGTCGCGGTCGTGGTCCTCGTTAGTATAGTGGTAAGTATCCCCGCCTGTCACGCGGGAGACCGGGGTTCGATTCCCCGACGGGGAGAATATTTTTCTCAGATTTTCCGGCTTTTCGTCTCCGACTTCCTGAACTGAGGTGGAACCAGCGACAGCGGCGCGAAGTTGAAGTTTTTCGAGCCAAACTCGGAACATCGAGATGCATCAAGTCTGCCACCATGGCGATCCCATTTTCACGGCGATCGAAAACGAACCACTAAACGTGCGAGTTCGGATGTGTCTCCAGAGTCGCCTTGAGTCTGCCGCAAACCAGGGCTGAGAGCTCCGGCGTGAGGTTCTGTCCCCCTAAAGATGTCAACACATGAGCCGCTGAACTGATAACTGATGGACTGTGATTTGGTGAATTCCAACATTTTTCAGCGGGAGCTTCGTTGTTGACTCCTTACTGTATCCGAAACGAAAGAGCTACGAGCCTGTAAGGGCGGAAATATCCGCAGGACCCCACAGCAGCATTGATCCAACTGCCAGAGAACAGAGAAAACATGCGGTTGATCACGAATTTGGTGTCAGAATCGATTTCCTCTGTGAAACTCTTCCCTTATTTGATCTCACTCCAGAGTTCAACCCCGATGATTGACAAAATCAAATGTGTTAGAGAGATCTATGTTCACATCAGATTCTTGGTCAGCAGAAACCATTGCGAGGGTTCCATGGAGACTCCTCGGAATCGGGGACGGGAGTATCTCCTATCCAACCAATCGGCCGTTGAAGAAGATCCGAAATAAAGCGTGAAAGATGTGGTCTCGGAGTTCGACAAAACTCTGTGAAACCTTTGATATCAAACCCGCTGGTCATGTATCTGATGCCAGAATCAATTTCCCCAGCACATCAGATCCGAGGATATGCAGTTTGGAGAATCGTTTCGAAGGTGGGAAGTTGTGATTCCCAAGCTGACTGCGGACCCCAAACGTCTCATTCAGACAGATTAGTGGATTAATTGGAAAAGTTCTCGACCATGAGAGAACATTGGATATACGTTGAAAGTCAACTGTCATCGGTTGAGCGCAGTCGTCGATCTCGAATGACGGATACACAAGGAAGGAGAAGGAGCCTCGGATGTTGGGCGAGCGTACTCGTAGCATGAGGGAAAATAGTCAATAATTGACTTCGCTCGATTCCGGTGGAACAAGCGGTCACATCTACAGGACGAGACTTGACCCTAGTCACATGGGATGGAGCGAGTTATTAAGGTATAACTGCAGAAACGAATGATCATTCTCGCGGGGTATTGATCATACATTTACTACATCGACATATTTTCATTGCACGTTCCGGCTTGTTGGATTTTTATGATCGAAGTCGGTGCGATTGAATGATGGTGGGCTCGGACTCAGGCCATTTCCCCTCTCTGCTCGCTCTTACATGGTCGGAAAGAGGAACGATCCTGTCGGAGCTTAGTGTGGAACAAAGACACATCCGAGCAAGTCTTGCCTGGAGGGGCAGTACCGTATTCTCTCCCTTAGAAGCATAGCATTTTTAATGTTTAAACCTGCCGCAGGTCGCACTCCAATTGGAAGGAACACTTTCATTCCTGACCGCTCCGAGATGGACGAAACCTTCGCATTTTTCGCGATGATCACTCCACCTAGAAATTGAGGCCAACTGCGCTCAAAAGTAAGCTCGGCAACTTTGAGTGTTAATCTCAACGAATAAGATTTTCTCGTGGAAGCACTAGCAGCTGCTTGGTCCTCTCCAGAAAGGTCACTGACAGCTGCTCCTTTTCGTGACCTGACCTCTGGATGTGATTTCACTCAAGAGCGCGTCCGCTGACTGTTATTCTACTTCCGAACCGCGCACCGTTCTACCCGCTGTTTGCAACAATTGTGTGCGTGCATGTGGACGGCTGCCAGAAGGGATGCGCTCCCAGTTGACAGAGCGCCTCTATAGTTTCAACTCTCCTCAGGGGTGTTGTTATATTGAAGCACGCGCTTGCATTGGGGGAAGCACTTATATCAGAGAGAATAAGGCGTGTATAATCAGCCCGTCTACCTGGCTCAAAACTTTCGAAGCAGACGCTTTCGCGGGTCGGCTGAAGAGTGTCGAAACAGGAGCGCCGCTGCACACGAGCGAGAGTGTATGTAAACAAACTCAAGACAACCACGGAGCAGATTCCGCGGCAGATCTGGGGATATACTCCTGATTCTGTCCAGTTTCGTGCATGGATCTTCCAGTGAAGCAACTGTGATACCCGGAAAACCGGATATTGAAAGTGTATTCTCCCGCTTCAGCGATTCCTCCAACGAGCTCTGACATGGCGGCGCTCGACGTCGAGTGGCGCGGTCCGGAATCGAGGTTTTTGAAAAACATCAAGTCGCAGAACAAGGCACTGAACCCACGACAATTGGTCGCTCATTGCAAGAATCTTTTCCTCGCTTGGAATCCGAGCAGTGCGAGCTTGTATGCCGTCGACGTCAATAACTCCGAGGATCATTGCTACGTGAGTTCAACCCAAGTCCTGAATACGATCCATTCCTTGGGAAGGAACTACGAAATTCGATCCATTCAAATGTCAAGTTCTTCCAAAGTCGGATTGGAGTCGATTGGATGACGAGAAGTGTTCAAGTCCGTTTCTGAGCTTACAGTCTCCCCGCGGTTGCAATGGGAGCAGCTGTCACGATGTCGACTGAATATTTTTTGTCTCATTTCAGGAGTTCGTGCCCTCACACAAGCTCGCGTTCAATGTGGAGCAGATCGAAAGTTCCCACACCGGCTCCTTGTTACTCTGGGGAGCCGGAGGGGCGGCGGTCGTGCTACTCCCGGACGAAGTAGCCATGACAAAGAATGCGTCGATCAAATGCAAAACTTACCTGATCGGCGAGATCCTCCTCATCCAGATACAAGGCTTGGAAATCCTGAGTGCCAAATGGCTTCCCGATTCGGTCAACCACGTTGTACTCCTCTCCAACGACAACTGCCTGCGTTTGTTCGACATCACGTCGAGGGTGACCCACGCCTTGAGCACAGTGAGTCCGAGAAAGCTCCCCCGTATCGTCAGAAGATGCTGATGAGCTCCTTCAGGATAGCTCGGTGTAATTTTTGGCTTCGACCCGTCCCGAAGTGAAGTATCGACTTTTTCTAGGTGCATCTGCTCGACAGACCATCATCGTTAACAAAGATCAATTTCATGATTTCGGCGGTGACGGGGGGGCAAATCGTGGATTTCGACTTCGGGAGGACTCCAGATGAAATTTTCTGTCTCTCCACAGCAGGCAGTGTTTACCGCATCACAAACTTCACAAAGGAGTGAGTGCATAATCCCCCTTCAAGCGGCGGGTTCCCGATAGGTTCTCAAAAGGGTTCACATTATATCCTGTGTCACTGTAACCTCCGAAATCTAAGAATAATGTGAACCCACCCCGATTCGCAGCCGAGCTCGTGTCTCTGAGTCGCTCTTGATGCGCCCCAACATGGATGACAATTTCGGATGCGACGGATACTCGATCTTAACGTTCTTACTCGGTCAAGTGGTTATGCTCGTGGTCGCGGGTACGGCTGGGACTCTGCACCACTTCATCGTTTTGTTCAACGAAGACGACGAGGAGCAGCCGAGCCTTCACGTCGCAGAAAAGGTGAGCTATTTTTTTCGAGCAATAAATCGAATATTCCTCGCTCCCCGGCGTCGGCTTTTCCCATCCCCATATTTCTGAGCGTGTAAGTTCTGTATAAGCTGTCAATGACCCCGAAGATTTCCCTGACGATTTCAAGATAACGCTGAGTCTGACTCTGGACGACAACGTCGAGGGTTATCGTTGCCCCATGATCCTCGAAAAAGACCGGTCGGTTCATCACAGATACTTCTGTATTCACGGGTCGGGCGTCCACGTCATCGCTGCACATCTCACTGAAATGCTGGATGATTACGTCGGTCATGCAGGTTCGTTCGGGGGAGCTCTACCAGGGAACGTGACAAAATCACGGCCTCGCAATGATGAATCGTAATCAACATTCGATACCTATTGGAGGCTTTCCGGTTTCACAGCTGACCCGGACGCCAGTGTCGTGGACAAAGACACCTTCAGTCGCTCGATCGCTGAGCAGGTAGTCTGCACGAGGACGACGGAGACCTCGCCAGAGGATCCTCCGCTGGGCGCCTGCGTCATTCCCACTTACCCATTGCCGACTCTCATGGTGTTGACGTCCGACGTGAAACTGGTCGACGTCTCGTTGATGAGATATCGCATTCGTCCCCTGCAATCAGCGAACAACCTGCTCTGCGAGGAGCTCCTCGGTGGATCGAAGCTTCTAGAACATCCTGTGTCTGACTTCGAAACCGAAATCAAGGTCATACTCGGGGGATCTAGGGTTCCTGCTCTTTCACAGTCTGACAAGGTTTGTTGTGTCCGGCGGTGGGTTTCGACCCCAGTCATGATTTTGCCCCGGGGTAGGATTGCGTTTCGCAACTGATGTGAGAATTCCCGCAGACGATGAGTCCCAAGGAGCTCTTGGAACTCTCGCTGAAGACCACGCAGCGATTTCGGGACCGATATCTGGTTCAGATGTCGGCAGTCTTGAAACTTCTGGAGGAGAAAAGTCGAATCGTTATCGAGTCGAAAGAGGAACAGGGCCAGGAGATGCAGGCCATCGCTAAGGAGATCGATGACATGCAGGAACAGATGAAGACTCTGCAGGAGAAGTACAACACAGCTCTCAATAATTGTAACCGTAACACTATGAGGTAGGTGAATGATTGCGTGTTCCGGGAGGGCCCAGCTCGGGACGCGAGCGAAACCCGGAAAACAAATTCGGCTCGAGAATTCCCCCTTTCCTCCTCGGTTCTCTTCTATGTTACGTCCGCAGACTCCACGATATAATCCTGTGCGTGCAGCGCAAGAACCCATCGAAAACAGACCCGCAAATGATACAAGAAGTCGAAACGCTCCAAGCAAGAGCCAAGCGAGTCGAGAGTGTTCTGGAAACGACGAAAGAGCGACTGGAAGAGCTGGGCGATCTCAGAGCGTTCGACAGGCTCTCGATGGATGAGCCCCAAGAGTTCGCCGGGAAACTCAGCGAGGAACAGCTAGGCAGGCTGATGACGAAACTGAAGAATAAGTGAGTTTTTCAGTTCAGCTCCCTTACTTGACTGTAGCTCCTCCTTCCGTCGACGAGCCTCACCTCGTGCGGAAGGATTAGCGATTTCCCAACAACCACCAACTCAATCATTCTTTCTGTTGTTTGTCTCTCGCAGTGGGGCGGATATCGAGAAAATGGTCCGCGAAGTCAAGGAACTCCTGTCTGGAGTATCGTGAGTCTGTCGAGGATTTCAGGATAGGATCGTTCCCCACTTTGATACCATGAGTGACGATCGGGAACTGTAAAAATAAACCAAACCATGTCAGATTGTTTTAATCCAGCCGTTTCGATTCAGACTCGCAAAGACCCCTTTGACAGCGCGCAACAATGGCGGACAATGTGCACCGCACGTAAACCGATTCTACCCAAACACCGTCGGCCAGGTGGGGAAGTCACTGGGGATAACTCCTTGCCTAACCTATCTTCGACTCGTCGACGATGATCGTTTTTGGGGAATACAGGCCAAGTCTTGAGATCGTGGTCTGCAAACGCGGAGAGTCTTCACTCTCATCTATTTTCATGCCACTTCCCGATTCCCTGGAAAACTTCATCTTTTCTACGCGGGCTCCTGAAATCTCAGGATGCGATTCCCGCGAGTGTTCTGGACGACGTCACTGATCCAAGCGGAAGCCGAATCATCCATTTCAGCTCGTTCATATTTCGCTCGGGGAAGATAATGGGACATCTGGATCGAAATTTGAATTCTCATCGATGGGAATTTCCGTCTCAGTTTATTAGAAGAAACTGCACCATTCTCCGTAGAGTTCCCCCCTCCACGACCCGGTTCCGAGAAGAGGAGAATACTTGTTCCGTCGAATTTCCATTCGGAGCCGGCTCGAGTCGCGTCACACATTTTCAAAAAATCGACGGCCACAGCTCGGAAACTGCGTCGATTTCGTTCTGTGGGCTGTTGCTGAATGCTGGAAACGCAATCTTCCGGAATAGCCTCCCGATACAGTTATCGGTTGATCTCCACGCTTTTCCCAAAGACTTCGAATACTCCTGATCACCACTTCCACTACTCAAGGGACTCAACGAGTACTGTCCGTCGCGCGGAAACCCGCCCAAACAACCACGGATTGAGCACCCTGGGGTCGCTATACGATTAATGACGAGACAGGGTTTTTTTGAACACCGACAGCGATAGTTTTGCAAGTGAATTCCAGGAACGCTCTGCTGCGCACAAACTCTCATCTGTAAGAAAAGTGTTGTGCGAGCGATCTGATGATCTGAGCGAATGAGGCATTCAGACCAGCTCTCTGAATGCCTCATTCCACTGTAACGGAGGACCTCGCCGAAAGAGAACTAGGCTCCCGTTCCTTCGTTACAGGAGGAACCACGAGGGAATAACGAGGTACTTCGGAAGGATTGGTCCATGGAGTGAACTAGGTTGTCTCAGCGGGCACGGATGGAACGAACGTGGATGGCGACTCCGGATCCGAAGAAGATTTGACTCGAACGGCCCCAATTTATGGAGTTGCACAACTCCATCTTCACGCTCAACGATCTCATCCCTGACGCGGACGATTTGACATGGCTTCAGGATCAAGTCCATCACGACCTATTCGGCCAATGACTGTTGCTGGTAGCCGCCGACTGCTGTTGATCGTCTGGCTAACAGCCTAGGAATGAACGAACACGGAGGAGAGCCCCTGACCCACAACGACCCACCAATCATAGTTTGCACGATAAAGAGCACGTGGTCAACAGAGGACTGCCGGCGCACTGTAACCAAGATTCATACCTTCAGCGGAGAAAAACCTTTCTGAACAGAGAGCTGATGTGAATGATCAGCAAGACCAGGACGACTCATCGATATCGTCTTCCAACTGCAGGTTATCGACGAGTCGAAATTCTCTCACAGAGACCTTTCCAGATTGGGAGGTTACGCTCAGTGAATGCTCGGATCAAGCGTTCGTAGGATTGTCGTTAGGAAGCATTGACTGAGAATATCATGGCCTTGCACTGCGGAACCGAAAGCCAGAACCTCACAGGTCTTCCGGTTTCATACTTATACTAAACTTGATTTCGGAGATGTTGGATGCATATGTCTCGATGGACGATGAGCGAGAGCTCACCGGGAAGCTAAACGAGGAACAGCTGCTCATACCTATTGCGAAACTCGAGGATTCATGAGTCGTTCACTGGTTGAGCTTTTTTCCGAGCCCGATGTTGGAGTGGATGCATGACAGGTCGAGCTCTGGTCGAGGAACTCCCCCTCTCTCGCGAGAAACTCCGGTCAACCCATCTGCTGGTGCTTATTTGTAGCAACGCAGCTGACGTCGTCCTCCACGAGGAGGGGAGAGGGGGGGGGGGGTCGAGCTCATCACGCCGCGCAACGATGGCGGACTACATGTCCTATTCGCGAAGCTTGCTGAACGCCATCCCATAGTCAGGAAATGGATGGAGGAACCACTGCTTATTTATTCTCCGATATCATAGGCCCTCTATCCCAGAATCGAATCCATTCCGGGGCTACCGTAGGGAATATTTCAGGGGAGACCGTGTGACTAGCTCAAACGACATATGCCTCGTTGGCGCACCGCAGTTAAGCTGCATACGAGAGAACAATACTTCATCGATTGTGAGGAGCTCAACTTCTGTATAGAGATCTAGAGAAGTATAAAAAATATGAAAATTAGGCAACGTTCCGCGACCACATCATCGATCATGCGGGGATCCGCCCTCTTCAAGGCCCCCGCCAACCGCTACTGGGCTCAGCGCTGAAGTGGAGTTCTCGAAAGGTCCGGAAGCTCTCCCGAGTTCCCGGTCGGCTCTTCCAGGCTTCCGTTGCTAAAAACAATATGCGCGTAGCCGAAGATCACACGGATTGAAGAAGGCTTTTCCGGTCTCCTTTCCCACTTCGTTGAGGTCTTGGCGCCTCTTGATGATGTTTGGCCATTTCGAGTTGGCGCACGCGCGTATACTGCGCTGACCCTATCAAAACGAGGGCGTTCGAGGTCCACCAGAGCACGGATTTCACCTGATTCAACGGATACATGGTCAGGGGAGGAATTCAAACACAGATGTAGTTTTTGAACCCGCGAAGCCATCATTTACCTGCTCGTTGATGACGACCGCCATAACGGTTTGTGCACAGGCTTTGGCGGTACCAGAGACATTGTGCGTCAACGGTGAGGTTACCTGGAATGGGGATGAGTCGACTATCGCTACAAAGCAGAAATCGATCCGCATGGCAATCCCCCTGCAGTTCTCGGAAGAACAGCCGATGGTGAAATTCACGCGTAAGATGCTGGTTCAGAACGATGAAAACGTGTCGTACATTCAGCGATGCGGATCAGAACCACGTGAGACTCACCTGTATTTGAAGCATGGTCACGTAACCGATCGCGAAACCGAACACTCCGACGACAACCACCTCCGACCACCATTGAACCGAGTCAAGTAGCCTGAAGTTTGCCACTGTCGGTATCTCTCCGGATAGAACAATGAGTGGCAAGAAGAGAACCATGGCGTTGACATTGTTATAGAACGACATCAGCGAAACTGAATCGCCGACGATTTTCAAAACCTGATGGGGAGCGAACAAGATCAGATCATGTGGGTCAGACCTTTCCAGACTCTCATGATACGGATCGAATCTGCCCATTCGAAACTCTCTGTCACTTACCTTCTTCGTGAAAATCGAATACAGGCTTAGGGACATAGACGCTATGATGCCGCTAAGGACTCCAATCACGTTAAGGGACCCAGCCCCATCCTCCTGCTGAACACCGAGGAGGAATCCAGCTGAAGAAGAAGCCAAATCGGTACTAAGAACGGTTCTGAGGCCACATCAGGGATCTCATTCGTCCTGGCGAGTGTGCTGATAATTATCCGACGATTCATCAACATTGATGAGTTCGAGGGGAGCGAGTCTCACCTACAATGAGCCCGCAGCAAAGCAGGGCGGGAAACGACGTTCGTTGACCCAAGATGAAGAAAGTAAATATAACGTTGAATACAGTCGTTAACGATCTGCTCACGGTGTAAAAAGCCACACCCACAAACTTGAGGCAGATATTGTTGAACGTTATCATCATAACGAAGCAGATTGAAACCGGGAGCAATTTCAGCATTTTGTCCTTAGATAACGTACACGCAGGGAACCAACAAAGCTTCGGGAAGAGCTGTAAGGAGCTAACGGTTACTCAAAATCAGCATCAGCGCAACATCTCTCAACTCCATGAGCGGTTCCGATATCGGAAGGATGATGGAAAGGATGCTTACCTTACTCAAACCACTCAAGACTAGGCACACGGCGACGGTCACGACGCATTGCGTGAAAGTTATGAAAAGTGGCGCATCGAGCCGTGTTTCCGATGACAGCAGATGCGAGTTCAAGAAAACCATCGATATAGAAACTATCCAATATGCAGCTATGACCAAGCCGATCTTCACGTACTGAGCCGTCAAACTGGATTCCGCCATTTCGGGGATCGATCACTTTGTCTTGTTCAGAATCGAACTTCACAATATCGTGATCCGCGAATGGATACTCGTTGAGATTTCGGGAGAATTTCGGTCCTGCGACCTCCCCGAAGCATTCTGGGGACGAATGATTAATTGAGCGAATAGCAGTCGAAGCCAACAACCGCGACCCTTTCGCGCCTTTGATGACCATTGCGAAGGATTGACAGCTACGGCTATCAGCTCGTCAACATTTATAGAGGTTTCATCAACTCTTTCGGAATTTATGTAGACGAGAAATTCATTCGCCCCGCTCAATGAGGCTGATGCTAGAGGCTCTTTGACAGTGTCGCTGTTCGGATGGCGTCTAGATGAGGCCCACTTGAGCCCGGCATGTGGATCTATAGGGTACTGTATGAGATAATTTCCCGCCCTGTCGCCTCTCAGGGAACCACCGGAGACGTTTCCAGGGACAGGCATCATCGGGCAACCCGACACAAGGGTTTCGTGGATGAATGAATCATAGTTCCACGATGACATGAAATTTAGGAGCAGACTGACCCTTTTCTCCCGCGACTGTGGTAGGAGCTCTGCTGTACACAATGTAGTGAAACGCAGTCGTGAGATCTCAATGTGTGTAGAACATCGCAACGCTTCAGCTTCTCAAATGTAAGGGGGACGACACTTCATCTAACTGAAGACGCAAGTGCTCAGCATCCCGTAATTCGAGGAGTTCGGCTCAGAAATAACATCGGAGTCGGTTTCTGTCGGTGCCAAGTGGCCGTTCCATCGCCGATTGTTTACCGTCGTGTCGTCTGCTGGGGGCGCATTTCGTGAAGACAAAGCGACAAACACGCTTGCACACTTTTGCCCCCCGCTTACCGACGCCCTATCTAGAGCTCAGTGATGAGGAAGGATTCCGAATGGGATCCGACGGTGCCTGTTCGCAGCTGAGCCGTTAAGGGTGGCTAGTAATGACAGCGATTCGTATTTTGGCGCGCTGCCGTCAGCTGTTTTGAGAGAGATCCCTCCGTGTCTGTGATGGTGGTCGTTGGATGTATGATGATTCGAGCTGAGAGAAAGAGGAACTTGCTTGCCAGCCTTACGGTCAGCCAGCCTGCTCGTCCAGAGAGACAGCGAGTCTCCAACAGACATCCATCCTCGCTGGAGAGACAGTTCGCCATTGCCCTGGTCAGACTCTGTGTGCTCAGCGCGAATCCCAAGGAAACGCGATCGGCTGGAATTGGCGGTGAGTCGATCGAAGTTCCGAGCGGGGGCTGTTGAACTCAATAACTTCAACCCGCTTCTCTGACCCGCAATGTGGAGCCTTCTTTGGGAATGAGCGGATGCCTATGGACGCGCAGTATCTCAATAGAACGATGTCACGTAATGTCGAGTTCGCATGTTTCGGATTCCATCGAGATCTCGTTACGACGGAGATTTCGGAGGTCGAGCCCTTGCTCTATCCCTCCAGGGCTGAGCTACATGAGGGGAATTCTCTTTGGATGAGACGGGGACATTGATGAATGGTTTTGAACCCACTCGTCCGAGTTATAAGCGACAGCGGGCAACATCCCTGAACTCTGTGACGGACAACAAGAGAGCGCGTTCGGGAGGAACGTGAGGAGTCAGTGGCACAGCCTGGAACGCCTCGCTCGGCCTAGAGCGAGCTCTGGCTCTTTCCGTTGGGGTTCGTTAATCCGTTTGAATGGGAGACTACAACTGCCAGTGGGATTCCACGGTTAGACTTTATTGAACTTCCCTCTCATGAGGTAGTAGGAAAGTCCAATAATCGTAGTTCTGGGTGTCGGGTCAGAGAGTTCGAGCGGAGACAGTTCCGGGAAAGTTCCGCGCCACCGCACCTTTGAGGCGTTCGGATGAGTGGTAGCGGGTGTTCTCGGAGCTCAGCTTCCCCCTCCCCCCACTCTCATGACATCAGATGCTCCATGTTTGGGCGCGCATGATTAGCAATAAGCATGTCACATCCGTTCGAGTGCGAGTCGCTAATTTTCTGCCGATAGGTCTGAATGCGAGATGAAAAGGGGCACTCGGGCGAAGGGCCGCTCCGACGGCGCCAGGACGAGAGCTGGATAGATCCTCTTGCCGAGCGCGTAAGCCCGTGGCGAGTCGGAAATAGACCCTATTTGTGTTCTAGACCACGGTCGGCCGCAGAGCCCCCGTCGGGAGCTCTGATGACAAAATTTCTGAACTGAGTCGTCCACGAGGGTTGCTCGTGAGATCACGCCTCAGGAATGCATGAGAACGGAAGCTGTGTTTGTTTCGTATCCGTTCGTCTCCGTCTCTCTGTGAGCTGCCGCGGGTCTCATTTGGAGAAACTTGGGGAATCGCGCATAGAGCCACGACTCGCGCTGCGTGGAAGAGCGATGTACCATGCTGGGCTTGAACCGCTTGCCGACCGATCGACAAGGCGCAGTGAATGCGCTCACCCCCTAGGGAAAAATTCCGCGCCGAAATCCGCGAGAAGCCCTAATCCGATGCCATTAGGTCAGCGGTCACGCGGTCCTCGACGTGTCCATGAAGAAGCTGAGCTCGTCACTGCGACCTGACGAGTTCTCGGCGACAGAACATGTCTCCACGAAGAAGGCGTTCTTTAATTTTCACAGCTTCCGCGGACGGAGCCGAGGGGCGTTCGGGATCTCGAGTTGTTTCCGGGAGGGATTCGAGATTCATGTGGCTTCGCTTACGAGAACTGCCGGGCTGCCGTGCTCATTACATTCTAGATTATGAAACGGAGCTGCATAACTTTTCTCCGGGCGTGGCATAGTTCCCCGAGTGACCTGATCGACTCCGCAAGTGCACGCACGGAATGTTTTCGGGGGATCGGCGCTGACTGCATAACTTTTCTCCGCTTCCGCAGGGGACTGCGAGTCGAGGCTTGCGATTTTGTCGCTTCGCTCGGCCTGACCTTGTAGGGTGCCATGGGGGAACACGAACGGGAACGGATAGCCATTCAGAAGAATCTGCTGGAAGCTCTCAAAGAGGTAAGCAATCCTCAGCGGGGACGCCGAAGTCACGCAGAACGGTGGGTCCCACCCTAAACTCGAGAAACAAATGAACCACTAACTCTGTTCCCGCCGTAGTGCCAGACTCGTTTCGGATCCGGACAGGAGCTGGCGACGGAGCGAGATGCTCGTGTTGTGATTCTATGCAGCTCCATAGAGAGGGCCATGAGCCACGGACTGAGAACTCATTCGGGCCCAGCCTCCCTCACAGACATGGTGAGAGTCAGGTCGATCGATCGCCCGATCGATCCATCGAGGAGCGTTATGTCGCTACTCGCGTCGGGTAACGGGCTGTGGTTGATGGAAGACGCTCCGCTCATCTCCGCTCGGGGCTTCCGTTGCAGGTGCGCGGCCTGCTGCAAACCGATCCGCGTGGCTCCAGCGAACTGTACGCTTTCATCGCGAGCTTCCTCACTAGACACGAACTTGAAAGGTAGTCCACCCCTAGCCCGCCGGAACTTTGATTCCATCTTCGTTCGACTTCCATACCTCTGCGTGGGGAAGCCTTTAATCTCATCAGAATGAGCCGCGCGGGACTCGAAGAGGATCAAGCGATTTGCGATCGCGTTTTTGCGAATCGCAGCCGAATCGGATGCTAATGATGACGTGACCGAGCGGCCTAATTGACGGGCGATCCCGCTGATGAAGGTTCCAGGTGCTGAAAAACGTTTCCACCGACGTCGGGAGAGCTCGAGCCTGGATTCGCTGCACTTTGAACGAGCATTCGTTGGAAAAATATTGCGGGAAGATGTTCGCACCGCAGGAAAAAGCCAAGCTGGAGAAATACTTCGAGCCGTGGGCTTTCATCAGGTGCGCGCATGGGAAAAGTATCACTCTCGTTCTTGGATCCGGGGCCACGGCAGTCGGGTCATCTCAGAGTTCGAGTCGCCCTAGTCCCTATCACGACGGGGTCACTGTGACTCGGATCTCAAGTTGTTCATTCCAGAGATGACGAGCTGTGTGCTGTTCTCGAGACGATCTCTCAAGGGATGAGGAGTATCCTGTTCGCTCTGAACGTCGACAGCACGAAATTGGATCCAGAAGAGACTGTGGGCCCCGCTACCGAGGGGAATTTCAAAGAAGGTATCAAGGCTCCACCAATCTTGTCGGGTCTTATTTCTTCCCTTTGATTTTCTGTTGAGATCATTCAGACCCAGACTGACTATGCGGGGGCTCGAATGGAAGACAGAGAGATGAGAGCTCGGTATTTTTTCACGAGAAAATCTGCGTGTTGAACCTTCGCCGCCTCGTCTTAAAGGCCTACCAATGAAGGAATTGGGAAGAGGGCGGTTGTGTACAATTTCATCATTCTTGTGTGACGGGGGGAGAGAAAACTCCCCTCATGAGTGGGAAAAACCAAAGTGTATTCATTCCTCCCGTGTGCTGCAGGACTTTCAGCCCCAGCACCCGTGCTGGCTCCTGACGCCCGAGAATGTCAAATCAGGAAAAAGAAAAAGAAGCCTTCTTCGCAGATGGTGTCCCTGGAAAGCGCACCCTCCTCAAGCGTTGCAAGTCCCATCGAAGCTGGCGAAGACGCGTTCCTTCAGGTGAGATCGATCTCGGATGCTGAGGTATGGCGGGAGTCTCGGAGAAGACTACTGAGTTGGGGAGAACAGAGGTTACGACCCCCTTCGGTGGAAGCTCCGCAAACTCAGGGGACAAACGGAATCTTTCTTCCTGGCTAGGCCTATGGAAAATCGCCTCCGATGCAGGCTGGCTTGACGCCCATCAGCGACTCACTGGGGCTGTCCTACGGAGACCTGATTCCAGTCAAGTACGAAGAACAAAACGAAGGCGACGGCCAGAGTACCTTGAGCGGCCGCAGCGAGCGCACGGTCTCGGTGAAAAGTAACGCTACGTCACTTTCGGAAGGTGGGTTTACCCGTTGCCAAGAGTTCCTCGCTCCCGCTCATCTCCGTTCACTCCGGAAGTCCCTCTTTCATTTCGCCGGACTGCGTCAGAGTGATGGGATTCTTCATCGACAGGTGAACTCCGCGAGGCTTTGGAAACCCTCGTTGAACGGCGGAAACAATTGGAGTCGGAAATCGGAGAGCTCAGGGCTCAACTCCACGAGGAGGCGCAGAAATCTCGGAGAGCGGAGGAGAAGTTCGTCCGAGTGGAAAGCAAGAACGCACAGCTCAGCCGGGAAGTGGAGCAAGTGAAGAGCCAGCTGAAGAAATACGTCCACGCCGTTCAGATGCTGAAGGACAACGGAACCAAAGAACACGGTGAGAGCAGCTCCGTTTCCGAAAATCAGGTTCAACCCGTTGCGAAAAGAGAGCTTGAACGGAATTAATCTGGTAGTTAATCGCAGCTCACGATGAGCTTGATAGTTAGCGACGCGAGCGGGCCTGGCAGAATCCTTCATTGACGGCTTTGCGAGAAGAAATCACGAAGTGTTCTCCATGCCTAATACACCTGTTCATTCTTTAGAACTGAAATCGTTGGAAATGCTTCCGGACCACTCGTTGGAATCGGATTTGCCTTCAACGAACAGCATGGGCTATGCCGTTGACGATCCCACAAATTACGAAGCAAAGCTCGTCCAGGTGAGATCAAGGTCCTCTTCGATGAGGCTTCGGGATTGGGACGTCGTGTCGCTTCACGAGACGTTTCCGAGATTGCCGAATGATCAACCGGCCCATCGAATGGTTCTTCTAAGGCAACGACCTCGTTCAATAGGTCGCTGAGATGCACGCGGAGCTCATGGAGTTCAATGAGAGACTGCAGAAACAGCTCGCTATGAAAGAGTCATCGATCCGGCGGTTGAGAGAAGAACTCACAGACCTCAGGTAATGGTCGTTTCATTCGCCTCTTACTTAACGAAATCGGTAGCGAGCAAAAAAAACTTTTGTCTCCTCAGAGGCCCCTTGGCCGAGGAGGATTCTTCTTCCGACACTCATTCCGCGACTTCAGACTACGACGCTGCCTCACAATTCAGACCCACGATCAACATATGGATACCCTCTGCATTCCTCGCCGGACAAGGGTCCGATGCGTTCCACGTGTACCAGGTTCGTCCAAAAGTTGTGGGCTCCTTTTTTTGCGCTGCTTGTTTCGTCATGTTTATGTCCAATAGCTTCCCTCACTAAGCGAGCCCTTTTTCAGATATACATCCGGATAGGCGAAGAAGAATGGAATGTTTACCGACGATACTCACAATTTTACTCCCTCCACAAAGCTTTATCGAAAGGCCAAAGTGTGTTCAATTCTTTTGACTTCCCTCCGAAGAAAAGCCTTGGGAACAAAGACGCGAAACTCGTCCAAGAACGCAGAAAACGCCTCCAAAGGTTGGACCCGCATATCTATTTCCTCCTCGCCCATCCGGCTGCGCGCGCGCGCGAAAGAGAGAGACCGCTCTGGAATCAGGGACTGGAGAAACGTGTTCTTCATCTCTCGGTTCTCTTTTCAGATATTTACGCTGCGTTATCAATTGGTTGCTGCAAGGCAATTCCCGTCTGTCGCAGAATTCAGACAAAGCCACCTTGGTCGAGGTGATGCCCTTCTTTGGGGATCGAGACCAAGCCCACGTCCGGAGACGAAGGTCGCCCGTTCGACGCGCTCAGGACGCCCAACAGTACTACAATGGATTCTAGTTCGTTTCAGTCGTCTGAGTTTTTGTTGGTAGAAAAATCCTCTCAATGAGTTTTCGGGCGCGGCTGAGCGGAAAAAACAAGTCACGATCCCCGGGCGCTTTCGCACCTTTCCCGATCGAAATGCGGTGCCTCGATGGAGAAAATCGAGGTATTTGCAGCTGATTGTCCACAAGCTGATTACAGGGCACGACGGACTCGAAGAACGACACGGACTGAGACCGCGGGTGTTTGGACGTATTTCGAAGACTGTCTTCAACTCTGTATCTACCCTCCTTCTGTAGACTTCGTTTTTCTAGTGGAGTATCGAGAGGATGGGCCGCCTCTCTTGCTCCTTGCATTATCGACACCACGATTCCTAGGATTCTACTCCCTTTTGATGGTGAATCCAGTTGATATGAATGCAAGTGTGTTTGTTGAATCAATGACGGCTCCTTTCACCGAATGAGAATGATCCATGCGCGACCATCGAAATCCCCCCTCCAGGGATCCTGTTGGATAGGGTCGAGAGGAGACAGGAGTTTTTCCAATCATGATAGAGGGATTGTTCTCGAAGCGGGAGCACGGCGGAGGCATTCAGGATCATTCCAATACTTTTATATTATAGGAGGATTTCATGTTCCCTACGGTCTCGGGAGGAGAGCGGGAACGAATCCGTTACCAAATTGGTTTATACTAGGTTCAACTCGGAATAGAAAGTGGTTTACGACACGATTTTCCTGTGATACTCAAATTTCTAGACTGAAAATAAAAAGAACGACGTTTCTGACATGAATCATGATCATCCTTATTGTCATCGATCTTTGGCGTGGCTCGGGATGAGAACGCGTCTCTTACAGAGGATGACTCGTCGGCCATCTTGCATGCGGAGCAATCCTGGGCTCAGAACTGTTAGAGGAACACGGGCGACTTGTGAGGAGGAGGGAGTAGAATAGGCGAACTCTTTCGTTGGGTTCGAGCCTCTTCATAGGTGTTCCTCTGAGTTGTCATCGGGTCGCTGCACGCTTCTTCGGTCGCTGAGATTTGCAGTTGTTGTCTATTCTGTGTGGGGATATCGTCGCGCTCAAACACAGGTTCTCTGGATGATTGCCTGAAAAATTCGGAATAAAAGTTTGTCAAGCAAATATTCATTCGTACCTGTCTGTGAACCCCGATGTGAGTTGGCCCGAATGTATTCCTGTGACCTTGGGCTCAGAGATTGGACCGCCGGAGATCGTGAAGTTCCACGGAGTCACGACTCACCTCTTCTTGAGACACACGAGACGTGTCTTGCGTATGGCGTATCCAGTTCTCAATTCCGAGAGCCGAGAAATCGACCCCTCCCATACGCTTCGAGAAAACTCAGTTGTTGTCATTCTTCATCAGGCGGGGGCGGTCCGACTCCGACGACGCATTCCAAGTGGCGGAGCCGGCCTGAGCACGGACTGGACTGGACACGAGTGACTTCAGGATCTCTACATGAACTCAGCGGCGTGCCCAGTTTGACGCAAAGGAGGTCGAAGCCCGCTACTGAACTCTCGCGTTTTGGCGGAATCGAGGCTCCCAGCCGAAGACTCGATACTTTGGAAAATTAGCAGGCTTACTCTCCCGACGGGAACATTCAGCCGCCGCGAAACTAAGACGCGGGTACGCGCTTGCGTGGATCGGTTCCGGGTTGTCAGAACCCGTTCGTCAGTGAGATAGATGCTCGAACGAATGATCCTTGTTTTAGTTCTTCTGGGAATCCGCAGCGCACGTAGTTTGCTCCCTTCGCTGGTTCACCTCTGAACAAAGTACCCACTTCTTGTCATCTCCTCATAAATCGCGGATGTTCGAGGATCCATGTTTCCACATGGTCGGGGGAGCGAGTTTAAAAACTTGTAATGCGGGTGTATCGGACGATGTGGAACACACGGTTTCGCATCGTTCTGCCGTGCAGGAGACCCTGAACGAGCGTTCAGCCGAAGCCAGAGGCCTGCAGGTGAGGGAGTTACTTGGATATATTTTAGGCTCTGTTCCCGCCTAGAACGAAGGGATGGGGCACCTTAATAGAATTATGCGTGCAAGAATACCGTCGGAGGATTCCAGGTGCAAAGCTTCGGTGTCACAAATGGTCCTTCAGGCCAGCCGAGACGGACGGAGGGAGGGGTGAGTTCTAGTGACCAATCGTCCCCGTATGTTTTCTCAGTTCTTGTCGCGTTGCTCTTCGGGGTTGACGAGCAGCCCTCGGTTCAGGAACATTCACGCTACGCCGATGAAGGACCTCTGGAATCCGGAGCAACTGGCAGTGTCTGAATGAACCAGGTGCCCTGCCTCTTCGGACTCCAAAGTATTTGCTCGACAGGTTGCTGACCCGAACAGGTAAAAGGGGAATACGGTGTTCAGTGAGTTTGCAAGTCTCACACTAGCTGCATGGTCACAGCAGTGCATGTGCACCAGGCACTCACCGAAACCCCCACAGAGCAGAAAAAGAAGAAAAAAAAAGTCAAGACGTCGTAGCTCCAAATCTCTGAAAGTCGAGTTCTCAGTGAGAGACTCATCGAACTGATTGCCGACAACGTTATTTCGCGCTTTTCTCGGGAACGCGAAAAGTGGAGAAAAGGAGGATTGGAGGGTTTCCGAAAAAAGCGCAAACTAACTTCGTCGGAAATCGCTTCGATGAATTTCCCACTGAGAACTCGACTCTGTGAATTTGGAGGTTTTGAATCTGGGCTCATCAATTGGGCACGTCGGAAAATGTTCGAGAGAACCGTAACTCACCGCACTCCCGGCAGGCCGCAGCCAGTTGAGAAGAGACCGATGTGCTCAGTGGTAAGTTTCTTCCAGAGGCTCGTTGTTGAAACTTCCACCTTGAGATCGCCCCGAGAGATTCAGCTGAGACCGAACGAGGATTCAACCAGTTAGTGACAGGGTGAATTTGGGCGGGAAAGCTCTCCCGCACTCAGGATCAGGTTACATCATTGTAACGAAAGATTGGCCCACGAAACTCCGAAGATAGCGTGCGTTCATATCCGCATGGAGCACTGTCATCAATGAGAACGTCTGATCGGGAGACGCTTTCACCGAAGGTTGCCGAACTCCCTGCGGCCGTGCCTCTCCTCTCGGGAGGTCTACGAGCCGATTCCAAGCGGAATAAACATCCGAGCTGTGCGTGTTTGTGAGGGGGAACCAACGCAGCTGCGGGGACCTCTCTGGGCTGAGAGATCTTCCCCAAGGTGTCAGCAAGTGTGATTCGAAGTCCCCCTCCGTTCACAGTTCCTCGGACGTTCCGGAGATCAGGAATCGACCATTGCTCGTCCTCCTGGTGCAAGAAAGCTCACTTCGAAACAACTCTAGTTCCATTGATCGAGCCAACGACGCTAGGGAGCCGTCACACGGTTGGTGCGTTCCTCACCAGGGATCACCATCAGCACTCTCCCAAATATCGTCATCTTCTCGGATGCTCTCCCGCTCGGGGTGCAAGAACGCTCCTTGTGATGGCTGACATGGACGTGTGCTGATGAAGACGATGACTGAATTTCTTCCCCGAAGCTGAACAAAGGGCCTGGAACAGGGCAAGAAGGGCCAGTGGACCCGTCGAGCGTGGTTATCACAGATCGAGTCAGAAATCAAGTGTTGAGAAGGAGTCGATATTCCCTTCAACCCCCCGTGTGGAGGAAGGACAACTGAAAACATTGAGTTTTCATCGGATGAGGGAATCTTCGCGGATTCCCCTGGACATTTTCCGTCGGGGACGGAGATGAGCACAGAGCAGTTTTTCTTCTCCGGATTCTTGCGAAACGGTTCTAGATTCTCGTGGCCTGTTGTGTCCATCGGGGCTCGGGGCTCTGCACGAGCTCGGCCCGTGGATCTGGAACCATTTGACTTCGACGGTATTGAGAACAGAGGAGCTCGTTGAATACAGGGGTCTTCAAAATCAGAGCTGCGCTCCATTTTCAGGCGCTCCCGTCGTCACAGAACGGAAATAGCCGAATCTACAGAGGTGCTGCATCGGGTACGGATAGAATATGAGAACCCAGGATTCGTTCTGAAACCACTGCTGCTCAAACGCCTGTTCCGCTGGAATTCACGGTCGGATCAAATCGTTGTTCTCTCCACTCTGAATACCGTGTCCTCTTCAATACAAGTGCAGCACTTCAATCAATCCAACCCTCCGCAGGCGAGCACTCCAACTCGAGGAAGCACTTTCACTGGAGAGGGCACTTCTATTATTTGAACAATTCTGAGATCCACACACTTTCCTTTTTCGTAATCCCTCCGCCTCCTTAGGCCAAGTGCGCTGGAAATCAACCGATATAACTGAGAGACGACTGGATACTCTTCTTCATCGTAACATGTCCCGCTCCTGAAAGTTCTGGAACTCTGTATGCACGGCACATTCTAGCATCCGCTCCCTCGAAGATTACTATCTCGATTCCATGTTCTGCCAGCTCGGCATCGGCATCCACCACTCGGAGCGATCCTTCGCTTGGATTGACACCTCCGACTCCGTCCTGAAAGGCCCGGAAGAGCTTGACACACACAAGACGCAGCCGTCACCTCGGAAGCAGAGTATCTTGTCATCCTTGGATCCGTCGAAAGCAACTGCTATACCGCAGGGTTAGGGAGATTTTCCGATCAAATCGTTAGGAAGCTTTTCCGAAGAGCTCGCGACCAGTTCAAGTAGAGCACCTGGAGCGGGGTGCGGGATTCCCTTCTCTTATGAGCGGATTGTCATTATAACTCATCCATGCTTCGTGATACTGGATGGAATACTGGGGGACGAGTGGTGGAAGCGATCCACTTTGGGCACCAAATTTTTCAGGATCTGGGTATCTTGTTGAGTCCTTGTAATACATTCATACGTCAAGCATCGAGTCGAGGACGCCACACGAAGCTACCTGAATTCGCTCCTGCCTGCGATGAAATCCAGCTTCATCAACTGACGGAACATCGATTCAATACTTACAATGGACGTTCACGTTGGAGTCCGACACACATCAACAAATAGCCCCATCCATTTCTCTTCCAGCATTTCAACCGAATCGGGCTGTTAGAAGATACGAGACATTTCGAATATGCCAAAAGTACGGTACAACCTCGACTATATCCGCCTTGGATGAATCAGCGTTTGCGATCTCACTATCGAGCTACATCGAGTCTCGATCACGTAAACCTTTTTCCGGAAGAATGGGTTCATATGATTGGGGTTGAACCGCGCCACCTTCGAAACTTCGTGGTTAACGCGTCAGCGGAAAGCATGATACTCGATGCGAATGAACTCCAAGAGCTCATTCTGCTCCCAGTCCCAAGTACCCCATTTTGTGATGCATGCGTGAGTGTTGTCACGTTTTTCCACTCCGCTTCGAACCGCGTGTTTTATAAACCGTTTCGAAAATCGAGTCGCATCACAACTCAGCACTCGCCACAGAGCGGTATTGTGTGGTACATTGAGAGCCTTATACGTGGAAGAAGGGAAACCACTGCGTTATGCTCAGCCACTGCCAGATCCACGAATTCCCGAGCCGAGGCGTTCACTGCTTTCTTATCTCAGGAGCTTGTGCTGCAGAATAAACAGTTGATGGCTGAATTGGACAGAATTTCCTCGTCCGTTTTAGTAAGGTCGCCGAATGTTCATTTCAACTATTGGGGGGGGGGAAATCTCTCAGAAAGAAAGCAGCTTCCTTCAGAGAAGCAACCGGGTAGAACGAAATATTCGATTCATTACGACGTAGGTGTTATTGTTATGACAGAACGACAGATACTGATATACACTCACTGTCGTTCATCCATTCCGTCGTACAAACATCGCTCCACAAAACTGGACGAACTCATCCTCAACTCTCCAACAGTCGAATCGGTTCGCTCTCTCACTCCGAGGAAACGCTGCATAGATCGGAAACGGCACAGTTCCCGACTCGCTGTCGTCCCCAGGCTGCAGATTATCTACGGGAGAGAGGTGGAGGCAGCAGCTCGGAGACGTTCGCCGCAAAACGCCGGTTCAACCGTTGAGCGGAGAACCGTTCCAGAGAGACCTCCGGACCGCGAACATTCCCAACATAAGGCTGAGAGTTCACCGTATCTCACATACGCATCTCATAAATTATTATCATAGACTTCAGGTGCAGTGAGAGACTCTCACAAAACTGAACCACTCAGCGGTCGTCGGTGAATGGAGCGGCATATATTCCGATCCGTGCTCCGAAAAACGCTCATCGGGTAGATCGTGGCTCAAGGAAGAATATTCACCGTTACGGCTGCAATTTTCCAGCCTCGCAGTGAGTCATCATCTGCGGAAGTCGGCCAGCCTGTAATGGGCTTTCTGGCGTTCGTGGATGTCTCCTTTGGAAACTTCAGACAAGATTCAGCGATCGAAGTTCCCGCACACCGAACCGACACCGACTTGTCACCCCTCGGAAGACCCGATGCATCTCATTCGTTTATCCGCTTCACTTGACCTTCGGCCGGCCGGCCGTGAAAAAACGGATGCGGATGAATCGATGGGAGACACTGCCGGCCGCCGACAACTGCCGCCGGTCCAGACCCAGAACCTTCGAACACGACGGGCGAAGAGCCAATACAGGATATTTGTGCTTCGCGTTAATATTTGTCGAAGTCTAACGACGATGCCGGCCGTCAGAAATCTTTCCGACGACGCCGTTGGTGGGTACTCGTGGAGAGGATGACGTCTTCGCATGAGGGCGTTGCCTAGGCCGAGTAAACTTCTCCCGACCCTGGGCTCCCGAGCAATCCCCAACCGAGAAGTGAGACGGTTTTCCCGAGCGTAGATCTCCCGTCAAGGATCAGTTGATTTCTACTCCATTGGTCGCAACTCAATCAGAAGTCGCGCTTGACGAGAGGCTGCGGCTTCCGGCGGAATCAGAAAGCAGAAGATGTTTCCGATGAAACATTTCCGATTGCGTGTCAAACCGAAATCGTCTTCATTAAACCCTTTCCAAACAGAAATCCGTTTGCTTGCTCCATCGGCGTGCGGAGAGAGGGAGAGAAGAAGGAGAGAGAGGAGAGCCAACCGGGCGACCCGTCGTTCTGAAGACATGGCTCGTCGTTGAAATCAGCTGTTCTGCCCGCTTGCCAACAGACTGGCAGGATCTTTTGCCGCTGGCCGGAGTCGCGTTCCGAACTGGGTCACTCAACGCCGCAGCTGGCAAGAGGGAAAGTCACTTTCTCTTCAGACGGACCGACGGTGAAACGCTGCCGCCGATGCCGCTGCAGACTTCAAGCCCACGGCTCAGTTCCACACTCGTGTCTGTGTTAGCGGCTGCACTGACTAGAGGAATATCTTGAACTACCGTGAAACTCTCCGAACGTGAGTCCCGATCTCCAGATTGATTCTTCCCATCGTTGGGACATGGGGCTCGACGAGTTTTCGGGGCCGGGAGCTCGACTCGAGTTGCATGAGCCAGATTTCCGTGCCGTGGGAGGGCGACTTGAGGCGGAAAACGACCGGACGACGAGAGCTCTCGTCGGCGTCACGTTGACCCCATCAACAAAACGGAAAACTCTTTGGGATCGTCTCCATGGACGCGGTTCTCACCGGGAGCCATCCTGGGGCGAAGGCAAGAATCCTCCCGGAGGAAATCCGCCGCCGCAGCATCAACTGCGACACGCGATTGGGAAACTTGTGTCTTAGCGAAACCAAGTTTTATTGATCTGGCTCTGGCCTCCGGTTTCGACACCGGTGACCAAATGTTCGGATACAAAGAACACATCCTTCGACATTGAACCCTCTGATAGCCACTCCGATGTATTTGTTCGTTTGTGGGTCGGGGAGATTCAGGTTCGCTGGATGAGTTCGCTCGCAAGTTACTCCGGTGACCCGGGGCTGTCCTGACGTGATTCTGATGATGAGCCGCGATCCGGAAGATGCTTCCCTTCTGATGAAGCGCAAGATTGCGATGTCCTAATTCGAAGCAAGAGTGAAAGTTTCGGAACTGCTTCAAGTGACATAGTTCCACGCGAATAGGACGCCGCCCTTGTTTCTGGATCCGAGTTTCGGCATGTCGTCCCCCTACGGTATTCCGGAGCCATGCTTGAAGGTTGGGTGATGAATCTCCTCGAACGACTCGAAGGAAGTGTTCTCTAACAATACAAGGTTCCATGGTGCCGGCAAGTAACGAAATTCGCAATCTGCTCAGATCGCCCAACGTTCTTGACTGCGGTTGACTCGATGCTCTGGAAAATTCCGGGTGAATATAGTCGTTTTCTTCTAAATTTAAAACGGGTGCTGTGCCGGCGCGCATTTTCTACCTTGGCCACCGTTATCTGTATCATTATTCGTTGTCGTCGTTGCGAAACCCTCGCGCCGGGTATACCGTACCATCTCAAGGACGTCCACGAACGGCTTCATCATCTTCAACTGGGCAGTGACTTGGAGTTACGACTTGTACGGAAGGGGTTCCGTGGGGCTCGTTTTCGGAATTTTCCCCGGTAACGCAGAGCGGAGTGACAGAATCGTTGTCACTTTCATTGACCACGTTTTTCCCGAATATATCCGGGAGCTTTGGCTTTTGCCATTGATCAACCGTGGGTGAGCGTTGTTTTTTTCCAGAACCCCATTGCTATGTTCTCCCCCTCTCGAGCCGTTCGAAAGAGGTGTGCTCCGATGTTTCTGCTGGTCTTCTGCACCCGCAGCATTGCGAGTCATCCTCTCTGAAAGACGAGGAAACTGAAGAAGTAACGGCTCTCGCCGAGTGGAAAACGACCGGAAAAAGTAATGGAGGCACTCATGGGGCAGAAAATATCGCTAGCTGGGAAAGATCGGTTGAACCGTTGTCAGCCTCAGACGAAAACCTTGCGAGCATCAAACGATTTTCTTCATCAGCAGGGGGTGCGACAGCCATGCAGAGCGCATGAAACCGTCTGGCGCTTGCTGACAGTGTCGCGGGCCAAGTCCACCGACCTGCGGGACTTGTCACACGGAATAAACGGCGTCGGAAGCTCGGAGAAGGAAGCCCATTCTGCGAGAGAACAGTGTCCCCATAATTGTGGCGAAAATGAACGACCTCCCCGCACCCGTGAGAATCATCGCTGAAAGTGAGCTGGGCGAGACCGTGTCCAGACGACGAATAGAAATAAAGAACCTCCGGCGTCTGATCAAGGAGAACGGCGAGGCCGACTTCCAACCTCGGACCGACGAAGCTTTCCTGCTGAGGTTCCTCCGGTGCAGGAAATACGATTCTGAGAGAGCTTTCAAGGTACGTGACTGTTTCGGGTTATCGCTCGGGTTGAGTTTCGGTATCGCTTCGCTACCATCGTGCTATCCTTTGGAAGAGCCGGTTCCAGACCCGCCCGCCCGCTCATTCATTCATTCATTTCATCGATCCACCCCGCTGCGTGCTTCCATAACCACCATCGGATCGCGTTACAGCGCTTCACAGTCGCTTGAGTCTGAGTTGTTTTCGCCGGGAATTCTATCGCAGTTCAATTGAAACTCCAGGCCGAAGTTCCCTTTCGGTCTCACGAACGATCAGATTCGCGGGGAAGTTTTTGTGGTTTGATACGCGGGACTGCAACAAACAAGGGACTCCTTCCGTTCCGCTGTGAAGTAAGCCTTCGAGCCGTCGGGTACGCGGTTCGCTAGCGCGGCGAGGTTTCGTAACCGCGAAAGTTGTGTGTCCGCCGTCACACAAGTTTCCGTCGTTCTAGACTGTGAAGGAACTTCCGAAGCGCGGAATGCGTGCGTCCGGATGTTCGATGTTAACATCGCAGCTGTAAATCATCCAATCATGTCAAACCCGGTTACAATCCAGCTCTGGTGATGGCCGCCCGGGGGTTCAAACAGGAGACCCCGACGAAAGATCCCCCATCTCGAAGATTCCTTGAACATTCGAATTTCTCCCCAGCGGATGCAGATCACCCGATCTCCCCAAAATCGACAGCGATCGGCAGTTCGAGTCGTGCACCATGACTCACGTATTTAAACGACGATACATTCGTTAGTTTCAATCTGCGGTTCAATGCACGTCCGAAAGCACTCTCTGTCTGACCGTCGACCTGACGTGATTCCAATACTGAGCTGGAAACACTCTGACGCTTCCGATGTTTGTGAAAGGTCTGCAGATCAATCCAAATTCACTCCCGGCCGGAAGTTTCGTTTTGAACCGGGGCGAAATTGTTGCAGGTCCTGAAGAACTACTACAGAGTTCGGGCGAGCCATCCTAACATCTACGGAGACTTCTACCCGTCGGCGCAGAAAGCCACCATCGACAGGAACCTCCAGACGATTCTACGCGGACGAGACCACCAGGGCTGCGCTGTGTTCATCTTCAAAGGTGAGTGGGGCTGTTTGAGTAGGTCACTGCTTACGGAGCTAGGTCACTACCAAACGCTGGTAGCCATCAATGCCATGAGTGGTGCTGATATGGGGTGGCTCCAGCCACTGAAGCTCGTCAAGTGATGCGGCGGTCGATTCTGAATAAGCGGCGATGAGCCCCCGCCGGGCGAAGGAATTGTTCGCTTATGAATAACCCTGCCTCCCATTGGTCCAGGCGGTCTTTGGGATCCGAAGTCGACGAAGTCGGAGGACATCTTCAAGTCGAACGTGCTGTTCCTCGAGCAAAGCATCCAGGACCCCGTCACTCAGGTACAACAGCCGACTCGCATGAATCGAGCACCGGATACCGTGAGAATTCTGATTGGCGGGCAAATTCTATTCGACGAAAACTCTCTGGAAACACAACGGGCATGCCCTTCCAGCGGCTATATATTTATTCAGAAGCGGAGCTCTTCGGTGGGTGGGCAGCTTTCGGCGGTACGGCTAGTGCCGAAATTGAGAATCAGGAGGGTTCCCGGAGGAGGGCGCCCGTCATTGAGAACGTTCACGGTAGATAGGAGCGAAACATCGAGAGAAAATCTCGACACAGCAGCGCTTCAGTTTGTGAGCACGTCCGCCTTGCAGGTCAACGGAATCTGTGCGATCATGGACATGAAACACTTCGGACTCCTTCAATTACGACACAGCCCACCCGCACACCTTCAAAAAGTCGGTTTGATGACCTGCGCAGTCACGCTGACCCGTTTATGAGCTTTTGTTTCCTGGATTCCCTCCTGAAACAGTGCGACGCCGATTCACACTTTCCATTGGCGTTCCAGGTTGTGCAGCTCATCCAGGATTGCTTTCCCGCGCGCTTCAAAGCCATCCACATCATTCATGAGCCGACCGTTTTCAGTTTGCTCTTCAGCATTGTTAAAAGGTTCGTCCGCCCGTCCGTCAACTCTATTTCCGTCAGATATGGATTCCGGAAAATAGGGAGACGGGGCGAATCGCTCCTTAAGGCTCAACCAGACGTCTGATGACGAGTCCGTTCATTGAAGGTTCTTGAGCGCCAAGCTCCATGAGAGAATCCACTTCCACGGGCACGATTACGCGTCTCTGCACAAGCACATCCCGGCGGCGGTTCTCCCGGCCGAATATGGCGGCCATCTCGGGCCCATGGACAACAGCGAATTCTTCAAGACCATGCTCAGTCACGATGAACAGTTCAAGAACGATATGTCTTTCGGTTACCGGAAAAAGAGCGGGAAGGCTGAGGATATCTTCGCGGATTCCAGCTGAGGCGTCTGCTGTTGATGTTGTTCACTTGTAGATATTGATAGGAAAAGCTTTGCAATTGCACTCCGACAAGACTCATGCTCCGACCTAGCATATTCCCAGCATGCTAATTTTCTCCTCGCTTGATTTTCGAGATTCTCCCCTGTTTTGCTGGGAATGGGACTACAGGAGGAGCACAGTAGGAATAAAGGCACACGATTTTGAAATGGATGCACTTAGTTCGTGTCTCACACTCCGGCGGAAGCACGGCTACGCTCTGGCGATGTGAGCCGGAAACTGAAATAAACGATCGAGATTTTTCCACCGAGTGGATAATAACAGATCGCCCTCTTTCGACGCTGCCATTGCTCCCTATTTTGTCGGTCCTCACCCATGAAAGAGCATCGTCGCAATTTTTTCCAGTTTGTCTCGCCTCTTACCGAACGCGGAGTCGAGAATGTGAACTGGAATACGAGTATTCACAGAAGACTTGAACGACATCGACAGTAGCATCGGAGGCCCAACGGTGGAGGCCGCGGCTTTGCGGCCGTTGAGGGTGGCAAGCCCAGTGGGTCCTAACCTCAAACCTCCTGGCATTGGTGAGTAGAATATGTTGCATCAGCATCATGCTCCCCACCTTCGCAACACATCCTGAGTGCCATTCAGCTCCGTGCGACAACCTGTTCAAGATTCGACCGTCATGGAAACTACGTGACAACATCATCAAAACCTTCGGGAAACCCTCTTCAGGGAACTACGCGCGGGAATACGCGGGTAGCACCTTCGCCGCGCTCCGTGCACTCCACGCCGCTCGACGAACGGGGCTGACTCCGGGCTGAAAACTTCCTCGAAGAAGTTTTGCCTTGTTTGAGATGACGGACTTTTCCCCACCCAATGGAGTTCTATCCTTCTCTGGAATCGAGATATCAGCGCTGCAGGAGTATAAACCCATGATGCCACATGCTTCTTGGGGTGAGCCAAAGAATTGGGTAATAGCTACCTACTCTGACATTTGCTCGGAGCTCTGACACGCAATCCATATACGCTAGAGACTCTCGTGCTGCTCTCGTCATAGCTTGTCGACGACAGCGGGCAGCTCAGCGGGGGGGGGGGGGGGGGTCAAGGCTTTGGTGATGATGATGACGATGATGATCATCGTCGTTGCGAGCTTTTCATGACGCGATCAATACGGCTTTCGAACCTGTGAAGATTTCTCTGATAACACTGAATCTCTGCGGAACAATTTCGTCCATCAAAGTAGAATTTCCACTAGGGACAATTGGATACACAGTCGCGGAACAGGTTGTGGCTCCGAGGCGGCTGCGACGGTGCTGGTGACTCGTTTGCAACCCTACGCAGAGCACAGAAAAGGCTCCACTGATTCCAAGGAAGCTGAAAGGATTCGAAGTTCCGTTCGCCCTCGATCTCTTTGACCTTGAAACTATTCCCAAGGACTCCGCCGTTGACTCCGGTTCTCGTCATCTCCCCGCAACAGCGACTGCGACCGGGCGGAACCGGGGAAGTATTCTTAGGGGAAGTCCTTACTTGGTCGATCCCATCTCTCTCGAAAGGAGCCCATCTTGCCCGTGTCATGAGTAGAGCTCAAGAGCTTTCAGGTGGCAAGAGCCAGGCGTTTCGAGCAGGCTTTCGAGTCTCGGTGGAATTCGGGTGGAACCTGGGTGAAGTCTAGACGTTCCAGGTTGACCTTGGGACAAGGCGCCATCGAAATGAGGCAAAATTCAAACATTTGACGTAGGTCCTCCCTGCGTATGACAGCGAAGCTCGAACGACTATTCTGTTGACATTCTGTGAGCGGACTGGCTCGAACCGAGACGATTCGGGCGGACCACCTAAACTCCGGAGCTCCAAGCACGAGACTTCAGTCACCGGATATCGTTCGGGCTTTCAGCTCAGTGCGTCTGATTAACCTGTCTGCACAAGAGAGCCTGAGCCGCACTTGTTGCCTGGATTTCTTCGTTGATTAACGGTTTCCAGCTATGCACGGGTATCTTCGCCTCCAGACACGACTCGGCGCTCTGGCTCTTGAATCTCGGGTTCATCGGTCCCTCTAGGAACTCGTTCCGAAGGGGATAGTATATCCAGGGTCTCGAATGATTCCCACCAGTCGCTGAAACCACGGTGGAGCCTCGACTCGATTCGTTCCACGCCATGGTCTCCCAGAAAGAAGCCAGAAAACAGATCAGTCTCGTATTCTTCTCGATTGATATCCTTCATCCCCTACTAAGCTGCAAGTCACCGCCTCCGCGCTGGAATCGTCTGGAAATCGAATTGATCCTGCAAACCATAAAACGGCATAATCATCCTCATGAGCTTGCCGAATCGTGGCGGGGACTTCCATCGAGCCCTTATACCATGAGTCCGATCGCCGTCAGCCCGATCGCGCTAGCTCGAAGTAGACTCCGCCCAACGCAGATCGCGCAGGCTTAGTGAAACTTCTGTGCGGGGCTATGTTGCTTTCACCAGGAGCTCTCCAGTTGCATCTATCCGGCGTCATTAACAGCATGAATCCCTCTCTCTCAACGGAGAAGCGTTCAGTGAGAAAGACTCAGGGCGCCAACAGGAGAGGAGATGAATTGAAATCATTGATCCGATAGCCAATGAGTTCGCACAGAGAATCAATGATTGGGAAACGGTGTCGCCAACATCGTTGCTAGGGTGGGACATGCTCAGCCCACCAAATTCATGATCGATACGATTCGCTGGAGCCCTCGAGCTCGTGCACCCGTGTTCGGAGCCCGGGGTCGAGGCGCTGCACTGACGAGATGAGTTGCAATAACTTCTTGGATGTTCTAGTCAACGGACGCTGTCTACACTCCAGGTTCTGTTCGAAGGACTCAGTGATCAACAAGCAGACCTCGGAGACCTGGCATGCTGAAATGTCACTCTCTGATGAGGAGACGGTCATCGATAAACACAGGTCCAGAAGAGTTGATGGTTGACCGTGCATGCTCACCAACAGCAATTCTCAGGACAAATCGAAGAACTCTGTTTCGCGTGGCCGTCGGATTTCCCGCGCCAGATTGGCCGACTTTGGAACAGGCGGTGCGGGTCGCGGACGAATCCACTACGAAGCGCCGAACTATTTGACGGAGGTTTTGTTGCTGCTGCAGTGAGGCTCGTATGCACAGTATTCGCGTGAACGGTTCCGACGGTCGAATCCTTGCTGACATTACAAACAGCCTCGTCTATCCAAGGTCTCGGAAAGCCACTATCGTATGCGAGCGCGTATTCCTGATATCTATGAGGAAATTCAGCGCTCGATCGAAAAGGGCTCCGAAACCTCCGTGCAACGAGCCGGGACGCCTTCTTGTTGAAATAACCGGATTGCTCACGTTCCCGAATATTCCGTAGGTGACTTTCCGGGAAAAGTCTCCTCAGCGCGAGCTGCGCTCTGCTCCCTCTGCCCCGGCGCGGAGAATCAACAAAGTCGGACGGGATCTCCGGAACGATCGTTCCATCCTTGAACAAGCAAGAGAGAAAATTTCGCATGGCGCTGCAGGAGAGGCCGATAGCAGGGATTTTTCGCCGCCACACACCGGATGTTGAATAGAACGCAACGCGATCGAACTCAAGTTCTTCACGACACCGCCTCATCCTGAGCTGGAACGCCGGCTGAGACTGACTCGGCTCAGCCGAGTCATGGCCGGAACATGGCAGCCGAGTCGGCTGCCATGTTCCGGAATCCCGGGCGTCTCGAATTTTTTTTCCGCCGAATCGCCTCAATGAACCTAATGGTTGACTGAGGACGAGAACACTGGACGGCATACCGCGAGCCTGCGCGTCCATCCGCTCGCCGGCCGGGCTTCGCTATCCTCGCGAGCGGACTGTGGAATCTCCGTCGACATTTTTTGCGAACGCGTTGGGCTCCCGGCGACGGCAATCAAATGTCTCAGAAAGTTCTCCATGTCCGTCCTCGTGATTATGTTTTCCGGTCTCTCCCAGCCGCTGAAACTCCGCTCCACAAACAACTCATCATCCCGTTCTTCAGGTGGAAGGAGACCTGCGCTGAAAAAATATCCAGTTCAACTTCTAATTGGAGTCTGGTGAGCGAGGGTTGTGTTCAGTTTGCCGAGGTCAGCTACATGTTCTGTGGCGTCCGCTCCCTCGACCTTTGTCCACGAGCGATTTGAGCCTCACTCCCGAATCTACATACATATGAGGGGTCGGAAAACACCGACGCTTACTTGAAAACAGCCACGGGAACATTGAGCGATGCCAACAGAGGGAAGTTCGTGGGCCTGCACATTCAGTGACGAGGCGTAGCGGAACACGAGTCTCAAGTTTACAATCGGCCCGCGAGAGGAGATCGCCGCTATCGGAGGATAGCGCCTCCAGGTACATCCCGAGAAGTCCGCCGAATACGGAGATGGAAAACGGGAAGCTCCACGCGGGCTCTTCGTGCTCGTAAGGCGAGGTCACAGACTCCAGGCCACCCAACCACTACGAACTCATTCACTTGTGTCGCCGCATGGAGTGGGGCTAATCGAGTCCTGCGTCCGAAAAATCTTGTCCGTAATCTTCCGACGCGGGAGAATTAGTCAATCAGTTGATATCTGACTGTTCTTCATCATTCATACCGCGGACTTCGACGCTCTTCGTTGACAACAAACTCGTTTCTGATACGATTTGAGAGGAGGGGGGGGGGGGGGGGGGGTTGCTGGAACGGATATATGCCTCTGTATGAGTGAAGGAGAGCTCATGTCTACTTATGTTTTGAGTGAGCTTCATACATTTGGGAACGATGTATCGCATCAGAATCTGTGAATATTGCGCAACGGAATGTGTCTTCCATGTGGGAAGGGGAGTTTTTGAAGAATCCCCCCTCCTCCCTCTCTTTTTCTCTTATCCCACTGCAAACATTCCCACGAAGTGAAGCAGTAAGATCACTGCGAAAGTGTCGTCCGAGATTCGTGTTAGTCATGAGCCCGACGCGCTTACATAATTAATGCGTTCCTATTGGTATTTATCGAAGCAGGAATTATGTTTGTGTGTGGATATGTTCATACATTCGACTTTCAGTGACGCGTGAGTAGGCAGCCTTGGCTGACATCCTTGGCTTCGATGATTGCGTTGTCAGCCGAAGAGAAAATTATCGTTTCTTCGAGGCCGGGGATTATTTCATGGTGAAATACGAGGATCCAATCAGCTTCCTCGCTGTTGAAAACCAAGGCATATTCGGCTCGGCGATGTGTGCCATCCCTCTAAGCTCGGACATGATTTGAAATATCAGGAGATCAGAAGTATCCTCGAGTCCGGCGGACGTGGTATTGCTTCTTCAACCAAAAATATGCCCAAAACTCACAGCCATCGGTTGAATTTTCAACATCTGGCATTTTTCCGTGAGAGACGGGACGTTGCTCCATCGTGCATAATTAACAGGATTCCCATGCTAGCGCAGAAGAGAATTTTCCAGTTGTGTTTTCAGTCAGAAAGTAAGTCCCTCATACGCCAAACTTTGTGGTAGTTGGAATCCGGAGAAAAGCTGCGGCTCCGACACGCAACCGACGGGCGGTGGACAAGATGCTTACTTTTGATCTAGAGAGATCCACTTTGCTCGGCCAGCGCGGGCGAGCGTTCTGTCAGTAGGCTCGCAAGGAGAGGAGCCGGAAGGAGCTCGGAGCAAGAATTCGCGACTCGACTGGAAATCCGACGTCACCTGGCGACGCTCCTGAGATGCTTCTCCTGAATCGGTATTTCTCCCACAGCGATTCGCGGTCGTCTCGCTGCCAACGTGCTCCGTGGGGGCTGCCTCCGGCAACATGGAACACCGACCTCAGTTCGGGGTCGTTCTCCAGGTTGGAGTAGATTCGGCCAGAGTGTCTGGTGCTGAGCTTTTCTCCGCTCTCCTTCATGGGTTCGCGTATCAGATACTGAGGTTCGCCGCGCTCTCTCGAAGATCTCGAGAACGTGAGCCGAAGTCCGTCTGTCGGCTTCGGGCAAATAAAGAGGAGTACGGGAATACGTGTCTATTTCCGTTGAACCTAACGAGCTATAGAACCTCGGACTCCAATCTCTCAGCGAGGCCTCATCGGGGGAAAATTCGTCAATGTTGGAAGGAAGACGCCTTTCTTTCCCTCCGCGAGGCAAGGCTGTTACTCGGCGAGCCATCCTTCCGCCAAACTGGGGCGATCGGCCCTGGATTGCTGATGTGTGCAAAGTGCTGACCACAGGAACCGAAAGCAAAAGTGGTTTGAGCCTTGGTGGTTCCGACCCATAGTGTACCTCAGAGAGTTTCAGTCGTCGTATCCTATTTTCCGATCTGCTCGATTCCAATGCATTTCCCGAGAGTTTCACACGCTGCGATGACCCATTGATGGAAGAGCCAAATATGAAAGGATACACATTAGCCGTATGGTCCGCTATTTCTTCTTCCATTTCTGTATTCGTTCGAGAGATTCGATTCCGCTCTATGAGAGCATTCAACACGATTGAGGGTCGATTGACCGGAAGCCTATTCACCGGAAACTCATTCGACCGGGATAGCTCCCATGCGGGAGGTAGCACGATACGACAAATTTGAGACCGTGTGACGGCAAGTCGGATCTGAGGACTCCGAGCAGGGAGGAAACGTGATGGGTGACCACACACTTCCGGACAGTCAGCCTCTCGAGCTTGACAACTAACCGATTCAACGATGACCAATGAGGATTTTCCGAGACGAACATCCTCACCATCCGGGACACGATTCTTTCCTGTGCGCTGAAACATGACTCCGCGCTCAGCATGGGAGCTTGCTCAGTCAGAATTCGGTCGAATAGGTTTCCTTTCAGATGGATCCCCAGTCAAATGGGCTGCCCGCGCAACAGTAAGCGGGGTCTGGCTGATCATGCGGATTCCATTTTTTCGGCAGCTAGCGGAGGTTTCCAAAGTGGTGGTCCCAAACCTCTTAGTGCTGCTCCCCAATACGCTGCAGAGTCGCACGCTCGAAGTACCCTATCAGGAGGGGGTTTTTGTCAGCCACGGGACTCAGGGTTCTCGACCTTAGGAGCACGCAATACTTCAATTTTGGCGAATATTTGCATAGATTAGGCTGTGTGGAGTCTGCGATGCGATCATTTGTGACTACTCGAGCCGGAAAGTTTGGAAATAGCTCACTTACAACCATCCATTAGCCTGTGAATACATGGGTGGGTCAGTGGTTGGCTGGATAGATTGATGGATAAAACCCTATCGCCGAGAGAACTGGAAGGTTCAGCCAACAGACACCCATAAATACATACATCCATCCATCCAACTTTATGAATGGATGCGGGGCGTGAAACGAGACCGAGAGCTGACAACAGGAAGACGACCCGCTTCGCCTCTCAAGTATCCGAAACGTGCAGTGCCGGGCGGGAAGACTGAGATTCTGCGAACAAACCTACCAATTCATGCAGAGAAAAGGGCTCCGAATGTATGCTGCCCAAACTTCCAGGCTCCACCCGCGAGATAGGGCTTTCAGGAACATTCCATTTTTCCCATTTTCCAGCAGAAGGTAGCGAGTGAATCGAGTATCCTCCTCGGTATCCTCCTCGGTATCCTCCACAGTTGAACTTGAATTTCGCGAATATTTTTACTAATTCGCAAATACTATAGAATCCAAAAGAGCGGGAGCAATAATAAATTCCAATATTTGAATTGGCCGATTTTTGCTGATCGAGTTCACATCCGCCGACTGATTGATGACAATTCGAGATTCATTCGTGCCGATTCGTCGTTTACGTGCGATGGTGTTCACGGCATTTCAAGTTGAATGGTGCCCAAATGTATCGCTGTTTACACTAGTGCACTCAGCGAACCGTGATCTCTTCCATCCAAGGCAAAATCAGTGGAAAATATATTTTATTCGGGCATTATACATGATATCACGTCAGATCGGTCTGTACTGAAGAATAGAGCTCTCGAGGTATCTCGTCAGTATCATTCTGGGTAGAGCATTGATACTTCAATTTCGGCATCGTCATTTGACCAGAGCACGGGACCAGCAGGCACTCCGACTCCGAATCCGAAACAATCCCCAGTCAAGACGGCGCCAATGGGAGTCCGAACAGTGTCGTAGGCTCAGCAACTCCTCCGTTTGGTGCGAGCGCCCTCGCTCAGTCAGCAGCGGCCGTCGCACAGCCCGCTCTGAGACAGCAACGACCGCGTGCGTGCAAATGAGTCAGAGATTACCGCGTTCTGTAAGGACATCGTCCCCGAAAGTAGATGTCTTAAAAAGGGAGGTGTGTTGAAACGCTGCCGCTGAAGCAATAAAATATATAAGGTGTGTCTCTTCATGAGATTACGATTCTGTCCGAGCCGACTCGGATTCCTTCCGCTAAGTCATTCTTCGGGGCCAAACAGAAGGACCCAACAGAAACAATTTACGGAACAGGAATCGATGTTCGCGAACCACGGGACACACGACACGTAACAGCACTGATGGTCACGAGTCCGTTGATTGACTAATCGAGACCAATTTGGCCCTCTTCGGAGCAATTTCGAAATTTGATATTTTTAAGGAGCTCAGAGAACGTACTTGGCAGCGAAAAAGCGAAAAGCGGGAAGAGAGCTGCTCAACAAAACCCAGACGCCAAGTTTCCCGCTAAAAAACGCCTTACCCGTCCTCAACAGTGACCAGTTCGTCTGCGAGAAAACATTCCGATGCGTCGAAGGATAGAGACAGACTCTGAGCCCACAGCATTTGCTTGCTGCCGTTTCTGAGCGGACGTGTCAAGTCGGCAGATCGGTCCGACCCGCAATGAGTAACACGGCGGAGCGAGCCCAAACTGGATACTTCTTTGGTTTCATAGACTGACCCCCTCGCAATGTTCCTCGTGGCTTGCCGATCAGGAAGTCGAAGTTAATAATTGTATGTATAATATACAAGGTGTTGTGCATCGGCTAAAGGGCTAACGGCGGCAGAGACCGTGCCCGGCAGACTTTCCGGTCCGCTTCCGGGTCCTTGGTTCATTATTGATAGAGACTAACTCTGCTGATGCTGCTCATAATTATTAATCTACCATTAGCAGGAGTCGACCCGATCTTCGGTGAGCCTGACGCAGCTGGACCGACTGCATTACTGGATGGACTGTGGCTTCCACACAAAAATCTTTGTTGCTTCCCACTCGACTCGCGCGAGGACTCCCCGCGAGTTTCCCCGTGACAACGCTCGCCCGAACGTAGAAAGCCGCCATCGGGAGCTCCGAACTTTATTTCCCGATCGCATCTGTGCGGTGATATCGAAATGACTCCGTTCGCCGGCTCCATGGACCTCGGCAGCAGCGAAGGAAATATCGTTCCCGAACGCACTCAGGAATGTCGGCCGTGTGGAGGGGGGGGGGGGGGCTTCATGAAGTGGAAGGAATCCGAGAGGGTTGAAGCCGACGACTGACGATGACGATCGAGGATGGTTTTCCGAGAGACTTTCATGACGAGTGAGACGTTTCAAAAAGGGCAAGTAGCGTTTCGGAATCGCATTACATACATTCGTTCTCCACGGGTGAATGCATGCCCACGCGAGCGCCATCGGAGACTTCAGATGTTTCTCGGTGAAGCCGATCTCAATTGACGTCTCAGGATGAATGCACGATTCGAGCACACGGCTGTTTACATTCCTGCTACTAGGCTCGCACGAGCGCATTTAGTTCGATCTTGCGACCGGAGAACATTTGCCAAAGAGGCTCTCGGCGGAAATTTCATCTGGGTCGCAACGGGAGCTCATGCACTCGTTATCGTGACGTCGAAGCTTTCCCGCGACCAAAACAGGGGGCGAGTGCGGGGAACGCGCGACGTTGCCGAGGCCACGGGGATGCCGTCTTCGGTCAAAAAAAAATCTAATTCGTTCGGGCGCCGAGTCTACGTGCATGGAACAGCACGTGTTCGCGAGCGCCACTTTCTTCAAGGAACTCGCTTGAAGCCAAGGAATTCATCTCAGATTTCGAGCGGAATGTTTCCTGCATGACGGAGTGTCAGATAACACAACCAATGAATGTCGGATTTAAGCTTCAATGTAGGCTTCCTCGCGTTCGCAGGGCGTTCGAGGGAAGTCAACATAACAAACTGGGCGTAGGTCGTCACCGTGCCTCGCTGTTCAGAGCTGAGCTTCGATCACGAATTCCAATGATTTGAGTCGGGATTTCATCCGGAACGTTTCCCTCCTCGCTGGGCTCGGCACCGTCCCGGGTGTTGTGGAAATAAGGTGTTAAGCAACATGTATTGCCGTCTCCTGCTCTACACTGAGCTCTTTTGTCTGGACTTCGTTGCGACAGAGAGAGAGAAAGCCCAATCCGTGCATTTTCAGGTGGAACAAAAGAGTCCACCCTTTCCGGGATTGCTTTCCGGGCGCTCCACGTGTTCCCTCGAGAGAAATCCACTTTTGTTAGGAACGCATTCTACCGCGACGAGGAATTCACACCGAGCGAGAGGGAATAACTCATTTTCGTGACCGCAACGGGCGGAATCTGATGCGAGTGTACAGAAACAGGATGTTCTCTTCGAATCAGGCCAGAGACGCTGAGGCAACTGCGGGGCTCTGACGAAGCGACTCGAGAATCGGCGTCGAACTCGAGCTGTCGTCGACTCCCGGTTCCTCTCAAGCAGCGCGATTCTCATTCGAGGAAGAATGCGACGCCAGGAACGCAGAAGCTCTCGATGAATGGAGGTCTATCGGGAACAGCCACTGCCCGGTAGGGAACGAATGTTCAAGTTGCAGAGCTGGAGTCTCGTGCTCACAGCGAAGTTTCAATCAGCCCGTCGGAACTCGGCGGCAAGTTTTTGTCGGCGCGCTTGATGCCTGCACCCGAGCCCCGTTCTTCGGACGCCAAATCAAATCGTCCGTTTTGTCTGTCTCCCTTCCGCAGATTTTAATGAAGACGCACAATACGAATTCCAGGACGGATCCTGCAAATCAGGCGGAAATGAATAGGCTACCGCCCCCGGGAGAAATCGTTCTCATATTGCCAAGCGCGAGACAAAGACAGAGGACGATTAAAGGAGCTCCCGAGGTCGTTCGACTTCTCCTGCAGGTAGTCGAATGGAAACTCGCGTCGGTATCAGAGGAACCCCGCCGAAAACAACGAAGTGAATTATTCTGAGTGAGAAGAAAGACACGGAGAGTGGGAGTCGCGGGAATGTTCTGAACGACAACATGCCTTGTCCCACGGTTGCGGTATAGAATGGCTCCCGCGAGCCCGGGATGATTATATGATGGTTGCAATTAATCGGAGGAGGGTTGGGCAGGAAGCGAGGGAACGGAAGCCCGGAGAGAAACTCAGCCATCTAATGAGTTGATTACCCCGAAGGTTTGGCAAATCATTGCCGAACTATCCCTTCCTTATTGGGACGCTCGCGACGGCCACGCTCGCCGAACAGGTTGTGAGAGCCCCGAGCCAATGTGTGTTTGCCCTCGAAGCCTCCCCACTGTTCCGGTTCTTGCCCCGTCTTTGGAGAGCGTTAAACCGGAGTCGAAATCAGCTCCTCATGGCTGTCCAGGGAGGCTACCAGTGAGCCACAAGTCAAAACCAGGCCTCCTCGTGACCGGGCCGGGGTCTCATGGGAGTCGAAGCACTCGATGAGAAAAGGCGTCGCACCTGCTTTGCATTAGCTAAGGCAGACGGGAGGCAACAAAAAAAAAAACACCACCGTGCCAATGGTTGACTTGGCTAAGTAAGGCTTGGTCACCGAAAGGTCTACGCGTCCCGAGAGGAGCATTAGTTAATGTTCTACGTTAGGTTTTCTCTCATGTTCCTCCGGCCTTCTTGCTTATATGGTCCGTATCCGTTTAATGCACTAGTTTGGCCACCCGGAAACTCCTTCTTCCTTTCATCTTCCCTCTCCGCAACGTCTCTCAGCTTCATCTCCTTCGTTTCATCCTCCTCCTTCATGAAGCGCTAGACGTGCCCGTATAGGGCCCAATCAATTTGGAGGTTCCGGTGAGGGTCATCATTTTTACGATGAAGGGAGCGGAAGAGCGCGGGCAAGAATAAATTCATCGCTTCCGAGTCAAGAGACTCACTCGTGAGCATTCAAGTAAAAACTCATCTTCTGGATTACGGAAGTTCATTGTTGTAGGCGGCGTAGCGGTCAAAGCGAGCGCTGCGAATATTGGGTTCAGGAGCTTCAGGACAACGTTTTGTACCGGTGCGACAAAAAATCACCATTTCGGGGCGCAGCAAGAGGACACCCTGAAGAGGGAGGCGAAACACAAAAACCTTCCCGCGCCGAAGAGGCTGTGAGGAATTGTGGCGGGGACGCAGCGATTGAGCAGCTCCGGACGGCTTGGGGAAGGGAGGGCCTGGGAGGGGGGGGGGGGGGGGTTCGGATAAAGACCCCAGAGGTACGAGCGGGGCGAGAGAGGAAATCAGCTCTCAAAAACTCATTGACTTTGGAATGCCATCGCAAGCTGATATTACGATTCCTTTCGACGGCGTATGATGTCGACTGTCGAAGCGTTCGAGCACGAATTCAAAGGCCAGTCTACGGGTCCAGTATGAGCTTGCACAGCTTTTCATAGCCGGATTTCGATGCCATCTCGAGTCTCTGGCCCTCTTCCGCGCGTTATGTGTCGCCATGAGCGTAGTTTTTGTTGTCGTCGTGAACCTTGTGGAGGATTAAGGGCCTCACTCGACGACTCACAGGTTTACGGGTGAGCTCGTAAAAGTTTCGGTCAACTCGCTTTCTTCACCTGTGTCAGCCCCTCCTAAATCACCCGCAAATGCTGCCAAGACGACAGATATGAACGAGAGTGAGATGTTAGAGACCAGGCGGAGCGGAAGCGTGACATGGGCGCTGAGGTCACAATCGAGCAACTAACCGGGAGCTACCCAGGCCGCGAGCTCGGGCTGAAGTTTTTGGAATGTTCGGTTCGGAATGCCACCTGTAATCATCAAACCGAGATTTCGACGCGATGTGTGTAACAGAGGCTACTCGCCCCAGTAATGAAGGAAATTGTGAACGAACGGCTTGAACGAACCATAGGATCCATCCCTCTTCGACTTGCACCTGTTCTGATCGACAAAGAGATGCTCGTTCAAGAAATGGTCGAGCGTGATCGTAGAGCTCACCTTCAAGGGACTTTTCTGGAGGAATCGTGTTTCAGATCGAGAGCTGAAATCGTTCTTTGAAGGTCTTGATTCCAACCATTTCAGGAAACCGGACGACGACGAAGGAAGGAGAATTGTGACAGCAATCTCAAACAGTAGGACACCAGGCTCTGCTCTGCGGAGGGGGGGGGGGAGGAATATCCGAGAAACATAGAATCGCCGAGCTTTCCATTTGAAACATTCGCATCACGCTTGGGTTGAGTTTCCAAGCTGAGACCTTTTCTTTGTTCCGTAGAAGTATTCCAAACGAAGGATGAGATCGGGAATGAGGAGAAACTGCTGGAAAACTTTGCTCCTATCGCACCGTTTCCCGGTTCAGTTTGCGCGTAGAGTGTACCCAGGTCAGAACCATGCCCGGGAAGGATTCTGATATTTCGTGCCATCCAAGGAGAATAATGCCAGCGACCCCCGGAGGAGTTCCTGCCCGTACGGTGGGACCTGTGGACTGGAGTCTCAAATTGACAAAGGAAAAACCGTTTCATCAGAAACGACCGTATCGGTTAGTGACTCTCTGGAACTTTGATCCTTCATTGGTCCCAGTTTTTCCGATTCCGTAAATTCTCGTTGCGATCGATAGCTCGGAGCATTGCATATCTTTTTCCTCCACTTCGGCGTCAATTGGTCCACACTCAAAGATCGCGGCTCAATTCGGAATAGGAGGCGGCGCGAACGCCCGGCGCGTCCAGATTTTCAGCTCAAGATCTGTGAGGAGCGCCAACTATCGCTTCAACTTCGACGTCAAGAACTGACCTCTTGACAGAACGCGTTCCCGATTCGCCCCTTATCTCCTTAGGGAAGCTGAATTTGACGAATTTTCCGATGGCTTAAAGTTCTCGGATGGATCCAAATTACCCCACTAGTACTCTCATGGGCCGATCCGATCGCTTCTTTCCCCCTGAAAATCGAGCTCGGCCAGTTTTTATTTCCAGGACAAAGAGCTGAAGGAGCTCAATTTTCGGATGACAGAAAAAGTGGCTGGGTAGACCCAGCAACTCCGAGGTTGGGTAGTTTGGATCAATCCAAGAACTTTCTGCCGTCGGGAAATTTTTCGAATTCAGCTTTCCTGAGGAGATAAGGGGCGGATGCATCGAGGACGCGTTTTGTCGAGAGGTCAGCTCTCGACATCAAGGTTGAAACGATCGTTCGTCCTTCTCATAGAACCCGATCTAGGGATCTGGACTAGCCGGGTGTTCGAGCAGCCTTCTATTCCGCGTCGAGCCTCATCCGATCGCTTGACTTCAGAAAATTCTCGATCAGTTTTTGGAGAAAAGTCGAAGGAAGAAAGAGGCAATCTTCGAGCCGTTCTGAAAGATGCCATTGTAGACACATCCACGCCAACGAGAACGGAAGAGACACGCCATGCCCCCAGCTATCGATCGCAGAAATAATTTCCAGGATCGGATCATTCTCCACCGAGTTATCAGCAAAAGGAGGGAGGCTAAGGAAGTTCCCGACTTACAATGATCACCCTGGATGTGCTTATGTACATACCCATGCACATATCTAATCAGCCCATTTGCCGATAAGTCCGGTGGCTTAATCCATGCTTCGCGATCCTCTTACCGATCCGCATCCATTCGGCTTGAAAGCGGAGCGGCTCTTCTGAAACTTTCCTTGTGAGAACACGGCGTGGGAAAGCAAACACTCCGCGACCACTTGACTCGAGAATCTCTCCCAACGGGGGAATAAAGGAAGCCTCCGGCTGCTGAGGTGTTCATTTTAATCGAAAATGTAGCGATTCGCGCGAAAATCTCGATCTGTAAAGTAGGAATTTCCAGATGTTTCTTCGTGGCAGTGATGGGGGTGATTTGGATTCTACGATACGAGTCCGAATCCATCCACCTTACGAAATTTGAATCCGAATCCAACTCCAGGATCGGGTGTCTACGCGGCTCCCAATCCAGATTCCATTCGAATCCGAATGCGCATCCAGCAGCCTCGGACATGTCCAGAAGCGCCGTGGAACCCTCGGACAGTAACCATGTCACGCCCAGGTGGCCCGCGTGGACCCAACGCCACTGAGTGCCGGCTCCTCTTGAACCGTGATTTCAGCTGTTATCACAATGCCCCAGAATCGCTGTATCCAAGTCCGAACCCGGGACTCAGATTCGGATTTGGATCCAACGAGAGGATTTCGGACTCGTGTACGGATTCGGGTCCAGATTCTGAGGGAAACCATGAATCCGGATCTGCATCATCGAATCCGAATCCCGCCCATCCCTGCCCTGGAGTGGTCCCGGTCGAGACGACTGCCAGGAGCATGAAATCGCCCGAGAATAAGAGGAACTACCGTGAAAGTCCACTACAAGGAACCTTTTTCTTTGAATTTTTTCCCCGTAAGAAAACTGAATCAGATTACGGGCTCATCGGATAAAGAACACGGCAGACAGCGATCTCATCTGATGCGGTTTCTGAGAAAGAATCGGAAAAGGAAAAGGCTCGTTATCTGCGGGATTCTGCCGCGCCAGTCAAGCTCGGAGTGAGAGCGGAAGTCTGGGCGCGACGGGGCAAGGCCCTTGAAGACTTCTGGGTTTCCCTGAACACAGGAGAGGATTCCGTTCGCGGATAGAATCGAGAGCGAAACTCTCGCAAACTTGTTGCGCCTCGGGAAAAACTTCCAGTAGCAACCGAAGAGCTTGGAAAGTGCATGCTCGCATTGGAAGCAATTTTAATCGTTTCCTCGATCAGTGTCACAAAAACCTCGCTGCACGGGCGTATTGGAAGCCACCGTGTTGCGCGTAGCAGCTTTGATATTGAGACGCGGACCGAGTGCGAAGAGATGTGGGAGGGAACGAGAGACTAGAACAGCCTCACTTCAGGGGATGGATATTTAGCCGCAGCCAACCAATACCCGTCAGATATTGGGAACACGATGGCATGCAGCCTCGCCCGCCACCTAAATTACGAACGACGCTTACTAAACGCTGTTGTCCGAAGTTTCTGTCACGGAATTCCCTCGAGAATCCCTTTGGGTCTTATTTCTTCCGAGGACTCTGTCCTTAGCTCAAGATTCAACCTTTCTGAAGGGCGTCGTCGCATGGAAACTACGAGCTTTGATCGTCCAGGATCAAGGTCACCGTTAGCGAGACGCACTCTGATTTGGCCGAATGCTTAGGAGACGAGACATAAGATATGCTCACATGAAATCCGACGTCGGTGAGAGGGATCGACTTCGTTCCAATTTTTCCGTCAGAACACTAAGACCGCAACCCGATCCGTTTTGAGGCTTTGATACCGGTGGATCCGAGCATCCAATATCTTGTTGGCTCCTTACCTGTTGCGAGCAAGGAGAGATGAGCACGCGGCGGAATGTAGGGAACGGGTGAGAGGAGTGATGTTTTGTTCAACAAGGCATCGCTCGAATTTCTCTCAGGCGAAGCTGTGCTCAGCGCTGGGGCGAGGCAAGCGGTAAGTAGGACAGCGGTGCGACACACGAGAACCCTCTCGGATGATTTGAAGCTCCGAATCATTAAGAGGAGAGGAGGGATTTGTTGAAACGAGTCGAAACCAATAAGCATGGGGGCCGGCCGTCCCAGGATCAATTTCATGATCGTGCGGCGACTCCAATTTACTGAGATGATTCTTCGAGATGTCGATTCTGCCGATTTCCTGCACGTTTCGGCGACGCATTCCGACGGTACTCTCCCAGCCCGTGAAGAAAATTCCAGACACCATGGAGGAGTCGGGTCGGGAGATCCTTTGTTCCGGCGGTTCCCTGACATAATCCATTAGGATCTTCATCAGAACTTCCCTATCAATCCTGAAGTTCTTTGGAGCCGTTCATCGATATCTAGTTGATACTCATCTTGATGGATCAGAGATCACCCCTCCACCGGATGAAATTCAGCGGGACCGTACTTCGTGCCACGTCGGTGTTATCATGAACTCGCATGCTCTAAAAGTAGCTGCAGAGAGGGAAAGAACGAACCTGGAAAGAGAATGGATGGAAGTCGGGGAGCAGTAAACACCCGTTACGTGGGAATGCGAGCCGAGTCGCCAAACTTTGTGCAAAAATCGAGTCAATAGATACTAACCTGCCGGGGACCTAACCTGCGGGGGTGACGACACGTCTGAAGCTATCGCCTATTGGCTGTGGTACGCCGTGTGTGATGAGATGTATGTGAGGCGTGTCGTGACGTGGCTTGAATCGAATCTGGATGGAGATTGAGGGGTGAAGCGATGGAAAAACAGGACAGAAAGCCAAGGTAGAAGAAGGGAGGCCCGAAGCGACGTCGCTCAATAGATGCCTAACAAAACAACGAATAAAAAAAACAGCATTCGGAGACGTGCCGGGAACACTAACGGCGATCTCCAGAGAGACGACGGGGCAAAAGCTGCTTCTTGAATTTTCGTCATCCAACATCATGATCATGAGCATGCGTAGCCCAGAGGACACGTTCAATGGATTCTATTAGATCTATCCGAGAAACGGAATTCCGAACATCCCGCTCCAGTGATCCCGGGAGCGTGAGCGATCCACACACCGAACAGAGCTGTTCTTCGCCGCGGAGCGCTCACCGAAGCTGGATTCTCCTGAAAAATGTGATGTTTCCGTTCCGCCTCCAAGAAAGCGAGGATCGGTCGGGGAACTCGATCCGAAAGTACAGTAGCGAGTTGTTTCGAAGGCGAAAGCCGCGACGGGAACTGTTCCGACATGGTTCCGTGCGTCAAAAAGTAGCCGAGATTCGGGGACAAAGTTCAGCGGCAAGCACGCAATCAGAAGCGAGAAGTGACATTGGGCATCGTGTTACGAATCCAACTTCCACCGAGAGATCTCTCCCATCCAGAGAGCCGTGATCCGGAGTCGCCGATCGGAGGAATATCTTTTGTTCTCGGCTCGTCTCGTCGCACTCTGTTGCGGCTGTTTTCCGGCCAAGCAACGATCCCGCAATTTGGCGCTATCTTAGTTATCCCGACGAACTGAGAGCCGAAAAGATCCGAAGTGGTGCCTCTTCGGAAGGTTCGCTTCGTCGTACTTCGGGCGCTCCGGCTGCTTTTATTTTTCGCCTCCTGCACAGAGATCAGAGGTAAGACATGCCAGAGTCATCGCTCGCCCATTCCGATGATTGACTTGAGGCGAGACGAGTTGAGTTCCAGCTCATGAGACCAACCTAGTGGAACCCGAAAATCGCTCATTTGTCCACAGTGTTTGTGGAATATCGAGCTGACTATTTCCGCGCCCACCGATAACAGTTTTGAATTGAGATTAGTTTGATTGGAATCGTTCCTTCGCAGGACAAGCTCGCAGCCAAGCCCCTGAGAGTCATGTTACCAGGGAGTCTCGCCTTCGTCGAATCTGAGAGACTAAATGCTTATTTGAGGAGACGGAGGTGATTTTCTCTCTTCAGGTTAAGCCCAGAGGCATCAGGCTCGCCTGATGTCGTGTCCTTTTGTGATGCGCTTCGTCGATGGTCGGAAAGCCGACGCAGAACAATTTTATCGGGTTCGTCTCCTGGTTCAGAGCAACTGTTCTGGCTGTGGCTGAATCCCAAAATTTTGGGATCGATTTTCGAGGAGAGCACTGATCTGATTGGACTCACGTCGCGTTCTCTCGACGCCCTCTCGAGCGATGCTTCTTTTCACCAGGTTTCGGGCGGAGAAAACTCGACAAATCGCTCGGGACGTTGCCCAGTAATGGTGTTCGGGAAGGCAAGCAACATGAGTTCAAACAGGTCAGTGCTTTTTTGAAAATCGATCCCAAAACCCCACAAATTCAGCTTCAGCCGGAATGATTGTCTCATTTTCCTGGGAACTGTGTTCCCAGGGAAATGTCGTTCCCATAAATTTACAGGAGACGAACCGTATAGGAATCCTTTGAGCCGGCTCTCCGACTGAACATGAACACTCGGCAGATCGGGGAAGGAGCAATGCTCCCGATCGGCTCCGTGAGCGAGCGGCTCCGAGGTGCGAGCAGCAAAGAGGGTCGACTGCAGTTCACACGCAAACATACTTGAATGACGACCAACTGCGAGGTTGTACTCGTGTATGATGCCACTCGAGGATGACGACGAGGATTTCCAACGCGGATTCCCCGAAACGAAAACTCTGAATTGGAGCTGGTTGATGTGAGAACTGTTCTCGTCATGCAGAGGTAGGTAAAAGCGTTTCTGTGCACGCTCTGTTGGGAACTCAGTCCCGGAACACATTCTGGTGCTTATCCCGGACAACACTGTGGCAACGGATCATTCTGAAGCATACTGGTACAGCTCACATTGGCAGATCGAATCGAGGCGATCTCGAAGAATCCGTCATCCTGTGAATGTAATCGGAATAGGAACGTGAAGGATGTTCTCCAAGATCTACTCGACGGCGGGAAAGGTGGGAAGTGATGAATATCATATGCAGCTGTAGAGATCACACAGGGAACAGTGAGGAGATATGATTTCCATCCATCATCTGCGCTCCGCAGTCTGTGATCTGAATGGGGGCTTCGAACATTCTCTCAGAAGGCTTCGAGGAGAAATTCGTTTCTTTCACGATTGGAGTCGACTCCCCTCAGCGACGCCGGGAGCGGCGAGGGAACCGGCGCGACAGCGGAGGGGAACGCGGCAAATTGAAAATCTGCTAATGGCAGAAACGAGTTGTTCTGCGGTCAACTGTCAATTTCCGAATCTCAGAATTCGAATCTTGAAAACCCGCGAGCTGTCACCCGTCATAGAAAGCGCGAGGGAACGGGCTCCTGAGGGCTGTCCCGACGTCCCATCTGGGTTCCCAACCATCCCCAGATCCGGGATTGGCGATGCAACAGAACGTCCGTCAATCGCGGTCCGGTTTCAGGAACTCCTGCATCACGGTGACACCCCGGACACTCGTCGGACGGCACGTCGTCGAGGCCAGACGTTCCATCTCTTCCCATGAAACCATTTATGGACCAGAGCAAGTCCCACAAGTCAAAGTTTTCTCGATCCCCCCTCACCCCCTTATTTTGCTGGGGAGGATCCAATCGAAGACGAAGGAAAGATTGGACTGATCCTGCAGAGGTGTACACAATGACAAATCGACGTCGGTCCGAGTGTTTCCCGTCGCACAGGTTTCCGCGGTCAGTGCGGTGAGGAGTTGCTGCGCGTGTTCTGTCTATTCTTTCCCTTCCGTCCTCTACGCCTCCTGTCTACAAGAGTAACGGCCAGTGGGATCTCCCGCGACGGTAGTTTCCTCTCGTTCTGACTTCGTCGCCTCCCATCGACAATGAACAGTCCCAGGACATCCGTTCCTTCGATGCCGGTTGCTGTTGTCCTGTGTGCTCGTCCATTCATCATTAGGCTATTTAGGCCACAGAACTCGCTGTATGCCCGCTGCAATGATGGGCAGCTTTCTCGGTCCGGCTCCTTGCTTCCAACTTGGGTGAGCGGATGGACGGAGCGACAAACCGCAAGCTCATACAGGAGAGCATGAAGAGGGTCCCATGGAGACGCTACTCCTGGGAATTCGAGGGGAGCGCTCGTTATACAGTCAGGTCAAGAATGTCATTCTCATCGATGACAACACGTCTTGATGAGGGATAAAACTGGATACTACTGCCGGTGCTGCGCGGCCCACCCATTCCTTCTGGACATTGGAGTCGCATCGATGCGATCGGATCCTATCGCAGATAGTGGACGAGCTCGATTGCCGCTCCGATCCTTCGTGGCGGTCGCCTGAAATCTGCAAGTTGGGAACGCTCGGACAATTTCAAATCTGCTCCTATTGGTTCAGGAGCCCAGTAGTCAATCGATGTCATGTTGACTGCTGTGTTTCGTTCCTGAACTTGATTCAGGCGGACAGAGTCACCGAGTACCCAACTCCCCAACGATGGCGACCAGAATGAATTTCAAATTTGGAGCAAACTCAGTAGCTACGGGGCCCCCAGTTAACCATGACGGCACGAACCGTAAATACGAGAATGTTTTTATCTTCATTTTGAATCGCGGCTCGGTGTAGCGCCTGCGCGATCGAATCGAACTGAGACGTAGTCGCACCGGTTGTGCTGTTATTAGGACTCGGAACGGCAGGAACCGCGACTGAGCGAATAATCGCAACCTAGATCTTGAAAGCGGACCGCAGCTCTGGAACCGGAGCGCCGTTATCGGAGCAATAAGGCCGTTCTAGGAACGTGTGATTCCGGAATCGACTCTTGCGCAAATCTGATAAGAAGAGGTGGCTCGCGCCGCACGAGGGTTGGAGGCGCTGCTTCGCAACCACGCGAGATGGAAACCCCTTCCGGGATTCAAGTGGTGACATCTTCAAGTAACGATGATGCTCCAAACGCTTCCTTTCAACGCATGCGGATACCTGAAGTGAAAGGATCTCCAACTCAGCGACCGAGATGATGGCGACAAAAATTACTGATTTTCTCATTTGTGCGTTCTCGGCTAGCTCGGCGGCGGGATCACGGCGGCTCCTGCTTCAAGTAGCCCGACTCGCGATTGAGGCTCTAGTGACGCCGATCAGCGTTTCGTCTCTCAGACACCCCAGCGGAGATCTATCAGTGACTGTGGACTCGAGGATTTCTCGTCGGTTCTTTCTCCCAAAGAGTCGTCTGGGTTTCTTATATACTATGCTAATCAGAGTGGGCAAGAGCATTCAAATTTAGATTCAAATCAGACTCCGAATCGCACAAACTGTCGGGGATTTCGTCACCTGGTAGATGTGTGGAATTGGTTGGTTCGATGAAGGCAGGGGAGAGGGGGGTCCCTGGAGGGTGTCTGTGTTCCCTCGACAACTCGGCCAGGGATCTGGATTTCCCGAGAACCCGCTCCGCTGGCTTGACCAGAGCTGGCTGGAGGCAGAAAACACTCCTCAGAAATTCATGGAGTTCTCGATGAGAGAACCCGATAGTTCGAAATCCTGAAAGGAGAAACGACAGATTCACGACGGCTCTGGTATGCGTCGCTCCCTTAGTGAGTAACCCTGTTCCTTCAGTTGCTGCAATTCCAACTACGAGCTGGACCCTCCGCCTGAACGTTTCGTCCACGGACGCAGCTGCTTCAAGTCCTAAAAGTCGAGCCTCGAAGAACCCTCGATCTTATCCAGGATCGCTATCCTGAAACGAGGGACTTTTGTGTCCGGTAACCGTTTGGATCATGCATCACACACTCAACTCAGGCCATAACCTCAATGTCACAGGGTCATAGGCGCGTTGCCCTGAGGTGAGAGGAGAACAACATTTACAACTTTCTCACGGAGACTTTTCTCACCGGTAGCAACCATCCGTCCCCGATGCCGTTGCTGATTCTTGTCGAAGTAGCCTCGCGGTCACTCCGATGGTTTTACCTTCTTTCCTTCTTGGCTTTCGCTGACGTTTTTCGGCTCGATACCTTCGATGTTTCTCGTGGGAACTCTTGGATCGTATCCATCAAACAACGAGGATTTCTTGGTCTTTACTATCCCTGAGAGCAGTTTATAGGCAGATCAACTAGGCCGCCTTCGTCGTGCTCGGGGTCGGTTCTCCTTCCAGGTCCTCGTCGACGGCTGGGGCCTCGGAAGGACTCGTTTGTTCCATTATACGCTCCAGCTTGGCCCGAGTTGAGGAGACAGTATCCTTCTCAGGGGCAGGACGCAATTGAAGAGCCCGTCCGATGATGGTTTTTTGAGGAGGCGCATTCCGGAACCTGGGAGATTTGGAGACGCCGTGGGGTCGATTTCCGGGGATTGCTGATTTCCCGGGGTCTTCGAATGATGGTGGCTTGAGATGATTGTAAGCAGTTCAATAGCTCAGTCTGGGACCAGTCCAAGAATCGTCCCGAACGTTTGGAAATTCCACCATACACGAGTTTTCCGGTGGGCTTCAGGGAGTCAGGTGAGGTCCATTGAGAAACGATGTTTCACGCGGGAGATGCGCTCTCGGCCCTCGAGCAGACGTTCATATCGTGGAAGAGAGTTTGGAGAAGGATGTTCTCGGGATGTCAGTCCTCGAACAAAATACATTGGAGGAACCGAGATTCGTGGAATGGGGCGGGCCATTGCCTTTGAGAAACTCTAAGAATGAAATCGGATAACTTCGTCTCGCTGGTGAATCCCACACGGCTCGTCGTTTTGCTGAAAACCGAGCGAGCTGGTCGGAGAGATTCGGTCTTCAACGCACGTCCTCAACACGTCGGAACAGAACGTGGCTCCATTCTCTCAGATCGGAAGCCATTTAAAGTCGGTCCTGCCTGACGCGCTCCCGACCCCGACTCTTTCCTACAGCGCACTTTAACCATGTAGAAATTAAACCGAAGTTACATCGTTCGACGGGCGGCCCTCCTGCAGGAGCTTGACGGGTCGAAAATGATAGAGAAAGAGGAGATCGGCTCGAAGGACTCAGAGCGGGAACCCGATTCGATTCGGGAGCCGATCTCGAACCACCGAAGTTCTCAGTCTCACGTTCCCAAAGGATACCCGGGAAGAAAATCGGGAAACCTCTCAAACTTTGGACCTGCTCACTCCTCTCTTGTTACGACCGCCGCTCGTTGGCGTTAAAAACCGCTGTCCAGTTCCTGTGATATCCTCTCGACCAGCTGACGTTGTCTGGGATTTTGAAAGAGAACAATGCCTGTATGTAGAGCGACCGTGGCCAAAAGTGACATCGGCTCTCGTTCCTCTGGAGCAACGTTCGGATAGATCAGGCGTTGTCAGTCGCTTCGTTCGGTGTAGACTAACCGGATAGGTCGCCAGTGACACTCCCACAATAGAGTCTGTGACGCCTCTCGATCCCATGAGCCGCCCGAAGAGGATTTTACACTGGAGGAGCCGAGACAAAACGCGACAAAGGAGAACGGAGCTGGCCTTGGTCCGATTGGATTTATCAGAGCCCCCGCCCCGGTGCCGACCCCGCGCGATCATCGAAATCCCCAGGATTCCTTCTCCCTCCCTCACTTCCTCCTTCTGTGAATTCACTCCCAAACGTGCTCCAGGGAAATTCCTACTTGTCGTGATGGAGTCCTCGGGCGCTGGTGGCTCGGTTTGTCGGCGTCAGCTTTTTTGTGCCACCCTTTGTGCGATGCTTTCGCTCCGACGGCAACCTTCCGACGTTCGCTGTAGTTGTTCTGTGGTGGAGCAGGAATCAGATGGAAATCGAATGTTTTGTCGACGGATACGCGGAAGCACCGATTCATCGGAACGGGTTCCAGAGGAAACAATGTCCATGGTGTCGTCGGGATGCAAAACCGTAATTTATAACGTTCCAGATGGCATCCCTGTCAGAACGCGAACAGTTGTATGAAACATCGGACTCGCGAACGGAGTCGAACGTCTACCCGCAAACTTATCCGGTGTTCCATCCGAGGTGTCCGTCTGCGAAGGAATCCATTGCCCACGATCGGTTCCCTGTCCCGTCGCTCTAATGAACGCCGCTCAGTATGCGCCACCCTCCCGGTCCCTGATCCACGCAGCCCAAATTGATTGCGTCATGCTATAAACTTCAGAACCCTAGTGAACTCAAGCAGGAAACGACATACCCTTCGCTCCGGAACGTCTGCAATGACGCTTGAGAGTCCTGCCCTAGTGGACGGGGGAGCTGACATTCATACATTTCCGGCGAATTTCCACAGGCACTGTATCACCAGGGTCGTTGTTCCGTCTGCGAAGGAATGTCGAGCGGCAAACGTGAGAAAGCATCGGTATTCGTTCGAGCTGCTTCCGACAACCCTGCTTCGTTGGGAATCGCAGAAGTAATGAAGTTGGATCTCGTTGAACAAGCCTGTGTCTAATCGAGGGCGAAAGCGTTGTCGTTTGCTTGCCTTCAGCTTGACGTTCCAGCGAGAGCACTATTACCGATGTCACCTCGATGACAGAACTCACCTCGGTTGTGACTCGTTCCTCCACACTTCGTGAGGATCTCCTTGCGAAGACTTTCCTGGATTCCGCGAGAGGATGGGAATCATCCAAATAACTCCCGGTGAATTGAATGTGTAGCTTTCTATTTCTGCTCCATAATTTGTCGTGTCGGAAGGTCCTGCTCCCTCTGCTCTTGAGACTGTATAGCTCTCCGGCTCGTAGAATTTACGAGCGCTGTTCGCAGACCTGTTTTTTCTCTGCTTCGGAATGCGTCGTAGTTGGTGCTGCTGCCTCCGTCGCCTCTTGGTCATAGTTGCTGCTGCACACGCGTGGGCCTGACATGGAGCATCAGCAACAAGAGAACACCAGCGACTGGAGGCTCATTGCGGAGAGAATGAAGGTCATTGTCGGGTCAACAGAGAACCCTATAGAGTCCCGGTTCTTGAACGACGATTCAGGAGAGTTCTGTTCCACTGTCCCAGCATTCTCCGCAAAGTCCGCGGATCTCGGAGGTGGAGGATGTTCATGCCTCATGAGCTCCGAGGAATCTTCCACAGAAGTGATCTGCCCGGAGAATGCCACCAGGATGCGACTCCTGACAACCACAGTGGCGGCATTAGCCTAAATCATTTCTTTGCTCGAATGCTCCCGACCGATTAAGAGAGCGAGAAAGTCAGATCCCTTGGATCTGAGGTTTATTGAGGCAGGTTTTCGGAGCGCTGGGAGCGTTCAACTCAACGCGAAGGATCCCGTGTCTCCTCGTCGTCGCCCTTCGGAGAGCGGAGACCTGGCTCATGAGTTAATTCCTCCCAGAAGTTCATCCAGAAACCCCGTTGAGGAGGCCTGTTTGCGTTCAAGTCCCAGGAGTCGATGCCGAGCTTTCTGTCGGAGGTGCGGTTATCGAGGAGAACCTTGTTGTACCGCTCATCTTTTTCCGTTGACCAGGCTCGAGTCCCTCGAAGTACGCGAGTCGAAACGATATTGTGATGGATCCCGTGCCCTCTGTGGGCTTGCATCATTTTCCGAGACTGATATAGTTCAGGACAACACATTTTTTCGAATATCTCCCGCTCAAAAAGATGAGTTCCCTTCCAGATTTCCGCCTTCCGAATATTCGTGGAGTCATGCAATGAAATGTTTTTTGGGCCCACGGCGGGGTTCCCTGGAGTTATCGACAAATCGTCCATCCAGCCATTCATCAGACTACAAGTATGTGACCATCGGAGCTGAGAAGCTCAGACAGGCAGGACGACACGGAAAATTTGATCCAAGAAGGCGGAAAATAATAAGGAAGTGAGTGAAGAGTTCGGGATATTATGGTCTCCAATACCATACATGGAACTGCACGATGGAACAATATGATATTTAGCGTTCTCCTGCGTCAGAGAACACTTTCTGTGTCTGAGAAAAGCTGCCTGTATACAGATGAGCTTCTTTCAACGATATTCTCCCCCTTCGGAGCGTACTTGAAACAGGGCCAGTCGGCAATGCTCGAGCTCTTGCGCAGAGAGAATTCGTAAAGAGTGGTCTGTTCCCTCCCTTGAGACCACCCAAACGGCATCGCGTATGTTCCAGGTCAACCAGATCACGGGTGTAGGAACCTATCGCGTACCTAAACACTCAGACATTGCCGTCAATACTCTTTTATAGATCAACGATCCAAGAGAAGGGTGGGATGGACGGCCCATGTCCTTCCCACGGATTTGCTGTACAACGTGCCGCCAGTGTCATGCGCATCCGAACGAGATTTTGGAAGTTAATCGAGGGCCCACTCGGTATTGCCGGCGCTCATTCTCGAGCTTTCTGATAGGATTTGACACGTTTCGCTTTCTCCTGCCATTTTCCCGGCACTCGATGTATTTTCTGGAGCTCGAGAACGTGATGCCGGCATTCTCTGAGTTTCTTGCTTTCGGGTTGCACAAACCCGATACCATAGCCTCACTCCGGGGTCGAGTGAATCACCACCTGGCCCTTCCCGATGTTGAGCGTCAGCTCATTCCCAACTCCAGACCCCGTTTTGACTTCTAGGAGCTTCAATCATCCATTGGGAGTATCTAGCCATAAGTAAGACGTCGTGAGCGAACGAGAGACCGGTCGTATTGGAACAGGTTTTTCTACTCGTATCTCATGTCCTGCTTGTCCGTCGCGACGCCGAACTCTTCTGAGAGCTCGGCCTCAAGGTCCGAGATGTACAGCATAAAGGGGAGGTATGACGAAAGGCAACCCTTACAGAGCTCCAGATTAGTCTCGATCCATTTCGATGTCAAATCATTTCATGCGTGTATACAGCGTGGCTTTTTTAGGTCGGGAATCCCGAACTCGATTTTCCTCTTCAATCTCCTCGGATATCAAAAACTGGTCTATCGGAAATTTCAAGGCGATCACTTCAGTTCCTGGTGGAGTGGATTTGATGGAAGCTGCGCCCAGGGTGTGGTTTTTCCAATGACCCATGTTATCACGAAGGCTTCCTAGATGTGATCAGGAGAACGTCGGAATTCATCGGATCGAGCTCGGCGGGGTCGCATTTGACGCGCAAACGGCAGTCGGTAAATAGCTAGGAAACTGAATGGAGTCATCTTAAGGCCTCGGAAACTGGTCAGCGATCGTATCCACCCTTCCCTCGATTTTTGAGGATTTCAAAGGAGTCGAGGACGGAAAACCGTACGAGGGTGATTTTCGGGGAAAAAACCATCGGATCGAACCGGCAATTCAATATTCCGAAAGTTCGGCCATCTGAGTCGCGTCCACCCCAGGAAATAGCTCAGATACCTCAATCCTTACGAGAGGTACGAAATGCGAGGAGGAGCCTGAAAACGAGATTCGCCAGGTGGCAGGGCTCCGGGAAAAACTTGACGTTTTACTGATCACTTTTGGGAATACCTCGATGTAAACTGGATGAATTCCGAAAACACGTGCCGGCATCGATTCTCATCTTATACACTCCAGCAGAGAATGGGTGTATACCCTGGATGCCGAAAAATCGAGCCAGAAATGCATGAAGCCGAAAAATCGAGCCCGAAAAGCATGAAGCCGAAAGGCATGAAAATGAAGAGCGTGAAGCCGAAAACCTCCTCTCCCAACAGCGGAGCGGTCAGGACTGGCTTAGCGGGGAGGAATTGCACCTTCGTTATGCTCAGCATACCTACCTCTTCTGCCTCGCTTACGTCCTTGCTGTTCCGCATCTATGGTCCCTAGTTCGAACTGAGCAAAGGTGTAACTGCTACAGGAAGCAATCTGCTGATCGCGAATATTGAAGTTTCCGAGGTCAACTCGCTAGAACTGAAGAGGAATCTTCACCTCCAACTCCAGTACTATTCGCAGAATACGCTGGTACAACACCTTGTTCTCCCCACCGAAGAGGGAAACCCGGCATCGAAACACTGATTCTTCGCAGCAGGTGCGTGTCATCCAAATGAGTCTCACAAAGGTACAGATCGACGAAACGATACAGAAATCCCATCCCGCCAAACCAGTCCCGAACACTCCGCCGTTGGGAGAGGAGGTTTCCGGCTTCATGCTTTTCGGCGTCATGCTTTTCGGGCTCGATTTTTCGGGTTCGATTTTTCGGCTCCATGCGTTTCGGGTTCGAATTTTCGGCTTGTCGGACCCTAACCCAGAGAATGATCAGCCATGAAATGCCCCATCGATCCGTTCTTGAGAAATATCCGAGGAGTGACTGAATTGCGGTCAGAAGAAAATCAAGCTTCCAAGTTCCCACCCAAAAGAGCCACCGTGTCGATACCATCTCTATCATTCCCCCGCATTGCCGTGACACTGAATTTCGCGCAATTTGTTTCTTCTAGTCTGGACACTTCAATTCCTGAGATGATGCTGGATATCTTGCCTTCACCTCCCTCACTTGTTCGAACTCTCTTCTGCGTGGCTCACCTGGTTTTGAGTTCACTTTCTCTGAAATCACGACCCATCCTCCGATCATGTTTCATGCCCTCTGGCTGAAGAAGAATCCATACCAACGTTGGGTGTTTGAGCTAGAGTCGCGAGGATTACGGGCGTCGACATCGTCTTGGCTCCAGTCAAAAAATAAAAGAGTCTCTTGTTTGTGGGCTGGTCAATGAAACTTTGGAAGGATGAATTCCACCTTTTTACGAGGAACGTTACTCAAAACACGCGGAGATCCGCCCGCAAGCAATAAGTAATAATCGACACGCGCCGTGAACACCATTCGAATAATCAGACTTGGAGTCCGAAACATACATTCAACGGGCAATTCGTGACCGCGTGAGCCATCCGATACCCCGTACTGAAGATTTCTCCTGATTTTATTTCTGTTCTGGGCTCAACGGTCCGCGTCCCGATGCCCGGGAAACCTTGGGTCGGCGAGCAAAGGGAGCGCCAAGGACCTCATGAATATTTTCGCGTTGGAATTCGAGGCTGATTTGTCTTCTGAAGCCGCAGAGTCAATGTCCGGCCCATTACACCGGAAAGCCTGCTGGACACGTGTTCATTCGGGCTCGAGCAACTGAACTCTACTGACCTTTCTCTGTTGTTAACATATGTCTTCATGGGGTCCTTAATCCTTTGCTTTATCATCGACGCTTGTACTCATGCTGCTCAGCGGCCCTCGGGTCGCATACCACTGAGAACTGAGACCAACACTCCGGGAAAGGCGTATATACAGCGGCTGATATAACATAATATAAAGACGACGAGGCTCATGCCTTCCGGAGCGTTCAGAACATCAGCGATGGGGAGTGTCAAATAATCTACGAAACGCTGTGTAATTATCCTAGGCTACGTTAAATATCATTCCCAATCAAGCCTGAATTGAACGATGCCGCCACGCGCGAGCAGAGAAGAGAACAATAAACCCTCTCCTTCGAGAGACCAGTAATGATCCATAGTCGATGCACAAGGCTGCGTTTTTCCATGTCCTGCCAGCACAGGGAAAAGAATCGAAATATTGCAAATCACAAATAATTCACAGGGAGCAACGACTCTCGAAGAGGAAGACTTCTCGAATATCAACCGTGTCCTCTGAGGGAGGCCCCAAGCTCCGCTTCGCATGACGAGCCGAAGCGTTGTTATCTCCAGTTTGTCCCGTGCATCAATAGACAGGCGGCGTGAGAAAGGTTGAAAATGGGGAAGAACGTCCGGAAAAAAGGACAACAAGGGCTCGGAACGAGACAATGAGAAGAGGAGATGCGAGCTGGGAAATGGACCTGCCCACGGGGCGGGAAGCACCAACGGCGGGGAACTAGAGAAAGGTCCCGCCTGGGGCACTAGAGCCGGTCTCTGTCTCAACGCCTTCCTTCTCCCGAGGCTTCTTGGACACGAACTTAGTTTCTTGCCGTGCGACGAGAGCAGTCGTTATTAACGCAGCACACGTCCCGATTGGCATCATTGGCATCAAGAAAGATCCGTAAAGACGTCCCACACACTGAGAGCTTCGGCGCGATGTTGGTCGGAGCAGCGATGTGAGGAAGAGTAGAGAGTAAGCGAGCGAACGAGCACGTCGGCCCGTGGCGATCTCGCTCGGAAGTGGGCGCAACGCCCCCCTTCCTGGAGAAACACTCCCGTCTGGTGTGGAGCGAGAAGCTTCCGAGCCAGAGTGGGATGAAGATCTGGGAATGAGCACGAATTTCTCAGGAATCGAGAAAGTGTGCGACCAACTCCCAATCGGAATTTCAGAAGAGCGTCATGAACAGTGGAGGTGGACGGAGTTTCCTCCAAAAACAATCCAGGCTCCGAAGAGACCCAACTAGGATCGGATCACACGACAGCGCCTTTATTCGGTGATTTCTGCTTCGCGGCGGGTCGATTTGCATCCCCGCGATTCAAACGAATCCCGGGTGAGGTCCATTGAGTCAGTTGCTCTATCTCACTTCCCGCAAGTCGCCGTCAGCTGTCGCGGTCCACTGGAGTGGGCACACATCTGCATCATCGGGAAAATGGTTGGAAAACTCTCTGCGCGAGTCCCTCTTCCTAGAAGCCTATACCGCACTCCGATTTCGGTGACTCAATCCGACACGGGCGACATCGAATGCCGCGCGTCATCTCTTCAGAGTTTCCCTGCCCGCTGTCGATTTTTAATGAGCGTTTCAGACAGGAGCGCTTCAACTCGGGGATGCAAATATCGCCAGGATCGTAGTTTAGAGCAATTAGTCTGCTATTGACGTTTTTGACCAGAGTTCATGCAGAGTTCGTTCAAAGAGATGCTGTGCCAACGCCGGGAAAGAGGGAATATGCGCGAGTTTCCCACGAGCTTCTATTTTATGGCCGTGTTCCTCGAGTTCGCCTGCACCCGTCCACTTTGCGCCCGGAAATTCCGCTGGGCTCCTCCAATACTTGAGCTTTCTGTGATAATGAACCAACTCCGACGTCAAACCGTGCACTCGAACGTTTTCGGGACCGATATTCGGATCCAGGAGTGCGGAAAGGACTCCGACAACGACGGGAAAAAACTTGCCTCGTGTCTAACTCAGTGATCATCAGCTTGCCAGGATGAGGAACGGAAGAAAGAGAAATCTTGGTTGAAGCTACACGAAGTTTCCTGCTTGGCAACGGGAGAGCGTATCCGCGGCCAATGCTCCCATTCTCCGGTGGCAAGTCAACAAAGTAACTTGACTTGTCTCGACTCGAGTGCAAACTCCTCTTGCAACCGAATCGTTCTCTGGCCTGATTTCCATGCACAGCACGTGTGGGATTAAAGTAGGAGAGGGCATCACGTTGAGATGGACGGAAAAACTTGCCAGCCCCTTTCACCCCCACTGTACGAGACAATCGGCAAGTTACGAAACGACAATGGCCAGTAATCGTGCGGAAGCTATCGTGCGGCATGCTGTGCCTCTTATTATTGGAACTGCAGCGTTCGTTCCGGCTAGTGAGAGCTTCCTCCAAGCGATTATAGCGCGGTAGTTGGACAGAGGAAGTCGATCGGCCAATGCTGCTGTTCCGCGCCGCCAGCATTGACTCGGAGAGAAAGAGAACCATGGGAATCATTGTCGAAGTAAAAGTGAAGCGGTGGGTACCGAATCGATCTTCCCCTCTGGAAACCTCTGGGCGCCGCGCTCGAAGCATTCTGAGACGTCGCCAATCGTTCCTCCTCCAAGATTATTCTCCAAACCCTCGAGTTGTACGTCAGTTGGTCGTCCTACAGAAATCATCCGTCAGCAATAATGATGCTTTCGATGAACTCCTCCGTCGTTCACCTGGAGTATGGATCGTATTAATAGCAGCCGAAGTACATGATCAGCATCTGCTCCAACTTCGACGCGTACTCGCGGCAGAAGAGACGATTGCGAACTCCTCCTATGAGCAGACAAGCACTATTGCTTTGAACTCTAGTTCTAGCATCGGAAGAGATCCGGAGCGCTGCACGACGGGGGAATCTCCGATCAAAAATGCAGAATCTTAGGATCATGCTTCAAAGCGACGTTGTGACAGTGTTCGGAGCTGATCTGCGATATCCCCGTCATCACGGAGTGTTTGAGACTCGAATTACAGCATAGAGAGCTGCTTTAGCGTGAGGTTCTACAGACAATATCCGAGAGCCAAATCTCGATTGGCTCCCCTATCAAGACGTGATGACAGCCGAGCGGTCCATCCCCGCCTCGCGAAAGCGTCTGATTCATTGTTCACTTACTCAACAGGAATGCTCCGGGCGACAGTCACATTTCGTGAGCCAGTCGGACGCTGGACTTGGAGCCGAGCCTTGTCAGTCCCGTATTTCTTGTCAAGCAATCAACATTTAATGAAACCTGATTCAATATCGATATATTCTCGATCACTCCCTCCACACCACTCCTCCGGTCAGCTGAAGGGGCCGAGGATCGCTCCGGGCGCAGAGCTCAGCAAACGTCGCTCAGGAACGTCAACCTGGCGTGCACATGGCCGACAGCATCGCTCTACCCGCTCCGCATCATTTGTTGGACGTATTGATTCTGGAGCTTGACGAGGATTCGAGAGTCCCTCCTCGATTGAATCAGCTCTGGGACATGTCTTCTCCGAGACCGTTTCCTGAAATCTACACAAGTCAACAGCTGGCTCTTCTGTTGGCTCGGCGGGGGGAAAAACAGTGTTCCCTCAACGGGAGAAACTGGGATGATTCGATCCGCTACGGCGTATTCACAAAATTCCTCTCGAAAAATTACGTGAATTATTCCCACCGAAAATTACACACGCAGAATATTTCCCGTTGAACGGAAAATGAGGTTAGAGCCGGACAGCTCGATCCGGGAACAACAGGACCTGGGAAAAGAGGAAGAAAACTCGTGAACATAGGAGTTGCCTAAAAGGATGGAACAGAAATATCCAACGGAAAGGACAAAGCCAACGAGAAAGGTTGCGGGGAAAGGAATAAATTGAGATAGAGCCTGATGTGTGAATGTTTCACAGACTGACGGAATGCTTGACTAACAAGGAGAATCAATGAACTTCATGGAATCCGGCGAATAACCCTGAAACTCCACCCGGAGTTCCGTCGAGTCATGGGTCACTCACTGGAACAGCTGCGACCCTCCGTATCGTTTCCTCCGCATGGAATAGTCTCATGTCGCATATCATTTCATCTCGTTTAACGTACTGCGTGCAAAGACGCACAGTCCTGCTGGGTTAACGTCTCAGCAGGATAGCTCAGCTCCTGGCTGCGATCGTATCTGACTTTTTGCCCGATCCTGCCTTTTTTTTCTGACTGCACTGAACGGACTTGTTCAGAAAGATTTCCACCATGCACTGATCCAACCGAGGTGCCAGGTTGGGAGTGAAGCGCGCCGCACTGCTGGAATCGACGAAGGAGTCATGACGATACATGACAGAACTTCAGTGATCAACGAATATTGAAAGAGAGGGAGGGGGAGGGGGGAAACCGCCTGACCCATGACCGCACAAAACCCCCCTCTCCGAGAGAATCCGACGGAACCTTTGCAGATTGTGATTATCCCTTCCGGGAACGAGCCCCGGCTGGCATGAACTGGGAGGTCGTTGGCGAAACGAATCATAGAGTCTATGATCCATCGGTGGAGCTCGCTCGCGTCGGACCATCCAGCAATCAAGGCACCGGTCCCGCCATGCGTAACCCATAACAAACTTCCGACACAGGAACAACTGAGCAGTGGAGGAGATCAAGAGCATCGTCCTATCTGCGAATTCGTCGGATGAAGGGGATGAAGCGCGGTTGTGTATTGTACTGGACGGGCCGCAAGTGAGAGGCTGGTCGTAATCCGCGAGCCGGTGGCTAGCAAGCTTCCGGGAACGAAAAAGGCGAGCATCACTCGGCTGGGCCGCGAGACGGATCCAGTGCGGAATCGATGCCGATCCAGCTCAGGAGATTTCCCTCAGGCACTCAGCTGTTGCTGTCAGCGATCAGTGTCGGGAACGTACCTTCGCAACCGTTCCCTCCACAAGTTCCCATATCGGTGGCAACACTTCATTACGGAAGACTATTCCAATTACACATCGGCACACGCAGTCGGTGGAAGTGGGCAACCCAGAACAACTTCCACCCTTCGCGGTGTCGTTAGCAGTCCAGCGCTTGGTGATCAAAGTCGATGCCCGATCCCCCAGCGGCGTCACGCTTCAAAAGTTTGGTGACGGTGTCAATCGGGGAGCGATCAGAGTGTTCCTGATCAGAAACCGTGTCACGGATTGTGACTGTGTCCGATTTTGAAGCAGTGCGTCACGAGGAATTCCTCGGTAGTGGGGTGAGGGGCGCGTTTTTGGCTCTATCCCCCCCCCCCCCTCTCTCTCTCTCTCTCTCTCTCTCTTCAGTTGCCCAGCTTCCAAACTAACCGACTGTCACAAAGAGCGGGAAGTAATTAGCCTCTCGGTCGGAAGTGTGAATAAGTTCGCGAGCTTTCTATTCCGAGACTCCCGAGGTCTTTTGACTACAGCGGGGGTCCCGACCCCGGGCTTAGCGATTGTTTCTGATGCTAAAACTGGCAGCGTGTCCTGGGACCGACCGGCCGAAAGGTCACTCGATTCGGAATACGGCTCCTCTACGTCCCCGACCGGAATAGCCAGAACTCAGCAGCGCGATCATCCAATGGACGAGCGCATGAAGCCGAGCCACCCTCGACACTCCGGTCGTGATCCGCAGCCGGGCGAGGGAGCCGGTTTTCCTCGAAGCGACGATGGGAGGGCCGAGGACGAGCCTGAAGCCGACTCCCGAGGCCGAACCGGTTTCGGGCCTTGAAGGGCGATGAGAAAACGCGGCTTGCGAGCGAACTGCGTACCACGGAGCGATAGTTCAACGAGAGAGACACTCTCGGGGGCAGGGAGTCCGGCTGGTGATTCCACTCTGCGGAGCAATCGGGTGTTAAGGCCGCAACGCTGCTTTTCGATTCATTGGCTCGTCGAGCTAATTGACTTGCTCCATCTAAAGAGCTCTTCGGCGGAGGGAAAAAAAACCGAAAAGTCAGCCTTGCGAGGAGCTGTCCACCGTTACCATCGGTCGAGAATCGGCAATGTGCTGAATCGGCAGTGCCTGCGTTGGACGAATGCTTCCGCCAACCGTAGGAAGCGAGCACAGGGGAACCGGCGGGCGCTCACGTCGTTGCCCAAACTTTGCCATCGCTCGTCGGCGACAAACAAGAAAATCCTCTCGTACGTGATCAACGAACTCAAACCAATAACGAAAAAACATGTCCCCGACCAATTCGAGGGGTGGTCCCTCCCGACACGCTGCACCCACCATTGTTGAGACAAAAGAGGCCACATACTTTCAGGGACAACTTCGATCCCGCGACTACTTCGACTCAAAGTTGGATAGCTGCACTTTCGGAATATGTTGTCCGGCTAACGGTCGCACTCAGTTGAGGGAGCCAATGGCCGTCTCTTGGCATCTTTATTCTGCACGCAACGTCTGAGAGATGAGCCTTTCTGATTGACAAATCAAGGCACGTCAATGCGCAGGACTTCAATTGCCTGATGTCGCGCTATTTCAATCGCTTTGCTGACTCCCCCTGGAGAGGAGCTTTTCTCCGCTGTGAAGCGGAGCTCAGACATCGCCGATTGATCGTTCTCGGGAGAGAGGGCCTGAGTTTCCTTCGGCGTGGACATGGCCACGAGGCCCACCCCCTACGCTCCGTCAAATGCGCCGATCATTCAGCCCTCTCGATCGTCACCGTTCCCACTCTCACGTGTCTCGCGGTCATAGCTCGATCGGAGCCGAACGATATCTCAAACCGCTGATGCCTGGGTTTGGGCGTGAATCACTGGGTCCTCCCCTATTATGGGTAGATTATTATTCGGCGATATCTCGGTTGGGGGAATCGACCCGCAGCTTGATTCCCAAATCGAAGTCGACTCTCCTGATCGAGGAGCCCTCGTCAAGCGAGTCTTGCTGTTTTTCTGGGCTCTCCCCCGGAGCGACCAGAGCCGGAACTTCGCACCGGCGCAATCGAGCTCGCGCCTGAGGGGAATCGGCGTCAGCTGTTCTCGGCCATTGGATGAGTCATCTGAAACTCATTGTCACCCGCTCGATCCAGTCCTGTTGGAGCGTCCCGGAAACACCACGGGACGGTGGTCCTGCTCGACCCTTAGCGGATAACTGGCCCAAGCCGCTCGGATGATCACCAGCTACCCGGCAAAATAAACTGCAAGCGGGTGAAAGATCAGAATGCCTTGAAACGATGGTTTTCAACTTTGCTGATGTGAGAAACACAGCGTCAAGAATCGCTCGAGAAAGCCATGTTCACTAGAGAGGGCGTCCGCACAACCGGGTCAGACCTCTTGAGCAGCTCAAAAAATCCTCAAGTTATTAAATCCCCGAGAATTTTGCTTGCTTGAAACGCCGGAAACGAGAACGACTCTTCTTCTGAACGTACGTGATTGATTGTCGGAAAGCAGCTCTTTGAGGAGTCGCGCAAGGGTTCAGGACAGGAACGGGACAATAGCGTAACTTGACTGAAGATAATTGAGCGCTCTGATCCCGGTACGCCTGAGCGGATGGATGAGTGCGAGGACGACCATCCGGCTGGGGTGGAGGTGTTGCTGAAGTTTTTGTCTGGAGCAGTCCTGACTGTTCGCGATATCAATAAGATTAGGAACACGCCCCGACGCACTATCACCACCGGCTGGCTTCCATTTCTGACGGAGGCTCGAAAGGTGTTCGCTCGCGATGTGGTACAGTTTTTGTGGCTGTTGCCCATTCATATGCTATTTATGTTGAACACAATTCCTCCCACTTACCCTGCCAGGCTTTCCGTCCTATTACACAGAACAGTATGCAACCTTCTTATCTCCGTTGTTTTCGTGAGTCGAACTCCTGATCGGTCGGACTAGGATTCTCGGGGAGGAGAAAACGGCAGAAAGCTTCAGGAGTTGTTTGACTAGCTTCTCGGATGGGCGGATTCGGTGCTCGTTCTTCACAGTCTCCTGGGCGGAGTGGATTTCCGAACTTTACGAACGAATCGGACCGTCTCAATTCCAATATAGCCAGCTAGCTGAGTTTTGGAAAATTCCAGGAATCTATGGAGTCGATTCCCGAGCCACTGCGAGGGTTTATGGGGTGGAAATTTCCGGAACTTCCCGTCGGGTTTATGAAAAAGGTTTCCGGCGACGGTTGGTCTGGAATCCGAGACGATCAGCAATTCTCAGCTTTCCAACGCTGCACGTCTCCGTTTGACTCCGCTAGGAATCGATGTCGCAGACACACAATTAACGTAAACCGAGAAGCCCCGGAGTGACGCGCGGGGAGGATGACTTTGAGGACCGTTGATCCAGCGTATCAGTCGAGGATTCATGGAGCCCGCGTCGAATCGCGAAATACTGAACGCGCGAAATTTCGAGTCGACCTCAGGTTCTCCGATCCGATCAAGCCGGTCGAGGGAGCCGAGGAGCCGAACTGAACCCCGACGTAGATTTCCACGCGGAGGGAGCTTTGAGGTCTGGACACGGGGTCGTACCTTCAGCGTTCGCTCTGGGACGCATTCATGACAATGGGATAAGCACGTCGCAAAGGCGTATACGTTCGTTTCGCTGGCCGCTGTGCCGTTAGCGGACGGTTGAAGGCCGGGAAAGTTGGGCTCTCATTCCATGCTTAAAACACCTGATGGCGGTCGTCGTACCGCACACAGATAGCGCCGGCCGGAAACGGAAACGCTGCACGATATCTTGTCCACGTCTTCGGCAGCAGCATATAGTCTTGTGTCAGACCGCTGAAAGCAAATTAGGAGGATGTTCCGCACCGAAGCCACCCGCTCCTTGTTTTCCTACACCACCTTACTGGCTATATGGCGTGCACATGCATCATTGCGATATCGAGCCTGATGGGTCAAGGATATAAAGTTCGTACCCCAGGCATCGGAAGCGGGGAGCAAGGAAATCAATTTTCGCGCGATGTCCCCGCGATGAGCTCGAATGCGGATTCTCTTGCCCGATCTGGTTCTCCGCATTGGATCTATCGGGCGCAGAGCATTGCTCACACGACGGGTATCTCGCGACACTCCCAATCAGTTAGGGATCAAATGAACGTTCACGGGATCGAGGAATCGGAAATATTCAGCTCTTCGGAGGAGGCTCCTCCTCAGAGCTCCAGTAGTGGAGATAATTTCCTTGCATCTGGCGGAGAGCTGTCGCCGTTTGAACGAGTCGTTTGCACACTCGTACGGAAGGCTCAGGTGCAATGTGACCCTTGACAAGATGTCATTCACGGATCCTCAGAGGCTCCGCTCAGGGAACGAGCGTACTAGAAGAGCCACAGAGTGGAAAACGAGGGATGGCAGAGCCCAATCAACTGACGATCTGAGTGAGGTAATCAGGGAAGTTGACAACCTGCCTTCCTGCCGCATCTGATTGTCTTCCTCGTAGCCGCATATGGACATCCTCCATCGAGCAAGAAGTAATCCGCGAGCCCCGTTCTCCCTCCTTGTAGAAGGCTGTCTCCGCTGCCAATTCCTGTTTCGCGCTCCTCGAGGATGGGACTAGAGAGTGGACATTACCCCACTGGCTTACTCAAAAAGAATGGGGGCCAGATCATTCGGGAGGGTGTTCATCAGCCGATCGAATGGAGCAGACGAAAACTGAAACAAAATGACAGAAGACATAGCGAATGATAGAGATCATTTTTTATTTTACAGTATATTTCTATACTATCATAATTTCATCAGGAATCTACTTATACTTTCAGTTCATTTCTAGGATTCTGAAGGATCCGAAATCGAGTGAAAAAATGCAGAAATGCCTGAATTCGTTGTTTGCGAACGAGCGCTACAGAGGAATATTCGTGAGGTCCAATGGAATCAAATGGACAAAATGAGTGGCGAAATCTCGGCCTTCCCTGGGCCGTTTTTCCTAATGTATTCGCCGGATCGAAATTGTCGGAGGAAGCGACCTGTCTCGAAGGAAGTCCGCGATCGGCCTCCATGTCGATGAGACTCGTCGTTCCAACTGCCAGAGTCTGGGGGAGTTTCGAGCACGGTAAGAGCGGATTCCTAAAGCAAAACAGCCGACATCTCAAAAAGCCATCAACGATACGAGAACTGAATCTGAGCGGGATCCCGGCGCGTTCCTTTGAAGAGCTTGCGATATGTTCCGTCGCGAAGCGGTTCAAAGCTCTTGCCGCAAAATGCATGATGCTTTCGCACTTCAAAGCTTTGACTTGATTTGTGGATACATCGTCTCGAACGACTCCAGACCGTATGAAACGCAGACGTGTCATCTCTTCCGGAGTTTCATGTTCCGAGATGGCGCTGTGATGAGATTCCGTACACGAGCTCGACGAGGCCAATGATGCTGCTGCAGACACCGATGGTCGAAAGCCGGCGTTGGGAGTTTCCCCGGACGTGATCAATGAGGAACCTCCCGGTACAATCGCTCTCGACGGAGAACCTGCCTTTTTGAAAGAGATCCCTCTGTGCTCCAGCATGCCGCAACGCAGAGATATTATTTCGGTGTGAAATGTCGAAATTTGTAGGGACAGATGTTCGCGATTTCCTCCAAAAGCTTCGAAACCGCAACCGTGACCTCAGTATGGGAGAAGTTCACACGAGTGAAAGTTCCTGTGATTCGCAAGCCTTGAGCATAACGAACTTGTTTCGAGAACGCGGTTCCGCGCGGTTGGCGCCGCTTCTGTCGGCTCGGGCTCGAGAGGAGTATTCAGCGCCCGCGGAAAAGCGAAGCTCTATTTCAATTTTTCTCGCCCCGTCTCGTGCGCTCGGGGAAAGAACAAAGACGGGACGAAACTGCGGAACAGCGTAAGCGCAAGTCATGCGGAACGTTCTCCCGTTTGAGAACGCGAGAATAATCCTTCGCGCTCAAGGGACGTCAACGATTTTTTTTCGAATAATCAAACTGAATTCCGGAAATAAATTGTTGTTCTTTTTTATTCGTTAGGAGTTTCTGACCACTAATAATCATTGGAAACCTCGTCGGATCGAATCTATGGTCTCTTGACGGAATTTTTTTCTACGATCGTTCTTGCGGAACCTCGACGCAGAATCGCTGAAAGAGTGGCCGGACTTGAAGATCGCAAGCGGAGAGTAACGACATTCAAAAATAATTTCGGAAGGAAGTCGGCCCGCACCTGTGGTGGGTTCGTCGGTTCCCGGTCGACGCTCCCGTATCCACGGCAGAACATTTAGATCCGGTCATAGATGTCCAGTGAGGATTCTCCTGTAAAAACTCTTTATTCCAAACACTCGGCTCACGTATGCCCGATCGAATTTACTGTGCACGAAACCTGGAAGATTTCTGGTCCTCATGATCCATCCCCTACATCAGCACGTTCGGGCTCCTCTGGGTTCCGCACTGAGTGATTTTTCGGGCTTTTCCGCGCCGGCTCGAAATTTTCCCGGACATGAGAAATTCGACTGAAGGAAGAAATGTCCAGTCACCCCTCAGCATTCTTCGTCTACCTGGGAAGAAGTTCCAACGGTGCTCAACCAAATTTACGAAGACGACGTAATGTCGTTCCACGCCCTCGAAGCTCATCAAAACGAATTTTCACTCCCGAACACAAAATCGAGGATGGAACGCGACGTTTCAAGCCGCCCATGGAGCCGTTCCCGAAACGACGCAGAAAGTAGGAAACAAAAACAATCCCGCAAGAGCTCTCTGGCGGAACTCTCTGCTACTGGAGTCAGGGTAGGCTTCAACAACGATTTTGAAGAGGTCAGTGGAGCTGCTACAAACTCGATCTGAGCCAATAAGGCACTTCCGCCTTATTGCGGCCCTTAAAGCGGACGAGTTTAACATTTTTCGGGGGCTTCTGTTTTGTTTGAAAGTTACGCCGCGTGGCCCAGACTTCCCTAGAGGGCGGATACTTGTGGGGCACATTGTAAATCGCAAATGCGGCGCATGGTCCTCCTGTGGAGCTCTGCGTCTTTGCGAATGTTCATTTGAAAAGAAAATGTGTCAGCCCTGGTTCGACTGTTGCATGTTCGCAACCCCTGGAAGCGATGCATTTACCACGCTGAACGGAGAAGGATACCCAGTTGCCGTCTCCCGTAGATTGAAACTTGTTACAAAGGTTCTGGGACTTTGGAGCATCGGCACAGAATCCGCGATTGAGGAGTGTTCACCCCACGCAAGAGGATTGGGATACCTTGGATCAATCCCGATGGAGAAACAATGCTGCTGGATCTGAGCTGCGACGTGCGTGACCTAACTCTCGCTGTCTATCGGGCTTCGCCGTCTCATGTTGAGCCAACAGCTCCGAGATTCTGGAAAACGCTTTTCGACAACGGCCATTCCGCTTCTTGGAGACTACGAGTGCGTGAGTCGACCGTCAGCCCCCACCGGAATCTTTTATATTTCGCACATTCCGATCGATGCTTCGGGGTATGGTCCCCAAGGTATGAGGGTCAGCAAAAGTGGTCTCCTGGATTTGTGAAGCAGAGTTGAGCTGAGTTGGGCTTTCTGTATCTGTTCCGTGCTTTGTATATTTCTCACAAATCAGATCCCTGTGGTCTATCACTGAAGAGCCCAGATTCGAAACGTTACTACTCCGAATTTCTCAAAGTCGAGTTTCCAGTCGGAAATTATTCGAACCGGAATTCTCCGAAACACTTCACCCCTTGTTCCTCTCCACTTTTTGCGTTCCCGAGAAGAGCGCGGAATAACGTTGTCGGAAATCGGTTCGATGACTTTCCGACTGGAAACTCGACCTCCAGGAATTCAGAGATTCGAAGTTTTGAATCTGGGCTCTCCAATTCGCGTCGTTATAATAGAGCGAGTGGTACCGCGAGTTCATAGGTGGTCGACTTGAATGGAGCGTGCTGGATATTTTCGAAGTCACCTCGTGGAGAAAGGCACGCTGTCTTATATGCGCTGGAGGTCTTATTCGGATCACAGTCTCAAGTTTTCGTGCATCGATGCGGATCAGGACTTCTTAAATCAGAAGGAACAACCAGATAATTTTCCTCAAAACTGTGATAACGCGGTCAATGCTCGACGCATTCCCGAGTTCGCTGCCTTGTTTCGCTGTTGGTGTGTTCCAGGCTGCGAGGATTCGCTTGAACCTACTCCTCGGGATTTGATTCGATCGCTCCCGAATGCCCACATCTGAGAAAAGCTTGTGCGCCTTAGTGATTTGAGAGGAGAGAAAGGTGGGGAGGGGGTCGGAGAAGCGCGGTTGCTTCGGAATCCGAGGAACGCTCTTGCCTCGGGCATTTCGAGAGAGCCGGCCATGACAGGTCGGACAAAAATCTCAAGTTCTCAGGTGATCTCTACCGGGAAGAAATTCGATGGATCGTCTCCGGAGGTCCCGTACCCATGAATTGAGGCTGTGTCTCCGGCTTGAGTGTACGTCATTGCCGCCCGAGTGTGAGCACAACCACCAGTACGATGCGCGAGCCATCACCATCGGTGTTTGAACCCTAGCTTAGTTTTTTTCTGTAGTTTGCCGGCTTTTCATGGCGATGGACCAGTTCATTGGATTTCCGGAAAGCATTGCAGGACTCCAAATGCGGGGGAAGCGTTCGGATCCGCCGGCTGATTGATTCCGGAACACACTTCTTTCGGAAGAATCGGATCGGTGTAAGGGGTCTCCGGGCAAGGGAGCACGTGGTGTGAGCATTCACCGGAAACAAATACAGGATTACCTCTGTTCACCTCGCTGGCCTGCCAGCTTACCTCGCTCCTGCGTCTAGGGATCCCTCTCCGGATTGGTGAACGTATAGCCTCTGCATCTGTTTCGTATATCCTGCTCTGTCGAAGCTAGTCCTTAAAAGAACAAGCGGAGGAGTGGTGGAAGAGAGATTATTTGCAAAAAGATTGGAGACCTTCGCTGCCCCCCCCACCCCAAGGCCTCACTGGTTCAGTGACCACGGAAGGTGGCATATGAGTTCGCGACCCGACGATCTACACAATGAAATTCCCCGAGAACCCCGACTGTGCTCATCTACACATCGCGAGCACACGGTGCATCTCGTATTTATCTATCACATTCTTTCGAATCGCCGATTTACGCGAGATGATTCCCCGTGTTATCAACGTTAAGTTGTGGAAGACCTTGCCCCACTTGACGGAACGATGATTCGTTTTTCCTCACAGACACCAGCCACGAGTGGAAGCAGCGTCAGTACGGAATCGAGAAGTAAATCACAGACTGGTGATTTTTGTCAGCCATCGAACTCCGAGTAGAGACAAATTCTGTAGTTCCAAGGAAGAAATCAGGGGGAATCTCCCCTTGATTTTCTCCCGCTCCTTGTTAATAATCACGAAACGTTTTTGATCAGCAGCACTGATCGCTGCCTCCCCACGAGGTGTTGTGAAAACGGCGTTGCCTCGGAATATACAGGGTGTTCAGGTGAGGCGCGGCTCCTCTTCCATTCGATTGCTGCCACGTGAGTCCGACGAATTATCTTGGTGGAGCTTCAGATCGACTTCACATTAATTGAAATTTTCTTTCCTCCTGCGAAGACGGTTATCGGCTCCATCCTAACGATTGTTGCGAAACCGGCCGAGAGTGGTGAACATTCCCGCAAATAATTGGTCAACCGCACCTGAAGACGCTGCGACAGCAAAATCTCATATCCGAACGGACCACTTTGGAACTCGGCGTGTAAGCGCCAGCCGAGAGAGAGGGACTACTGCAAAAGTGGCTTATTTCCCACCAGTCTCCTCGAGCGGACCCCTCCCATGACTTTCCGTCATCTCGGACTTTCGCGGTCCCCATGGCTTTTGGTTCATCATCGCTTCTGGGCGAACTTGGGTTGCCCGATCGGAAAAATATGAATTGGAGTACAAACGTCATCTCCGCCAGGGATTCTCGTACCACAACGCAAAAAAATACCCTCGTTCCCGTCCGCGCGACGAAAGAAGTAACGTAAGAATCGATTTCGATTCGACTGAGTTGTCTTCCCCAAAGCAGAGTTAAAAATTGGCTCTAGCTCAACACCAGCATCCCAAACTTCACAACGGTTTCGGGGAATCTCTCCCGGAACCTGTATTGATTCTCTGAAGCTTGCTTCCTGTGCTTCCATCTCTATTGTATTCCTTCCGAGACTCGAAGTTGATCAATCTCTTCGAAGCAAAAGGAAACGTGGAGAGAAAGAAGAGACCGACTGGAATGATGTCCATTCGAATCATTCAAGCGGAAAGGAACCGCTGCGAGATACACTCTTGGCCATGAGAGTTCCAACCTCGATGGCCAAACTTGGAGCATTAATTCTCCCGCCGTCGTCGTTCCGTTTCTGCTCTTGCCGCGACGGGCGGTACCGTAGGGCAAATCCGTCGGAATGGACCATGCAGGTTTCAGATTCGGCGAGTCTCCATGAGAACGATATCAGTGGAAACGGCTGGTCAGAAATACCATAGGAGGAGTCATAGAAGGAGAAACTGAACATCGGAAGCTGAAGGCAGAGCCGGAGCTCGAGTAACAGATCCTCTCAGGATGAGTGACGGGGAGCGGGGAGTCCCACAGCCCGATCACGTTTACCGATTGCTGAAACCTGCAAGTTTGTGCATCAATCATCAATCACCATCGAAAAGCCCAACAGAACACGGGTGACTGAATAAATAGGTGATTCGATGACTCAGGCCCTACCGCCAGAATACTGAAAAAACCGACAGCCATCAAACACATATTCATCCGTCAAGCTGATTGGATGGATTGAAGGAGAAGAATTAGTGGTGCGCGTTTCCCAAGCTTCATTGATGACCAGCACTCGGCTTGCAACGCCGGCAACGATGCTGAACTGATCTCGCTGGTTCCCCTCGGCCCGCGGCAATCGGTCTTAGCTTCAGCGAAAAACATCGGAGGCGGTGACCAATCGAACACGCTGGGGCCCACTGCGCTGAAATTGATCCGCTCCCGAATCAGCTGTAATGTGCGACTATAGGGAAGATATAAGCTCCCGCGGAAGAAGAGTTGCAGCTCGAACATACAATACTTCTATCAAACGTATTGAGCGCTTCATGAGTTTTCCTTTTCATGGGAGTACCTTCGTTTACCTTTCCCGCGCTGGCAGTGAAAACTATCATATTCTCCACCAGGTTCTTCACGATCTGGCGAAGCTCGCTTCGAGAATTGCATCGTCCCCTCCGGTGTTCACTTTAAGCGGAATCCCTCGCTCGCTCTTCATCACTTCCCCGGTCGACTTTTAACTTTCAAGAGCCAAAATTCTCTTGTTCGTTGAGGGTTTGAATCCGCCTGTATCGTTCTCTTCGTTTTGTGGAAATCCGAAACCTCGCTCTGTATGTTCATGACGCGGTGACTTAGGACAATTGGGTGATTCGTCAATTAGCGACTTGCTGGCAGCTCAGCAAGGGTTCCGGCTCGTTTCAATCGAATCAAAGTTCTCCTGCGTCACCTGAGCTCGATGTCGTCCGTTTTTCATGCATCTGGAGAAGCAGGCGCACCAAAAGTGTCGGTTACCGCGACTGGATAGGAGAATTTTAATCTCGAGCTTCCGACCGAAATGAAATCAAGTCCGAGCGAGCTCTCGTCGACGACACTGTGAGCTGGCGAGATTGCAATCCGTTCGATGGTTTCTAGTTCACTCTTTTTTTTTCGCCCCAGCCTCGTTCGCCCTGTTTCTCGCCGAATTTCCGCCGCCATTTCTCACAATTTTCCAATCGCCGTTCCTGCGACATCTGTTCCCATCCCGGGCGGTGGGAGTGTTCGGTTTTTCGGTGCAATATGTCAAGCTGTCAGGCGACTGTAAGTCAGTCGCTAGAGCAATCCGCTGATTCGTATCCAAACGATTCCCGTCGGCTCGGGGAAACGGCTCCATCGTGTGGGAAATACGGACACCTGTCATTTGCAGAAACACTGCAGCCAGTGGCGCACAAGGAGGAGCTGCAGCAATTATTGCTCGAGGCTCGGGAACGTCGCCGAAACGCCGTTTCCGTACCTTATCCGTCCCTGTTTCTTCTCGGTGCCGTTCCACCCGAGCCCACAACCGATTCCTCTATTTCACTCAAAAGGTCCGCGGCATCGGACTCTGAGCAGCAACTCGATGACACGACTTCAACGCTTCCCGGAAGCACCTCGGAGAAGCTGAAGTGAACAGCCATTACTGCCGCCCCCGCCGCGGTACTTCGCAGCAGACCGCGAAAATCAACAACGGAGCGCGATAGACGCAGCGAGTCGACGGCGTCGCTCAGAGACCCCGTTGGAAGCATCACAACAACAAATAATCTAAAGCGAAGCGACGCAGGCCTTGGAACGAGCGACGGAGCGCGTTCGCCCCTCCCCGCCACTCCCTCCGCCTGAAAAACATCGCCGCCCAAGAGGGATCGACTTCAGATGGTGCGGGGAAAAAGTTCCGAGGAATGTCGACGTCGGTCGACACGAGATTGAGATCGCGAGTCTCGCAGCAACCGTGACAACGAAACGGTTGCGATCTAGCGACACTGTCGTCATCCGCACAAGACTGGCTGCGCACTCGATTTCGGATCACGCATATTCCATGAGCAACTTCAAAGTTCCGACTCCTGTGACAAATTGAATGACGACCCGGTCGATAGAGTCAGGGTGAGATTTTCATCTCGCTCTTCCGTGAGGCTTCCCTTGAGCTCATCGGATCGAGGTGGCTCGTTGCGCTTCATTGTCCTGACCGAGCCGGCTCGCGAGCACCGCGCGCATTGTTTTTGCGCCGGAGACGCGGCTTGGAAGGCAGCGGGGTGGTCCACGGCCCGAAGAGGGGGAGCTAAGTGATTGCGAACGAGCTCTAAATTTGGAATCGAGGGTCCGATAATCTAAATCCGGCGGAGCCGAGGGCTCGAGAAATTCGAGAGGAGCTACTAGGCATACATGGACTGAGCAAAAGGGAGCTCGATAGGAAAACGGTCCACAGACCGACCATCTGGTTACGAGAGCGGGCTCGACAAACACTCCTAATATCTCTGACGTTGATCGGCAGCCGAATATTGGAGCTGCGCTGCAACGATTTCAGACGATTTACGTTCTGCGGGAAAGAGGCAAAGCTCCTGCTTTGAGAGGGAAATGTGAACGGCCCGAAGACCGGACGTTCCCGTGGCACCCTCGATAGCTAAGTGGCTATAGTTTTTCAGAGCACTTTGCTGTACTTTGGTCCACTGACCGCTCTGGAGTGAAGGACCACCAGTTAAGTGCACTCAGAGCGGATTAGCTTCATCTTCAAATTGGGGGAAGCTATATACCCGTCAATTTCCTGTCAATACGGTGGAATGATTGTTTGTTTGCGGCAGCGCAGGGGTCGCGCGTCGAGCAAACCTTGGCACCGCTCCGCATGATTGGCTCAGCTCCGCCGTGTCAATCTAATTTCCAAATTCCGAAACACAATGAACTCAGCTTTTCAAGAATCACTGCAGTCCGGTGAGGGACTTCCCCGATTCATCGAGGATCTGCCTCGATACCGACCGAGCATGCGTATTGAGCTGTTTCGAGTCGGACTTCTCTCGCCCAATAGAGTTCTCCGGCTGTAACAACAAGAGGCGGGTCGACCCGATCATTGTGGTCCAGGACACCGCTTCACAAGTTGTCGCCGACGGTTCTCCCCGTCACCTCTTCTTTACCGTCTTGCTGGAAATTCCTGTACATCCTCTCTAGCACCGTCAAGTCCTCTGTTCGCATCCTGATTCTCACGATCAATGCTCGTTACTTATGGTCCGCCGTTCATCCGATTCTCCAGTCCTGTTCTCCGGGCTGCTGCTTCTCCTACTTCACGAATGCCAGCCGAGAATTAGGGGTCGTGGATGGCGAATCAAGTCCAGGACCTCTTGGCGCATTCGTTCCGGCGCCGGACGTTTCGACGCGAACAGTTTCGCGCAGATTCAGATGAGGGTCCAATGAGTTCTCCGAACGATTGGGATCGTTTTGTTCAGTAGCTATCGATACTTTCTTGCTGTGGATGTGACCACCGGAGCTTCCATCGATAGTTCCCGTTGCTACAAAGTGGGGAAGGATTTTATTTCCCGGAAAACCCAGAGGAATAATTCGTCGAAATGGCTGAGGATTCTGGACGACTTCTGGGCGATCACTGATGGAAGCTGGCTATGGGACTACGAGTTCGTCGCCTAGATGAACGAGTGATGGCTGTAGAAGTTTCGCGGAATCCGTCCCGAGCGGACCCGGACTTTTTGGCGCAGGGAATTTCGCGCAGATTCAGATGGAGCTCACATGGGCTACCGATGCTTTTTTTTGCGATGCATAAGACCATCAGAGCTTTCATATACAGGGTGTGTTCTCTAAGCTGCGACATTTTCGTGACCTTTTTGTTTTGAGCTGTATTTCGGTCAAATTTTATTCGATCTGGGATATTTTTTTCTTCATCGAAAGCTTTTGATAGACGCATCTTCGCATTTTTATTTTCGAGGATCAGATCAGTGTTACGTTTTCCAAAGCTCGTCGAAGTTTTCCTGGATTCAATCCATGGCCCCTGCAAGAGCCGAGCGGGGAATCGCCGATTCTCAACCAATTTCGAAAAATAAAAAAACGGAAAGCATCCTCCCGATCCCAGTTGTAAGACGCTCGCGAGATCGGTTGCGAACCAGAGAAACGGTATTCAATACGAGATACCCCCAAATTGAGCCCTCCAGACCCCCTGCCGACCTCTCCCATGAAGAACCCCCCGTAACTCCTCGGGGAAGCCGGTCTCGGAAATTTCACTGATGGGAAAAGTTTCTTATTCCGAGCTAAACTACTCGAGAACGAAGTAACCAGATCGATCCGATAACTTGTTTTTTCACCACAAAAGTCGGTGGGCGCTCATCTCATGTCCCTGCCGGAAAACGCGCCGAAAACTTCGAATGACCAAAAAGGACCAAAATACAGCTCAAAACAAAAAGGCCACGAAAATGTTGCAGCTTTGAGAACACACCCTGTATAGCCTGTTGCTTCCGTTGCTACATGTTCGAAAATTTTCGCTCGAATCGCCCACACCTGTCACTGCTAGGTTTCAAATATTCAGGTGTTGTCGGTGCAGAAGCGGCTTCAGACTTTCATTTTTTCTCGATTCAGGCTGCAAAAGATTGCCTTGAAGCATGACCTCCCGGTGGGTATGTTGACGTACGTTGAGAGGACAGTGTGGGACTAGGTCGGGACGATTTCATCAACCGAAGTCTAAGGTCTTTGAAGCTTCACAATTTCTGCTCGCGGTTGAAACTGTTCATAGAACGAATCGAACCACTTTGAGAGATCCCGATGTCAGTGCTTTCCATGAGGGTCAATAAGATGTGGACAGCTTTCGGGCGATCACCAATGAAAGTGGGCCGTGGGACCACCAGTCCGTCGCTCAGATAGACAAGTGATAGCTGTGGACATCGCGAAATTCGCTCCGACCGAGTCCCACACTGTTCTCCCGGTACGCCTGTACGCCAACATTCCGATCGGGAGCTCATGCTTCAATGCGTTATTCTACTGAGAATTACTGCCGAGTCTGCACTGACGGCGCCTGCGCATTTAAAAGCGAGTAACTCTCGAAGTGAGCGATTTTAGCAAACTTTTCCGTGCGTGGGGAAACGGAGACTATCGATGGAAGCGCCGGTGGTCACATTCGCCGCATGGAGCATCGATAGCCACTGAACAATACTGTTCCGATGACTCCTGGGTAGTTCATCTGAATCTGCGCCGAAACGTCCGGCGCCAAAATGTCCTGGACCGCGTCCCGAGCGTGTTCGATTGGTGCCGATTCTGCATCAACGACAGCTGCATACTCGAGCCCGAGAAATTTTTTTGTCCCCGAGGCAGAGAGAACTGTATTTGAAGGCTTCAGTGGTCGCATGCACCGCAAGAAAGCATCAAAAGCCACAGAACAATATTATCTCAGCTGTTCAGATAACTCAGGAGAACTTCAACTGAATCCGCGCTGAAATTACTGCTGCGTCAAAATGCCGGTCGAAGAACCGCGAAAACCCGAGTTTCCGGTGAGCGGCCGCTTCCACAAGTCACGCGTTATGAGCTGTATGAACCCGTGTAGACTGCGAGTGTCTATATAGTATCGCGATGCATTTCGATATCGGACGTCTAATTCGATGATGGCGGGTACAGTCCTGGGATGACCACTTGACGCAGAGAGCCTTGTGACGGTGGGCATATCTACACTTCTTGGACACGCGGCGAACGGAATTCCCGGGATCACTGAAGATCCCGTGTCTCTGGCACCCTCACTCAGACTTGATAGTCAGTTAGTGAAGGTGCCACGGGACACTCGGTCATCTTGACTCACACTCTGAGCACCATCGCTAAGTGCAACTGCGGAACCGGGGAGCCTCCTCGAGGAAGGGTTCTGGCGTGACGCGTATCGTTTCGATGATCCTTGAGCAGGAACGACCCGAGCATGAGGAGAGCGGAGGACGTTCCTGCAGCGGCCGCTTGTCGCCGGTGTCGATGGGAACGTTGCCAGCTCCGACTCGACCCACCTGTTAGAAGCTGGCTAAGAGAATGGATGCCCCGCTCAGGGGCCGTTATTTGAATTTCGCGCGCGCAGGCTGGAGCCATGCTGCCGCCCCCTGGCAAAGCCTCAGAACCGGCGTCAGCGGGTCCCCCCCCCCTGTCCTCAAGATTCTTCTGACCGGAAAATTGGTTGTCAGCTTGAGAACTTCCCTCCTTTTTTCTTGACTATCATCCGTTATTTCTTCAGTTCCCCTCACTACTCCGCTCCTTCCGGGGCGACGTGTGCGTCGTGAAACTCCCGGATTCGCAAGGGAGACTTCGTACCTGCCACACGTCATGATAAATCTCCGTGTGCTTCCAGACGCTCAAGGAAGAACTCTCCCAAGGACATGAACAATGTTTTTGAGACCGTTCCGCTGCAACGGGCGACTCGCGTTGCCATAGCTGATTCTCCGTGAGAAGGGAAGCGTGAAAGTCTAGCAAACGTCACTGGATAACAGCCGAAAGGAACACTGTTTGAGTGGTGTAACTGAACGTAATACCCGCGTCTCGCTCCGAGGACTACATCCGATGTTCTTCTGTTTACTCTCTCTCTGATCGATACTGAATATTCCATTGAACTTGCGGTTCAACGAATGCTCCGAAACGCAATCCCACATGCGGTCGCTGCGCGAACAGTGTATACCCCGAACCGATCAATCTTTGCGTTACGAGTAGACAAGGATGTCTCGCTCCGATAGCTTTGTTGGCGAGCTGGCAGGAAAACATGGATGGTGGATCGGCTAGGAACAAGAACAAGTCGATGTGGTGTGTTCGGCCGTCGACATCTAATTGCCAAAATACCCCTGAGCAATGTGATTGCCAGTATATTATTGGCAATATGCCTCCTCCCCATAAATTGTCTCTGCAGCGACTATAGCAAACATCAACAAGCTGCCGGGCGGATGGACTTGTTTGTTGCGGGACAAGCCAAACGGTCACGGATTCGAGCCAGCGTGAAAATGAGACTCGCGTCATCCTGCCTGGAAGGGCAGCGATGGAATCTTCCTCGGCCTCTCCCGGTTGGGACAGAACGACGGAGCGCAGCGAGTCACCCTGAAGCTGGTCCTCGACAGCAACGATTTCTCATCTGATCGCTTACCGGGAGCAGAGCAACGAGAGAACGGAGTTCGAATCCTCGGTTAGCAAATCGGGAGGGCGTTGGGATCGGCGGATGGCACGAGGCCGCACCGAGCGGTTTAATGAATCTGCTGCGGGCTGGAGCTTCAAGTGCAGATGCGACGGCTTCGATCAATCGTCGGTGCCCTGCTCCGTTCCCTCGCTGAAACAAGTTTTCGGTTGTTGTTTTGAATCACTGTTGCTCGGTGGTTCCTGGTCTCGGGTTGCTAACCCGCCTGCAACGGAACTTCTGGCGAATATTCACTTAATCGTCGGCCGGTACGGAACAAAGGCAGCGCGACATAGGGCGGGAGCAACATTGGGAACAGCCATGGTAGTATATCGAGAGCCGGACCGGTAGCACGGTCTCCATTCAAGCTTGTAGACATTAGATCCAGACTCCGTACTTCGAGCGAGTCTCTTCCTCCCCATCTCTCTTCTGCGCGCCGGGCCTGTGGTATCAACGAACACTTTATTGCACGAGATTTTCGGCGAAACTTGCGCGACCATAGCGCCATAGACCACCACCAACACTGCTCTTAGTCGGGGCCAACCCTCCATTTACGCCGCGTCCAGGTCCTAGCTCGATTCGCTCCATTAGAATGATTGGCGATTTCTCTCGTAATCCTTCATCTCCATGACGTTCACCATGACCGCTACAGTCGATTCTTATATCTGATACCGATCTTGATCGCCCCTGCGTTGAAGAGGCGGGCAGGCAAACGCCATACGATGAGCGTTTCTCTTAATTCCGGAAGTCCTCGAGAGTTCAGAAGTTCGAGAAGCTCTCGCTCCACTCTACGGGACGATTTGATTGCATAAATATTCTAGAGCTTCTAGCTTGGCTCCCGCTCAACATTCCTCAGGCGTCGGGTCAGTGATGCCTCTGACAAGGTCCGAACTCGACGTTGCAAGCGATAGGCGAAATAGTTCAGCAACTGCAGTGTTGTTCGCGGGATAACACCGACATAACAAGAAATATATGGATATTGGAGTCAGAAGCACAGCGGAGCTCGAGTTAGCTGTTATTGATGTTCGTAAATAGAGCGAAATGGCATGGGAACACAGTTGATCAACAATCGTCACAAGCAGGGGCGTACCCAGCTTTTTGGGGGTTGGAGGGGGGACGAGGGTGATGATTATGATCATCATCATCGTCGCGAGTTTTTCAAGACGCAACATGGTTTTCAAACCTGTGAAGATTTTGATAACACAGAATCTTTGCAAAACAATTTCGTCCATCGAAGTGTTGTTTAATCCACCCTTCCCGATATTGTGTTCCCTTGTGTCTTTCCTTTTGCCCGCCCTCTCCTTCCCGGGAAGTCTCTCAAAAGTTGGGGTTCATGGGAATCTCAATGATATCAGCATTCGAGCTCATTGGATGCATGTCATTGGACGTCGGTTCGATTGGTATCCCCACAACACTCGTCAGCTCGTTTGTGAGTTCGTCGTTCTTCCTCTCCGATCGTTCGATAGTTTGCATGATACCATGATGTTCGGGGTCTCTGAAGGTGCTTCCAGGAATGACCTGACAATACTTTCTGGAGTCGTAGGAGATGGCTTCGGGATTGATTTGAACATACTTTTCGGATTCTGGAAAGATGATTTCAAGGTCGACCGGCAGAACTGCAACACCGAGGAGTAACAACGTGTACCGATCAGCCGAAGGAGAAGACAGTTTTGAAATGATGCTGAACCCACAGAGAGGGAACCATATGCCTCCACCTCTGAAATCGCAGTCCGAGCGCGAGTTGGCTGAATTTGGTTCATCATCGCCGATAACTGATATGGCCCAGCTCCCACTGAATCGGATGACGCGAACAGTTGGACATTTGGCCTCTATGATCTTCGCGGAAGTTTATCTGCTTCCTTTGCAGCGTCAGTGTAGTTTCAATTTGGATTCGACGCGTGAAGGATCCAAGATCCGCGTCTAAGGTCCATTAGCCAACTCTGATAGGTGTGGATCCCGTCGCGCGGGACTTATCGCGGCAGCCAGGAGAGAACGACAACCGACAACCCCTCCACGGGACAACTCAACCAGAGCTCTTGCTGCAGAGCGGATGTTAGCCTGCCGGATATCTCCGAGCCATTCTAGAGGTTCAAGTCAGGTGTGGACTGCCTGACATACTTTAGAGCTGGGTATCACGGCCCGGAGCGTCCTCCCTCTCTTAGATCAGACAGAATGGCGAACGGGTGAGCACGCTGCCGGCTCGAGCTAAGAACGAACTGATTCTCCTTGGCCGCTGCAAACATAGCCAGGAGGAAGCGTCTGTCACAACAAGGGAAACTTCGGACCGATGCTACACCGGCGCGATTGTTAGCATATTCTACGAGCGAGCCAATCTCCTGATCGGCTCATTCCGAAATTGCAACGGACTCATCGGCCAGATCAACCAACGGCGGGGCTCGGATCGGAGTCAGGATTTCGGCCCGAGACAGAGATAGTCCGCGCCCTGGGAAACCTCGTCAGGAGAGACTCCGGACGAACAGCCTCAACCGAAAGGCTGACCTCTGATTCTTTCGAGATTTGGCAAATTCATCATGCCACGCCGCTCACGGGAAAATAAAGAGTCATCTTGACTGCGGCCAGAGGGAGAGCCGCCGTGGTTGAATAGTTTCAGGCAGCGAGGGAGATGTCTCGGGCAGTATTCTTGGAGGGAAACATCGGCGTTGAGGCAGCGGTGATCAAATCCGAACACGAAAAGCTTCTTCTAACTTCGTCCACTTCTCTCATCGACCATTGGTATCTCCAAACTTCGGGCTGGCACCGTTCTCACCAAGAGAAATGTTCATCAGTTTGCAACAGTTCGGGGACACAGGATCATTCGCAAAACGACGCTTCGAGACATTCGCCCATCGAACATAGCCAGCTCGAACATTCGAATTTCCGAAGCATTCGGGAGAGTGGATGGCGTGAGGTCGGTTGGACGCATCAGCCAGCCGTGCGGTTCCCAGGCTTCGGGGAACTTCTGTTCGACATTGACCAGGACGGCTGCCATCTTGAGCCTCCACTCGAAGGCACTCACTGCAAGAGAGTGCCATTCACTCGATTCTCCTCCAAGAAGTACCTTTTCCATCATTTCTTTCCTTTGTTTTCCATCATTCCGATTATTGTCGAGGAGCTGAGGAAGCTTGGTCCGACTGTACAATAGCTGATCGAGTGCATCGAGCTAACCTCAGCTTGGCGATAGCTATCGCCGGCCCGGAACCTTCAGATTCGATAATTACGCTTAGTTGTTCCACTGCTAGCACGGCTTCAGCCTGAGGGCTCGTTTCGGAACCGCTCCGACAGGAATACTCAGTCAGCTGGGTGCGTGGTTCGTTAATGTAGTTCGCGATTGTTGGGCGGGAACTTCAGAGCAAAAATATGAATCTGCCAGAAGCATCGATGTTGGAAAGCTGGGCCTCTGTCGGCTGCGAGCGACGAGCGGAGTCTGGGCCGGCTCGATGTGCGTCGTCGGGCCCGATCTTGAGTTTGGCTCACGCCAAGTCCGAGAATAGCTGAGAAGCGGTTTCTACTGGGAACCGACCTCCCGTTCGTGGGTGTTTGGGCTCGTGATGCCTCATTTGTGGCTCTTCCGTTTCCTTGGGGTGCTTGTTTATGCCCGCCGTCGTCATTGCAAGCGTTGCTGTCGCCATATTTTCAACCGATTTCAGTTGTGTCGTTGCTGTTCGCTCGGGAAGTCGATCCGGTCGGGTCTCAGAGGATCATTGTTCGACTCGCCCCCACCGCGCTCGATGCGCTCTTCGCTTTTGATGCCGCCGGTGTTCTGCTTGCCATTGTTGCTACCGTTGTGTCTTTGCTGCGGTTCCTGTTGTGGTCGCCGTCGTCGTTGTTGACAGCGTTCTTGTTGATGTAGTTCTTTGACGGTGGCATTGGCAGCAGCCGAGCCGCAGCAAGCGGCAGTCAATACTCGGCCACTTAGGCATCTGGGGCTTCCTTCTCACGTAGTTGTCGAGTGGAGTGTCATAATGGAAATCGTTATCCATCTTCACCGCAGCCAAGGGGGGAAAACATTTTCTCACACCCTCCCTCGCTCTTTTCGCTCCCTTCCCTCCCCCAGGTCGCTCCTGTTTTCTTCCCTCCTACTCTCCTTGGAACATCTTGAAAACCCATCTGAGCGGATCCCGGGAGAACACATCGGCAGTTTGCCGATGAACCCGACTGAAATGCATTGTTCCCTTCGATTGCTCGATGTGTCGTTGATTTCTACTCCGCTAGCTTCCTCCACGAATCGGACTCTCCCGAAACTTCAGAGCTGCGACCGAACTCTGGTTATTTCGACGTCGCAGCCTCTTCCAGCAACCACATGAGTTGAGTACGTTCTAGGAGTCGGTATGGTTCGACCGAATAGCTCTCTGCGCGTTAAAAAACTACGAGGCTCTGGACAGGGACACTTCGAACCGCTTCGATTTTGCTCTGAGTGAGTTGAGACGGAAACATTTCTCGAGGCACCACTAGGCTTCGCAGGGGGTATTTGACCGCGGTTGATAACCGCCATGACTGCAAATAATTTGAGGTTATTACCTGCAATCACCGCAAGCGAATTGCGCCTAAAACCGCATTCAACCACAATCTTCAACCGATTTAAAAATTGAGGGTGTATCCTGTGTTACGAGCATATGATTTTCCGGGAGAGCATTTCATCTGATCAACCTACTCAGAAGGAGTGAAATCTGGAATTTAGCGCTGAGAACTGAACAGAGAGGAACTGACAGACGTGAAGGTTGCTCTCAGCATCCAGCTCGGCACAGCGGATGTGTGGAGAAAATGTTCCGCGGAAATGTGATTTAATGATATTTAAGCTGAACCGTCGGAAATCATGAGACGATCGACTACGCACGGCATATTTGGTGTGCTCGCAAAAGCAATGACGTTTTGCGTGACGGCTCACGTTGAACCAAGTTCGTGCACGGTCCCGAAATGAGGACTCGACTAGCGATCATTCCTGGAGATCGTACACATCACTTGCAGCCCTTCATGTTTCCTTTAACGAGGCGTCCTAGTGCTCCATGAGAGAGCACTCTACGCGGTGGACTCAATCTTCCAGGCGGAAGGTGTGCATCCGGTGAGATCAAGAAACCAAGCACAGTAAGAGAAGCTTTTATGTGCGTCGCATTCGCATCTAAAGGCATTTATTGAGGAATCCCGATGGAGTCCTTCAATAAAACGGGGAATTCTAACGCACTGGCACAGCAACGATGATCTCAGAGCCGAATGCTGCGACTTGAAGTCAGAGAGAGTTGGGAGCTGCTCGAGGGTAGCATGGACAGGTTTGAGAGTGGTTCCCAATAAAGAATAAGAGAATCAGGACGTTGAGAAATCTGAGAGCATCGCGGTAGGTTGGACAGAGAGAAGACTACATCGCACGGCAGCTGCTCGCCAAAATCGACTGTAAAACTAGAATTCGATGATGATCGAGCGTGCCCTTTGAATCTTCCCAGCGATGAGATCTTTTCTTTGTCGCCACGGGGATACCATAAGCACGGATGATTCCTGCGCTTCGAGGAGCATCGCAACCGTGACCTCCTCTTTCAAACGAGCCATTCTGAACCTCTGTGATATCAAGACTACGCCCTACAATGCCAGCAGGATCTTCAAATGCCTCCTTGATGATCTCCAGGATTCGAGAACCGAGCCAGCTCTCCTTCTCCGAGGGACTTTGGTGAAAGAATTCTCTAAAATAGGACAATCTTGTCCTCTGCTGTGGGGATACTGGAGGGGCCTAGCCATGACTTCAACTCAAAACATCTCATGGTATTCCAATTACGAGCCTCCCTGATCTTTCGCTACTGCAGGAGTCACGATCGACAGAATACTGAACTTGAGAATTCAGACTTCATGAAGCCGGAGGCGGTCATGGCCGTCTTCCCGATCGATGCCTGAAAGCTTCATCGGGAATCTCGCCGACCTCCGTACAGACCGAAAGAGACTTCAGTCCGGCTCGACTCTTGTTGGGGGAGAACCGTGTGAGGATGGAACCGAGCACCCTCGATGTTATTTTCTTCTTGCGAAAAGCATTCCAGAACGGACTCTTGTGAGGCGAGAAATTGTGCTACGGAGAACTAATCTCTCCACCATGTGCCGCAGTCGTTGTGGACATATATTATCTAGTAACTCTTACAAGCTGGTGCTCTCTTAACGTGAATCATGAAAATCCCTGAGGGCTTCATCGATGCCGAAGATATGGGGTGGGTCCTGTAGAAGCTGAGTTGTCGGTTCTACGTCCATAGAATCATCTGGTTCCCGACGTTATCGCTATGAAACTCATTGCAAAATATCGCAGCGGTGCCCAAGATCGCTCTCTGAATGACTTGCGGTCATTTGCGGTTTTAACCGCGGTTATGAGGTGGCGGTTATTGGTTAACCGTAACCGCGGTTATTTGCGAAGCCCAGGCACCACTAGTTCCATCAATGATGGAATCAGGTGCAAATTTGGCTCGTTTGAGGAAAGGCCCACGACCCAGCCGAACTCGAGTTAAGATCCTAAGAGTTCTGGCTTCAGACTCTATAGGGTGGTGCCGTCGCTTTGTGAGTTCGAGTGCTCATCTTCGGAAGCTCGCTGTCTCGAGTGCACGCCGTGAAAAATAACACACCCGGAAAACCTCCTGAGCGCTCCGCAGCAGAATCTGACTTGGATCTCGTTTCTTGAGTCCCTGAAGATCGGGATTCGGCCTTAGGAGCTCTGAAACGAAGAAGGGCATGGTGCAGAGATTACGTCCGTTTTCCTTCATTCCGTGTTTACCCAAGAGCTCAAGCTCATGACCTTGTGGAAAGCTCGCCTGAATTCGGCTCACTCTGTTGGTCAGACGGTCCCCCGTCCCCGGAGCCGCACAGAAAAGCAAAAAAATCTGGGTTTGTTTTTCTGTTGGTCGTTTGCTCTCTGCCAAGTCCTCAAAGCTAGTAGGGTCTCCGGGGCCCGTGGGATATTTAGTTGGGTCTCAGCGCAGAGGTCTCTTGAGCGGTGTCTCGAATTCCTAGTGACGGGCTTCGCCGGTGTTCTCGTGATGGGGGGACGAGCAGCACAAAGAGGAATCGAACCAAGGCGCTGAGTCAACTCGGCGTCAGTCGTTCAGGTAACTCATCAAACTCCCATCATCGATTTTGGCTTTCTGTCTGAGTGGGTTCCCGGTCCGCGGATGTGACATCTAACGCCTCTTTGAAGTTCAAAGCACTCTCTTCGCCAATATTGAGATCCGTTGCAATGATTGCAATCTGTGGAATTGTTCTTACAAAACAGAGCAGACCGCTATGACTAGACGAAACATCGAGGCACCAAAGTCCGCACACTTAAGCTGTTTCTCGGAACCGGATACTGGCTGCTCGATATCGGCACCACAGCCATCGCAGTTTGGCAGCGGGGTGAATCGTGGCCCGACGAGCTTCGCGGCCTCGGTGCGAAACCAGCTCGAAACTATTCATCCTTCAATACAGATGATAAGCTTCTGAAGTTTCTCGCGACCGTCACCGTGGTCCTACTGTACGAAAGTTCGAAGAGGTGGGACTTGTATTCACCGCGACGCAACACGCATTCTTGTCAGGAGTTGAAATACAGCACGAGTGACGGCTCATGTCTGGTCAAAAGTTCAACAACTCAGTTGACTTCGGAGTCTGCGAGAAAAATCATCGCACTGTCGGCAGTCTCATGTCGAGTCGGATCATTCTGAGCCGCACCCAGTTCGACGCCGGAAACCTCATGAATACATTATTTTCGTCGGTATGTTGTCTCGTGCCGATCTCCGACGACGATGACCTCTGCGTCGCGATGAGTCGGATATCTATGTGTGAGAGCTTAGGGACGGAACACCCTGTTGCCAATACTGAGTTTATCAAAACGCCCCTTAGCCGTGAAGCCTCCCAAAAGAACAACCTCGCGGTGTGAACAGAACTCTTTGAAGAGTAGCAGGAAGTTTTAGGTACTGGGACAGTTTTTGCTTCAACCTGTACACCTCAGAGCAAAAGGAGATCGCTGACCCAAGATTAGATGCGAGAGTTGAGCTGATCCATGAATCTGTGCCACTCGGAATCACAGCGTTGCCGATTCCTGACTGATTGGAGCCATAACCGAGAGGAAGAGCGAATTTCGGTCGAAAGAGCGATCGGGACCAGTCGCGTTCTGCTTGGGATGAATCAATCCCGAAGGCTGGGGTTGGAGGAAACAGAAATTTATCGACCCAGATTCCATCAAAAACAATACGGAACGACCGTGCCGTGACCAGGCCTGGATGAACATCTTGACGTGGGATTGGTCATAACCCGTAGCTGCTTGAGAATCGAACGGAAATTGATAATGGATACCGAGTAGTTCCGCTTTGGAATAATTTAAACAGTACCAGCATCAATGGGTTCCAAGCAGTCCCTCTCATCAGTAATTGCGCCTTGGAAATCCACGAAAAATAATCAAGTTTTCCCCCGCCCCATGGATTTCACCGAAACACTCCTCGGTGATCGTCTGCTCGGCGCGAAGAGCTGCAGCGCCGAGTTCTCTGTTGCCGGAGACCGCGCTGTCGTTTTCAGAAGAGCTCGTTGGGGAAACCGATTTGAGATGCTCATTGAGCATTGAGGAGAAAATTCGTGACCAAGCTAGGGAGCTTGGATAGCCAAAAACAGCTCATGGAGAGACAGATATTTCCCCACTGCCGACAGTCATCTTTCCGTTTCTCGGGAGACCCCGACAGATTCCAGGGTCCTGAAATTCGATGCCGGAGACCGTGAATGTTCTGCGACTCGCACAACCCGAGATGGCTCAAAGCTATGGCCTATACTACGCCGCTCTCGATTCGTTCTGAGACCTACTCACCGAGGCCAGAACCGCTGATCAGGGATCACCTGTTTTACTTTTGCAATCATGTCATCCGCTTTCCACGCTGACGTATTCTATGTTCGACTTTGTCAATCCGGTCATTGAACACCACTAGGCTTCTTCTGCGAATCCTGATCCCCGGCTTTCGAGGGTCCTCCTCCCTGCTCAGAACTCCCAGTGCGGGCACTTTCGTCAACCGACGTAGAATCGTATCCACCCTGTTCATGACCCTCCGATGCTCCTTCGTTTCAACATAACGACTCGGGTCGAGCTCAACGGGTAGGATACATTACGGGGCTTCGTGAGGGTGGAGGCACAGTGCACATCACTAGGGACGACCTTAATCTGCCTCAATCCCAATTCCTTTCCGAGGATTTTGGTTCCACTGAGATTGAAGGTGATTTCTCCGATACGATTTCATTTTGCGATGCACGGAAGCAAGAGGGGGACGAAACTCTGACACCCTCACGGTTGTAACGAGCGAAACTACAAGGTAACACTCAGCAAAGCACTAATAAGCACTAAAAAACTTTTCATTGGAAGGGTGGGCGTTTCGTAGTCCCAGGACTCCTCCAACTCGGGCTCTTTCGCAAATTCGCCATGAATTCACACAGAACAGCAGGTGAAGCGGTGGATATGTATGATATGTTCGTCGGTTCTGGCTCGCACTCGACTGGGCCTCGGGTTTGGGCTCTAAAGAACCGCTTGCTCTTGGGCCCTCCTCTAATGGGTATACTTCGGTGGGGCATATCGTAAGGCTGGGTCAGCCGAGACGGTGGAGTCCGCTTCATCAGACCTCTTCGGAACAATGCTGTCCTGGGCTGTTCGATTTCCCGAACTCTGGTTCTCGTCTAGGCCGATGGCGAAGAAACTTTCGGAGCAAGAGGCTTTAGTCCGGCGAGCCCAGTGTCCGCCGGTCCACAGTGTACAGGGTGGTCGAATTAGGTCGAGGATTTTTCTGCCATTTTTCTTTTGACTGTTATCCAGAGCTCAGTGGGCGGATTACAGAAATTCCTCCAATTCCTTCTATCGTTCCTGGTTCTATCTTGATCTCTATTTTTCGATAATTGACGGTTTTTTATGCCTCAAACTCGGAGGGCTCGCAAATTTTCCACGGGCCGCGCCGCCAAGTTCGCTCGGTGTCATGTGGGAGAATGTCAATCTGACAAAGAATGTCCGCTGTTACCGGTATCTCGCTCTCAACTAGGGAGAACTAGCGAGCAAAAGCATGAGGTGGTCGCCATGGAAAATAAACCGTTTCCGGTGTTTTCGGACCGGGAACTTCGAAATCGATTGGATTGGCGAGAAAATACGCAAGTCCAGTGTGGGGTTCGTGACCAGGAACCAGTTTTCGAGAAGTTACAGAGCTTTTTTCGGTCAAATTTTGGAGGTTCCGCGGCACCTGCTATTGTGGCGACATTCCCATGCTTTGGCTCGTTAGTTCTTCCTAGCTGAGAGCGGGATGCTCGTAACACCGGGCAATTTTTTTCGGATGAACACCCTTCCACATAACACCGAGCGAGCTTGGCTGTGCTGCCCGGGAGAAATTTGTGAGCCCTCTGGAGTTGCGGGAAAGAAAATCGACAACTTTCGAGAAATGGAGAATAAAATGGAACGAGAAACGATAGAAGGATTTCCGGAATTTCCACTGAGCTCCGAATAACAGTTAAAAAAAAATTGCGCCCAGTTTGCCCACCCTGTACTTTCGCCATCTGTAACCGTGATCATCGAAGTCGAGGCTGTCGTTCGAACAGAAAACTTCGAATTTCCTCTGGCGCGTTGTCCCAGGAGAACAATGCCGTCATATTGAGGGTGGCATTCCCACTGAATCAATGTGGAGGGACGTTCAGAACGCGGAAGCGGAATCACTCAGGAATAAGGAACTCCTGCTAGTCCTACGCACGGAGGAGGGTTTCGTAAAGATGGCTACCGCGAGCTGCCCGTATGTCGAGTTCCTTTGAGTTGAATGGAGTGTTTGCTGGCTTTGAGCGAATTCTCCGTGTAAGATGTGCAGAGGGGTTCGACCCCCACGAGGTGGATGAACGTTGGAACGAGAACTCAATGGCTTCCTGGTGTGCCAGACCCTCCTGGACCGCATCGCTCAACCTATGTACAACATTTCTTCGGAACCGATACCGGACAGGGTCGGTGATAAGTCCGCTTGAGTCCCTCTCCGAGGAAAAAAGGTGAACCTCTTCCCTCCGGAGATATTCCTGAGACTCTGCGACATCAATATCGCTCTCGTGGCAGCTCCTGAGCGGCTGCGTCGTCAACATCGTGAGCGAGTTTTCCTCCCGTAAATCCCCGATCCAGGACGTCGTTACGATCAGAATTGACTGGTTGCAGAAATCGGACTGGAAAATACGCAATGTCACTCTCGGGGATCTCTTTCAACTGAAGCATCTCTCAGAATAGTATTTTTCTCTATCTCTCACCTGTAGCCTGTAAGCATTCTGGAGGAAAATACTCACTAGAAGTGGGTTTTTTGAGCCCGTTAAGAAAGATACAGGACGGGGCGACAGTCGTCAGGATGCTGGGCAGTCACGCGCGGCGAGTGTTATATGCTCGGATATCTTGAAGTCCAGTAGGAACCTGATCGCGAAAACGTTTTCACTGATTTTCGAGGGAATCTCAATCTGGGACCGGGCAGAGACCCATTTTTATGTAAATTCCCTCTCGATATTTACCAGTCGCACTCGAGATTCCCCCCTCTTCCGTAGAGGGGGGACTCTCGAATGCGCTGGGTCTCATACTTGGCCATCGCCGAGTGGCAAATATGACTGAATTGGATGAATGAAGTCACTGCCGAGAAAATGGAGTGCAACGCATCGTGTTCACACAAGGCTAGAGCCTCGCGGATCATGAATCGTCCGACATAAGGTAAAATCAAAAATCAGTGAAAAAGTTCTTGCGATCAGGTTCCTACTGGACTTCAAGATATCCGAGCATATAACACTAGTTGCCAGGATTCCCCCCTTTCCCGTGGACGTCCCGTTCCCGTCTACTATGACGGGAGTGCACGTTTCGAATCAGCCTGCTCACAGTCCGGAGCCGTCCCGGTTCTTGGTCCCTTGATGATGGCATCTGTTTGAGTGCTCTCTTGTCAGCGATTGCTGATCGAATGATGGCGAGCATCATGCGATTAGCACGTACATTTCCATTTCCCATTTCCTTCGCGGAGGGCCCATAATTTCACTCAAAGCATCGCGAGGGCTCAGCCCCTTTTGGAATGTTCCACCTCGAGCGTCAGTCCACGTTCCTTCCTGAGGCGATTGCCTTCATCCTCGATTGTGTATGCAGCAGTAGGATGCGTGTTGGAGCGAGCGTGGTTTTGATTGCGGAATTCCCGATGAATGAGCCCTCTGGCGATCAGATTTCACTCCGGAATTCGGGATCTAATGAGCCAGCCCGACGATGCGAAAATTGATTGACGATGCGCAGCAGGGACGCAGGAGGGCTGATCCGTGGGAAGATGAAGATTGGACTTTTGAGGGCGGTCCCCTGATCTGCAGGTGCTTGACTTTGCACTTTATCTCCGAGGAAGGAAGCGGGGATGTTTCATGTTAGAATGTCTCAATTCTCCTCATAGGTCCTAGCAATATTCGGGGGTCCGGTGATTCTTCATGGTTCCGGCTGCGATTTGTTTCGCAGCGGCGGCAGTTTTCGGTGCTGCTCTACAATGAAGAGAGGTTTGGTATTCAAAGCTCAAGGAAACTATTGGGGCTAAGATCGAACATCGAATGAATGAGCAAAGACCGAATCCCGCATGTGTAGAACCCAGTATGAGAATTTGTCGCCTCGTGCGTGTTCCATTTTCGTTCCTCACATTCCCCGTGAAAACCGCGGAACACTGTGGCTCAGGCCCAGTTTGATGGATTCCTATGATATTCGACGACTTCAGCTCTCCTGATTCAGGAAAATGCCTTTGGGAAATTAGATCGAAGACCAGGGACCCGGGAGGAAATCGACGACAGGGCGTGGAGCGGCGTTTCGTAACTAGAAATCAGGGTAAACCTCCTGACCGAAGAGAGCTCGTACGGGAAATCATCGGATAAATGACCGGAATGTATTTACCGAATGTGTATATACCATACCTTTATGTTCAATAAAGCGCTTGTATCATTATGTCCCTCAAAAAGGTTTTGAGGCTTCTCGGGGCGGCAATAATGCGAGCGGGACTCACTGTCCGCTTTCGATTACGGGATTGTTCAGTGGAGTCAAAATGAAACAGGGAGGTGAATGTCTTTTCCTTTCACCGAAAGCTGGAAGAATGACGCATCTTTTCTTGTTCTTATTTGCGTTAATCGGTCAAGAGCTGCATTCCTCAGGGCAGCCCGAGAATCTAGCTTTTCGTCCTGGAGGAAAAAACTGGATGACCTCGATTTCTGGGCGGCAGAAATGTGGTCGGATTGACGCGCCAGCTTCATGGTCGGGTAGTTTTTCTACCAAACTCAGAACTTCTTGCTGTCGGAAAAAATTCGAATCCGGCTCCCCTAGAATGATACGGGGGGATTGCATTGAGGACAAGATTTGGTCGACAGATCTGATTTCTGTGAGCCTGATGAGATCGGTCGCCGAGTTCGGGACCGATCCTCGCCTGCGAGACCATGGAACCTTCTTCAAGGGCAATTTTTCCGAACAGGTCGATAAAAGAGACATTTCTGGAGATGCTCTATAAACTGCGATTCCTGAGCGATTGAGGCAACTAGAAAGGGGAAGAGACGCGTCATACTCCCAGCTGTCGGTCACAAAAAAAAATAAATCAAGGTTTTCTTATCACCGAGAAATGGGGAAAAGAAGGAAGGGCGGTTTGAACCCACTCACGTCGAACAGCCTGTATATCCAAGGAGAAAAAGTGTGAGACTCCTCGAGGAAACTCACCGCGACGATACACTGAGACCACCTAGAAGTCGCGATGACATTTGAGTCGAGACTTTCGAAGCGACGGTAAATAGGCGTAGTCCAACGCAAACGCTGACATGCACAGTCGATCGTAAGAAGTCCATGTCGATCCCGTCCCAAACTTGGAACCTCCATGCGAGCAGATAGAAGGAGTCCGGTCGCCAATCTGCCCGCTCGTTTTCTCGTTGAGCAAACTCGAGCGAGCCGCCTGTGAGAGTAGGGAAGACACAACGTATGTACTTCGGTATACACGCATACATACAGACGTTTGGCACACAAGGACTCCGCTCGGATAGATGGAAAAACGGATGGATGGATGGATGAAGAGATTTGTGTCCATCCACCGTGAAGAGTCGTCCCAAGACCGAGAGAGAGAAAGAAAGAAAAAGAGGAACCAAGAGAGAGAGAGAGGAAGAGGAACACACAGAAAGAGAGAGAGAGAAAGACACCGCTCACATAACAGATCACAAATATGCGACGGACGAGCCGTAGGCAGAAGAAATCTTCCTTATTGCCGTCGTCGGAACTGCATGGAGCCTGAACATACGGCACTTTTATGCAGACGTGTTGGAACGAACAACCACGCTTCGTTGAATCTGCGTGCAATACGTGGGAATAGTTTGCAGCCTGTACGCCTCGGTACAAGACACTACGCAGGAGGTACGGGCGCAGGGGAAGGAGCGGACGCGCATGTAGCGATCCAAGACAAACCCTGACCCCCAATTTCTCGCTTCCTCGACCCAATCTTGGAGGAATCTTCGTGTGCGTTGAGCGCGGCATGTCGGAACGGAGCATTCGGAGACTCGCATTCCTACGGATCATTCGGGTCACGACGTCTGCGAACGTCTCTAGTGCACATCCATTCCAATGCTTCGCCGTCGACGAGAGCGTCGCGTCGACTTCCTTTTTAACCCGTGACGTTGAGCAGATATCTCTCGGGCTCGAGTGGTTTTCAGAAGCTGCCCCGACCAGTTAAACCTTTCTCTTTTTAGAATGAAATTCCGGGACCTCCTGCCTCCTTGAATTTGTCCTGATCACATCGAAGATGACGAATTCCTTCTCTTTCCAGCTCGGCGGTTCAGGTAACCAACCAACCGAAATAAAGCTCTGTGTACGGAGTATCCGGAGAAGTCGCCTCTCCTGCTTATCCAGTTTTGCCGGGGAACCTTGAGGAAGAATCAGGTGAATCCAGTCTACTGCGCTGCTGAGAAGTGAACCAGGGAATTATCACTGAGAGCTCTCTTTTTGTTTCTTTTGAGCTTTTTGGAGACGCTCCAGTTTGAAATCGATTGTCCACGACAAGAATCGAGTTGAAGGAATCTGAAACTCTCCCCCGAGTTTCGCTGACAGTAGCGGTGAGTCCGCAATCGGACATTCCTTGGTCGGTACCTTCAGAGGAGCAGCGTCAGGTCGAGGAGCGGGCTGTCTAGGCGATCACCCTCGAAAGGCACACGGCGACTCCATCGCATCACAGCGCTTTTCCTGGAAGAGGAACAATGAGTATTCGGAGTGACACATCCCAGAAACGTTCAGCTCGAGAGCGGGCACTCCGGTTATGGGTGGGGCGTTCTAATATAGATGAATCAAAGGTGCAGTCACATTGAGAGTGGTCGACGACTCCTTTCGAGGAGATTCCGCTGATTTTTTCATGTCTATGGGAGCCCCAAAGTATCGAGACTGCTCAGCCGGTCGCCGCCTCTCACCGCTCCAAACTCGATATGGCCTCTTCTGGCAAACACTTGATAAAGACTGAGAAATTTTCTGACGCCGAAAATAGCGCTCACAGTACTGGCGGGGGAGACAGTGACAGGGTTGTGGTGAGGCCGTCGAGCTTCAGGAATCAACTCTCACCCACAACGTTTCGCAGTCACTAAAATAGCCGAATCGGAGAGCATGTGTCTTTCGCCGCTCCTAAGCGTAACTTCCAAGTGAAAACAGTCATGTTCGGGTAGTTCAGACCGATTCAAGGACTTTTTGGTGTCGTGCAGGCAATCGCTTTGGAATTGTGCTTACGATAGACAGACATTTTCTCGTATGTATTGTATGTTAGTATAAAGTGTCATTATTGGAGAGGTACAGGCTGAGGAGTCCCGCCAGAATCTTGTTGTGGCGGTGCGTTTCATCGTTAGGATTCGTATCCCGGTTCACATAAAATGAACAAACACAACCAGACTTCTCAACCCCTGCTTGATGACGAATGGATTGCTGTTTCCGTCATGGAGGCAATCCGCTCCGGTTCCTCGAAATCGACCGTGGTCGTTTCTTCGGGTCTACCTCAAGCCTTCCTCGTTGATTGCGTATCAACTTTTCGAATCCGACCCTGAAATGTTTCACCGGGTTCTTCTGGAACGTTTTTGCATCTCGCAATTGCGGGAGGTTCCGTAGAGTGTCGCAAACACTCTTCTGTGCTCTCGTAGGCTCTCACGGACGCTTTCGTAGGCGGTCGTAGGCTCTCGTCGACATCAGGTCGACCCTCGAATCACTTCCACAGGCCGCGAAAAGTATGATCATATGGACTCTGCAATCACCTCCCTGGACTCCAAAAAGTACGGTCAGAGTCCCGGATCACCTCCATAGACTCGAAGAGAATGGTCAGAACGACCCCGGAGTAACCTTCCTGGACTCCGAAGAGTATGGCGAGCACGATCCTGGAAGCACCTTCATGGACCCCTAAAAGTATGGCCACAACGATCCACACAACAGCCTCTTCAGACTCTTAAGATCCCCCCAGATTATTCCCGAAGTCACTTCCTTGCACTCCGAAAAGTATGGTCAGATCGATTCCGGAACCACCTCCATAACTGTAATAAATACGGCCGGATAGAGAGAGCGACTCCCCACAAACTTTCCCCATCGGAAGTTCTTCCGAATTCGACTTCCCTGAGACCATACGGAGGGAATGCATCGAGGTCGAGATTTTGTCCAGAATCCAGCGATTTCCGTGAGGCCGAGATGATCGATCATCGATTCCGAGCTCTGGACCGATTCTTGTCATTTTTAATGGCAAGAAATGGGTGCTTGAAAAATTCCTGAACGCTCATTTCCGACAGTTCATAACTACGGTCCGAAGAGGCGCAGAAAGATGGTCAAAATGCGCGGAATCCATTCAGCTTTGATATCCGTGTCAAGCCGAATTCGTTTTGATCCAACGAACGGCCTGCCGACGGTGACGGTTTCACCGAAATGGTCGGAGATCGGAAACTCGCGATTCGCTATTCTGAAGGAACTGAGATCTCCTGTTCTCCACAGAATCGAGAAGTTCGTCGAAAATCGAGCAGTTTCGAAGCAGATAATTTAGCGATTCGGTCTCTATCGAGCGGAGATATCGGCCGCGGAAGATCTGATTCCTTGGTGATTTTCCGGTGATTTATTTTCGCCAATTGAACGGTCTCATGCATGGGATGAGCCGGCATTCCCCCAGGAACGATCATAAAATTCTCGAAAATGTCACTCGAGCACGTTTCATCGCTGTTCGCGCTGCGAGAAGTGACTCTAAGATCCGAAGTCGACGAAGGAGTCATTACTCCCCCGTTCCCAGCTTCGCTTCTCGTAAACTCAACATTTGAGAACGTGACATATTGTGAGAAAGCTAGAAAGCCTGGATTATTATGGATAGATATATCTCGTAAATGGATTTTCTTCGAGAGACTATTCTCTACTTCGAAACCCACGCTTGAAATGACGCCAGACAAGTGACGCCGAAGATTCTCCAAGTTCAGATACAGAGTGTCCAGAAATTAGTCGGAATATTTCTGGTCACTCTGTTTGGCTGGACTTCGTGGTTTTGAAAATCTCGAATCTGTGCAGCGGACGAACGCTGCATGACGAGTATGTGCTCTCAAAATCTCATTTTTTTGAGATCCCAGCGAAAATCGTGGAGTTCCTTCGCTGGCGAAGAAATCAAGCTCAAACCGGCGATTCTTTTCTCAACAGAGACAATTGAAGTAAAACAATCTGCCAAATCGGAGGATGCTCCATCATTCATTGTGGTGATTCCGATCGTCACTGAGTTGGACTCAGAAAGTCTTCACCTCAAGAGAAATCTCCAGAGAGATGGAGCGACCAAGTTTGCTGCTTCCGTGAACGGCTTCTGCTTCGGTGAGAGCTTTTTGCTTTCGGAAGTAGAGGAGCTCTGTCGAAACCGTGGGCTATCTTCGGAACAGATACGGCAACGGAACGGGGGCTCGGGAATACTGAATCATTTCAAAAGCTGTAGAATGTGAGCGCCCGGCGCTCTGGGCGAGCAGGTTTGGGTAAGTAGACCCTCCGATTTGGATGATTTCCTGAGGTTGACCTCAGAGCGAGTGGACATGTGAACGAGTGGAGCATACAAGCTTCAGCTCGCTAAGTCATACCTTGTTCCATGGCTGAAAGCTTACGGGAAATCGTTCGACTTTGAATTCGGTCTTGTCGCAACCACCGAAGCGTCTACCGAGCTCACATTGAGCATTAGCCTCACAGCAGAGAGGTTGCAGGGATCCGCCGATATTGGTGCGAGTGCTTTGCTGGCGACCGGACGTTGGGCTGCTGTTCCCGGTTGGCTTGAGCTGACCCTCGCCAGGTATCCGCCTTACCATTCCTCGGCCAGCAGAGCACCGAACGGAACGTTTTCTACCAAGAGACAGCGTCACGGAGGCAGAGTCAACTGAAGCGGACGATTGAGGTCACGATATGGATTTTCGAATTCCGGAGCGGAACGGATCCTTCAGTTCTGCACAACATAGCAATCAATCGCTCCATTGCCCAAGAGATTGATTTTGAGCCCAAAAGTAGCTGATTCTGATCCCTTCCGGAATCAAGTCCATGGAGAGGTGGTGCTTTCCCTTTAGTTTGGCCGATTTTTTTCGTTCAGTGAACTTGTATCGAGGAAGTTGCAAAATCAGTTTCTCACGCTGACTCAACTGGAACTCAACTTCCAAAAAGGAGTCAGCTGCCTCGGAAGTCTCTATGGAGGGAGAATTGACTCGATCGAACAGAATTTTTCGCGAGCGAGCGAGTCGATTCTCGTTTGAAGCCCAAGCAATCAAATTTTCAACGAGCCCGGTCTCATCGCCGCCGATTATGCTGGACGGCTTGGCCATGTTCCGCTTCCGATCGGATATTAGCCTCGAATCCTTGAGGCGTAATTGAAACGTGAAGAGGGGAATGAAATCCCGACGTAAAGCCGGAGCTCCAAGAATGTTGAGAATATCCAGGGAGTAGCCTGAATCCTCGAGTCGGAGAAGCATCCATCGAAACGACGACGGAGGGAATCCGCGAAATCGCCCGTGATGTCGGTTCAGGCGTTGCGACGCCAAGCTCTTGATTTGGATTCAGAGGGTACAGCTCTCTCGGCCCCAACTCATCCTCCCTTATCGGATGTTTCGAGCTCGATGCGATGTTTATGCGACGTATCTTATCTCTTGGCTTCGACACCTCAGGGCAAGAGCGAAGGAGCGTCGTCGGGACAAATGGCGGTCGTAATTCCTTTTTCGCGTGCAAGCTGTCCTCGCTCGACTTTTCCGCTCCGATTTGATCATTTTTCCGAATCCGTCCTCTCTGAAAGCCACACGTCCCGCTTCCTGTCGGCCTCTGTCTACTCACCCCAACGCCAGCAAGCCGACACCCAAGTTGGCGAGCCGTCACCACCGAGCATATCATGTTCAGCAACGTTCGAAAAAGTACTCAATATTGTTTATCTTAGCAGCTTGCGCTCCCTACCGCTCTTTCACTTCACCCGTTGTTCTTGTTTGCTTTTCTTCCCTCGGACCGCTCTTGGCTGCCGCTTCCAGGCTCGGGTGAGTGTAACTGTCATCGACATTTCGTGTCCGAGCCGCCATCAATGTGACAGGCGTCTGAGCGTATGCAAGTGTTAACTGCTTCTGTACTCTCGTAAGTCAGGCGGGCAATACTTCGTCCCTATGGACAACCGCTCGCCACTGTTGCCTGCTGGGTATGACCAAAACCCAGCGAGCTCGGGGTGTGAGGGAAAATCCTCGATCGCATGTCGAGTCCTGTCCCGATTCCCAAATCCACTCTGTCTGGAAAATGAGCGGAAAATGAGCGTCGGACTCCCAGCAGCCTTCCATCTGGCTGATTATGAATCGGACGCATTTCGATGAGTCTTATTCAACGGAGAAACCTTGTTCTACCTAGGCTCTTGAATCGTGACCATAGAACCGGGGTATATCGGGTCACGAAAAGTCGCGATCGTGAGAACGTTTCTCATTCGGTTGACTCGAGCGCCTGCGCGCGAAGTTGCAAAGAAGGAGCAGGACCTACGAGACTTTGGAGCGAGATTCGCAGCGAAATGAATTCGATCTGAGATGATATTTCCCAACGAAGTTATTCCCAAACGGGCGAAGCATGGGTGCGGGGAGAATGCGGAGGGACAGTCGGGTGGAGCTTTCATTCACGCTGCGACTGAATATTAGTTTTTTCCTCGCTTCCGATTCGAAGCTTCATTGATTGCGAGCTGTTGTCGTTCTCGAGAACAACCGGGAAGGAATGGATTGCGGCCGAGTACCCTGGACCAGCCAATGTCGTTATGAGCCGAATTAATCCGTGGCTTTCATCGCATTCTCCGGATTCATTAATCTTTCTCCGAGCCTTGTTTCCGCTCAACAGCAGTTCAATCTGTGAATCGCTGAAAAATATCGGTACCCAGTGAGTCTGCGTCAATCGAATCGGTTGACTTCATGAGTGAGTTGAACCCGAAAAATATCGTGAACGAGTCGAGGATATTACTGGCGATCCGGGTCGAAACGGTGCTCTGGCTGCGCCTCGAAGGGAGGCGGCCCTGTGACACCTCTGCTTCGAAAGCCGTACCCCACGTTAACTCGCTCGGTGTGGGCGGAGACCTTCAGCGGCTGTCTGGGATTTTCCGGAGGCTGGAAGCAGGTTCCGGAGGCCAGTATTCTCGCTGACGAATTTTCCGAGGGGAAAACGAGCTCCATCGAAGGAGATGATTCCGTGCGGCAAGTTCTCTTTGCTTCCGATCATTCCCAGCATAGTTTCGACCAACTGTCTCCGCCATCTCAAATCGTAGCGTTGCATTCAATTACGAATATTCTCAGAGACGATAAACTCGATATCAAGTCTCCCGAGCCTAACTAGGATCCAGGGTACTGGCTCGGATGAGTGATCGTGGCAAGCGGAAGAGGGCACCCGACTTGCTTCGTAGGCCTCAGCGGCCCGGCCGACTCCGGTGTCGTCGGCACAGGTGTCGTCCGGCCTAGGAAACGGATGGGGGCGGATGTATGGCAATGCATAACCGTAGATCCCTCCGCCTTTGTTGTGGCCTGTATTGCTCACTCGGAAAAACTGGAGCTTCCCATTCGGTCCCGAGGGAGCGAGGAACGAACACGCGTATGTTTTCGTGCTCGACATGCAATAAGCAAAAGCAGCCCTTTGTGTTTGCCTTGTTCCCTTATACAGTCACGAGAAGCTTTGTTCATCAAGGACATGAGTTCGGGCGCGTCATCACCTGCGTCTCACCACTTGATGTCATTTCTAGAGAACCTCGAAGTAGTCGCTGTCTCGGCGAATCTGGTTCCGGGTACAACATTGGATACCCTTTAATGATAGATCCCGTAGAACAATCCTGAAACCTCTAAACTCGGCGTCATCGACTCGTTGAGGAAGCCGCTGACGTCCAAGTCACCGGATCACCGGTGTAGAATACTCGGAGCTCAGATCTCGTCGACACCGGAGATGAACTGACGCATTTACCGCGGAGCCGCAAAGATATCAAAACGCCCAGACAGCGATGAAGATTTCAGGAGGCTAGGCCGCAATGTTCCCCGGAGGAGTGCCTTCATCACATCGGTACATGGGTTCGGCTCTGTTGTTTGCCTTCCCCGATCTCCTTCGAACTTCTCGAGATCCCTCTCAACTTATTTCGACTTTGTCCGAGTGCGGAAATCCCTTGGGGTTTGCACGATCGTGACGGTGGCTCGGCTTTTGGCTGCGGTAATGAAACTGCTCCCGTTCTTCCCGCAGCGCTTCTCCTCTCCGACGCCCTTCCGCGCAGTTTTCCCGCCGATATGTTGAGGTAAGGCGCTCGGTGTGCCCGAACCGACCCGGGCTATTCCTACGACGCCTGTTTGCCAGATCTGACCGCAAAGCGGTAGGATCGCACATTGGCAACGAGGTTCGGGGCGAAGTCTGTGTTGCTTATGACACCAGTTTCCTGTCCACCATGGAAACGTTCCATGAAGTCGGACCGCTGTGAGGATAACTGCGGCTTCACGGTGCTGAGGCCAGACGATTCTGTCAGTCGCAGCTTTTGAAGGCAAATGGGCGATTAGTGCGCGCCTGCGTGCGTCTTAGCCTCCAGTGATGATCCAAGCGTGAACGTGGGCGGCATTATCAACACACTTGCTAGCTTGCGGGCATCAGCCATCCACATGCCAGCTGAGAATGAGAAGCCCCGAGCGATCATGATCCATGGCGATGTTTCCGTGTTAATTATCATCTAGCCGAGCATCGTCATCGACGTTAATTCAATCACGAGCAAATCTGGCTGCACAACGGCCGCTAGTGGAGCTCAGTCCCATGGCATCCAACGAAAGGAGGTTGGTTGTCGTCTGCTCCAAGATCTCCCTCCACAGTGCTCATATTAATTCATCACTAGAGCCTGGAAGTTGGGACGCTCCTCCGAGATTATCGCCTAATTGCGATGTATCAATCTCAGGCGATTGATGCAATGATCTGCAGAATCAGCTGAACTTTCAGGCTCTACCCATCACTACGCCTGAACCCATGGCACGGTCGGACTGTCGTGTATGCGATCGGTTCCAAGACGTGGAACGTTGCGACTCGGGTCGGAGAATTCCCCTGAGGGGTTCTGACCCTCCCGCTCGTTCATTGCCCCTCGAAAGCATCGGGTTGTTCGTTTCGTTTGTCATCACGATATGCTCGCGAACGATAGAGCAAAGATGTATCGCCAACCGTCGGGCGCGGGGCGAACCCCGGAACTCATGAACCTGTTCAGCTGGAGGTCGAGAGAGCCGGCGAAACCCGGTCTTGAGGGATGTTCTTATCGCCCGAGCCCATTCCGGTTGAGGCGTGAGTGCAACGGGGCTGCTGTATCTGGATGATGCGCACTTTCTTCTCAAGTCGTGATCGCACGTTTCGGGATCCTGGAACTGCGCAGAGAACACTCCGAGTTCGATCGCGCTGCGTGCTCAGGAGCTCCATCCGAGATGCTCACCTCGAAGAGCAAGCGATTCTGGAGCCTCGCTGTTTCCATCGGCGTTCCTGGGGTCGAGGCAGACGAATCCACCATCAGCGGAGCCCGGTGTCCTCCTTGAGGCACGTGTCTCGACTGAAAGTCATAATGATCACTCACGACGACGGAGGAGGGCAAATCGCTCGAAATGCCACTAGTTAGGAGCTTGTCGAAGGCCGTGAGAGCGCCTCACAATGAGGGCGCTCCAACTTCGATCAGAGTACCTGATGATGCGTGCGCGTGCAACCGCGCCAACGTCCCCAGCCAAAAAAAAGCGTCATCAGCTGAGCGCTTGAAAACGTCTCGCGGTCCTGATTTTCCTCATCAACGACCTCGATCTACGAGAAGCTATCACAGCCTTTGCAGGGGCGACGAAGTCGCTCACAAGGTTCTCCTCACTGCGACAACGGGCATCCGCAATAAGTTGGAGTAGTTGTGGGACAAGCAGCGGTGTGAGCCATCCCCATGATCCAGGAAAGGAAAAGCTCATCGCCGAAACCCTCGTCATTGACAGCTCAGCGCGAATCCTATCTCGAGAGAAAACTGTTAGCCCTCAATACTCAAGACGACTGCGACGACATGGTCGACAAGCAGATCGACTGGCTGTCGCGCCGACGAGAACCCGTCTACTCGCCGCCCTTACCTCGCTCACCTTGATTCGATGTCGACCGACGGACCGGCTTCTGAGCCCTCCGAGTATCGTTTTCAGTCGAGCTCGAAACGCAGCGAGCACGTTCGGATGAGTCTCCACGCAAACCTCGCGAGTGAAAAACACACCCGCGACGCCGGTCGACTTCGCGGCGCTGAACCCTATCCGGGAACAGGAATGCGAGTTTTCAAAAATAATATTGGCCCGCTGATAGCGGAGAGGTCGCGAGGAGGTTTGCAGGACTTGGGGGATATTGCAAAGAGAGTGAGCCAGGTGGGAGAACGCAGTCCGAAGAATGTTTTGCTATTCCTGGTGTTCCCCCGTTCCGGAAGCGATGCTTCATGGAACTTGTAATCGAACATGCTCTGGCTCCGAATACTCTAGGACCTCGATGGTATGGATAACGGGATGCCAAAACCGGTGGTTATTACCAAGAGCCAGTCATGCGGAGGTGGTGTTCATGAAGGAAAGCTCATACTGTCGATCGCCATCGTCGCATATTTTCCAAATGATCCCGTCTCTCAACTAATCGATGCTGTTTCGGAGCTCACGATCCAAGTGGCCTCTGATCGGAATAGACATCGAACACTCGAACAGAATTGTGAATTCAATGTCTGGATCTGTCAGCTGGAACTCGTCGGCGTTCGTTTCAAAGAGGTCTTGTTCCCGTCCAGCATCTGTTTCTGCACCGATTTTCTGGTTACTTCATTCTCCAGGCCATCGTTGCTTCGACCGTCTTCGCGACTTTCTCCTACCCGACTCGATTTTCCGCTCACACCTTGTTTTTCATCACTGGTGAATGTTTGGCACTGAACTTCGCTCCGGTCGTCGGGGATCGAGAAGTTCCCGCGAGAGCTCCGCTCTACACAGCGGCGGGATCAGCCGCAACATAACTACCGTCAGGCTCTTCCACTGTTTCGACGCTCTGAACGATTCCGACGCCGCGAGCGTCGGAACAGAATCCAGTTTAGGAGATTCCAAGCGACGATACAATTTTGGAGCGAATCTCTCCCCGAAACTGAGAAGTCATCGGAACGTATCTGATCGGGGCTCGAAGAAGTTCCAAGTCACTGCACTCGACCTGCCCGAGGGTGCGGGAAGCGGGAGAGCCGCGCCTCGATTCAGGGAAAGTCCTGAATACCACATGCCAAAACCTCGGATCTAGATTGGACGGGAAATGGACGTTGTGGCACGTCGTGGCGTGAAGCTGTTCTGTCCAATCGAATAATTGGAGAGAGATTTATTCCGTCGATATCGTGTTCCCGGCTCGAGCGCGGTGACTCGACCTGACTCGCATTGACCGTTTGCGCGGGCCCCGTTGCAGCGGTTGCGTCAGAGAGTTCCCTCTAGACACGTTTTCCCAATCAATGACGAATCAATAGTTGGCGGAGCCATGGGGTACCATCGGCGAGGGAGTACCATTGTGGAAGTGGATGAGTCGGGATGAGGATGCCCCCAAACGAGGCTTGGAAGGTTTCCACCTCGGACAACGCCTGAAACACACGACCGAAAGTCGTTCCCGTGAACGCGCTCACCGAATATGCAGGAATGCTGGACCGCCAGCTTCCGTCATAGTGGCAGAGATTCGGGAAATCATCGAATTAGGGAATTCTCCGTGACAGTCTAGGCTCGTTGGTAAGCGCAGCGGTAGATATTCGCGATGCTAACGCGATTTCCAACCCCAGACTCATACTCAGGGAATGTTCCCGACGACTGCGTGGGATGCGTTCGCCCGAACACGATCAAGAGCTGTTCACTCCTATATCAATTAACCTGCCCTGCGAACGATCCGAGCGATAGGCTCTCCCCCCTCGACGCTCTAATACAGGTCAACATTCATCGGATCGATGCGTTGTCTCCAGTAGGGTGAACCGCCGGTCGACATTTCTCATAAAAAAACCCACTTCCAATGCGTGGGATGACTGGACGTTGCCAAAGGGGTCAGACGCGCTCTGGTAAGCCATGAGCGGTTTACCGCAAATGCGTCGGAATCGAGTTGATCAGGTTGTTCTCGCGAACGGGAATATTTTTCCGGAGGACCGGCTCATGAATCGGAATAATAGGAATTGTGCCATCTGGGCCTTCGGGAGGATAATCAGTTCGACCTTACAGGTCGAGGGGTCCGACCATGTCGCTGATCGCACTCGCTCGCAGCCCAGCTCACGGAATGCACGAACGAACTTTAATTTATCGCGTTGCACGAACTGCGATCCGTTCTCTCCACCGAGGAGCTCGCGGGGTCCGGGTCTGGGGAGTGAGTTGAACTGACAGCGAGGTATCGAACTCGCGAGTTGGTACCTATTTCGATCCCCAGCTCGGGCTGTAGCACTTGCTCATCAAACTCAGTTACAGACCTGGACGTGCTTTCCGATGCGTGGCTGGAGTCTGACAGCCAATGGCAGTATGGTAATGATACGGCGCGGACTCTGGTCTCATCAACCGGTTCTCTGACTCTCCGTAGTTGACGTATGACTATGTCACAATGTGTTGAACATGCTCGCCTCCCTTAACTCTGCCCGAACCGCACTCGTTCGGTCCCCTCGCTGGAGGAGAAAAACGAGTTTCGAATCTCTTGCGGTTCGTCCCACAGCCGACGGGGCTGCGGGGCTCGTTTCAAGTCTCCCTTTCGTTTCACAAACCTCCGTGAATTCGGAGTTCTAGAGCTTTCACGCTGCAACGACCCGAATGCCAGTATCTATTTTCGACGCGTGAAGGAGCAAACACAAGCTTACGGGTAGGCGGGCTGGTAGGCGCCCGGACGGTAGCGAAGGCGTCTGGGGTGAAGCTAGGGTCGCGAGGCTACTTACGATTCAGTCGAGCGCAACAAGGGGAGGTCAACTGGTTGCCATAGAAGAGTGCGGAAATCTCTCGAGCGCACTCTTTGAACCGACGACTGTGCCAGAGCAAAGTCGACCGCCGGCACCGCGCCAGCTCACAACGCCTCGCCAAAAGCCTGGCACCGACGAAGAGACAGAGACCAGCACCCGAGGTTTGGAGGTGGAATGGGATTCTATTCCAGAGGAAAGCTACCCTGCGCTCACTTTCAGGAGGCCGGAGGAGTCTCCGGGAGTTTCAGAGGAGCTGCCCCGCCGACTCGATGGGTCAACAATTAGACGAGGGATTGGTCCCTGGAACATTTCGGAAGATATTGCGCTGATTCTCACATCGATCGTCACGGAGTCAGCTCGAGACGAAGTCAAAACGGAGTCGAGCTCAATTATCGAATCATCAGCCCGGCGTTCGAGCCCTCCCCTGCGGTTTGAGGTCAACCACGCGTTTCCACCAAACGGACCGCGGGGCGAGCAACGAATCGGCAAAACGACACGGGCTAACAACCGGGAGCCGGTCGCACCGTCACCGGACCGCTCGCTTCCTGTTCATCTAGCCTGACGGAGTGAATGAGCTGAGGTGAGCTGCACAGCTCGATAATGAACCAGCTCCGGTGGCCTGCGTTGCGGAGGGGAGGGGGGAGGGAAACTGCAGGGGGTAGGATGCACTCCACTCACGCGTGTGGCGACTGGGCGTCGCGTCTGCGGCCGACTCTCCGTTAGCAGCGAATAAACATGAGAGCAACTAGGTAACCAATTCGAGACCAACCTTAACATAACGACCTCGGCGTTAGGCGCTCGCTACGTGGGCGTTTCCAATAATAGCCGCACTCCACAGGCCGGATTAGTGATTTGCTTAGCGCTTCCCTAATCATTCCAGGGTCGATCTGATTCCGCTGCTCGTCGACATCAGCTGTGAACGCGCTCGATCGGTCGGACTCGGACTGTTTCCTGTTTTCCTTCGGAACAGCGGACAGCGAACTCCCGGAGCGAAGAGCCAGTTTCCAGACGACTGGGAGTCGCTGTTGAATCCCAACCAGGGAGCTCGGCGCGGCTTTTCCCCAGGGTTCACACCCCGGAATCTTCTTGATTTCGAGGTAAGGGGAGCAGTTATGATTGGAGAAGTGGGAAGGAGCATCTGGCTCTTGCCCTGTTGAGCCCGGGGAGGGAGCCAACAAAGCCTCGTGTCTTAAACCCCGCGTTCATCACGTGTGCGGTGTGCTCACTACGATCTCGAATCGCTGTGCACCCGATACACAAACAGGTTCGCGTGCACTTCGAGCCTCTCTGCGAGGGAGCGTCATGAATCAACGTTTCCGAAGCACCCCGAGATCGCTGCCGCGCGCCGCTCTTCCGCGAGGCATCATCGAGGCGTTTTCGAGAACTAGTGATGTCATCGCGATCCGTTCGCGCATTCGTCGATGCCCGAACCGTTGAAGAGCCCACGATTTTTCAAAACAGCCCGGGAACCCTCCACGAGCAGCCCCTCCCTCGAAATCTCGGCGCGTCGAAACATCATCGAGATCTGTAAAACTGCCTCGAGGAAGTTAACGTCATCCTTTAGCGTTCTCTAACCCTATTTTCTTATATTCCAGATTATTCGCTGAAAATTGTCACGAGAAGCGCACGAGCAGCATGAGTATACAGGCTCCGGTCCTCGCATATTTCAGAGCAGTTCGTTTCAGTACGACCTGGGGACAGTTCGTCGTTGGTTCCGAGTGGGTTCGGGAGAGGTTTTGGGCGGACGCGTTCGTTCCCGCCATGTACCCTGACCGGCCCTCTCCGCCGGCCACTGATCCAAAAGCCATGTTACTCGTTGGCGCGACAAGGAGCATGTCATAGATTGGGTCCTAACGTTTCTTACTCGCAGGTATGTTCCGATACGGCATGTGTCGTTGCTGTCTGCGTCGGAACGTCATTCGTCATCCTGTCTCTTCGAGGAAACATGCGTGTCTACGAGCCGTACTGGCGAGAGCCGACCGTGCACTGCGTTCCCATTCAGCGAGGGGGGAGGGGGCGGGGGCATCAGAGCCCAGAGGTCGAAACAGCAAACCGCCTCGGAACGATTTACTATCATGTGTTGTTTTGCACGCCGCAGGTGGCTCCTAAACTTTGAGTGGCATATCTGCGAGGGCTGCCCCCCGAGTCCGTCGGACGAGATGTGGCGGAGTTACGAGCAGGAGTGAAGTCGCGGGAAGAGAATTGGCGGGAAGCCACGCACGTCGTGTCGGCTATCGGTTGGAGAAACTTTCCGAGCTCTTGACGACCTGGACCAGCACCGAAAAAGTATTGAATCCTCCTCCGCCCAGAGGTCAACTCGGTGATGAATGTTCTGTAGAGCGGTCACGACTCTCGCGAACGGAACGACGAGGAGAAGTCGAGCTGGGTTCGGGCGGGAAATGTGAACTCTGGGAGTTCTCGTCGGAGGGCGAGGAATGCTCTGAGTTCAACGATCCTTCCCAGCGCCTCGGACAAGGAAGAGGGGACTGGGACCACTGTACCGAAACCTCGAAGCCAGCAGTTGTTCACGAGTTTCGCTGAGCCGCTCGGAAGAGATCGAGTCGAGAATCCATGCCATCTCGGATTCCATCCAGCGGGTCGCTGACAGACGCACCAGGCAACTCGAGAGCTTCGGTTGGGAACTCAACAAGGTGCGGTTATTCAAACAGTCGTGCAGGTAGGGAGACCGTTCGCCTTCCATCACCAATCCCAACGGACTTCGGCGGGAGGACACCGCGGAGCTTCGGGAGGCGACCGTGCGGCGGTTTCTCGGTCGAGAACTCCTAATTGAAGACCCGACCTCCTCTCTCGCTTTCGCCTCCTCCCCCTTTCGTTGTCGGTTTGTCTTTGACAGACTCAAGTACACTCTCATCAACAGTCAAATTCATTGGAGAGATGCTCGAAGCCGTCGACAGACGAGCGGCTAGAAAGCCACAGAGGGAGGGAGGTGGATTGATGGAAGAATCCAATCGATTGGAGCAGCTCTCAATCGTTCCGATTCCGCGCGGGACCGGAGATAAAACTAACCCGGCCAAGCGACCGACTCGGATCTCAATTGATCGATGACATGCTCGACTATGCATGATTGCCTGAACGGATCCGTCTGTTGCTGGAAACGCATCGGAATCGCTTCGGAAACTCGGTGGTTTGGGCATCAGCCCTCAAACCTCGTTGCGGCGGGAAACTTTCAGGGCGTAGCGAGGGGGCGCCGCCCTTCCCCACTTTCCGGGGTCCCCCACAGAACCTGGGGCGGAATTCTCGAATTTCTCCCCCAACCAGCAGCCACTGCAATCGGACGCCGCTGATCAGCGTGGTCCTGTATCGGAGGATTTCCGTGGTCAGCATTGATTGTTCCCTCGCTACCACAAGCCCTCGCGTGGTCATGCCGAGGCCCGAGGATTTCGAACGGCTGAGTTGCAAATAATGATCCGACTGACCCGCGCACCAGGTGTGCTCCGATGGCAAACTCTGATCGCTATGGCAGAGCATCCCCGTCGTTGCCGGGAATATTCACGTGATGCACTCCCTCGGGCTTTGGACAGAAGAGAACTTTTTGTTGCGTGTCGCGGACTCTCTCCTGATCGCTCGCGTGGGGGAGAATCGGAGAAGAAACGCAGCGATTCTCCGCAGCAAATATGAATCTTTGATTCCAAACCCAAGCACGACGAGAGAACCTCGCCGTCGTCGAACATCGAATCAGAAGCCTCTCGCACGGCCGAATGGGTGGAGACTAGACACGACGGACGCCGAATGAACCCCATTGCGTACATGCTCAATGGACCGCGTCTTGAGGTGACCTCTATTTCTTAAACAGATTATTGGACTGACCCTCGAGGCATCGGATTCCTTTTCTCTGATCGGAGCTTCTCGCTCCAGCTGCCCGCGGCTGTCTAGGTCGGAGAGTACTTTCCGGAATCCCGGGCGTCGATCTCGGAAACCCACACGCCATCTTTTCCTTCGAGCCTATCGGTGTTCATCTCGATCCGCGGCCCCCACCGGTGCTGATTGCTCGAGAGTCCCGCTCGAAGAATCCCCTCCCCCCTCCGGCAGCCAAACCAGGAACGGGATCTTCGTGGACATCTGAATTTAGATCGCTGTGTGAAAATCTCGTGATGAGTGACGGAAACCTTTTGAAGCCCGAGCGTCTGTACGCCCGGAAAATTGAGCTCGTTCGACGACCTCAAAAATACTTCCCATCGAACCGAGACTTATTGCGTCCGCTGAAACCGGGGTTCGGAATTTGGTTCCCCGAGAACCGAGCGCTCGTGAACTCGGCGGGCACTGTTGACCTGGATGAGGTTTCCCTTCACGTGGACGGAGCGAATGAATCTCATGTCGAGGGCTCAAGGGAGCCCCATCATATGAAACTTTTCGGAACAAAGGTGAAAATGTTAGGCCGACGATATTCGAGCAGCTTGAACATCTTGGAGCGCCTTTATTTTTGTCGAGCTCGGCCGGTATGGAGGTAAATTGCGTTTTTTCCTCCGCGGTCCGTGCTCCGTTCTGCTGCGGTCCGTGCCGTCCAGAAACATCCATCTCGGCTTATTGTGTGGGGCTATAAAGCTGCCGTGAGCACGTGCCGCAAACCACTACGTTACCTGGCCGAGACTCGCTGAAATTCTCGCATGCGAATCGTTCCATTAACGGAGGGAGGGGGGGGGGGGGGGGGGTCCCCATGAAGAGAGTCTTCAACCGATTGCGTATTCGCCGGACCTTAATGGATCCGAATCGATTTTCGGTATTCCGTCCATCCGTTGAACATATTGGAACAAACTCATGAGCTCTTCAGGCGACAAGGAGGATATTGAAACGAGGTCTGTGCGGTGCTGGGCCGGCTGGCACTTGACGATCGAGCCGCAAAGACTTCCGACTCCACCATAGGAATCCGACGCCGACTTTGATGGCGCTCCTGACTCGGAACCGAATCACGACACTCCCGGAGAGGCTTCGAACCTTCGGCCGCCCAAGGTTCAACAAACACGAAGAACATCCTAGACCCCTCTGATGAGGACTGGAGTTCAGTCTCTGGTTCGCTGGGACAGGAATCACCGGGTTTCCCAACTCTACGCTCCCGGGAAGAACTCCTAAACTGAGCACTCCACAGGAACGAGAACATCGAGACCGAGCATAGCATGTGGCGCGGGAGGGAAACTGTGAAAGGAGCGACCTCATGCTTCAGAAACGTCGTTTTCGACGGGTATCGGCTCAAATCCTAATTCGAGTCGCGCGATCGATGGTTGTAATTAGTTATGTGACGCACGAACATCGCCGTGGCAGGCCGAATTCGCGTAACGTGTACGGGCGTCCGGAACTATTAAGCTCCGGCAAGCCTGCCGGTGTGCCGAGGCATCTTGATTAGTACGTGATACACCAACAATATTTCAAGGAAAGCCGACGTGCTTTGCAGCCTTGAACGACTCCGGGCCGCCGCTTTCTTTGGATCAAGAACAGACTCTTCCACACGGTTAGCTCCCCGCTTCCTTGCTGCTGCGTCCACCGCCCCCTCGCCCATCCCCCGTTTTCCACTCCCACTCCGCCAACTCACCGCGCGGAAACTGGAAGTGTGAGCGCAAGGAAAAACCGGAGGGAAAACGCGGCCTTTCGAATGCTCGCCATCGCTCGCCCGTATGAACTCTCAGTCAGCCGGCGCGCTCGAAACACTTCCGACTCCCGTCTTCGCGTGGTATTTCCCTACGTGGTCGAAAAAATATTCCAGGCCAAGAACTCCGCCGTGTGTGCCCTTCTCCCACGTCGGGGAAGCTCCCGGCCGCGAGTCCGGTCCTCTTCTGCTCCGAGCTTGCCGTTTCCATGTCAAGAGTTCCATCGCTTGCCTTTCCCAAGAACACACCTTCTTCGGTCCGAGTTGAAGTCCCGCTTCCCGTTCCGATGGCCCCGTTCTCCTCAGACATACTCTCTTCTCTCCCTGGGCCGGAGGCATGCATTCGCTACTAAAAAGATTCTCCCAAGGTTTACCCACTTTCTCGGCTGGAAACTTCGTTCGGTCCGGCTCAAGATTCGCCCTTTTTTCTGCGTTGCTCGCCCCGCTTCCGCTGAAATTCATCCCTCCGCCCCTCCTCGCACTCTCGAATTTCGCTGCGAGGTGAATTCGAGTGCTAACAGAGTTTTTTTCCTCCAGCTCCTGCAAAGTGCTTCGATGGAACTTGTTGCCGGAATAAATCGAATCGTCTGTTGATTTATGAAACTACACCGTTGAACACCAGACGCTTTTTCCGTCTGCGCGCTCTTCCCTCTCTCAATATTTTCCTCCGGGGGGAAGTCGGAGGTGGAGACCCGAGGACGAGCGGTCATTCTCATGACACGCGGTCACAGTGGGCACTCGGATTGCCTCTGCCGGAGGTGAACGCGGAGAAATCCCGACTCGGTTGACGTAAGCCAAGTTATTGCATTTCGCATCCTTGCTGACTAAGGGCCGGGCTGAGGCTTGTTGCGGTTCCCGGAGGCTCCCGAGCTCAGCGTGACCGGCGGCGTTCCCATTCACACGGTGACACCGAAGCAACTACTGACGGCGCCTTGGCCACCTGGGTCGCGGGACAAGGCTCACAAACTCCGGACTACGATGTTAGGACCAAGAAGTCCGGGTCGCCCGCACTTTCAGGAATAATGTCGGGAGGGGTTCCGGCGCACCTCCTGCCCCGCTATAGCATCACGAGTCAGTGATCAGATGAGTGAATCGAGCGAGAAACTTTTCACAGACGCTTGTCTGCTGAGTCCAGTGCTGCATGTGCCGGAAGGATGATGGAAGTTACGTCATTCAACGGTCAGATCGTGGATTCATGGTTCGAATGGATTACGGCCATCGACTCCCTCCAATGCATTCGAGGGTCTCTGGCTGAGAGTCCGATGATGAATCCAGGAGCCTCCGCCGTCTAAGCTCTCCTTTTATCGTGTCTTCCGCTACTCTAGCGACATCGTCATCATCAGTCCCATCATGCAAGATCCCACACCACTGCCTGAGGCTACGAGATATCACAACAGAACAAGAGTTAACGAAGTGCCATCCTCGCCGCCCGCGACTCCTCTCGGAGGATGCTTCGCACAGCACGCGAATAAAAACGAATATGGGCGAAAAAATCGAAAATCCCGCAGAAGCTCCGTCAACTGTCGAGCACATGACACGGAACTCGAGGCTCATCATGGTGGCGGAGATGCGCAAGGATGGCGGGGAATCGACGGAAAATCGAGACGAAAGGCGAGACCGTGGTCAAATGTCAATGTAAACTCAGATACGAATCTACGATGCCGATCGAACCGATTGACATCTTCGCTGCTGGAGTCCGCATGACAAAGGTGGATCTGGATAAAGTCTATGCGGAGGATGATTGTGCCGCAGGAGCGAAGTTCAAATTTCACATAGTATCCAACTCGGGAGGAATTGTTCGGCACACGGGGCAAAACGGAGAACTTCGTTTGGTACTTCCGACTCGCACTTGTTCGGCGGTCTGTGGGGATTATTCTGATTCTCGCACGTACTGTTATATACTGAGGCAGGACAATTATTTCGACGACGATGGCAGCCTACCCCGGGACGCATGTTGGATTTAGAATCGGGCGCGATACATGCAGTTTGAAGGCTACTCATGATTTTTCACTCGTCTCAGTGGTCCCTCAACGAAAAAGTTCCAAAAACCAGCGTTTGCACTCCAGCAGACAATCCTCAATGCAACTTCCCAGCGATTGTTTCTCTTAGCAGAGTTTGAGCACAGTCTTCCTCTGATTGGATCTCGCATGAGTCGTTCTAATGAACGTCATGGTTCCTCGTTCCATGTCGTGTGTGTGTGATTTCGAAGCCTGAAGCTCGGAGACGATTCGCGGAAAAATGGAGCTTGAATTATTTTCTATAACCGGCGAATTCTATCTGTCAGAGTGTCAATGGGAAGTTTTTTCACTGACATTGTTCGTGGCCTCGTGTCGAGGGCACGTTGATGCTCTGAACGAAAACCATCCAGGGATCCAGGTAGAACTCTCTCCAGTTTGAGAAGTTCGCTTTTTCTCCAGGAGGATCCCGGCTCATATTTCGGATCGATCCGGGGATAGGTCTGTGATAAATACGATGGATTTGGATGGATCCGCCTCCATTTCAATAGGGTCTGAGCTATGGCTCCGAAGTGATTCAGATACGCATTCAGAATGATCGTGTATCGATCTGAAGATGGCCACGAAAGTTGAGAATTTTGTAAAGGGAGTTCCCGAAAAGGAATTCTGCATCAGCCATGGGCGACTTGCAACGAGGTTCAACCCCGCTCCCGTAGAGGTCCGTACGGCTGGTGAGATGTCAGCAAGTCGCGCGAGGCTCCGCGGATCCGCGAGGCGCGAATGGCGAAGAACCATCGCTCAGGACTCGATCTTTTCCCCCTGCTGAGTACGCAGGATAATCCGATCCCTTCCACGAACGAATTCTCGAGATTCCACTCTCAGCGGGACACCAGAGATCAACGCACAAATGCAGCCCACTTTCAGAAATTATCTGCGATGGAAATTCATACTTGCTGCAGACGATCCGAAGCCCTGCTCGAGTTTTCACAATACTCTCAGCCATAGTTTCGTCTCCAATCGTGGAAGGTGCAAATTATCTTCGCTGACTTTCGAGCATGATGATTCCGGAACTCGAAAATATCGATCGCATCATTCTCTGACATGACAGCGCGAAATTCTGATTCTCGAAGGAATGTTTTCACTTTCAGGCTCCCGTCCGAACATCATCATTGAGAAGCATGCGAACCCGACAGAATGAACGATAAGGAATGGCCGGCTATTGGGTTGTATTCGGTGATCGACGATGGTACTTGGCGTTGGAGACTTCGAAACGCCTACTTCCTTGTCAGGATTCCTAGCTGCTGTTATCTCTCGCAAGGAACCTGAGGCGCAAAGGATCTGCCGCTTTGGGAGATGCCTCCGGGTTCCTCTCGCTCCTCTTAAGTGAGTCTCTGACGACTTTCGGCTCAAATTTAAAGTAAATAGAAGCTTCTCGGCTCTCAACTCGGCTCGCCGGCCCCGCGCTAAAATAAACAGGGCGTGTCTAAAAATGAAGAAAAACCTCAGATAGCTTCTGGAAAGCTAAGAAGAGCCTCTCATCCCGCCAGGACGGAGACCGCTTCTTCATTCTTTGCGGGGAGATCCAATAGAGGAACTCGATACGTTTACATCGCGATGAAATGAGTCGGAGGACAACCGCTTTGATTTTCCGCGATAGGGCATCGTTTCGGCCTCCTGGAATTCGCTGTCCCACCTCGATTGATTCGTTCCCGGAATTCCTAAAGTCCCTTGTTTCAGTAGCACTTCATCACCGTGGAAGGCTTCGCTTGAGTTTGGCTGCGAGTCAGCTGCAAGAAATCGGAAGTTCCATCTCCCCTCGACATCTTGCCCGAGCCAGAAGACAGTTTCAAACTGGGATTGACCGCAACGATAGCCCGCGAAAAGTTGAAACAATATCGCTGCTGTTCGAATGGAGCTCTCGCGGGATACTCAACAAATTCCCAAAAATGCTCCCAACTCACGAGAAAGAGAGGATGAGGAAGGCATGCCACGTTTCGGAGCTGACCTCAAGCATCTATCCCTGGAGCACATGATGAGCATTGAGTCGAATTATAGGTTCGCGGAAGCTGATCCGAGTTGGGCATCTCGTCGGACTCCTCCAAACTTTTGAGCACCCCGACGCAGGTAAAATGTGTTCATCCAGCTCAAATCACAGCTAGGGAAAAAAAATATACTCAGTCTTGAAACTGAGCGTTCTTGGCCTCCCTGAGCTCGGTGAGGTCAGCAACCCATTTTTTGCGACGAGTCAACAGATGAAGCAAGCATCCAAGCCTATCATATGTGATGTTTCCCTCAAATCACATATGTAAGGAGTTCTGCTCCCTCTGAGATCTGTGAGCGTATCCTCTCCACTGCTCGAAATCGTGGGAGCGTTGTTCAACGGAACAGTCAGAGAGGTGCAAGTATCGAGTTGCGAATCGTTTTCGTCATAAGTTAAGGAGAATATTTCGATTGAACGTTTATCCTATCCATTACCCACTACCCAGTTAGACTCCCCCCATATAGAAGATAAAGAATGAAATTCAAAGGTAAATAATGAAATTTTGGTTCACGCCTGAAATCGATTGTCGTGGCTCTACAGAATCACACATATGTCGCGGCCGCATGCTGTCTCATGTATAAGATGAGCTGGTGGTAGCCATGTCGGGCCATCTCGCAGTTTGTTCTCAAGCAGTCTTTCTCGAGACGGGGCCGTCGCTGCGTGCCGGTATCACAAACATCCTTCTCTTCTCTCATCTGGTCGCACGTTGTGGACCTCTCCTATACGAGGTCCCGAGCTCTCGATGAAGGTCGTCCTTGCTGATGACATTGTCGGAGGTTTTCTGGGTTTCAGATGCGGAGACATGGCTTTCGAGCCTCGAGAGGACATCTGGGCGATTCCAGTCTGGGGGAGGCGGATAGCTTGCTCAATATCGAAGTCGATCAACCCCGTGGCGGCGGCAAAACAATGTTCGGCGTCAGTTCAGCTCCAAAGTGTGAGAACTGTCTTGAAGAATCGGTCTGTCTGCCGTCTCGGGCGGTCGCGTAATACAATAGAATACACTCCGATGCGAGCTGACGAACGCTGGTAAAACGACCTATAGTCGAAGCGCTCCGGCTCTTGGCTGCCTCGCGTCAAATCTCATCTCCTAGACACTCCACTTCGAGAGAGGGAATAGAAAGAGCCGTCATGCCTGTTTTGCAGTTCTCTTCAGAAAATGCTTTCGAACAGAGTGGATGGCACTCAAGAAGCCAATGAACGACAGCATTATTCCATGCTCCCGTCCCGGCTGCCTGAAGGTGGGAAAAACCCAGGTGTGTTGGGTCTGCAACGTCGCAGGTCGATTTTCCTGGGGAGAACATGAAAATCCGCAGTCGACTATCAAATCAGTGGACTGCCATAACATTCGATTCATAGAACATGCTCGCGGAACTTTTCTATTCTCCCGAAGAAATGCGAACATCACAAAAACTAGAGGCGTATCACAGTTATGAAATCACGAGAATTCGAGCGTGAAGTTGGCGAGGAAGCCAGGAAATCATGAACTTGAGAAATTTCGGCTGCGTTGATTTGAGAATAGAGCGCGTTTGAACAGAACTATTCGGCGCAGCCTTCGATCTTCTGCAAGCGCTCTGGATTTCCTCGGGGAGATCGCTAGCGAACTATTCTATAACTTGATGAATGAGCTCCAGAATGACTGCAGGATGAAAATTCAGCAACGGGCTGTCGACATCTGCGAGGTCCTGCCAAATTAAAATCGTCGAGAAAAGTGGAGTTGCGACGGTGTCTTCCCGATGTGCCGAAATTCATTGCACCGAAAACCCGGAGTGCCGAATAAAAAGCCCGTTGCGACGAAAACCCGTAGGACCGAAAACCCTTTCTCTCGTTCCGATGGTCAAGCGAGTCGAGCTAAGATTCTATGCACAGCACTGGGTCTGAGAGACTGCTTTTTCTTGAGCGGAAATGGACCAAGTAAATCATAAAGACAGGAACTGTGTATCTGAATGATGCCAAATTGTTTCGGAACCCGAGCTTAGAAGGTTCCTGATCAATGATACACCGTGTTCGAGCGGAATGAGGGCGTGGTGTGCACAACACTGAGTCCGTCGGGGGTTCGATCAGCGAGGGTGAAGATACCGAGTGAATTTCCATGAGCGTGGAAGCTAATGGCTGAATTTTGCCGAAATATTTTGGGAGCTGAGAAGGGGAGCTTCATGCTTCGGCTCGGGGTTTCGAAGTCAGGGTGTCCGAGCAAAGGATCTCCAGTGAGGTCGAGCTTGCTGGCGTTTCGCGAATCTTCTAATATGAGTAAGTTCCTCAACGCAAGTGACTTTCGTCACATACCTGATATGTCATTGATCAGGAACTTACCCAGCTCAGCTCGCGATCAAGTCGGGCATCGTTTCAGATACACAGATTCCACGATTATCATGATTTGCTTGGTCTCTTTTTGCTCATCTGAGTGCAGTCTTTTGGACCCTGTTTTCGATGCAATGAATTTCGGCACATCGGGTATGAACCGTTGCGACATTCTGGTCCCGAAACCTCCGGCTAGTTGATACCCAGGAGCTCAAACGGCTTTCCCCACCAAGTTCGCGTGATAGACCTGTCCCCCACCGCTGATGAGAGCATGTTATATTCGGGCATTCTTTGATTTTCTCTTCATAAGATAGATTATTTACTACTCGGATCCTCGAGCCTGTGAGGTGTCAACCCAGAAGCGAGTACTCTTTCCCGCAAGCCAAAATTTCACAGGAAACGAGCCTCCTTTTCCGAATTTCCATACAGGGAAAGGTATCGGATAGCGGGCTGAAACAATATCGAGCCGGGAAATCGGCGACCTTGTAATGTAACGAGCCCCGAGTTTTCTTTTTTCCCTCTATGGAGTTCGCTGTTTGCAGGAGTCTAATACGATACGAGTTCGCTGCGTCCGCGACTTCAAGAAATTTCCGAAGCCGAGAGGAGGCGGTACGAACCTCATTCCGTGTGAGTTCGTAGTCCGCTCGGTGAGGACAGCCGGAAAAAGTTCCATATCCAGAGGAGCCGGCATAGTGTTGCCACCCAGACCAACGGTCGACGATTTTGGCCAGTGAAGCGATTTCATGGAACACCGGCAATTTGAGTCCGGATTTTTTGCAATATGTTCCAGAGCCATACCAGGAGAGCCCCAATGATGGGGAACAAGCGTTGAATTGCCGCGATGTCTGCACTGAGAGAGAGTGCTCAAGTAGAACATCCGGGTGCTCTGCGCAGCGTTGAGAGGGAAACATTGCGTTCATCCAAGAACTGCTGTGCGAACGAGTGGTCGGGATATTTTCAAAATTGAATATATTTGAATTTGTTTAGGTTGCGAGAAGCGACCGCAAACGGGAGAGCGATTGGGAGAGACGATCCGAGCAGGGCGAGCGAGAGAGGCGTGTCGTTCCGAAATCACCTCTTGCTCACACGAACAGACTTGACGTCGCTGAATTCTAACATGTTTGATGATGATGATTGCCTCAAGCCACACAAGCAGCTCAAAAGTCCGTTGAGCTCTTGTTGACTTGCTTCACGGACTGAGGCGGCCAGGAGGCTCACCGCTGAGTATTTAAAGACTGGAAGCGAGGAATTTCGCGGGACAGCTGAATCTCGAAGACTGCTCTCCAGGGTTGCTCCTTCCCGAATTCCATAAGTTCCCCTGTATGTAGAGGAGCCATATCAATATCAGAAAAGCGTCTCTATTTCCAATTATTTCGGAGGGTTCGATTCGTCGATCACTATTCAGGTGACGGTTGCCTCCATTCTCACTTCTCCATATTTTTCCGGACTTGAATGGTCTGTTTCGAGAGATGAAGCTCATACGTCTACACTTCCGACGTTCTTTCCCGGAGCATACCTCCGAGCCAGAGACTGGAAACGAGCTGACGATTTTTTTGAGACGACCGGACTTGTATTCCGGTACCAGCTCGGTAGAGGAACCTGCCGATGAGCAAAGCGTGGTATTCTGCACTTCCGAGCTCCCCTACACGCGGACTGGAAACACGCGGACGTCCATGCGAATCGTGATTCTGGTTTCGTTACCCGAGAATCCTGGAATCCCGTGGAAACGGGAAACGTCTGGTCGCTGGAATCCTCTGAGGGAAAGGAGGGAGACGCTTTTCATAAAGGGCTTCAAGATCCTCCCGCAGTTTTCTCAGGAGAACGTCGGCGCTTCATTATCACTAAACGGGAACGATGCCATCGCTCGTCAGGAAGCCGGCGCGGAGCTGGAACAAGTAAGGGGAATGAGAGGAAATATGTGCGAGCCGTGCGATCGACGTCCGAAGGTGCTAACGTGCGCGTCTGCACGCAAGCTGTTGTACCGATGCGAGCTCCCGTACGCTCCATGCACGCCTCGGCCCCGATCTCAGCTCGTTCCGTGCTTTTTCACTCTCATAAATACGACCTATCCAACCCTTCATGCTGCTTCTCCTCCGATTCTCTCCGCTCTCACCCCTCAGACCCGCGCTCGCCGGTCGACGAGGAGCAGTTGCGCTGTTCTTGGGAGGAGGGAACGGGGTCGATGTCAAGACGTCGGGACTTTATGAGATGTTGTTCTTGCCCCAGGTCGTGCTTTTTCCTTCGCCGCCATCCTTCCTCCGCTTAATGAATTTGGACAGTCTCGATCAGGACGGGAAGAATAAGGTTACTGGAGATGACGAACGGGCGCTCGACTCTGTAGTTTTGAAGGGACGGAGGATCCGAAACGAGTTCCCCATCAATATTTCCGGGATCAGCTCGAACGGAGCAGGCGTGTCCGACTGCGAACGCACCGAAACGACGAGACTTCAGTGAGGCGGATCCGATCGGTGGAAGCATCGTTTTCGACGAAGAATATCAACGCATCAGGTTTCCGGACTCTTGCTTTGCCGTTACAGCTGTCCGCGGTACGTGCGCGATCGATGCATGAAGCAAACACAAAAAATGCTCGCAACAGACCCATTATTCCGCAGAAGTTCCGCTCTTCGGGATTCCCGCGTGGGCTGCGACCTTCACACTCGATCGTCAAAGACAGCTCAAGATCAAGGCCGTGATCGACGCACGATTTCTGGGCGCGCGGGTGCTCAGGGCATCTCTCGCAGGGGGTCGCCTTCGTATCGTGCGAGTCTCATTCTCGTATTTCGGCTCCCTGCCGTTCCTCAGAACGGAGCCTGGACTCTCGCGAATCGAGAATAACGTGATTGGCTCATTGTGGACCTCGATCCACTATCAGGACCCAGGATCCCAGCGTGGGTCCCAGGCTTGGTTGGAGAATGGGAAGCTTTCGCGGCTCCTATGAATCTACACGCGAAAACACGCGAGGTTGCGTATCTGACCATGTTCAGCAGATGCTGAACCGTTGTGATGCTGAATTCTGTTTTGGCCATGCTTCGAGGTTTACGTCATGCAACGTTCGCGGTCCATGAATTCGAATCTCGATGCAAGACACTACGAAACAGCAGATGTTCGCTCGACTGAACGAACTCTCTGCATCAGTTCAAACCGGAAGCATGGTAGGAGGTGTAGCTGAAGGAGAGCGAGTTCGGAGAACGGGAACGCTGTTCGGATGGCTCACTGACCGCTCAGACGTACCACGAGAGGTGAGGGAACATGCCCAGCGCGGTATTCAGGACGCTCCTTCGGGTTTTTCGCCCCTCGTGATCCCTGCATGTTCATGCGTGAAACGGGAGTTCTTCCGGGTCTCCGTGAGGGGGCAGACCGATCATGCGCCAGCAGTGGAAGATGTGCAAAAAGCTCTTCATCGCTCTCAATCGACCCGAATGACTTCAATTCCATGAAAGGAAGTGCTGCCGTGAACGTGGAAAGGCGTATTCCATAAGGAGAACTTCCAGAATGAGATCGGATTTCCGTTGAAAACTTGGCGCTCGAACAACAAGAGCGTGATGGATGACCTCCATGTTACGCCAGCTGACTCAGTATCTCACAGTACCTGGACATTTCATTTCGCTTCTATCCTCCCGGATCTACACGAGAAGATTTATCTTTTCTTAAACCTCCAACGTGGCTCCGTGACCATCGTTTCGCGCTCTGGATTTTCATGTGGATTCCGCGAATTCTTCAAGGAACTCTTCCTCAGTACGCTCCGTCAAAGAGACGGTTGGTCGTCGTCTCCGACTCGGGGCCGGTCCTCCGCTAACGATGCGATCGCTGGCAGGACTGCGAGAGAACGACACGAAGAGCTGCTGCAGTGGACCACGGGCTTTGTCTCCAGCGGACGCAAAGTTTTAATTGCAGCTTCGTCCACATTTTCACCTGTTCGCAGGGAACATCCCGCAGCGCCGCGGGAGAATGTTCCTGCTTAGTCAAGTCCCTTCTTTCCGCTGCACCCTTAATGCCCTTCATGAACGTCCGGGCGCGAACCTCTACTCATTCATGCATGCGCATCTGAGAACACGCAGATCTGCGTCTTGAATCGTGAGCAGGATAATACGGAACACGCTCGAACGAGCCGTGCGGTTACACGCACAAGTCGCAGGAGACGTTCAAATCGAACTCTCGCAGCTTCTAGCGTGCTTCGCTCTCGAGAGTCCCAAAACTTTGGTTGCGACAAATGAAGAAGAAACGAGCTGCGAACATCATCAGAACTGTGGTTCTTCATCACACTTGAGGAGGAGCGTTCGTCTACGCTCTTCCTGGCTGCCCATTACCGAGACATTTATGGTGACGGAGAAATATTGGTTTCTCCCCATCGATCCGCGTGCATTCATGGAGCCGTCGACGGACCGAGTGTTTTATCCGCGGCATAGCTCATGGTACGGGATCTCATCAACTCGGACGTGGCCTCGATTCGGAGAGCAATTTGTGAGGATGGAGCCTGACCGAAAATCATTTATGGGACGGTCAGTCGCCTACATGACCAGCGAGCCTGATGTTGAACGAAAACCGAACGGGTTGCGCCGGTGCTGAACCAGTTAGGGCCTCGGAAGATCGAAATCTGTTATTCCCTCGTCGGCGAAACGGATCCTCTCCTATTCGGAACCCGCGGCACACTGTGCAAGTTGTCGGCAGCTCAGAAGTCGTGTCGACTTATTCTATTCCGTCAGTGGTGTTCGTTTTTCCCTCTTCCTCGTAGCGGTCCGTGCCTCTGACCAGTATCACGCGGGATTTCCCGCAGAGCGATACATTCCTGGAACACTCTCCCAGTCTAACGTCCGATTCGTTGATCCACAATCGGGTTCCCTACACCCCCTCGTGAGGGTCACCTCATCGACCGGAAGAGCGGTATCTCCGAACACCGTCTGTGGTATACCCTCCGTCGGTGATTATCTAGCAAGCGAAAGACTCAACATGGACGATGTCCACGACGGAACGAGTCTAACAGGCCCTTGATGTAGCTTGAAAACAAATAAATTTGGTGGGATCCGCGAACTCAGTTTCGAGTCATGCACGGAACATCGTGCGATGGAAGCCGTAACGATTCGTTGATTGTCAACCGGATGAATGGATGCTTTCCGACCATTCGCTTGTTACATCAACATACCGAATACAACGAGAGAGTTCTCAGCTTGCTGGCTCCGAAGATTATTCTTCCCATTACCCAAACGCCCGTTTGGTATGGGGTACAAAGTCGTCGGTGCTGCTTTTCAGAAATTCCGAAGTTCTCCGGATCATGCAGTGTGCTCCCGCGTGCCCCTCGCGTTCCACGAAGACATGTTCGACCCATGTGCTCACATTCATTCTATCGTGGAGCCACACCCCATCTGTCCCTAAAAATCGACGCTGTAGCGGGGATGGCTCAAACCAGTGATCCTCGAACTTCCTGCCTCATCGACCCCCAAGGGGTCGACTCTGTGAGCGACCTCGTTTAAGCCCATTCCCATCATCTCTCAATCAGTGATCGGCCGTCGACCCCCAGGGGTCGATTCCCACCACTTTAAGAGCCACTGGTGTGAACGATGGTTGAGGTGCAGGAGAACAACCCTTCGGTTAGAGTTGGGGATCCGTTGAACACTGTTCTCGGAAACGGGCCGGGCCCCTCGCCCTGGGGAATCGGGCCACAGGGCCCGATTAGAGCTGCCGCCACTGAGTTTCCACAGTTTCCTGAGAGGCAAATCTTCCGTGGGTTACGGCACAGGTACCGGCAGGCCACCGCATCCTGGGCGAACAGGAGCAGAAGAGCCAACTCTTATCAAACCTCTTGCAGCCCTGAACAAACTGCTCCGGGAGAATCGAATATTCGCCGATTTTTCCAGTCCGACGTGTCGCGATCATATCACTAACAAATTACTCCGCAGGTTTCTCTAACGAATCACTTGATGTTCGGCGATCGAATCCGTACTGAAATCAGAGAGACATGGGTGAACGGTTGAGAGAGCTCAGCGTGAGTATGCGGGAACGCTCATGAAAAGTTCCACAACGATTCCCCGCAGTCGGTCTCGTCGTGGAAGCGTCGATGAGATTCCCGGGCTTTCCCGAAGTAATGCTGCTCGGTGGTCGATGGACTCGAATGGTTATGGGAATCTCGTCGACGTTTCCCACCTGAGTCACACATGGGGGGGAGGGGAGGGGGTCAAATTAGTTCGGAAATCGTTTCCGTCACTTTCCTTTTAGCTATTATTCCGAGCCCAGGGGTGGATTCCGGATTATTTCCTCCTCTGGATGTAGCTCCTCTGTTCGACTGTAACCTTGTGCCAACCAATCGTCTCTACGTCTATCGCTTTTCGTTTCGTTTTCTGAACAGATTCACAGGAAGTGTCGGTTTTCCTCTCTCCGAGTTCAGAGGGTCAGCCAAATTTCCACAAGCAGCGCAGCTCGCTCCCTAAGATGTCGAAGGTGTCGATCTGACAAAACGTGACACCAGCATCCCTCTCTGACCTGGGAAGAACCAACGAGCCGGAGGTTTTGAAACAGTAAGCCTGAATCTCTCAGGGATAGGCGCCACGAACATCTGAAACTTGACCGAAGACGGTTCTGGTCGTTTTTTTTCTGTCGAAATTCGATCCCTGCCCCGTTGGTCGGTTTCCGGTGAGAGAACCAGGAACGAACAGCAACTTTTCATGGCGAACTTCTCATGTTTCGGATCTTTGCTCATTTCCAGTCTACAGTTGAATGATAGCTACACCGGGCACTTTTTGTCAGATGCACATCCCTCCTGTTCACGCCGAGCGAGCTGAGCTGCACCGCCTTTGGAAAACTGGCGAGCCCTCTAAGTCTGAGGCGAAAAATCGCCGACTCTCGCACATCTGCTCTTAGAGCGATGCGAAAGACGATAGAGACGATTGCTCAGCGCCAGACTGTGGTCGAATAAAGGAGCTCCATCTGGGAAAAAAATCCAGCATGCACCCACTGGGCTCGAGATGAAAGCCAAAATAAAAATGGAGGAAAAATTTCTCGACCTGATCTGACCATCTTTGGTATGTACCATGAATGAATGCCCCGACTTCGTCCTCCCAGTGGTATCCTTCTGCGACTGCACAAAGAATCCGGGCAGCTTTTCGACAAGATTTTCGCTTGTGACCGGAACGAATGATATCGCTGGACATTGCTGTTGGTTTCTTGCAGGGGGCTCGAGCGACTGGCGAATTCACGGGGGCGCAGATCACGGCAGCGGCGAGGCTTCGACAGAGGGAGGAAAGGCTTAGCGGGTTTCACGCCGCTCACGACGAATTCCGCAACCCATGATTCGATCAGGCCCGGAAGGAGCGAGAGAGATCCGTAGGGAAAGAACCTAATGCGCTCCATCCGTGAAACTCATCCTCCCCGGAAGCGGAACTGCGCAAGATTCGTTTTGAACCCGGAGTGCTCAAGTGGGGATCTGATCGTGAACAGATCCCTCGATCTCCAAGATATTGAAAACTTTCGCTCAAAGGGAATTCGTGCCGAGTATTCGTCCCGATATATGGATGGTTTCATCCCGCAGTATCGTCCAATATCAACGTCATGTTCTTGAATCAGCGACAAAGAGTTTCCACCCCATGATGAATGAGTTTGCGAAAGTGAAACGCCAGTAATCGAGATTCCGTGTTGCTCCACGTGTTTGTGTTTGATCACGGAGAGGTTTTCTCGCGACACAGTCATGACGTTCCGCTGTTGCACCTTCTTAGTTCTCCCGCGGAAGACATCATCACTCGTCACTGCCGAACGATCGGAGACGGCTCCGCGTTGCATGTCGAAATGCTGTTGTCGCGTGCGACTGTTCGAGAACAACAGGCTCCCATCCCCACTCACCATTCGCTGAACATTCTGACTGGCTGAAACGCGACGTCGTCCTTGCCTCGGAGGCTTCGCGAAAAGTTTGAGCATTTCAAAACTTCGCTATTTTCTTTCGCCAGTTTTTCAACAATGTTGTCAAAGTTGACCGCTGTGAAGAGTTGCTGAGGCTGGGTCGTTCCATCTTCAACTCGTCGCTCCTGTTGCTCTTGTTACTCACGATGCGACAAGCGAAGGAGCTGCGAGCAGAGCGATTTGTCAGCCCACTCTCCCACCAAGCAGTCCGATAACGGCTTATCAACGTTATAGTCGGCTTATCAACGGTCAGTTCCAACCCCCTTCAAGGCTTTCTTCTTGGAGGAACGCACAGGGCGAGCGACTCACCATAGAGCTGACTGACAACAAAGAGAGGCGCAGTTATTGATTCGGATCCACCGAACCGGAAGCATACCCGCGAGGAGAACGATCGGGTCCATCGACGAAGCTCTTGACTTGGAGTCAGTTCTCCGAAACGTGACTCGACTGTCGATAACGGCGTGATTCACGAACCGAAAAGGATCGGAACCTCCTCCGGATGCCCGGGTCTTGTCCGTTTCCTAGGAGCATATGAACCAACCGCATCCTCGGAAATTGCCCGGTAACCTGCTCAGAAACTGATCTGACCTTTCAGGTTTAGGCTTCCGCAGCTTGCTTCTGATTGAAGAGAAGCTTGGGATCCGGAGAAAACCAAGAACGTTCGAATGACGTTCCGACTAGGGCAGGAGGGAAGAGGGGGGGGGTCGCTTTCATCGGTATGGGTTCGAAAGCGAAATGTTTCTCCACAGCCTCGCTTATCGAGGGCTTCGGATGCGAAACGCAATCGTTTCTCAGCCTGAACGACATTGGATGCTCCGCAGTGTCGTAATGTCGTGTCTTATTATTGCGGCAATTAGGGAGAGCACACAGACGTGCCACCCTGCTCCGGTGGGCTCATTCGCCCAACAATACGCGCGCACGAAAACGTCTCGCGCAGCACAGAGCGGTGGATCTCGTCTGCGAGCTGCTCATTGGATACACGCAAGCAGGCGCGTTCATTTTCACACATAAGGAAGTCACTGCCCTGCAGCGCATGTGCATTGCGAGGAACTATTCGCGCGTGTCCGAGGGATTTAATGAGTTCTAGATCTTGAGTCCCTTCAAGCTCCCGATCACAGGCTGCTCGTCCCTGGGGGAGGGGGGGGGAGAGATCGATGGAGTGAGGTCACGCTCCGAACCACTGACCGCAAGAAGACTAACGGCAGGTAGGCTGGGAGTCGCTGAGGGGGCAAAGATTGAGAAACGCTGTACTGATGTTCTTCTATACATCCGGCTCAGGTGATCTGGGAAGTCCGAAATTTGAAACCAGAGTTGAGTAACCTATTCCTTCCAATGTTTTTTGTTCCATTTCAATCTATATTTTTCGAAAACTGGCGAGAAAAAATCCTCCGAATCCAGAGGGCTCGCAAGTTATCCGCGGGTGGCGCAGCTGAGTTCGCTCGGTGTTGTGTACAAGGGTGTTACTCTGACGAAAAAAATTCCGGTGTTACCAGCATCCCGCTCTCAACTGGGAAGAACTAGTGAGGCAAGACATGAAAATGTGGCCACAATAGCGGGTGCCGCGGAATCTCTGGAAGTTGACCGAAGGGAACTATGTAACTCCTCGAAAACTGGTAACTGTTCACGAACCAAACGCTGAACATGCGTATTCTTCATCAAATCCAAGCGACGAGACATTTCACGGTCAATTTTTTCGATCCATAAACACTCGACTCTTGCCCCGGTGGTCATTTTTCTGCGAAAACACCGAAGGCGAAGGATTTTTCATGTCGACTTTCTCATGTGATGCCTCGTTGGTTCTTCCCAGTTGAGAGCGGCATGCTCGTAACATCAGGCACCCGTTTGTCAGATGGACGCCCCCTCCCCATGTAGCACCAAGGGAACTTAGCAGCGCCACCTGTGGGGAATTGCGAGCCCCCATTGAATTTGGGAGGGGAAGAAATTCGAACGAATTTGTCACCTCAAAAATGAGGCCGAATGAATGAGCTAAACTCTGCAAAAAGAGTTCCCGGAATCCGTCCACTGAATATTAGTCAAAAGGAGAATTGCGAAAACAATTCCCTGCCCATATTGACCACCCCGCATTAGGCAAGTCCAAAAGTTCGTAGCGTTTTCGATCCGACAATGTGGGGATTCCCGCGTTCCGCACCGAGCCGCTTACGAAAGTGGCTGTTTGTTTATGCTCTGAGGCGAGCTCTGGGCTGCACGCTGATGTAATAGGTCCGACTTTATCATCGAGTGTGTAAAATCAGCAAGAATTTGCGATCGAAGACCGAAAGCCGCATTTCCGACACACCGTTGTTTGCTACCGCGAAGGCTTGGATGCAGCGGAGACCACTCGAAAAACAGGAGGAAAATTCTCTTCAGAGTTTTACGGTTGGAATAATGTTCGCCCGTTTGAGGACTGAAAATCTTTGTCTTGGAGGTCAGCTTAGGTCAGGACGACCACAAGTTATGGAACCCGATGAAATCATCAGTCTGGTGACTTCGAAAACCGCCCTGACCATCAAGGGCATTGGAGACTCTACGGGAGTCTCTCCATCAAGCTGGCTCTTGAAACAAGAAGAATAGTTGGCTGCCAAATGACCTCACTGATCGCCAGCTCGAAAGACGTGTGGGAACGTGCTACTGTGTACGCCAATGAACCATTTCTGAAGAGAGTGATAAGCGGCGATGAAAAGTAGATACTCTACAGGAACGCCATCCAAAGAAAAAGCTGGGTTCCCAGAGGCTCACGAGCCGCAGCCGTCCCCGAACCCGAATAGATCGGAAAAAGTGACGCTGATCTGTTGTTGGGACTGCCAGGGCGTGGTATTTCTCGAACTGCTCCCGCCGGGTCAGAACATCACCACCGAAGTCTGGGCAAGCAGCTTGAAGATTTGAAGAACACAGTGGCAACAAACCGCCCAGAATTGGCGAACAGATGGGGCGTAATTTTTCAACATGATAATGCGAGAGCCCACGTAGTTTGGGCTCTCGGCTGAAGTTGGCAGTGTTTGATCGGGTTGATCTGCCACACCCAGCTTATAGTCCGAAGGAATTTGGCTCTCGAAAAATAGGTAAAGAACGCTGCGAACTTCCCTGACTCACCTGATGTATACACATTGATCAATATGCGAAAAATCCCAAGAGTCCCTTTCCGATTTCGAAACGAGTGTATCTCGGGAGCCTTCCGGAGCGAAACGCCCATTCTGCGGGAGGATTTTCACATGGCCCAACTCTGCGCAAAGTACCATGCAGACATTTCTGGGTACGGACTCTGTTGAATAGTCTGGGCAACAACAAAAACCGCCGTCTTCGGTACCGGATCTCACCAGAACTTCCCGAGGCGGAGCCCAACGAGGCTATTTCAGAGCTCCACGAGCCTCGTCCTCGATTCGTCCCGTGGTTCTCGATTTGGTTACTATCAAGGGGTGCGAGTTCGCAATCAAGAAGCTGACCCTGGATCAGTTCAAGGACCTCCCCAGCCTGGCCTTCGCTTCTTGAGCCTCCTTCAAGAACTTGCGTGGATAAGGCTCAACATGTTGGACGAAGAACCCCGCATAGAGATCGACAAGCTTGGAGAGGAACAGTATGCTCATGGTAGTGAAGATGCTGCGCTGTACGCAAACAAAACAGCACGTCGGTAAGATTCTTTCCCCGCGGAAGTCGTGATTCTTGTCCAGTGGAACGCTCGTAGTGGACGAAGCCGGCGGGGCGATCGTTAAGGACGCGGCTGACGGCAGAACAGCAGGCGACGTTGCCCAAACTGTTCGGATGTGTCTGTCCTCGGCGAAGACACGTGGGCGGAATCGGGTAGTCGCCCGCTCACTAAGTTCAACGTGAGGAGTTCTCGCGTCGGTTATGATGGTTCATTGTCCAAGTTCTCGTCTGGTCGAGTCGTGGAACTTAATGGCACTCAACTCGGAGCAAAGGTCTCAGCTTCCCGCATCTCCGACGGGGTCCTGTAGAAATATTCGTTCATCGAAGCGCTGTTTCCAAACACGGCATCCTCGAGCCCAGATACGAACGCGCGCTGCTCGGCTTGCGAGGTCTTCCTTGTATGGAAATTTCAGAAGAACAAAGTTTGGTCGAGAAAACCGCGTCGGGCCGTTGTGAGGTTGTCGGAGAAAGTTCTCGACTTCAACGATGAATCTGAACGTCAGAACCGAGAACTTCGTTCGCTCGTCTGTGTACTTCTAACGATCCCTGCCGGATGGCAAGTCGAAGCTAGTCCCAGACGATTACTTATACCGACCGAGTTATTCATCGAGGGCCTGAGGACATGCTGGAAAGTTGAAGTCAACCTACCTGTCAAAGTCGGTACCACAACCGAGGTCCCTCTTCAGGAAGCCGTCGGGAAAGAGTTGTATCGCTTGGTGCGAAACGGTTCGCTGTCCTGCATGATATCCCGGTGATAGCGCTGGAGCGACAGCTACCCCACGAACGTTCCATAAAGTTCTTCGTCGGTTACGAAACGTAGGTATCCGCCTGCGTTTCGCAAAGTGCCACTTCAACGCCGCATCCGTAAATTATGTTGGTTTCATCGTAGATGAGCATGGCACTCACGCTGATCCCTCCCGAGTCGAGGCGATCCGGAAACTTCGCGAGTTGAGAAACGCTGCCGGGGCTCGCATTCTCAGGTCTCGTCAACCCATGTGTGTTGAATTCGTCGATCAGCTAAATCGCTACGCAAACGTCTGCCGTTCAGGTGGTCGGAAGAGGAGTCAGCCGCCATCAAGTCAACCCGTGAGATTCTTGGCGGTCCTCTGCTGCTGGCACATTATGCTCCCCGACGAACTCCCGTAGTTGCTGCCGATGCGTGTTAGATGGGCATTGGTGGTGTCTTCCTGCAAAGGTACTCCGATGGCTCAGGAAGGCTGTGTTTCACATCGCGAAAGCTTTGAGACCGGCGCTGCGTAACCATTTGCGGATCGTGGAGGAAACGCTTGCTCTCATAACGATGATGGAACGTCTGAAAAAATTATTTTCGGGCCATCGGTCCATTCTACCAACCGATCTCAAGTCTCTCGTCGCCCTGTTCAAGCCGGGTAGGTTCACCTGATAGGTTTCGAATTCGATATCGAGTACGCCCGCACGACTGAATTCGCGTGCGCCGACGCACCATCCAAGCCAATCAAGATTGCAGGACAAGATGCCGGGGATCCTCAGTTGGAAGTTGTCATCGCTAGCTTGGAGTCAGGACAGGCTGAAATCCTGATCAAGACTCTCCAACTGCTGCTCCCCAAGGCGCGCCGTCTTGAGCTCGTTGTCGCCATGTAGAGGTATACGCTGATGGCCCGAGTCATGGACCCAGTTTTGAAGGGCAGGAGATCAGGAAACGTTCAGGATCCCGCTCTACGACCCTACTCACAACTACGTGACAAACTCTGTAGAACGAAAGGGATCCTTCTCTCCAACGATCGCGTTGTCGTGCCGCCCATCCGGGAATTCGGCGGCTGAAAACTCTCGCCAGCGTACTGGCCTGAGCTAGCCAATGACGTCGAGAAGCTGGTCAAAAACTGCGAGCACTCCCAGCCAAGACATTCGTCCAGCCAAAACCCCAATGCAACCCCCCCCCCCCCCCCCGTGTGCGGCTTCATCAGCTCCGTGGGAGCGTCATCATTTGGATAAGGGAGAGCCGCGGGGAGGCCAGGTGTTGAAATTGGATTCGACGGTGCTTGCTTGCACCGAAAAATTCTCCGAAGCTGAGAGTTTTTCGTGTCCAGTTTTCGTCGAGATCATTTCAAACGAAGAGTAATGAGTGTTCTACCTTGTTTCCAGCTTTCCGTTCGAAAAGAGTTTTGGATCGCGAACCTTACATCCCATAACCATGACTCATGTACTCGTTGCCCGTGAGTAGGGCTGGACGTTCATTTCCGAATTTCCGTGGATTTTCCTCCTCCCGCGAACTTCGGCTTTCTATGGCGAGAACAGTTTTGACGATGAAAGTACGCTGAAGTTTTTGTGGATGTCCTAAAAATACCCTACTACAGCGTTCCGTGGCATCGAGAGAACCTATTCCTCAGAGAATAAGAAAGAATAAGAGTGATCGGCTGAGAAATCGGCAGGGCTTTCCGAAGTAGCTCTTGTGTGTCTGAGCGTGCCGATCCACGGCCTACCTCTCGATGTACAACTTACTGTATCGAAACAATCATCTTTAACTTGTGATACTTGTCCCGTGACATCATACCCTAACCTCTCGTTTGTCGAGAATTTGAAACAAACATGAGTTCTTACTGTTCTGGCGAGTTGCTTGATACGATACATTTTGCTTCCTCCCACTCCCACACCATTCGATTTTGATCTCGGGGCGCCCGTGAATTCTCGACGAAAAACCCGCGATCACGCCCCGAATTGCCGGCCGAAACGCCGCGATGAACGTCCAGCCCTATCCATGAGATATGAAAATATCAGGTTCAATATATAGGCGGAATGAGAAAGGATATTGGACGTGCCAAGAGCTCAAAACCTTCAAGACTTCTGAGCTCAAATTTCCGAGAGCAAGGCTCACGTTTGAGGTGAGGGAGCATCGAGGTTCCGCACATTGGCGTCGATCTGACGGTGGCTCGCTTGTCCTGGAGCAGAGACATCAGGGATCTAGGCTAGGTTAACAGATTGCATGATGGAAGGATGTTCTCAAAACACGTCCATAGTGCTTGTTGACTGCAAGAAATGGTAGGAGTCCGATATCAGCAGGAGAAATTGATTCATCACATGAACCAGCTCTGGAAACGTCTTCCTGCAGTTCCGGCCCCAACGACCTGGGTCCAGAGGTGCAGTTTCCCTACCGAGCGACATCGCGCTTGATGGCGCAATTCCTCGACAGAACGGCGTGGATTGGAGTTCGGATGGTTACGGGGGCTCGGCCATTCCTCCACTTGGTACGAGCGACCCCGCACCATCATTCGCAGCCGTCGCACAGCTGGCGTTGAGACAGGAACAACCGCGTGCGTGTGGAGGTGTCATAGACTATCGTGTCCTTTCGGGACATCGCCCCCGCAGGAAAGACGTCTGAAAGGGGAGGTATTTTAGGGACGCCGCTGCTGAGCCAATTAACTATTCGAGGTGTGTCTCTTCATGAGATAACGGTTCTGTCTGAGCCGACTTCGTATTCCTCCCGCCTTGTCATTCCTTGGGGCCAAACAGAATGACCCAACAAGAATGGCCCTCTCGGAGATATCCAGCTACGTCTGTTCAAACTCGAAGAGGGCCTCGTTCAGAGACAATCATGACTGAACGAGGACATCGAAGATGTGTCCAAGCACAAACAGGCCGGGGGTCTTGTCGAGCCTCTTCTATCTCTCGGGGAAATGTCTGCATTGCGTGTTTGAACGCCGTGGGATGATCCTCTTGAAGAATGGGCGCCGGGCTCATTGATGGTTCCGAGATATAAACTTCTCCGGATTAGAGTTAGATTCCCAAATGTCAGCTTTTTTTGATGGAAATAATTTATTGCATGTAAACTACATAATAGAACTTAGGTCTTCGAGTCTCAGTCTCGACCCACTCAACAGAGCATGATAGCGGGACATCCTTCCCCACAAAACGTGCATATATGTACATTCGTCGTTTGGTGTGTGGCGTCCGGGGGTGATGCAGAGCTTGTGGTGGTAGTCATGCACCAGGTGACGTGTGATCAAGTATCTTTTTGGGAACATCGACTTGCTCCAACTCACTCTGCGTTCCATGATGGGGTCACCCTCCAGGATTTCTCTCGTCTCCGCTACTTTTTGCTCCCACTCATCCATGAAAACCTGTTGTGCTATCGTCAAGGTCGCCTTCACGTACAGTCTCAAGATTTCGACGAAGGGTGTGTCGATGCCAGATAGTATTTACATATATCTGTTACGACTGCTTCCGGAGGTTCTGAGGACCCTCTTCATATTTGGGCAGTAAAATTTCCCTAGCGTGATGAAATTTCCCGGAGTTAGGTGATGCCATAGTCTTCCCAACCCGTTGCCAAGCTTGGGCATTGCTTTGATACTGAACAGTTTCTTTGCTGTCTCGAACGATAGGGGGTAGGGCTCTCCCATTTCGGCGTGCATAGCGGCGACTGTCTTGCAGCAGACTTCCTCGATATGGTTGGTAAAACAGGTTCCCGTCGTTTGCGGTCGGATGCCTGGGTACTTTGCGCTTGTCACGAACTCGAGTGTTTTTCCTTTCCATAACATACGATCTCGCTTGCTTAGATGCCCCCTCTCTTCTCAGCTTCATGACCATCGTCTTCTCTGGATTCAATCGCAGCTGCTCCCTTCCGAGGTGGACTCCGGCAATCTCCAACATCTTCTCCAGTTGGTTCCAGTTCTTATGCATAATCAGGATATCATCAGCGAACATCACGATTGTTCCCGTCCTGAATTCGTCCTTTATATTCCGTGGAAGGTCAGCGAGCAGCAAGGAGAATCTCGTGCAGCTCAATGGTTCCCCCTGCGGGGTGCCCCTGTTCTGTACGATATCAACTGTTACTCCTCCGCCAACATCTACTGTCAGAGAATATTGGTTGTAGAAGCTTTCCATCACCCTGAGCATTTGTCCGTTGACTCCGGCTCCTCTGAATGCCTTTATCATTCCTTGACGAGGAGCCAAATCGAACGCTTTTTCACCCTGTGTCAGTTTGATACCCTCACTGACTCGAAAGCTTCCACACGTTCATAAGCCAGGAATACGCAGCCTGCTCTCAGAGCACATGTGAATGAACTCGAAGACAGTCGCGCGATGCATAATTTAGAAACGCAGATCTCTGAGGAGCAATTCGCGGGCCTCTCCAATTCCACCGCCGGGTTCGAGGGATTTCGAGTCTGGTGGTGACCGAGGTCAGACTGAAGGTCAGATTTCACGATACTAGAGTCGACACCGAAAATTCATATCCGCTATGGCGACCCAGCAGAATCAAGGTAGGAAACAACGATTCTCAATGGGGTTGCTTCGCTACAGGCCAGAGTTGCCTGATGGGCGAATTCGTCCGTGACTGACGTAATTTCGCGAAAAATCCATCGCGTCAAAGAATGGGCTTCGACGCCTCCCCCTCCCCCTGTGAGTCGAATCCACTGACTTACACTCTGTTCTCTCTGTTGGCGATGTCATTCGCGTCGTTTTTAATGGGCATTGTCTGGCCGCTCTCCATCGAGACACCTGTTTCGCATTGGTTGCTCTACGCGGGCTCTGCGAATAGAACCCTCGTCATCTTTGTTTTTCCTTCCTGCAGTCGCGAAAACGCGGAGCTTTCAGCGCGAAAAGCACTCCATAATCGTACTCATTCCAGGCTCGCAAAGCACTCGTAATCAGGGAGAATAATTTGCGCCACCCACTTCTTTTCAGATTCGTAAACGACGGGCTTCTCAACTTCTTCCCGGCTTCATCTCTCTGCTAAATGAGGTACTCCAGTGTTCAAAGATGGCAACACTGACTCGGATCGTATGCTCTCTTCACTATCTCCCGTTGTCCGTACTGTTGATGATTCTCGGACGACATTCAAGTGTGTGAAACGGCCTTAAATTGCGCGTGATAATCACATGGGAAGAAGTCTTCAGTTTCGAGCTCTATGACCGTGACAGTTGTATGATCTATCTCAGAGAATCAGGTGGGTCTTAGTGTGTTGACATGATGGATCCAGTCGTGATCCTAGAACCTTTCCAGTCCCTCCCGACTGAGCTGGGAACCGGCTGAATGACGGGTTCCATAGTTCAGGCTGAACTTCGCGATTTCCGCAAACCACTCTATAGGAGTCTCTATAGGTTCAAAACGTCTCATCTGTTCGACGCTGGGTTTGACAAGTTTCCGAACGGCCATCCTCGGGAATCTAAGGCGCTCCGAGCTAAGGGGGGTCGAGGGTGCGGCCCGCACCGGGGGGCGCATCTCAGGGCACCAGGGGCGGCATTTTCGCTTCTGGCTTCTTCATCGAGGAGCTCTGGTTGATGAGCCATCGCAGAAGTGAGAATGGTGAGCTGAAGGGGAGTCCATCACCTGTGGCGAATCGATGAGCTATTGGGTGGATGCGAAAGCTCTGAACCCCTGATTTCACTCGCTCATGACTCCGCTCCCAGGGGACGCAGGAAGATGATAAAGAATGCGAAATGCGCGAAATTTTGTCAGACACAGTCAATTCGAGTCATTATTCAAAAAGCACCGCGCTCACAGGAGCGAAGTTACTGTAAGGGTCGGAATTCGAGAAATTGCGATTTACGGCTCCGGCGGAACTAAGAACATGCCCCCTGCTCTCTCCCCGGAATCATGAAACTCACATCTTTGCCGCGGCAAAGCGGAGACATCGGCCCCGGCAGATTCAATCATTCTGCGGTTTCTTGGTGATTTTTTTGCCAATAGAACGGTCTCATGGATGGGATGAGCTCGAATTTCTCTGGAAACGCTCGGAAACCTCTCGGAATGGTCACTCGTACATAGAATGTTTGGCAAATCTTCCGTCTGGGACGATGAGTTCGTATGCTCTGGCGGAGGGAACTTGATGGCTCCATTACAATATGTCATTTCCTCAATGGTGTGGACTACCAAAAGCGACATTGGGAACGGGAGGGAAATTACTCTTCTGTCGGTTGAGCGCACGCGATCACTTCTTCGCAAGGCGAACCACGATGAAACGTGCTCATCTGAGAATTCAGAGAGGCTCCCGAGCGTTTCCGGGGAAAATTCAGCTCATCCCATCCATGAGACCGTTGAGCCCGCGGAAAAAAAGCACCAGAAAATCCTCAGAGAGTCAAATATTGGGGCACGGGGTCGATATATCCGCTCTGCCGCGGCCGAAATGCCTAATTCTTCGAAGCCGCTCATTTTCCGACGAGCTTCATCATTCCGGAAAATATGGGGGCCATAATCTTATTTTCGCCGGAACCGTAGAATCGCGTTTTTTCGAATTTCGACCGTTCCAGTGAACTCGCTCATGTGAGCACGGTGCTCCTTGAATGATGAATATATGGTAATGACAACGCGCTTGACTACATTTGAAAGCTGACTAAATTCCGCATATACCAATATTAACATCTTTCTGCGACTCCTGGGAGCGGAGTTATGAGCGATTGAAATCAGGGGCCCAGAGCTTTTGCATCCACCCAATATAAAAGGAGATTCGATGGGATTCGACGCGGGCTGAGCGAAGCTTCTCCCACTTCATTCGTCGATTCATTTTCACTGAGGTGAAGTTCAACAAGAAATACCAGTGATCGTGAGAAAAGAGGAAGAGTTGCATTGGAACTAATAACGACACATTTCGCAAATTTGACTTGCGATCGCACACTTGACGATCAATATAAGCGGCCTAGCGGCTTCGTCAATGGAAGTGAATACCTTCACTCCGCTTTAAGGAGACCTTCCTCTCATCACGATCTCGAACAAGAGACACATTCTTCAAACTTGGGTGAAGCCTCCGAAATCTCTAACCCAGTACTGTGCTTCGATCGTCGGGTTATCCGAGAACACTGACGCTTGAAAGTGGAGGGAAATGTCTCGCAAGTCACAAACGATTCTAAATTAAATAATCGCTCTCTCAGGAGATTATACTTGAGAAAAAGTTTCGAATAGGGCGGTGGAAGCCGAATATTTTCGGATCGCCTGTGACAGCACGCCAGGAGTGTCAATCTGCAGAGGAGCTGACGCAGTTGATCCTTCGGGAGACTGCCTAGACACATTCTGCGACCGATACGGAATTCGCCACGAAACACTCGCCCATATGATCATCGGATGCAATGAATTATGGTACACCAATGATTACCTCGCTGCTCTCCTCGGCCAGTGAGCTGAATGATACATCGTTGAACACGACAAAGCGACTTCTCGTAGCATGGGAACGCAACGAAAAAGGATCCGCTGAGCATGCCTGCGACTGATTTGAAGGGTTGATTTGTAAATACACGCATACTTTCCAATAAACAGCGAATCGGTTGAATAGGATCTAACAATCTCAATAGAAACGAGGAAGAGTTCAAAGTCCAGCGGGAAAAACTTCAAAGAAAATCCTTATGTTGTTCAACGCAGGGAAGGAATGCAATGGGCGAAAGGAGTCTGCTTCAGCATATGCAGTTCATCATGAACCACGGGCTCGAGATTTGTGTTGCAAACCTGATCGCTTGCTTGCGAACTCCCTTGAAGATGGCGATATGTTCTGCTAGCTCTGACGGATTTTCGTGAGAAATCTCGCGAGCCTCTCCATTGAGAACAAGCTGTCTAGTAGCATCGACCTGATGGAAGCGTTACACGAATTTGCTATCTCCAGAGCTCGGAGGATCAGACTGTAGAGTACACTATGTCGAAGATTCCGTGCACTTTAAATAATATACTGGCAACATTCCGTACCAAAGTTCTGGCATCTTTCTCTCAGATTCGGCTGCACGAGGTCACGCACAAGAGTTTTTCGGGTCCCCCGGAGGTGGGGGCGGCACTCCGCCTAGCTTCGCCCCTCAACTGAATCTACCTATTCTGTCGAATTTCCTGGCCTGCTTCATTTGGCCAAGGTATTGAGCTCGTCTTCTGACTTGATCTGTGTTTAGACGTAGGTTACGTCATAGCTCACAGCTTTGCATGGAAAGAAAACAGAATCTGGGTATGGATACCGAGTGGGCTCGTAACGAAGGGTACCACCATAGATGGGGTTCAAGAATTCACTCACTCAGGATGACCTTCTGGCAATTACGATTCGAAAAGCGTACTTGGGCAGCGACAGCTGATCAACGAGAAAAAGTCAAGTGTTCCCCCGCTCCATGGGCTCCGCCGAAACAATCTGCGGTGATCGTCTGCTCGTCGCAAGGAGCTGCAGCGCCGTGCTCTGTGGTTGCGCGGACCGCGCTGACGTTTTCAGATGGGCAAATTGTTAAGAAACGTTTGAAAATGTGCGTTGAGTATTGGAAAAAAATCCGCCTCGATCTGACCTCACTTTCCGGGGTCCATGGAGATGAGTCCGGGGCTCGAGCTGACCATATTTCGGGGCGGAATCTCCTTCGAAGTACGGTCAGAACGTGATCAGAGCTCTGGGGGAACCGTGACAAAGATCTCGGACGATGTTCTCTCAGTACTAGAGAGGATGGATGTTTGTCCAGTTCCGACAGTTGGCCTTCGTTCTTTTCAGGGAGACCCCGACAGGCAGAGTTCTCATTTCTTCAATGCTGGAGAATGTAGCCCGTGGCTGACCACGGACGGGGCGAATACGATTCTATGATCTTGGAAGTTCTTTGACTCGCATACCCAAAGGTGTCTCAAAACTGTGACTTATGCCACGGCGCTTCCCACGCTGACGCATTCCACGTTGGACTGCGTCAATCTGTAAATTGAACATCTCCCGGCTTCCTTTCCCATAGTGAATCTGGCTCGCCACCTTCCACTGGCCTCCTGTTTCGACTAATTTCACTTCGAAAACTTCAGAGTCTTCCTCGATTCTCTGAAGGTCCGTTCAGTCCGTGGTTTGTTCACATGGATGAAGCGTCATTGGGAAAAACAATCGGAACAGACGATTTCCGATTCCCGTGTGTTTCTCGAATGAGAGCCCCCGTTAAAAACTCCGCTCCGCCATAGAACTTGCGCACAGGAACGTTCCCCGACTTTCCGTTCGCACACATTCCCATGGGAACCATTCGCATGAGTGAGAAGCATTCGCATGAGTGATTCCCAAAAAGTATCAAAAATAGTAGCTCTTGTGGGTTCGGCCACTACGATTTCTGGATGATCAAGAGCTCGTTGAAGGAGCGCCCAGGTGCATGTTTGCAAAGACTTTACTGAGGGGAAGGTTATGCTGGCGTCTGGGACGGACTTCTTGTTTGTTATTCCAATCACTGGGGACTACTCGAGAGCAGCGTTTCCCGAGATATTTCGAGTCCTGCCCAGGTAGCACTCCCCTTGGGTATGTCACTGAGCCCACTGCCCTAGCTCCGACCGCCTTTCGAGACGGTGCCCCTAAGGCTGTGGTTCGACGTGCAAATCTGCACACAACCTGCAGACTATGCTGGCCATTGGGCCAGTGGGACTCTCGCCTGTGTTTCCCCAACGACCCAGATGTCCTTTTGGATAAGAGGTTGTTCCATGACGGCTCGTTGCTAATCCCCGCCATTTACCGCCGCAACTCTCAGGGATTCCAACGGATGTCCGGGTGACGCTTCTGTTGGTATCCTCTAAGAATGATGCCTAAAATCAGCTTGCCGTGTGAATTGGGAATATTTCCCAGAGAGATTCCCAGGCCTGGTTCAGATCCTTCTTTGAGTCGGAATGTCACACTTTCGGCACTCGCAGCGGGTCCTCCATCGAAACCCACATACGACCGCACGACAGCACGGCATGAGCTCATGTCGGATCCGAAGTGAAGTCGTCGGAATCTCGCCGAAGAGGTCACTGAGAAGATTTCGAAGCGCCCGTCGCCGTCCAAATGTACGGGCTGGTGCTGGAATGTATTTCTCGGATTTCCGTGAACGACGTCGCATCTTAGCATAGAGCCATCGCTGGACATCCCCCTGTTTTTTCAAGCCCTTGTTCGCAACCTTCCCCAGTTGAGACTTCTAGAACAGTCCATCTCCCGAAAACTTGAGCGTCAAGAGTCGGCGACGTCGGCCCATTGGGGGTGCGGTACCCGCTGGGTCAAGTTGAAGCCCGCTTTGCCGGAGAGCAGGGGAAGTTTTCCGCTTGAAATCACGGGATATCGGCAAGATCGACGGTGAGACGGGGCTTTCACACACAAAGAGGCCGAGGAATGACCAGAGAGAATGAAAACTTCTGGATTATCAAATATACCACGTGGAATCTCCGGAGATTTTGCTTGAATACCCAAGAAAGAAAATGCTCAAGAGTCATCGAGGGTGATTCATTCACTCGTATCGCTATGACCGTACTACTCGCGTAGTCTGAGGGAGGATATAATTTTTAAAGAAAAACCAAGATAAAGTGCATTCAGTATTGGATGGTGGGAAACACGCTCATCTAGGATTCTCATGTCATAAGAGCAGCTGAATGATGACAGGAAATACCTAGAATAGGGCGGGAAACGCGTCAGTCTTTGAGTATCTGGTGCTTCCAGCGATCGAAGAGGCAACTGATACGCGAAGAGTGGGATCTCGGAAGATGACTGCTCCCGGACCTCCGGCTCGGACCTGGCTTCACTGCAAGTAAATCCCTCTGGGGTCGCTGTCAAATTCGAAACAGGGTGACCGTGAAAGTGCTCTTCGGTAGCAGAGCTGTTCGAAGTGTATTTCGGGTTTGGGCCCGAGCGTAGCAAAATCGTCGCTCGCACCTATCGGAGATCCACTGCACGCTCGTTGAACACAGAATACATCCCAAGAGCTAATTTAAGATCGACGTCAAGGAAGCAGGTGGAAAATGTGAGTGAAGGGAGAGAAGCACCCCGCAAAGTTTACAAGGACCCGCTCTTTTCAAGCCGGGAACCGAACTATGTCCGACCCGAGAGCCGGAGGGACGAAAAGAAAAGCAATCTTCGCTCCGTCCGGCGAGTTGAGTCCTGGGGCCCTGTTGTGAGAGGCTCAGGTCGGAGGATTTCTTCTGTTGTTTGAGAATGAAAATACTCTGATTTTGACGTAACAGGCTACCTCCGTTCTCTTCACTGTCACGGTAGCGGATCCATAACAACAATAGCGTCGACAACAAAACGCTGGACCGCTGTCGAGGACTGGTCCTTACAGGAGTGATCCTGTGGAATTTTTTCGAGGCAGGCCCTGCTGTCATTGCGAGTGATCGCGCGGTCCGCGGAGCGAACGTAGCGGCTTCTGAAACTCTAAGATCGAATTCGTCGATATTTGTGGAGTTCGCCCTTCAACCGATTTCCTCGCGCGGGCTCCATACCCTCGCACGAGAAGAGAAGAGAAATGCATTTTCCAAACATAAAGTTGCGCTCGCTCTGCTCGTAAAACTGTCACTCCGTTGCTCTGTTCGATGGATCGAGTGAGAACGGAAACTAAGAGGGCTGAATCTTGTTCACGCATCACAGGCGACACCAGCAGACCGACAGCAAACAATTCATGCGCCCAGAGTTCACTACGTAATATGAAAGTTTTCGAACGATTGGAAGCTATGTGGAGTTGGGAAATTTGCATTTGCTCTCACCTCACGAGAATGTTGACTTGGGCTGTTCTGTGTTGACATCGGTCCCGAGTCTGGATCCGACTTCTTCAAGCTTGCAAGCAGGAAGACTTCGATGCATTCCTCAGATTTTATTCTTGTGCGTTTCCGGATTCCGTCCCACCTCGAGAAACGAATCCCGGCTCGTGCTCCGCGCATCCGTAATCAATCAAAACCGTTCCCGGAAAGAATAGATAGCGGGAGTGTCAGTAGTAATGTTCGACACTGACGCTCGCAATCTGACTCCCGCTGGGTCGAGGGATCAGGAAAATCTGGAAATCGGTCGGAGGACTAGAAGGAGTCGGCTTGCAGTGAAAATTTGTTTCCGAGGGTGGTACGAACTCCGTAGGTAGGGAAGAGATTCTTCGCGCTATAATTTTTTGCCGGATACGGGAATTACTCTTTGCTGATCTCTTAAGCTTTTTTCCGGGAATTTCCGATTTCAAGGTCTCAAAGATCATGCGATCTGGTCACGGACAGTATAGGAAAAGAGCCCAGAGGGAAGCTTTCCAGCAATTTTTCGGTCGACGCTGCGCGACGAGCGGTTCTCGGGACGTAATGATTTCCAGTTTGCTCTCGAATGTAGGGTTTCGAACAAATCATCGTGGATGAATGTGGACCCAGGTCACGCGGGAAGCCCGAATCAGCAGGCATACGTTGTACCATATCGAGAACACGCTCCTGCTGACTCGGGAGAGATTCGACGAGGTGAGTCACTGAACCGGCTGGACACATTCGGAACGACCTCGTCTATCCGTGGGAAATGGACCAAGTGTCGACTCGGCGCCGCTTGCAAGGAGGCCTGTTCATGTACTTCATAATGTCACAGCTTCCTAACTAGTTGAGTTGTCCTGTAAAATGTGCATCAGCGCGCTGATATGAAGAGTTCATATGTCGTTCAGTCCGACCCATAGGAGCGGGAAGGAATCATTCGAGAGGCTAAGATCTAACGAATAACTGAGCTTTCGCTCAAGCGGGGCTGTTTCGTTCATTGTTATTCGTTCGTGGAATCGTATAACGCCGCAACATTTGTAAATCGTGGAAGCAGCCCCAGTTCTGTGGCGGTCTCGAAACTTGCTGATCTCTGTTGGAAATGGAAGACTTCACTCGGGATTCTATCAACGTGACCCGCATGTATTACTTCACTATCGTAGGCTTTTTGAATTTTTATTGACAGGGAAAGTGAATCATTGTTAAGCGTGCTCGGTGTGGAGGAGCAAAGATGGGGAGTTAAGAGACGAGTTGGCAAAAGTTTCGTACGGGACGATTGCTTCCGCTCTTCAAAAAACGCTGCGTCGAACCCTATTAGTTGTCCTCATTTCGGTCGGAATAACGGTTCCACGTTGCGGTCGACGTGCTGCTCGGAAACATTGTATTGACTACGAAGCGGTTTAGAAGAGATTTCTATTGATCTGCGGAGCTTTGAACCGGAAGTATCGAGAGAAATTCTGGATGCACTACCAGGTGACTCTCACATCATCCGTGGAATATAAAACCATATTATTTGACATTCAACTGGTGAGGCATTTCACAACTCCGAATTAGCATACACACGCTCTGGATTTCCCCTGATGGCGAATGCTTGGCCAGTCGGGAAATGACGCTTGAGTCCCGTTTGATGCAAACGCCTCGTTTCTCCCGCAATGCTAGGGAGGAGAAATAACAGGTGCCACTCCTGTCTATGACTGAAGTTATCGGCTCTTAGGCTCGCGCGTTATGAATTGATTTTTTCGCTTGGAATCTGTTCAATAATCGTGCACGAGCTGCCGTTCTTTAAGTCAACTTCTGAAAATGTTCGTCGATTTTGGGGAAGTTCACGGAGGTCTATGAGCAATGTGTATCGCTTAACATTTGACTGAAGCACGGGTGTCGAACGGTACAATCATCGATGTAGCTGTATTGAACTTCCTTGCTCAAAACAAACGACGTATTAGGAGCTTAGGTATAATGATATATCAGAAAGTTCTGGGGTGACCCTGCTCGCGGAGTCGTCCCCAGCCTGGCTCGGACGACAGTGATTGCGGCGATGTCTGTGTGACCAAGTTTGTGATCGATGCGCGAGAAACGGACCTTGCGGCCGTCTGCATCAGCCCCGGTACAGAATACGTGGGGATCACGGAATTCCTACGAACGCACTCGGAGCTTATGAAGTGTACCCCTCGTAGTGGTGTTTCTGTCCCTACAATCGTTTGTGGAGATCTCAACTATGAAGTTGGGGTCAGTGGCGTACCCAGGGGTGAAGGGGGGCATGCTCCCCGCTAAAACTCCTCGATAACAGTGCGAAGGGTGGATTAAATTCGACTTCGATGGACGAAATTGTTTCGCAAAGATTCAGTGTTATCAGGAAAATCTTCACAGCTCCGAACACCATGTTGATCGCGTCATGAGAAGCTCGCAACATTCATCATCGTCGTCATCATCATCGCATCCCGCCCCTCTGCCCCACCCGCAAAGAGGAAAGTTGCGTACGCCCCTGGTTGCCGGGCCAGCGAACCTAAATATTCTGATCTGTTTCATGCAAATAGTATTTTGCCTAAGTTTGGCAGACGATCCTGTTAAGGCTACTACATAAAACTGCACATGTGTTGACCTCGTTTCCGCTGATCGTTAATTAAGCATTGCAAGCATCACATCAGCTACGCCAGTTATGATATGAAGGGCTGTACCGGAGAGGCCGGGAGAAGTCGTTGCAGACGATTGAGTTCGAGGAACCGGGGCTCCTCTGGCGGTGGAGCTCGACGTGTCATCGTAAAACGATTTAGCTTGTTTCTCAGACGCGAAACGACGATCAATTTGCTGTAAATGGGCGAGCTGACTTCCGCTGCAGTGGCATCCGTGAATAACACCTCTGAACTCCGCGCGAAATAACGTGAGCCTACGTTGAGAAAAAAAAAACCGCAGAAATCCTGTTCGCCCAGCCGGCCCGGCGGAATCGAGTTGAAAAATAACGATTCCAAGCGGAGCGCGATTGGCCTTTTATTCCGGATCTCTGACAAACCGGATTCCGAGCGAAAATCAATTCGTCACGCTGAAGCATGGGCTGGAATCCCAGTCCGAATGGAGTCTGATGAGCTGGAGTTCTGTTTTTTCTGTTCACAAAGTCGTTCGCCTCGGTTTCAACGAAGGTTGTCCGGCCGCACCCTGGCGACAAGCGTCGATTTCCGCCTTAATTCCGCGATGCGGGCTCCGGAAATAGAGTTTTTATCATGTTCGGATTTTCTATCTGAAATCGCAGAGCGATACAGAACTCGCGCGAGCAGAGCTCCAACATCGTTTTTTTCCAGATCCGTCAAGCATTCGGGACCAGAGAATACAATTTACCCCACCCTGAGGTTCAGTCCACGTCACTTCCAAGACTTTTCTAGAAAAGCGCATACCATTTTTCCCGACAGCTGTCCCTAGCGCGATTCCACTCCAGGTTATGAACAGCTCGGATGCACAAAATGCGTAAATATTCAACATCTTCAACCACTCCGTAGAATCGCGCGGAATCGGTTTCGGGGCATGAAGGTGCTTGAATCTAGAATAGGAGTGGTTATGAATTTGAATACATTGGCTGCTGGGATGAACATACTTTTTTTCACCTCTCCGGCCGCCCTTTCTAACCGCCCTGAAATATCGAGAAATACCAGAAGATAGATTGCTCTTCGGCGACAGCACGAGCAGTCTCAGACCTGGCCGTCCAGGACAACCCGGGATCAGATGGAGGCAATTGAATAATACTTAGAACGAACGACAACACCACAGGACCGCCGGGCGGACTGCCTCAGGCGCAACACTGCCGTGCAGCGAAGGGGACGCCACTTTCGGCTCGCGAGTGTTCTCAGGAATTTTGATGGAATGGTAGCTAAAGCCTCGTAGCGCCGCTGCATGGGTCCAATCACCTTACAATGACGCTTGCTACGAGAGCGCATCCGGCATTCTGTGCAATGTAACTGAGCAAAAGTGCTCTCCGTCCTCCGTCATTTATTTGGAACTAGCCGGCCTTCGGCCGACTACGCTGGCTGACCCGTCCCTTGCTTCGGGAGTCTACTGCTGACGGACACACATTGCCTTACATGTACTTGTATCATGTACTCGTATCAAATTGGGCTCAGAATCACCCCTCCAGAGTTAGAAAGAAACGCCAGATCGGTCTCGGAATCACTCCTCCAGAGTTGGAAAGTAACGGCCAGATTGGTCTCGGAATCACTCTTCCAGAGTTGGAAAGAAATGGCCAGATTGGTCTCGGAATCACTCCTCCAGAGTTGGAAAGCAATGGCCAGATTGGTCTCGGAATCACCCCTCCAGAGTTGAAAAGTAATGCTCAGATTGGTCTCGGAATCACCCCTCCAGAGTTGGAAAGTAATGCTCAGATTGACTCTGGAATCACCCCTCCAGAGTTGGAAAGTAATGGCCAGATTGGTCCCAGAATCACCCCTCCAGAGTTGGAAAGTAACGGTCAGATTGGTCTCGGGATCACCCCTCCAGGCCTAGAAAGTGATGGCCAGATTGGTCTCGGAATCTCTCCTCCAGAGTTGGGAAGAAATGGCCAGATTGGTCTCGGAATCACTCCTCCAGAGTTGGAAAGTAACGGCCAGATTGGTCTCGGAATCACTCTTCCAGAGTTGGAAAGAAATGGCCAGATTGGTCTCGGAATCACTCCTCCAGAGTTGGAAAGTAATGGCCAGATTGGTCTCGGAATCACCCCTCCAGAGTTGAAAAGTAATGCTCAGATTGGTCTCGGAATCACCCCTCCAGAGTTGGAAAGTAACGGCCAGATTGGTCTCGGAATCACTCTTCCAGAGTTGGAAAGAAATGGCCAGATTGGTCTCGGAATCACTCCTCCAGAGTTGGAAAGTAATGGCCAGATTGGTCTCGGAATCACCCCTCCAGAGTTGAGAAGTAATGCTCAGATTGGTCTCGGAATCACCCCTCCAGAGTTGGAAAGTAATGCTCAGATTGACTCTGGAATCACCCCTCCAGAGTTGGAAAGTAATGCTCAGATTGACTCCGGAATCACCCCTCCAGAGTTGGAAAGTAATGGCCAGATTGGTCTCGGGATCACCCCTCCAGGCCTAGAAAGTAATGGCCAGATTGGTCTCGGAATCACTCCTCCAGAGTTAGAAAGAAACGCCAGATCGGTCTCGGAATCACCCCTCCAGAGTTGAAAAGTAATGCTCAGATTGGTCTCGGAATCACCCCTCCAGAGTTGGAAAGTAATGCTCAGATTGACTCTGGAATCACCCCTCCAGAGTTGGAAAGTAATGCTCAGATTGACTCTGGAATCACCCCTCCAGAGTTGGAAAGTAATGCTCAGATTGACTCCGGAATCACCCCTCCAGAGTTGGAAAGTAATGGCCAGATTGGTCTCGGGATCACCCCTCCAGGCCTAGAAAGTAATGGCCAGATTGGTCTCGGAATCACTCCTCCAGAGTTGGAAAGTAATGGCCAGATTGGTCTCGGAATCACCCCTCCAGAGTTGAAAAGTAATGCTCAGATTGGTCTCGGAATCACCCCTCCAGAGTTGGAAAGTAATGCTCAGATTGACTCTGGAATCACCCCTCCAGAGTTGGAAAGTAATGCTCAGATTGACTCCGGAATCACCCCTCCAGAGTTGGAAAGTAATGGCCAGATTGGTCTCGGGATCACCCCTCCAGGCCTAGAAAGTAATGGCCAGATCGGTCTCGGAATCACTCCTCCAGAGTTGGAAAGTAACGGCCAGATTGGTCTCGGAATCACCCCTCCAGAGTTGGAAAGTGATGCTCAGATTGACTCTGGAATCACCCCTCCAGAGTTGGAAAGTAATGCTCAGATTGACTCCGGAATCACCCCTCCAGAGTTGGAAAGTAATGGCCAGATTGGTCTCGGGATCACCCCTCCAGGCCTAGAAAGTAATGGCCAGATTGGTCTCGGAATCACTCCTCCAGAGTTGGAAAGTAACGGTCAGATTGGTCTCGGGATCACCCCTCCAGGCCTAGAAAGTAATGGCCAGATTGGTCTCGGAATCACTCCTTCGGAGTTAGAAAGAAACGCCAGATCGGTCTCGGAATCACTCCTCCAGAGTTGGAAAGTAACGGCCAGATTGGTCTCGGAATCACTCTTCCAGAGTTGGAAAGAAATGGCCAGATTGGTCTCGGAATCACTCTTCCAGAGTTGGAAAGAAATGGCCAGATTGGTCTCGGAATCACCCCTCCAGAGTTGGAAAGTAACGGTCAGATTGGTCTCGGGATCACCCCTCCAGGCCTAGAAAGTAATGGCCAGATTGGTCTCGGAATCACTCCTCCAGAGTTGGAAAGAAATGGCCAGATTGGTCTCGGAATCACTCTTCCAGAGTTGGAAAGAAATGGCCAGATTGGTCTCGGAATCACTCTTCCAGAGTTGGAAAGAAATGGCCAGATTGGTCTCGGAATCACTCCTCCAGAGTTGGAAAGTAACGGTCAGATTGGTCTCGGGATCACCCCTCCAGGCCTAGAAAGTAATGGCCAGATTGGTCTCGGAATCACTCCTCCAGAGTTAGAAAGAAACGCCAGATCGGTCTCGGAATCACTCCTCCAGAGTTGGAAAGAAATGGCCAGATTGGTCTCGGAATCACTCTTCCAGAGTTGGAAAGAAATGGCCAGATTGGTCTCGGAATCACTCCTCCAGAGTTGGAAAGTAACGGTCAGATTGGTCTCGGAATCACTCCTCCAGAGTTAGAAAGAAACGCCAGATCGGTCTCGGAATCACTCTTCCAGAGTTGGAAAGAAATGGCCAGATTGGTCTCGGAATCACTCTTCCAGAGTTGGAAAGAAATGGCCAGATTGGTCTCGGAATCACTCCTCCAGAGTGGGAAAGTAATGGCCAGATTGTTCCCGGAATCACCCCTCCAGAGTTGGAAAGAAATGGCCAGATTGGTCTCGGAATCACTCTTCCAGAGTTGGAAAGAAATGGCCAGATTGGTCTCGGAATCACTCTTCCAGAGTTGGAAAGAAATGGCCAGATTGGTCTCGGAATCACTCCTCCAGAGTTGGAAAGTAACGGTCAGATTGGTCTCGGGATCACCCCTCCAGGCCTAGAAAGTAATGGCCAGATTGGTCTCGGAATCACTCCTCCAGAGTTAGAAAGAAACGCCAGATCGGTCTCGGAATCACTCCTCCAGAGTTGGAAAGAAATGGCCAGATTGGTCTCGGAATCACTCTTCCAGAGTTGGAAAGAAATGGCCAGATTGGTCTCGGAATCACTCCTCCAGAGTTGGAAAGTAACGGTCAGATTGGTCTCGGAATCACTCCTCCAGAGTTAGAAAGAAACGCCAGATCGGTCTCGGAATCACTCTTCCAGAGTTGGAAAGAAATGGCCAGATTGGTCTCGGAATCACTCTTCCAGAGTTGGAAAGAAATGGCCAGATTGGTCTCGGAATCACTCCTCCAGAGTGGGAAAGTAATGGCCAGATTGTTCTCGGAATCACTCCTCCAGAGTTGGAAAGTAATAGTAATGTCCTTCCCGGTGAGCGGCCCTACATTATGCAGTTTGTTCCAAGTCGATCCGAGCAATACCGGAGGAGCCTATTGAGGACAAACAAACAAACAGACCCTGGATTTTTATATATATAGAAATGAGTCATGCAAGCTCTGGTAGCAGTTCATCCACGAATACGATCTGTGGTACGAGTTGGAATGAAAACCCATGAGTTCGGTTCTGGTCAAAGATTTTCATCTCAGAAACTCCAATGGTTTTTGACCTTCTTCTCCCGCCGAAAACTTCACACGGTTCTGTGAGGGTTTTTCTGCGCATCCTTCCGATAATCTGCAGCGGCCGGAGCAACCTAAGCTCGAAGAGTTTTTTTTCTATTGAAGACACAACTCTGGCTGCTTCAGTGCGCTCTGCTAGTGGTGAAAAATTCCGACATTCCTTGGGAATCGATCGTCGCGTGGACTGATATTATCTGATGCTCCTCCAATCATCCCATCTCTTCTTTATCAATTTTTTCTCCCTATCGGTGTGGTTCGCGGACCGAACGACCCTCCTTCCCCGATCAGTTGTTTGAACCAGCTGAACCTCGGATCCGAGCTCCAAGCGAGGCAGCTTCCAACCCAAATCTTATCATCCGTAGGCCTTCTAGTTGAGCCACATGGCACGTGGCCACATGAGTGTGAGGAACCACAAAAGTTGCTCGAGAATGAACTGCAACGCAGAAGAACGAAGAGAGAGCATCATGGACCGACGTCGAACGATCCAGCCGAGTCTGGAACAGTGTAAGATGGATAGTCTCAATAGCTTTGGCCGCGGCCGCTCGGCGGGCCGGCGGGCGGTCGAGCAGGCGTCGAGCTTTTGGAGCCGAGTTCGCACGTTCTGTTATTGAGTGTTGCATATTGGACCATGGAATATCGAAACGTTCGCACTTCTCAGTAGCCCATCGATTCTGCTCATCTCCGAATTCCCTTTCGGGGCTCGGAAGTTGCCCGACACGAGCTCTACTAGTTGAGGATTATTCACGCTCCTTCGGGGTTTCCTATCACACGATGACCTGCTTTGCATTCATTGCTATACCTTCGACGAAGGTTTTTTGAAAAGTTTAGTATAGTGAGGCTCTGTTCGAGCTCAAGAGGTTGTTGGACTGAAATCAGGTCACGTGTTCACTTGACAAACGGCCCTCTGATGTCATTGGAAATATTCTGGAAGGAATTCGATGACCACTCCCCCATGTTCCCTACCATTCTCTTGGACGGTATTGTCCAAGGGAAAAAGTGCGGGATGAATGTCATCTGAAAGGAAGTTATTCCAGAAGGCGAATTATCGCATGTTGCTGGGAATAAGTGCATCCGTTATGTCTGACGCCCCTGTCAACTCTACCTCAACACGCGCCGCGCACAGAGTGGCGACAACTTGTCTCGACACGCTGCCGAAAGAGCGCAAACTCGCCCCCAATCATTCTGGGAACATCGTGTGCTGCTTCGGGGAACAATGGCCGCACGAAACTCAAAAGGTAAGAGGAGAAAACTTGAGACAAGTCGAGCACCGCCCCGTTCGTATCGCGGTACGCTGTCAGAAATCGTCTCATCCCTTCTCGAGAGACTCTCCGTATAGTAGACAGAGTACGTGTACCTCGAAAGGCTGATCAGAGACCATCGACGAGTTCGTCAGCATTCTTTCATATTTTACTCGGGAAGGTTATGCTGTCAAAACCATGTCCTGCCCGGGAGAATGCATCTCTTTGAAGTTGACATCCGCGCGCAGTACCTACTCGGAGGAGGGTTTTCGAGGGAAGCTCGTCACCGGTTCCCCGTTCTCTCCACAGAGATCACTCAGGGGTTGCTCCTACTATCCTGTTCTCGAGGCAAGCTATCACTGGGAGACCTTTTGTCTGATCAGCTCACGTCGGAAGCCAAGGCGGCTCCGAGGTCGAAACCCCGAATGTCCTGGGAGTCGCAGAGAATTTCGCTGAAAATCCCCGAGTTTCGATTCGACTCCGAGTAGTCCTCGAAAGAAACATTTGGAACACACGCGGTGTACTCGGGTTTCGTTGACAAGTCCATCTCCTCCGTGTTCTCGTACAACTATCGCAGGGCCGATACAATATCTCGGCTGTATGAGAAGGAGACGCGAGCACGAAACAAAGTACAGTCGAAACTCGATCCGCTCTTCCCACCCTCAACCACACGGGGTCGTGTGCATGCGGTCGCTCGTCGGGGAAACTGAAATCGGGCTCTTCATCCATTACGTCGACGAGCAAAAAATACGCAGGGAGCGCTGCATCCGTCGAGACTCCGCTCGAATTTTTGTAGATCCGTAGTATCGGAAACCTCCTGAAGTCAGGGAGCTCCCCGTACTTTGATTCAAAACGCACGCGTCCCGACGATTCAGTAGTTTTTTGGATGCTGGTGAGCCACGACCGCGTGCGCAGTGATCCAAGTAATGCCGAATCACAAGATCAAACAGAAAGCCGGAGGGAAACCTGCGATGTTGCTCGCGTGAACACGTCCTGTCTCGATCGTGCGCCCCCCAAGCAACCTTCCGCGTAATCGGTCCAATTCTACGGCCGGTCCTCAATCCTTATCGGGGATCAGAGCTAATTCGCGATAGAAGTGGTCAGAGGTACATTCGTGAGTTTAGAGAATTCGGAGCCAGGCTCAGATTAGCTCAGAGGGTTCGAACTCTTCCGGGAGGAGGGGACCTGCTGTGAGCGGCATCCGCCCCTCCCCCCATGTATGGAGGCGCTGTTCAGCTCCGTTGTCGGCGGCGCTAAAGTTCTTCGACTCCGTTACCGTACGCCTCTCCCGCTTAAATTAGAGATTATATAAAGTTTGGAAGCATTGGAGCAGGTGCTTCAGAGTTGAACTTGGCAGTCCCCTGTCGAGAAATATTGCACCGATGCTATCATGGAGATGATTGATGGCAGGTACCTGAAAAGTGTCATGAGGACAGAGAGATAAAAATGAAGGCGAAAAGAGACGGGAAAAACATTTGGGAGCCGGCGAGACGACCTGCAGCTCCCCGCTTTCAGAAAGCAGACGGAAATTCCTCGTATCTGATCTGGAAAACTTTGTTGACGCGGCCGTCCTAGCTATGCGCTGCTCCAGCGCTCCCGGAAAATGCGAGATTCTCCAGAGGCCCTTTCGGATTTCACTGGCGACGAGTTTGCGTCTTTTCGGACAAGCATGGAATGGTTTCGAGGCAAAATCGCCCTACAGTCGGATCGAGTGACACGAATACCCCCTTGGCTCTGCTGATAACGGCACTCAGAAAGAGACAAACGAGAGTTTGGATTGAACGAATCTCAGGAGCGATCTGAAAGCGAGATGCTCCGGATGGGTCGCCCACGAATCCATCACGAGGCAGAGACGATCGCAAACATCGCGTTCAGGCCCGGATTCATTTTCTAAAAACATCAGACGGACCCGGAATGCGGCTCGTTGCTGTGCTTTACTGTCCTGTTCGGAACGTCCGCTTGGAGCCTTCAGGGCTGCGTGAATTTCTCCTTTGCGTTACTGTCGGATCGGGCGACGGAATTCGCGTGCAGTCCAAGGTCTCTCATATCTGAGAATCGTCGTGGAGGAGACGATCTCCCAGACTGCTAGAGACCTCGGATGGATGAGCTTGGAGTATAACGGATGGGTATCACACGGGAATCCCCACGCACCTGGATGAGCAGGATCGCTGAGCCGATGCGTTCCGCTCTACTGAAGGAGTCTCTGTCCACCTCCGCTCAGGAGCGAATCAGTGCTCCCGAAAGACCCGGTTGAACTGATTGAATCGATTCGTGCAAAGGCCATGAGTAGGACAGGCGAGCCGAGAATCGACAGAGACCTCGCAATCCTACTCGACCGTTGAGAGGTTTCTGCGAAGCCTCATGATCGAAGCTCACGGAACAAGGTCGGGGCTAGGGTTGACACGGGTCGGCGAATTCTCAAGTGGACGCCGGGCCGACACGTTTTTTCAACTTGAACCAAGCTGGACGAGCGGGCGCAAGGGATTGCAGAACTCGACCGTTCGCTGGCACTCAAGCATCACGAGAGCTTCTGCCGCCCCCGATGATCGATCTCGAATCTTCACCTTCCTCCGCTCAATCGTGAGGCCGCGGTCCCGACCCCGACGAAACACGAGACCGGGTTTTCGTTCGCTCTGAGATCATCGTCGTTAATCGAGAGTGGGTTCGGGCTCGACGTTCGTTACACAAGTCAGATTGGACGGGATCATTCGTATAGATGGGATTATGCGGTGTCAACTACTTGTTGGGTTCGGTGGCCTGCGATCTGTCCTCGGGAGGAGCCGATTCGACCACAGCAGCTTGACGACCTTGGAGTGAACACGTGGTGTTGATGAGACCATACTCGATAGATTGGGGAACTCCTCCGCGCACAGTTTTACATAGGTCGTCAAGGACCACGCGGAGCTGGAAACGTCGTTTCTGTGCGTCGTATGTGACAACAATGACTTTCCCCTTAGACGCACTGCCAGGTCCTGATGGTCGCCCCGGCGCCGACACGCCGAGCCGTGTGCCCGCCTCGCGCGTCTCATATGCAAAATGCGGCAACGTGCCTCGCTTGTTTTGAGATTGTTGTAGTGCTCCGATATAAGAATGCTCCGGACCTGTTGAGAGGAGACGTTCGAGCAGAGAAAGACGAGCCGGTTGGAGAGTATTCCGACACGGGAGTCATGCGGGATGGGATGGAAAGGAGCGAGAGCTCCGGGAGAATGCTGAGTGAGCGAAGTCGAGCGTGCGTCAAAGCCTAACAGGACGCCAACTTGTCGTCGATCGAAGCTGCCTCGCGGAATCGAGGACGGGCTCCGGAGAGAATCTCTGACAACTCCGAGAGGCCAGGCCGACGAAGGCAGTCCACTACTGCGGCTGTATTCGCTGTTGCTGTCTCAAGAATCAATCAGGTGAGAGCTTCGATGTTCCTCAGCATGTGACCTCGTTCTCCGTTTAATGCAGCACATGTTCTGTGGAAAGTTCGGACGGCTGACCCCGGACTCCCCGAAAGGCCGATCCGGGGTCCTCGTTCGGCTCTCGAGGGACTCGCAGTTCGCCGCAGATTGGTTCGTCGACTTGTATCGCATTTCCCACACTTCGGCAGCGGTACCGCTAGCGCATCGTTTTGACATCTGTATCCGAGCCAAACAGGAACAACCAAGTTTTGGGAGAGGCGAACGGCGGGAGAATATTGAGAGGAAACGGTCGACTGCAGAAAGTGCTTCTGACGACGCGGAGGGACTGCTGTCAGAAACGAGTATCGTATTTATGCAGATATCGACGAAGCGGCTTTGTCAGCTCGTCCGTCTATGACTGCGTTCGGACTGCTGGCCAGCGGACAAATCGCTTCCTCAGCTCCTGGCTCACTCAATCGGAGTCGTCTCTGCGCAAAGAGGGAGAAACGCCGAGAACTCAACCGAGCTGTCAAGAAAATACTCCAACGACGCCTCACCTGAGATCGCTCGGCGTGAGAATCTCCAGCGCGAGGTCGACATCCGCCAACGCCTGCGCAGGATACTATGCGTGAAGCGTACGGGAGAAGGGGGGGGGCGTTGTTTCTCGATTCGACCGAGCACTTCCCGGTGAGAGGGGAGTGGTCTGCTTTGGAGAAGATGATGCTATCCCGGACCTGCAGTTGACCTTCGTTCCCGGTTCAGCGGGTCAGGTCGAAGACAGCCGACGTTGCTGAGGTGAAGAGAAAATCCCAGACGACGGGAGCCGGCTCCGGGAAAACTACTAGTTTGTTGAGGCCTAATCCTCGTCCCCTTTTTTCGGCCCTGCAGGACCACGACCTGCTGCCCCAAGCCGGAGACGCCAGACTAACGATACCCGGATCGTCACAGCATCCGACACGGAAGTCGTCGCGGACGATGCAGAAGCCCTGGAGAAGAAACCGGAGGTGCTTCCCGGCGCTCCTGTGCTCGACGAGGCGAATCTCAACACTCGTCTCTCGCATCGAAGGAATAAGGGGACCTGAATCAGCAGATCGGAATCGCTTGGAAGCTTCGCAAAACATTTTGACGGGGAAGCGGGCTGGGACAAAATCAACCCCGAGGACGAGTTGAGACGCGTTCCGGCAAAAGAACAGCGATCGATAGATCGCTGTTAGGACCGATCGACTGGGGGAACGAAGCACACAGACGGACGATTTGTCTTCATTTAGAAGTGGCTGCAGCTTTCTAACGTCACGAGCTCGCACATCCTGTGGGTTCCCGGCGTGCGATCCGCGCTCGAAACGAAGCGTGCCTAACGGAGGGAGCGACATCCGAGTCAGATATGTCCGAGGTGACTACTCCCTTCTCGGCTGGAAGAAATCAAATCGAGTCGCCGCTGTGCCACCGCCTCAGCCTTTCTCTTTAAACGACCGAGATTCCTTCGTAACTTCAATGTTATGGCAGTCCGAGCCGCTCAGTCGAGTCGCTCGCCAGACTGAGAGCTAAAAATGATTTATCCCAACCATGGGGATATCGCGTACAAGGCCAAAGAAGCTCGGAAGTGCCCGAAACGAGCCTTGGTGAGACGGAACTGACGGGAGAACGACTCTCGAAGCTTACCACACTCATGGGGACCCGAGGACGCTCACACATACGACGGCACTCAGGGATCAGCACGACCTAGCTGTAGGGAGCCTCCGGGAGGTCCTTCCTCGCCAAACGTCATCACACAGCCTTGCCCTGAACTCTGAACTCTCCTCTCGACTCGCCGGTGAACGGCTGGATGAAACCTCCCCGCGAGACTCCGTTGTGAGAGGTTTTCACGTGAGCTGAGATCGTCGTCGGAAATCATTAGATTCCTTTCAGGTGATCTGCCACCTCCTCTGTTGCTGCTATAATTTTCTACGGCCCATGACATGCCCCGTGGGTTGTAATTCTTCAGTTCACTGACGTGATTCGCAGAATCGAGACGGATTCTCGGGGAAATCATCATAGCGGACCCCCGGGGCGCCGCGGCGGAGTACCCGAACTGCCGCGCTCGGGAGGATCCTCTGTGATGTTGACGCTAACTATTCCACCCGACCTGAATTGATCAACCACAAAATTCCCAGCTCCGGCTCGACCGATTAGTTTTCCGAAGGAGGAGGTCGGAATGAGCTTACGTTCGCTGTGTCAACCTCAAATAAGCTGCAGCAGGTCGACGGGAATTCTCGTTTCAAATTCGGCCAACTTGTCGGTTCAACTAGATCCTGAGGGGAAGAGATAGCGACAGCACTGAATGAGGCCGACTGTACTTCGAGTTAATCCTTCAAGGCGGTGAATCTCTCTCCGTCTCTGAAATCCTCCCGTCCTAGTTACCCGAATCCCACTTACCCGAATCCAAATTACTCTCTCTCACCGCCAAATCTTCACGCTCTGGAGTCTAGAGTCACGACGGATTCCTAGGAGAAGCATGGAAACTGAATGAAAGAGATATCCACTCCACTGACGCGACAAGGGTGGAACCCATACGAATAAACGAAATCGTTTTCGTGCAGTGAAGTACAGCGCAGTGTTCAGTGTATTTCCACGAATCTCCAGCCTCAGATGAGCTGTGCGAATTACGAATATGGCTTCAGAATCATGGAAACCCACGAGAAAAAACTCGCGGTTCTCAGCTAGGTCCCTGGTATGTGGCCGAGTTTCCCGAGAAGCGCGCGTAGCAGAGCAGGCGATGGCACTGTTGACGATCCTAAACCACTTAATTGACGAAAGAGTATCAAGATAAGAATTTTGAGAACAATACTTTACTTCGAAGAACGACTTTCGGAGTCCCAGTGGAAACATTAAAAAATTCAAGCGAGATAAGAGACTGCAACTCTTGGGTCACGTCATTCCCGAGGGAAAGGCAGTACTGGTTGAGTTGAACTTCCGAAGTTCTATCGGCGCGCGAATCGCCAGGCACGAGAAGCTTCAACGCATGAAGATTTAGCGGTGAGCGAGGGGCAATAATCAATTCGAGTCCCGTCATGGCCCACCTGGAGCGGAGGAGCTTGAAACTCGAACTATTTGAGCTGAGACAAAAGCAGGGACAGTAATTTTCGTTTGCGCGGGAAGCTCGCCTCGGAAGAACCTCGATTTCGGTGAGAGAGTAATTTGGATTCGAGTAAGTGGGATTCGGGTAACTGGAACCCGACCTCTGGATTCGGAGGGCAACAAGAGAACGCCGTGTTTGGGGGTGGAACAAAATAGAAGATACATTTATTCATTGATAAGGGTTCATTATTCGATATGTTCTTGCTGTGGATCAATAACTGACATCGAGTAGTGTACCTAGATAGCTCGAGCTGAGTTTCAGGGTCAAGGACGCCTCCTCAATGTTTCGGAAGAAGAAACTTGTGGTCGTCATCGTTTCTACGGCAGCCTCGTCATCATTTTTCCTAAATTGTTGGAATTCATGATAATGTTGGTCTCCAACCTTCTCCACCTCTATTCATCTATCGAAGAGACGATCGCAGGCCGACGACTCGCGGCTAGAAGGGTTCCCAGAGCGCTTGGAAAATCCTCTAGATCGGAGCGAGCACGATGAACTTCTTGTCCTTGTATTCCTAGAAGTCTACTGAGGATTGACGCCCTCTCTAGAGGAATAAAACATCGTCGATAATGTTTTGTTTCTCCGCGCCGCTTATCCCTTAGAAGGTTACAGACAACACTTCAGTGATGCTCATTAGCACTCGCTAACCGGAGAAACGCTCGCCTGTGGATATGGACTCCATGTGATTACGTTTCAGCGACTGTTGTGGGGGTTCGTTTCGGCGGTGGTAAAGGTTTACACGTCTTGATCTTGCTGTTCTAACCGGAAATTACTTCGACGGCACGTTCCTTCACGTCTAGTTCATCGTATTCCTCATCACTATCCATAATGCGTTATCGTAACTATCAATTTCAAGATATTTCACCTCACAAGAGATACTAGGTTTTCTTGCCTACAGCGATGCGGCCTCGACTCATGTTTCAACATGCTTAACCTCGTGTCCGACTCTAACTCGTTCATACGGCTGCCATGGCCAACAATCCCATGCGGTCGTGAATTTGCGTTCTCTAAAGTTGGCTTTCTTTAATAACATTATTAGATGGCTCGATCGTCGTGGTTGTTCTAAACACAGCTCCAGGCTTGGAGTGTTATTAGTTGTGTTGTGGAAACAGTGACAATTATATCCTTAATAAAGTGAAAGCACACTAGACTTTGCAGTCTGCTAGCTCCTATACTTCTCCGAGGGAGACGACTCCCTAGGTTACCAATTCCGGCAGATTGAGTTCACCAGCTTCATCGCATCATGTCGAAACCGACAACTTCCTCAGCTACATGCCCACCAGGAGTAAATCGAACCATATACCTCGTTCCGCGTCTATTGTGATACGATTGGTCTGACTGATGTATAGAGTGTGATTCAGCAATAACTGAGGCGATAAAAGAGTAAACCAGTCGAACGCACTTATGGAACCAAGTTGAGAAGTAACGTGTGTACAGTGGTGTTGTGTTCCTCCTTTACTCTCGTCAAGTTCGCTTGCACTCGAATTCCCTCCAACTACGAGTATACGACAAGAGAGATCGTTAACAATAATGTCTGCTTCTCTATATTCCGACTGAGCCCATCACCGCAATGCTCGACAGCGGGCGTCGCTTCCACTCTGCGAAGTCACTTTCCCCCCCCGAAAATCTGAGGAAAACTGGTTCAAATTCGTCTCGATGTTCAGAGTTGCTTGCACAGAGTGCTATTTTCTGGGCAGAGAGGGAAATCGTGGACGACCGCCATGCCCATTGGATGTAGCTAAATCGGAAAAGCTCTGTTTGTGTAGTTGATCAGTTTCATTAGCCTACTCTTTCATATTCCTTTTTCGGTCGGTGTCCGGCTAGGACTCGTGCTGGAACGTCTCTGGTACGCCAGGTAGGGCATTCTGTTGCAGCGAACGGCACACAGAATGCCCACGCGTGGGAACAAACTCGGCTAGACATTGATCTCGAGAATGCTGTGGTTGTTCCCGCTATGTTTGTTGTTATGCTTTCTCGTGTTCTCATCGTTGTTATCTTCGATGACGTCGTTCGGTCTAACAGAGTCGAGTTGATGAGGAAAATGAGCCCATTGATCCACTGTTTCGAACTTCCGTTCCCCTCGGGGGCCTGCGCAAAAATGGAACAACTGCTCCGCCAGTCCGAAGGCTGACAGAGCAGTTGTGTGAGCATTTCCCATTCTGTTCTGTTCGTCGCCTCACCCGTTTTTTCTGTTGTTGGTTGATGGATGACGTGTGGGCGGAAATTTTGCTCGGACCGCTCCCAAGGATGGCGCGGATTTTCGAATCTCCACAGTACTTTCCTCTCTCAAACGATTGCGGTACACGGTGTCTAGTTCGTGATGACCGTTTCCAACGACAGTTTTCCAACAACACGAACAACAACAAGGGCTGCTCAACGATCTCTGCAATCGATAGCTCAGCTCGCAAGCCCAGTTTAAAGACATATAGTGAGAAAGTTTCACGATGGCTGTCGTTCGGAGCGCGCACAAACCGACAGTGACCGGGTGTAAGTTTCATTTGCGGTCATCTCTCTCCACATGGTGCCGATATAAACCCCGGTACCGTCAGAATTGTGCCAACTGTCGTTCTCATTCTCCGATTCGCTCTATCACTGCCGATTTGAGATAATTTTTTGTGGGTTTTCTGTCTTGTTTATTTTCATAGGAAATATATCTTATCCGGTACTAAATCTGTTCTTCGTCGACTATTTCGGCCTGCATTACGTTACGCTAAACCTCATCGAGTTAGGTATCAGTGTGAGTAGTGTCAGTAGTAGTAATGATGGTATCAGTATATAGTTGAATTTATGAAGGTGTGAGGCCGGCCTGCCATCGGCTACCGGAATCCTCATTGAAGCATGTCACTCACCGAGAACGGGTAGATAAACTCCAGACTCTCCGGATTCTCTAGCAGCGTTCTTCGGTGGTTTAAAATCAGCGTATTCGGACACTGTAGCGCGCTGTGTCGGGCTTTAATCAACAGATTAACGGACGCATCATCTCTTCGGTGTTCCCGATTCTCTTCCGCTTCGTCCCCTCTCCGTCTCTGCTTCGGTCTCTTGGAACAAAACAAACGTTCGCCGGCACCCAACAGCCCGAATCCTCGAACGATTTTACAGTGAACCAAGAACGGTCGGAAACTGCTCGAACTCAAAAGCAACGTAAGCCTCTCAAACGAACTGAACGTTTTTCAATTGAATCAATTATTTACAACACCCGCTCCGGACGCTCACATCGATAGATGGCCGTCGACGATCGGCCGGTCCGCCTGAAACAATCCAACCGAGCGAGCACTCGACCGACTGACTGTTCCTTTCTCGAACACAAACGTTCAGGCAGTCGTTTGGAAGAACTATGAATGTAGGTTTGTCTGCGTATGCTTTGGTGTACGAATCGGATTACCTCTTCTGTTCTCGACACGCATTCACGGAGAATTCCGCGTCGATTCATGTTCTCGCTCGTTTTCGAATGGTTCATCCCGATCACAATCATGTGTCGGTGCGTGAGCTGGTCCACTTCTGGTACGGAGGGTAACGTGCGCCAGCTCCTTGGCTTCGTGTATGAACAGATGTTTGTATGCAGTTGATGTATGAACAGATGAACATATTCTGTCGTGTTCCTCGTCCTGTGAGGGTTCCGCTGCTTGTTTCCTGTCTGCACGAGTGCTTCCTCCGCCTGATCGGTGCCATACCTACTACACGACCAGCAGAAGATTGTCGGCGTTAGTTGAATCCAGCTCACGATTCCTCGAGATCCGTTCGGAACATCTTCTCGGCGAATCGATCGAAAATTCTATTCTCTGACTTTGAACTTCAATCAGAAGCGAACACGCCGTGACCTCGGTGTAGACGTTGGGTTCGAGCCGGCTCCGTCAGATCACGAGGTTAATAGCTCCCGACACGAGGCTCTGCTTGATAATTATTGTTTACACATTCGTTTGTACATTTCATCTCAAAGCCAGTTTCATTCTTCGTCCTTAATTTCTTGTGTTGATCCGAGAAACCTACGCACACATTCAGTTGGATTGATTCTTTCGAAGAAAGCTGTTCGTCTCGTGTCATTCCTCCCAGAGTTTGTCATCGACGACGTTCCAGGCGGAGCACATCGGATCGGCTTGGACACAATCAGTTCTGATGCTTCCTCACGTGGAATCAACCTCCGCGAGTTTTCACAATGAACTGAAAGTCGTCCATGCTGGATTTTTCGGATCGGTTCCAATACTCTCGCGAAAGATTGCCCGAAGATGGCGCACAAGAACACCATCTCCAAGGCTCGTGCTCTTCGAATGAGTCATTCTCTTTTTCGTCAAATCTCTTCTCGTAAACACATCTGCAAGTGAACGATACAATTCCTCATCGGACGTTGAACACACATTCCTCTTTCTATCTTCCACGGCCGGCTCGTAAAAAGCATCCACGATCGAAGTCATCGGAGTGCTTGTATCGATCGAAAAAAATCTATGCGATGAGGGAAACCCCGTACCTTGCTTGTCCCAGGAAGAATCCGGCGGGATTCGCTAGTTGAGGGTGGAGCGATGGACGTACTGAGCGTGGGGGTCCTGGAAAAAAGAATAACGCTTGTCAAATTCCGTGACGAATCTCGGGGGATTTAGCATCCTGAGCAATCAGGGACCTCACTGGTTTTTTCACCTCGAGACAGATTTAAGCGCCTGCTCAACGGTCCGCCAGTCACTTTGAGCATGGTTTCCACCACGTTTGGGCGTAATCCTACGACATGAGCTTTCCGCGGGAACGGCCGCGGTAAGCTCGGAAATAGAGATTCCCGGTCTGGAAGTTGGACGAGGGTTGCCAATTACGGTGTGCGGACAGACCGCTGATTCAGGCCGAATCGAGTTACTTCGTTTAGAGAGCACAACAAGCTTCTTGCCTCGCCGCGATTGATTTTGCGCGTCTGGAAGCCGAGATCCGCCCGCCTTGGACAGGAATTTCTTCCAAACTAAGATATGTTTTCATGCTGATGACGGGTTTCGTGACTGAAGTAGCCTCAAGCAGTCCGTGAGCAGAGCTGAATACTCTCTTGGTCGAACGAGGCATGTTCGTAAAATGTTCGGGCTAGAGGGATTCCTTCGCGTGGCTCGTTCAGCCCTGCACTCCTGACCTCTGGTTTCACGCAAAGCGCGAGGAGTCCCATCGACCTCGTCTGCTCGACTATTGCGTGAGAATTCGGGATATTCAGGAGAATATTTCGGGAGCATTTCCCTTCAGAATGTTAACCAGATTGAGGTTCTGCGGAAGAATAGCGAGCGTCCCCGGAGAGTCATGCGCTGGAGGTAACGTGTTCTGAGCTAGCGAGTCACATCCGCGGATCATTTAACTTGGTTCAGGTTTCTCAGCTCAAAGGACCGCCTGCTTCATAAGTCCTCCGCCCCGGAGCGCGAACCTTGGTCACAGACCGTTCCACATCGCAAACCGGGTCTGGACGAGCGGGCAGGACATCGATGTCCCGCATGGCTCAAAGCAACCATCACTCGCCTCCCTCGCAGGTGAGCGTCATTCCAGCCCTCGGCAGTTTTCGATTATCGTCAGGAAGAACGGCGCGATCTTCGTGAGAGGAAAAGTGTTGCCCTCAGCAAACACTTGTTCGAGCCACCTAGCCATACTGGCTATCAGCGCCCCGACCAAGGAGTCGGTCTGGTTGGCAGGTATAGCCATGAAGGACGAGTCGAGTCCACGCCCAGCTTCGAGGCCCGTGCGTAAAGGAAGGAGGTAAAAACGGCTGGCGAAAAATCACGATGACAGGGAGCGGCTGGCTGGCGTGATTCGGGCGGCCAACCTCGACGGAGGCGACTATGGCTAGCCGTAATGTTTTATGACGTGCTTTGAAGGGGTATATGGGCACATCCCTCAAACTTCCACTTCGGCCGTTTTCTTGGCCTTGCCGCGCGCGCTGATCACAGTAATCTCTCCGTCCATTCGAATCGAAGCTTTCCGAGCCGCACGTCCTCAACGAGCGCCGTGTCAGCTTCCTTATTTTGATAGAGGGCGGCGCGCCGTTTGTTGTCCGTTCAGGGCCCGAAAGTCCCTCATTGCGACCGATTGAATAATTTCGAAAAAGTGCATAAACTTTCGGGCCCTAGCTATGTGACACAGTCTGGTGACGATTCTCCCAGAACTGACCAGATTTTGCTGGCGCCACTCCGCAGCAAGGGTTAGAGCCCGCCAATAGTTCCTCGGAATCTGCTCTATCCTGGTGGTGGAACTTTTCCACCCTCATGAGTTAACTATGCGGAGCCTAGCGGCGATAACAAAGACGCGCCTCGGCACCGTCCTCCAGCGGACTGACATGCGAGATCGACCACGGGCGCAGCTAATTTGATCGGTCCCCCCAGACCGAAGAACCTGGAACCTGCTCGGGTCGTCGGCAGGCTCAGTCGGAGTTCACTCAGCCTACACCTGATCGAAATATGGCCAAACGGTCAGTTGTCAGGGCAATCTTTCAGCGCCATAGTCTTCGACGCCGCGATCGAACGGAAGGCAGCTCTCCCACGCTTCTGGACCTCAGCGAAGTTCCGCGAAGTTGTGACTCTGATACACGAGCGGTGCTTGTGAGGACAAACGAGCGTGCGCTCCAAAGGCGCTCCTCGAGGGACGCCGCTGCTTACTCCTGTTTCTTGACTCCTGTGCTTCCTTCCGGGCAAGGATTTTCTTTCCACAAAGTTCTGAATGGGTTAGCAATCGACTCCTAAAATGGAGCCACGAGCCGGAAAGAAAACCGGAAGCTGCCTCCTTTCCCGCGTATTATGACCAACTCATTAGTCAAGGGCTGCGGCGACGGGCTGTAAACTTGATAGCTCACACGGAACTTGGGCCTTCGGCTCGGCGCTTGGTGTGTATGTGTGCTCGGTATACTATCCGTGATTTGTGTGAGCTCGATTAATACAGCTGTCATTTCGAATCAACCGATGCACATCGAGCCGTCGATGACCCAGAACGAACTTTTCTGCGGTGAGGGCAATGCTTCGACCCGATAGCCCCGCCAGCAAGTCTCCGCTGGCCCGAAAGGCTCAAGCTGATGGGAAAGAGGCTCCCATGTCCAGGGCGTGCTCATGTGGTTATCTCCTGCAGCCCCATCCCGAAGCCTACCTCGCACTTCCGGCAATCGCTTCCCCGCTCGGGATCTGCGCAATTCTCTCCCGATTGTGGAACACATTGCCGAGAATTTCGTCGGCTTGAGATCCAGGCACGGTGAGCCTTCATACGTCGCATCCGGAACCGCAATCATGGAGAGGCGTTGTAGACCACGATCCTTGGAAACAAGGTTCCCGCAGAGCCTCGGATGAGAAGTTGCGGGAAATGTTTTCAAAGGCGCTGGAGCGAGCGGCTGAGCCTTCTAGGTGCGCTTGCTGATCAAGTAGGCTTTTCTCTCGGCATACAGTCTCGCACCCCCCCCCCCCCCCCCCCTCCCCCTTCTCCCCTGCGGTCCACCAACGCTGTTGCTGTTAGCTCACGAGCGCGAGAGAAGGCGATTCCAAGGTGTCGCGATCGGAGGTTTCCTCACGATACCGTCCCTCCGCCCTCGACCCTCGCCCTCGCGGGAATAATTCACGCGGTGTGACCTTCGGCTCGAGCGGGATCGCCAAAGTGAGGCATTGACCTTTGTCACTTGATGGAAGGAGTTTCCGATTCCAGCGGTTTTCCGAAATCTGCGCATGGGGCGGTGATCGGAGTGGAAACATGCCGACCGAGCCGAGGGGGCGGATGTTAGCTGCCGAGTGTTGTTCAGTGTTCATTTACCTATTTTGGAAACAGCTCATTCTGTTGAGCTTATCCGAGTCAGAGGAAAGTCTGCGCGATCGTCCAGTCTGATGTTTGCAGCTCGGGGCTCTCCCGCCTCGAGGCTCCCTCGCACTTGCGGAGAGAACCCAAAAAAGCGCGATCGGATCTCGCGACCCCATTCGACAAGTCTTTTGTTGAGGAGCGATGACCACGTTCGTGTGCCTCTCTGTGCATCCACAGGTCTCCGGAAAGCGGGAATCATGAATAAAGCCGCGACTCCAGGGCACGCAGCACAATTTCGAAATTCTCGGAATGCCACAGTGCCACGCAATTCCTTTTCATTGAATGTTCCACCCGGTGAGGCAGAGGCTGGCCAGAGGGAAGAAGCCCTCTCTGCGAGGTGAACAACGCACTGCAGAAATCGAGTTCCACTGAACCAAAAAAATGTTATTCAATATGATATCACTCATGATCAAGGTTCTAGTCCAGTTCCGGGTCGTTTCGAGCTATAGAATGCGCGGGGGGGGGGGGGGGGGGGGGGAATCCATGGGGGTTACGGCTGCTCCAGCCGAATTCAGACTCCTGAATCAGGAGCCCATCACACGCGGCCCATCAAGCGGATGCGGGCCCTCCGCTCCGCTGAACACGAGGTCAACTCGGGAGAATGCGCTCGACAGAGGTGCTCCGGCACATTGTCTCGACTCGCGAGCACCGCGAGTGGACACACGCGTTGGCCACAGTGAAGTCATCGCGGCCCGCACCTCTCGGAACTGTGCGCGATGATTCGTCGCGGGAGTAAGGCGGTCATCCGCGGGCGAAATTTCCAAGGATCATGACGCATATGTACACCAGATGACCATTTCCGTCCTCTTGGCGTGCTCGAGACAAAGCTGTGGAAACGACGCGGGGGTTCAAGACAAAATCGCCTGAGAACAGATGAGGTCCAAGTGGAGGTGACCATCTCCATTCCGCCCGCCCTGATTTCAGATTGCTCCCACCAAGACCTCCGGCCCGGCTGGCCATGCGGGGAGGTGAAGCTTAGCTCCGAGGATCGTTCCGCGAAACCCGCCGGAGATCCAGTGGGAACATCTCGTTGTGAGGCGAACTTCGCGAAAGCGGAATTGAAACCTCCGGTCCAAGCGCGGCGGCGTCGTTAGTAGCGCAACGTCGCTCAATTACGGGAGTGTCCTGCGCCCCCAGGGATAACGTGTTCAGAGCCGGAGAGCCGTTCCAGGTGAGCCCCGATCACGTCTCGGAGCCTCTGCTTTCAGAGATCCTTCGCTGGGGCGCTGTTCCTGTAGACGAAAGGCCGCAAAGCTGAGATTGAAGTCGTTGGGCACGCATTGCAAACAAGATGTGGTCGGAAGCTCGGTTAGGGAAACACTCGGATTTTCAGCTACTGCGTCTCTATGGGTATTATTCCACTTTCGTTCCCCCATAGCCTACTCGGCGTCTCAACTTTCCACCAGCCGCCTCCTCCTCGATACTCCCCCGATTCTCTCTCTTTTTGTTTACCCTCTCGATTTTTTCCATCTGATACCTATCCGTCATATTCCCCTCGTGCCCTCGACATCTTCATGCGCGCCCTTCTCTGGACTCCCATCCCGAACTCCCTCATTCTGCTTCCACACCTTCAGTCTTCACTTCAGACCTTCCGAGCTCTCATCTGATTCCACTCCTCGCCTCCCGGGATAGTACACGTTTCCCATATCTCCTCTTCCGCATCGGGAAGCCTCACCCCCTCACCTGACTTCAACCTCGTTAGGCTGTTTCTCATCGAGCGCAGACAAGCAGCCGAGGGACAGAACCGTTGAGAGCAGGAAACAGGGTTGAGGGGCACGGGTTCTGACCCCGGGTGAGTCGACTTCCTTTGCTCTCATGGTTCTGCGGGTCTTTAATTACAAAATCAGAAGCTCGTCTCGAGGAAACACCCAGAACCCTCTGAATCCAGAACAAATCTTGTCACTCTTCCTATTCAATTAGTTTCGTACTGTTCCAGACGCACATGGAGCACGTGGGATCTTCGCGGTTGGGAAAAAGTTCGCTATGAATGAGGGTCAGGACTGGGATGCGTGAATATTGTGACGGTATGTTCGCATAGACTGACGTGCATGTCTGCCATCATTCCCACGATGTGGATCGCGACCGTTCACTCATGGAGCCGACGGCTGGGAATTCCGTCGTTCGAAACTGAGAAGTTCCTCCTCAGACAGCGTTCGTTGATGCTCTGTAGCAAGAAAATGGAGGAATTTCAGCCTTCTGTCAGCCGCCTCATACGCAGCATTCATCAAGGCTCATTTCACGGTCCTGGGAATCGACCGGAACCAGAACTCTGCTTGGAAGCTCGCTCGATTAGAGTGTCCCCGATTGCTTCGTCGAAGTTCAAAGTCGCATCTTTCGATCTCGAGCGAAGTTCCGAAATCGCCGAGTCATGACAGTTTGGGGAAGCAAGCTCTGTATGATATAATCCCAGCCTCAATGGAATGTCGAGTTGGCTACCTCATCGAAACGAGGAAGTGGTCGGACCAGAGGTGTAACAACCAGTTCCCAGGGAACGACAACATCTGTCCCCACTGCGAATAAAATACTCGAGTCCTCCTGGTCCTCATTCTCGTCCACTGTTTGCGCACCACCGCGATAATGGTCTCCATTATTTTCGGGCAAATGACGGAGGTTGCAGCCGGGAAGTATTATTCCCCAAGCGTCTGGTACCGGAGGTCCGACCGACTTCCGAAACAAGACCACTTGAGCTGGAACAGCCTTCCGCAAGAGTCTCGATGAAGGCAGAGAGGAACGTACGGCTCTGTTCATGAACTTCTCAGACCGGTCAAAGAGGAACGACAAGCTGGTCACTGTTGCCAACGCTTGCTTGGAAACTTCTCGAAATCAGCATTCGGAAGGCTCCCGAATAGCTGGAATGAAGTCGGAAGCGTGGCCTCACTTGTTTCCGGTGGAACACCACAAGTTTCAAGCGCTGAACGAAGCAACTGTGGGAGTGTCATGTGCTCCAAGAACTTCGGCCTTGCAACACGAGCGGAAACGTGACGTAGAATTCGATGACGCTCATAAACAGAGCAGTATGTATCATCATTTCCGACGAAACTCGGAAGAAGGCAATGAATCGGATCAGTCTCTACCGGTTTATATCGGATCAACTCTCTGTCTGATGATTCAGGAGTAGATCCCAGTCTCTCCCGGAAGCTTTCCTAGTTCTCAAGGATGATTTGAATGAACCTGTTGTTCTCCTGGCTGAAATCGGAAACAGAGGCGTGTTTCCTCTGTACAGACGCACGACTGGGGACCTGTCGTGCGTCTCTCACGATCACTATCATCATCCGCGGAAGACCGTCACGTCACTGCAACAACCGATCTCCGGAACTCGAAAAAATCAGCGGATACCGGCTGTCCTCTTCCTTCCTTTCCCATGCGATTGCACCGGGTCGAATCCAGTAGCCATCGCTCGTGCTTGCTTCGAGGAACCAAAAATCGAGGATGAATCCGCAGGAATGGACATTCCTGAGAAAGCTCGAGCGCGCCGAGTCGCGTGATTCCCCCAATGCAGTTCGCTACGCTGCTAGAAAGCAGGTGATACGATCGTGTTTGAGACCCCAATTTCCAATCCTGGAAGAAAACGAACTCAGGAGATGGAGGAGCGCCGATCGCCCCCTCTCCCTCATCCGATATTTCCGATGATGATGATTTTTGAAAACTGACAAGACTGCGCATTCGCCAGTTCTCGTTTCCCGGGTCGAATGAGAACAAACTCCTGCACATGGTATCTCAGCTCACAGTTTCAGAAATTTTGTGATGATTTCAATCTCAGACGAGGAGTCCAAGGCCGACTCGATCGAACGCAGGATCACAACCAAGAACCGGAGCTGGCAGTGGAGCTGGAGCCGTGGCCCGAATCTCACTCCCGCATGTTCCTGCGGGAGAGAGCCGGGCGAGGTCAGTCGTACGAATCGTCGAGCCAGGCGATGAGCGGGATGAAGGATCTCGTGTGCTTTCTAAGCTGATCGAGTTCATCAATCTGTTGTGTGCCTCTAGCTTTGCATGATAGCCGTTTTTCTGAGTTTGTGTGCCAGTTCTTATCGCGCGTGCGCCGGTTCGTTAGTTCCATGCATGCTTTCCGATCGACGCTCGCAGCGCTTTTCATCCACAGCTCCGAGCTCGGAACGACCTCTGTCTGCTCCTCCATGACAAGCTACTTCTCTTCGTTAGTTCCCAAGCCTGACAGGCTTCAACCGTGCGAAGCGTTCGCATGGATCAGGTCAGCTATTCAGCGTGCGCCGGGTCGAAAACTTCTTACTGCTCGTTCGCCTCGCTGCAGCCGAACGTTCAGCGTACGCGATGAGCCGCTCCAATTCGGACTTACGAGGCCACATAGTTTCCCACGCGCAACGAAGAACAGTTTGCCGGAGAGGGAGAGAGACACGGAGATGCGAAAATTTCGATCGCGATTCGTATATTCACTGCTGGGGCTCATTGTCCGGGAAGACTTCGCGCGTTCGTGAGCGCTCAGCAGAAACGAGTGAGGCATAGTTCGCCAGACTTATCCGTCACCCTATGGTTCTGTGTCTCAATCTATCATCTCATCGATCCGGTGGTGGTCTCTGTCGACTCCGAGCCTTGTGAGTCTCTGTGTTTCGACAGCCGACGGCCCGTTCTTCCAGGGGCTCGTTGTCGGCGCGGACGACTCGGCCGGTTCTTCCAGGGGCTCGTTGTCGGCGCGGACGACTCGGCCGGTTCTTCTCGCGTTGAATCGTCCACTTCAGGCGACTAATTCTTCACAGAATGCGGTTGACAAAATTGCCGGGCGGTCATGGGAGAGAAAGCGAACTATAGCCGTTCTGCCCTCATCTTGATTCTCATCCTAGATTCTCACGCTTCCCAAGCTCGTTTGGCCTATGTAAGTATCTCCGCGTAGAAACGACGTCTGCATCGAGAATGACACGCATCATTCGCTTCCGACTCGCTGGATGAAAGACGGCAACCTCAGCCGGGAAATGTTTTTTCGGAACGAATCAGCCATCCTGGTGCTGTTTTCAGTCAGCCGCAGCATCGTTCAGCGGCTCCATTTAGGCACCGGAGCAATTCTCGCTCACGATTATCTCCTCTCGAGTTGCGGGGAGCGACCACCACTAATCGACTTAATGCTGCGACCAGGTAAGTCTCGGTAATCCCGCCGCGTGGTGTTCCGCGTGGCTCAGGTTTGGGGTCGCCGGCTCCTAACCGTGGAAAATCTCGGGTCGGATTCGCGAGAGCGGCTAAAACCCGCTGGAACGTTTGGGAGGTCGCGTCTTGAAATGATCGTCGCCAGGTCGATTCAGGCGCTGCGGGAGCAGCCTCCTATTCCGCATCCGACAGATTTGTTGCGGGAGCGGAATTAATTTGAGAAGGGACGCACGCTCCGTGACGCCAGATTGCCAAGCTCGGTTGGTCGGCAGGTTTCCGACCCGAGGAGGGACAGGGGAATTCGGTTTCTGGCTTCGCGGGCCTCACTTTGATCGCCTGTCTGCAGTCACCGGGATCCCCCGAAAAGAGAGAAAAAAAAAAAAAAAAAAGATCCTAAGCCAGAAAGTGCTGTGTGACGGATGTCAATCCGGCTCGATGATGGGTGCGCGATCCGATACTCTACAATTCGACGCGGGGGAGACAGTTTTTTCATGTCTTCCGACTCGCATAATTACTGTCGACGTGGAAACAGCTCCCAGGCTCGAATGGCTCGGCGAATCCCCTGTCGGAAAATCGTGCTCCGTCAGTCGTGACAGGAGATCGAAGTTATCTGAGAAGGCTGCTCACGCACTCATTTGGCACAGGAACGGTGCAGCCAGCTCGAGAACGGAGACCAACTTTTCGAGATGTGGACGATGGGAGGGTGGGCGATTTCCCAAGTTTGTCACATGATACTGTGGAGAAATGGATTTCCGATGAAAACAGGGTTCGTCATCTGCGGGTTGAGAACCATGAGCCTTCCGGTGTCGAAACTTTCCGAGGCTGTAACGAGCGATCTCAGGGCCAGCTGCTGATTTCCGTCCACTGCAGAGACCATCACGACCTCCAGCTCTGGTCTCCTTGAATCTCTACCTCGATCTTGGGGCAGTGCAGTTCATTATTCACAAATCGACACTGCTAACACGTTTGTTACTCGTCCTTGAGACTAAAGAGGCTCTCCGTTTTTCCAAAAGAGCGCCGGCGGAGCTCTATATCGCCTCAGAATACGCGAAGAGCTCCAGAGAGGTCCTATCCCGCTAACTCGAGCTCTTGGCTTCTCGCAAAGCCCCGATCACCGAGAACTGTGGTCCTCGCTCTGGTCATTCGAGAAGAAAGAATGAATCCACTTCGGTTCCCACTTGAATGGCATCGGAACCGTTGAGAGCATCTGCGTCGAAAATAATCCCGCCTTTCCGAGAGAATTCCCAGTCTACTGCGATCCAACGAATGAGAAATCCCAAAGCGTGAGTCATCGCTTCCTGGTGGAATTCTTCGGATCTCATGCACCGCGACCCTCACTTTTTTTACGAGAAAAACTCCGAACGAAACCCGTGCACTCCGGCACACGGAAATAGGAGACTACTCCGCTCGCTCGTTTGCCCCACCAGTCTCGACTTCTTGACCGTTCGGCAGGTCGCATCGCCCACGTCATTTTAGAATATTGCGGCACGTGGGACCATTCGAGTAGCTCCGAGGTCGGCCACGGGATCTCCCTTTGTGTAACTCCGAGAATGTTTTTCCGGAGCTCCGGTATCACTCCGGCCGATTAGGGATTTCCGGGAGAATGCTTCTTCTCCGTTCGATTGATCCCTCCGACTGCCAGCGGAGAGATCTTGATATCGAGTGCCTGATAGAACCTCCAATCCGATCCCTGACATCCATCCAACTATTCCATGATAAGATGGAACATTGCGATACCCGAAGGACAATTTGAATCTTCACTCCATCAGAGAGCGAGAACGAAGGGCCGGTCGGACGACTGCGGCGGAATCACTGCGGAAGATCCGATCTTGACTGATTCATTACCATGGAAAAGCGTCAATCGCGGAGTTATCGAATCGGTGAAAGATTGCTCAGTAGATCCAACAACGGGCCTTACCACATATATCTGCAGTGAACATTCGATGCAATGTTAACCTGAACGGGAGCTGAGAAAGCATTGGGGATAGGTGAACTCAATTATTCTGGGGGGCGTCTAGGGAATCTTACATCAGTGCACCCATTCCCCTCCGCGGGGCGCAGGAGGATTCAATCGACATGATGTTACCAATCGTCCCCCGAGACCTCAGAAGAAATCCTCGAAGGAGTTGGAAAGTTCCATTCGTTGTCGAAATTTTTCCCAGGAGAATTTTTGTCGCATGAACGTAATAACCGGTCACAACTCGGAGTTTGCTGATTCTGTTACGGATGAACAGTTGAAATACCGATGCTCAGTAAGTGGCGTTGCTCGGAAGAAATCCAAGTCATTTTCGACATGTCGGAGGAACCTATCGACTCCTCGTGGAACCCAATATGGCGAAAATATCCGCCATTTTTCGATAGCAACTTTCTCGCTCGGTCTTTCACGAACTCAGATGATTCCGTTTTGTCGACCGTGTGTACACCCTGAGAAACACCCGTTCTGCCAATATGTTCCTCGCATGGACTGAATGCTTTCCGAATGTGACATGGACAGGGTGATTACTATTTGAAGATTCCAGCATTCAGACATCCGGAGAGGTCAGTCGACTCTGGGCAGCGAACTGAGGGCTCCATTCCCTTCGATAGGTACAAGACAGCGACCAGCGGCCTCACTCCTTCCGAACATTAGTTTCGGAATTGGATGTTCGCTCTCTAATCAGCTAGCCCTTACCTCGCGGAAGAGCTCAAGACGCCGATGGTGAAATCTCTTTTGTGGCACCTGGTCGCGGGACGCGGGGTTTCCTAGAAGCATTTCGGCAATGTTGGTATGCCAAGGCCGGTGGCAGACCACGAGGGGTCGAAGCGCCGCCAACGCATGGATGATCTTCAGCTGATCGTCACACCGAAGGCTCCCGATCGATGACACCCGTGGAGTCTCTGCGCTCAATTTGATCCGCCGTGAATCAATTGAGGCTCGTTATTCGAGGTTCCTGAGCTCTTCAGCCGTGTGTACTGGAGCAATCACGCTCCGACAGACAAGAAGTCCGTGGTCATGGCCTGGAATCGACAGCTCTAGGAATTTGCAACACCGGGTGATAATCGCCGATTCAGCTGCGAACACTGTTGTCAATATCCACACTCCCTCTTTGCTCGAATTTCGTCGGACTCGCGGGCAATGAGCTAGCGAGGGCTTTTCGTTCGTATTGAATCACAGTCACGGCGTGAACGCTCAGCGCCATTTGTTTGTTCAGCTTCACCTTTCTCAAAACTCTTTAATCCGGCTCCTCTGTTCCCTTTTGTGGAAGGTGGCCGCCCTCTAAGCCGATTGAATTTCGAATACGAAGCTTTCTCACCGCGTGCCGCGAGTTTTTCCCAGATTAAGCTTTTGTGTCCCTGCGTGGCGTGGGAATTCGACAACGGCTGCCACTCGATCGTTGTCGGTTCAAGTCCGCTCCGGATAGAGAGAACGGAAGTTCAGTATATTCTACGCGGACCCGAAACCTCGATGCTGTTTGTGATCCGAGGCAAAATCGTCGGTTGAGCTCCGACGTTCCCCAGTGTTGAAAGCGTGGCTGGTGGGAACGGAAGCGGGGACTCGATTCCGGAGGAAAACACTTCCGAAAGCCATGTGGGATCCCATATTGCAACTTGCATGAAAACGGCTTCCACGACAGAGGTCGCTGTTTCAACTTCCGGCCCCATGATCCGCTCCTCGTTTTGAATCGGAGGAAAAAGATCGGACAGGCCACCCCAGGAGCGGACGTGTGGCGCTCCGGGGGAACGGCTCCGGGAATCCTCTGGAAAGGATGGTGACCGGCGGATTCCTGGGGGGGACAACTTTTCAACAATCTCGTTCGACGCCAAAGATTTGAGCGACCACGCCGCTGCCGAGGAGAAGGACTTCAACAGACGGTGAGACTGCTGTTCCTTCGAGGAGAGCTCAACAATGGCAGAACCTCGGTTCGGCGGTGTCTTTTCAGGTGGAAGCAGCGAGTGACGGAGAATGTCACGCTGGCAAGAAGTCGTTGAACGTAGCGGACCATCACGCCGGGTCCTGCAGCCTGCATGTTGGACGACTCGTTCGCTTTCCTGGAGAGCCGCGTTCGTCGTGCAGTCGGAACCGAGGCAGCGGATGTGCTCCGTCTTGGGAGAAAGACGCTGCGTCGGCTCCAGGGAAGCGGAGGAGATGTCTCCTCACTTCGGGCGGCCCAACGCCGCAAACAAACTTCGAATGGATCAGTGAACTACAAATCCCTCATCACACAGTCTCAGACATGGATGCAATCCTCCCGCGGATCGCGGACAACCGAGCGCAGGTTTCGATAGGAGTCTTCCGGACATCTTTCTCGTTTCCGCGGAATCCACCGAGCATGTAACCGAAGCAATTCGAAGCGGGGCGCAAGTGACGATTATCCCGTTTCCAGGTGTCGGCGTTCCTTCTCCTATCTTTTCGGGGGCTGCAGAGTCTCGCTCCATGGATTTCAGCCCAAATCACGTCGCTCCCTCGAAGTCGAGAATCCGATTCGTTTCCCTCCGCGGGAATCCGCTCAGTTGTAGATGTTTTGGCTCATAACGAGCGTCTCGCGATGTCCGAACCGCGTGGCTCTGCCAAATTCCTCGTTATTCCTGTCGGATGCAACGCTCCATCGACGACTGGCCGAAGATAGATCCTGGGAATGCTGCTGGGAGCCAACAGGTTGGCTGGGATATTTCCCCGTTCGGCTCGGGAGCTTTCCCGCAACTGATTTCCAGCACGGCAAACACTCGAGGCCGCCCGCGCGCGTTCCCGGCACCGTTGACGTAGCAACTCACCTGGCCAAGTTTTCCTCCTCCTCGAGCGTGGTAACTCTCCTGGAAACACTTGAGCCACCGCCGTCGTTGTCGTCGGCGGCATCGTCGAACTGCACTTCGCGAGACGCACTAAATTCCCCGATTGAATCGAGTCGAACGTGGAAAGACATTTCAGATTGCGTTAAGGAACGTCAGCGCTGGCAGGACACCTCACGCTCAGCACGTCTAACATACCACCCTCGGGGTCGGAGAACGATCGGGCTGATCTACTCCATGCACAGGGTCGAACTGTCTGAGGATTCGCGTGCTGGCTCCACCACGCTGTTGAGAACCTTAGGAGAGAGTTCCGGGAACCCGTCAGGAAAGGGATTTGCCGGAGATGTGTGGCGTAACAGCCCAACAGGTCGTCTTCCAGCCGGGTTTTCGGCTCGAGCGGACGCGTCTCGTTGGCCGCTAGCGTTTTCCTCGTTATTCCCGTGATTTCTCGACAGAAAAACTCAGTCCCTCCGAGGAGGTGGGTATCGTCACTTTCTTGTGCTCGAATAATGAATTAATAATCAATCCAATACCACGACGGCGGCGCCGCCATCCGCGTTCGTGTTAAGGTAGGCTGATGAAAGTGTTTGCATGTCACGCGATCTCCCACAACAATCATGAGACAAGCCCTTCGGTTGAGATGCGCGGAGCTAACGGCCGGTGAACAACAGCGATCTTTTTCGGACCCCCCCCCCTCCCGCCAGTGAGGAGGGAGTTGGGCGGTCTCACAAGAAGCAAGAAAGGAGTCGCGGGATTCCAGACTCTGTTCGGGACAGACGTCTGCCGCTTCCGGGTCTTGCGGGTTCCGTCATGTTTGGAGATTGTGACTCTGCGACCGTGTTCTCTCGGTTCCCCGCTGCAAGAGGTCTCCCGCGATTGGGTCCCCCCCCCCCCGAACAGATTCTGAACTCTATTTCCTCCCGGTTCCGCTCCAGGCTTCAGTCCAACGAGTTGAGTGGGCCTTTAGGCCTACTGTTTCGGTTTGCATTGCAGCCGATCGGATACACAAGCACGTATGTTCACCTTCATTTCAGCGGTGATTTTCTCGTGCTCACAGATCATCTTCGGTTTGCGCTTTCCCATGGTCTCAGGATTTTCTTCGACCCTCTCAGATCCTTCGGTGTTGCATTTGGGCGAGCTCCTGCTGAGAGCATTTCTCCTCCTCTGATTCCAGAACCACGTGTGGGTCGGTTTCGAGGGCCCCGCATCGGGCACATTTCCTATCGATCGAAGTATCGCGAGCGTGTTGCTTGGTCCCGATTTGGAGCATCCTCGCCCTCGAGAGGGCCAAGAGACGATTGCCTCGCGAGTTATGGCGCAATCCCGCTGTGAGAGCTCTCGTCTCTTCGGATTGCCGATATGGGCCCGATGTCGATTTGGACTCCATGTGCTGTTTTCATCCGGAGTCTGATTTGTCTTGCACGCTTGTTTTGTGTTTGTTGTTGAATATGCTCCACATGGGTGCACCTGATTCATTTTTGATCGTTCCGAGGTGTTTGCGAGTCGAACGCAGCTCTCGATGTTTCGAAACTTCTGGTCGCTCGCCACTCATTCGCTTACACTTTGTTTCTCGCGGCCTCTTCAGCCGCAGGGACGAGTCTTGGTCATCTTTCTAAAACGCTGCAGCCGATTGGAATCGATGTTGAGATGAGTTTCTCTGTCGGATACGTCTTTGCGCACCGGGTGTCATCTATTTCGTCTGTTCTCCCTCATTCCCTCGAACAAGTGCAACATTCTGCCGGTCGCCTACCCGGTCTTGAAGGAGCTCCTTTCGAGTTCTTCTTCGATGAACTTTTTCGCTACTGTGAACTGTGGTATTTCTTCGAGCCAGCTCCCCGCGTCTCTTTGTCTGACTTCCATGTGGGCCCTCAGTCGTCTTGGTGGAGTGATCACTGCGCTGCAATAAGTGAGTTGCGGGATGACAAAGTGCGACTGATACTCATGAAGCTGATCCCCGAGCTGACTGATTCATTTCCGTCTCATATCTACTCAGCTCGGCTCTACGCTCGGGGAAGTGAACGACGCGCCTCGCATCGAGGAGTCCTTGAGCCTGCACAAAGCCATGGAAAGCATCACTTATTTTTCTGTCGTGTTAAGCAGTTATCCCAACATCGAAAAGCCATCTGCCCGAGATCTCTATTCACATGCCTGGAAACGGGCATCGAACCTCGATTCAGACATTACCGAAGTCACCTACCCCCTGGAGCTCTCCGAGCTTGCACTTCCAACCGATCTCGACGGATCTCAAGGGGGAGCCAAGAGAACTGACAATGCGAGGATTGAATTCCAGGATCACTACGAATACAAGGAACGAATACTACGGAATGAAAATGAGCAACGAACCGAACCACCTATGCCAGCAGGAAGAAGACTGGAAGAGGAAGGCACCCAATACGCTGCAAGAGTACACGCCAAAGCCATGTGGACTTTCGACCCATTCGAATTAATAAGGTTCCAATGGAAAGTCACTGGGGTGTCCTAAATGACGTGAGGGGATTCCGCGCTGGCATCGAGGGCAACGAGGCAGCAGACAGCAATGTTCGTCAGAACACAGGTCGCAGCGGGAAAATGGGCTTTGGAAATCGCCGGACGTAAATTTGCCTACGAGTTCGTACTAGGAGACATGGATGGTCGACCATCGAAGCCAGAGGGGCTCAAAGCAAGATCCGCTTGTTCGCACGAATAAGTGCGATGGATCTCACCAGGTGGCCAAGGATAATTCAATCCATGATAGCTACTGAGAATATCCACTTTGGAGCGAATCGTAGACTCAGACTCTTGAACAGGAAATGATCACGCTCGGAGCTATTCAGAAGATTGGATTTGACTAAGGAATGTGGTGGTACATGGAGGGATACGAGAATGAACCTTGAAAAATGATATATATGTACAATAACAATGAACAAATAAATGTCAGTAAAACATCGGGGGATCAATAAATAATCATACCATAACGGAGATATGAGATGGGTGATGACAGCTATTCCGCTTATTTGTCGGAAACAGATCTGCCCGGAGTAGTAATCTTGTTTCCAAATGGATATGCGCGTATCAATTCGCGATTCGGCGCTTCGTTTGGCTCCGGAGACTCAATATGCTCATCGAAAAAAATCTGGAACATTGCCGTCGCGAACTACGTTTTCGGTTTCAGACCATTCGATCGCAATACTACGATGTTTGTGAAGAGGCTACCGGACACTTGACATGGCCGGACATCGACACCCATTTTATGAATTCAACTGCTTTCAAAAATTCTGGAGAGCGTCGCCACACAAGTCGAATGAGAGATTTTTTCATCCGGCAAAATATTCATGGGAGCCCATTCAGCACATCAGAAACAAGGTCAAAGGCTACGAAGAGCCGAAAATTCCGTCCCATGTATGACGAAGCACAATCCGGCTGTAACATCAGGACCCTCGATGAAACTCACTCCGTTGCATGGCCTCGACATATTATTGACTCATATTGACAAAAACGGTTCAGAACGGTGACAGCGAGGATCCGTCGCCCGTCTTCGGGCATAGTCCTCTCCACCTTTTCTATCTTACCGCGACCCGAAAAATATGGCGCCGGTCCTCTTAACTCCTAATCCTTCATCAAGGAACCGAGCCTTCGGACACGATTTTCCTCATCCATCTCTGCCATTCGTCCACTTCACGGCGGAACTCAGTGCACGGTGGTATGCTGTCAGCGTGTGCGCCGAGAGTCCATGTCTGGCGTAATCGGCGACACGCCATGCGGACCATGATCCGAGTGCCCACCAGGTGTGGGAGACAAGCTCTTCTCTCAAGATCCCCGCGACGCGTCAACCCTACGCGTTATCCAAGCGATAACGTTGATCGGCAGGGGTAGGGGACAGATCACAAGAGCTGTAGGCGAACAACGGTAACCCAACACTTCGTGCGGGAACCCGATGTGATCGATGGTTTCACTCGTTGCTCTATCGATTGCTGCAGGCATTCGCCGGCCACGCCGCGGACGGGGACGGCAGCAGCTTCAGCCCGTTCCGTGAGCAATGAGAGAGCCGTAATGGTCGAAAGATGGTGGTGACCATTCAAACGGCAGCGTCGCGCATTCGAATGATAATAATTCACGTCGCTGATTATGTGATGTTCATTGTTTCGGGATCGGCACATTCTTCCGTCACAAAATGAAATCGCATCCTTACATAAGATTTTGCTGTAGAATGCTGATGAATACTCATCTCACCCATTGTCTCCATTTCTGTTTTAACTACCAGTAGATGAAATCAACTCTTCGACTTCGGTGCGAGCCGAATCTATTGTTAGCACCTCAAATTTCGACGTCTAGCTCCCTGTAGATACTCGTCAACGTAAGCCCAGTCAACCGATCGTTCGTTACGTTCAGTCGGCGTAGCGTGGAGAATGATCGTTCGGCGCGTGCGTTACTGACCACAAAAACGGCAAGACCTTCGAGCGATTCGCGAAACTGTTGCTAGGTGCGATACTTGAAATCCTCTTCCTTCACATTGGTCATGCTTTCCTCAAAGCGAAGATACGCCCCTTCCACGAGGATGGAATCGCAAAGTAGTGAGCGAAAAACCGTGATGCCCGGAAGAACGAGAGCGCTACGGTCGGAATGGGATCCCGGATCCTTCCGGGCTCAGGCTGAATCTGACCAGCACCCGCGATAGGATCGTGAGCCGGAATCATGAAACTCAAATCCTCTCTGTCGGTTGATGAGCCCCTATTTTCCGTCATAGGCCGAATCAGATGGAGACGAAACCCTTGTGACATCTCTAAATGTTCCCAATGGCACTCCGCCGTGGAGAAAGCCCCCGTTCAAGCTCACTGATGAGAGACCGATTGTGGTTGGGCGGCGTGCCGGCGAAACTGAGGCATGGCGCTCAGCCCTGTCCGTTGGCTTCAGGGATCGAGATCCAGGAGGAATGAGCTCCTTTCAGAATTCCGAGCCCATTGAGTTCACGGAGCACATAACGACTCCTCAGGTTTCCGGATTTCATGACTGATGATCGCTTGCGGATGTTACCCATCCGATAATCCAGGGAAATGAGCCAATGGCGAGGCTCTAATTGTAGCCTCCACGAACTTGTCGCGGTTGCCAGGCAGCGGCCGCAACACTCAAGCCCCGTTTTCGTTCCGTGGAGAGAGCAGCTCAACGCGCGAAAATTGCAATGGAGGAAAGTGACAATGTTGACGCGAGAAAGTCCGAGAATTGGCCAAATCAACGGCTTTGTCGCTTAAGTCCACTTTGTTGAGAGCCTGCACTTCTCCCGCGTTTCGACTTCTCCCGGCTCACAGAGAGTTCATCAAGCAGAAAAGTTTCGCGTCTGTGAAACCCATAGCGGAAGTCTAGATCAGACTCATGGCATTCTTTCTTTAAACTGCCCAGGATTTAGATTCCGAGTTTTTTTCAGTTACTTAGTTTCCGGAAGAGATGTCGGGAATTACGTGCTTCGCAGAAGGGTCCGCCGCGCTGTATGACTCCACTCGGTTCGGCGTGCTTGGGTGCAGATGCGCGCCCGGGTGTGAGCCCCAAGAGCCGCAGCAGGGAAAAAATCACTGCCGAAGGCAGATACCTGCATTGAGCATGTTGTCGTTCATCTAAGTACGTATGTGCACTGAGGGAGAGCCTTCCGAGTGATCTCTTCGCAGGGAAGTAAGCCAGCAGATAAGCAGGCAGACAGCCAGGCGGGTCTTGCTTCCTTTCCAAACGACGAAATCGAATCAATTAATTGCCTGTGCTACGGCGACGATAAAAAAAGAAAAATTAGCGAGGAGACAGGATGGAACAGAGAGATGCGCGGAATTGAGTTAGTCCCCCAACAAATCGCAAGCTCCGCTCCCCTCCTCTGAACATTCGTCTCGGCTCTTCTTTTCTATTCCTCTTCTCGATTCATGCATGTTGTTGCCAGTCGGCATACAATTAGTTCCTTCGCGAGCCAGTGAGTCCTGTTTCCGGCTCGTAACCGGCAGCCGATGTCGGGAGGGATTTCTCATCGACAAGCACCCCACACACGAGAAGAGATCATCGTCGGTGATTCTTTCAGCCTGTAAGATACTCGGCGAAGCATCTTGGGATGAGTCAAGCAAACTTCTCTGTTGGGAGTACCGATCCAAAGCAGTGGTTTTCAAGCTCCACGCCTCACCGACCGCCGACCTCAACTGACCCCGTTGAGAAACACTGATCTAGAGCTTCAGCGTGATCCTGTTTGACATGTTCGGGAGAGGCCAATGAAACGACACCACGAAAGGGAGTAATGAAACTTTGGTGATAAGCTCTCGGCTTTTCGGCGGGCTCCACCAGCCAGTGGAGCGTGAACCGTCGCTGGCCACTGCACTGGAGCACCGGACCCTCGGTGACGTTTCGACCACATGTTTCCCAGCGGTGCCGTCCGGTAAACGTACAGCAAGGCGAAGCTCCCGGGGCTCAACCCACCGGAAGTCGGACGTGTTCCGGGCCTGTTGACATCCGTCGACGAATTTGAATTCCGTCGGCCTCGAGATCTCTCCACGTCACAGAATTGAACTGACGGCGGTGCTTTGTTGGTGTCTGTTTCAAATTCACTTGGGCTCTGATGAACACCCAGCAGCACTGCGGGTATATCGCGGAAGGGGAAAGCGCATCCCTCGAACCGATCCGACAAACACGAGGCGAAAAGATTTCCCAACTCAACGATCCCCCGCGAGTCATATATACATTACAAGGGGAGAAGAGCATTGAGTTCGCGCAATGTTGGTCCCTCGGGGTACGACGCTGACCAAGCGTGCCTCGAAGGGAGAGTTCTCGGAGGATGTGCACAATCGAACTGGGTTCTCAGGCATACGATGCATGTAGATACATCTACCTTTGGGGGCTTTCAATAGTAATTAGAGGATATCTTAATTCGAACTCCGCTCGAATCGAGTTTTTGGCGGTTATTGACTCCCAAGCGCCACGCGAACAGATACCCACGGATGCGATAGAAGCTTCGCACATCGTCGCTCGTGGACCTGAGCTCGCCAGAATTCGGTCATGATCTGTGAAGAAGACACCGTCGGAACTACTCCCGATGCACGCCTTCTGGACGATCGATTTCATGCAATTTCAGCGTTCCCGACAGCACTGGCATATGGAGTTCCTCGAATGGCACACGATCCTGAAAACCCTGGTTTCGAACGAAATCCAAAAAACATTATCCGTGGACCTGTGGAACTCTCTAATGCACGGGCATCCTCTAATCCTGAGACGGAACCCTTTAGAAGGATTCAAAATCAGGCGGGCTTGTCTTCGATCCCAGGAAGCATGGAATCCGGAACAACGTGAACTCGACCGGCACTAACTTCGTCGAAACCTTCGGACTTGTAGCTTGCTACTCATATTCTTTCGGTGTCGAAACCGGTTCAAAGCGAAGGGATGGTGTTTTTCCTGCGGTTCTGTGAGCCGCGTGCACGATGTCCCTGAGTAGTTTGCGGCGAGAGATCTTCTTGCTAATGAGCTTAAGCTTATTCCTAGCGACAACCTCCAGAACGGCTTAACCATGTTCTCAATGACTCCGACAACTGGAACGCGGTTTCGAACAAACATCGTACGACGATCGATCCCACTGATACATCGAGTTTGGTGCTTCCGACTCCTCCGCGAGTCACACAGACTCCAGGTTTTTCGAGCACTCCGTGACAGCGGAAATCCTTACGACTTGAAGCATGACGGTAGAAGCAGCAACAACAACGGCAGTAAAATCAGCTCTTCGGCGGCGCGGGCCGACCAGCTGTCAGAGTGATATTGCGGGAGTAATCTGTGAACGTGACGTCTCACGTAATTGAGCTCTCGACGAAGATTGCGCATTTTCTCACTATTCAGTCCGCTCTTCCAGCCGCCGCTGACTTTTACCCACGACGTATTAGTACAGACTCGCGGTCTTTTCCTGCTCCTTCCCCGCAGCTCCCGTCGTTCATGAGCCCAAAATAGCCACATTGCATGTTCACCTTCCGCCTCGCAGGCCTTTGTGTCGGGTCTCGCCGCCGTCTCCGCTGAGCTTGTGTTAAGGAAGTCAACATGGAACTTGAGTACAGAGAGCCTGTTAGTGAAGCAACAAGTCGTGCGGACCTGCGAAATTCACGCGAGTTCTTCACGAGCGTAACATCAAACCCATCTGGCTCGACATGATCGAGGCGACGTTTCTGTCTTTCCACCGCGCGAGCGACTTTGCCACAGGAGTTGTGAGCCGTCGCGACGGGGCCTCGGAGTTCCGCCGCACGAGACCGAGGCTCCTGGGCGTACGGTACGAAGAACAATGAGTACTCGCGGCTGAGAGACGGGAACAGCGGGATAGATGCAGAGATCCGGTGAGAGCTGTTATGATACGGCCCAGGGCGGTAATTAGAGGCTAAAATGTGAGCCAGACGATCCTTTCCATCCCAGGGGCGGAGCAGAACTTGAACGCTGTCAAACCGCCCGGGTGGCTGACAGTTGCTCGGACGGGTTCGTAGCCAGGAAAGCAAGCGGATGGATAGAGGGGCTCGCCCGCGTTTGGTGGTCAATCAGGATATTCGACATTCTCTGTGTTCTACAACCCTTCGGTCCAGTCTGTGGTGCCGTGTAATCTAGTGATCAGGGACAACTTCATTCTGACGAACAGCGCTCCCTTCGGCGCTGATCGGCTCCGGATCCGACGCGCCTCCCGGTGGATCAATCGATTCTTGCCATTTCCTCCGGACGGAGCAAGTGATCCGAGAGAACGACGCCATCCTCCGTATCGAGCATTATCTATTCATCAAATCAATTATTGAACGGCGATGGCAGGGATGGGCACTCGAATGCGGAGTCGAGAGCAAATTTGGAGTCAACAATCCGAGGCATCCGGGATAGGGTTTCAGGAGCCGGAACTTTGTGCGGGTTTCCGCGGGCCCCGGGCATGCACACAAGGAACCAAGGCGCCTCTGGCCGGTGTCACGGCGCGCCAGCAGCCGACGCCGGAGACGCATGCGCGTTTGAGTCCGGCTTCGCACCCCGACTCCCCCAGATTCGAATCTCGGCCAAATCCGAATTTCGCTCAGATTCGGAAGTCGTAGGATGGTCGGATTCGAATTCGGATCATCGAATCAAACTCGAGCGCATCAGTGGGCCATTGACTGAAAAGCGTTTGCATAAATCTCGAAATCCATCTCTCGCGGTAACTCTTCAGTTCCGACATACGGGGACGCAGTGAATAGGAGTAGAATGTATGCACGAATGTAGATATGCGTGCACATGGTATGATTTTTTTCGTTTCTCCTTTTTCCGGAGGAACAACTCAGAAAGGGGAGACCCATGATTCACGAAAGGAACTGTGGGTGCGAAAAAGAGGAGAACGACAATGGGAAAGGATAGAGGAGCCATGGGAGAAGGGAATGTGATCACGCACGACCCAAGGAAGGACGGGAAATTCAGCTGGAATGTGGGCTCATCGACAGGGTGTTTACTTTGAGCTGCAACATTTTGGTGGCCCCCGTGTTTTGAACTGTATTTCGGTCAAATCTTGTCCGATCGAGGAATTGTTCTTCGCCTGCCGAGTTGTAGGCGCGTTTTCAGGTGGGGCGGAGAAAAATTATAGGATCGACCCGGTTATTTCGTTTTCGGGTAGTTTGGCACGAAAGTCATCGCTGGAATTTCCGAAAGCGGCTCCCCTGAGGGGATACAGCAGGCTCGTCACGGGAGGGGTCGGCAGGGGTCTGAAGGGCTCAATCTGGCGGTCTTTCGTATTGAGCACTCTTCTTTCGATTCGCAACCGGTCTGCGCGTTCCTGCAAGCGTTTTGTAGGAGGAAAAAGGAGGGATTTCCCCGTTTTTCATTTTTCGGAATCGGTTGAGAATCGGGTAGCCCTGGAAAACTGATCTGATTGTTGAAGACTGAAACGCGAGAAGATGCGCCCTTTCAAGAGATTTCGATCAAATATTCGACCGAAATACAGCTCAGAAGTCAGAGGCCGTCTCAATGTTGTAACTTGAAGTACACACCATGTGGATAAAACCCACCAAGGAAAACCTGAGGCTCATCATCTGGGAGATGCGAGAGGTTCGGAAGTGTTTGGGTTTGTGCGTTGGAGGGAAGACTTGGCAGGGATTGAGAGTCAGATGTGAACTGCGCGCATTCGGAGCGACTTCGACACATGAAATCGTGGTGGTATTCTCGTACGGCGCGACGTTTCTTCTTCCAAGAGCCGTCCAGGAGTCTGTCAACATTCTTTACTCACTCGGCATGGGACTCCATGAGCTCGTCCTCAAATGTTACGGAAACAAGTTCGGAGTGGGAGTTCCCTGATTATTCCGGCACGCCCCGGTCCGCGAACCGTCGGAGCTCATGCGCTGTGTAGACGGGCGCGTTTGCTTATTGATAATAGTCGGATTGTGGTGCGCGACGCGCAAGCGAAAGGAATCCGCTACCAGGCATGTAGGGAAGTTTTGCTAATGAGAGCATTAATCGTTGCCGTGGTGGAGTAACGAGCGCTCATCTTCATCGCCGTATTCGAGCCGTATAAGAGATAAATACCGGCCAGGGAGCGATTACCGAAGCATCCATCCTTTATTGGGTGAGCAACGCGTGCGTGCGCGCTTCCCAGCTGCTTGCCTGTCAGCGAGCACATTCGCTCACCCGAACTCCGGCACCCGGACCTTTCGACTCCCAGCAGTGAATCGAGGCTGATTCCAACCCTCGATCAGACTCACGAACTGAGCCACATGGTTTCCCGCGCGATCGCCTGTATGAAGCTGCTCTGCCCCTCGCTTCGCGAACCCTCGCACGGGGACCGGTTTCAGCTAGGTTGATGGGATTTTTTCCGACCGCACTTCGTTGGCTTTCGACTCCTGAGTATGCGGGGGATTCAACTTTCCTGTTGGCTGTTTATCTCGCCAGTCTCCGCAAGGTTAGTCTGATCCAAGCATACCATGTGGCCCAGAGGCGCGTAAGTGAGTCAGTTACCATGCGTGGTTGCCTCCAATCAGCTTCTCTCATGTTCCTCCTGATTGCCCACAACGCCGGTGTCCGGCCCGCTCTGAACGGAGCGCAGCAGGAGACCCGAAGCGCGCAGCAGGTTTCGTGCATCCTTAGCGTATCCCGCGTGTCAGGATCGGCCCGTCCCGACATTTGGCGGTGTCTTCGATGATATTCCGTTCTGAGCTCACGAGCAATGCCGGGAGCAAAGCGAACCCACTGTCCAACAATCACGATTTTCAGCAGCCAAGAATTCAGGAAGTTCTTCATCTTCCGGCCAAATGACAGATAACGGGAACAGTTTGTGTCTGACTTCTTGTGCGGGTTGTTTCCCGAGCCGTTCGTCAGTCGGAGATTCACCGCCAGAAAAGAAACCGAACGATAAGTTTGAGATTTGGTTGTGTAGCGGGACGTGGACCGACGGCCGCGGAAAATGCTTTCTGCCAGAGACGCCGGGTGCTGTTCGCGGGATGAATCGTCGGGGCGAGGTGTACGACAGCAGCTACTCTCGACATTTCCTTCCAACAGATGCTTGGTGCCGTTTCGTGCGACGAGGAAGACCTCACGGCGCGCCGTTCGAATGCACTTCTCAGAAAGCAGGAACGCCCGCAATTTCGAAGTTCTATCATCGCAAAAAACACTGACAGCTCCGGGTAGGAAGCTTCCGTTGAGTGAATTCATGCCGCACCACCGAGGGTTAGAAAGAACGGCGCTCTCCGTCCTCCTCGTGGGCTCCTTTGCTGGGAGAGAGTTTGTTCTACGGAAACTCGCTCCGCTCGTGCAGTCGACCGGGAAAATTGGGAATCATGGAAATCATTCTCTGAGCGAGCGGTTGGCGTGACCGTCAACGATGGACTCCACATCGATGGACTTTTGAAGATTATGCATGACCGAGAAGGGCAATGACGCTGTACATCCTCCCGGTTGCAGGATAGTCCCCTATGCACCCGGCTCGAAAGTCACCTGACGTCAGGGGTATCGACACGCAAGAAGACCACGCCGATTTTAGAAACACAACCGAACGACGAGAACAAGTATTTGGGCGCTCTCACGAAAAGAACTGCTCGACAAATGGTTTTCCACTTCCAACTTCACCGCCCAAGGGACTCGAGCCATTCATGACCCGGAAAAGGCTGATGCCGCCATCGGTGTTTGGGCCGTTCGAATTAATTCCGCCCAGCTTCTCGATCTCTCAGGGGGACGCGAGCTACGAATCAGTTCTCCTCGAAGACTTCGAATGATCAAAGTTGAATGGAAGTCTCAATGACGAGCATTACGATCACGTTCTCCACGCCCCAAGTGATGCGTGAGGCATACCTGGGGCGCCGATACGGATCGAGGAGAGGCTGGGGCCACGTAGAGGAAAAACAGTGAAAGCTAAAGTTGAGCAGAGAGGAACAACTGTCGGATAATCAAATCCGAAATTACGACACACGATCGTCGCCGAGGTTCGGAAGCGGAGTGGAACGACATTTCCTCGGTCCTATCCATGGGACAGCTTTCTTCCTTTCCCGTGGCAGCCGCCAGAGCCCCATCTCGATCACAAGGGAGGAGAAGGAACGAAATTCTCCCGTTCTGGCCCTCCAATCCGATATGTCATCACTTCTATTTGCTTCGAGTGCCCGGAATAGAATCTGCTGCCGGCTTGTGTCTGCGTCGACTTCCTGTCCTTTCGTATTTTGTTCTCGCTCGTCACCATGCGATCAAACTCATGGGAATCGGGCGAAGAGTGTCCCCCTTGTCTATCTTTCTCGAGGCCCGTCTCTCCGCTTCACCTCGTGTTCCTCCTCCGGATTTTCCTCGACGAACGCCTTTTATCCTCGATCTTATCGTCGCACCCTCCAGTTCCGTGCTTGGATCGGGTACTCGAACCGATTTCTACTCAAAATGCCGTCAGTCAAACGTGGAGTCCACGCGAGGACTAAAAGTAGAAAAGCAAAATGCACTCTTGAGTTGTGAACCTGGTAATGCGCAAGTGGGGTCGGAGGAGGAACATGCACAGTGTTTTGATCCCGAGTGCGCAAGCGCCGTTTCGGGAAGAAGGCTGACGATGATTATATTCATGAAACCCGAAAGGGAAATCATGGGGAGGGGGCCCCTCTGTGGCCCACTATCTAATTGGATTCACTTCCTCTGAGCAGAATTCTCGTCATACGCTGTGGCACGAGAAACACTCGGCCTGAATTCCCTCTATTTTTCCAAAATCGAACAAATCACTTTCCTCCAAAGAGATCTTTGGGATTTCGCACTGCGCCGTCGGAAACCCAATTTCGCAGCCGTGCTCGCTCGACCGTCCGCCCGCACTGGAAATACGTCGCTGCCTCGATCGTCCCGGGAGTCAGCGTTGTCATCACGAAGCCCTTCTGGATCGAGTTTCCGGACTAGAGATTTCGCTCGTGCGCATCTCCGACATGTCGGAGCCGGACATTGACTTCGCGTCGCTTTTAGCAGTTATGGCATCCTGTTTCTCTCAGTGTCCCGATGGACTTGCTGCGGACGAGAATCAGAGCAGAAATCTCTACCCATGGACCATGTGAAGGAGGGGTTCTCAGACATAGCATCGATAGAGCGAACCCCACGTTGTCGAGCGCCGGACTGAGGTTTTTGAAGACCGGAACCTCTCACACTGGAGTTGCAGCCTGGCGAAGTACTTAGGTTTGCAACATCCGCACCGTTGGAATCCTCCGAAACCCAAAACCTGGGGAACCGGCGTGGTATGAGTTGGATGTTGGGTCGCGGGGCATTCCGTCGGAGTCGAACCTCGCGTTCGACGTTCGGATGGCGCGATCGGGACCGGCCCGCATCCAGAACCTCGGGAACACTTGGAGTTCAGCAGCAAAGCCGCCTCTTGACGGCGAATATTCAGCTTGATTACCTTCGTATGTTGCATCGTTTCCAGACTCTCCGGATATTGATGTCAACATCTCCCGAGGATTTCTAATCGAGGATCCGGCATCAAGCAAACTGCGAGAAGTTCGATTCAAATTTCCTGATCGTGTCTCGTGATTGACATCGATTCCCCGGAACGCTTTCCTGAGCACTCGAGCTGTTCCGGAATGAAGCTCAGCAAATTGAAACATTTCCTCCCCGGACAGAGAGTGAAGGCCAACCAGAGGTCTCGATCTTGGCTCTCAACTGGAGGGTGGTCATCACCTCTGAGCTCTTTCGACGGGATAGGAGTGATGACTGCGCGGGTCCAGCTTCCCTCGTGCCGCTCGGTCGCTTTTCCCCGGGAATCCTTCATAAACAACCCTCAGTGAAACGGTGAAGGCGTTCAATAAGTGCCAGGATCGCTCTCAATCGACGGAACTGAGTCGGGAATAAATCCGGACGTTTTCTGCGCCCCGAGGAAGCCGAGGCATCGAAACCAATGAATCTGCTCTCGCTACAAAGCCATTTAGCACGCTCCCAGCTGTATTCCGCGGTCTTTGAAATCATGAAATTTTCATGAGCAAACCGTATGGAAGCCAAACGCAGAGACCAAAATCTGATATGAGAACCATAAACATAAGCGATATAACGACTTGAAAAGCAGGGAAGCTCCTGGAAGCAAACCGAGTGCCTAACGACCTCATCGCTTATCGACGTTATCGTGGAACTCTTCAATTATGCTCAGGCCAACTTTCTCAGACTCCCGAGGGCAGCCTTGTTTCGGTCCTACCCCTCCCTCCCCGCTCCCAGATTTCCTCCCTTCTATTGGACCAACCCTCACTCATCACGAGAGTTCCCGAGCTTCCTGGAATGCTCTCCGTGAACCCCTCTCTCGGTTGTGTCTGTCCCAGCGCCCTCGATGCTCCTTTTCGCCCATAGGACATTCTCAATCAGCCAGGCCTCGTCTGAGAAGTTCTTCGTTCGAGGGTGTTACGGCCTCAGACAGCCTGAAACAGCAAATATTTTCAGAATTCCCTGCTTCACATCGAAACCTTCACCGCGTGTTCGCCCCGGGAGCCGCGAAGCCCAGGCGGTCGTTCGATCGGCGCGAAAGCACGTCGCAACCAATAGACGACCTCATAAGTTCGCTGGGTCCGGCGTAGTTGACTCGCTCCGACCCAGGATCCCCTAAGCCTCTGCTACCATTTTTCTCTCTGACTATTTTTCAGTCGGAGCAATAGTGCCGCTGCTCCGACGAAAGTATCTATATTAGGTTATCTCGTCGTCGACGGAACAATCAACAAGGCAATTAGCGACATTAAAGCAAGCCCTCGGATGATTAATGGAGCTACTCATTACGAACGCCGCCGCTTGACAGAAAACAGAAACCTCAACACGGAGGCGAGCCCACTCAACCGTCGATGCTCAAAAGGAACGTTGGAGTGAAACGATGAATCCTGCACGCTTGGCAATAACAACCGAAAGAGTCTGGAGAGAGGATTTTCGACCGAGGGGTTCACTCGTATGTTCGCCAGAACAATCAGCAGCTCGACCAGTTTCCGCCTACAGTCATCGATAGAGCCCGGAAGCTCAGGTGAGTTTTCGGAATTATTCGGTGTATTGCAAGGAACGGATAATTTCGAAAAAAAAACATGAACGCTCCAGTCATTAACTCTCGGAGCTCGGCCACCTTGCGGAGACTGACAGCGTTTCGATAACTGCGAGTTTGAAGCCACGGATGACTTCTCCTGTTTCTGACCTTCGCTTTCGATGACTTCGTCTCTTCGGTGAAGTTGCATCACTGAACGCTGCATTGGCGATCGCGTCCAGGGTAAAATCAACGTGCTGCGGAAGCTCGTTGCCAACCTCGCACGTCACTAAGAACGACCTACAGCCGTGCTTCTAATAACGGACGCAAACATCCTAAGAAGTAGCTCGCTCCTCACTTGTCAGCCTGCTCGTCGTCAACTCCACTCGGCCACCTCTTGCGCTGACGCACTGTTCGTTCAAGTGGCGTCCACGCTTTCTGTTTTTGCATTTCCTCTCGCGGACCCCTCCCCGGCCGATGGAGAATGCCCCTCGAGCGTGGCCCTGTCACTACAATGAGGATACGGCCGAACATCAGAACCTCTCACCTCGGCGGGGCTCATCGCTCCTGTGGAGGGAAAATCACCAGGAGAAGCTCCTCCTCTCGACCCCCTCACATCTCACCTAACGTATCCTCGCATGAATCTCGTCGTACAACCGAACCACCTGCGTCCGTAGAAGGCCGAACTTCGCTGAGCTGCGCCATCGGCTGTGTCGAACCCGGTGCCATATGGCGTTTTTTACGGCGGCTAACTTCAGCCAAGTATAACAGCGAAATTCCTGAGTCAGCACGTCACCAGAGGTAAAAGACAGACGACGGGTGAGCGGGCGTCGGATGGTCGTGGCGAAATGGTATAACGGTCTTGGGGCTGGCTGGGTGGCTGGGTTGGACGAAAACGGGGAACGCAAGCAATACCGAGTCGGTTCCGCGGTGTCAACGAAGGCGATCAACATCGGCCAGGAATGGTAGTTACCCTTGCTAGGTGACCGAGTCAGACAAAATGCCACTCGCGGAATAGTGGCATTATCCCATTTTCGAAGTTTATTCTTCATGTCCTGGATCGCTCCGAGTTGGCACGTCAGAGCTCGTGTCGGTCGACTCTGGCCCCGATCAAAAAGAAAGCCGCGCAATCAGCACTACTGGTGGAGAATGCGCTGACTCTCATCTTCACATGGATATTGAGTCTATAGCAGCAGTCTCTGGGGGCGTAGGCGGTAGACTGGATTCCTACCGCGGGACTTCCAGCTTGCTGCTCACTGTCATGCTTGTAGGACGGATCCTACTTCTGTCGGGCGTGTGCCGGGCTATGGAAGCCTGTTTGCAGCGTGTCGCGGCGTAGGTCTAGATTCGATGGATCGATTCGGATCTTTGGAACCGCAAATTTCCGCTAATACCGGTCGCTTTGTTGGACTCAGAGCTGTGCGCCCTGCGGATTCTGACGGCGGCGGCCCGAAGAAAAGGCGGCGGCGATCGCCACGGAGAAACTCGGCCCGGCGCCCCAAGTTCTTACTCGTGGGCCATGGCTTGTGGAATCCAACTTGTTTGTCGCGAGGAGTGCCTGTCCCCCAGCGGAGTAATTTACAAATTCACAAGTCATCTTTGAATTCCTTCCGTCCTTTGAGTAGTTCAGGCTCAGTGTGCAGCATATCAATTCCAGATTCAAAACCAGAAAAATCTTGGATCCAGTTTACGGCACAACCGATCTGCCCATCGATACGCATAGAAAGCACGTGACGACCTCCAATGGTCCGTTTCGACTTTGGTTCACGTTGGGGAGAAGAGTATCCGCGCATTTTGCCGCACCATGCCCACGGACAGAGTCGATCCGTTGCCGTAGTCCGCTGATCGAAGCTCCTGGTGCATGTCTAACTGCGCTCCGTTACTGAGACCATGATCCGATATTTGTGGCTAGGGGTCGCGGACTCCGACTCGTGGATTCTTGCGACCCCCAACTTGTGGCACTCAATCACGAGGTCAGGCGCCGGCGCGCGGCGGCTGGCGGCGGATCTACGGCGCGGCGCACGGCTCTGGTTGGATCACGCGCGGTCCGGATATGACAAGAGGTGTGTTGACGAACCGAGTACTTGGATAGCCAGGAACTCTGTGAGCTCCGCGAGGATGACTATAATCCGCGAAGGAATAACAGTTCTTGGACTGCGATTCCGCTGAAATCATCACTTTTCCGTTTTTCCCATGCGATGCGAGTTTCCTGTGGAAAGAGTGAGCCAAGACTTGGCATGGCGGTGATTGGGTAGACAGAGTAGACAGTCTCAACGCAGTATGGAATCCCTGGCTCAAACTCCCGGGCTGGGTCAATGCCTGAATTATCGAATGACATTCACCGGCTCGACCCAACCCAAGTCTCGGAAGCGAGGTCCCCGCAAAATGTGAGAGAGTGTGGCCGAACCAGGCCCGAATAACTCACTACGATCGATGAGGAGCGCATTGGGGCGGAATGAACGAATATTTTGAGTCTTGAAAGATTCGCTCCGCGAATCCGGTAAAAGAATGGTTCCCGGGACTTCGTGGAGGCTCTTGCGAGATTTTGCTCGAAAATTGGAGTTGGTCACTTGAGAAGATCTCGTTTCCATTGCGGTTCCTGTTACCTGCCCTGAGATTGTTGGAAAAAATTATCTGGGGATGATGTCTGGACACGGGAGCTGAATTTCCATTCCTTAGGAATCCGCTACTCGGCGAAAACATCTTCCTCCGGCAACCCTCTCCGGATGTCAGGATTGAGGGGGCAGTGAAGTGATCAAGAATCCTTCCCATCTTTGTTCGTATCATAATTGTTTAGCTTGAAGAGCTCGCATTCGTGGCGTTGGGCTGCCGAACGACTCAGACCCAGAGAATTGGATTGCGAAGTTTAATACAATCACAAGCCACCCGCTGCAATAAAGAGGGGTAACGAGGGGAAGAAGCTCTTAATGACAAACCTCGTCTCCTTCCGATCACGAACAGTCCGCCCTCTCTCCCGGCTGGCCACTTCCTCGATCAGGAGCCAGGACTTACAGGAGAAAAACGCTTTTAGCTGGCGCCCTTTGAATCGTCAATAACATTAGCTGAAGATCGATTCCAGGAGTCGAAGGAATAAAGCGTCTGATAGGTTGGACGATAGCAGACAGTTCTGCTGGATGAGAACACCAATAATTGTTAGTTGTTCGACAGTACAGCGAGCAGAGCGTTTTCAGTTCGGATCGATCGCGTGATGCACCTGAATCCAGCGGTCGAGCTTGTGCAAAGCCAAGCGTTTCTAACAGCATTTACTCACACTAGAACGCGAAGATGTCCATTAGAGTTTAGACTGTACCCGTGAGCAGGAGAAAAAAACGAATCAGCGGCTAGCCGCGGTGCATGACGTGCTCGTCACGTCAGCAAGATCCGTGAGCAACGTCGGCTTTCACCTTATACGCCACGATCGAATACGGCGAGACCGTTCGTTGAGCCACCTGGGTTTCGCCAAATCAAGGCATTCGTTAGTTACCGTCATGAACGCACTGAATCACATCTCGACGAGGGGGACTCCCCTTGCGTTCTGCGTCCGGAGGCCACCGTGTCAGATCTGATCGAACAGCATGTCCTTTTAGTGTTCCACCCCTCGAGGTCTGTGCCTCCATTAGAGAATGCTGGTCGAGCGGAGCCCCGTTTGTGCGAACACATTTAATCTGGGAAGCAACGTTGCCCGTCAATCGCCTCCGGGCTATTCTCAAGCGCATTTCTTGCGAGTAGAGCCTCCTTCGGACATGCAACTCAGATGTTGGCCATCGACCCCGCCCGATTGCCATCATCTATTCAGAATCGCCGAAATTGCATTCATTGCCACACGTATCATCATACATTAACGAAGGTCCCCTACAACGTCCTACTGTGTTTTGGCACAACTTTCAACGAGCTCATTCTACCATTTGTCGCCTGCGCGGACGAACTTTGAGTTCAGTTACAGATTCATCGTGACGTTCTGTAGCAGGTGTCCCGAGAGCTTTTTTGCATGGTTCACTTGACGACGCTTGATGGTACCCATCCTCTTGAAGGGGGAAAATCTCAACAGACCGGGGCTCCTCGACATTTTCAACTGGACTGAATGCTGTCCTCCTATCGACAAGGGCTCGTCGGATAACGAATGCTCTCGCATGAGCAGGGATACGGAAATCAGGTTACCAACGTTCACTTCGAACCCCTCGGGTAGTGTACTCAAATCATATGGAAGAGACAAGAAGTCTGTCCTATCGAGCCTCTTCGAGGTCAGTTCAACAACCGCTACTAGCTGCTCGAACATCGCATCGATTATTTGTGTGGGAGATCCAGATCAAGATCAGCCTCTGCTCTCATCTCGACAGACAGGTGTGGGTTCTCCTCCGAAAACGCTCACTCTCCAATAGCTATGAATTCGGCGTCGTCATCCTGAAAACATGCGAATCACTTTGCGAAGCGCGGAATCGGTTGAAATGGCTGCTTGGCGCCCTCTGACCAATCCACTCTCGCTTCGAAGGTTGCGCGTTCTTCGAATGCTCTCGCCAGACTACTTTCCTCTCCTGTTGAGGCTTGGCTTCTGTGGACTCATCGGGATTTCAAAATCGAATGCGAGCTGTCTCTACATCTCGCGTGGGGCTGGCTGTGGGGAGAGAGAGAGAGAGTTCTGCGGTCCCGTGCAATTTTCCTGACACAGAAAGTCCTTCGAAAAACTTGACTTCATAAATTGATTCTGGTCCGAAAAAATTCATCGAATCAATTCTGGCGGCCGTACTCCCAGGAATCATTTACACATCAATCCCATGAGGATGGGGGGCGAATTTGAGGGTTATGCTCGAAAGTTCGCTCTTTAATCATCGCAGTCTCTGAACTTGATGCATCTGTGGATTCCCGAATCCTCTAATGAGGCGGTCGCTGGCTCTTTTCCTGTTTGAGACACCTGTCAGCAGACCGCTGTCCAAGGAGGAGAAACTTTTGAAGCTGCTTCATCTCCACCCAATATTCAGAGCGGGCTTTGCTCTTGGTTGATCTAAAACAGGAAGACCCGCCTGAGATATGACAGGTGTATCGCTACGGTATTTTCCAAAGCTTCAGACATGGACTCGAACTGCCAGCAATATGCAAGACCATCGGAACCATCCCCGAAACGGTCGTGGCCTAAAATAAGCGCGCCAAATATAGTTACGCGGTTTCGAAAACATCTCTTGAACTCGACCTGATGAGCAATGCCGCTGGGCCTGACCCCAGGCGCGTCTGTGCCTCCGAGCTGCTTGCCTCCGTCCATATTTGCTCCGTTGGCGTCCCGCAAATATAACGCCTGTCATGAACAGACAGCCCCAAACTCGTCGATTCCATCCGGCCCGGTCGTCTAACGGAGATTGTTTTCTGAACGAACGGAACGAGGCCTTGTTTTCTGAAGTCACGTCGTATTCACTCAAGTTCGCCGCTCCATTAAGCCCAGAGACTGCTCCGAGAGATGGACTGACGGAAGAAAATGCTCCGCCGCAGGCAGTGATTCGACTATTTCACCCAATGAACGCTTCATTTTTCTTCATCGGGCTGACTGAATATTCGACAGCTTCGACCTAGGGCAAAGATTACTGGGGCGAAGAGTGATTTTTCTTCATGACTGGAGTTCAAATGGGTCCGGCTGTTCGTCCTCTCTTTACGCCGACGCGTTAGCTGAGCAAATGCCTATTTTCCCTTAGAGATCATACTTGCTCGTCCCAGGGTCCATGTCAACTCTTTGTTCGGGGAGCGAATCGAACAGCTGGAGATTGCCTCGTTCAACCTCACATTTTTCGCTGCTCTGAATCTTTTGGTGGACTTCGAAGTACCATTTTGACAATGTTGAAACCGAGGCAATCGTGATGAGAGAGGGGGAGCTGTGATACTTCTTGGAAGTCTGCGTGCATGCCCCGCCTCCGCCCTCGAATCATCCACATTCAACAGATCGATTGATAATTGAGGTTCTAGTTTCACTTCGTTGACATGGCTGTTGAGCGCTCAATTCATGAGCTCTCAGGAAAGGCTCCGGTTCCCCCGTTCGACAGAAACGCACGACATCTTGGTCTCAATAAGAGCGCAGACTATCGAGAGCGCTCCTCCCTTCTCCTCCAAGCATTAGATCACATCTATGTCTGATATTAATTATCGATCGCGGGATCCTTCAGATGGAGTGAGATCTTCCAGCATCGATTCCCCGGAGAGATTTTCCTCCGTGCAAGCTGGAACCTATCCTACAGTCGTCGTTCCGTTCATGAAATCGTTCCAGCGGTAGCAGCTTAGTGGTCTCGGACGAGATTGCACGCCTGCGCAGTGTCACCCGCGCGTGCGCTTCTGCGCGCCCTCGTCGATTGAGGGCCACAGGTTCAAATTAAGACCACGGCTGACCTTTCGTGAATGGTTCCAGTGGCTCACAAACATCCGCTCTGGTCATGGCCGACTTGGGCATGAGTTGGTGCACGAATGAATCATGCACACTGCATGGGGAATAGAGATCCATCTCGCGCCACTGGAGAGCGTTTGGTAGAGAATCGTTCCTGCAGCGGTAATCCGTCGACCTTAGGTCATGCAAGGTGCTCTATCACGACCACGACGTCATCACCTCAACTCGAACGGAGTATTCTCCGGTTGCGAGGACTCAGCTCGCGATAGGTCCAGTTTCCCGGAGGGAGGGATGAATTTTCCTCCCCGTTTGACTCAGGGAATCATCGATTTCTGAGAAACACCTGCATTGACATCGTAGCTCTTCCGATCGTGCAATTACTCTGGTCTCAAGATCACTGGCCGCTGCTCCGTTGCTGGGGGGCGGGGTGGCCTGTTTACTGACAAAGTTGAGAGAGACATTTATGGCGCGGGACAATGCATCTCTGTATTGTAGCCAGCTTCCCTCCACTACTCAAGTAAGAGCACGCAATGCTGCACGAACGGCTCTAGTCGGACTCGATGTCAATTTGGCATCGCGAGATGGGAACGGCCCCCCCGAACTCTCACCAGGCAACCAGGTAGCAGAGTGGCACTGTCGAGTGGCACACTAGCAACAGAGAAAGGAGCCGACCGGCGACCGGGTGGCGAGCTTGCCTCCTTTCCACTAATGGAGGAAAGCTATTTAGCAACAAATATGACATGGAAGAACCAGGGAGTAGTCGAGTTGAGGCCAGGAGAAGAGTAAGGAGATATCATTCGCAGGGTATGACCCGCGAACATCGCCCGCCTCGAACGAGCTCTGTCCGAACACCACTCGAGCGATCCCAACGGGCATCTCCTGAGGATCTCGTTTCACGGCGATTCTTCACGCAGTTCGCAACGATGATTCGGATTCTTCTCCGAAAGCGCCAAACGTACGAGAACGTTTCGGGAGAACAAAGTTCCGCAAGTCGAAGATCGCAGTATCCGGGAACGCGCGCTCAGAGCGGAACCTGAAAAACTTCGCTCGGGAGTTGAAAATCGGAGGAGATAGGAATCGTCACTATCTTGATCGGTTTGAAATGGGGAATTTCTGTAATTTCGACTCCTGAAATCGACGCGACTCGATGTCTCCAGGCCGAGAATGTTTTCCTCGATCGGAGCAGAGTTCCGTCAGCTCCCCAATGGGAGCCTCAGGAATAAGATCACTCTGACGATTGCGGAAAGCAATCTCAGCTTTCTCTTGGACTGCTTTCGAGAACCTTTGTGGGATCGACAGTTTTTCGAAAAGCTCTCCGTTTCCGCTCAGAGAACTTGTGATCCCTGTTCATAGATCGGCACCATCTGCCTGCGCAGATCTTTCCAACGGCGATCGGAAGATTCGTAAGGTTTGCGCCCAACTACCCGAGCGGATCCCGCTCTAGTGTCTGATACCGATCTGGAACGCTCGAAATCTGGTCGATGAAAGTGCGTCAGACCGACCCGACTCCCACCCTACGGGAAGCTCAGTTCTGCGGAGCTGTCCGAACAACCCGATATGGGAGAGTCCATCGTGACGCATATTCGGGCTCGCTCGGGCAAACCATAAAGCGCCGCTCGGCCATGGCCATGGAATTATCCTGGAGGGGGGAACGGTGCACAATTTTCGCCCACGAACACGACAATCACGAGCGAGCGACATTGCGTCACTGTCCTCGTTGGAACCCGAGCGTTCACGGCGAACGTGTTGGGTTACCCTGATGCGCCGTCGACCATTCCGACGATTTTGCAGAGTAACAATTACATCAGGTGGGTTTCGAGGTAAACTCATCCTTACTCGAGAAACGGACCCGAGGCTCCAAAGAATTACCGTCTCGTGCTCTTCCGCAATTTGTACCAGAACCACAAGAGCATGTGCGATGTAACCCGAGTTCGGCCTCCAAGCTTGGTCGCGAGCATGTGGAAGGCATGTTTAGTTGTCAGGACTCCATGATCTCCCCATTTCAGGGTTCTCGACTCCGAGGACAGCCAGATTTGAAAACGTTTTGTGAGTACTGCGACTTGGATGAAAACTTGGCGTACGTCGCCGCAGCGTGTGCGTGTGTGCACCGATCAACACGTTCATCTGCGACTCGAACACCCCAAAAGCCGTGACCGATGTCATGAGGTCCTGCTCGCCCCCGACGAAGAGAAGTCTATCCACGAATGAAAACGCCCGGAACCTCCACCATTATAGGGCTGTGCTTTCAGAGCCGTGATTTCCCACGTCTTCATCGGGAAGGAGAGAATACCCGCTTTCCTGGCAGGAACATGATCGTCAAGTTGAGTCCCTCCAATAGTCTTTATTTTTTGTGTTTCTCGGGGATGAGAGTTTCATTTTTTAGCGAAAAATACGCAACTCGCACACGGTATACCGTATCCTCGGCCGGCTCTATTCAATGAACTCAGTGTGTCATGATGACGAAGCATGAGGGAACGAGATCAGCGCTCACCCTGTCACGGAAAAGCTGACTCCGGCGATCGGAAGATTCATGGCTCCCCGTGGTCTGAAAGATGATCTCGGAATTGAGGGAACCGAACTTCAGAAATCCACAGGAAACTCCACTGATTATTCAACAGTGGTTGCCTTTGTCAAAAGTTCAACACGACCGGGATATGGAGACCATTGTTCTGGTTCCACGAAGGAGGATTGGTGATAGATGAAACATGAGCCCTTCAATCCATATCTTGATCAATAGATAACATACAGTACAAATTGCGGTAGCCAGTGGTGGATTTCATCGGGTATGTTGCACTGCCGCCCTTCTCCGAACGGAAGATGATATTCCCAGGAAATCCTACTTGCTTGATCAACACATTGAACACAACTAGCTAGTCCAACTTTGTCAGGAAACGTGCGTCCTTGTTTTCGGCTGTTCCCTTTTTGGGGCACCTGGATATTCCGAGATGACGTCCAGTTTAGGGTTCAGATGCCACCATGAACGCACAGCACTATCTAAGACCTGTGTAGACGGAGCATCAACCGCTCGTTTTTGAGACCAGGAAGAGGACGTCCTCGAATACAGAGCCCGAAAACCTGCGGTTTCGATCAGCTTCCTCCTCCATTTTTGTTTCCTGTGGATGCACGCCCGCGAAGCAGCGGGCTAGCTCTAATACCCAAGAGGCACAGCATGATGATTCTGAGCCCACCGGAACTTTAGCTTTTTGAACGATCGCGTGAAAGACTCCAGACAGGATCTCTGGGAAGAAGTTCCTCCGAGAGCTGCGTTCCTCCTCCAGTTCCACGGGGTCCCGATCGTATCCTTGAGAGTTTGGTTGATGCAACGAGCGGGGATTGGACTATATGGTGAAGGTCAGTACGGCCGCCGAATGTTACGGGGTCGCTGAGGGAACCGAGGTGCCCAAGTGTAACGAGATTCTAATGTGGGGTCGACCGAATGAGTGAGTCAGTGAGCGAAACCGTAGTGTGGCGGAACTTTTCACGTCAGGCCGGCTTATTTCCCAGCTTCACTGCTTTATCGCACGCTGAATAAAGCAAGATACGACGTCGCTGAGCCATCGACCATCACACCCGCTGCCAACCCAACCAGCCTCCGTCCGTGTTCATGGCCTCCTTCCTTCGCGTCTACTCTCCAAGTGCCGAGCGATATGAGCTCATCCCTCGATTCCTCTGATTCCATGGAAATCATCGCCAACTTCCGCGGAATCCTGCGTTTTCAACTAAAGCATTCGGATCCCCGGATCCGAAACGAAGGTTTGATACACACCGTGCTGTCCGAAGTAGCAGGGAATCGAGCTCTACCGAGCTTGGTTCCAGAGCTGGAAAGCTCTCCCGGACGTTTTGCTGACGAGACTTCCTCTCTCATGGGGATGGGAGTATTGGCTCCTCGGCGGTGAGATTGACTCCCGAGTCCGACTTACAGTCGAGGGGGAGCCAAAACTGTCCCATGATCTCTCGTCGGAGTTCCCCGCATCGGAACGGCAAAAGTGTATTTGCGTTTTCTCGCTGATGAACTTTCGCACGCGAGGCTTATTTCGAGCCGCGGACAACAGCCGACCCACCGACCCCCTTCCTCCTCTGGCTTCTCTCTCCTTCTTCCAGCCCCGGTGTAAAGGAGGAATAGCAGCCACAATATTCCGTCCGTCTCAGAAAATTCTCGAAGGCCCGCAGATCGCCCGCCTCGAGAAACTTTGATTTTCTGCAAGTCATGATGGATCCTCTCGAGCCGCTTTCTCGAGACTACCGAAACGAACGGATCGCGACTGGAGAAAAAGTCTCTCCCATCAGCGTCGTGGAGCTTTTCATGGCCAGAGGTCTCCAGTATCGGACGGGGCAACGGTCAAGACAGTGGAATGCTACTGAAAATCATCAAGTTTCGCACGAAACCGCTTTGCTCGATTCGGAGTCAGGAAAATTCTTTCGGGCTCGATGGAGAAGAAGACTTGACCGATCTTGGATTTGTGTTCCGAGCCTCCCTCTCCAACGGTTTGGCAACGCAGAGCGCCCGAAGTTCATTTCTGAGAAGGGGCTCGCACAAGAACATTGGCCACCTGTCCTGAACCTTCTCCTCCGCAACGCCCTTCGCCCACTTCAATTATGGTCCTTGATACTACAGGGTGATTGCTGTGAGCTGAGCGATGATCATGGTCACCCTCTCTTCGGGCAAGTTACAAGAAGAGCTTCGGAAACACCCGAAGGAACGATTCGGTGTCCGATCCGAGGAGCTGATACGCATTCCACGAAAAGGGCGTCGGAAACATCCGGAGAAGCGATTCAACTTCGATTTTGAGGAGCTGGATCGCGAACCGCAGAAAGAGCTCTTTGCAAGCACGATGGAACGATTCAATGACATATTCATTGAGCTGAAGCAAAACCCACGAGAGCGGCTCCACGGACAGCAAAATACATTTTTCGATCTGCCACAATATTTCATCATTTCCGTCAAAACTTCTGATCAGTAACGAGCGAACCGCAATACGGAGGAGTAACAACGCGTATCAATCAGTCGAATAGGAAGATGCACTCAGGAATGATGCCTGCCCTGTGAGGAGGGAGAAAACTGCCCCTAGGCCAGGAGGCGGGACGCGGTCAGTCGGCCAGGATCCACTCGGCTGGAGGTCGTCTGGTTTTTGTACGAAGATCCATCCATGGAGTAATCCAGGATCTTTTCGTTTGATTTTTAGTCTTTTTGTCCGCGATGAACTCCCAGGAGATTGATAGGATCGATGTGGAACCAACGACATCTATCAAGCTGGCTAACATGAAAGGCCATGGGAGAGACCATACCTTCGAGAGTCGAAGTAGATGGTTCCGGAGTCTATATTGTTGAGAGTTGAAGAAGCCCAAGGAGTTAGTTCCGAGGTCAGTCTGATCACACTGCTCGAGTGATTGCGGAGTGCACCTGATCATACTCTCGAGAGTCCAGGGATGGTCCGGGATCGATCTGACTACACTTCCCGGGGTCCATAAAGTGCTTCCGGGATCAATCTGACCATAGTTTTTGAAATCTACCGAAGTTCTTTCGAGAGTCATCGAACCATACTTCCCGGGGCCCATGGAGGTGGTTGGGTGTCGATCTGAACTTTCGTCTAGCCTACGAGACCGTCTGCGGTACTCACGGGACCTTCCACGATTGCAAGCCACAAGGGGAGCTTCAGAAGCTCCTGAAAGAACAGTTCAGCGTCGAATTGAAGAAGCTGATGCGCATGCCACGGGAAGGGCTCCAGGGATACCCAAAGTTACGATTCAACGTCGATTGTCGTGAACTGAAGCGCAAACTACAGAGCGAGCTCCTCACACCCATGATGAAGCGATTCAATGACATATTCATGAAGCTGGAACGAAACTCACGGGGAGAACTCTAGAGATAGCCAAAGGCATTTCTCGATCTGCGACGATGTCCCACCATTTCAGTCAAAATTTTTGATTCGAAAGGAGCGAAGTGCTACACAGTAAAGTGACAACATGTACCAGTCAGCCGAATGAGAAGACAGTTTTGAAACGACGTTGGCCCAATGAAGTGGGAGAAAAGCGCCACTATGCCAGACACTTCGGCCAAACCGCGCGTAGCGCGTCCGACTCCGGTTACGAATCTTCCCGTTGAGGCGAACCGCGGAACTCCTTGGGACTCTCCGCAAAGTCTCATGATACGCAGGCGGAGAGGAGGTGGAGAGAAGGAAGGCTCGAAGTAAACAGGAGCATGCGCCTAGTTCAACATGACAGGTCGGGGTAGCCCCTCAGCACTCGGATTCCGAACCCTAGATCCCGAGAGCGGACCCTCTTCTGGAAATCCAGGGAAAAAGAAGCCTCTGTGTCGGTCATCGGAGCTTGCATCAGATTCTTCAACAGCATCTTGAAGCCAAGAGGGAACGACAGCCAATCTCTGATCCAATCTCTTTCTCCTTCTGTCACCGTGGAAGCTTTGGGAAGTTGAGAGAGGTAATGTCTGTGATGTGAAGACATCATCCGGAGTCCAACCTCTTCAATTATAAGATCCTCAACAAACTTTTCCGCGACGGTCACATCCAAAAATGCTATGGTGGTTAAGGTTTTTCCGAATACTGGGTGGTCAACTCCTCCCTTCTCCCGCTACTGACGCAATGAAAAGGGGTCATTCCATAGTCAATAAAATTCAGATCCCCGTGTAACTTTCGTTTTATGGCCAATCCTCGCCATTTCTTCAGCGAATCAGTGGAATCCTCTGCGGCATCCGATGAAATCAATACGAACTCGATCGGTTGACTTCAGACGTTCCTCGGACTCTTCTTTGAGAAAGGTCTAGAAAAGAGGAGGTATTTTCCGATTCTTTCTATGAAACGCGATTCTTGACCGATCCACGAAAAAAGAGAAGGAACAGATCTGTCATCTTTCCAGCTATCGATCGGAAGAAAATCAGAACTGAACCATCCTTCACCGAGTAATGAGCAAAAGAAGGAAGGGTAAGGAAATTCTCGACGCATGTTGACCACCGCATATATCAAAATTATCAGCGTCTAAGACGGCTGACATCAGTGGCCGAGAACACTTATGTGAGTTCCATCGATTCTGTTGTCCGGAATTATAAAAATGAAACCATCCATGGATCGATTGATGCAGTGATGGACCAAGATGGAGCCGTAAATCACCCAACAGAGTTTTTGAACACATTACATCCGCCCCGTCGAGCACTACCTACTCCCTGTTGTTTCTGAAAAGATGTGCCGTGGGATGTATTGCGCCATCTCCGACGTGAAGGATGACCCTCGCGCATCGAGAACTTCCCGTTTGGACGATCTTGGGGTTCATCACACGCGAGATTTTTTAAACGCATGGTTCATCTCGACTGAGGTTCCTCACATGTATCATCATAACTCTGGGGAAGGCTTGAAGGTGCCCTGGGAGTGGGTTTTTCGAATCATATCCACAGACTGGTTCCGGAAGAACCATTCCAGAGAGAAGCTCTGGTCATGCTGGGAAAGTCCGGGGTTCTGACGCAAAATGGAAACCTGACACGAATTTCGGCAGGGAACTGCGCGAATGACCTGAGCTGTTGCAGCCGGTCGATTTGAACTCTCACCGAAACTTTACAAATAGCCCGATACGAGACTCGGCAGATTCCCTGACAGAGCTCCCAATCGTGTGCCGGAGTCCGGGTCGTAGATAAACAAACTACCGCAAGGCGAGCTGAAAAAGGGAGGAGGCCGCATGGATTCAGATGCGAAGACGCATAGTGGGCTTACCCGACATGTTGGTTTGAAAAGCGCCTCCGATTTCGCGCCTAGAAAAAAAATATTCTCAATCGTACTCAATCGTCGAGGAATATGGACGGATCGTTACCCAGACTACAGCAGCTCCCCATCGGACATTTTATCGACTGTTCTTCCTCGGTCATATCAAGCACAGTCACATTGAATCTCGATCACATCGATTAAAGGCTTTCAAAGCTTTGATGACATCGACGAATTCCGAAATCCATTATTCATTGATGTGTCTCATACTGCAATAACATCACGCGGAGGGCGCACAGAGATGCATCCCAAGAGACTTTCCTGATATCCGGTCTCGACATCTTCAACCTCGACCGGTACGGGCTGATCGAACCACGACGGCGATTTCGGAGCTCTCTGACCAGGGAATTTCGGTTCGCGATTTTCGATCGAATTTCCCTCGTATTCAGTGGTGATCGCCAGCTTCGTTCCTGTGCCGCATCTGATCGCTGTCATTTTCCTCTGACAATAGTTTTTCCCCCCGCCGTCTGGAGTGAATGCGGAATCCACTGCGGACGGGGCCGAAAGGCTGAATACCGGTGGTTATACTGGGATGAGGGGACTCTGGAGAGCCCAGAAACCGGTGGCGGGAGCCCTGCTGCCGCGCTTCGGCCAGGCGGCGAACCCCCAGAGAGCGTTCCAAGCGGGCGAGACTGGTGCGAGAGGGGGCGCGACGACCTGAAATGTTCCACGGCATTGATGCTGACCTACGAGGAGACTCCTGTGATACAGGGAGGAAGGACGATGAGGATCTCACGGGACACCGTCGCTCCCACATGTTAGTGAGATCCCGTAACCGAGTCGCATTCAAGAAGAAATGCGCGGGTTGTTCTGTCGTGCGCGGGGTTTCACGCTCGGATGATCGGGACACTCCTCGCGAGAATCCGACTTTTCCTTCGTTTCCCGTCCCGTGGAGAACAGTCACTAATTGGAAGTCTAGCTTTCATTAAACCTTCAGGGTACCCACTCGGTCACCTTGCCAGTGAGTCAGTTTGCTCAGGGGCCCGCTGCCTGTCTGCCGGCCTACTTGGTTGGTTAGTTGCTGTTATTATGTCACTCTGTCAGCGCGTTCACGGTGATAGTTTCCTCGTGAAGAGACGTCCCCAAGCTATACAGAGTGACATCGCAACCAGCGTTGCATGCCAAGAGGGCTTCGATGTCTCCCGCTTCGTCTCTCTTCGACGGCTCTCCTCCTGCGCCTCGGGATCCTGATTCGCCCTCTTCTGAAGTGTTCACTGCCAGGCCGCTCTCCCCTTAAATGTCACGCCGGGGGACTGGCATAAGGGACGGAGCTGCCCAGGCGCCCAGAAAGATTGACACACTCAAAAGATCGCTCGTATGCATTCGGAGGGTGGGTCTGAAACTGTCGGCTCGGAATAGCATTGAATTATTGACCATATTTGTACGAGTGCACTGGGTTACGCTCGAACTTGAGGGACCGAGGACGTTTTTTGCCAGTCTTGGCTCTCGTCTCCCTCAGTGAGACCTTCCCGGTGCCCTTGTTCTCCGATTGACAGTTCCTTTCGGATGCAGACAAACGATAAACCAATTTGTCAATCAATTAACATCCATTCGATTCCGGACCGTCCTCGTCTCAGAGAAGTGTTCGCCGACGATCGCTCCCCGTCAGCTGCAGGAAATCCTGCTTTCTCCAGGAACGACTGTTTGCCTTCATGAGTCACATCGAGAACGACGAGTCAGCGAGTGTGGATCGGTCACACTCGAAGTCGGCTCTCGACTCGACCCGTCAGGATCTGGGGCTAGACGGACAGGAGCTGGTGTCGGTACAGTCAGGCCCGAAAACAGACCGCACTCGCATGCCTGAGGTCCTTGATCAACTTGCCGTTCATATCGCGTCGGAGTTTGAATGGATGTGAGCTCCCAAGAATCGGATTCTGAATACCGGGCTCCGTGCTCGGTTTGGTTCTCCGTTGGCTGCCGATTCTTTCCTACCATCAGCTCAAAGTAGATCCATTCACCGTCGAAACAGAAATTAATTATGCTTAATTATTATTAATTATCATTAACTTTCCGTTATGCGTTACAAGTAGAGCCTGGGAGTTTGAGTGATTTTTCGAAATTGCCTCTCCGTTGCAATGAATCAATCCGAGGCAACTCATGGAATAATTTCGAAAAACCAAACTTCCAGGCTTTAGTTATAAGTGAAAACAGGTCTAGCTCCAACTCGCTCATGATCTGTCCCGACCCAAGGGCTCTTGTGAAATTGGAATCGTCCAGGAGAAACACAGGAGTTGGAGTCGATCGAGGGCTCCAGCATCTTATCTCAGCGTGACACCAGCGAGTTTTCCACCGAACGGTGACTCGAGAGGCAGACGGACCCCGATTCCGAAAACCCTCGAGAACGACGACAACGGGTGAGATGATCCGACCGATAGTTTCACCGATCGGAACGAGCTTGCGCCATTATCCCATTCTCAGTTGCGTTCGAACCAGCTCGGATCCCCAGCGCGAATCGAGAGCCCATCGCCGGGGAGAGGGCGAACACGAGCGGAGGACCTTGATATTGCGTGGAGTTTTGAACTCTTCTTCGATCCCGTCCGGGGAGCATCCCTGGACCACAATTCAATGACACCTGAAATGAAATTCCAGACCCGTGACCGAGAACTGGTTCCCGACTCCGGTCCTCGATGCAGGATGACACATCGGTTGGGACACCTCCGAATTTCGATTACTGACTCGTGAGTCCAGGAGTAGACACGGAGCTCCAGCCGCCTGGAAACATCAGCTTGCGTGTTCCGTCTCCTCACAGAAGAAAACGCATTCCGATCATTTCGCAACACCTCTACGGAGCACGTACACGCAGTCGAAGAGTGTGGAAACTACGATTCATCGATCGAAGATGAAGATTGATCACGATTCACGTTCTGGGAGGTGTCTTATACTCGTCCCTCGGCGGTTGCTTCCAACAGAAACATAAACTGACGAAACTCTGACTGCTTGTTTCCATCAGCACCCTAGTCTCGTCTCTATCCTGTTTTCTATTGTTCGAGGGGTGAACATCTCCCTGCAGAAACACGATGTGACACATCGGTCATATTCGCAACGGAAATTAGTCCTGGAACGCCCGTCCACCGACCGGAGGACAGGCGGGGACAGCTGGAAGATGAATATTGCGGCGGTCAGTCCGCACCAGCCGTAATTTTTCCTCATGGCGAACGGAAATTGGTCTAAAAGACAAGCGACGGCCAACCCCCCCCCCCCCCCTCGCCCAGGTTCGCTGTGTCGCCGCTTCACGTCCGGCTTGTGTCTTCCCTCCTCAACGTGTTCGGTTCCTCGCTCGTTCTCGGAACGAGGCCGTTCGGGGGTGTTCGTTCAGTTTCCCGTTTTAATTCCCGCCTCCAAATCTAGGTCTGGTAACCGATTGAGTTTCTCTGCGGCTGACGGAGTCGGCACCGCGAGGGACCGGTTAAACCCTGAAAGCCTGACAAAACCGCCGGCCGGAGCTATTTGTTTAACAGCCCCCGAGACACGGCAAACCTGGAATGTTCCACGTTGCAATGAACGGGCCATGAGGCCACAACGTTCGGATGAGGATAGAGCTCCCCGGAATCAGGAGTTGTCTGTTCCTGATCGGAAGCAATCCCCGATATTGATCTCATCGGAGGAGCTTGCACCGAGTTCTGTCCACCGTCGGTCGGTCAGTGCCTTGAGGTTCTGTTCCAGCGCGGACGACACTGGACAACACCGATTCGGTTACACGACCCTCATGTCTGCCTTGGCAAGAGCCTCGGTATATTGTTTCACGGAGTGCATGCCTCAACGATCCTACCCCGCCTGGACGAGAATGAACAGTTTTTTCTTGTTTCCCGGAGTCTGAAAATTACAACGAGCTCTGTTCTGATACTCCTTCGATACTTTCTGACGCTTTCCTTTCGGAGCCGAATAATGCGAGATGATCGAACAGAATTAGGCTGAACGTGAGCCTCATGGACCGACTGCTCAACGACCGCTCTTCGGCGATATCCTCACCCATTCCGCCCATCCCCGCGATTCTCCACGAATTTGCCAATTTTCCCGCGAATTTACAAAATTTCCCGCGGAGTTCCTGATTTTCCGCAGCGTTCCTGATTTTCCGCAGCTTTCCGTGGCCGGAGGAATCAATGCGGTGGGGGTAATTCCGTGAATTTTCCATCAGGGTAACGATTAGACATGTATTTCCATATTGCGGACTATGGGATTTGGCCGTTTTACGGCGTTACGGAAAATAAATCCCGTGATACGGAATTACGGGAAGTATCTTCAACAATACGCAATCACGGGAAGTATCTTCAACAATACGCAATCACGGGAAAGAGAAGTGATATGAATAGATGATGTTCCATGCACGAATTATTTCAAAAAACATCGCTGAGATATTCGGGCATGCCGGTACTCACGGCTGCGCAATGGGAAACAATTAATATCGCCACATCAAGGACGTCGAGGGTGTGAATCTGGGCGGGATCGTTTTCCGTAATACGTAATGACAAGATGAATTTTCCGTAAGGCCGTAATACTGAAATGTTTTCGTGAGCAGTAATACGAGAATACATGTCTAGTTAGAATCGTATTTGACTCGCGGCTGGGTTGTTGGAGGATACCGCCTCGCCTTCCTTCTGAGACGGAAAACTGATAACTGAGACCCACGGGACGACGGGAGCACTCGCGAGTACTTTGGATGAATCCGCCGGGATCGATCGAATCCTCTGAAGCCGAGATGCTCCGGAGTAGGGCAACCGCGCTCGCCCTTCGAGTCCGAGCCACAAAGAAGAACCAAGAAATAGCTCGATTCTATCCAGCAAGTCGTCAACGAACTCGTCCTCCTCCCGCCCCATTCACCTTTTTCAACTGAAGCGGCAACCTGCGTGACGCATAACCTTCCGCGGGAAATCGAATAGTATGGCTGCTGACTGCTCCCAGACTCGTTGAGACTCATCGTCGCTCCCATCGTTGTCTTCTTCACTGCTTCTGAGTCTTCTCTACCCTCATGCCTTGTTTTCCCGCGGTTTTTCTCTGTTGAGGACCAAAGAGGTGAGTCACGAAGTGGGAGTTCGGGCAACATACGAGAAAATGGGGATCAGCATGATTGAGCGCGGCTCTGCGATCATGTTCTCCCAGCTCCAACCGTCGTTATTCGAATATTTTACAGACGGCCTTCCAGCCGCTATCAGAAACGGACTCCGAACAAACAAACCAGCGCCGGGTCAACAGTTTCAAAAGTCGGAGAGGGCCTCTTTTGCCGCGTTCGATTGTCGGTCGTCGTTGTCGACGCGGAAAAATGAGCCAATCTCGACGCCGAACTACGGATATTATTCTCGGTGCTCGTCGAGTGGTTCAGGTTGTTGTGCGGAGCTAATGAATTGGAGAAAGCCGATCAGTCCAGGAAACCAGGTTCGGGAAAAGCCGAAAATCCTCTCCTCGGTCTTTCCTCGAGCTTCTTGTGTTCATGTTGTTGTCGTTGTCGTGTCGTGAGGGAGGACCAGAAGGTTCTGCACCGCACTGCTCTCAGCTGTCGGTTCGAGAGGGTTTATACTAAGCTGTAAGACGATCGGAATTCATAGTCGACAGCGGAACAGCCTGTAATCTTGCGAAATGCGGGATGCAGCGATTCGGAGATTTACTCCTCCAGCTCATTCTTTCCTCAGTACCAACGAGGCTTTCGGAAGCGAAGAAAAATGGATGCAGCCAGCCTAATGGGAGCCGGATATCGGTGTGGAGAGCAACACACACATCGCAGCGAGGCTGCGCTCATCAACCTCGTTTGGTTTTGAACTGCTTGCAGCGGTTCGAATGATGGTCCAATATCTGACCGTGTCCATCCATCACCAGATGATCTCGGGGTTCGGGATGACGCTGTGCGTAGACATGTATTTCCGTATTGCGGCTAACGGAAACATTTCCGTGATACGGTGTTTTCCCGTGATTCCATATTGCGGAAAATGATCCCGCCTAGATTCACATCCCCAGATGTAGCCATATTGTTTGTGTTTCCCATGGCGAGCCGTGGGTACCGGTTAGCGGATGCCCGAATATCTAAAAGTAGTCATTAGAAATGATTCGTGCATGAAACATCATCTATGTTTCATGTGAATTCATTCCCGTAATTCCGTATTACGAATTCTATTTTCCGGAACGCCGTATTACGGCGCAATTCCGTAATCCGTAATACGGAAATACATGTCTAGCTGTGCGCCACGAAGCTATCTGCAGTCATTTTCCGTCCTTCCTGCGGCCCCGAAGTGATCATCCAGCACCGGTTTCCACTATAGAGCTCATCAGCCTGTAGGCCACTTCCGCTGGAATTCCTGGCGACGCTACGCATCGGCTGTATTCGTGGAGGATTAGTTCAGTACCAGGAGTCAATGATTCGCGATCCTTGGCCAAGGCTTCGTTGTATTCATTGAGGGATCAAGGTTCGCGCAATTGGAAAAATCGGGGGATCGGGCTATAGCATCTCATACGGGTTCGACAACATGCGCCCGAAGATGTGGGGTACGTGGACGAGCTCGGACCCTTACGTTCCGAATTCCTGTAGGGTCCTCCATGGACCGCGTCGTGTCCTCGAATATGAGCACTCCTCATTATCAGCCTCCATGATCGGAGCTCCGACAACATCCGCACCGGTCGAGAGAGTTTGTACTGGTTGAACCGTCGTTCCGCGCAGCCACTCAGCCAGGTTCTCGATCCTTCTTGCTCAATAGGTTGTTCCAACTCCGAAGCAGGCGAAACCATTGTGCCACACAGCGAACGGGTTCACGTCCATCTGCTGAATAATTCCAGCGCGCAGGCGATGGCAAAGTGAAGACTTTCAACGAGATGGCTTCCCTATTCGCCGGTAAACGCTCTCCGGAGTTGAACTTTGCTGTTTGGTTTTTTTTTTCTGTTGCCGTACGCCTCCGAGACAGCGTTTGAAGCAACCGAAAGAGTCGCTTCCCAAACACGAGAGTCATGCCTCTCATCATGACTCCCAGTTCGGAACTTTGTACGGCATGGACCGAGAGGAGGCTCTCAGGAGTAGGCGAAGCCGACCCGTGCAGCTCGCGCACGCAACGTTTGATGAAGGCCATTTACTCGCACCGGCTCAGTCCATTGCTGGCAGGGTAGTGTGCTGGAACCAACGACCAACGGGAGATGTCCTCGCCTGGTACGAGCTCTATTCCTGGACTTGTGAATCTGACATCTCTGGGGAACAGGGCTCGTCGCACGGACGCTTTTTGGCCAGGCTTACGAAACCCATCTCTTAGGAATGTGTTTAGGGCTGTGTTCCTCAAATTGGGGCTCAAGTCCTGAAGGGCGGCATGGTCTCGTCGAGGCGTCTCCGGGGGTGTAGGGGACTTGATGACGCTCTTAACGCTCCCGTCTCTTTGTTGATATTTTCGGGAACGTTTAAAATCCCAAATGGCTAATCATAGTTTTTCATTCAATTTAAATGCTCCTCCGAGCACCGGTGGGCGCCCGCGATTTTTTCGAGGAAGAGATAAAGGGTGGCAAACAGTATTCGAAAAGGACTCATTCCCCTGACCCGGAGGAATTCGGAGCCAAAATAAGTGACGGTTGATGAGAGAAATAGGAGTGGTGCCCGGCCTGTAGCGAAGGTTTGATAGACGGACTCACCCGTGCTGCCGGCAACGAGCGGAGTCTTTCTGTTGCGACTTGTGACCGATCGGAGTATGTCAATCGAAATCGTTCACGTATTGCCCCGACCGCTGGGACTAGCCGGGATCTGTGATCAAAGCCTGCACGGTGGGGATGGGAAATCTTGGGATGTTCTTCGGTCTCTCATTCGTCTGCGACCTGAGAGGTATGATCGAATGGAGCAATCCTCATGGACCAGTGAAAGGAAAAAACCGATGAATCACAAAAAGCATCGAGATTCCACTGCATCCCAACTGAGAATCGTAAGGGAAACCACGACAGGCTGTGCTGAAAGGCTGTGAATTTTAGGTAATGCACGCGAAATCCTCCTCTCATCGAGTGTTCTCCTTGTTTGTTAACGATGTGACTGAATGCCAACGAGCAGAGACCCAGATATTAGCTAAGACCAACTGCATGACGGAGTGCTCTCGAGATTCCCGTCCACAAGAAAACGAGCTGGAAGTGGGATCGTCTATCTCATTTATTTGTAAGTCAAACCATATGAAGGACTCCGCGCATTGCTTAAGATCATCGGGGAAACCCAGCTCCGATTTTGAAGTCTACTGCAGTAATTCCAAGATGAGACTGCATCAGAACTTAGCCTAGCATTAAAAAAAAAACGTTCCGTTTTGGACAAAATCAACGAAGCGGAGGGAGGATAGGACCGAGGAGCATTCTTGTGAAAACAACGGAACCTAGAAATGTTCTCCGCTCCTTGACGATGAACGGAGTATCGAGGGTAGAATATGGAAATGAATAGGGAACAGCAGGCAGAACATGTCAAGTACTCCTACTTCTATTACATGATTGAACGAGGCGAATTCAGGACTGTCCGGGCACGCCTGCGAAAGTTCCGTATGACGGGAGAGCGATTTGGTTGTTAACCTGTCGCAATTGGATTTGAGGACGAGCTGCATACGAAATTTGTCTCTCAGGAGGAGCTTGAGGCCCGTATTGTACGGCGGCCTCAGCGCCGGTGATGGCGGACGAGGTGATGATTACGTCGGCTGGATTCTTAGACTCTGTTCCGAGCTCATTGGTGTTCACTTCGGCGCGATATCCATTCTCGTCGGCGACGTAGTTCACGGTCCTCGTGCGCCCGTCGGCCAGGTTGATGGAGTAGGACCCCTGCACTCGGCCTTGGCCGTCTCCGGTTTCCTGGTGAGAATGGCCGCCCTCCGCCCCGTCGGAGGCATAGGCGAAGTTGTACGGAGTTGGAACGTTGTCGTACTGGTTTGGAACGTACGCGCCTGAGTTATCGACGGCACTCACGCGCAATTGAGCGCAAGCGGCTCCGGCGAGCGCAAGCACGATATAAACCTGCAACGGATATGGGCGATTTCTTTAATGTGCTGCACATCTTTCCCGAAGACCTGGGCGCTAGGATTCTGAAGCGAGAACCACATTGTGAGGGTCGCGAGCCGGCTGCTTGAGCAAACTATACGACGAACGCACGTCTTCGTCACAAAAAACGGATAAGCACCTTCATAGTCGTTTACAAACTGATTCTCGGGACACTTGACAGGAGAAGACGCTCACGTCTTCGATTATATAGTCCTCCTCCGAACCTTGGCGGAACAGTCATCAGCAGTGGTTAGCGGGCTCAGTTTGCTGTAACTCTCGCAGCTCAGGTTCCGTGTCGGCAAACTGGCAGCATGTTATCTGCCTGAGAATCTCAATGAACCACGATCCGTCTGCTGTCGGCGGCGCGAATCGAACTGAATACCAAACAGGTTCATAATTCCCACATTTTCCGAGCTCACGATTTTTCTTTTGTTTTCCACAGCTCACCGGAAACGTTGCGCCACGGTTCTGTCCGAAGTAACAAGTCTCCGCAGGCACATTGAAAGCGAGTCCGAACGCTCTGGAACTGTTGTCCACCGCACTTCCTCGGGGGCTCCGACTGGAAATCCACTTCGAAATTATTTTCTTCCCCGAGCCTTTCCATCCGGAACAGCGCGCGGTGAAACGCTGCGCGAAGATCGGCGATCAGGCGTGAAGATAAGCTTCAAATCAGCTCCTTTTCATGCTCCTGCGCCAGGAGTGTAGTCAACATGGTAAGAGCCGGGATCGAGTTGAAGAGGGGGGAAAAGTCCTGCCGGAGCCAAGGTTCGATTCTTAGATGCTCTGGAGCCGTAGACCAGGAATCACTGAACGCATCCGTTCGGATTGATTTCCTGATAACCTCTGGTATGACCCGCCGAGCTTGGCACAACGAAAGCCGATTTGGAGTTTCCTCCTCAACTCACACCTCGTTCTGTTGGTCCGCGTATCAACGATTCCAATTTGGATCCAGCCAACAAGAGAAGAAAGACACCGAAAAATCCTGTACTGATAATAGTGCGTCAAATCCGGGCTTCGGCACGTGATTCGTGTATTGATAAGTCTTGGCACCTACTCTCAGCAAAACAATCTACTTTCCCAGTGCTTGGGGGGGGAAAACGCTGTTTGACACTCCGTATAGTGTCCGTTTCGGAAACTTGATCCGCTTTTTGTCCGAGAGGAAATAATTGTCCAAATGAATGGAACGCCAATCCAGGATATGAATGATTCGAAAATCTATTACAGAGCTCGGCAATGCTCGATCTCACAATCGTCGAGTCAGTGTACTTGCGTCGAACTGTTTAACCTCTCCGATTCCTCGGTAACCAAGCGGCTCCCTCGACGCATCCTAGCACGTGTTCATTACCTGTTTCGAGACGAATCTTATGTAACGTCATCAGGGTTGGAGGGCAGACAGCTGGATATTTGCCCTACTGAACGAATCAAGATGAAGGAGATTCGTTGCTCTTTCCGAACAGGGAGCGAACCGCGTGGGACTGCTCCTACTTCTGTGACTTCACCCCGATCCGTGTGAAGCCGTGGCGGTCGTAGACTGCCGTTCAGTAGTATGATCAATAGCAGGCCAGGCGGACATGACTACTCGGTAGGCTTTGCAAATAACCGCATCTCTAAATAACCGCGGTTACGGTTAGCCGATAATCGCAAATCCATAACCGCAATAGGGGTTAACCGCAAAATTAGGACTGAAAACCGCGGTTATGACCGCAAATAACAGCGGTTATATGGAAGCATGCTTCCTGGAAGATTTCCAGGAAGCTTCTCCTCTCCTATCAGGAAGAAGGTTCCATTATGAACAGATACAACGAGATCTCAAAACACATCTCAGAAAGACTCGTTTGTTACAACTCGACCTCGATCAGATGGGGCCGGGGACATTGGTTGAACGTCTCAAGTCACGAAATCTTTGGTAAATTATCCTGATGCCAGAGAGATCATCTTGTATTGTGAAGCCCCCCGTCCGATGAATGTAGTCAGTAGTTTCGAGTTCAGCTCCTCACGATCCGCTGAGGAAGTTTTGCAAACTCTGGAACTGGCGCCGATTTCTGCACGGTTTCACGAGCAAAGAGTGCCCAGAGGCATGCTTTCTTGTTGGGTTGAGATAACTCACGTCGTTCCACGTCCTGCTTCTCGAGCTTTTTTTTCAATGTGAATCCTCGAGGTCGTCTTTTGAGGTGCTTCCAATTTTTGTCTGGCTCCAAATTACTGCTCCCGGCATCGATGTCACCGTTATCGTATTTGAGAAGGGCGTATGTCCACCGTTCCGACCATTGCACGAGAGATAGCCGTTTTCAGGTAGGACTTCATCACAATTCTTCTATCGAGGCCTTCCAACGGGGGTGCAACCCACACAATAGCTACTTCCGCTGTGCTCTGATCCCTGATCCTACCAAATGCGCAAAGCTCTGGAAGATTGAGCCTCCCGCTTCCGATGCTGGCTCATCGATTCCTTGAACATGATGGGGACATGGGGAAGCTGTTCCTGATGTGTGATATGTCCAGGTACAATCGCTAGCCAGGTCCGGCTTTCGGAAGCGTGTACGAACTTCGTTCAACGGGAGTCATCACACAAGATGTCACAGTTCTAGAAGCAATTCATTTCTCTTCAACCGCTCAGCACCTAAGTCCAGATTCCCAGCCAGAGTACGCTCATGAGAAGCGACGCTTCCTCGAAAAATCATACGTTTCGGAAACTTGCGGTTAAATGCGGTTATAACCGCGATTCGCTCGCGGTTATTGCGGTTAGACACCGCAAAATATCTGCGGTTATTAACCGCGATTAAATAACCGTTGCAAAGCCTACTACTCGGCACCCGAACGGAAGGGAATCCTTGCGAGGTGCTACTGCTCAAACACATCGAGAGTTGTCCTGCGCGCGCCACTCCTATGGCGCCTCTCACTCTCTATAACCGATATTATTCTATGAAGTCCACTCCTCAAAGACTTCCCCGAACGTGCCAGCCTTCGACGAGGCTCTATCCAAAGCCGAGCGCTTGGCGAACTTCAAGTTCGCGAAGTGTGGGAGCACCGGAGCGTAAAATCAAGGAATAAGCTGGGCTTGCTCCACTGCTTCGGATCGAGATGTCGACTGCGACTCCACTCCCTGCAGTTTGCGGATATTTATCCGGCGACTGTATGATTTAAGATACCAGGAAAAAGGGAACCTCGTTTTATTACCTCTGCCTCAGCTCGGATTATGAGTGAGTGGGATATCTGTTGCTCATGATCTCGAAGCGAGACTCCAACATCACGCCAGCCCTCATCTCAGCACCATCGTTCCCGAACAGCGTTTTTCTGGTGGAGATAGATTTCCCGATTTGACTCGCCGGCGTCGAAACTTCTCTCAAACTCAAAACTCTCTCCACACACCCGCGGGGTTTTTCTTCTCGACATCCATTTCGTCCGGTGAAATATTCCGCCCTGGAAAGTTGGCAATCATGATAGGGAACTGAGTGTTTTTCGGAAATCCTCGGCTCTGTACTGAAGTTTCTTACAGCGCCCTGAAGAAAGTTCTCCGCGTGGCAATACCGCTTGGTGACGAAGACGATTCCTCATTCATCAAACTTAGTTCGGGGAGTCATAACAACCGTGGAATCTGTTCGAGCATGCTCGATCGACAACAAGTTCAACACGACGAGCATTCGACATGGTTTCCGACGACGCGAACCAGCCAACAACATCACAAAAGTTTGCACGGTCGAACTTTATTCGAGAAACACACAATCAAAGTTTGTACAAGAATTGCGAACCACAATTCATTCGATCAGAACGACAAAATTCACGAGCCACGCTGAGCGCAGGCGAGGTCAGATCACAGGTTTTTGTTCTCGCCCTCACCGTTCACAACAAGTGTAGTCGTCATACGTGGCGGAGATTTCACAACGATTCGGTGCTTTATCAAAGTGGCTCTCAGCATCAAAGCCTGGAAGAGAAACAGAGGAGAATCGTTTATCATCATTCGAGGGATCAGTCTGAGGCATCGGATCCACATCCTGCGTCTGAGCAGTGGCGAGGGATCCGACGTCACTTGCGTCACACATGCGGACTCACTTTGGTTTTTCGCTCTAGCTCGTTACCGATCTCAACACATTTCTGGAAAGTTGTCGTCCTCTGGTCGACATCTTTGGCGTAAACGATTTTGTTATGCGAATCGATCCTAGCCTGAATCTGGTTATCCAAGATGAGCTGCATAATTTCCTCTTCAACCTTGAACGGAAAATCAGGCGTCAGTGCGAAGTTCCCGAGTTCTTCTGCTTCTGCGATAATTCAAGAATGGAATCAGATTCGAACGATCGTTGTCATCACCTGCTGTACAGTCGTGTTGAACGCCGACGCCATCCGATTCATGTCAGCACTAATATAAGGCGAGAAATACTGAATCCAAGCTCGGTTTCGGATTTGACCATACAGTGCAGACACGTGCGGAGCCAAATAAATGTCGAGCAAAAGGTTATCCTGGATCGAGTCCAGGAGAGCGAGGCATTGTCCATAACGACTTTCGTAGAAATATTGGATAATGTCCCGCAGCTGGGGATCCAGTTCGAGGAATTGTTTAAAGTTCTGCTGATTAATAATGTTCCGCGAAAGCTCCGCGCGATCAAAAGATGCTAAGGCACATAGTCCGGCGTACATCGCGACATCCCTCGCGGCCATAATCTGGGGAAAGAGTAATAAAATCCATGAGAAATCACGTGTTCGAATAGTCATAATAATATTCCCCTCGTCTATCCGATGCAGGGAAAAACGCATCAATAAATCAACAACTGAAGACTCACGTCCGGAAAATCGCAGTTATAGGCGTTGGCTTGCAGGAAATGGAGTGCGGCTTTTTTGTATTTTTTCGTGGCCAAATCGGCCAAGCCTTTGCAACATCGGAGTTTGTTGATAATGGTGGGACTGACCGCATCCCTGCTTGTGCCTGGCTGAGCCGTGACCGACGTTGCTGGAACCAATGCTCTCCGATCAGTGAAAAATCGCCGCGTTCCTGATTCGATATTCCAGATGATGTGGTGACGCTGCTTGTTCGAAACACGTGAACTTCCCCCACGTTTCCGCCTACCTTCAATGACTTCGGGAGTGTTCTCCGCTTTAGTGACGTAGCTCTCAACGTGCTGCCAATACTGAAGGTAAACCGAGACCCGCGTGACATTCAAGCAGTAGTCGATTATGTGTTTCCCCGACGTGCAGTAGTCCCGAGCCCGAGCGAAAGAACGCAACGCGTTGTTCAGGTCCCCGCAGTCGAGGTAATGCTCGCCGAGATCGTCGGTACCTGGGACAGAAAGCACAGTCAAATCATCGGTTCTCAATCAAATCACACGGAGCGCACAGGTTGAAGGGGATACCAGAACACGCAGAGAAAAGTCGGTGCGCATTGTGAATTCTTTACGACGGAGATGGATATTTGATTCGCCGTGATGGGGCAGAGGCGGAACGCTGCAAACCTCGGCGAATGCTTTCCTTGATGGAATTTGCCTTGTAGTTCTTGAGGTCGATGTCGAGTTTTTCGGTTTTGAGCGCAACCTGTTTCATCCGGGATTCGACCCAATGGGAGTCCATCGGAGGCAGTTCGCAGGTATCCGCAACGTCAGGAATACCCAGCGAATTGGCAGCTTGTAGAGCGTCGCACAGCCTTTTGTGAATTTCCTAGAGCGACGAAAATTGTCTTCATTTCACTCATCTCAGGTATTCTAGGACATGTCAATAGCAAACTCAGAGCATACCGCTGCATGAACTCTGAGAAATGGGACGGGCTTCACTTGCCTGGTACTTGAAAACGTTCAAGGTTCCCATGACGTGATCCAATGCCATCCGCAGAGCTTCTATTCTCAGAGGAGGACACCGATCCGCGATAAATAACAATCTATTCAGTTTCGCTAGTCCGGTGTATTGCGCCGCATACATTTCCAATTCAAAGGTGGGATTATGTACTAAGACGACTTCTTCGGAGGAAGCCTCGGTCTCGTCTACCATCATCGGTTCCTGGTTGGGCTGAAATCGGATCGAGAAGAGTTGGGAAGTCTGGCTGCCAGAACAGAGTTTCCGAGCGAACTTATTCCCACTCCTGAGTCTCTGAATCAAGAACAAGTTTTCGGTGGTCAATATCTGGACTGAAGCCGCTATCGTATTCGCGGCAAGAGTCCTGCTGTCACACAGGAAGTCGAGGAAATCTGTGTTCCAAAAGCTGCAGGAAGTCGGAGAAGCTGCCGAGCTCACTCCAGTTCTTTCCATCACTCTCTTATTAAAAGCGGGATGACCAACTCACCTGATTGTTCACTTGGTGTGGCAACTCCATATGCCGTATTCTCGGCAACATTTTCACAGGTCTTTCGGTTGCGAAATTCGTAAAAGAAGGTTTTGCTCCAGCAGCGCCGTCAGTGTCTATCGTGTTGCAGCACCAAGAGCGGCAGCGGTAGCACCTCTGCGGGTACCGGAGAAGAGTTGCTCTGTTGACGCGGTATTCGTCAACCCTGAGTGACGCTTTCGGCTGCTTCGAATCAGGCGTCATGGCCGACGGCTGCACTGGGCGGGCGCGCAGTTCTGTGATGATGGACGTCACAATCGGAATATTTCGATGTTTAACAGTTCTTCAGGATTCTTCTCACGGCCGCTAAGGATGCGTTCTGGGGTTCGGCCCCGGGGCTCAGAGCATCAAGCTCGATTTTCAACCGGAGACAGAAACCGAGACTAAATGATCACCATCCGCGCGACTCCAGTTTCAGGTGTTCTGAATTATCCATGGCCTGCAGGGATCCCTGTGTTTTGACGACATTGGCCCCATCACCTCACTATTGGCATTCGTTTCAACCGCCATTCTCAACTCCCTGATCAGCAACGTTGCGTTCTCTTCATCTCAGTTGCGATCGTTCGGCCTGCCCTGGAAACTCATACTCTTACCGAAACAGGAGAATAGAATCAAGCGCTCTGGTTGCCCGCGAGTAATCACCGCAGATTGTCTGATCGCCTTAAATAGAGTCTCGCAGGTCATCAGAAGCCACCGGCGAGATGATCGGGAGGTTTCGGCGCTCTGCGACACACAAGTGGCTCCGTCTGCGATCTCGTAGGCAGACTGGCATTGCACGTTGCCGTCAGGCTATACAGGTCCTCCCTCGATGGAAATCACCATGGGACCTCTCTTACGGGAGAGCGCATATGAATTTCCCGACGACAGTTCAAGTGCTCAAACGAGCTGAATAATCGATAACGGCGAAATCCCGGAAGATAGCGCCTCCAAGAAAGAACCTGACTCGAGCGAATCCGAATGAAGGAAACCTCTCCATCTTGGAGGCTGCTATCGAGTCGAATCAGTCCAGTTCGGTTCAGTGTATATGAAGGGCGGTAACTTCAGCGCTCGCACCGACCTGTTTTTTCTGTCAGTGAGCTCCCGCCTGGAGCCCGCCCCCGACAGAGCTCCCATTCAGCGGGGATCAACATCATCATCAAACTGTACTTTGTGGGGAAAGCAATAATTTCAGCTCTCCCCGGGGGCCTGGTTCTCCATTATGCTCTTCACTTATTCCAGTGCTCTCGCTGTACCCCTGCAAACGGTGTCTCGGACGAATGTCGTCTGAGTTGACATGAACCCGATGAGTGCCTCGTTCAGTTGGCCAAGTCAAGGGGGGCTTTTGTTGACACGGTACGCGGCAACCGCCTCCAAAGTTTATCGGATCGAAAGGTGGTTTGACTTGAGCGCGGAAACTTCTCCGGGATTTCCACACCCTTTGGCTGCAGAAGTGATGGAATCCGCGATAGGTCCGCGGTTGTAGGCCGCGAGTCGCTCAAACAACCTTTGATGAGTTTGTGTCATGGGGCGATATCCGCTAAACTAGCGGCCACATTCTCCAGTGCTCCGAGCAGTGCGCGAGTAGTTGTGCACTGCGCGATCCTCAACTCCGCCTCTGGTGGATGAACTTCTCAAATCTAACGAAAAATATGTTGAGCTGGAGTCTGCTGCTTGTACATTCATCTTTTTAGGGTGGAAGTCGGAGGGACCTCAAGCGAGGCCAGGAGAGCGTTACCTGCAACCGTGCACGACGCTCATAGCGGTGGCTCGATAGGAGCTGTTCAACATCCTGCCCATGGAGCTCTTCGCAGCTTGGTTCGCAGGAAGTTTGATGTTCGAATGGGGTCTCTCAGAGCTTCAGTTTGACTCCAGCCCCAGGAAGCGACGAGCATTAACTAGTGGCAGATCCCCATCACCCCTGGATCCGCCACCGGCATCAACAGTGAAGTGCATTCGCCCAGAATCGACCACTCTCCTGAGAACAGCTATTAGAGTTGATTGGAAAGGCTTGGTTTGACAGTACATTGCACGATCGATCAGCGCGTGCGAATTCGGGAGGACGCTGTCTCAAGCATGATTTCTGAGTATGGCCGCTAGTTTCGATTCCTATCGCTTGCCCTCTTTCCTCGGCAACGACTTCTACGGCTCCGGTTCTTTCCCGGCACATGCCAGAATGAATTTTCTTGGCCATAGTCGACTGACTTTTGGAATGTGGAAGGTGCAGTACTTCGAGTGACTATACGGAATCCCCACTTGGCGGAGGCAACCACCTGGCCTCCCCGTCCCCTCCTGAATGAGCGCGACCTCTTCGAGATCGCCACCTGATGACATTTGGCATACTTTTGTTGGGGAACCGTTCATGATCGTCAAGTTGATCCTGCCAAATCAAGTCAGCTCAGACTCGCGTACACGCTTTTCTTTGGAAGGTATGCCCAGTCGACGAACGGTGGTTGCCGAAGAGGCATCACTCTCCCTCAGAGGAACAGCACACAGAGGGGGAACACTATGATTCACAAAGGGAGCTATGAGTCCGGAAGGAAGGACAAATGACAGCGGAACAGGATAGAAGAGACATACAAAAAGAACATACGCGCACGACCAAGGATTATGGGAAATTCACTTTGAACGTGGGGCTCATATGTATGTTACCCATCGAAGGAACCTGAGGATCATCATCTGGAAGATGCGAGAGGATAAAAGCTCGGAAGGGTTTCGGGACAGAGCATGACCAACGTTCGGCGTAGTTCTCCTGGGAAACGGCACTGACAAACTTTGGGACAGAGCAAGCGAAATCACTGGTATCCAGCTGTGATCCGGTAACGAGTAATGACTCGAATAGAACCGTTAAGTGCTCCGAACGCCAAAGTTCAGCAGAGGCATGTCAATTTTGTTTCGAGTCAACTATTCTGCGATCGGATTCTCCAAGCTTCCAGATGTCTTCGGGTACACCAAGAAAGGGAGTCATGAGCACCAATTTAACGGAGAATCTGAGATACCCACTGTAAAGATTCGGCTATGATTCTGTAATCCTCATACACTGCGGAACCGTGTGCTCATGCGACAGAGTCGCGCTCGAAGCGGCTCTGTCTGTAGACTCCAACTGCTGCTGGGTTTATCAGCCAAGTCAGCGGGCTGTGAGCGTCGTCGTCCCGGGAACCAGCCCTACGAAAGTCTGGCTGTGTGTGTGAGAGTGTTTGGCTGTAGTAGCAGAAGTCCGGCCATAGCGAGCGAGTGAAGGAAGGAAGGAAGGAAGGAAGGATCTCCTGCTGCTCTGGTGGACGAACAAGAGTCGAGCTCTTCCGATCCTTCTGGAACTGTAAAAAGTGCTGTAGATCCCTGTGACAGTGTTGGCCCGCCGCGGGGCCGGAGCGCGATTTGTTCCGTGTCATGCCCCCAATAGTTCACTAGTTGCCACTTGCACGAGATAAGACGACATACAAAGCGCCGTACGTACAAACAGTTCCGTATCGAGCAGTGATCACTGTCGTACCGCACTTAGGATGGCTCCGTAAAACTCCACATCATTCACCACGGAAGGGTATATCTACCAAGGTGAGAGTTCGCCACGCAGCCAACCGACCATCACGGCCGTCCGACAGTCTACCCTGCTTTTACTCAGTGTTTCTAGTTCAGTGCTGCGGCTCCGCACGTCCACGGGAGCTCATTTGACAGGTCCGCCCTGGCCTGATTCGCTACAAGTGTGCGACAATCTCGTTGATCGCCGGCATCATATTCTCTAACGGAATCGAGCCCAAATCTACTCTCTGTGTTTACAACTCTCACTTTGAACAGTCCAGGCCTGCCTTTCCGTGCGACTCCACGGAAGTCTGATGATCAATTCTGTCTCTGTCTGTCTGCCCGTGGCTGCGTTCGCTCAGCCATCGGCGGCGGTGAGAATTTACGCCACGAACGCCTGGTGCCGTCGATGAACAGGTGACCTTTCTACGTTTCTCGATCCTCGCTCGGTCTTCTACGCGAAGTTCATCCGAAGTGCAACAACTTCTTGTCCGAAGGGCCCGACGACGAAAACGATTGTTCAATTCAAACAGTGAATGACAACGCGACCGCGGTCGGAACCCGGGGATAAGGACCGAAGTCGAGGACGGTTGACCAAGGAGTTCCCCAAGACTCTTGATTGACGTCATTGTTGCACAGATTGCCACCTTCTCGGTCGGCGAATCGGATGAATCACTCTGCCGGCTAGAATTCAGCTCTCGATGACTCGGTACCAAACCGTTGACAGGTACCGTCATACCTCAACGAAAGTTGTCTGAACGAGTCATCGGAGCCGAAGTGTCAAAAACATGGAAGCGGTCAAGAGTTTGGCAAAGTTATGAAACATGAGGGAAGTTCGCTCAGGGAGTTAGCTGCGATCGCATTAAACCGAACTCGCCCGAGAGTGGTGCCCGTTCCAATTCCGTAGTGAATGAAATGTTGGAAGCCCTGAATCCCAAGAACACGATGGCGTTCTGGTAGGTCTGACGAGACTGGCTGGTCAATCACGATCAGAATTTGGAGGGAACGATGGAGACTCCATCGTGAAGTTCCAATTGGTACTTCAATAGGTCTCATGTTGGACCGGATCGTTTGACTCCAAACGAGCCAAGTCATCGCTCTTGCGCACGACTCGGCGGGAAATCGTATGAAATCGATGTTTCTATGCCTACGCCATCCAGCGTTGCCTGATGTTCGTCATAGAACTTGGCGGGATCGTCGGTCTCCCTGTCGGTCGATATCACTCAATCAGTAGGGCCCTTCAACCAGTTGTTGGTGGGGAAGGGCTCGATCAGAGACCAAACGGGTAAACGAGCTTGGTATTAAATGTTATCGGGGTATCCAATGTGATTGACTGACTCGCTCTGCGAACCAGGAGGAGCATCTGGAGAGGCCGTCCATGTGACTCCGACGCTTATTTGCGTTTAGTGGAGGAGATAATCAGAATGAGCGACAGTGCAAAATTAACCTCGTCACAGATAGATGGCGGTGATTAAGAGCATCGCGGTCGTCTCCCCGAAACAATTGGAAACCATCTTTCGTCTCATACCGAGGAGAGTTCGTCGTTTCTCCGAATCCCTCGCAAGCCGCAGCGTTCCATTCCATGCTCGCATTATGCGAGAACGACTAAACCGTCTGTTGGTGGAGCGATGCTCAGCCACTTTGCTTGTTGGGCTGTCCAACCCTCTCAAAACATCTGAAGCTCGGCTGGGACGAGAGCGCGGACCCTTCAATTACGAACTCATCAATTATTCAAACCGAACTCCTCGGCGAAAACTTGTAAAGCTGCCCATACTGAGAGCCCAAGGGTAAACTTTCTGGAGTGTTCCTCTCTTGGATCGAATAATTCGGAGGGATCCGGACTCTCGGCCGTCTCTCTAATGCTTCCCACGTGGATGGTGTCGGATGTTGTGAAACCTTCTGATTGTGTAAGGAAGTGAGATGAGTTCGACGAATCCCAGCTCCCCGTGGTTGGAATCAGACCATCGATCGCGAATGAAATACCAAACTCCTCAACTCGGGAGACGTTAATTTATTCAACAGGCAGTGGACTCCGCATGAATTCAGGCTGCCTCGAGTCATCCCGAAATCGTCAAATACAGCCGGAAAGACGCAGCGAATGATGCGAATTGCAGCGGTAATGCTACCTCGTTTTCTTGTTTCTGCGTGGGTGTGATTTGAATCGCTAGGTAGTAAGTTTCTTCTCGACTTCGGTGCGGTTACCCTTGAACACGGCTGTTTATATTTGCAATGTGCCACGAACGTCTTCTTTGCTATGTCTAATGGGTCCGCGCGCGCAGGGAACTCAGACGTCACGAGACGCGGCTGAAACCAGTCGGAACGGTGCGCAGAGTCGACGGCTCTCATTTTTATTTTCTGTACGATTCCTTCCTCGTCAGACCCATGATATCCCGTCGCTCTTCCGATCCTCTCGATTTTCCTCAAGTCTACCACCTCCTCTGTCTGTCGAGGGCGTTTCCGTCGAAGTGAGATCTGCTTGCGTAACGGTCGAATATCTGCTGTGCTCGTGCTTTCCGTCCTGAAGGCGTACGCCGGCTGCATGCAGAACGCTTCGTGGCGCCCACACTCGGCATTTACCCAACAAAGATCGCTGGACGTTGTATCTAACAACTCGGGTCAAATGACTCCGCAAACAATGAAGCTCACGGTCAGATTCCCAATGCCGCCCGGTCGAGCCTTCAAATCGGCGAAATTTCCCGCGAATGCTTCCCGCATTTGGACTCCTCTCCTCGATTTCGATGAAGGTGTGACTTTGGGAAGCTCCGTGAGAAGTTTTTGGCTACGATGACACTGGGATGTTGCGGCAACGATTCAGAAAACGATTCGGACGATTCCGAGGATCCCAGGATCTCGGAAACGGAGAATCAAGTTTCTCATGTGGATATCATCTTTTGGAGTATTTGATTGCTTGCTAGTTGACGGAGCGACCTTGCGTAGTATCCGTTGGCGGCACCGCTGAATCGGTGATACATCTCCCTTGATGACCGTCCCGCGCGTATTCTTCCTCGGTGTCAAGCCAAGTGCGACGTGTCTGAGCTTGGTCACGGTGGAAAATTCCGTTACTTCAACTCGCGACCTCTGATTCTGACCAAATCGCCCCGCTCGGGTTTCCGGCCTGAACCGGTTCTTCCCGAGATTCTTTTGGGGCTTGACTCTATTTGATCGGCCTCATCCCAGGGAGTCAAGGATCTCTACTCAGCACATTGGAAAGACAACGTTATTTTCCATCTTTGGGGCGTTTTCATCGTGATGGTTGTTACCGTCTCAACTTGATGGACTAACTCGCAAGAACGGGTGACAAGTAGCAACACCTCCTGTCGAACCGTCCCGTCCGGAGATTCTCGTAGTTTCACTTTGACTCGGATCGAGTCCAACTGAAGCACCATCCAAGTCGTTCGATGAATAATCCGATCAAATTGTCTCGGGATGGACCATAGTCGGCCATCAACATTCTGGATCGTATCATGAACCTCCCCTCAGAACAGCTGAGTCGTGCCACATCCAAACAGCTGCCTTCCTGTCCACGGCAGCTACCATTCCGGAACAAAACAAAGAAACATCGCCAGTACACCGTCGAATAATTCCAAGAATATTCGTCTCCCGGAGGAACAGCTCGGCATCTCTAAAGTTTCCATGTTAACTCGAAACGAGCGCTGTCGCTCGCTCTCGGAGCAAAGACTCAACCGTGAACATGAGCTCGGGCCGACCCTGGTCACGTGAAAGTTCTTGTATCTTCGATCCAATCACCTGTCCTCTTCGAGCATCCGTGCACTTCGAGCTCCAGTGACTGTGAGAGTATTGATTACCCAGGACTCCTCTGTGGTCACCGCCCGAAACCCGATTTCATGGATGATCGCAGAGCTGGAAACTAGGGACTTACAAGGGCATCGCGTGAACTTCAAAGATTACTACCCAGGGTGAATAATATATGACATGGGGCGCGCGTTTCCGTGGCTTCTGAGTCTCGAAGCTCGTGGGTAAGGAGGAGACGGACACGCGGTCAGGCAGACGGTTACTCGAACAACCGAGCGATTTCCGGGCGTGGAATTCGCGAATTGTTGTTCCCGTTCCTCTTCTATCGGTTATTCGCGGGTCGGAGTGCATGTCTGGGAATCATCAAACGAGGAATCGCGGCTAAATATCATCGGTGCATGAGAGTGAAATTTTGTTGTTCCGCCAGTGAGCTGGACAAATGCACCGTGTTTGATGTGTTTTGTTTATTTTTCGTTTTGTAGTATCCTTCTTCCATCAGCTGCTTCCACCCGCAGCTGACCACCGGCTGCTATGGGCAATCAGAGCTCACAGCACGCGGGTTCGACCGCCGCCACAGAAGAGCCCGAGTCGCTCCCGCAACTAAAACGAGGTTTTAGTCTCAGACGGAGTCGACGGCTGTCGAAGCGATTTAGGAGCACCAAAAGTGAGTTCGGTAACGCATCGAACAGCCTGGCTTACAACCTATCTACCACTAGAATGCGTTCTCGCATCGCCTGTCATCAGTTAGCAGCTTTAAAGCCTAACCGCTCGTATCTCGACTCCAAACTCTTCGGAGGGTTCCGAGGAGATTTCAAGGGAGAATTTCCCCCCTCTCTCTCTTCTTCTCTCTGTCTTTCTTGCTCGCTCTCCTCTCATATGACCTGGAATGCTTGGGACTCCATGGCATTTCTCCGCTTTTCGATTCGCGTCCTCAATCGCTCAGTTCCGGATGCGATCGTGTTGAACGCCGCTTCTAACTGCTCCGCCCACGCTGACACAGAAACACCTCTACTCATATAGTCAATGTCGACGTCGCTCAAACTATGCTCCCCACTCCAATTGCACCGCGGCCACATGGCCTCGTCGTGCTGACTAACTACATCCCTGCGACGCTCGGACGACGTGGCACACGCAATGCCTCGCGCACTCCTATCCGGCGTCGTTGAGGGCCTATGCTAAAGTTCCGAGTGCATGGGCTCGCGGACATCCCGAAGTTCGTTCCTCTCCTTTTCCCCGCTCGCTGCAACTGCATCCGTTATCGCTTGGTACTTCGTTTTGTGTTTGTCCGGTCATGCGTTTTTTTTCGTATCCGTCGGAGCGACTGAGTGGGCTGTTCGTCAGACATCGTGCAGGTGCACATCGCAACGTCTCCACCTCTACAGCTGCTGTGGATTTGTTTCGATGGCGATCGCTGAGCTCGCATAGGGCGCTTGTGGTCCTATTGCTCAGGACACCAAATGCGGAAATGAAAGACTCGGTGGTGGTCCTCGCTCAGCCTCCCCGAAGTCTCTGTGCTTGACGGAATGCGTGCGAAGGCCACGTCCTGTTAATGCAGGGGAAGAGCACTCCCGCCTGGGGCTTGTTCCCGCTACATCTCGGGAGGAAAACTTGACTAGCCCTATTTTCCCGAAGCCTTTTCCCGACGAACCACGCGGTTCGGGGCTCTGATAAATAAAACATTCAACAACCTCCAACCGTTGATCCCCTCTGGGGGAAACGCTAGAGAAAGGGCTCAGGAATTCGGAAGCTCTGAGCTTACCCTGAGATCTCGAAGCCATCGAAAGCTCGGAGAAGTTGGTCTGACATTTCGGTAGGAAATCAACTCCGTCAGGGTTGTCAACCGCGAATACCGACGCTATACTAACCCATAAATAGGCGCTTGCAGCTAACCGTGGAATCGCCGGTGTATATTCCGGATTCGACGGATGTCGATACTTCTTGACATTTTCGATCATTTTCCAGGCATGGACCGGCTTCGGCGGAGTTTCCGGGAGTCATTTCGTCGTAAAAAGGATGTTTCCGAGACGTGTAGTCCGCAGCTATGGGCGGCGGACGAAATCGCCGTACGTCAAGGGGACTGTTCATTTCACGTCAAGTACCTCGGATCCGTGGAAGTGTTCGAGTCCAGAGGTAATTCATTTGACAGAAAGCGAAGATACTCGATAGAGTCGATTGCTCATCGCAGCTCGGACCGATCCTGAGCAGGCGTCTCGTGTTGGAATCAGGAGAGTGAGTTCTCCTGAGACTCATCGGGCTCGGTGATCTGTCAGGCATTCTGCGGAAGGCTTCGTGCAGCCAGGGGTGGGATCGGAGACAAATCAATCTGCAGGTCAATTATTGATGGGGCTCCGTGCAACTTTCTCGGGCTTGGATTCTCGTCCGAATGCGAGCACGCGAGAAGCCGTCGTTCCCGTGTGTGCGCAACCTCGCTGCGTGGAATCACTGCGGAAGACTCCGGTGTCCGCGATTCTTCTCCGAGGCTATCTGCGCTCATTCCTTCAATTCGATGGCAATCCGATCGCCTGTCATCCAGCAATCACCCTCCTTCTGAGGCCCTTGCAGTCCGGCCCGTCAACACTAGAGGGACGGAAGTTGTTAACGGAGACGTTCTGTTCCAACAGCTACGGAGCGCTTCTGCCTCGGTGGTGGCGGATGGTTGGAGAGGATTGATACAAACGTCTGTCCTGAGTGGGGAAAGGAACGTCGTACGTAAGGTGGCGGACTCAAGACCGGAAAAAAAGGAGGCTCGCCTTCAGTTTTCGGTCTGGCGTTTCTCCCACGTTCGACAAGTGAGAGCTCCTGAGGATTTTCCGCCACGGTTCGCTTCGTAAGGACGCTTTCCACCGGCCCCGCGGCTCCGCCCCTCTCCTGAATTAGCTCAGGAGGTGTTACAGACGGTTCTTCGTTCATCATTTTTGATAAATCATAGAGCTTTCCGCAACTGTTGCACTTCCCATGTTTCTGGCGAGGCTCATTCGATAGAAGGGCGCACAGCTCTGGGGAGTCGTATACAGCGCTCTGGACTGGAAACAGCGAAACTTGAAGCGAACTGCTATCAGCAGACACAGACATTTAATGCCAAACGAAGTCGATCCGTCTTAGCTGCGAGAATTTTTCGCACATCTACAACGGGGGCTCCAACTTCGAGGCTCGCTTGCCCGGACCGAGGATTTCAATTCCGAGATTCGAGTTTATTGAACGCACCACTCCTCCTACTCGAAACGAAGTTCCGACAGGCAGTCGTAATACGAGACCTCGAGGCAGTGAACGAAGATTCCATCTCGGGAAACTCTATCTTGGAGTCGAATTGTGTCGTCTCCTCATTGATCTGCAGAACAAGCTCGCGCGACCGAAAGGAAATCTGAGATGAAAATGTCAGTGGAAATGACATTTCGAATGTTTTCGTCTCGGAAAAAAATCGTAGTCCTTATAAATCTGCCGAGTCGAGCGCTCTTTTGAAAGGTGAGCTCAGCTGTATCTCGATGACGTTCTCGACGACTCATTGTTCCCTCCGTGGACAAGAGCTTCCTTAACTCCTGTAAGCTTCTCTAAAGCCTTCCGAGCCCACTCACGCTATGCACGCACTTGATGCATCAAGGCCTTCGAAACTGAACCCAACGGGAATGAAATCTCGGCAGTGCGATCTTTAGAGGTGATCGTCGTCAGTGTTTGCTTACGTAATCGGCTCGCTCCAGTTTCCGACAATGAGAGCCTGGTCGGTAGAGGTTTTGACTCCGGGGCGTTGCAAACTTCGATCGCTGAGGCAAGGTGCCGATACCAACCCCTTGAGCTCTTCGAGTTCTTTCCTCTCAAATTCCCAGATGAGGTCCTCAGAGGAGCATATAAATCTCCCAGATGATTTCGAAAACTTACAAGTTCCTCGATGACCAAAAGAACGTTGTCCTCTCTTCTGGGAAGTTTCGCCTCGATATCCAAGCGGATGGGCTGAGACCTCCTCGTTCAGGCCCGTGTTCTGGAGATATTTTGATCCAAATCAAGATAGCGATATAGAAATATTTCGTTCTCGTTGGCGTTCTTTGGTTGCATTCTTGACAATCCCCGTAGCCACCGATTGATTGTTCTCGGTGAGTCAAATTAGGGCAGCGTCAAACGCAAAAGCTTTATCGGAGCTATACAACCAGTGGCCTAGAGTTTTCCTCATTCTACAAGGACCTTCTGACGGCCTGCAGGGAACCGTTTTCGAGAGAGATAAGCTATTCTCAAATGAGTCAGACGGAAGCCCCGCCGGCCAATCCGACGCGTTGGATATTTATAGAAGTGAAACGGTTCCTTCCACCTCATCGAGCGAGCTGAATTGATTCCCGAGCTTGTCGGGATCAGAGTCTGAGCGAATTCAGCAGAATAACAGTCCGAAAACAGCTCACTCGCACGAAAATTCCGGAGTAGATTCGGGCTAAAATATGAGTTTCTAGATGATCGATGGACCTTCGAAATCTTCGGAAGGCCCTCACCCCATATCCATCATTACTTCCGAGTCCTCGGTGTTGAAAAACCCTTGAGCGTGTTCTTGAATTCCGTGGGAAGAAGGTCCGCGGTTCCAGAATAACTTTAGACACTATCGGAGATGGATTCGTGGGATTTCTCGTTCTATTCCGAACACAATTTGTTGATCACTTATCATACCACGTGGCCGTGATATACGTTGCGTGCAGGCAATACTCGGATTGGCGTTGGCACGGCGGGTGATGTCGCGCTTCCGCGGTCCAAATCTCGAAACGGCGAATCCTCAAGACGCCGTACCGACACGTTTCTGGCTCCTCGGTGCCATGTGATCGCGTGGACCGTACTTCCTCGATTCACGTCTGAATGAAAGTAGCAACGGATCATTGAGAGGTTTCCTACTTTTCAGGGATGACAGTGTGCGAAGAAGCGTTGAAGACTCTTCGGAATTCGAGAAAACGACCAGTGAAAGGCGTATTATACGTTACAGGTTAGTGTTCCGCTCGAATCTCATGGTTTTCAATGCGATTCGCCAAAGTGACGATCCTGATGAGAGCTTTACTGCGCTTCGCTCCGCGGATATCGGATTTTCACGACGATGGCCGTTATTTGCAGGCGATGGACTTCGCGTTGTTGACGACGAGACCAAGGACTTGATCCTGGATCAAACGATAGAAAAAGTTTCGTTTTGTGCGCCCGATCGAAATTACGAAAAAGGCTTCTCATACATTTGCCGAGACGGTAAGCGTTTCCCCGAGAAGCTCGGCCGCAAGAGCCTCTTGCGCGGAACACTTGGAGCATATTATTCCAGCCGGCGCGACCCGTTCCTCGTCGCTCCCTTGTTCACTTATATTGAAACAAATTGCAGGCACGACACGCCGCTGGATGTGCCACGGATTCCAAGCAATAAAAGATTCCGGCGAGCGTCTTTCGCATGCCGTCGGCTGTGCATTCGCCGTATGTCTCGAGCGGAAGCAACACCGAGACAAGGAATCCAAAGAGGCAGCTTTACAAGCGGTGACCTTGCAGCACGGCCATCAAGGTCAACCGGGTTATCCTTCCTCCATAACCACGGCCTCGACAACAGCACCAACCGCAGCCGCGACCGCGGCCAGGGAGAACAATAACTTCAGAAGAGCAGCTTCTATGCGCTGCACTTCTTCAGCTATTCGGGCTCCGATCGACCCTCAGGTGAGCTCTGAGGACGTCCAGGAAACCGCTCAAAGGTCCTGTGCTACCGTCGTCAGGTCTGACTGAACAACTGATCCCTATTTTTCAGGAATGCAAGCCGTCCCAAATTCCCCCGGTGAAAGCAGTAGTGAATCCTTACGCCATCGAGCGACCTCACGCGACACCGTCAATGCTTGAGCGGCAGGGCTCCTTCCGAGGACTGGGCACTCTGGGCGCCCAGTCTCCTTTCAAACGTCAACTGTCGCTCAGGATCAACGACCTGCCATCGAATAGACAGAGGCAACGTTCAATGAGCCTTGATACAGAGGCTACCCAAGGACTCGTTAGGGATGCCGGAGGTTACCTCCAGCAGGCCATCCCCGAGAGCTCCCCACTGGGCAGTCAGCAGGTGTTGAATGACGGTGGAATTCATAATCCTGTCTCTGTGCTGTCGACGTCTCTCCCGCAGAACCCCATTGGTGTAACAAGTACCGGTGGAGTACCGACCGGTGTTGGAGACACAGAATCCAGCCTCGACATCAGCGCCATGTGCCAACAGTTGTCATTGGGGCTAGATCTGCTAACCTCGAACACCAATAGTACCTCCACAGCGAAACCTGCCATCCCATCTCAACCCCTGGATCCCTTCGATAGTCCAGTGCATAACGGCACGACAACAGGTTGGTGGTCGGATGTGCATACGGAAAAACTTACAGTTATGGCGCGTTAATGCCCACGTGACTAATTTCCAAGATGGCGGCCGCCCGATTCGGCGGAAATCCCCGGGCGAGAGGTGGCCGCGATACTATGGAATCGCGAGTCCTTGTTCCTTGACACTTTTCCGGAGATGGCCGTGATAAACGTGGGATTCCTTTCGCAGGTTTTCCAGATCTGACATCACCCCCTACTTCTACAAACCCTTGGGCGGGCTCTAGTTCCAGTGGGCGCGGTAGTTCCGCGTCCTCCGTCTCGTCGCCACGACTTCCCCATCAACGCGCGGGTCAGCTCGGCCAGTTGCGGAGTCAGAGCTTGTGCGATCCTGCGAGAGCAGATTCCACAATTCCTCGATACTCTTCAACCAATCCCTTCATCTCTGACATAGCTCTTCAAAAGCAACAGAAGGTCGCGAACACGGCCTTCGAAGTGAGATTGTAGATTAGGGCGAGGATTAGGATAAGGGAGAGATCCCACGTCGTTCCATAACTTCCTCCACCGTTCCGACGAAGAAGACGGCGTCAACACCGGCTGCCATCATGGCAGCGACAACAAGGAGATCTATGAGAGAGACAGCCTGAACACAGAACCATTCCTCCACTCATCCGGACCTCCGACACCATCGTACCTTCACAACACCCGGTTTCGTGATTTTAGCAGTTTGGGACAGCAGAACCTTAGTCGATTTTGACGACGGCGGAGACGATGAACACTAGAAGATTGAGGGTTCCCCTGGGCAGCATTTACCCTGAAACCACGGCGATGATCGATCCCCTCCCCCATCAGCTTTGATTCCACCCGCGGGTCTTCGTCAACAACCACCTGAACTTCGTTTAGTTAGCACATAAAAGACGGTAGTGACGTCATCGGTTGATTTGCCACTGATTCATCGATCGCTTCATCCATCCATCCATCCATCCATCCAACCCATCATCGGGAGTATATGAATCCGTCGTGATCTACAGTGCAACCAACCGATTCACTCAGGTGCAACCGGACCTGAACCTATCAGCTCATTGTCACGGATCGGTCTGTCTATATTTGGCGAAGCCGATCGACAAAGCAAATCACAACAAAGCCCCAAAAACCAGTGAGATGTTTCGGCTCCCGTTTTGGGCCCATAGGCAGGAAGAGACAGGCCTTGTAGTTGAACGACGGGTCGGGAAAGAACCGGAGTAGTTCATCGTTGCGATCCGTCTCGCGCGGTTTGGAGATATCACTGACAGCTACGGGACTTCGGAGGCCAGGCTTCTTTTCTGTTTGGCTCTTGTGTACTCTTCGTTTTGCATGCAGCTAGCGACGAGACGTGAGCAAACTCCTCGGCAAATAGTTCTCCTTTGTTCAGGGAAACGAGAAGGTGTTTCATCGAGAGGAACGATTTGCGAAATCATTGATTTCGCGCGAGACGGCACACCGCGAAGCATTCCATATGACCACTGCTGCAATGTCAAAAGCTATATCGACTCTATATTTCTCGCGGAGACTCGAAACCGCTTGATGGCACGGCAGTCGTCAGCAGCCGCGCTCTGCACACACGCTTCCAGGAGAACAGAGATTTTCGTAGGAATTCAGTCAGAGAGAGAACCAACCAATCTGCCCGGAGGTTGATTAGCGAACCTGCCGTTCAGGAGGATCCGGACGACTGGATTTGGTTGCGTCGTGCGCATCCCTCCGTTCGATGCATCACAATGCAATTTTGTAGATTTTCTTTTGAGTCGATGTTTGTTTTACGATTTCTCAACATCCACCCCGTTTGCTGGTCATCATTTCAAAAACCGTAGAGCATTGCTTCCTACATTGTGACGCCGAAACGAGTAGTGTGACAGAGGACGATGTTCTCTTGCGCCCGTTGGCCTTTCTGACTTGCTTTCTATCGCAGCTTTTCTCCTGAAACTTCACATAGAAATATTAACTTATTTATATTTAAATGCTCGTTGTTCGGACGAACTGCGCGCGCAGCCGGACTCAAACCGACCGAAAACACAGCTAGACATACAGAGAAACAGTTACTTACGATCGTGGTGATGATCATTGGACTGCGACGATCGTCATTCTCGTGACAACATTATTATTATCTTTATTATTGTATATCTTAACGGTCTGGGATCTTATTGAGACGATGTAGAGATTATGGTGCCCTCGAAACTCTGATCAAAGAGGTCGATCGCGCCGAAGGGTCAGCCTGGCTTTGTGTCAGCTTTTGCGACAATGCAAAATGCTATCAGCTTGGAGGAATCGATTGTATTCAAGCACCATGGCCAATAAAGTTCCCGTGAATACGGAGCACTACTACTTGCCGTTACTGGATGCGGTTTGTGAGGAGCCATCGACGAGGGACCAATACAATTCATTCTATGAACAAGGCACTCTCCGATTATGCTAATACCGGACGTGTCAAGCGGTACGAACCACGAGTTTTTATCTGGCCGCAGAGGACCTACCTTGTCCTCGCTTCCGGAGGTTTGTGACTCGGTAAAATCTGGACGGATTTCAGACAACTTGTAAGCATCAGAAAATTGAGGAACAGATTCGCACCCGAGGCAGCTTGGTCGATTTGCAGAATCGAGAGGCGGATCGATCTCACGTTCCGCGCCCACGCTGCAGCGGGGTGAGCGTATCACTCGCGGGACACTGGATCCCCGGTTCCATCCACGTAGAGGCCACACCACGGGCGATAATCTCAGTCAGCAAAGGCATCCCTCCTCCGCGCCATTTCCTCTCGACTCCCCTCGGAAACGAGAATGCCTCCGAGCTGATCTCCCCCGACATTTTTGAACAATCCAGCTACCGAAACAGGTGCGCTCACCCTACGTTCCAGTAGGAAACCTGCCGGGATGATGTATCTATGCTATCCTCGAGGGGGTCGTGAAACAATTGAAATGTTGTCGTTTTTGAGTTGAGATACCATCAAGGGATTCATTCATGAACTTCTCAATATCGAACAAGACCCAGGCTCCAATCCCTTATACGAGCAGAAGTCGAGTATTTACAATCGTTTATTCGTCATTGAAAGACAGCGGCGTTTGCCTCACTGGACTGGTTTGACAAAACTCGACGTGTTAGGTACCTAATCAGGACGTTCGGTACTCATCACCACTCGAAACGGATTCCGCTGAAATTCGTCGCGTTGGTTCAGGAATCACGAGCCAAGCATTGGCAGATCAACGGGATTCCGGGTTTTTTTCGTGCACCTTTCATTGGAGCGGCTTGGAGGGAATCGTCGGCGTTATTTGTGATTGCAGCTTCTCGATGCGAATTGCATGGCTCCGAAGAATATCGATCCGTCGGCATGGGAGAACAGCGGCGATATCAATCTAGAATTCCGAAAGTCGCGTCGGGGACGCGCCCAACGTACACTCGCCGTTTTCTAATTCTCGAATGCGTTCATGGATGGATGCAATCAAATAATAACTTTATTATTGGACAACACCGTCCTGGAGCGGATGAGATTCATGGTTCCAGCATCGACTTAGAGACCGGAGTTGAGGGCGCCTCCGTCAGCCGCTATCGTGTTGAGTTCAGCTGTACTTCGTTGGGAAAGCAGCGTGACAGGTGGCGTGACAAGTGGCATGACACTCCTCAGAAACATCAACAAACTACAACGTTTGTCACCACCCGAACACAGCCCGTTCTCTTAGCACTTTGCTGCCGAAACGAGTCCATTCCCTGCTGGTGATCCAGAGTTCTTGACTCGTATCCAAATGGGTCATCAAAGCAGCTCCACGCCATACACAACAATCAGCCGGCAAGTCCTTCGGCTGCGTGGAGATCTCGATAATTTCGTCTGGAATTAATCAAAGAATGCTTCAGCTCCTTCTGTTTTCCTCTTTCGCGGTCACACCAGACTCTCCAGGAGATATACTCTTCATCCCTCAAAGGAATGGAACTGAAACGTTCGGGCGCAGCGCGCGGAGTCCCCGCCGCTCCCCAGGCGAATCGTCCAAGCTACGGACCAGAGGCTACGGGACGCTAGGCAAGCAGCCGAGCGCTTCCAAGTGTTTACCAAAAATCAAAACATATGTCCGAAAGCCCGCAGCGTCTGTCCCGACTCCCGTCTCGCTCGATACGCTTCGCGACGGGGCGATCTCCTGTCGACGAAAGCACCTTTGGAGAGCCAATCCGATTCTGTGACTGATCAGCCCACTTGGAGGATGGACCCAACGATTTGGACGATTCCCGTCCAGATGACCATCGAACAGTACCGAGAAATGCAGACATCTCGCAGCTGGATTCGATGGTGACGCCAGCCGAAATTATGGGGAACCATTCGAAGTGAGCGGATCTATTCCAAAGACAGCGCGTTTCGACGTGATGTGACGCGACGTTTTTTCTGTGATCATGAACGTGAGAACAACGAGCTCGGAATATTTTTCCCCCGATGATTTCGTCTGATCATCCGACTGCAGTACGAGCTGGCCTGCGCGCGCGCTCACTGCGTATCTGTGATGAGTCGGCAGAAAGCTGCAACCGTAGATGACAGTGATAGCGGTTCGGATTTACTCGCTAATCGGTGGTTTTTCTGTGGTGAACGTTACGCGCCGCTGGTTGACTCAAAAACTCGATAGATAGACAGACAGACAGACAGGCAGTATCGTCGTCGATGATCTTCGTTTGTGGCGGGCCGTTGCTAACGCGGCCATCGAAACCTTAGCCGCAAGGCGTGGATCTGAGTCTCGAGAATCTCGGGATCGGTTCACTCTGTCATCGATGCCGACAGTCTCAGATGTCGGTCTCCACACAGCCGTATGGATGCGCGCCCACGTGATTTGTGCGCAGACCGACACGCGTAGAAAGAGAGGGAGCGCATAAACACTTCGAGCTAAACAATTATCAGTGAACGATCCAGCTCCGGAGCGAGTGATGATACAGAATTGTGCGCTCGAGGTCGTGTGCTCGGATCGTGAGACTCCGCTGTCGGACTCAGACCCCACCACCGTGAATGCGTTGCCCAGCCGGCGAGGCCATCGCTGAGCTCAGAGGCAACTTGTCAAGTTCGCTGCCCGGGCAACAATGAAGTTCGGGAGCCATCGTGGGCCTCTCTAGCTCCGACATTCACTCTCTCGGTTTGTGTTGTTTCTAATTTCCAGGAAAGGTCGACGGGTCGAACAAAGCCGCCGATCGCTCGAGTGGCTCCTTGTTCGGGAGTGCCGTCTCTCAATCGACCGAGACGGCGGCAACTGAAGCCTCGCCTTCCCCTGATGGAGCTCGATGACTCCGGCGGAGAAATCTCCTCGGCGTCCAGCGTCGACTTCGACGATCCCACCGACTGGACGGTCGCGGAAGTCCACGAGGCGGGATCGGACTCGAACACCACAATGCTGACATATCGCTCGCGCCGTTTCATCGCCCGAGGTAATTTCGGTCTCATCACGCGAATTCTGACCTCGGAGCGAAAAACCTACGCTCTGAAGCAAGTCGACTGCAGGGCCCGGTTCGCGATGCAGGAGGTTCGCATCATGCTGCAGCTCAAGCACCAGAATTTGGTGCGGATCGTCTACTACTACAAGAAGCACTTCGACAAAACCCACATGAGGGTCTTCATCATCATGGAGTTCCTGCCGCGATCCCTGGTGGAACACATCAACGAGCGTGAGGAGAAAAAACAGAAATTCCACCACCGCGATCTGGCGTTGATACTTTACCAAGTCCTCCGCGGACTCGAACACATGCACCGGAGGAATATCGCCCACCGGGATATAAAGCCGCACAACATCCTGGTTGACGCCGACGAGCAAACAGTGAAAATCTGCGACTTCGGCTCGGCAACGAACCTGTCAGCGACGAAAACCGTGAATTGCACGTACGTGTGCTCCAGGTGGTACAGGGCCCCAGAGCTCCTCCAGCAGAACGTCGACTACACCACCAAAGTGGATATCTGGTCGTGCGGTTGTGTGCTGGCCGAGCTCATCCTTCTGCGCCCCTTGTTCCGCGGCGCCGATTGTGTGGATCAGTGGGCCTGCATCAAGGACATCCTCGGCTCGCCCACAGCAGAGGAGTCCAAGGACATCGGGATTCGACCGGGTGCGAACGATTATCACGTCGAGAAGAAGGACCTGAACAAGGTGTTCGACGACGGGGCTCCTCAAGTTGTGATCGATCTTTTAGCGGATTTAATTCAATACGCGCATCGCACACGGCCAACCGCCTGGAGGGCCTTGGCCCACCCGACATTCGATGTTCTCAGGGCGCACGAGTTCCGCTCCGCTCACCCCCACCTGTTCAATTTCACCGACGAAGAGCTCAGCTACGAGCCCGAGGCCAATCAGCTGTTAGGGGCCGTATTCTAGCGGCGGGAGTCGACGCTCCGCCTCGTGGAGTTTTCCAGATTCGTGCCAGAGTCAGCATCGAAAGGCAGACAGCCCTCAATAAAGAGTCTGTGGTTCGAAGCGATACGGTCACTCCAGCTCCATTTTCTGATGAAGCCTCGTGTCTATTGATTTCGGAGAGTGGTTGAATGAGTTGGATGCCCTGAAGAACTTCGCTTGTGGAGTTACCTTTGAACGATTGCGGCATCTGTGTCGCGAGTCTATTTTTCAGCCAAGCGGCAACACCTCTGAAGTAGGAGAGACCCCCGCCCACGATAATGATATTCGAAAGCATCTTCCGCTTAACGTCTTCGTTGTCGCAACGATCGACAGATTGCAGCAGAACGACATCGATCCCCAGGACCTGGAAACGACGAGGTACATCATCCCAAAGTGATCCATATAAAGCGCTCCTCGGGAGAATGTCCGTTGGAGTTTCCATTGTCTCAACCACATTTCCTCTGGCGGACCTTTCTATCAGAAACAGAATCTCCAGAACGGAGCTCGGGGTTCTCACCTGCGACACGGGAATGGTTTCTTGGCGAACTGGGTCTTTGAGATCAGCTGGCGTGCCATCCTCGTCTTCCCCATCCTCATACTCCGCGTCTCCTCGACGCCTCTGGGTCTGCAGGATGTAGAAGTCGTCATGAGGGTCCTGCGGGTCTGCGGCTTGGGGGGCGTAGAGATGGCTTCCCTTGTGCCCTGTCAAGGAGAGCACTTCGGGAGCGAAGAGACCGAGAACACATTTCATGGCGTCGTCCTGAACCGAAACGGGGAACGTCTGACTAGGACCCCCGGGTGGGGAGTGAACAACTTCTCCCTCGACCGAGCCACAGTGATCGATGTCCAGATGGCAGAACGTCTCTTTGATCTTCTCGAGCAGTCGCGCATCGTACACGACATCTATGTTGGGGCTCCGCCACTGCATACTCTCCTGTGAATCATGAAACCAATTCAAGACTTCAGTGTTTTGAGGAAGTCCTCAAACTGGGAACTCAAGGAGTTGAGTTTCGAAGGGTTTTCGCTTTGGAAACTCGTCAGAACCTCGATCCGGGGAATCGCTCTGAACTCCACTCACTTTGAACAGGAAGCACATGAGCTGAGTCATGTCGCCTCCCCCGAATTCCATGAGCACCCGAGTCTGCTTGAGCGAAATGCCGTCCTCGACACAAGTGACTAGGGTTTTTGACTCGCCGACGTCGATCACACACGCGGTTGGAGCTCCGGCGCCGAAAGCCGCGCAAACCCCCTCGAGATGAACAAAAACTTTCCGGAAGCCCATTTCGTTGAACATCATGTCCAGCATACGCTTCACATGTTCTCCTATGTACACGTCGCCGATTACCAGGACTGCGCACAGGTCCTTGGGATCCGACTTGAGTTTCTCTTTTATTGCCCACATCCAGATGTCGTGGAGGTCATGTAGTGCGGAAACCAAACTCCCACCGGGTCCTTTGTGCAGGTGTAGACGACCTTTCTTCAAAGGCCACTGGAGATTGAAGTTTGCTGACGGCGACAAGTTCAGCGCGTCTTCCCCGAAGACATTTTGTTGCGTTTGTTCAGGGGTGAAATATTCCGTGCCAATATTCAAATTCACCGTACCAACTCTCAGAGGATCGGCAGCCTCGATATCGAACCTGTTGACGCCCTGGGAAGTTACGCTGTTTGCCAGAACGTTCCCTAACTGATCAGCTTTATCGTTCACGTAGCGAAATAACTCTTGCGCACGGATGGTCTGGAAGAGTACATCATTTTGAGATTTTGAAGTGTTTCCGAACACGGCGTTAAGGAGAAATCTTGCCTCCCGGACAATTCGGCGATGATTCGGGAGAGGTAAGTTGCACGGCTACGGCACTTACTTTCGGGAGGTACGTTTGGGATTTGGGTGGCGACGTGGTTTTGAGTCGCCGAGCAATGCAATGAGGTAGCACTCGGGGCGCGCTCTGTGTCGCGAATCCGATTCGCAGATTCCTGCTGCCCGGGTGGATCACCACAACTTCTGATGGCTTTGTCCATGTCGCCGAGGTTTCCTCCATGCGCCAACTGATGAAGAATCTATACATAATCAAATGAGGTCGAAACCTCAGCAGGGGATGTAAAAGTTTGTGTACAAACGGGAAAGAATGCGAATATATCAGAAGAGGCGATCATCGTGCTGACGACGAATTCTGCGAGTTCTGTCTGAAGACTCCCAACACTCCTGTATCCTCAAGTCGCCTGTTTTACTCGTCGATGCAGGAAAAGCATGAACTTCGGGGTCCTCACATTCAGTGAGAGAAGCGAATACTGTCTACATTTTTGGTTTGGAAGCTGAGAGAAATGCGACGAAACGCCAAAGCATATGTCTTCACCTTTTCGCACTCAGATGGAGAGCACCCGTCGCTATTGATGATCCTTCCAGCCCTGATCCCGAACCACAAGCAGGTCTTATCAGAGTGGAGAAAGCTGAGGGATGAGAGCGCGTTCGCCGGCATTTGTTTGGACATGGCAGTAGCTGAGAGCCGCTCGACCACATAGCTGCGCGGGAGACTAACCCACACTGAATTTCACCATTCTTCATCATTGAATCTTGTTTCGAAGGAGTGATAACGGGGCGAATCGATACTCGAATGGGACAATGAGACACGAGAGGGACAATGAGGATGCGGGGTTCTCCGAGAGGCTCCAGTGATGACGGCGCCAGCTAGTCGAATCGGGAAGCTGGACCTCGGTGAATTCGTTTTTCCCCTCCGGACAGAATGGGAACCCTCGAAGCATTTTCGGGAAGGGAGGGGAAGCCGTGAAGATCGAACCAAGTCTTGATCGAGCCGCCTCGTCGGTTGACGCTCGCAGAGCAGGGGCAATATGCACCAATGCGCTCGGCTTTTTTTGACACTTTGGCTCTTTCATGATCGGCTTCACCTCGCCCGCTGCCGGCTGGTTGTGCAAACGGCGATGGTATGAAGAATGGCGAAGCGCGGATTCTTAAACACGCTCTAGTCACCGTGTCGGATGATGAAGTTGCGCGAACGAGATCGATGCAACTTCATTTCTTCCACGGCCCTCAGACATGCGGCTTCCAATCTCCTCGGAGGTGAAAGGTCGTCGCAGACACGGATTTGAACGAGACTCGAGCTCCGATTTTGCACCCCTAAGCCCGATTTATGTTTGCCAGTTGGGGAACGAATTGCGCTCGAGACGAACCCCACTAATGAGGAAGACCGGCTTACGCGTTGTTTATTTTCTCATACAGTGGGCCTCGTTATGCGATTTCAAATTTCCATGGTTCGGTGTACGCGGCATCCCGGGGTGCGTGAAGGAATCCTTCATATCACACGACAGCCGCTCAACACTGAGGTTGAACTAGCTTTCATTCGATGAGACACGTATCCGGCTCGGGATGAGCTCGGATACCAGGTACCAGAGAAAGTCCAGCTGCGTTGGCACCACGACTCCATACTTTGGGGGTTGTGGATGTACTCGGACCGTATTGAAGATCGCAGACTCGGACTCGTCAGACTCACGAGTCTGAGTCCAGCCGAGGGCGCGAGAGCTTGTATTTGGAGCCAGCGATACGAATTTTCCCGCTGAAACTGGAGAATCATTCCCATAGCGACCCTCATTCTTCTCAAAATCGAATCGGGAAGGTTATTCAAACGCGAGCGCCACAGGAACTTGTCGTGAGTCCCCGAGTTTTCCCAGAATTGTGATCCGAGCGACTCATTCTGTGCGCATGCGCTCTCGTGTCCAGATTCAAATAGAGACTTGAATCTAAAACTCTCCAAATACAGATCGGGGCGGGGGTTGAATTCGAATCCAGATCCAGGAATCGTAGGGTGACCAGCTCTAAATCGTCGAATCCGAACCATGCTGATCTTCGTCTCTCGAATCGGAAATCTCTCCCGCGGAGGCAGGCGAGTGAGAACGATAATAGATGGTGTTGACCGAGACTAATGTAGGAGCTCAAGAAGTTGCGAAGATGCCGGAGTGACGGATTAGATCGAACTCCATCAGAACTCGCATTCCGAGGACTCAATACGAACGATCGTGAGCTGGAACGTAGACCTCAGACAGGAAGGGCTCCGCACTATTCGGTTAGAAATTGCCCTTGAACTCAGAGTTCGGAAGTTCAGTTCACAAAGAAAGCTACGAAGTCTCATCGACTCATTTCGATTTATTCAGTCCACGCAATCAAGTTCTCCAGTGCGGGGAACAAGTGTCAACATTCACCAGCGGGATGAGTCAAGGTGAAGCTGCTAGGTCTCGCAAGGGGATATTGACGCCAGGTGGTTTTGTTCCTTTCTTTAGTCCATGAGGATACAAAACCAATTGTCTGAGTTCACCCTTCAAGAGAGCAACACCGAGCGGAACTCCGACACAGGGGGGGATGATGTAGAGGAGTGCGGCGGCGCGCTCGAAGCCTGCCAGGTTGAAAGACGCAGCGATGAAGCCGATGATGAAGCCCATAAACGAATAGATGCTGTACAAGGTCGTAGAGCTCGAATCTCGTCGAGCTCGAGTCACGTCGTAACCGAACGTGGTTGAGATGAAGATTCCGGGAATAACAATGTCTGGCAAGCCGAGCTCCACGAAATGCCGGCCGCACAATCTGTTCTCGGGATTGGCGTAAGGCCACATCAGCGTGAAAGGGAGATCGATTTGCGCGGGCGCAGCGATGTCCATCCATAAGATGCCGTACACGATCAACCCGACCGGCAACGTGACTCCGCATCCCAAAAAGCTCAGGGGCAACCTCATGAAGCAGCATGCAAGCACCATTGCGGACAAGTCGTTGGCGAAATAATGCTCCGACTTCCTGAACCAAAGTCCCAATATGACGGCAATGACGGCGCCGAGGATGTCGAAATGATCGCTGACGATGGGACTTTCTAGCATCGGGAGCTTGAAAGTAAGCTTCTTGTTGCTTATCAAACTGCCGGGGAGCAAACGACGCAGAAAGGTTGCCGACACCAAGGCCGAGCCGGAAATCCTCGCGTAGACAATGTATGTGACGGGAACGAACTCGACAGGGCTCCAGTATTTTCTGAGCAGTCGGCACGGGGCGTACGTGACGATGGCGCACAGAAGGAGCAAGAACGTTACTCCTTCGGCCACCTGCGACCACGCCAGGGAGCGCTTCCGGTGATCGTTCATGAAATCGACGGAGCCGACACATCCGACAATGATCGATACGATACACATCGCGAGAACGCTGGTGAACGCCACGGCAGGACCTGTCATGATCTCCACATTTTCTACGGTGCAGTTCTCCGAGGCGGCTTGCGCTACGAACCTCGCGCCGAGTCCGAGATAGTCAGGCATGTTCAACGAGATCCGCTTCTTCCACTCCGACCGTTCGACGAGCACAGCTTGATCTTGGCGATCGCAGAAGTTTCCGAGGCATCCGGTTCTGTCTTGAACAAAGTTCCGCTTGCGATGGTGAAGCACGAGAAGAGCTTACTTTGCACTAGCACGAGAGTCTGTCGGTAACTAAACCGGGCCGTACTGCACGCGATCTCCACATTGTCTGAAGAGTAGCCCGATGGTCCTCTCCGACCGCACCGCTCTCTCAGACGCGCTGCCCAACAGTTTAATAGAAAACCCGCCTCCGGTGAACAGAACGATCTTCTTCGGTTTCGGCGGTGTTGAGAGAGAGCAGAATATTGAAGAAGCTCAGGAGGCTCGCGAGCCGATAGGGTCAGCTTGATTGGGTTCATTCCCGTGAGACTGAACCACTTATGAGCCTTCATGCAGCTCTACATTCAGCGCGAATATGACGGCATCTTTTTGATCCTGCTGAGAGCTCATATGAGGACAGAGGAGGTCGCTCGTCAGGACTCCTTCCTGACAGGAGCTTGGGCGGACCTAGGCCGTTTCCAGCGCGCGGTCCGAATATCCGGAGCCAAGTTTACATGGACTCGATCGCGGAGGAATTCCAGGACCAGGAAGTCGATTAGAAAAGGCTTTGAAAAGAAAAACACGAGCTGCGGAGCACTTCAGCGAGAACTGCGGCCGAGGACCACAATATCCCCGTTTTCGAAGTCTTCGCCAATTAGCGCGAGGTCATCAGATCGTATGTCTGAGTTGAGCACAGCGAACGGACAGACATCGTGAGCGAAGAAAAGGGGTTCGAGTGGCCCGTCACGGTTGAGAAGAGCGAGAATCTCGCAGTTCTTGTGATTTCTAACCCGCGGTTCCGGAACCGCTGTGCTGCCTAATCGTGGCTCGTGATCTTCGCGGGGTGGTGAACACCGGCGTACCTGTTGTTGGACGGAGTGCCGTCCGCAGCGAAATCCGCCTACTTGCTGCGTTGCTGAGCTTGAGCATAGAGCATGGATATTCCTCATTGTGAGCCGAAAATAGAGGGAGAAGTCAATTCATAGAGGAATTCATCACCAAGGAACCGCAACTTATCCCCCAACGCAGCTTTGAGTCCCCTCACTCGTTCCGCTATTGAATCCTTACCACAAACATTGGGATGTGAAGCTCTCATCCCTGCGTATCGTACGAGCTTCCTCGTCGTCCGTGTCATGCCATATTTTCCTCCCCTCAATTCCAGGTGTTTCCCACGGTTGGAGGGATGAAAGTTTGGAATTTCAAGTGAACTCACTTCCGGCAGGATAAGATATGACCTTTCAATGGGTCGGATTCGATTTGAGAGACTGTGGATTCCATTTTAATGGGGATCGACGAAGTCTGTTTTGCAGCCGTCCCTCACCGTCAATGGTCGTCTTTCAAGGCAGCTCGTGGTCAACAAGGCTTACTGCTTTTGTCTCAGCGGAACGGCATTTTTTGAGCTCTCAAAAGAGCTTGACTTTCGCGCTCTCAACCAGGGGCGTCCGCGGCTTTCTTTTCTGCGCGGGGCTTTTCAAACCTGTGGAGATTCTCCAGCGAAAAGTGGATCTTCGCGAACAATTTCGACAATCAAAGTAAAATTCAATTTCGATTGGATTGGATTTAATCCTCTCTTCTCGATATTATCGAAGAACTTTGGGGTGACATGGCCCTCTTGCCCCCCCCCTCCCTGGGCAAGCCACTGCTCTCAACTGAATTTCATGATCGCGAATAGACGATAACTTCGCAATCTGTCCAACGCTGCAACCAACAGGACACGCAGAAGTGACCACACGTCTGGTCGACTTACAGTGAGACCTGAGGTAGGGATTGCCTCTTTATTCGGACCTCTCGGAGCGGATACCCATCAGTGGTGAGGTACTCCGAGAGATGCCAACCTGTTCGCACAGGGAATCGGATCGATGGTTCCTCTGGAACAAACGGTCAGCTTGAAAGTGCCCAGAGACGTAACAATATTGCATTCGCGAAACTCTGCGGGTCTCTTCTTCAGATCGCTCCCAAACAGACCACTCGTTGAAGAACGCAACGAGTGCAATTGCTGAAAGATGGCGGATAAGAAACTCCCGTTCGCTCTTTGCAGCAGTTCCGTTGGAGGAAATTTCAGCTGTCGGCGATCTGGGAGTCTTCCAAACACCAAGCGGCTGGATGTGTTTGCGGAACCTAATGCAAAAACTTCGATAACGACTGCAATCTCCGAAAATTGGCTCGTTGAAATTAACTCATAGATGCGAAGTCAAGAGAGCAATGTTTCGCCCATCACCGACAGTGCCCCTTGTCATGCGCATCGGTCTATGAGCGATGTGAATCTCCTGTCTTTGCCACCAAATGTTACGAGCAGAGCCGCAGGGTCAGAGAATCATCCAATGGGTCCAGTTGGAGTATTAAAGTCTGATGCTGATGTGGTTGTTCACGGAATGGATGACTGCAACACGGCAACGAAGCTCACGGAGGTGATCGAGCCGCCCCACGAACCTCGTTTACCGTCGAGACGGAATCATAATTCCGAAATGCGAATCGAGCCATCCTGGACCTGCTTGTCAGTTCACCCAGGAGATGTATTCCTGGCATTTCTCCCTAAGTGGGGAATGAATTCACTCGAGTACAAGTTCCACGGTATCTGCTATGATTCTCGCCTCCACGAATAGACGTAGAAACCTCATTCTGCTAGATGTAAAAAACATCGCCCCTGTGATAGGACGACCTTTGCTCGTTTGCGCCGTGGGTGATTGCATCAGACAGGTTTTACGTGAACCGATACGTTGAGCAATATCAGGCAGAAAGGGTCTGGGCGGATTTTGTCCATGGTAACGGATTCCGTTGAAAATTGCACTGAGGCATCCCGACGCAGAGAGGAGCTACCACAGCAAGTTTCAGCCTCCGGAGGTCCTCCGTTCTCTCGCAACAATGAAGTTGAGACTCGAAAAAAAAACTTGAAACCGTTATATCTCGAGAACCACTGGGGCATTCGCGCCGATCGACAACTTTTTGGAATGCCATTGCCAGGGGCCATTTTCTGGCGTCATGGGATCTAAGGTTGGTCGATCGCTTCTATGATTTTGATCTTCGAAGTGTCACTGCCCGACAAGTGGCCACTCCGGTAAGTACCTGAAAATATAGTCCTAGGACCCTCCATATGCTGTGCAGACATCAGCGAGGTCGAAGTGATTCTTCCCTATTCATTTGATAAAAAGTAGTATGGCGATCACACCCGGGCTCTTCTATGTTGCCTCAAGCGTCACTGAAGCTGCCTGGAGCTCGCTGTACTACGTTGTTTCGAAGTAAGGTACCTTGTCATGCCTCGAAGACAAGAAGAAAATACACTGTTTCTTGCTTCGAAAATACCTCCCTTGAGCGAACGACGGAATGGTCAGATCGACCCAAGAACCAGCCATCCCCGATAGTATGGTTTGGTCGACATAGGAACCACCTCCTTAGACCCACAAAAGTCGGTCGACTCAGTTGGCTTAGTTTCGGCACAGTTTTGGTTGGGACGGTTCGCAGGCACAGGGAGCAAGCGCTGCGGATGACTGACATATGGCAGACGTGAGCGGAGCGTGCTTGATTGTGAACAAAGAGGAACCGCCAGGTCAAACTGAGCACGGTTCAACTTACACGTACACATATCCTTTCGATTATCCTTCTGGGGATACCAAACCATACTCTCGGGGATGGCTGGTTCAAGGGTCGATCTGACCAAACCACCGCTCGCTGGCGGGTATTGTCAACGCAAGAAGCAGTGTATTCTTGTCTTCGAGGCGTGCAAAGGTACCTTACTTGGAAGTAATGTAGTACAGCGAGCTCCAGGCAGCATCGGTGACGCTCCGAGGCGACATAGCAAAGCCCTGGTGTACTACATTCATCAAGTGAATAGGGAAGAATCACTTCGATCTCGCTGATGTTTGCTTAGCATATGTGGGGTCCTAGGACTATATTTTCAGGTACTTAACGGAGTGGCCACTTGTCGGGCAGTGACACTTCGAAGATCAAAATCATGGAAGCGATCGACCAATCTTAGATCCTATGACGCCAATGGTCCCTTGACGAGGGCATTCCGAAAAGTTGTCGATCGGCGCGAATGCCCCAGTGATTCTCGAGATATAACGGTTTCAAGTTTTTTTTTTCGAGTCTCAACTCAATTGCTGCGAGAGAGCGGAGGTTCGCCGGAGGCTGAAACTTGCTGTGGGAGCTCCACCCTGCGTCGGGATGCCTCAGTGCGACTTTCAGCAAAATCCGTCACCATGGACGCATTTTCCTGGCTCGTGTTCATTCGGATAAACCGGCGGGTAGATGGATGGGACGATGAATAGTGCCTCATCACCAAGAGAGCTCTGCACCAGAAACTCATCTAACCATTCACCGATGTGGATAAATTGAGATTAGAAATAAAAAGTGCCTGAAGTTCCGAGGGATCCTAATTAGACTCGCCCATATACACTAACCTCCCTTCGACCCCGAATGGAGACCAAAGTTTGAAACTGGTGAGCACTGAGGGACTGCTCGAAACATGGGAGGAACAGCAAGGATGATGGGCACTCGATCGTTTCTCTCGGGTGTTATCGAGGAGAAATGTCTTGGTTCTCATTGTAAAGAAGAATGGCTCAGCGTAGGAACGCTCATTCAGTAACGAAGTCAAGAAGTATCGCAAGCTGACAACTCGCGCTACCTACGCATGCTCCTGAACCTGATCTACGGCCGTTAAGTAATTGCGAGACAGAATCCACACCGCCACTGGCCTCTCATTCATTAGAGACGCCATATGACCGAACATGTCCTTCTCCGTCCGGTTTGTCCAGTTTGCGACAATTCGCGGTAAAGTTACCGGTTTCTTGGATTTCGCAAAGAAACGTCCGAAGTGCGGGATTTGAGAAGATAATTTTCTATGTTGAGAAATCGGAGTGAACCCGGCTAGATTCCAAGCCCTTCCAGGAGCAAATGTCCGGTTTTAGAGAGCATTTACCGTATGAGACTGCATAAGGCTTGCAGACGGTTAGACGCCGTCTTCGACGACCCCTACTTTGTCGGCTAGAGGACTTATACTGATGAGAAAGCTGCCCGCACTGACCCGGGCGCGAGCATTGCGTGAGTTTCCCGCGCAGAGACGTATATCCCGGAGAATAAAACTGAAGAATACGCTTCTCCATGTTCGAATGACATCATGTCGGGAAATATTCCGAGCGAAGGTCGTCTAGATACTCAAACTCGGAGAAGATCTCGATTGGATAATTTGGTGCGCAGTTGAACAAATGTTGGGTTTCATTGAAGAAAGAGTGAAGTTCACTCTGACTCCTCATCCTAGTACTTGAGCCTCATCAAGGATGCATGGTATGAGGAAAACATATCAAGGCTGGAGCCTCTCCCAGTCATATAAATTGGTGGATCTGGAAATGTCCGGTTCTCTTGAAAAAATGTCCGGTCATATGGCATCTCTATTCATCAGGGATAGAACCTCGGAATGATTGGATTATAGAGGTTCCAGACCGAAAGATCGGAGGCGAATATTGAGATCTGATCATATCACCTGCATCCTGCGCGCGTGAAGCTTGGTGGACGAGTCATCTTCGCCATCTGAGCTTGCTTCCTCCGATCGGGTGTTTTGACATTCTACGTTATCTCGACGCTGTCTCGAGGTCGATATCGCAGGCTTGACCCCACCCCGATCTTCCGGCCATCGCTCGACCCCAAATCAGCCTCCGTTTTGGGGGAAGTGCCAGGAAATTGCAATTTAAATGGATTGGGCAATATGAGCCCATCGAATGGGCTCAATGTAGGTGGAAGAGAAAGAAACCTTCAACTGACTGACAGCGAGTTTTTCGACGCTATGGTGACTCTTCCCCGCTTTTTGTTTCTCGTCTCCCGTCAGATGCGGGAATCTCTCCCGTCGGTGATGAATGTAAATCCCCTTCCCTCCGGGAGTCACCTCCCGTTCCCCGATAGGGGAATGTTCATCGTAGTCACGTACAACGGGGAATAGAGGGAGACGTCATGTCTTCTTTTTTGTTTTTTGTTTCACATCTAGAGGAGAGAGGAATGTTCAATGCTCCACGCCAGAGAGGAAGAAACGTTACCCGCTGCGTGGTTCATGTTCCAATGGTGATGCGAATAACGCTCGATTAAGGCAGGAGATCAACATCAGGATCAGGACAGTTAACACGTCCAAGGGGCTGCTCTTCTTCCTGGTTTGTGCTCGTTACCATTCGTTGCCAAAGGCGTGAAAGCCAATCACGACTCATTGAATCGTCATAGGTGGGCATGTCCAGGCGCAGATGGACCGCAAACCCGAAGGCGTTGAAAAACTATCGTTTACATACATTCTAACCCATGATCTTTCCTTCGGAAGAAGCGGCGCGTTCTACAGAGATGGACATCTGCACTCGGTTTGTCTGGATGTCATCCAGCTGCGATTTTCGATATCTTCGCGCTCTGTTGACGCTCATATTCCGGGACAATTATCTCGCGCACCGAACGTGGAAACTCCAATACGCAACGTTCAGATTATCGCTTTTCCTGGTCGAAGCCGGCCCGTTCGACATCGCAGACAGCGTCGCCAATGCCACTGCGGCTGCCAAATTGCGTTTGTCACTTCTCCCTGGCAGAATCCCACTTCTGCCGCGTTGACGTCAAGCGACGTTCCCTCCGTTTTCCAATTAGTTGCAGCCACAAAACGGCATCGGTTCCAACGACAAGCATTCGGGTCATGACTGGAGGCCTGGCTACTCGGCTCTCGCGTTCTCTCATCCGGTGGTTCGCTTGCCGTCTCTTCAGCTGCTGTAGATAAGACTTATCACCTTTTAGCAGAGTTTCAATGACTTGGGACTTATCCGAGCTAATCAGACAGCTTTTGAAGGGAGGGAAAAGCTCATTTGTACCGATTCGAGCAAGATTTCCGTCACGGCTTCTCCCCCATCCCTCAGAAGAAAAATTGAGTGAAGAACAAACTAAGCTCGATCTCATGGGAACACGAATCGACGACCTATTGAACTGGCGCCTCGATAGAGTTGCACTTCTTGACTGATCATTGACCCAGGTTTCATGACGTCACAGTTCCAATCGTCCAGTTCTCCCAGATATCATGCGGGAATCTGGAACTGTAACGCATGATCGTTGAATGAAGTGCACTTCGATTCGACAGCTGAGCCTCTCCGAGGACACGTTTGCGCAGGAACAGCTGAGCGCGAATGATGAATTTCTGGAACGACCAGAGAACTCTCAACGGAATTCTGGTCTCCCGAGGACCTTGGCTGTCCGCTTGTCGAACCCTTCGCGAACCCCAATCGAGAACTCAGATTCCCACCTTGTCTGGTCTTCTCAAGTTGTTCGATAGTTCTCGGCTACCAACGTATAAGTTTCGCATTGAAATCGTTTCGGAATAACAGTGCGGTATGAGGAGCGTGTCTCTTCGTAGAAGCGGATTCCATCGATGGGATCCGTGCGTCCCTCGACGCGATGAGTGCCGAGAAGTGTAGACGAATCGCAAACGTTTGGAGCAGCATTCACAGAGCGTGGCTTCTACGTGACGGGAATTCCCTTCTAGCTTTGATCCGGCAACTTTGCCTCGAGCTCAAGGGACCCAGTTGTTCGCCATAATGCCGGCTGTTGGAGCTCAACAGTTCTGTCGAATTCCAAGATGGTTCACGAACCAACGGGATGGAAGACGCTTGGAGGGGAACGATGATTGTAACAAAAAAAAATGTTCGCTCGCTATGGGTCGAACTGAACGAGTAAGCTTAAGTCAATCGCTCTGGTGTTATCACAGTATGTTCCGATCCCCGAACGAGATCAGTTCAGTGATCAGCTGAATGAGGCGCCAGGAACATTTGTCAATGTTATCGGGCTCTAACATTCATCCGTAGGGAATGTTCCGTACCTCTGCAAAACAGGGTTCGTACCGAATTGTTTCAGATGGATTTCGAAGTCAGATTCCGGGGTTCATGCCAAAAATCCACGAAAGGAGTTTAGGGCGAGCCCGTGGATGCAAATATTTGGCCAGCATGCAGGGATGGGTTTATTCATATTTATGGTCAATATATTCTTATTCATGATCAACGGCCTTCCACTCTACTCTCCATCTGGGTCCCCATCCCAACGGTTCGATGAAGTCTACTGTGTCCACATAAACCCCGTAGAGAACTCATACCGTTGGCACGAACAAGTCTCATTCAAAGAAAATATGAGTTGACTGCGGAATGGCAGGTGCGTGGAAGGGATGGTCAAAATATCGATGGTTTGCTTGTTGTCTATCGGCTAGTGTCTCGACTGTTGAACATTCACAAGACAATGTTTTGCGACAATGAGCTCGAGCTCCGCTGTCCGAGAGGTACTCCCTGAAGCATGATGCATTCGTTCGCAGGATGACCCGCTGTTCGCTGATACGGTTTGATCTTGGAGCGTTTCCCGTCGTTGGTCGTGGGAGAACACGCTCAACTAACGGCGGCGCGGGCTCATACTCCCCGAGAACAGGTTGTATTGTTTGGTGCTGTTCCGGCATGCTCCGGTGCACCCTAGTATCTCCAAACTGCCGATTCATGATAGCTTCCTCCAGATTCAGCAATGATATTGGCATTATCGGGATGTCATCAGGCAAGTCTTAGTAATCATCGGTTTCCACGGACTCATCGCCCGGAATCGTTAACGGTGGAGTTGATCAATCACCGATGATCTCCTTGAATCGACAGTGTAGGTAGTTTCTATTCGGGCGGTACCTCTTGCCACCCGACTCCACTGTCGTTTAGATTCAGATTGTCTCCCCCAGGGGCTCGCAGAATCGATTTGAAAATCGACGTTGGCCGTGTGGATTCTGCGCTTGAGAGCTGGACGATCTGAGAACTCCAAAGTTGTCCTCCCTGGATGGCGGGACGAGGAGTCATCTTGCTTGTCCTCAATACAGCTTCGGAGAACTGAAGTTACGGCAGGTCCTTAGTGAGTTTCCGGGTGGGATGTCAAGCTGGATGTGCTCTTTGGGAAAACTCTCACATCCCTTGTGTTTCGCCTCCCTGTGGACACTTCTTACATTGGACATTGCAAAGTTCAACGTCGAACTCCGCTCCAACAGGATGCTGGGATCAAGCTCAGACGGGTAAAGCTTCTTGAAGGTTGAGCCTACGAAGTTTTGAACGTTTTGAAGGGGGAGATAAGCTGCATTGGACTCCTGAACGGAGCGAATCAGCTGTTTGAAGTGAAGGATTCATAGTATTCACGGGAACTTTCTCAGTTAGATGTCATATCGAATGAAAATGGAGGAAAAAAACGCTAGATGATGATCAGCGACTACGAGGCGACTCTGATACATATAGATCACACCATATTCCGCTGTTTCGCTTGGATATGGCATTGGATTCGAACATGGATATAATTACTCTCATATTTAGCAACTGTGCTTCCTCGCGATCGGAAGTCGAGACGGCGTCAATCTTCAGGTGCAAACAGCTAGCTCTGACCACTGCGCCATTCCGACGATGTGTTTGCGAGTTTCAAAAGTGCGCAGTTCAACCGCCCGAGATCTTGGAATCGTCCAATTCTACGCCGCCTCGACGAGCATGTTCCCGAGGTTTCGAGCCTGTTAATGTCCTCCATTCAGAATGCAACCTGTTCTTCTGCAGCGTATCGCAAGCTACTAGACTTCAATTCCCGTAATACGGAGTACGGAAATTCTTGGCCTCGGAAGCATTGACGATAGAGCACGAAGACCTTGAGTGAAATTGTTCACCGCAATGAGCTTTAAAACATCGCTTCGTCGTTTTCACTTTTTCCTCCAACTCCCTCACGGTGCTAGATAGATGAAAATGATGAAGAGCTTTTTTGTCTGCCTCACTTTTCTGAACGATTTCGGTCATGACAATTTTCCGTCTATTCGCAACGATTCTGCCGGAAACTCGAAAAAACGTGGGCTTCACATCTGGGCTCATAAGACTAAGTGCGATAATCGGACTTGGAATTTTCGAGAACTCTCGCGGGAGTTTCCCTCATTTGTATCGGAACGAGTTGAGATAGACGGAAAAGTCTCATAACCGAAATTGTTCAGCACGAAGAGGTGGACAAAGAAGCTCTTCATCATTTTCCCCTATCTAGCACCGTAAGGGATGGAGAGGAAAAAGTGAAAACAACGAAGCAATGTTTTAAAGCTCATTGCGGTGAACAATGTCACTCAAAGACTTTTTCGTCTATATTCAATGCTTCTAAGGCTAAGAATTTCCGTACTCCGTAATACGGAAATTGATGTCTGCAAGCTACGTCTCCTTGCTCCGCGTACGAAGTGAGTACATTCGTTCTCCTTCAACGGAGCGCTGCGACCAAAAACAGAGTCACCCCGAGAACGCAGAGTATGGTATTCGTATGATGTGTCCGACGTCCTTCTCAGGTTCTCGTTCATAACAACGGAGTTTCTGCTCGACTGGAGAGGAAGCAGGTGTCGACGAGTTATTTTCAAAGGAAGCACTGGCGATAATGTAAATGAACCTCAACCTGATACGAACGCTACTCCACGAATGCGTCAGGAGATTCGAGGGATCGGCCCAAGATTGGAGTATCGAGCCCTTTCCGAAAATGATAAGCCGTGCGTCAAATAGGCGACCTAGAAGAGCGTACCCTCAGGGAAAATTAAATCTAGTTTCGGGCTTCCAACTGAAAAATGTCACCAAACACTCCGCTCTCGCGCGCCTGTGATCTTCAACCTTTGTGCTTGTTATTTCGATATTTTCCTTCTTCAGATTTCTTCTGCTTTTTTCATCTCTTTCGTTCGCCCGCTCGTCAATGTCTAGTGGTCGCGACGCATTCAAAAGAGTGGACCAAATGTTACTTTTTTTTTACCTACTTTGTTATTCCCAAAGATGAAGAGTCGAGACGACATTTGCTGTCGCCGTCACGAGGCTGTTGCTGCTCCGGTTGACAGGTTCCCTTCTGAGCCCAATTGACTCCGCGCTTTCCTTTCTTCGACTCGCAGAAAGGAGCACAGTGAACGCAAAATCAGAAAATCGATCGATCGCTGGCAGTTTCGTTCGAAACTCGCATCTTTCGCTCCGTCGAGGTGCTGAGAACCGAGGAATATCCGAACTTTCGACGGCAGCAACCCGTTTTCTCCTCTCAAATCATTGCTCAGGACTACTTGCCGAAGAAGCCAACACATGCCGCTCTTGCGGACTTGTGGTGCCACAGTCTCTAGCGGTGGGGATGTGGTCCGATTCGCGGGCATCTGGTTCCGAAGGCCGACTTCCCGTTGATCGGTGGAATGAGCTACGCTTGGGGCCGCATTCGCAATACCTCACTCGGACGATTGTGAAGCTTCAGAGTTTCAGGAGACGTACGAGGAGAGAGGAGTCCGGGATCACATGTCCCAACGTGTATCTCTCCAAGGTGACGAGCTGTTTCGGACTTCTCTCTCACGGCGGACCAGTTTTTTCGCCTACAAAGAGTCGCGGCGCAGAACGGGCTGGGCTCTAACTCTTCAGTCTCGGCTGTTATCGATCTCTTTCTTGCAATCAAAACATCTCGAGAACCTGGCCGGAACCGAATATCGAGCTCGCCTCGGAGCTTGCACTCAATGTTTGCGAGGCGGGGGTGGTCAGGCATTCCAACGTTCCGGTTCCCGCTTGACAGGGCATCATCCCTTTCCCCAAGGCGTTCTCGATCGGAGCTATGGAAGCGACCTCCTCGCCTTCTCCTCCATCCCGCCTGGAATCCCAATGATCTCTGAAACAACATGAATGCATGTGAAGAAATGCGACGGGCATCACCGATGATCCATTCTCGGAAACACCTCGACGAGAGGAGCCTGAGGCATCGAACGTGTTCAGAGTTATCCCAACCGTTTTAGGTATTTGGAGAATCGGATCGAACGGAGTCGTGACGTCTTTATTCGCTGAACCCAACGTGACCCCCCTCGATTCAATGTTACGAATTCTCTTGATGTGATTACGATTACTATTTGCTGGTGGGCAGCTCACTGGTTATCGGCTTCCCGACTGACTATGAGCAAAGGTCCACTTCAGAGTCTCCACGGACCAGGTCTCGAAGAAATGCTCGGCTGTTATTTCAGCGAAACGCCTTGTGGCGGCCATAGCTTAGTCGTTCCGAGTGGCTTTCTTCCTCTCTCGAGGATCCGGAAGTCGATGCCATCCGTCAGGGTAACCACAGCCATAATTTGAGCACGACGAAAATCTCAGAGGAGAAGTTCAGCGCAACTCAAAGTTTCTGGAAAACACTGCTCCATAGGCAACAAGGCTCAGTTATTCTTCGGTGAAGATCGAGCCGGGAAAAACCTCTCCCTCCGATTTCGACATGTAGCCCAAAGATGTCTGCTCGTAGCAAATGGCCGACTGGATCGTCGAAGCGGAATCGGCGACAACTGAAATCTATCTCTGAGAGGAGCATCGAAATCCAAAGTATGGGCGAAGCGGTTCTGCCTCCGTTCGTCGGCTTTTAAGCCCATCCCACGTCAGAATGGCTCCGATAAAAGCTGTTTTGCCTCTGCAGGCAGACATTGTTACAGCAAACAAGACAAATCACGCTCGAGGAGGAGAGCTTGGAGCGAAGAAAAGCACAGAAGGCAGAAGGAGGGTGAAAATATGGCGACCATTTAGATGGGAGCACGTAACTCGATCGCAGCTCGAAATACTCGCGGAGAAGAACGGAAGATCGGGCGCACCTTTCTCATTGCCCCCGCGTACGCCGCTCAGACAGTCTGAGAACGCCAACGAAATAAAATCTGTGAGTGACATTCCCGTTCGGCTCAGCTCGACTCGCTCGCTCGCTGTTGTTGTTGTTTTCAACGAGGAAGGTTAAAAATGCAGTTGGGTGCGTTCTTGACTCATTCCGGCTATGTTGCCATTCAGCGGTCGTCGTCTAGTGGGTTGTAACAAATTGAGAGGCGTGGGACGTCACCGAAGCCAACTTACGTTACCGTCGCGGCAAGTTCGTCGAGCGGAGGAATTTCCGACGGTAACGCGGTGTGGTCGAAAAGCACGAAAAGAGAACGAGAAAAACGCCACCAGGAAGGAAGTTTCTCGGTGCGGCGGACCGCTTCAGAGTCGGCGATCGTTCGCAGAAGATGCAGAAAGAGCCGGGAAGATTCGTATCTTTGCATCTAGATTCGAAATCCGACGGAACTGCTGGCGCTGCTGCTGTGAGTTTCCAGAATGTGGTCGCTTTGGGAACTGACGCTCCTCAGAGGGTGCTTCCGAAGCCGCTTGACTTGGTCCTCGTCCCTTTTGACGCCGATTCTACTGCTTGGTCAACGACCATCTCGCCGGAACTTGACAATGATTCGGAATCGTCGCGGCCTCGAACGGGTGGTAATCATTCCGAGACACCAGCTCTCAGAGCTCATGAGGGCTTTTGGTGCATTCGGGAGTCCAGCTCAGGCTTCCGGCACGACTCTATCCGTGGAGCGGAGCCGCAACTCCAACGCCATGCCACGCGAGCCTCTCATGCAGATGCCTAGGAAGTTTTCTCACAGCGACTTGGCGAATATCTCGACTCACCGTGGAGCTCGTGCTCCTACTTTGTTTGCTCTGACGACAATATCGAATGTAGAGCAATCCTTAAACTGGAGAGACTGCAATGTCGTTCACTGAGGACATTCAGTTCAGAGATCCGGAAGCCGGCACGCGTGCTCGGCCTCTGAAGCGATGCAAACTATCAGCCGATCGTTACATTACTCAAATCACTCAAGATTGCATCTCGTCGTGGAAGTCGGCGGGTTAGAACTCGCTCCCGAGACTGAAAAACGTTCAGTGTCTGAAAACGGTGCCACGAAACAAAATGACTGCATCCTGGAAACCGCAGCCCAGCCGGAATCAATCATTTTCTCAAGCAGTAGTTCGGCACGCGAGGGATAAAGCTTCTCCGGTCCAGGAATCATGGAACTCCCTCCGAAAAATTCGCAACCCTCCCTCCCGATGTGTGGTTGGAGTTAGTTGCCCCAACCGCGATGCTGCGCTGCCCGCGGTTCACTTGTTTCCGGTCCTGTCTGCGAAAACCGCGAAAAAAGGGACTTCTGACGGTAAACGGTGATGAATTACGCGGATTTCTCGCACAATATCCCGTGTCCATTGAGTTTAGGTCATTGCAGTGTGGAATTCCGAAAATCCAGAGAAGGAACCAAATATAAACCCTAATGCGCGTATTCATCGTCCAATGTAGTCGTCGTCGTGGCTGCTCTGGTTGTCGAAGTCGTCATTGGCCATGGCGCTTCTCATGGAATGTGCGGCAGGCGGGCGCCTGGCCTCCATTGTGATTCCTTTCAACCTGTTCGATCGGAGCGAGAAGAGATTCGGGGGAGAGCGAGAATTCAAGCGAGGTGATAGAGAAAGCAATCTAAAAGAACGAGCGTGAGGAGCGCCCTGAGAGGAGCCGCGCATGCTTCGCTTCAAGAGACTGCGACAGAGCGGCAAACGATGAGACTTTCCGCCGGAGAGAGAATGAAATACCGGATTCGTGAATGCCGATGTGGCATCTGTCGGTTTGTGTCTTGAGCATTGCTCCGACGCCTTCTCCGCTCCGTGACCGACTGCCGGAGAGAATGATTGAGACATCGGTGGACATGGTAGTTCTCCCTGCTCGGCTTTCCAGGGCCAGGTCTGGATTCTCGTTTCCTGACCGCCACGCCGTGGGAAATAACTTCCAAAATTACAGCTGAAAATCGAGAGAACACTGGAATCAATCGTTCCGAAGCGCTGCAGGGTCAGCGATCGCCGAAGTGCCCGACGAGGCTCAAGAGTTGATTCCAATCGCTCGGCAACCTCAGCATCGAGTTTTCCGGCGTCGCCCACAATGTCGCTCGACCCGACTGGAGCAAACAGTTGTTTCTTGAAACGATCTTCAGCGCGCTGTCAATCAGAAGTTTGAAGTTCGTAATGGCCAAAGTAAATAGCACGAACTTTGCACACTTTCTGGTAGGATCGGCTGCCGCTTCCGAGAGCCGAAACTCCCTCCGAAGGGTGAGGTTGGAGCATCTCAGGTGGTTCGCGTCCCCTCAGCCGCGGTTTCCAGCTCGATTTTTGATCGCTGCAAATTGAGGAAATCGACCGGCTTGGGGGTGTCGGCAGACATTCCCCTTGGCGAAGGCGCACAAACATTGCGAATCTTTTTGGAGGGGACCAACAGTCAATGATGATTATCACCAACGGAAACTGTGGGGGAAGGGGGCTCCATAACCTTCGATCGTGATGGGTCGCAGTGGCAGCATTCGAAGTTCCGGAGACCGCAATGAAGCGACGAACTCACGGAAGTCAGAATTTGGAAAGTCAGTTGTTACATACCCCCCTAGGATCATTATTCCAGCGGTTATGAAAGGAAAAGCGAATTTGGATTTGATGGCAATCGTTCCTCGCTCGTTCGCCTTCGAAAATGCATCAGTTTTGGGAACGCTCTTTTCTCGATGCATGAGCCAATGACCGTTCTATAATTAAAAGAATATCACAATAAGGTCCGCTACACTGCTGGTGCTGGCTCCCCATTCTATAACTCATTCGGAGGGGCGTAAACACTTTCGGTCCGGAGTCGCTTCTTGAGTTATTGCCTTCTTATTATGATTTATCACGTTTCGTGCTTCCGATAAAAGCAGTGAACTTCAAGTGTTGTCATTAACGCAACATCAAGAGCGTGCAAGGAAGCAAGCGAGCAACCAGGCCCGGGAGCCAGTGAAGTAGAATGGATGCCCATACAATGCGCTCCTCGGCTCGAATGGTACAGGGCTGGACACAATTGCTGTGTGGTCTCGTTCGCTTATTGTCCGACTTTTAGCGATCGAGCTTGAATTCCGTCAGCTTCTGCCGTGGCTGACGACGAACGAGGATCGGCACCGGCTCGGATTTTCAAATCAACTTCACAGTGATTAACATCCGAACGAAAAGGGATCGACATTGAAAAATTGAAGGGCCCGGCCGATTCAGCGAACCACACGGCTCGTCGGCCGGCGGCGGAGCAATAACATCGTCAGGTAGGCGGCAGTGCAGGAAGCCACAAAACCAGGCGTGCTGCATGAATGTGCGACGAGGGCTTTGTACGTGGAAACTCGTCGACGGATCACGATGGCAGCCTCTTGTTCCAAGGGTTTGGTTTTGGATCGGACTGATCAGTTGGAATATTCACGGGTTCGAAGTGCTGTCCAGCGCGGACGATTAGCAAGTCTGCACTCCGACGGTTTTTCATACGGGAAGTTTCAAATTTGAGGAGGTCGAATTCCACGGTCTCGTGGGGTCATTCACTGATGATACGAACTCACGCGACTTTTCTGGCCATGGGGTCCGAGATTTGGGGTGTTGCTTCAATTTTGACCGCTCAGTACCCGTTTTTTCCCCAATCTTAGAACTCCCAGCATTTTTCCCATCGCATTGCAACGGCATGGGATATCGTTCGGGTGATCTCTTCATCGGATGTTCTGAGTGATCGGGTCGCGCGCCCAAATCCACAACAAATGAATCAGCGTCCGCTAACTGGTTGACATGCATATACATAGTTTTTCCTGTCGAATCATAACGTGAATGATTCGTCTTCAGCATCTGCAGGAATTCAGAATTTCAGGAAGGCTGCAGGCCCAAATGTGGAAATTGATTAACTCAGCTCGCGAATAACCCGGCACCAGAAAACGGACAATCTACTGGAAATCTACTGAATTCTACTACAATCTACTGAATCTGGTTGAACCACAATCGAACTCGTGATCGATATAGTCTGGACAATTGAGGAGGCTCCCGAAAAAAGGGCGGATTCGACCCGAGCCTATCCGCATACAGTGTCCAGCTCCCTTTTCCAGGAACTTATCCGACAGCTTCCGACGATGAACATCGTCTCACTCTTCCCAGACGTTCCGAATTTTCCGGGAGAATGGAGTCACGTGTGACACTCGTGAGCGATCGGTCCCTAAGTCCATCCGCTTCGAAGCTCCCGTCCGAAATCAGCGAAGATAATTCCAAGAGGTAAAAACTCCGATAATTGCCTCTGTTGAAAACTCCTGCGATTCCTCCGATAATAAACTGCGATCGAACGACTCCCAGAATTTCCGAGAAGCCTTGCCATAGAGTTCTCACAATAATTTGTCGTCTCTGATTGGTGATCGATGATTCGGTGCGAGCGCGGCTTCTCCCACCTTTGAGGCACCGGCGAGAACGGAGTGCTGGAGAGAAACAGAAGGAAGCCTGTCGTGCATCGCTCGTTTGTTTACATGTCTGCCAGTCTGTTTGTTTATTTGTTCGAACCATTCGGATTGTATCGCTGCATGATTCTAGCCGTTCGGAGACGAACGGGTTGGTTCTGACAAAGTCGCAGGTCGACTGGCTCGCACTCGAAGCGTTGACTTTTCCGACTCGTCCCGGCGCTGCGTCGGGGCTCGCCGCGGCTTGACAAATGAGACCACAGACCATCTGTCATTTACCGCAGCAGCATCTATGCACCGTCCGCAGCGCCAGTCGTCTAACCAGTCGTCGTCCATTTCATAACAAGCAGCAAACAAAGAGCCCAACGCGTGGAATGGAAATAGAGCCGACCGGGAACGAGCTTAATCAGAACCGCCACCAAATTTCCTCGTACAATCGACTCAGGAACGCTTTTCTGATCCACTTTCGGGTCCATCGTGAGAGGTGGAATTCGAGTAGGAGCTCATGAAATGGAACAAAGAAGGAAGACTTTGACCCGAGCGGACGTCCGTCACCTTTGTCACCACTGCGCTGCCGAAGTTACTCAGATCAGCTGAGCCTGGAAGCTCGTCGGGGAGGGGATGTTCGCTCGCTAGAATCATTTTCCCACGATGATCCACCCTTGGAAGCCGGTTCGACCAACCGCCTCGACAGAGCTATCCACGCACCGCCGACGTCGATGTTTGTCTTGATCGGGGGTGCGCCGATGCACACGAGCAGCTACCGCGGCGACACGAAGAGAAGCGCGAGCGGTTCGCTCTCGGACACGGCGTCGGCCGACGATGACGTCTCATCAGAACAGCCTTGTGAGTTTCATCGAAGACTTGAATCGCCTCCGTCTTGAAGCGTATCGTGTTGTGAGCAGATAGAAAGAAAAATAAGAATTTTCAGGGTTAAACTAAATTTGCGAGATGAGCCGCTTCTCACACTGGAAAAAATCAGGAGAATCTGGGAAATCGTGGTTTTCTATTGTAATGAACTCCATCAGCCCTCACTCCCCACTCCTCAGGTCACTGAGGATGTCTGAAGATCCTCAGATACGAGACGCAATTCGAGCTTGGCTACTTGCCGAAATGGAGGTCTCAGACCCGAACTCCAATCACGGGGCCCAGATGGGAAGATCACCTCGTATCTAGACATCATATTCCGTAGTACGGAGTACCGCAATCGAATTTCCGTACCGGCCCAGTACGGCAATTCATTTTTCGTACCGGGGCGGCGAAAATGAATTTCCGTACTACGGAAAATGATGTCTACTCGTATCTCATATTCTGTGGTAAGCTGGACAATATCATCGAGGACAGCTCGAACCTAGCGTTTGCGAAGTATAGAAACACATGCTCGCACATCTGCTGAGCCCATCTCGGCGATTTCTCTTCCGAAAACGTAATCGGTAGGGCCAAAGACTTCATGCAGTGACCGGTTCGAGCCATCAACATACAAGGTCTGTTCAGAAATAAATGTTACATGCCGCGATATCTTTAACAGGCTGGAACTGCCGAGGACCGGAAACCTTTGCGGTGAGCACCGCGCTGATCACCAGTCACATCGTTGGCTCAACAGCGAACACCGCTCGCCTGTCGCCACCATCGAGATGGCGCACACGGTCTCACAGATGGTTGCTCCGGGCACTCGACTTCCTCAGTTGAATGATTATTCTTATCTAGGTTTCGACGACCATCCGTTGGGCTCTGTCCCCATGATTTCAAGTCGGCAAAGTCTTCCTGCTCTCGATTTTGGCTGATAGTTTTCAGCCTTGGGCAACTTCTCCGAGTCTCATTCGCACGCCGAGCTATTCAGGCCGATAATCAGGCGAGTTATGCCATGCTTGTCATAACAAGCTTGCTGAGCGTCCGCCCCCCCCCCCCCGGTTTGGAATTTTATAGAAATATATGCATTCTCCTCATTATACGACCCGGTCCATATTTACCGTGAGGAATGATCTGGAGTAAAGTACAACCTCGATTATTTCCACTGATCGATGCAGAAAACATTTGTATAGTCGGGGCTGCATGTATCAAGTTTGGATGATCAATGTGGCTGCGTTTTCCTAAAGCTGTTCGAACGACTGCAGAATACTTCTTTCAACTCCAAGATTGACTTTGAGGTTCATTCGCGAATGAGCCACCAGCTATTGTCGCAGGATGACTCGGAAGGGCAGCAGCTAAATGAGCAACAGTAAAAATCAGTTGGATAGGAAGCGATCCCTCGTCACGAGAGCCAGTGGACAACTTCTGAGGCGACCCATTCCCTGCTGATAAATGCTTCTCGACTGCTCTTTGCTCCCATATGGTGTTCATGAGCAGGAAGGGCGTTCCCGCCACATTCAGCATGCGCAGGAGCCGAAGCGGGGGATCTTCAATCGAGGCGCTGCGTTCTAGTGGCTCTGTGGTTTCTTGAGGGCACGATGAATCGGCGTCGAGTCGGCACGCTTCCCGATGATTGTCTCACGGGTCGTCTGGGCTCTTGATGTCGATCGACTAGGAACCCTACTTCACGGGCTTCGAAGCTTCCCGCTTCTGCTCGCCAGGGGAATCAGCCGGAGCTCACCTGTTGCTTCGGTATCAACGGAAGAGGTATAATACCTTGGTAACGGAGATTGGTTTGTCGGCTTGCCGTTCGAGTCGGTTCCGGAACTCCGCGGTCACTTGCCTTGTTCACACATGAAGCCAAACCGTGGGGCGTTTCTCGGTTTCAAAATCCGACCATCGAGCGACGTGACGCGACGGGCTCGACCTCACCGCTCTCGATTTCACCCCGATCATGCTTGTCATGACTAGACGAGTGCGAGTCGAATCAGACTCCCCCATACCGACATTCCCGACGATCAACATTTCGCCAAGTCTTCCTACAGAACATGCCTCGCTACTTGTCGGTGTCCACGGAAGTGATTCCACCGTCGATCGCAATCTACGCCGCCCAGTTTCGTCCGAATCAACATTTGGGTTTTTTGGAACTCTTACTCAACACAAAGACTTCTTTCGCGAATTATCGTGAAGCTATGCTTCGGTTTCTTGAGTTCTGCTCCCAGCATTGAGCACGCCGACGAAATGTACCGAAATTTCGGATAATCAGGGTGAGGCGAAGGCGAAATTCCGTGTCAAATCGGGCTCAGTCAAGTTTGTCACGATGAAGACCTCATCCATCTCACACTAGTGAAATTCTGAATGTTTCTCTCTTTTTCCTTGGCGTTCCGCGGCTTCCCATCGTGACTAGATCATCGTCGCCGAAGAGCTACTTGGATTCTTCCTCGCGATCTGGGGTCCACATCTCGGGAGATTCCGACAGCTGACATCCATGACGAGGACGACATCATCGCGGAAAAGTCGGTGTTGAATGTCACAAAAATAACAAAAAAATGAAATGAAGACGCCGTGGCTGTTGTGCGACAACGACTTGATATCTCCGATCAGAATCCCAGCCTGGTCCGACAACGGGCCGGGTTTAATAACCATGTTCCGAATTTCGATGTCAATCATTTAAAGCGTTTTTCGAGTATTTTTCTTCGCCGCATTCCCCCGTCCGGGTTCGTCCGATCCCATGTTGCTTCTCCTCTAGCTTCGTGGAACGTCAGCTCCACTTTTATGGCTTCGAGAACCCGAGAGCTTCTTTGTCATCAAAACGCCATCCACCTTCCCAAAATGGATTTCCAGGGAAAGCGAACTCGCCCGGAGCTTTCCAGCTCGACTGAGAATCAAAGAACAAGAGGAGGGAAAACTGTCCAATCAACGCTGTCAAAGGAGAAAGGGATCCCAGGGAGCAGAAGGAGCGAGTTCTGTTTTCTGGAATTAGGCTTGGAGGAAATGTTGGCTTCTCTTGATCGGGAAACCTGAGCCGAGCCCTCGGAGGCCGAACTGATGATGGAACGTTGAGGTTTCATTTCGAGCTCATGCAGCCTGCTGAGGCTGGGGGGAGGAATTACTCGGCGGGCGGCTGCCAACACGATTATCTCCCACGAATAAGAACTTGGAGTTTGCTTGGTGTCTTGGGACCTTTCTGCTCCTCAAGAGCAAACTCGAAACCTCTGTGTCTGATATGGCTTCTGTGCTCGTCCAACAGGACGCTCGTTTTATGGGGTCGTGCTGCTTCTGCTCGTCTGGCAACAAAGAAGCTCTTGCACCCGCATACTCGTTCGGATTCGGACGCAATCCCTGGAGCAGGGACAGACTCTGGCTTAGCGGGTAAGAAATGTATGAAGGGTGCCCGTGGAGCCACTCCCAGATTTCAGAATCACGGGAATCCCGCCCTGGGAGCACGTTCGAACCCATCAGGAAGATGGTAGGTCTGGGAATGTAAGGGGATCGTGATCGAGATGCGACAACTTGAGCTCGAGGGAAAACTCCTCCGATTGCGCTCTCAACCAATTTTGTTGCGGAGCGGCGTGATGCTTCCGCAGAAAACCATTGCAGACGATATTGAGCGGAATCTAAGCTCTCGACCGAAGGCTCTCAGGTATGCCCCTCGAGCCGGTTGGTCGACGGGGCGATTTAACAGCCTGCCATTCCCTCCTCAGCCCTCAATCTCCGATCGGGTCATGCTTCCTCGTGTCTCCACCCCTGTGGATCTCTACTCATTCGAAAGGAAGGAGCAGTAATCCACGGATTCTGGAAACATATTTCAGAAGTTCTCCCTCTTTTTTTCGAGCTCCCGCCCAAGGGGAACTTGTTTCGAGACCAAACCATGCAACGAAGAACGCAAGATTGAAGTATCTTCCGCTGGATAACCGATTCTGACTTGAGGTTGTCGGACAGCGGATCCAACTGTGCTTAGTGACGATACTTCAGCTGTGCGGCGTTTTCGAAAACTCAGATCTCTTCATGGTACTGTAATTAATGCGCTCGGAACAGTCTAGCAGGGGGCTCGTGGAACTCTGCCGAAGTTGTCGAGGGGTGGCTATCGCCCAACTTCCGGAGATAAGTCTCCGGGGTCCTGAGATTGCTATGTCAGCAAAAACCGTTGGAACTCTGTCAGCACAAGAGAGAGTCAGAGGTGAGCTACAGCCACGTTGAGAGGAAGACCCGGTGCCCTTCCGAATTCCACTCCGAGACGGTGCGGCTGAGTTCTCAAGCCAGTGAGTTTGAATGATTGCTGACAAACCGTGGACTTCTCAGCCACAGGGACGAATGTACTAGAGCACCATCAGCTGCTCCCGTATGTCGTCGAATGTGAGTTTCCAATGATCGGTCAGAAGGTCAATGCTTGCTCCATGACATTTAGTTTTCAGCAACTTTTTTCAACGAGCGGGAGTGACTGACTGGTGAATCCGCGTCGGGATCGGAACTTCGCGCCCTCCTCGTCTCTCTGCACTTTCGTCTTCTCGAAAAAACTTCTCTCCCAAACTGCAGACTATAGACACACGTTCTCTATATCAAGGGCTCCGAACTCCAGGCATTGATTTTTCCGAATCGAGATGCGTCAGCAAGCACGCTCCTGAATCAACCGGTCGTATAAGTCGGCCATCTCGTCAGTCTCTTTAATTGTTCGGGACGGACACTGCCTGCGAGAGGAATGCGTCTCAGAGCAACCCTCTTCCGTTCAGGCGCCAGTGATGTGCGCGTTGATGCACCCTGTCATCGCTCGCTCGAATCAGAACGGAGACGCGACTGATGGTTTTCGTGAAAGGAAACACGTGGATTCGCGCGTGCGTGAGGGGCGAACAGAAGCCCGCAAAGAATCAACTCAGCCTTGCTCTTGAAATCCGTGCCGCTAGATGGCACTGCGCGGATCGGCTTTGCTCTGCTGCTCGCCAGCGGTGTAACACCCTTTCCGTTGATACAGAACGGCAGCATTGGCCACATGCTGGAAACAACTGGTGAAGGAGATAGTCGAGAAGGTGGTCGGTCACAGCGCGCTGTGTAAGGTGTTCTCGTCGAACCACAACAAGCTGAGCGAATACAGTCGTGTCGAACGTCGCCGATAAACAAGTGCACTTCAACCGGATGTGTTCTGATCGCGTGCCAAGATTGAGGAGTCCCTTTAATTCATTGCATGCACAAGTGAAAATCCGTGAATGTGTGTGAGACCGCTACGTTCTAAGGATAAACGAACATCGATTCGCTGACAGCACTGTGGATACCGTTCCCGCGATCTCTGTTTCGGTGGGTGTCATTTCAGAACCTCGGTTCAGTTTGTGAATCCCCGTCCAAATACTACACGTGACAGAACTCCGTGACATTGGATCCGAGCTCCTCTCGATAAAACTCTGATTGTTCTGAGAGATTTCCATGGAGCCCCGAAGATAAAGCATCCGAAACTGGTTCCGAAAACTCATGTATAAAGGAGAGAAAGAGTGATGAAGTAAATTGGATTTCGTCTGTCAGATTACTGAAACGAATGAGATTCGAATAGCGGAATCTGAGGCTGGCGTCTGGTCGGGAGTGATTTGTTGTTATCGACGACCACTCGATCAATGTTGAAGAACAGAGGAAAGTAGCTCTAATTATACATGAAAGCCGATTCCGGAGGACCAACCGGGGCTGCAGAATTCCGCTAGGAGCCAGCCATCAGATTTAATTTTTGGACCTCATGTGGCTGCAAGTCTTCAGTGTTGCTTTCCGCGACGATTTGAATCGCCAGAGCAATTTCCAGAAACGAACTTTCGTTCAAGCGTTCGGCGAAATCGCTCGAAATTTTGTTGCTCTGTTTAACCCGTGACTAACAAACCGAACGAGTGCCGCCCCTGCGACCGAAGCTCGCGGACTTGCGCTGATGAAGACGAATGCTCAACCGCTTTTCGAAAAATCACCGATGAGTCCGACTCGATTCACTTCGGGAGCTCTCGCCAAATTCTCGATCGGTGAAGGTGGTTCAAGTTCGGGGCCTCCGTCGTACTCGTCATCTATGGTCAAACAGTTCTTATTGGAATATCCCGAAAGTCGACCGGGATCAACTTGAGAAGCAGTTCCCGTGAGACAGGATTCTTGCCGCGAGGAACTTCAGGTTAACTCCACGATCCAGCTCGAGCCAGCGGAGACAGCAGTGCGTGAAAACCGGTTAGCAATACCGCCTGGCTGTTCCATGGCCCCATGCGGCCTTGCAACGAAGCGGAGCATCCGGAGAACCCCTGTCCGTGAACACCTCGTTGCAATCGGTGTCCGACCGTTCGGCTCCCGCGCCATTGTGCGAGAAATTCGCCAATCCTCTCCGCTTGGAACTTCAAGTATTAACTGTACTGTCGTGGCTGAAATCGATTCGGAAGAACTACGTGAAGTTTTGCCGATTCAGTCAGCCGTTCTTTTATTCGCTCGACTGACGTCACTCACGCACCAAACTCACACCGATTCGGTCATTCCGTCAAGAACGAGCGAGCGACCAGCTGAGAACCACCGCGAATCCGAATTCCTGTCAGCGCACCAGAAAACAGACGAGCACGAAATGGGACTTTTTTTCTGAGTTTCCCGAAAGAGCTCGCTCAAATAACTCACCGTTAATGATTTCTAATCCACTCCTGGTCCGCGTCTCTTTCGTCTCGAGGACGGCGTCTCACGATGGACCTGGGAGGGACTCGTGACCGCCGTCGAAAAGGGTTCCAACGAGGAGTTTATGGGACAATCGGCGGAGAACAGTTGACAGTTTCGTATGGGACAAATGTTTTGATTTCCCGTTCGTTAGTGCGACGGACTCATCGGCGGAGCCGCCGATGCGTTGAGCAACATGCAGAGGAATGGAAGCGAGGCGCAGCAGATACTGGTCTGGAGCAATCAGATTGCTGCATTCTAGATTCGACGATATGTTCGTTAGAGCAGCTGTCCCCATGTTTCATCTCTATGACTACGTGACTGCTCCCTCCGTTGTCAGAGTTTCTCTGTCGTCGGCATGCCTGCTTTGGAAAGTTTGGGCTGGAGCAACGTTCAATTGGCGCACATTCGTGCCTTGTTCTGCGGTCCCGCGATCTAACCGCCACGCCGACCCGAAGCTTGGATCCAAAACAGCTCGAACGCCGCTCACGATAATGGTGAAGATCGCAGTCTTCTAACCCCAAGCTCTGACCCCAGGTTTCCTCCAGTGGAGGCTGACGTGAACCTCAACGATGGGCTCGCGATGGGTCTCCTCCGGAGCGCTCTGTTTACCGATTTCCACAATTTCAATGAAAACATGTTCCATGCACATGGCATCTAGCCGATCCATCTACTTGGGCTGTTGTTGCGTGGCCCAGGGATCGTGCCGCGGAAGCGGCTGAGCTCATGTAGGTTGACATTTCAGTTTCAGAACGAGGTTGAATAGCGGACAGGAAATGCACGAGCTTGTCGGTCGTGACATAATCCTAGTAGCAAACGACCGATGGAGTTCTACCGTCCGCGCCTACCGTTACTTTCATAGACCTCGTTTTCCGAAGACACTATCGTATGGAGCTTGACCATTCTAGATCCTGTTTTCAAGCTCCTTGCCGTGTGGTCGCAGTCCCGACCGACTGTTGGGAGGCGCACGGGCTATATGGCATCTGCTGAACTTGAAAGGAAAGCCACAGGGCAAGTGCGTCGTGACGGCCGCTCGCAAATCGCAGATGGACCGTCACCTCGTCACAGCGCGTTTCGTATCGGGGAAATCATACAGGAGGGATCCTGCACTAACGAACCTCCGTGGAAGAAGTACCTCTCTTCATCTGCGTGTTCGATTCGGGGAGATGGGCAGCGCTTCCGCCGCATGCGTAACGACATTGAGCTGCATCGTCAGCTCGTTTTGGATGTTCTGTATCTGACGGCTGAAGTTCTATCAGAACATCGAGGATTCCACTCGAAGTTGTCAACGTCATCGATACCTGGATCTCGATTAACTCATGCACCGCATCGTAGAGGGCATCTGAAATGCTTAATGTCATCTGTTAAAGGTTAACACCGAGCATTCCACGCGAACTTATCACCGGCAAGGATCCAAGAGTCGTAACCGAGTGATATATTCGTCGACAACGAAGGGTGCATCATCGCGGGAGGTTCGCCACGATTTCCATTTTCCAACACGGGTGGCTCTTCATTGGTCCGCGGAGGCGGTGTCAGCAAAGCTATGGCGCTTTTCTGACACTGTCTTGATAACGAGCGTTTGGGACTCAATCAGCTGGAGGGAGTTCTCTTGCCTCATTGCTTCGATTCACTACGACCATTCGCTCGAAAATGTTACACTTCCCGAGTGAAACCGTTGCAGACTCCGGGAGAATATGCATTCATTCGAGAATATTTCAGTTTTCGGAGGATAATGCATTCATTCATTCAGTGAATCTCTCAGCTTCATCGTCGGAGTCCTGCTCTGCTTCTCGCGTCTCTCCTTGAAACTTTCTCCACTTTGCATTATTCAAACTCGCGCCGCCTTTCATCTCGTACGCTTTCGGCGTATCGTTCGCTCGTGCCTCTTCCCACGGCGGAATCCTCTCTGCTCGAAGTGCGATCTGTACTCGAACCAAGAGATTCTGAGATTGGTGTGCCTCTTTTGTCTGATTCCAAGACAAGACGCGAACATAAACCTCGAAGCCGTTGCTCGTCGTTCTTTCTAAGTCATCTCATCGCCGGGTTGTCGGACCTGCGGTTGAATGCGGACCAAGGGCTAGACTTTCGCGTCTGACTTTGGTCGCTTTGAATCCGGGATCGTGGGCATTATGCAATTGAAGAGAGAAGCAAAGCGGCGAAGTTGAAGATGAAATTGGAGACGATAGAAATGTCGCCGGCACTTCTCCTCACCGAGCCGACGACTGGACAAGAGTCTTCTTCTCATGAGTCGCTCTACAGAATCGCATTGCGAGTCTCCTTCCACCACCGCCGATGATTCGTTTTTTTTTTCGCAGCTTGCCCGTCCACTGGCAGTGTGCGACTGGCGTTCCCAAGCACACGCTCTTGCAAGCGCGACAGAAAACCGAATGAAGCACAGACGCGAGGACAGACCCACGCCATTATATTTCCATTCGATATTGATCGCCGGTATTCTTCGAATGTCAAATCGAGAATCGGCACTTGGATCATCAATTCGAGCTCTCTGAACGCACAGATGCCAAGCCTCCGATATCGCTTTTGTTGTTGGGGAGCTGTGAAGAATTCATTTAGTGTGATCTATTCGAATGTCGACGCTTCAATCCGACAGTCGAGTCGATCGCGATCGATTCGAACTATTCCGCTCTTCTCAATCATCGTTTGTTGTCGCATGCCCCGCTCGCGCTACTTCCCCGCGATTTTTATTCGTTCGACTGAGGCCCGCCGACTGTGTCGCGACGGAAAAGACGTCACTCGCAAGAATATGTCCCGGCGACATCAACTAAAAGGCTCCGAGAGCCCTTCTGAGCTGGTGGGGGCATCGGTACGTGATTGGAAATTTTTCCACACAACCCCCAGCCTGACGCCGTCCGCCGATCGCATGTTCGGGCATGATTCGATCGGTAGCGCAAAGTATGAAGTATATGAGCGTCCTAATTTTAATTACGCTCCTGGGGCGAGCAGACTCTGCAGATAACGATCAAACTCCTCGGGATGCGCATCCTCAGCCCTCACCCCATATCAGCAAATCCGACCGAGCTGCGTCGTTGTAGCTGCACACTGATCGCGGCGACTCGTACCACATGTTCGGCTCCTTTCCGGGACGCACGCGTTGAAACTACTCTAACCGACGGTGCCTAGGTGGAGGTAAGGCCGCAGCGGTCATAACTTCGCACCAAGGGAGCTGCCTTCGATGCGCCGAGCATGGTCGCAGCCTTCTGCCGGAACGGCCCGGTTCCAACGGACTTCTCTCTTTAGATTTTGGTTCCAGCGGGTTCGCGTTCATTTGTAGTCGCCAAAGTTCGATGCTAGTTATCGTTGTCAGTGTTGTCATGCCTCCTGAGCGGAGTCGGTGACGTTCTGATCAAAACAGCGTAGCGTCGGGAGTCGATCGATTCGCGACTTTGTGACGCTTTACTTTCCGCCATCCGGCCACGCAGACCGAGCGAGCGACGATTGGCTCACGGACGGACTGACTGAAACGGAGAGATAACTGAGTCCTATAAATTTCAACAGCAACAAATCACAGTGAGTCTGTCAGCTCGTTCGTTCGGCCGTCTTCCGCGTGGAATCGTTCTGGCTGCCCGCATCTGTGTGTTCTGTCTTTGTGTGTGTTCCTGTATATTGCTGACTGAGTCCCTACCACGCCGTCGTGGAGGCGTTCGCGAGGGAAGTCTTTCTTCCCAATTATCTCACAATCGTAACGACGATTTCATGGGGAACGAGAGAATGACGAATACCGGCCGAATCCATTTCGAATTTCTCGAAAATACAGCTCGCTCATCGAGCTGCATCGGTCCGACTAATTCGGAAATTCGAGATAGAATTCCTCGGCTCTCCGCTTTAGGAAACATAAAAATGGCTCGACACGGTCCCGGAGTTTCTGATTTCGTTCGAGGTGGCGATCGAGGTTGGCAACGTAATCAATAGATCACACCGCATGATCGTCGCTTATCGATGTGGTCTCGTTGTTTATTGCTGATGGCGGCTCCGGACATTCAAAGACCACCGAGCTCGACGGCACCCAGCGGGTCGATGTGAACTAGTGATTCAACACAGGTTCATAAACGTTCAGCTAGCTAACTCGTTCATCAGACGACCTTTCTCATGCCTCTCGTCGCTGAGTAAGCTACTGATGCGTTCAATCATCGAGTCAAAGCTCATGCAATCAGAGCGACATCGCATCTGGGAATCAGGGCGTCTTTCCGTGTTCTCCCCTTCCTGATGAGGAGACAGAAAGTAGAGCCATGGGATCTCGAGGCGGGTTCAGTAGACTCTGACAGAGCTCAAGCGAAAACCCGGCGAATTCGATGGGATGCCAATGTATTCAGAATCGCTCCCACCATCTACCGAGATCTTGCGCCACTGGATGAACCGATCGAAGTTGTGAAACTGAATCCTATGGAAAGAGGTTGAGGATAGTTTGACCGAGTTGAAAGCCTGAGATCCCCCCCGGTCACCAGTTCATTTTGTGTGTTCTCGGACTTATCGATAAGTAGAGCGTAGTCGAGAAGAGGGATTACTCAGCCTTGTTCTCAGGACGCTTCCCGGAGGAGTGGCCCGCTCCGAAGTCAAGCGTGAACTGCTTCCCCAGTCGGAAATCACGAAGCCCAGAAATCGGAGCGAAATCTCCGCGCGGTTTTCTCCGTTTTCATCGTGGAATCCTTAATGCCGAACACGTAGCTCCTCAAATGTTCATTCAACCGAGCGCGGCTCAGTCTTGTGCTTCGGTGACCGCCTCAGGCGACTTTACGTGGAAGATATCCCTGCGGAAAGCTTTCGTACACCTAACGACTGCGTCCATTCATTTTGTTTGTTCGTTGACGCAAAAAACGGCGAAAACTCGACCGGTTTTAGTGTAAACGAGATGAAAAAAAATAATTTTCCGAAATAAAAGACGTAAACGAAATACATTGAAGCCATGGACACTGCACAGCGCGTTTTTTGTCAAGGCTCCATACCTCGGGCGGCAGTTTCTTTGACGGAGTATTTCTCTTAGAGACGAGAAGAGGAAGACCGAAGACACCAAAATCAAAAGTCGATACTCGAATTAAAAAGATTAGAATTAGAGCGAAATAGGGTCGGCGTTCTGGATTGGCGGAGCTGACGGCCGGCCGGCCGCGGAGATTGAGAGCACGAAAGCCAAGGAGAGAAAACTCGCTTAACGCATCGACTTCATCAGACAAACCGAAAGCGTAGGCGTTCGAAGGCAGGCTTCGTTCTCCCCGTTTGGGCAGATCAGCTCCTCAGTCGACATCATCGTCAAAGACGTCGACGTCATCATCATCATCATTATTATTATTATCATCATCATCGTGAGCATCATCTACCGGGTAATCCGCTTACGGGGAATCAACCGTTTCCACCATTCATCCGGTCGGTCAGTCAGGCTCGCCGCCGCGTTGGCCAAACGACCACCGGTATCCATCTTACAGGGATCACAGGTCTCGCTTCTACTGGATGCTCCCGCTGCTCAGCCCAACCTGGGTCACAGCTCTATTTGGGCAGTCGCTGATACGTCACTCGGTTACTGATAAGAAATAAAATACTGAGAACCAATGTTTCAATTTTGGGGAACCGTGGTGCACCTGTGAGCGCGTGGCTCAGCGCCAGAACATGGACGGAGCCGAAAAACCCTCCCCGTGGCCGCACACGTTTTGCGACAGCCTTGACCGGCCGGGGCACCTTTTTGGGGTGGCCAAAAGAGAGGCTGGTGGGTTTCCTCCGAAGACTCCAAAATCGTCCGACATTCCTTCAAAGCTCCATCGCGTAGTTAATCGATGTCGGGATAGTCGGCCGAGCTCGAGTACCCGAGATCCAGGGCGTACTCTGGGCGGGCCCAAGGAACTTGGAATTGTCATCGATAGAACGAAGATCCGACCTAAGTTGAGCACGATCGAATATCATTCGGCGCGCATCTCCGAGACGCACGTAACAAATTGTGACCGTTTCCAAAGTCGGAGCGCGATTGGTAGCAGCGTGGAAGATGTATGGGGGAAATTTCTCCCCGAATGAAAGCCTTCATCAAGAATCCATCGACATGATCGAAGTTACCGTTCAAAGCAGCGTCGTCGTGTCAACGCAACTGTGCAGTTGTCGCGCTTGCCGTTTCTCTCGACCGACATCGTCGGCTCGGACAGGGTTGAAGGGTCTCTGCTGGAGGCGCCGAGAATATTTTTTATCTGATTTTGCAGACGTGGCCATCTTTTGGACAGACTTGCTGCAACACATGCCTCGTATGAATCGCCATATGTGTGTGAGCGTGTGAGTGTCTTCGGTCGTCCGCCTCCTGTCCGTCCGTTTGTAGGCGAATCGTCGGAGAGAATAGCGCCGTTGAAACAAAAAGGACACATGTTTCGCTTGATGCTTCGCCGAATGGCTCTTCTCATCTTTCGGATGACGATTATTGCCACGAGACACACTTGCACCGACGACAGTCGGATAGAGCGATGGAAGTAGTGAGACGGGCGGATTGACAGACATATTGCCGTAATAGTATTTGATATTCCCACGGCAAAGAGTCCTCAGACTTTGGTTTCCGTCTTGAACGCCCGTCGCCAACCTGAACGTGAGCAACAACTCAAGTGTGTTCTGGCATGCTTCTCTGAAACTCTGGGAAAGACTTGAGTCTTGAATACTCTCCGGAGATATCGCATTTAAATCCGGATTGCCTGTGCGTAACCATCCATCCGCATATCCGAGTCTTCTAGCGATGTAGCCATCCTCCGCTCGACGTTCTTTGTCGCTAGGGAACAAGTTGTGCGGAACCTCCCAGAGAAAACGACTCGCGACCATCCCGAGCTGTTCGGAATAGTAGGTGATTCATCCAGCGATGCACAGAAGCTCCTGACATGTTGGGCGAGGAACATCCTCTTCCTCGATCTCCGGATTTTACTGTGGGAATAACTTGGGATCTCGCTTTGCGTGGATCTCGAGTTCACTAGTCTCACACAGATGCGACGATCCGATGTCGCGAGTATGGAAAAGCTCTCAGGCGTTGATTCGGAAAATCAAAGCCTAAATAGGAGAAGCGAAGCCGCGCCCATCCAGAATCCAGCGGCCTTCATGGTGTTTGCGTTAACATTGAAATTTTAGTGGATGGAGGAGACGCCCACGATTTCTGACGCCCGCCCGCGGCGCGCAGCTTCTAATACAAAACGGTCTCCCCACTTGCTATCTCCAATGGGCACTTCATGAACTCGTTTCCTCATTCCGCTTCAAAAATTCATGATCAGCGATCTCACACGCTTCTCGATTCGAGGGGCCGTTTGAATTCGTTCGCGAACTAGATTCGATCAAGGAGAGACGAACTAAGCTCTGCTGAAGAGCTTCTTCGCTGTCGCAGTGTAAACAATGAGACTTCGTCGTTTGGAAATCTGAAAGATTGTGAACCCCGGTAGGCTGATGCCGTGTGAAAGTCCACCCGAGCATTCTGATTCCTTGGCGTCGAGTCCCTCATAATTCCCCCGATGTATTGGATGATCTGTAAAAAAAAAACGGGACAGACTTGGAGGAAACGCGTAGTTTTATCGGTTCTCCAGAAGAACTGGATATTGTGGAGAAAAGTCTCATCAGGGAATAATGGGGTGACTGGATACGCCAGAAGACCCGGGCTGTTTCTGACTCTTTGTTCTGAGCGGTCGGAAGTTCTCACATTCGAGCGACGTGCCGCCGTTGGCTTCTACTGCGTTTTCAGTTGCCGCAGTTATTGTGCGATCAGTTGATTAATTCGGCTTGCAATTACAATCAGAGCAATTCTATTGTTCTGCTCGATTTTGTAAACGATGTTGTGAGCATCGTCTACAGTGCTTGGATATCGGATCAGCAGAAACAGCGCTTCTGCGTGGTTGTTAGTGTTGTCGCTGTTGACGTTTTCGCTTCTTCGGTACCCTTGATCTTGACAACATCGACTCGAATGGCATTGTTCAGGCCCGACTGATCTCCAACACTCACGACGATTGGTTCCCATTTTATTCCCATTTGTGACTCCGTGCAGAGCGTGCTCAAGTTTTGGGATGACTTCGTCGAGGATCTCAGAAACGGAACGCCATAGTCGGAAGAAAGTCGGAAAAAGCTGAAAATTCCGGCATTCTCCAAGCTCGCTTTTAGCACGATTCAACGGCCAGTGCCGTTATTGCTAATGTTGTTTTGGTTGAGCCGTCGTCGTTACTGTTGGAGTCGATTTTGTCGTACATCAGACACCTGGCCAAACGGATAAATGGAGCCCGTCGGTCGCTTGTTCGATGATGACGAAAAAACGACGAACCCAATGTCACGGAAAATGCGCGTTAGCCGTCGAAACTCTGAAAGCGACCTCCGTGTGTTGTTGATACACCGAGCAGAAAATGTCTCGATCCTACGAAGAAATATCTCCCGAATAGCAGCGCTGTCATGTCCGTTAGGTTCCCCTTCTTTCTTCCCTGCTTCGTGAGCTGCAGTACAACACGCTCGTTTTTGAGCGGATCGCCGATTCCGTGACGGATGAGGACGAGTTTCGAGAATTTCAGAAGTTTTCATGTAACACCACCAAAAAGTAGTGCCGAGAACTTTTGGAACGTTTTTCCACGAACGGTATCAGAATACCAATGACGACCAAGTTATGACATTTGAATCATGAGGTTGGGAATTCAGAAAGACACGGCGAAATATCCTCATATGCTTGGACCGACAGTCGCAAAAAGACTTAGGAGGAATAATGACGGAGCTAGTGAAGATGGTGGCGGTGATAAGAAAAGGCAACAACTGGCTGAGAAAAACCGAAAGTAAGCCGCCCGCTAATGATCGCTAACAGATTCAGCGCTCGTCTAGCCGAACGTCTATCTATCATCCATCTACCCATCTAGCTATTGATCTCCAGCACGCAGGGTGCCCCACTCAACAAATTCCTCGAATACTCCCCACCATTGATTGAATTACGACCGATTTCGTTGGCATAACGTCTGCCGTTTCGAGAAGCGCAGTGCGGCTCTGAAACCCTACGACGATCATCCTCTCCCGAAGTTAAGAATCGGAACTTTGACCGGAAAATATATTCGCCGAATCAATACTGCGGATGCAGCATTCCGATGCGAGGACGCATTCTTGGTCCGTAGGGACAGACATTCTGCCGAACAATCGACGAAATGCCGCAGCTGAGCGAAGACGTTCCTGTTTTCAAGGAAGTTGTGTTCGGCAGTCCCGATCAGTCGGAAATCGACTGCGATTCGGGACGGAAACAAAGTTTTCTGTTTCTATCATCATGAGATCAAAACCCGGGTCTCTAACGGGAGGTATCGGGCAGCGGTTTGTTCAGAAATCCTACCCACATGTGGGTGTCGGGGAGATAGGTTTCGTAAACAACAACCGCTGGAAACGAACAAAAAAGTTTCGACTCCGGCCAGCGCGGCGGAAATTTACGAATTGTGTTCGGAACACAGAGGAGAAAGGAAGGAGCTAAATTTACGCGAGGTGACCATCAACTCTGCTTGGTTGGTAGAAGCAAACTGAAAGCTAGTTTCGAGTTCCCTGTGCATTCAAAGTACCGGAATTCATCCAAAACATCTTCAACAAAGTCGGAATCTCCGTCGCGGGAAGTGGTCGAATCTCCCATACCTGTGGCACCCAGTATGCCGACGCAGGGTCCGAGTCTGGACACGTTTTTTGACTCCTGACTTGCAACCCAACTCGCGTGGAGAACAGGAAGCCTAGTTTGCTGGCTCGATAAATGGTTCCCGTGATTGAATCATACCATCGTTTTGCGTTATGGCTTGAGCGATCACGTGCACAGCAATATCTGTTTTCGTCTGCTCCTCGAAGCGTCCTCCTTCGAGTGGGATATTTCCGACTCAATCATATTCCTGTTCCTCGGTCACGCACGATCGCGCAGTCCGTCTCACGCACGCACTCCAGCTCCGGATAATATTTGGTCACGTTCAGCCTGGGTTACGTTGAAGTTGGCGAACCCGAAAGCTGCTCCCAGCGCCTTCACTTGTAAGCTCGGGATTCCGGCAAGGGACGATGAATCCTTTGCTCTACATGCATCGTCAACTATTATTCAGTAATAGACACAGCGTTCCGCGATACGAACACCGGCATTGGGCGACGACGGCAGTCACTTCACTGGATCGTCGGGCCCAGCGTAAGTGTTTTCATCTGTGTGAACGAATGCTTCATGGCGTGTCCTTTGATTCGCCAGTTGCGGTGTTTCAAGCTGTCAACAGCTCGGGGCGTCGCGTTTCACATCTTTGATGGGCTAACGTGTATTTTTCTGATTCCTCCCCATTCGCGCTGTTTCCCCTCGAGCAGCAGCAACGATTATGCCCATGTCGCACCACATGTCGCCTCCAATTAGCGCTGGTTCTCGTCCCTTATTTCGCTTTCCGTTCGATCGGAACAGTGAGTCAGGCTCGAGTCCTACCCAAACCATATAGTGAAAAGATGCACTCACGGACGTTGTGCAATGACCTCTCCGTCGCCGAGCGCTTCGGCTGTCTCTCCGCTCCAATGGTTCAGTTAGATCATCCGTCAATCAGCTCAGTTATGTTTGTGTCTCCTCCGCTGTTGTTGCCTCCAGCGCCGTCTCCCTGAACGTCGTTACTGATGATGTCGATCGGCGCGGGAAACAGAGGGCTCTTGTCGTCTCTGCTCGTACCTCAAACGGACAGATGAGGAGGGAGTAACTGAGAATCGAGGGGGAGAAACCAAACGGTTCCATAATTTCTCAAGAAACCACCTGCTCTCTGCGCAAAACCGAGAAGAGGGGTAAAAGTCCGCGGAGGGAATCGGGAAACGGATGTGGGCTCACACGGGCGCCGAGCACGATGCGAAGTGATCTGGACTTCTGCGTGGGGGATATCAGCTGAGCCTGAAGTCGTATATTTTCGTGCCTTGGATGATGGGGCAGAGAAACGAAACCTTGGAAGGAGTGTAGGAATCGATGTTCCCGATCTCTCCAAACTAAATGGAGCAAATTGTTCCGTCGATTGCTTCCAGACACTGCGGGAAACATTTTTCCAGTTTGCGTTCCTCGGCGAGATCGTGAATGTCCCAGTTCGAGAAAGAAAGAAAGGGGGACCTGGGAGCTGTCAGTCGCTTCTCTCTGACAATAAGAACCGAACCAAGAACGTTCGGAATCATTGTTACAACAGCCGGCGCTGCGAAAGAGATTTCTCTTCATTCTTCGCACTTCGTTCTCATGCCTCGGGACGGCGGCCGTATGCCTCGAGCTATCGACTCTTGGGTGTCGCTGCATGACTTGCGGAACTGGCTTCGAGTCGATGGAGCCGGGCGCAGACGTTTAGATTCGATGATTAGATATTTGCTGATAGCGAACTGATATGGCTGATCGAGGCGCTCAAAACAGCATGATGCACGACAATAAAGTCGTTCACTAACGACCACACAGTGACCAGTCAGGATTCTCCATGAGGAGTTTGTAATCGGGAGCTCGTTCATGAACGATCAGTCATTTCGGTTATTGATCGTTTTCCGATAATTGTGAACATGTGAATGTGCATTGGGTGGGAGTTGTTACGCCGCCGCGCGTGTTGACTGGGGCGTTTCGAACTCAACAGCGACTTCGAACGCTCCATGACGTCTGCGAGGCGTTAAGTGAATGAACTTCGAGCACATTCTTTTTCACTTCTCCCCCGCCTCTCTGATCGTGATCCGACCTGTTGCATCCGTGAAGAGCAGGAGAGTCAAAAAGCTTACAGAATTGTTGGATGTGTTGGAACGTTCGAACATCCTTCTCATCGGCTTCACACCACCTGCCGCGCAAGACCGCCGAAGTTTGTTGCTCATTGTGTTACTGACCGTATAAATGAATGGGAAATAGGGACTTGGGATGCTTAGCATGGCGGCTCAAAAAGAGGTTTCACATTACCCATAGATTACGGTGGAACGCTCGGTTCGATCGGCAAACTGTCTTAATTGGGATGATTGCATCCGAAAAAAATGACTTGGAAGCCATCGTGAATCCTGTCGTCCACGGAATAAGTGTGTCGTTCTGCTCGCTGGAAGATGATAATGATACGAGCCATGATCGAATGAAGCTCAGCCGCGGCGTCGAACTTGTTGACATATTCTAACGAGAACTCCCCTTAGGCCAGTCGGGACGACAAGGTCTGCTGGGATTGCTTGATATCCAATTTTTTCGTCTTGTTCCGCTTCCGAAAGCCTCCCTCATTGGAAACACAATGTTTCTCAAGAGCTCTTCGTTCGCCCTTCCAGGAAAGTGGTCCCGAGTGATTCAAGTGGCCGGCCGAACTCATACCTAATTACATTGGGACTCCAAGGTTTCACCGACTGGACAAGCAGATGCATCAACGGTTGAAAATGGTGAGCTGTTACTTTTCCGAAATCGGGGACGTACGAAGGTTTTTCGTGTCTCGATTTTGGATTCCCATCAGTAGTGCGAGTGTTCATGGTCAGCGAATCGCTCGTTCAAAACTCCAGTCATTGAGAGATCGTAGAAAACGATAGATTCTGGCTTCGAGGTTGAATAGATAGAACAAAATTTTGGGTTCATAATTGATCACTGCCAGGAATTGAGTGGAATGGGGAAGCTGATCCCGATTTCCGGGCGTGAAATCGGCAACGAAAGGAAAAAAAAACATTCTCCGAGGGCTCAGACCAGCAGCTGAAAATCCAGCGCTTGGCGAGAAGTGGTTTTCATTTTTCGAAAGGTCTAATTTGCGGTTCCGAGTGCACCTCGCAGAGCGGGCCAGCGAGCAGACCTCAGCGAGCCCGTATCAGCGCGGTTGATCTTCACGCGGTCGCTTCGCTGACTTCGGCTCACTTCGAAGTGTTAAAGAAACGCTCCCGCCAACGGCGATGATGGCGGCCACAACGACAATGATGATGACGACGATGACGGTGGCGAAAACTGTTAGTTGAACGAAGAAGCCGCCAAAGGGCGTTGAGGGAGAAAAACCTCTTCTCCCTCCGTCAGTTCTTCTCGCTTCGGATCTTTTGGATTTTTTCCAGGATGACTGTTCCGAGGCGCTCGCTGGGTGCCGGCCAGCTTCCAGAAATCAGGACTGAGACAAATTAGGAGCGATTCGAAGGCGATAAATCGAAGGGAGCGTTTTCCTTTCTCCATTTAGCGAAGGAATACAGCGTTGTTTAATATACAGCAATTCCGAACGGCCGCTCGCGTAGCGGGGATTCGCTACGAAGGAGTTTCTCGTTATCGATTTCTCTGGCTGTTCTGGTGCGCGTGTTCATTGTCTCGGACCGATTTATTCCCGGAGTCCGGTGAAAAAAACTCGATTCCGCTCCCCAGCTCGCGGGTAGCCGCTCTGGTTGAGCCCAAACTGTCCTTTGCGAGGCTTCCTAGCCGTTCAGATGGCCCTGTCAGAAGTTCCATTCTCCGGGACTCACTCGATGGCGGAGAGTTACCTCGAACAATTGCATATTCTCTGTGAGGTCTCACATGTTTGCATCAGTTCACGGCACTCCGATCTCGATCGAAGTGCCGATCGGCAGCTCCACCAGCGTTGCGACTTCGCTGCTTGTACCGGAGAAAAGCGGTGGAAATCGAAACGGTCCGCTCGGTCGACTTACTTACTGACCGGCCGGCTGGCTGCGCTGGCTGCCGAGTCTTATGTTTGGTATTTGCAGGTAGCAGTAGCACAGTTGTAACATGGGGCGGGCGAGGAGCAGAATTATTGTCGGAGCTGCGCTTGGCCCCAGCCCAATCGGCGAAATTGTACGTTCGTTTTCTTCCTCCACCTCTGGTCGAGATATCGTCGGCCTGCCGACAACGCTGAAGATTTACTGTCAGGAGAGAATGGTGCCAGGCGACAGAAGATGGCTTCTGTGAGAGGAGCGATTAAAACGCGCGAAGGAGAATCCGAATTTAATTTTTTAACGGTTCTCATCCCGATCGGGATTCAGCTACTGAACGCATTCCGAGAAGGCGGTTGATATGTTTACGATTCCCGCGGGGTTCCGATGGCTCTTTCTGGGCGCGCAGCGGTTCTCCCGAGGAGTGAGGATCGGTTGACGTCGGAAATTTCCAATTCACGTCTGAAAGACTTGAGTCATGACAATAACTGAACGGCGGGTCCTCTATCGCAGGGAAGCATCTGGGTTGATGAATTTCGGAAAGAATCATGACTGCCCATGATGGCTCGATTCTCTTCATTAGCTCTTGCCGTTACTTCCTCACCGGAATTCATTTCCATTCCTCTAGTTCTTTCCAAGTGTCCATCCACTCGATCAAATATTTGTGACATCAGACAATCGTTGGCGGTCTGTGTCGTCGGTGCTTCTGACGGCGTCGTATGTCTTCAAATTGATGGTGATCGCATTCCCTTCGAAGTTTGAGATTACTTTTACGTCCCTCTAATTCGTTCTTTCGGTCCTTTGTCTTTGTCAAACCAATCTCCTTCACAGCGGGGAAAAGCTTCCAGGGTCCGAACCTGGTCGTTCAACGTTTTATGGTTTCTGAGCGAACCCCACGCCATGTTTCGTTGAAGTTTCTACATCCATGATCAAGTTTCTCGACGGTATTCCAGGAGTAAGGTCTGACTATTTGGGCGTCGCGCGACGAAGAGCCTCTCTGGGTGTACAGAAGAATGCGTGTGGGTTTGTGATCTAGATTCCATACTCAATACCTTGAAGGTACACAATCCGGCCAATTCAGCATCTCACCCCAAGCGCTACTGGAGATCGTCATTTTTTTTCTCGATTTTTGTCGGGCAAGACTTATCTAGGACACCAGGGATGGATCCCACACCTCCGGAAGAAGGGCTTATCGGCCGTTCTTCCTTCTTCGGTTGCGGGAGAACTCCGTATTGGCTCTCATTCCGAGCTCTCTTGGTGATTCTTCAAAAAAGCAACAACGCGCATTTTTTATCTTAGACCAGCGGGGAATCAGAGGAGGAGTTGCGTGGCAGGTTGATATGACTGAGCATAACCCTTCTCGAGATACTGCTGGGGATAAGGAAAGCGAGCCGCAGGGGTAGAACGACGAATCACTGTCCCCCCTCCGGTGAAGACTTAAGCTGGTTTCCAGAAGCATAATTCGCGCCTGTTTTTCTTCAGCTGTCTTTTCGATCTGTAAGTCATGTATATGCTCTCGAGGCTTGCTTCAGGAATTCGCATCAGGCGCCCCCAGTTCCGACCAGGAACCACTGCGGTTCACCCATTGAGTGAAAATATCTAAGGCAGTTCCGACTCATGGTTTAGTTTGAAGCCGCGAAATTCGAATCCGAGTCCTACGCCCGGAGCCCTACGGAAGACACGGGAAAGTCTCCCTGGTGACTGTCGTGTTGGTTTTTTCCTCCTATGTTTCGTCCCTTTCCGTCGAGCGTGGTTCGATTCGCTCTCTCTCTCTCTATCCGTCTTGCGTTCATCGTCACCGTCACTGCAGCCACCGCGACACCAGGCGACATAAAATACGGAGTGCTTTCTAATTACCACCAGCATCGAGAAAAGAAAAATACGTCCTCGGGTTCGGAGATACCCAGGGGCGAGGCAAACCGCACGAATCTGATACAGAAATTGATGCTCGGACGAATTTGATATTGATACGAACATCGATCGACGAACGAATCGATAAACGGACGTTCCACGAGAGCGTGAACTGAGTGAGGTGTAGATAGACTAATAGACGCATCCGAAAGGCTTGGTAACGCTTATCACGTATCAGAGCTTGAGCGCAAGAAGCAGAAGACCCTCACGATTATCGTTCTCCTCTTCCGAACGCAGAGGTTTTCTCACGTAGATACAGTTTGGGCTGTAAAATGTGAGAAATTCCACTTCGGCTGCCGGTAATGACCGATAACCGAGCGTAGCCGGTATTCGAGACGAATGACTGATAAATCGCGTCAAATCTCATCGAGAGAGAGAGGGGAACGTGCGTGCGGAGGTTCTAGTTCATGATCAGATCTTCGAGTAACAAATTCGCTTTTCCTGACGCTCTGTGATCCTGCTCGAGCTTTCCTCGCGCGTCGCAAGCGGTTTCCCCAGTCTTTACGAGTGCCGCTCGGCCAGGGAGGAGCTGTCTCGTCCGCTCCCGACCTGGCCGGGTCTTCCAGAGAGGCCGTTCGACTAAGATGGATCCCTGAATCTGAAAGCTTTCTTTTCGGCTCGCTCATACACTGACTAGCTACCCGAGTGGATGACAGACCGACTGGCTGAGTGACTGACGGACCTGCGGGCTTGCGGTCGGCTGCGAACCGAGTCGAATGTTTGATTGAAGATCCGCTGATGATATGATTCCGCAGACAATGCCCCACACCACGAATTCGGAGACGAAACGACAGGGAACAACTGAACGAGAACAAGAAAGACAGCGATTCAGCCAGCTTTTGTCCAACAGAGGGACAGCCTCTGTGCTTTTGCCTTGATTCTAATGTGGATAAGCGACTCGATGTAAGCCGCGCGGCACCGCAGCGGCGATGCCCGTCCTGCGACGGTCCCGCAGCTGATGGGCAGCATGCTAAGTTTTCCGACTCGGGGCTTCCTTGAAATTTCTCTTGCTGTTTGCGCGACAAAGTTTTGCTTCCATTCATTCTCCGTGGCTCCAGGATGCTCCACTGGCACGACTATCTAAAAACTAGTCCCGATAGACAAGAGTGTTGGCAGACAGAGAATAAATGACGCAACCCGAAGCGCTCCGAGTTCGCGTCGATAACCCGCATGGATTGCCTCTTCACACAGCGCTACTCCGTTGCCTTCCAATTAATTTCCGACTGCGCGATTCTTCAGAATGACTCCCCACACGTCCGTTGAACCAGTGCTCGTTAGCAGACGAGATCGGCCGTCTTCGCCAGCCGACGATTTCGAACGCGTAAATTTTAACACGAGTTCAGTAGAATTTTCGGCGTTGCATTTGTAAACCATCCATCAGTGGTTTCTTCTGAATGGCGAGTCGGAGTTCACGTCCACTCGAGCGCATTGAATAGCATTGGGACGCCCGCTTTATGCATGAGTTCCGCTGTCGAGTGGTCTCCGCTGTTTCTCTAAGACCACTGTTTGTGGGTTCCGCCGACGGGGTTCGACGGAGTTGGTCGATGACCTCGTCTTCTTCGTGTCTTTGAAACCGGGAAGCATCATCAGGTAGAGTTTCGGGAGAGATCATTCGCAAAAATCGGGATACTCAGCTTCTAAAGCGGTTTCTTAGCATATTCAGTTACGCATCGACGAGTGCCTTGAGCAGGCAGGCCCGCTCGAGGATACGGGAGCGACCGTGATGATGTTATTCATCCGATCGTATCGTTCTAAGATAGGCTTAATTATAGATTACATTCAATAGAATGTTGCGAAAATTACCGAGGAGACGGATCTCGAGACTTTCCAGCGAGTGTTTAACGAGCTCCGCTCAGAAGAACCTGCGAACGCTGTCGATCGTCATCGGGGATAACGGCTGTTGCGGTCAGCATCATGAACGCCAAATCATGCCGAAGTTTTGGATTTATAGCAGAAAGAGAGTCTTCGGCTGTGCCCTCCTAGATTGATGCTTCCTGAACACCGTTCGCAACGCCATTTGTCTCGAACGAGTTGCTCCGATAATCTCGATCAAGGAAATTTCAAATACCAATTTGGCAACGTTGAAGTTGGTGGACATGGCTCGATAGGTGGTGGTCGGAACCACCTATCGTGTCGATAGTGGTTCGCCTGGCATGAAGGTGAAGGTCGCGGTCGTGGAGGGCGGCCTGAGGCGTTGAATCTCGAGGTGATGATCCATCGTTGGATCTGGACTCCAACCAGCTCGACGGTAGCTGGATAAACCAAGTGACTCACTCGGCTGAATTTGGACTCCGCGAGAGTATCACCGACCGTCCAACAAGCAGCCAAAGAGAGAGTACTACCCCGCATTCGGTGACGTCGGAGTTCATGAGCTCTTCAGGGAAAGCCTCCGGAAATCTTGGGAAATCGTCCCAGGAAAAGAAGTCAGAAGCGTTTTGAGAATTGGATCACGTGAATTCCAAACTCGACTCACTCCCTCGACGTGCAAGGCGACGAAATGTCTGGATGCCCAATCAGTGTCCTTCAGCTCGTGCTTGTCTGCCTGCGTTGGTACGAGCCGCAATCGTCTTCGGACGAGCGTTGGTCGTGACAGGGGCCTAGAACAATGCTTGTGTCCGCTTTCGCTCCCGCCGTTCGTGCCCCGTGTCTAGGTTGACGGCAGAAGAACTCATCTTTCAATCCTCTCATTTGCTAATTTGGTCATCACTCACTCGTTATGGCATCGCGAGGCATGAACAAGGCAGGCGAACGGAGATGCGATATTCTAGCGTTGGAGCGTCGACGTCTCATTGTCTCTTGTGGTTCAAGGTCGTCTGCGACCGATCAGCAAGTTGCATCAGATGTCATTCAAAGATCTGGTGGATCCCAACTTCCACTGTTTCCAGGACTCTGAGATCGGGGCCAGTGGAATCATGCGGCTCTATTTCATTCCTGCGGAATCCATCCCTCCGTGTTTCCGGCACCCGTTTCTCTCGTTACGTTGATTGTATTCACGGTCCTGCGTTTTTTTTTTGCAGAGATCGTTCGTCGCTTCTCTATTCCACGAATTTTAATCGTTTTCTTCTTGTTAAAAATGTTGTGTGCTCATTCGACTCCACTCTTCTCCAACAACTGCGGCTGACATTGTACATCACAGGCGGCCTAATGGGTTTGTTCTCGTTCTCGAGCAAGTTTTGTAGCTGGATCCGCTGTTCAACGTTCAAATTGTTTGTCCTGCTGATGTCACGCACTTGGAGCTACCATCCGATTCGTTCGGCAGAGTTCTCATTCGAATTGTTTTATGTGGAGAATGAGCTTCTTAATTTGCTCCAAACGAATTACGCTCGTTCTGCTGCTAGGGACTTGAGACTCCTTCAGTAGGAATTCTGACTCAGTCTTCAATCATGAACCTCAGGACGAGCGTTCGGTCATATCTAGGAACTTCCTGAATCAGATTGTCCAACCAAGCCGTGTGCGATCGAGTCTCGTGAGTTTCTGATGCTTCTGCGAACTTCGTGACTTTGTCTCAAATCACGGAACGTCTGGAAGCCTCGATCGCGCGTTCAGCCTCGCGGCTTATAACTTTTGCAGTCGAGGTGTTGGCGACCTTGCTGGGAACCTTCTTACCTGAGCGGACCATCTGCAGCCTCGATAACTTAACTCATTCAATTCGCATGTGAAGCATCGAGTTGAGTATAAAGATACAGAGGTTATTATTCCTTTAGCCTCGACTTAGATTTTATCGACAAAAATCTTCCCTTGTTGTTGTCAAAAAAGTTGAGAGATACTCTCGATTTTCCTGATTCGAAAAGTTGCCGAAAGCAACACATCCCTAATTGTGCGATTCTAACGGGAAAGGGATGAAGAATATGAATACTCCTGGCTTAACGCGCACCCTTATCCGACCTTTGGCCTCGGGGGCAGGAGCAGCTGTGCAAATAAGTTCCCCTAAATATATCGAAAAATTCAGTGTGTCTGCGCTTGGGATGCCAATAAACTTAATTCCAGGAAGTGGCCACAACGAAAGTCGAAGTCTTTCAACAGAGTTGTGAAAACATTATTCCGCTATATGACGGTCAAACATCCGATAAAATCCCGAAAATTCACGCCGAAGGGCCATCTCGTAAAATTATGACATCTCGTTCATCCACCGGTCGTCTCGCCGAACCGTCTCCGCTTTTTTTGAATGTCGTGGGCAAGCGGACGGTCGCTTTGTCGGACCAACGGCTTCACATTTCATGAGTTGTTCATCACCTGTGGCGTCATTTACGAAACAACACCTTCAACTGCCGAGAGTGGTGACAACATAAACCAACAACGGCAAAACTCAGGGGCTGTCAAAAATAACGGTAGTGACTTGAGAAACCGTGACGAACGAGAATTTCGGAGGAGGCGGTTCTGGTAGTGGGAGCGGCATCGAAAATGAAGTGGACTTTCCAGATTTCAGGCTTCAAACTTTGACTGATAGCCTCTGGAGATGGATCGCCGATAATTCTTGACACGATGCCGTCTGCCGAATAGATCCGGTCGTCCGAGTGGTCACGTACGTTCTATTGTTGCCCAGGCGGCTCCAGATCGCTATTGCGACGCTAATTCCCTTTCAGGGGCACCGTGTATCATTTAAAATCCGTCAGACAGCGTTCGCATCTTATGCCGCCTGTTCTATGCACTCCGTTACTTCTCGCCACATTATTCGACTCTGACCGTGTTGATTGTTAGCCAACGAGCTTGCGCAAAATCGTTCCGCGCCACAAAATAAGAACAAATGTGAACTATTCAGCAAACAACTGCCGTTTTGCGATCTCTTCCATTGGAATGAGGAGGACGCACGCCCACATCCACTGAGCTACAGAGGAAAAAGGAATTATTCTGTCTAACAAGCACGTCCCGCATCCTTGTTGTATGGTGTGCAGCCGAAGAAAGCTCTACGCGGCGTTGCGAATTCCTTGTGTTCGGAGGTTGTTCGTTGGATGCAGGATCTTGCTGGACTTTGCAGCATCTTCTGGTGTCCGAGTTGATCCCAAGCCTGGATTTCGGTTCTCGGCGTTGGGGGGGGGGGGGGGGGGAAATCTTGAGGCCCTTACCTGAGTTAGCTCCCCAGTCGCGAAACTACATCGAACCTACAGCGCAACCGGAAGCACGGATCATTCTGACATGAACACCACGCGGCGTGGACGGTCCAAATGAGAGTTTTTCGGAAACCTCTCTGGATATGGCAGAGACGACAAGTTGCACTATTTAGGTGTGACTGAGCGTTCGAGAAAATCGGCGCTCCTTCGATGATGAACGACAATGAGCTTTTAATGACGACCGACATCGAGTCCGCCCGACATTCGTTGGCCCGGATGGACGAGCGTCCTCTTGCGAAGAAGCCGCTTAGCAAACGCGGATTCCGCTCTTATTGCTCCATTCGGATGATTTGTCCCGTTGAGACACTTTTCAGCTGCGGCCGGATCAGGAGTGAAGTCAGCGTGCCGGGAGAGAGAAAAAAAAGGAGCGATGGGAGGCTGAGGCGCGAACCGATCGAGTTTTCGGTTTTTTTTTACCTCCCATTACAACACGTGCCTCCTTCATCCATTGATCCATCAGCACATTCGTTTCCGTTCGCTCGTCTGCTCATCGAACATCATCGCGTTCACCACATCGCATGAGCCACGAACATGGTCGGTAGCGTCATTTCAGTTGAGCGGCGGGGTAGGGCTGGGAAGTTTCCCACAAAGACTCGCAACATCACGGTGCGTGATGGAACGGACTCGATCGATGACTTCACTGACTCGGGTCGATAATCAAGAGGAATTCCTGGCGGTAACCTGAGATTTCACTCAAGTGCGCATGGATTCACGGAATGTAATAGAGATGTCGGACACCATCAGGAATGTAATCGAGAAAAATCCATCGGTTGAATTAAGAACGCTGCCTTGACGCCTGGACGTGTCTCGGCGCAAATCGCGCACCGTTGCATTCTACGTAAAGGCAGTAAAATTTATAAATTCCTCTCAGCTTCACTTTTTTTTTCTCGAATGCCGGCTTCCGATTGAAACGTCCGTGTGAGCCTGAGTCGACATCCATAACGGTCCCTAATAGCTGACTTGAGCAACCTGGTGTTCTTCTACAGTGAGATTCGTCTCACAGGAGCATTCCGGCTCGCGCCCGATCACTCGAGGTAGCATTGCTCGAAAATTTCTCGGGACCGATGGTTTTGTTCCAGATGAGACGGATCGTGGGTGCGATCCACCTCAATAACGCATGAGCAACACGAATCAGCCAGATTTGAGCGGAGGCTGGGTTTGAGCAAAGAGCTGGTGTATGGGCATCAGTTTATTGATCTTGACTTGGTTCGAGATATGTACAGGTCCACATTTCGACCGGGTCAGCCTTTCATTTCAGTTGTTTCCGCAGATAGTTTGGTCTCCTTCTCCCACTTTTCGAGGGCAAGCTTTGCCTTGTACAACAGCGATGGGTCTTGCATTTCCTCTGGGAGGCCCAGTGCTTTGAGGGAATCATCGTCTGCTCAGTGTGCGTCGTTGCACTCGAAGATTATGTGTTGTACAGTATGTTCGTATGTGCCGCATCTTTGGCACTTATTGTTGCCCCGTAGTTCGGAAAGTCCTCTAGTTGGCAGCATGCCTGCTCTTGCTAGGGCTAGTAGAGCATCCCCTCCTCGATTGCCGTAGAGGCAAGACCTTGTAGCGGGCGAGGTTTTTCCCTCACGGTACAGGCTTCGGCTGTCTTTCAGAAGCATGTTCTGCCTCCAGCTGTGCTATTGCATTTCTTTAACTCGCTTTTCAATTACTGAGTTTTATGTCTTCAGGACTGGTGTTCCATTCCGAATCGATATTGGTGGCTCGATATTTGTCACAGCCGTATTTCTGACTTGATGCCTGCGTTCGCGTGCATGTGGACTATAGGCCGATTTTAGCGGACGACGGATCTGTGCGCCACGTCGGTACCTGTGGTACGCTGCTGTGTGGTACGAAGGTCCTATGATCGGAACTTTTTGATCGAAGCTTGAGGTGCCGACTCCATGACATTTCACTCGGAGCCTCTCCGAAACCGTGACGCCCCAGTCTTCCTGTTGCTTCACCTAGTTGTTTGTTTTGTTCTTGCTTTGTTTGTGTGATCCTTCGTTCGTCCGTGGGTTCGTTTTTTCGTGAGCGCGCGTGCGAATCCAATCGTTCAAAGTTTCTTTTCGCCTGTTAACAATGTCGTCGCCGTCGTCGCCGCTGTCGCCGTTGTTGTTGAAAATGCGTTCGGGTTGTGCTCGTTGCGTTCGGCTCGGTTTTCGACAGGTTCCGAGTCGTCGGTCGACGGAACGTGAAAACCTTGGAGAAAAAACACGTGTTCCGAAGGGAACCCATCAGCGTGTCAGTGCCGCCATTCGACACGGAGCGATGTCTCCTTTCGACGATGTTACTTTCTCATATCACTTCTCGCGCTTCTGAGTGATGCTCCCGGTGTGGCCGGTCGGTCGGTCGTCCTCCGGTCCGATCACTGATGTTCAATGCGCTCTCGCACGGGTGTCGAAACTTCGATCCGTGGACGGCGGAACGACGTTGTCCACGGAAGCTTCCCCGAACCCGCGGTGGCCGTATCGCAAGAACGTGCTGACGAGAGAAAAGACGACGAATCGAAATGTCAGGTGGGACACTGGACATCGCTCGCGCAGTTGGAGTCAGAGTGTCGATCGACCAGCGTTTCGTTTTTACGTTCGGAGTGGCGTCGTTCCTTGATGTCCCGCGGCTGCAGAAAACCAGACGGGCAGGGACTCGGAATAATCGGAGCAAGATCCAGCGGGAAAAGATCAGGACCACTAAAGACAACCGCGGACACCTCATTGATACTATGTTGCTGTACAATGCAGCCTCGCCGAAATCCGCTTGACTCTGTAACGGAAAGCCGTTGGCAAGGCTTCGGAAACCTATCGACAATGAGAGAACTCCATCCATCAGAGAATCGACCAATAAGAAGACATTTGGTGTTCGTCGAAGGCTCCCGCAAACGTAGGTGTCATTAGTTCCGCAAGGTGAAGCCTCGCGATCGAGATCAGATGGCGAGTCTGGCACGGAAGTTCCCCGCTCGCATTGTTCGGATCGACGGAAGTTTAAACACCTTTTTTGTCACTTCTAGTTTCCGGGGCCGTTTTACCGAACGATCCAGGGACTCCGCAGTCCACAGTTTACGCGCGAGTCGGATGAATCATCAGCCGTCTTCTAACGACTCGTGAAGTGGTGAACAAATGATATGAGCTTTTTTTCTGGTATCCATGAGAACCTGGTTTCGGAATTCAGCTGATTCGAGAGTCTAGAGGATGAATGATGCGTCGGTCGAGACTGATCATCTGAGTTCGAGAGCTGCCATGATGATACCTCGCTAATTGTAGAGACGGATCGCCTTCCGTGAATCCGCTGACAACTTACCGTTTAGAACGTAAAGCCACTCGCGGAGCGGAATCCTGGAGGGATCCGCGAGTATCAGATGGTCTACTGGATAACATTCAACAGTTGAGACAGGCAAAACTAACTTTGCCCCTGCGGCTCACACTCACAAGCCTCATTCCAAGTGAACTGTGAGATCACTAGTGTGAAGCGATAGCTTGTTCAAATAAGGATGTTCAGACATTACCAGTGGATCACCTTCCATCAATCCATGGATTGATCGGTGAATGGAAGGATAACTATATGAATGGATGGATGGTGTCAAATGATAGATGCCGAGATTTCTAGGCTCCATTGATATGATGTCCCTTAGAACTCGATTTGCCTCGCTATCGCAGAGGGAACAACGCTCCCGCGATTGATGCTAAGCGGAAATTCACGGCCGTGATCCTCGATGAGGTCGAGACATATTGCCATTGAAGAACTCACACGGAATTCCGTCGAGTCGCGGAGCGGTCAGACTCGGTCTGCTCGGAATTCTGGATTATGAGAGTAACACCCAGAGAGGAACTTCGAGTGTTGGGTGTGCTCCGACTTTCTCATGGTCGGTTCATCCTGTGATCCCTTACGCACCTTATCGAGCGATCGTAAAAATTCTGCAAACAACAAGAGCGGGCCGCCGGAGATCAGCCCTGCTTGCTTCCTCATCATTATCGCCGTCTTTAGATCGAACATTATCGACCCGGTTCATCATCATCAGAGATAATCGACGTTTCGATCAACATCATTACTGGTATTTTGATTCGCGAATTTCCTGATTTTATTGCCGGACCAGAGTCGCCCTCCAGAGTCTACCTCGCGTGAAAGGGACTGAAATGAATAAGAGGCGAGACTTGGTTTCGTTGACATCGGGCCGCCGCCACCGACGCCGACTCGGACCACTTCGGCGTTTGTCGCAGTGGCACTCTGTTGAATCTGTTATCAATCTGTGTCGAACGGACGTACGGGCTGGCAGACTGATTGCCGGACGAATCGATACAGACAACAAGATAAACAGTGATGCGAGTTATCCGAGAAGTGCTCGCAGAAAAACAAAGAACATTTACCGGACGAGAACTTCCCACGAGCTGGTGAGCCGAGACTCCGCTTCAACGGATCATGGCCGGGGGGTCTAGTCGCGGATCTTGGAAAATGCAAGAAAAACAACCGCATTCTCCCTCGTTCCAATATTTTCCTCGTAGGAAAGTTTCCAACAGCGACTCGATAGGCAGCAGTATCGCCAACGTGGTTCCAATATCATTCGTGATATGAGCATACGATACAGATTGCCGTGGAGATTTCGCTCCATCGAGAAACCATGGAATAAATGCGAACTCGATATTGAAACGACGAAATTTCAGCAGAAAAAAATGACCGGATGAGATTAACGCGACAATGCGCTTAGTCGAGAGTCATGTCCATGCGTACGATTGGCTTCTGGAACCTTCCGTGCCTTGCATTTCAGTCATTCGAAGCATTGAGCATTGCATCAATCAGATTTCTTCTTTCGTCGAGAGCAAACATCCCGAAATATGTTCGGATTCGTTTTTGACGCTTTGGAAATCAAAGACCTCAGGAGCTATTTTCAGCTTTAAAAGACAAAAAATAAACCGAGGGGTCAGCATTATCTCGGGCTGTTGGATGCTACAATCACATCGCGATCAGTGTCACGTACCAACGCTTATGTCGTCTATGATTCGCGGGAAATGGAGAGTAACGGCTGACATTGCGAGAAGTCTGTCACGATCCAAAGAAATTTTGCGAAGTGCGTGTCACAATAACTTCACGTTGCGTCGCAATGTTTCAAAATGAGGCGTAAACCAACCCTCGTTTCCCGAAACTACTCTTGGAAGTCCAGCCGATACGACGATGACAACTCGGAGGAATTTCCCGACACGGTTAACATCATGCTCATGCACCATTCTTCCAAGCGCAATCATGAAAGAAGACATCTCCGAAGCGCTAGAGATCCGGGAGAGTGCGAAACACTAACGAGTCGGACGCTCAGCGAAGCGCGAGCCATATCGGAACAAATGTATCAAGAACACTTAGGGGAAAGTAGCGAAGACCGAACTTGTTGCATTTTGAAATGTGGTAGTCGTGCTTTGAAGCTTAACTTCGGATGACAGTCCCTGAATCAGTCAGTCAACGAACCAACCAGGTTGGCAAGTCGACCAAGCTGCCGAGCTTTCTAACGGCAGGAGTGGGAACGATAGGGAGGGTGAGCGGTATATTTTTTTCCGTGAGATTTTCGGCTCAAACGCGTCGCTCAACAAGTCGTGATCGACATTTCTCTCTTTCTTTCGTTTCCTCCAGCTTCTTTCTCATCCTTGGCTCAACCGAGCACAACCGAAAATCCGTCAGTGGGTTGGGGCTGGGATCGAGCACTCAACAACGCAAACCTTAAGATCATTCATTGTTGAAGCAAATCAGGCCGCCAAATCAGTCCTGGTGTTGATTCACACGGAAGAAGCGCCATTATGAGTCAGGCGTTGTTTCTTACGATATGAAGTGATTCTCATACGGTTTCAGCACCTCGTTGAATAGGACAGGTTCACGTTGATTTCTCTCGCGACATTTGTTCCATCCCGAAACGAGTGACGGAGATGAATTCCTTGTTTCCCGTTTTTCTTAATTCGATTGAATCTGTTTCCCCACCCCCTTCTCTCGATCGCCGTTCGCGACTTTGGCGTTACTCCGAGTCCCCTATATTTTTTCGAGGTTTCTGACCCTGCTTGAAAGTTCTTATATTTTCGGTTTCCCGCTTAAGAGGCAGCTCTATCGCACAGGACCTCCGCTGAGCGGCTTTCCCGATCCCCCGCCATTTTTGACGAATGTCTCCGATCAGTTTAGAAGCTAATCGGCTGTCGAACGGTGACGCGAAATAAATAACATGTTCCTGTCGATCGCGAGTTTCTGTTGGGATGGCCCGATACCTGTAATTTGATTGATGACACTAGCTCCCATCAGTTTGGATCAGTGGTGATTGAGGTGTATCATTGCGCTGGTTTTAGCGTTCCGCCGTCGGAGATGACGAATGATGAGTTCTAGCGAAACACGGAGTCGCAACTTCTCATACCCCTTACCTGACGTTGATGCAGAGCTGAGAACGTTCGGGCTCGAAAGAATTATTCACATCTTCCCGATTCTCAACCCTCAAATCAGAGATACCAGAAGCCATAAAAACGGGAAGTCCACGTCTGCGAGTTTTCATGATTGAAGCGAAAACTGATCGATTGGATCCGAGCTTGCGACTCTCAATGTTGGGAATCTATCATAAACCTCCCTCAGCTTCGGAAGCAGCAAGAACTTCTAATGAATCCCGACCGTAACACAGTGAAACATGCTAAATCTTCGGCGTGATGCTCCGGCTGTTCGCAAGACGGATCCTGGTTCTCGAGCTCTGTTTCGTCCCAGCATATATATTCATCGAGTAAAACATGTTCGCAGTCGGACTCTTATCAGGGCATTCAGTTACCTGTCTGGGAGTTCATTCTTGGAATATGGCGTCCGAGAGGATCCGAAATTTGGAGAAACGGGGATTCGCAGAGCTACGAAGGGTGCAGCGTCCATTGGAATTTTGAACGCATCGAATTGTAGCGCATCCCCGATGCGCAGTCCCGGGCTCCCCGTTGCTGATGACCCGCCCGCCGCTCGGTTTTCGTGGAGTTCCGAGTCGGGCAAAGCCGGGAACAAGTTCAGCGGGCGCTTCAATTTTTCCCATATCATTGAGGGATTGATACCCGAATAGGATTTCCATTTCAATCCGAAGCCGTCGGAGAGTCGAACGCCTGCGGACTCCGCAGTATTCGCCGGAGCTCTGCCCTCACCCATCCCCTGTCTGTTTTCCGGCAAAACTAGGAGCAGTGACAACGGCAACGGTGGAGGGAAGAGAATCGCGAACTGCACCAGCCGCATGAAGACGTCTCGTGCCTCATTCTGAAGTGGCAGTTGTGGAGCGCGTCCAAGTGAGTGAGACGGAATGATGAAGGCTCGGCCACTGATCTCATTGAGCTAACTGGCACCTCGTATGGTTCGTCGGACGGCGAATTCGCTAAGTGGCTGGCTAGATTGTTGGTTTTCGGAGCCGATTCGGACATTTGGTGTTGGGGCGTGGTGGTTTCGCCGTAAATGAAGATTAGCGTTTCGGCGTGATCGATGGGTCAACCGCCGCTGACCATAGCCAGAACGCTTTCGGCTCGGTTGTCCGGCTTGCTCTGTTCACAGTCTGACTGAGTGGCTGACTGTTTGTGCGAGCTACCGCCTCGTCCGTTTTGCCGCCTAATGGAAACAAGTTACGGCGAGAACAATCGTTCGTTAAATTCAGTACCTATGACCGTAACAGGCGTGTACGGCTCATATCGACTGAACAACAGCAGGTCGACCGGGGAACACCAGTCCTGGTGAAGTAGTGAAGCTTCAAACCGACCGAAGAGTCCTGAATCTTGCGAGGTTCGTTTCGCACAGCCCGTAGGTCATGAAAACGGAAGGAAGGCGCGGGGGAAAGAGACCACTGGGGGACGGCACCCGTTGAACCTGAAGGATCTCGAGAACAATGAGAGGCTTTTTGAGACGAGAATGCGGATGCCAGGGCCGAGGGTTTGGGCCTTCCTGATACCAGGGTCCACGGCGGCATCCGACCGGAGAGGATGTGAGCCAGAGACACCGTGAGGATCGAACTTGTCGCCTGCGCTGCAATCTTCCGCTCGGGTCCAGGCGACTGTGGCGCCCAACGTGAGGTTGAGAGAGTACAGAGGAAGAGGAACGAGTGGTCTGTTCACTTCCGGACGGTACCCTTCCTTCGCCTTATTTGGGCATGCCGAAGTTGCGACTACTTATTTCGAAAATACGCTCAGTCATCGAAGTTTTAGGTACCACCACGAATGAGCAGCAATACTCTGGTTTGATTACCCTGAATTCCCGCGTGTAAATCACTGCTTTTCCAACGATGAATATACTCAGAATTCATAATCATCGATTGAGTTTTCAAGATTGGGCATCTTTCCGTTATAGAAGGAACGCTGCTACATTGTGGAAAGTTATCGGGATTCATATGCGAGTGCACACGCGAAAGTTTTGGCGATGCTTTCAGTGAAACAAGTAGTCCGTCATATGCCAGACTTTGGGGTATGGATCATGACTACTTTAATTTGCGTCGAACCAGCGCCGCCAAGACACCGCGTCGATGGCCGTACGGAAGAAATCACCTGCATCGTCGCAAGTAGGGATAACACTGATCGATCGTTTGTGTGAGCTCCGATTTCGAAGGACATACTATACGCGGACATCCATTCATCCTGAGAGGGTTGAAGCCGCTGAACTGACCGCTCAGTGACGCTGTCTTCCGTTCCAGAGGGATGACCGGTAAGAGACGATATCGGGAATCACTCGAGGTGTCCGCGATTGACAGTTCCGATCGTGACTCGAAGAAACGCGACGGAGATAAAAATCAACAGAGCCGGTGACTCAAATCGTTGCAAAGACAGTAGTCGAGAGCAATAAGTCAGGTTTGCCCTCCGGAAACCCGCTTCTATTGTCGATTAGAGTCATTGATTGCAGCGAGTCTTCCGAAGCTTCTGAAGATGTGACGGCCGAAGCCAACTCGGGCAGGTCATCTTGATAAAAACTGAAACCGGAGCGCTCGCGACATTAAAAGACTTCGTAAGAAAGTGAAAAGTTCAAATAGCCCAAACGGTGTTCTATTTATGATACGGCGGGGTTTCTCCCCGAATCCAGCCGACAAGGATCGACATCGTGACATCCGAGACACTGTGTGGTCAGTTTCGAAGATCATCAATCAGACTTTGGAAAACCAATGATATCGACCGCGAACCGCGGGAATCCTCCGCATGTTGAGCGAAATTGTGCTGGGACGCTTGAGCTTCCTAAGAGCCCTTTCACTGAGTCGGAACGAACTGTTCCAGATGGAAGACTCAGCGAGTTCAGATGATTGCAGCGCATACACTGCTATCCTGCAATGACGCCTCTCAGACTGCTCCATCGATAGTGGCGGTTGCGATGATCATCATCGGCAGCAACAGTGACTGCACTGGAATTCAAGATGATGCCGATCACTCCGACTCGCAACTCGCAGTGGCGCAAGATGGCCCAGATCCTCCGCCGGTTATCGATTACAGTTTCGAATTGGCGTGATTATCAATTGCGGTCATCGATTATAAGTGACGGTTGAATGGATGTTTCGCTTTAAAGTTTTTGAGCCGATGATCTGAAGGGTATCGAGCACTACAGGCGCATGGTTCACGGTGCTTGTAATGAAGACGAGAACGAAATCCCGATCATTCAATGACTGAGACCCGGCAATGACTTGAATGGAATGTCATGACTCATGACCGGTGAGCTCTTCCCTCACTTTTCATTGACCAACTCGAGCTCGGGGTCCAAGTTGAACGTTCGATGGGGACCGAACGGGTTACTTTGGTCCTAAAGTGTGGGACAAACCCGCGAAACTAGGCACCCATTTCGAGAATCTTCTTCGGGGAAGTCCTCGTGAGGAATGTACCTGGAGAGAGTTTTGGAGTTGAGAACGTTAGAGCGCGAGCCCGCTTGAGCAGACCGAACTCAGGGCAAAAGGAGGGGAATGGATTTTGCAAATAATCTCGCAGTTATCGTGCATTCGGCTCTCTTAGATGAGCGAAGTTGGTTGTCCCACAGCACTTTGTGCTCTAATTCTGAAGAATCGTTCACGAAGAACAGAAATCTATTCTATTCGGGCAGTGTTCGTGCAAGCCTGATTGTAGAGATGAATTACATCGCTCAGGATATTCTCCCTCCTGCTTCTCCAGCTCTGACCGATGGCTTATGAGGTTACTTTTTCATCCAATAAATGCTCCTGCACGCCCCTCGTTGATACAGTGTTTTGACTGAACCATCGAGAAAGGCTCCTTGAGCTTGTAGATCCTGGAGAATATCTTCTATTGAACCGCAGTGAGGTCCCACTGCATGTATCCGCCCCAAGTCGGGCGCAGGCTGTAAAGTTTCGAGAACCGCCGCTTCGAACATTTGGTCCCATTGGAATCTTGAAGGAACGCGATCTTGGAGCGAGACAATGGATGAATAGTTGCTCAATACAAGAAATATTCCTGCACGTGGACAATAATCAAGGGTGACCCAATCAGCGGGCCGAGAATTCAGTCATCGAGGCAAGGACACCTTTCAGCCCACTCTGACTGTCACGTAGATTCTATGCATTCATGCATGCTATTTGATGCATCTAGATTCACGTCGTTCCTTGAACGTGTCCACATACCTACACAAGATCAAGCTGACTCCATGAGCGTTCATTCCGGTGCGCTGCGAATTTCTGCTAGGAATAACTCTGAAAATGTTCCGTGCGCGCTCTTCGTCCGATTGCCAATATTTTCCGTGGAAAGGAACCCATACTTATGAAGGGGCTCCAGCTTGAACTTATCTGTGCGATAGTCCAAACCTGGAGTCCATCTAAGCGATTGGTTGGCAAAAACGACGTGAGATAACCGGTGGAAGATTGACAATTGAAATATCGCGCAGCCTGTCGAGTAGGAGAGGACTGAAATTCGTGGGATGACGGAATAATCCACGTGCCGTTTTAAGGAAAACCGGAGCGCGAATCTGGTCCTTTGTCTTGAGATCTAATTGCGATTTTGAACTTTTCGTTCGCAATTAGAGTGGGTGAACGAAAGCGCGGCGCGCATTCTCGTTCGAGGGAGATTAGCATTCTATCTGGTCGCCCACGTCCTCCGAATATCTGTCGGCCTGCTCGGTCGGGTCCCTGGTGGTCGTCTACCTGTGACGCCGAGCTTTCGCCCACAACCGTCAAAAGCGAGCCTTGGCCGCTGTCATTCGGTAGAGGCTTGGATAATTCGACAGTGGAAAACGTGATGAATTATAATTCATCACGTTTTCCACTGATAATTATCAGACAAACGGCTGAAATAACCGATCATGAGTAGCCGGGTGCTGGTCTGAAACTCGGGAAACTCAGCCGCGAGACGGAGTCCTCTCACACTTGCTTGAAGTCTGGCCCCGAATGTCAGAATGGAAAGATCGGGGGTCTGTTCGCCACCGCTGAACGGATGAAAAAGAGTAGAGTCCATCAGCCGTTCAAGGTGGGAAGAACGGAAAACGAACATGGTTTGTCGGACTCGCCGATAGAGCGAGCGAAGAAGTCGGAGAACGTTAGTAGATGAAGCGATGGCTAGTATTCTAGAAGGAGATGGAAGGGAAGCATCGGGAGATATTCGGAGGAAGCCGATGCTTCCGCCAGTGGGGCGGTGTGATTCTTCTCGGGGCATGGATTTCCGCTGGTCCCTTGTTTCCTTCCGTTTGACGCTCATCCGACAAGACGGACGAAAATTGCTAAATCGTCCGCCCGCCTGTCTGCATCCATCGGTTTCGTGGCATCGGTCGTCGGCGACAGCATCGTCCGCAGCACACAGTCGCAGACGATGGAGTGAAGCAAAAGTGCAATCAGAACTGCCTGACTGGGAGACAGATCATGGCTCCTGGCTTCCCCTCCTTCTCGTGTTGCCGTCAGCGTTCCAGCTGCACCGACCTACTGCGGAGAAAGTGGAGAGCCGTCCAGTCGGAATCCTTGAATGAAGAGACCCAAGGACGCTCTCCAACCCCAACAAAGTGATCGAAGGGACTCTCACTGCAATTATGTTCTCCACGAAAACCCGTTGGTATTGTTCAGGTTCCGCTTGTCGAGTCTCCGGTATTCCGAGTCGCGGGAGAGGAACAACGCTTGAAAAGAAGAAATGGCCGTCATTCTGCTGAATGGTTTCTGGAAGATGACGAAAAAAAATGAGCAAACGGAACAGATGGAAACCCGTACGCTGCGAAAACAAAGTTCTAATCGAACAAACGAAGACTAACCGGGTCTGTGGAGCCTTGCCGGGGTGGTTATTGTTGCCGTCATCACCGTGTTCATCAGCGTCATCGAATTCGATTCCTCCCTTTCTCCTTGCCTCCTCTCATTTCCATGCGGCTCCTTGGCCACTTCGTTGAGTGAAATTTCAAGCTTGTAGGCGTGTCCGACGCTGCTCAGACGGGGAACAATGGTAACGATCGTAGGCGATTCAATAAAGTCTCAATGTCAGCCGTCGCCTGCTTTGGCGGCTCGCTGGGTAGCTGTTAGCTGCTCGACGTCGGCCCAAGTACGGTTTCACTTTCAATGGACAGCGGGGTCCGCGGTCGAGTTGATTTTCAGCAGAATTTCTATTCGTAGGGTGTCCCTCCCAACTTTGCGTTTGCTCCTCGACCCGAGCCGGGAAAGCGGGGAACTCAAAATACACGAGCAACCCACTTGTCTGCCCGTAAAGAGCTGTACCTTCAGAAATCCGTAACGTTTCCTGGTGTCCGATCTCGTGGCATTTTCGAGAGAGACGTCGGGGCTGATCTAAATGAGCACGAGGCGTGATCCCCCTGAATATATTTCTGAACACGTCATTGATCACGACGATGGGGACAAAGACGGGAACAGAGTCGGGAAAGAAAACAAAAGGGGCCACGCCATGCTTTCGTAAAGAGTGAGAAGACGACGACTCGCTCTTCCATCAGGCTGACACAACGACAACAAACACATTCGGGTAGTGTGAGCGATTTGGACGCTGCCACCACCACTACTACCGCCACGAATAGCTCCACCAACAGCAACAACACAACCGAATCGAATGCAGATAGATGCACCCCTCGAGTGAGCTTCTTTTGTAGGACAGTGGCACGCTGTGCTGTCGAACAGTGGCGCGAGTTCAACACACCGCCTCGAGCGATCGACCGAAGACCAACATCAGCTGCCCCTGACAAAACAAAGACCAGCGAAAATTGTCAAAAACCTTCGACGGCGCACGGAGTAGCCCGGTTCTCTGATGAAGTTGTGGTCCTCACGAGTCGACGTCAAAGCAGATCGCATTCCTGTCCGCGGCTGGACAAGCCGGCCTGCTGAGATTTCGCTCAAAAAACACCGCTCAACGATTTTTATAATTTTCCACGTTAGGCGCCAAATCGGGTAAAATCTCAGTCAAGTCCAGTGACGGCTCGGTCGACCTGTTGGCATGGCGACGGACTTCTACGGAACTTGTCGTGCCCGCCTAACGTCGGGTGACTGCGACAGTTCCAGGGAAAAGATGATTTCCGTGCGCGGGAAAACGTTTTAGATTCGGCCCACTCGCGCTCCACTGTATGCTGATAGCTGTCGTTTCCTTGCCGTCTTTCGATCATTTCGTAACCGATGCCGGCGCTCGCATTAGTTGCTAACGTCGCGGTTTGCAACTCGTCCCGCTGGTCAGATGGATGGATCGGGGAGAGGGAGCAGCGTCGCTCCGATTATCGAATGAGACTCCAATTAAATATGATCAGTGGAAGATATTGTCGGTGTCTTCGCCATCGTCGCATCTCGTTGTTGTCCCATTTTGAGCTCAATGCGTTGTCGTTGGCGTTGGAGCCCTACATCGGTCCCATGAAGTTCGAGGCGTGCTCCACATCGCTCATTTTTTCCATAATTATGTCTCCTACTGTCGAGCATAAATCAAGCGCAGATATCGTTTCGATTGGACTATCGGCCGAAGATGTCACAGACGCGTCGCATGAATAATTCATCGCAACTTTGGTGGACGGCGCGCGGTCGTGTGATAACTGTTGTCGCGAGTGCTCCAGTGGAAGTGAAGGCTGATGGGGGAGCGATTGAAGATTGAGCTGCATGTGAGCTGTGGAAGCTCGTTCTGTTCAACTCCGATTCCGCCCTTCTCCCAGGAAGTATCTCATGTTCAGAGCTTCGTCTTCCTCCGCGTATGACCCGCGTGCATGACATCTCGCGAATCTGCTGAGGATCTCATTCGGTCGGAATGACCCATTCGGATCATTCCCGGTTCTGCGCGAATAGCGTCGACAATTACGGCAACGTGAGGAAATTACGGCAGCGTAACGCGATTACGGCTTGAGGTGGAAGTACAACCGATTCATGCGCGGATGATGTATTCCTGCATTGAGAACGACCGGAAAACCGAGGCGGCCAGGAAAGCCCGAAACTCGTATGGGAACGTTTTGAAGTGCAAGACATTCTCTACCGCCTTGATGCACCGCGTTGGCGCCACACTCTTACAGTGCCCCGAACCGCTGCACGGGACGCAAGGTGTGCGTCCGAAGCAGAAGAGAATGAGTCATCAGTGGTGCCAGCTAGTTCTCGTTCATTGCGATTTCGACATTCTAACCCTCTGACTTGTTTTCCAGGTGAGAACTCCAAGGAAAGACCTTGCTACAGTCGACTTTGTTCCCTGTCAGACAGGGAAATGTGTGACGTAGGTGTCAAACGGACTTCCAAGATGAGAACAAACGTTTCCGGAACAAACATAAAGTACCCGTCGGAACTCAATGACAAAAAAAAAACGATTATGACCTTCCGTTGTCCTTTTCTGCAACCATCAGCTTCTGGCTCGTTCATTTATTCCTGATTCCGCCGCTTCTCTTCTGATCTGAGGATATCATCATCGAATTCTGAGTCAAGCGTCCTTGATCCATGCTTGCCAATCGACCGGAGTCATCGGTCGCGTATTTAGTCATTAACTTCATCGAATTAGGAAGCATTTTCTCCGTTGATCCGTCTCCTGATGGGTCGAGTTGATATACGATTCACTCGATTTTCGGCTGCGTTCTCTGATTAAATCGGATCGCGCGGATCTTCTTCTATCACATTTCTGTGGAATCTGCGGGCGAAAATGAATTCGACCCGAGCCGGACGCCTGCTGCTAGGATCGCTATCGCACAGATATCGGGAGCGTCTTGGGCGGCAACTCGTAAACCCTTGTTGACATCCGCTGCCCACTGGTGCTTTCCCAGTTCGTGTCCAAACAGCCCGATCTCGCACAAGACTTGTAAACACTTCACCGGGGAAGGAGCGTGTGAATGGCGGAGGTGTTCGCAACAATCATTTCAGATTTATTTGCTGTTAAACTCACGATGGCTCGCTCTGACCGGGTGCACTAGACCACGCCCAGACTCTCTCTGTTTTCGGCTGAACCTCTCAGCCAGCCCTCAGGAGTGTCCCGGAATCACCTTTCGGTATTGCTTCAGAAACACTCCCTATCGCCTCGCAAATCCCATTGCGGGCGGTGGGCTTGGGTCTTAAGATGGTTCAGATTTAATTCTGATATAAATTAAATCCTCTTTTTACCACATAAGAAATTTGTTGTCCCGGCCGGGGATCGAACCCGCGATTGCTAGCTTAGCGTGGCACCCAAGGCGTTGGTTTATGCCACACGGCCAACGAGCCGGAACGCCCAGACTCTGTCGAGACTATATTTCACGACTTGTTCCCAACTACTTGAGCATTAATTGCGTGTGCGTGCATTGCGCTCGCCCAAAGTGGGGGACCTCCTAAAAACGCCATCCGAGAGAAAAACTCTCAAAAACTCGTCTTGATGTCGTCGTGAGGCATTCATCGACGAATGTCGTAGGTAGAGTCAAACCTTCCCGAAACTGGAATGTTTGGTGGATCTCGAAACCATTCCAGTCAATTGTGGTGAACCGCGAAGAGAAAAGCTCCGACGACGCGATACTTGGTCGGAGCTGCGGATGACGGGCCCTGAAAATTGCGAAATTCCCGCCCGAGAAAGAGGAAAAACGACCTGGACGAAAGATCGTGCGGCCGGATTAGCTATTTATTGACATAGTACGTTCGGCCCCGACAAGCTCGTGCGGCGTCGTAACATCTGCGAAAAAACAACAGCTACCAGAACTGGTTCCCGAGTTCTTCCACGAACGAAGTCGGAAGATAGGAGGAGAAGTCAGTTCCTACCTCGTATCATCACAATGCCGAAACACCAACGGAACGAGATGTCCTCGGCCCGTTTTGCCAGCCGTTCTGATTACGTTCCTATACTATTGCTGTTGTTAACGCGTGAGTCGCGATGCTGGTGTTGGGGATTAGATGAGAAACAACATCGCTTTGGCACTTCTGCAACTACGAGAGGATTTCGGATGTTTTTTTTTGATAACGATCCGCGCGTTCGAAAGAGTTCGGAACCCAGTTTCAGAAGCTGCGTTAGAGATGGCGAACACGTCGGTACAATAACTCGTTGATCGGTCGGATCGGATCAATCTCGATTTGAACGGAATGGCCCGACTTTCGTTCCCGAAACCTTCCAGAGGAACCAGAGGCACCCGACAAGGGATCTCAATAGTTTCGCTTCTTCGAATCGCCTTTCCAATGTCATCGCTCCTCTATTCCATGATCCGAAGACAGGAGAACCAGAAAAAGACCGACCGGTTCGTCCGAGCTGCCGTTGTTATTCGGAATTCGGCTCGACGATCAGAGAGTTGGTCGATCGATCTCTGACTCCCCCGCCCGCTTTGCTTTGACTCCGCCCATGTAAAGCGCGCAAAAACCTCCTCGGAGAGAGCATTCTCCCACTTTGCGACCTGCGCGAGAGACCGAAGCCACCGCGAGATGAGGTGCGTGATCTCTGACCGATACGATGCGGCGTCCAAGTCCGAGCAGGCGGTCGCGGTCCCCTTGCACCGGGACTCCGGCCTGGCCGATCCGAGCAACGGTACCGTAACAGGCGACGTTTCGCGATGACAAAGTTTGCGCCGCAGAAGGATCAAGCTCCGCGAAAACACTCAACCGCCCAGACTTCACTCTTCACCGTGTGACTTCTTGAGCGTGGAACGCTCTTCATTCCTTCCGACGTTTTTTTCTGGAAATCCTTGTCATACCCGTCAAGTGTCACGAATCCGTAGTCGCGGCGAAGGCAACCACGGCGACAGCTGGGACTGTCGAGCAATTGACAACGAGCAACATTACACTGCTCAGCCAAATTTGCTCTTCAACTTCCGCATCCGGAATCACGAAGTACGGCTTGCCGGTAAAGTTCTCATGATCGCTCTCTCTCCCACGTCAAGCTTTTGACCATCTCGGTCGCCTTCAACGACCGTCGGGCAGATAATACGCTCAATCTTCCCGGCGGGCGCGAATTCGGTTTTTGAAGGTTGAGAAACTCAACGATTCGCGGACATCCGAGTGATGACATGTCTTGAAACATCAAAAACGCTTGGTGATCATCTCGTGGTGGAAGAAATTTTTCCGAGCAAGCACTGGATACGTGAAACGATTCGTCGGCAGGAAACGTGGCGGACAACTACTGATCATGGAAAGAATCGATCGAGGCAGTAATCGTCATTATGAGCTCATGAAATCAGCCAGGATCGAAGTGTGGGTCTCACTGTTCGATGCGTATACGGCAGTCATTAGACCAGACACGCGATCGTAGGTGTGTCCTTAGCGATATCTCCCGTTCGAGCTGTGAGCGGATTTCTGTCGCGAAGGAGAGAACTGGGCCGGATCTGTCGTGAGAATCACGCGACAGATTATTATAACATCGATTCGGTATCGATCGAGCAGGCCGCTAGCCTTGAGCGGGAAAATTCCGACGTCAGGACAGTGTGAGGGTCGTTTTCCCAAATGTATCCGAAAAATTTCTTCTTGCCTCCAAGTGAGATTCCTCCGCTCATCTACTCGAGCGAATCGACAGGAACTCTCCTCCTGAGATCAAAGTGTTGGTTGCTCGAAGATTTCCCGACCGGATCCCTCAAATCGATGCCGATTTGAGATCTGATTCGCAACTCGACGGTGACAATAGTTTTGAATCGATGCTCTGGCCATACATCCGCAGCTGATATCTCGCGGAGATTCGTTTCGGTGCGGTGGGATGCGGTCCTCTGGTGGATTTATGCACAGCTGGGTTTTGAGCATGGGTTGGAATTTAAACGTCCAGACAGTCGTTAATGATAGGCTGTGCGGCTGCAATCATGGCATTTCGGTTTCTAATTACAATCCTCCGACCGTTCGTGGTACCCTGCGACAGCGGGCGAAACTTTGAAAAGCGGTGTACGCCCAGTGTGTGGCACGGGCACAACAAGAAAATCAACAATGTGCGTAAGCTACAACGATCAGGGCCATTTGGATAATAGGCAGTTGGAATCATGATGGCGAGTCTTCGGAAAGATCGAATCACGCCGATCGCACGAACAAATCGGAAAACTAAAATATTGAATTCTCTCTTCCGGTTGTTCGCGATTCGAGGCGCTCGCGTCGTCAACTCTAAGATGACTGCCCCCGCGATGTTTCATCCTGGTGGTCGTGGACGCCGTATGTAAGCGAGGGTTTCCAAAAATCTGGCAAGGTTGTGCGCTTTCTCGAGAGAAGAGAGACTACTATTGAGCGTTGAACACGATCATATGGTTCTTGAGCGCCTTTATCAGATTTCTTCTCGGGAGGTTTACCAGGTCTGCAACTACGGAACCGGATTTTTTTTTGGGGAAAAACAGTTATTCATGACGATGGCGGCATTCTTGTTTTGCGGCATTTTTATATTGAGTTCAACCGTTCGGAGTATGCCTTCCGCTCGCAGCAACGTGGAGCTCAACTTTGATAACCCACCGCCAGGTCCTGAGCGCCCGCAGGAAAAAATACGCCTCCGCTGCATGTACATACCGGGCACTTACTACATTCGTGTTCTGTGTACCGAATCGCAACTAGCGATGACAACTATAGAGCCCCGTCGCGCAGGTTTTCGAGAGGCTCGGAATGGACGGGAATCAATTCTTGCTTGATACTACATCAAAGGAACTCTCGGGTCGGCGCCGAAGCTCGTCCAGCTCTGGGATCCTCGAGATCTGATCTGACAGAAACACCATGGTGAGCGGATGGGTCTTGACGAGACTCTAGCTGGTCTCGAAACGCGACCGCCCCCGAAAGCCGCCTAATTGATCTGGCTGCTAGCGGATAATAATTCTCTACCGATGCTCCTCTTGGCCCGTTGGAGTTCCTGCGTACGCTAAATCGCTCATTGGTAAACAAGTGCGTTCATGATCATTTCCGCCGTATTCGTCACCATCTCAAACGTCGGCCACCATCATCGGACCACCACGAAAGCGTGACTTCGCAGCGATTGCAGCGACGGAAGAATGTCGTGCTTGAATCGTCACCAGTTAAAAAGTCCTTCCAAAAAATTCCCATTTTCTCTTCATGATTCGATAATTTCGGAGCAATTTTTCGTCTACATTGGATCTCGCGTTGTCGGTTTTCTTTGTCCCCTTCTCGTTACGGCGGGAATCAAACAGTTGACTTTGCGCAAGAAACGATTGAATATCGCTCAATGAGAATAGATTTGCATTCGATTTTCTTTGCTTCGATTCCGTTTTTCTCGATCGCGGGGATTTGAATACATAAGAAAAAACCGCATGCAGAGCTACCAACGCCTCGTGTCGTTCTATCCAACGTTGTGCGTTCGGCAGTGTCGGAGTGATACGAGTTTTTTAGAATTAGCCGGAGTGTTATTTACCGCGTCCATCTTGACTCCGGCGCAGCTGTGGAATTGCTCGACGACATCGAAACCCGTTGCAGCGGGTGTTCGGGCTCGCATATCTTGCACCGGTCAGCTCCTACCTCCGGGGACGGATCTCATCCATTTCGGAAACTCTGAATCTCATCGTGGATGCGAGTCATTGGAGACTATCTTCTTCTAGTGGTTGAGCGTCGTGACGTCCCCGAAGCCATAAGTTCCATCAGCCAATCCCAACTTGATCAATGTCCTTGGGAAGTCGTGGATGCTACGAGCTGTCCGTCAAGGCTCGGCCTGGAGTTCAGACTCGCAGCTTGTCCTCGGAGAGTCGACCTTGGCTGGTATATCAGAGAAACTACCACTGGGTAGTTTCTCAAACCTGCGCTCATGAGTTCAACTATCAGATTCTTGACTCCGAATCCAATGAAAGTGCTCGAACTGTTTGGTAATTATCGCCCGAGTTTGCGTTCGGATCGAGCTCCGGGGAACACCTCATTCTATTGATCCCTGAAACTTTTACATGGCGCCGGAGCTCATGGGGAGGGGGGGGGGCGAGTGTATGCAAAGGGCGCTCCGACTAGTTCAGTTCTGGCTTCGCAGAATACACTTCAGTGAATGCGGCGCGCTCGAACAGTTTTGGCGTTCGAATACCGGTCAGCTCCGATTCACGTCGGAATCAGAGCTCGACCCCAAATGAGTGCGATCTCTGTCTAAGTTCCTTTCCTGCCCCGTTGCCGAGAGGTGACTAGAGACTGAGCCATCGATTTTGATCCAATTCATGGTTCCACCGTGAAGTACCGGGAGTCGTTTCTCGCGCCTCACGTTGACGCCGCGCTGCAGAATCGGGATGGGCTGTAAATGTCATCCGGTTGAGTAATCGAGAATCGGTGAGGAAAAAAAACCGAATGACAATTCGGCACCAAAAACAGCGATCAGACAAGCGCGGAACAACGACAGCTTGAACAAACACCATGCAGGTCAGTGTGTTGGAAGAGGAAGGTCATCACAACGAATCCGCGCCATCACGCGCATCGAACCAGCAGTCCCATCCCGACAGAGCAGTTAATGATCGCGGTTTATTGCATCGACTGCACTAAATAATTTGTCTGTGACTGCCATAGCTGTCTCCAATCGCGGATTAGCTCGGACTTTGCTCCGATGATCTCGGGAATCCTTGACTCGATCGCTGCAGCTGCCCCGGCGCGTCGGAACTCCAAAGGTAACGGTGTCCTGCTGGAAAAAGGAGAAACCCGTTATTTTCCCGCGGAAGGAGTGAGTTCTCAATCTCTTGCGCGGCGGGAACCGCCGACCACGTGCTCGTGATCGCGTGTCAGCTTTTTGTGGGTCAGGGAGCCCGAACTCAAGACCCACGGGAAGCATCCGCGACGCTTGAGAGACCCGCCGTCAGCGCGAGTGTGAGCCGTGAACGCCGCGCTGCGGAGTGACGACGACAACAACCCTCTCCAGCGCACAGATAACGTCAATACGAGACCGAACACTCACCACGTTGAGTTTGCAAGTGGAGCTCTAATACGTTGTGTCGCTCTCGTGTTAGCAAAGAGCAACTTGTCGAGCCAATATCCACCGCATCGAAGCGTTAGAAAGCGTGTTTCTTGATCGGCGACTCCGAAACGCATCGTGTGCAGGAGATCCGCAGCCGTTTTCGAACGCGAACGGTGGAGTTGATTCGTGGTTCGTGCGGATTGTTTTGGCGACTCCAGTGATCTTGGCACTCGCCGTGACAAAGTTAGTGGGGTGGATCCGCGGCGACCCGTCCGCAGCCGCGTGGTTCACGCCGAGCAAACGAGCCCACTATTCCGGAGAAGAGAAGAACACAGCAATCAACGCAAGAGAGGTAGAACCGAGCCGAGTTGGCAGCCGTCAACACAAATATTTATCGATTCGTTCGATTTCACCCGGTCATCTATCTCAGGTATGCTACCGATACGCAACGATTCGAGACGCGCCCATGAATACTCGATGTCTGTCAGCGTCAAGTGGTCCGGACAGTTTTTGGAACGGGGCTCAGTCCACGCAGTTGTTCCCCGATGCTCCAGATGGGACTTCGATCGTCTTCGAGCGTTTGTTCCACGCGTGAACTTCACCCGCGCACGCGCTGTCGATTTTCTCCTGTTCCTCTGATGCAGTCATGAGAGCGCCAAATCGATGAGAGACATGACATGTGAACTTTACGTGATTCTGAGATTGTCCACCGCTCGAATGAGTTGAGTCATGATGGTTGGTCGTCGTGATACCACGACAGTGAATCACGTTCGGGAGAAGTCCTTGACAGCTGGGAGACTTTAGCCAGCCCGGTTTACGGTTCCCATCAAACTCGGAAGCTACTTTTACCGCGATCGCCCTCATGTTTCAAGTCTCTTCGACTCCTCCAAAATCAACGAAAACAAGGGTTCCCTGGAAGAAGCCGATGGATCCCGATATGGAGAGGGGGGTGTGGAATATTTCCCCACCCCTCCCCATTCTCCTCCATCTGTGTCGAATGAAGCGAGAAACAATTCCGTTTACGATAGCCTCGAGCAATGGAAAACGAGACCCTGTCGATAAGCATTGTGTAGACTCTTGAGAGCTCGTTCTAAACATCGACACAACATCGGACTACTGTGTCATCACGTGAGGACAACGTCCCGAGACTTCTTTTGAACGACGCCGGCGTAGAGAGAACAAACGCGAGCAGTCGGCTGGTTGACTCCGCTGTTTATTTGTTCCTCTTGTAGCATTAGTTCCGTGGATTAGTTCCCACAGCTTTTCCTGGTGAAACAGATACTCCCTCGATAGAGCTTATTGCTCGCAAGATCTGTGTGGGGCGGATCGCTGTGCTCATTCCGTCATGAATCATTCGTTTACTCAATAATTCAGACTTGGGACGATACGAGAGAGAAATAGTTTCCCGCCAGGTCGAATCGGTTCCTGATCGAGAAATCGTCTGGAAAATTATGTCTACCTCGGTTCCTCCGAACATCGAGGCGGCTGGGTCCTCCGCGGAGAGCGTCGGCAATCGTGGGCGGCGTGCGGTCTCCGATCGGACGATGAGATATTTGGCTCGAGTGCCGTGGAGTCGATAGCCCGGTCGGGCCGGAGAGGAATGAGTTCGTTCATCCGATACTTCAGCACCTTCCAATCCAAGATCACGAAACGATTCCGGGTCAATGACTGGCGACCATCCATCTCAGGCCGAGACTCAAATTGATTTCCACTAAGGTGAACGATTCTTCTTCCACAGCCGACGCGGGACCGCCCCGTCGTTCCTGAATGAAAATGCAGAGGAGTGCGTCTGCTAAGAGATATACTCCCAGCCAGCATCCTTCAACATCCTACATGCCTCTTCAAAAGAAAGGTCCTGCGTCTCCACTCGAGGTAAGGTCGTTCACACATTATCGATACACGTGGTTTTTCCGATGCGATGCAACGAACGCGTCCGCTGCAGTGACGTGCATCCATCTACACCTCGCGAGAAATACACTTGGACTCCCCAGAGCGTCACAGAACGGGCGTTTTGGTCCTCCTCAGAGCGCTCCGCACTTGCAGCTCACAAATTCGTGTTGTTCGTTCCAGGCAAAACTGAAGAAGCCGCGACGATGGGGCTGTTGCCGGATCTCGATAGCTTTAATATCGTTGGTGTTCTTCGTGGCCTTTGTTGTCACCGTCGTGTACGTGGTCTTGTTCACGGATCTCCTCGGGCATCTGGCCGCACAGGGGGACTCCGGAGCGTCTCGCCGGAATTCCACTGAGGACGTCGTTCGGGCGAACAAGATCTTCCCCGATCCGGGATCATATCCCACGACAGCGGCTCCGCTGAAGGAGCTGAATATCCTGGTCCTGGTGGTGGACACCAGAAGTCACATCATGGACAATGGGTCCTTCAAAGCCACGATGGAGGCCTGGCGGAGAACGGAATCCGTCTGGAAAGAGCTTTACGAGAAGAAACAGATGACCGATCGACTGACGGTGATGTTCTGCCAGGGCTGCAAACCGGTGGGGGTGAAGGACGAAGATAACATGCCCACCGTGTTCTATACTATCGAACATTTTCGAGGCGACACCCATTCGTTCAACACCGTCGTTTTCGTCGCCTTGCCGACGCTGCCGGGCGAGCTCCTCGCCATCTTGAAGAAGCACGCTCGAACAGACACGCTGGGAGAGACCTGCCAGAAAGGCACCTGGTCCGAGACGGGCTGCGATTTCGAAATTCCGAAGCCCGGAGAACCTGGGGAGAGGAGAACCGGGTATAATTTCGGTATCCAGGTCCCGTCGATGACCGAACAGGACCTTCTCAAGTTCAACAAAACGGTCATCATGCAGAAGGACATCCACACTTTCAAAATTCTAATAAGTCAGCCGATGGCTGTTCGGTGAAAGTGAGAAATCGGCTCCTTAGGTAGATTCCCGAGTGATACACTGTACAGTTGTTAATTTATTTTTGCATTTCGACACGATTGCTGTACTTAATTTTTTGGACTCTCGGAACAACTTGATCTGAAAAATGTTCTATCCCTCAAACGGTTGTACCTTGACGACGATCCTTCAAGGGAGAGAGGGGCCTTCGTTTATCCGCTGAAGAGTGAACGAAGCTTCTCCTCCCTTCGGTGAAAAACCAGTTAGATCGAGAGAGATACTTGCGGATGTGAATCGTGGAACAGAAGTGTATCGCGTTCTTCTCGGACGCACAGCGCCACGAAATCGGAGCTCAATAACGGAGCTGCAGACTGCACAAGCGAATGCTGACTCGATCCAGCCCAAGTTATAAAGATATGTCCATGACAACTGGCTCGAACGAAAGCTGCGTTGGCCTTGCCAATTCAAGTCGTTGATGTACATAAAAAGAGGAACTGTGTATTGCAAGTTCGGGTGGCGCGACTCAGAGGCTCTGCCCTCGCTTCGTGGACATCTGGAGGTGTTTTAGTAATTGAATGAGTGATCGGAGCTTTGAAAGCAGATGGAGGGACAGAGCACCAGGATTGAGGAATAATATTGGTTTCCGGCGGGAGATGTCGCAAATCTGTCGGAGAAATCCCGTTTCTGAATTCGGAACGGCTGACGCTGAGGAATTATGGCAATGAATCGCGTGTGATATCCAGACGATTCGAGGAAGTTTGGAAGTGCAGGGGCCCCTCCCTCAAGATGGTTGTAATAAAAACAAGTTTTCCAGAAACTCGACTCCCATCTCTTTCCTTGAATTTCTGTCTCTCTGAGCGCAACAGCAGCTCTGTCGAGATTTAGTTCCGAAATACGGGGGGAAAGCCATTGCTTCGATCCTAGGAAGCTCCGATTCGTTTTCTAATGCGTCAGGAATTTCTGACCGGCGTCATGAGAGCGACAAGGTCAGCGGAAATCGGTGCGTGCCAAGGAGGAGTGAATCAATGAAATATGGGATCCTCCGATCGTCCTAGTTCTCAGAAGAATGGAAAACTCGGAGTTCGCAGCACGGAAGGGCAACGCAACAGACTTCTGTCCAGACGCTCTCCATGATTCGCATTTACCGTTCTGGCTCAAGCATCAACTTTTTCTCCGCTCAGGGTTGGTCGGAGAAGCACCCAACAACCTCATGTATGCTGAATCGACGTATCTCTTCTGTGAAGCTGCAAAGCTGAACACATGATTGCGCAAGTCACTCCGACGAGAATCTCCGAGCTCGGGGGTCGGAACCCAAAATGCCACCGATTGTGAACTATCATGGGCTTCGAGACTCGAAAAGGTCCCCTCCCTCTGACCCCATTCTATCTTCGACTGCAGTGATTCTCAACCGGCGATTCCCCCCGGGAAGCGCAAAGCGTGTCCACGAGAGGCGCGATCTTTCCGCTCCTCCCTAAAATCCTGGAATGTTCACGAGAAAACGCGAGCTCCGAGAAAATAATCCCGAGCTCTCCTGAGGTTGTCACGATGACTGGGGAAACATCCTGGCAGTTGCAAGATGCGGTCCAACTTCCATCTGGCATAGAAGGTACCATTATCGTGGGAAGTCTCAACGAACGACTCCAACGGCGTGTTGCTTGGGATTGATTTCGCGTCTTGAAAGGTGGCGGCGCGAACTGGATCCTTCCTCCTGACAGGTTGTGATTTCAGCAGCGATCATCACGTCCGCTATGCTGGTCGTTGATGCCCAAGAATGATCTACCGAGAGCCCAGCTTCGAACTCGAGATTACAAAATCCTCAAATATCCATTCAGAAACTGATGTTGACCTCTCCAGGTAACGCTCGGAGTGACATATCGTAAGGCCCGCGACATCCGTGGAATCAAGGTGTCGCATCTGGATGTTTTATCGGAGATCCTTGGCCCGAAAGTGCTCCCGGCAAATGGCGAACAAGCGCCTGGACGTTAAGAGTTTATTCAGGGACGATCGTGTTGCTTTGAGCGTCAAGAATCCCGAAGGAGCAACGAGTGGGGCTCCTGTGTCTAGCGTGTGACAAACAGTGGAGAGGGAGAACAGCACTGTAGAAGAAGGAGGAGCAGGACATGCTCCTCGCAAGGATAAAGTACTTTATGACAACGGATACTTGATGCCAGACTCCACGCTCGCCCCGGCAGTGGCTCGCTCAACATACCCATGTGCCTCGTGTGTCACGAAGTATTGGCGCAAGACTCACCGAAACTGTGAAAGTTAGCTTGCCTCCGAAAGAGTACGCATCCAAGTATCGCAGATGAGCACTCAGATCGGAAAGCGTAATCTAAATATCATAACGATTGAAAGGATCACCAAAAGGTACAAGCCACTCATCTTACTCTGAAATACCGAGTCTTCGCACATTTCGGTTCTGTTCTCCTCGGCTTGCTCGTGCGAGAAGTCCCTGCCGTTTCGTCGATCAACAAGAACGTTCAACGGAACGGGAAACGTTGGACGTTCTCGCAATATACTTTGTGTCTGTCACAAAGCTCCGACCCAACATTGTTCCGATGACGGCCCCACACCAGTAACAGTTGTCTGTTTGGCCGATTCAGTTGACGAGCCCGATATTACCACAGTGCAATGATGATCTTGGGTCGGTCTGTTATGAAACAGCTCGCAGAATTGATTCCTACGTACATACTTGTCCAGCTAAAACTAAATAGCGGTCCAGTTCCGCATCTCGGAAAGTCAGTTTTTTTTCTTCCATCCTCCGGAGGAGAGCACGATCCGATTCCGAATTTCATGGGGGCCCACGGGAGGCGGAAGGTTGAAAACCACTATTGAACTGCATCATCGGCACTTTCGCGGCAATTTTCAAACGAGCCTCACTCGTCCCCACGACCCGAAGGGGATCGCTAGCCCTCAGCGCGACACTCCAGGAAAGCTCGGTAAATCACGGCCATACAAGCGAACGGCCATTTCTCCCTAAACTCCCATGAGATGTTCCGTTGCAGATCAATCCTATGGGAAACGTTCCCATGAGCGAAGTCGGAAAAATATAGTCAATCTAGGTTTATGGTGGCGATGACTCCTGCCAAAGGTTTCTTTTAGCAGCGGACGCAGGGATAGCGTCCAGATGTCTGACTCCATACTCCATCGAGTCGAGTTCCCCGACGAAGGACTCGCTCCTCCGCGAGTTCCCAAAGGGCCCTCTCGTCACAACGGTTTTTTTTTATCGGCGCTGTAGCTCCACTGGTTCTCGAGATATGAGCATTTTAAGTTTTCAAAAATCGATTTTTTCTAGTGGGGTGCTTATCCCGGCAGGCCCTTTGGCAAGTACTCCCAAACCTCCCCCAAAGTATGCACTCCCCCGATGCACTCAGAACAGGCTGGATCGCATGGCGGGGAATCATCCCGTATTATCAATGCCTAAATCGCACAAACCACAGCTCGGCTGGCTTTCCATGGTCACGGAAGATGAGGGAAAAACTAATAAGACACTGGAGTTGAAATATTGGAAATCGGTGGTGGAGAGCACCTTGACAGGCACGCTTCATAAAATTCTCTTTTGAATGAGCTTGTCCACCTGGATAACGTCGGTTTTTTATTGGATTCCTTCACTACCTGCACAATGCCACTGAATAGCCAGTGCAAATACAATAAATCCGCCATGAGCCTCTGTTCGCAAAGAGCCCTCGCCTATCAGATGATCGTTGTTCGCTTCGACGTTTGGCTCACGGGCTCGATGAGTCCTTGTGCTATCCCCCTCCCCCAGACGAATCCGCAGTACTTTTCCAGCTTTGCTACTTATCGAGCATTACAAAAACTTGTTGCAAAAACTTCAAACGCATTGTAGCTCTCCAGTCCGGTCGTCCAGAGATTTCAAGTGTTTGCAACGAGGCCTGACGGCAGGCCCCGACCGTCGAACAGGTATGCGATGAGCGAGAGAGAGTGACACCGCTGAATCTCAGTTGAATGAGTCTCGATCTTCCGTCAACGGAGAATCAGATGAGGTGCCCGTGAACTGAGCCCGACGAGGGAGTGTTTCTCTCTGGGGAACGAGAGATTCCCCCCCCCCCGCGAGACTTCAGGGCGTTCGCATCCCCTCTTCAATAAAGATTCGGACCTACCACTCGGAACAGTGCAGAATCAAGTTCATGAGTAAGCTAATCGAGGTTCAACAGACGACGTCAAATCCTCCCAATTAGCGGGACGGGAGCTGTGCAAGTATGATAAGTGGACTCAGGTATCGGTTCTGATTGCAAGCGAAGGTCTCCAATTTGTTGTCGCTGTTCGAGCGAAGGACCGAGGGCAAACGTGGACATTGTTTAACAACGGTCCGACAGGTAAACATCGTTTTCTCATTGTGTATCGTTCCTCTGCAGCTCAAACAGGATTCTCACAGGAGTCTCTGACATGGAATATCTTAAGCGGAACGCTGCTCGGCACCACTCGTCTTGAAAATCGCTGACAGGGAGTCCGTTTAAGATGATAGTGTACACTCGACATTACTGCAACCTCCTGTCGACCCCACGTGGTTTTGCCTCGAAGACGGTGTCGTGTGGAAACGTTGACGATCGTTTCCGGAATCCAGTAGAGCGATTCAGAATCTCAAGGAATCAGGAGAATCCTTAGATCAACTCGCGCACCCGTTGTTCCGTGGAGCGGTGATTCATCGCTTCAAGTTTTCCACTTGAGAGGTCCTTCGCGAGCGTCAACCTGAGTCTTCAAAACGTGGAGTTGTGTCCTGGTCGAACCCCTTTCGAGGATGCGGCCGATAGACGGGCTGGGGGCGGATCTATCCAAAAACGGTTGCAGTAGTCATCCGAGATCCTTCATTCGATGGTTGGAATGCTTGATAAGGAATCGAAAGACCACGAATGCGATGCGAGTTCTCCCACCGACCCAGACTTGGAGAAACGCGGAGCCGCAAACACGCCGACAAGGTCTCACTCTCGACCCCGAGCCCTTCACCTCTCAAACTTGCCATCAAATCCTCAATCAAGCCGGTTGTGACAATCCTGCTCCGATGACTTGCAGTTAGTGAAGAGAATCACTGTGGGAACTTGAGCAGCATGATATGGAACGAGATAGAGAACGCTATATAGGCCGATTATGTCGCGCGTTTTGATAAACCAGCGTTTCAAGGCGTGGATTGCAATCGTTATGGCGGGTATCGCTCGACGAAATGGTTTTCGCTCAATCTGCACGAGCGGGCTCTCGCACAACGGCGACGTACTGCGATTTCGGTCGCTTCGCTCACTCCGGGATAACTCATCGCAGCCGTAGGACCGAGTCCGCAGTGGTCGTGGAGAAAATCTGAGCCGAGTCCGTGCTGAGGGGGAGCTCTCTTCTACTCCTGATGTTGGTCTTCCACGCAGGAATCGACGCAGGAAAACATTGCTTGGAAAACTTCAGGAAACTATCCATTGGCAATCTCGGAGCGCTTTCCGCGCAGTGGAGCACTTATGATATCGAGGAAGTTATGCAGTGTCGGATTGGGAGACACCGTACTCGTAAACGGGTTGAAAATTATCCTGTTTCCTCGAGTTCCGCCCTACTTCCCTTGAGTTCGTGTGTGCGTGAATGATATCTGAGTCTGTCGACCTTGTACAGTCAACTCCGTTCGATGGCGTCGCATCAGGAACGAACGATTTCTATCCGATCAAGCGGTGGTCCCATAAGGCGAAGCTTCCTTCATTAGCCACCTTTTCCAAGGAGTTTTGCGACCGTTTTCATCCATCGCGGGCTATTTGATTACTCTGGTCGGCGGGAATCGATCAGAAAATGGCTTGCGCAGCCCTCGTTGCAGGCTCGTTCCGGCTCGCCGAAGGACGAAAACGTCTGTCACATTCTCAAATATTACACAAATTAGAGAAAAGCTTGGGGAGACGCGGTCAATGGCGGCAGACGTTCAGTGAGAGCTCATCATCTATGGGACGTGTCGTCGATCGAGTCCTTCACGTCGAGATGCGTGATCTATGGGCCAGCCCCTCGATGAATTTCCAACGCCATTCGTTAAGTTATGAGCGAGATCAGACACAATGCCCTTTTCACAGTGAGGTCTTGAATCTGATCATCTCACTCGCTGAATCATTGAATTCAAGGAAAAACCCATGAAGCAAACTTTCAAATCTCTATGATACGGCTCAATGTGAGATCTCACACAGACAGATGGCTCGAAGCCACATTAGGGGCGAAGATGTCGGAGATTTCGTTCACCCCTTCTCAACTCGATTTGTGCGCATCAAGCACAGCTGAGGTTGGGCAGCCATCGCACACCGCTTTTTCGTGGAGATATTGGAGGATCCGAACGATTCTGACGATATCTTGCGAGTCGCTGACTCCCCAATTTCCCAGCATTCAGCAATAAAGGGTAAAAAAAAACGGAAAGTCTTTGCTTCGTTTTCCCCGGGGGCGGCGGCCATTCATCGCAGGGGTCCCGATTCGAGGCCAAGATCGCAGACTCTGGGCTCGAGCGCTCGGGAGCGCTCTCGAGATTGACTAGTTGGTTCAGTGAGTGACGGTGCAGTATCCGTGCAATTTGTCAGCTGCCTACTATAACACTGCGGTGATCGATCCTCCGAAACTGCGCCTGATTAATACTGAGAAGCAAAGTCGAGCGAAATAGATAGCCCTTCCTTTCTCTCTGGGTGGGTGTTAATGAATTCGGAAGCAACAGGACAGACAATGTGTGGAGAGCATCCAGACTAGGAACGATGCTTGACGCCACAATCCCTGCATCTGCTACACCGCAGGAAGCTCATGGTATTCCTCTGTTCAATTTCGCAAATGGACACTGGCGAATAGTTTGATGTTAGAGTCTCGTTTTTTCGAGGCCTTTGAACAGTTTATGGCTTGCAAGAGACATCGAAAGGAAGTACATAGGCCGAACGGATCATTTGGAATCCTTGCGCTGATGTCCTCGAGCCTTCACGGATCGTTTGAGCGCCGAAATCTCGAGGGTTCGATTGTGACCGTTCCGCGAGGGGTCAAAGAAAGCGGGGACTAGCGGAAGTCGAAATAATCTCCAGCAATGCTTTATCGAATGTTTCTCCGTACCAGGCCTTTCTCTCAAATACATATTGTTGATTCTGTAAGAACTATTTTCTTGATCCCTCCTCAGGAGTCAAGAAGAAGGAGTTTCCAAGGCGCGACTCATCAGCACTCGAAAATCGTGTCGATAGGGCTTGAGAACCCGATCCTGATACCGTTTCGTAGCCAAACCAACGACCAACAAAACTCCGACAGGATCCTTTCCGACCCGAATCCGCAATTTGAGACTGGATTGATTTCAACCATCCCGATCCCTATAGCTGAAGGTTCTCCCCATGAGAGGGGTTAGAGTTTTTGGGAACGCAATTATCAATATCGCTGACGTAAGAGGTCTTTCGTGTTGGAAAACATTCCAACTTATCCATTCCAACGCTGCGAGACAGCAGGAATCCCCCGCGGTGCGTTGTGGCCAGTAAGAATCCGAATTATGTTTGTTCTGAAGGAACCAGTCTTGCGCTTCAATCCAGATTCCCGTACCCGCGGCCTTGCCTCAACCAAACATCGAAAGCTCACTGTGATCGGTAAATTGTTGGAAAAAATCTTGGGAGTAGTGATTCAATCGGGAAGTATTTGGGTGCTTGCGAGAGTTCTGAGAGCTGAACTTTGATAACTCATAACTCCGCTTCCAGGAGGCGCACAAAGATGATAATATACTCTGAACACACGGAATTCGGCCAGCTTCCGGATGCTTTTGCGTTCGTAGGATCCTACAAACGGCCTGCCAACAGAAACGGTTTCAATGCAATGGTCGGAAATCGAAAAATCGCAATTTTTCTCTGGGTGGTTTCAGTTTCCTTCTTCCGGTAAAACGCGCGATAAAACCGTCGGTGTTGGCAGGCCGCTCGTTGGATCACTACCGATTCGACAGCATCCGGAGCCTGACTGACTTTCGCGAATTTTAAGTATCTTATCTTCTTTCTGCTCTCACTGCAAGTGGAGTGATAAGCTCTCAAATTCGAGCACTCAGATTTTTCGCAAGCACCCGATACTAGGATCGCCGTCGCTGAAGTTTTCGAATCCAGCTCTTTGAAAATCCATGAGATGAGCGAAACGCACTCGCTTCATAACTTCTTCTGACATCCTAGCCCGAAAGGAATTTCCGCCAGATTTTGCATACCCAAGTGCTCAGTCGTTCCCTCTTCTGGACAGAATTTCTTTCGAGGGTCGCATTCCGGTGCCCAGCGCAACCCCAATTCAGGGCCCCGAAGTGGGCTCGACCATGCGGACCTTTGACGCGAGGAAGTGCTGCGGAGGCGGCTGCGAGCAGAATCCTTCGTTCTGGCAAGTAGGCGAACTGAAACTCATTAGGGTCATTTCGCGGTATCGTTGCCAGAGAGTCTAGACTGCGAAGAATGTTCTGAATGCTCGCTTTCAGTGGGAGTGTCGTACTCGAGAACGAACCCTCAGAAGACCTTCAAGCGAAGTGAAATGTTTTCAAGACTGAGTGAAACACGACAACGTCACAGTCTGACTGGACAAAAGCTCAACAACAATGAAACTGATTCTTCGGCCCGATCGGAAACAATCGCCACAGTTCGCGACTCATGACGCGGAAGGGTTCGAGCCTGCCAAGAGCGTGACCAAAAGCGGCGACCCAGGACAAACTTTCGCATCTCTCTCTACTAATGAAACGACGCACGACTACCTAGTTTGCTCTGGCATGTTTTGAATCCGAAGAGCTTCTCTCGAGCTCGGAAAGAGTTTTGGCACAAGCGCCTGGCTGCTCTCTTCTCGACTTGCTTCTGCAACTCCGATGGTTCGTATCACTTCCATAAGAACAGCAGTGCGCATTATCCTCCTTGCTCCGAGAGCACCTCAACATTACGATGTCAATCGATTTGAAGACATCGCTTCGGTGGATTGGATTTTGGATCATCGATTGCGACAGAGAACCAACAGAAATTCCATGTCCGACCCCCGTGGAACGGCCAGGAATACGGGGTATCGGTAGAGAGTTCATCACAGGCAAACGATACCTCGTCATTGACCACCCAGGAGAAGTGGAGAGCGTAGAAACAACTTTGCTTCCACCGACCTTCTTCGTCGGAGCTCCGTCGAGATGAACGAATCATCTCGTTCTCCCTATATTTCTCTAAGTCAGGTATCATTGATGTTATTCCTCGTTACACAACCCCGCGCTCAGGCACAATCTGCGACACGAAATCATTGACTCTCCATTTTTTTGCATTTCTCTCGGATACGAAGTCCATCTCGACTCGGAGATCTCATCACACGGGACGCGCTCTAGGTTGGTAGCTAGCTCGGACACGGTAATTTCCGAGTTTTGGCCGGAACATGGGATCATCTTTTTGTTTGTGATGTTATGGCTTCGGGTTTAGAGTTATGGCGTCTGGACTCACAGCAAACGAGAGAGAACACTCTCAGATCGCCCGAAATGAGAGATCGTCCAAGATGCGAGCAACATTGAAATATGCTATGCTCAGAGCAGAGACGCGAACAGCCGGCCAGTCTGACGTGTCCTCCGAGATACACCTCAGTTGGGCGGTGAATCAGGAGGAATCGTGTTTAGCCGAGGATAGAATATCAGCTCGGACGGCCTGGGTGGATTCCTCAACGGTGCTATGATTCATCATGATCAGGACGCAGGATCGATTAGGGCGCAGCATTGATTTTGGCGTATGGTCGAGCGCGCCTGTCGCAAGCTCATGGCTCACGCTGGACAAAGAACTACCAAGGCGCCGGAAGACAAACATCCAAATTTATTCGGAGGCTGAAGGCCTCAGCTTGAACGGTTATCCTGCGTCTCGAGCAAAGGTTGTGCGAAGAATATGCATTTTCCGAATCCGAAACGGCCCATCAGCGAGTGTTGTGAGCTCTCTCTCACTCTCTGGGGTTGCTCGTGAAGGCCAGATGTATTTGCGATTCGCTAGAGACATGATTACACTGGAGAGCTTCTTCATCGGAGACGAGTGAACATTTTAACTCATAATCGATTCAATTCGACTGTGAGACTCGCACTCTGATCGGGTGGCACATGTCACGACTGACGTCTGTCAGTTCCTGCCACGGAGTATTTCGCTGTCACGGTTCTGATTGATCAGATTTCAGGTAACGACCAGCTGAGTCATCGTCCCGTATCAAGGGTTTTCTGCTATGTTGAGAATGAAAATACAGCATGAAGATGGTCAATAAAGAATCAATCAATCAACAGGACTCCTACGCAGTTGAATCGCATGTTTGTATAACAGGCATTTCCCGAATATGCGTCGCATGTCTCAAACTCTCTTGCGATGCAGAGATCGCGATCTTCTAACGGTTTCTCTCATTCCCTGAGGATTGAAGATACGATAGAGGGTAAATCGACCGCCATAAACTGAGTAGAGGTATCTTTCGCAGACCCCCAGCCTACCTTGTCCTTATCTCACATTCGTCATGTTCTGATTCTCACAGGCATTAGGTGCGATGTGCTCGTTCTCCCTTCTCCTGAATCTTCCGAGGGAGTCGCGAGATGTTTTGGGAGAATCGATGGCGCCATCTTGGAAGAAAAAGCGTTCACTAATTTCAGACTTCAGACTGCGATCAGAATTTCGTGTACTCCGAGTACTGCACACCCCCTGCCCCTTCAATCAGGCTGCATTAGCAAAAATCATACCCCTTCTACTCCAGAAATCTCACTCGATCATTTCCAGAAAGTTGATAACTTGAATCCATCCCCCACTTTTGGAATTCAATTTATCCGGTGAAAAAGGTCAAAGCGATATTCGTCGGCTGCTGAATGCGCCGGAGTGATCTCTTACAATCAAGCTGTTCAGGGAGCTCGGCCGCGAAGGTTACCGCCATGGCAGACGTACGGGAGCGTCATTGCGCTGGCTGTGTGATAACAGATTGAAAAAGCCAGTTCAGCGTTATTGCAGAGTCTCGTTGAATGGAATCGTTTGTGGCATCAAAATGGATCGCGAAATCGACAGAGCTCACCATCCGATTCGTTGGGCTTCATCGCTGAAAATCTCCTGGACGCAAATCCCTCCACAGACGAAAAGTTTCTCACGAGCCAGCAAGCCCGTAATCCTCGGAATAATCGCCACATCCCACAGGGAATCGAATCGTTTCCAATCGCGCTGTTCTGTCAAAGCGCCAGCCCGAGCCCTGTATCTGTAGAAAAAGTATGATGGCGAAAGTTGCTCATTTGGGCTTGACAACACGGTGAGGCACTTTTTCAGAAAGATCTGACGACCTTCCGTTAACCCGAGATCCCGACAACGACTGAGCCTGCTCTTTGGAACGGTGATCTCTCCCGGAGGGGAGATGAGGAACGGGGAAGAACTTTCAGCGAAAAATGCATTGTTCATTTCGCATAGCCTCCGTCGCGCTCGTCCACCTCGCGATTTGTGCGCCGAGGAGCAAGCAGGCTCTCCTCAGAGCATCTGAAAGGAGGTCATAGAAAGCGTCTCCAATCGCCTTCTTGTGAGACTCCTACAGACGCTCGAAGGCGCTCCAGACGCCGTAGTCGAGCGGGTTCAGTTTTGGGGGGTTAGGCTGCCACGAACTTCCGCCAAAACGAAGCTGTCTAACGGTTTAGATTCTCAGCAAGCCAGTTGCGAAACAAGATGCGTAAGGGTCTCGTTCTGCTGGGTTACATACCCTGGGTGCCGCAGCTTGGTTCAGAACCGATGCTCCAGGGACACGGGGGCTATGTGAAATGAACGAAGCATTTTCCTCGAAGAAGTTGTCCCGGGGCTTTGATTGCTTTGAGGCAGAATTTTCAGGGAAAAGTCGGACCGGGTGGACGAGGTCAAAAAAATTAACTTTCGGCAGACTCGTGCTTTCAGAGCGTCCGGCAAAGTATAGACGATCACGTTCGACAATCCATCGGTCGGCAATCTCTGTCAAATTAAGCTCCCGAGTTCTCCTCGAGGTGGGGGGGGGGGGGGGGGGGGGGGGCTCGGACTCCGATGACACTCTCAGACACCGGCAACGTGTGGTCTCTAAGATTCTGCGACGTAGAGGAATGTCTAGGACAGATCAGGTGGGTGTTCGGATTGAATCATTTGCGCGAAGACACCGTTATCTATTCTCGAAAATGAAGAGGAGCTATATGGCCCTCCTTACCAGCTCTCGATCAATTGCGAGAGATTGGTACGAGCTTTGATTCTTGGAAATGGGGCGCAGTCCAGAGTTATGGCGTTAAGGTAGCGGACAAAGACAACATTCTAGCTTGGACAACCTGTATCCCCGCGAGGAGTTCCCGAGAAGCGGCCGTCACACTCCGTGCAATGGAATCTACGGCTCAATCAACAATTAGCAGACATGCACACAGACGGATTTCTCACCCCCTTCAAGAGAACCGTGAGGAGACATCCCTATTCTACGGAGCCGGACTGTCCAGAGCCTATTCAGAGCCCAGCTGATAAGAGGGGTTCCTCTGTCACTCGGCTCCCTTTCTTGTTATCGGAGTCTTGTTTCCACGTGGCGCTGTTTTTCGTCTCTGCTAAGCTCTCACGATAGCAGCCCACCACTGGTTTCGGACTTCCAGACAGACGCTCTCCTCCGTCATATTGGTTCGGACCAAAGGCTCGGATGCAGGAGACTTGTTTACTCACCGAGCGGCGAGAATCATGAAAACTGGCTTTCAATAAGCCAAGGACCACTAACAAAGGCTATCAAAGGAGGTGAGGAGGTAGTAATCCTCCGCCGGTAGCCCAGCGTTGCGTTGCTTGCTCGCGTATTTCAGTGAGTCGCTCATTCTCGTTCCTCCTATTTTCGTGATTCATATGGGCTGACTGCGGATCGGCGGATGGCATCGGCTGAAAGGTCAGCCGAACTCCTGCTGACACGGCTCACTCTGGCCTTAGAAGAGTTTTAGAGACTTTTCTCGAGTCCTCGGAACGGATGGCATTCTTTAAACAGTTAATATCGATAGGGGCTTATACTCGATCCCGATTCTTAAGCTGCTTGAGTTGACGTCGATGTCAGTAGAACGGTTCGGGATAGACTTCAATCAATCTCGACTGGTCCAAGGTTGACCTGGGAAATCAGCAGCTTGATACCTTTTGCGTCAATCCATTCGCCAAGCATCGCGAGTTACTATCGCGTTTCCCACGGGGAAGACACTGAGCACTGAATCGCCAATTACCAGGCTCCAGGTAAAGCCTAAATCAGAGTTCGTCGAACTTTTCCAATATTATGGTTGAAAAAGTAGTCTTACCTCTCAGACTTAAGAGGGTCAATAGAAAATACCAATAACGTGACGTGGCGTCAGATCGAATCGAACCCGTTCAAATCGGCGCCTGATCCGCGCAGCACGTTTGTGTCCACAGACGTGTTCCCATTGATTCTTCATGCATCCCAATTTCGATGGTGCATAGTGGCCGACACGGACAGACGACCAGTCAATAGAAAGTCCATCCGATCGATTATCCTCATCTGAAATCCTTCTCTCCTTGATCACGCGGCTCAATCTCGGATCAGATCCGCTCCGGAAGCGTAACCATCATCTCATCCCACTTCGGTTCCAACGATATCTATTTTACAGGAGTTGTCACTAGGCCCTGCAAAAAATTGCAGTTTTTGGGAAATGCAGTCTTCGGTTAACTGCAGCTGAAAATCGCACATGACTGCAATTCATTTTACTCGCATTCCGGGCGTGAATAAACCTAGAGCCCGATGTGATTGAATTCCGTTATTTTTTTTTTATATTGTCGTTCGAAATCTTTCTAATGTTGAGCTTTATGCAACAGCTCCGTCAGTTTTCCGGTAAAAGGTGTCGCTTCTGAAATTCTTAGCGGCAGTTTTCTTCGTGCTCTTCGAATAATGTGAACCTGTGTTTCCAAGACTTTTTCTGGCCTGGGCCCCACTCGACATTAACCCAGGTCGTCGGGCCCCACCAGGCGTCAATTTAGAATGTCTCTCCGAAGATGAGCACGACAACTTTCTACTTTGAGCTCGTCTCTAGCTGAACTCAACGTCCCGTGATGGAGGAATGTCGCGATACCGCAGGAACCGTTGGAGAGCGCCAGATTTCGGTGCCTTATTCGGATCGTGGAATTGCGCAGTAGAAAAGGGCTCCTATAACCATCAGATCACGGACGCTCCGTCGAGGTTATTCTATGAAATGGTGGCCAGGCCCATCCAGAGAAGGCGCCGGGCCCCATCAGTGGGGCCCGGCCCCGTAGTTTGAGAACCACTGATGAACCGTTGGAAGCTGGGTGTTCGATTGACATGGGAATCCGCCAACGTGATAGGTAAAAAAGTCCACTGAGCAGGAGATCCCTCGGGGAGATCATTCTACGAAGATGCAACCGACATCAGGCTACGGGCATAAGTGTGGAAGACCCTCTGGGGCAAGTCGCGAAGTCGCCGAAGTCGATTCGAGCCGGTTTCTCGTCATCTTGCGGCTCACTCAGTGGCGTGGCCAGTACCGGGATCATCCAGCCCTTGCATTTTGCTCAAGACTCCCGGCTGCACACGATGGCAATGACGTTCCCGAGTGGAGAGTCGGATCTCTGGATTCTCCGCGAAGTCATCCCCTCGTGGAAAACACCAGAAAATGTTGCTTTTAACCTCGGTACCTGTTTCCAGTCGTCGCTCAACAGCGTTGCTGGATCTCCAGGCCTCGAGACTTTATAATTTTTAGTTTTCAGAAAATTCAATCCATCCAAAGTTGGTTTCTGGTTCCAGCAGGTGGCCCTGCTCAGGGAATGAACCCCCAGAAATCCGCGGAGCTCCTTGCTCCGCAGACTTAGAAAGAGTCGGGAACTTTATTGCATCCTCCATGAAATCATATTCGATATGGGAGCCGGTATCGGTAATCTCACTGATCATCCTTTGCGATAAACCCATGGACCTATTGCTGTCGCCTGCGAGATCTGAACTGCAGATGATTGCGTTTTTTCGCAGTTAGTAAACTGCAAGGATTTGCGGTTTTTGCGGTCAAAAACCCGCAGTTAAAAACCACTGCAAGGCTTAGTTGTGACCCAATTAGGAAGCCCTCACCATGGAACGGAGCAGGAACCCGAGCCTGCGTGCATCGGTGAATCTAAGTCACTTTTGATAGTCTTTCCACCCGCCAATGCTACCTCTACGGCCGCTACGATCGACGTTTCCTCGGAGTCGCAGAGAGAACGACGACCCATTCTCCATGGAGCCGATCTCACTTTCTTCGATGAGGGAGCGAAGCCCGGGTTTGGCGACACAGACCGAGCAAGAACAAGATTTCACAAGATCCTACGAATATCAACAACATGATGCTCCACGGATGTTTTACCTTCGTACGCACATGGTCTGGGCTCCGTGACCCAATCTCTGGGCGCGGAGAAGGAACTGCCCATTCTTCCATCGGCGAGATGAAAGAGCGGTGTGTGCTGCGCGCTCAGATTCGCATCGAAAATAGACGTCATGTTGATCAAGATCTCTGAACTAGAGCGAATGGCGCGAATATCTGCCCATCATAACCTTACTCCGAGGATCGGAGTAAGAGCTTGGTCGTTCCGTTGTTCGTCGTCTAGATTCACTATTGGCATCTTCTTGCGACAAACTTCGACAAACGTATACAGGGTGCTCAACCCATGTCGGGAATTTTCTCACCCTTCCTCCCTCCGGTTATAACTTGGTGAAAAAAAATGGAAGAGCTCGATTGAGAGAAAAAAAAAGCGTCTTCGGTTGGACACGACACCTCCATGTTTGGGCAGCTTGGGCCAGGCTGAGAGGTTTTGCCATCGCAAAAATTTTCGGAGATGGGTTCCCTGGGGAGATACAGGAGGTAATGCATCGGGGGCTCGGTTGGGCAGCATATTCGTGATTTTCGCGATGCGATCGATCTCCAATTACGAGCTCTGGACCGATTCTCGCCGTTTCTTCAGCGAATGTGGGGAATCCGTTGCCTTACCCACTCGGATCAAGACGACATAGATCGGTGCACTCAAGACGTTCCACGGGCAGTTTTTTTGCAAGAGTTTGAGAGATCATCCTAGCAATCGATCGCGAAGAAGAGGACGAAGGATAGCCCAAGATGATGGGAAATCGGAAATCAAAAATGATCTGTGAATACAAAACGATTCACCCCTGAAATGAAAGGTAACATATGGGTTTATGTAATATCTGAATAAATCCCAACCAATCCAAGAGAAGAAATTTCCAGAGTCGGACGACTTTTCACCCAGATATGACCGAAAGAATGAAGGATAAGAAAATTTTTGACTTGTGTTGACCATCCTGTATCCCCGTAAGCGCCCGCTGCCACGCGAAACCGGTCTGGTGAGACCCTTAATATTGAGACAATTCACATTCAGACGGCGGCGCACTGGGGAAGATCTTACATCCCAGGTTTGAAACAAAGACGTTAACAGCAATTGTAGCTGACCCGAAAATGTCCTTTCCAAGTGAACAATTCTTTTAGTTTCTCACAACGCACGGCCTCCTGTCAGTTTCCGCCGCTCTGACACGGCGACTCCAGGCTCGTCAACGACGCGGCGTTCCCCTTGTAATCTGAACCTAATTACCCACATCTGGAGCGTGAAGGTTTGCTACGAGGGATTTCGCCGGTTTGAAACCGCGTCCCTCACAACGAGCTGCTCCCGGCTCCCCAAGAGCACGACTTCTGAAAGTTTGGCACGCACGATTCCGGTTTGGAACATCCGATCTCCTTCATTTGCGTAATCTGCAGCTCTAGTTCTTCTATCCAGAAGTACAGTCTGCAGATACAGACGATAGTAGAATTGTTGTTGTGACGGATGTTTGGTCGGGCGCCGAATCCTCGATACGTCCGTCTGTTTGGCTGCCTCGTCTCGGTGCCCCACTCCAGTACTCCAGTACTGTTAACAGCTGTCATGGCTTAGCGGCACGAACAGCGCCGAGATGATATTCATCTTCCACCGTGAAGATTACATCCCTTTATCAAGTTTCTCCTGGTCTCTCTGTTACTGCCCTCTCGTCTCGCTCCTTGGAGACATCGGTGGTGACTTTGATAATGGCTGACGGGAGAGGGAAGCCTCGCGTCGGAAAAAGCAAATGCGTCCTGGCTCGTGCTCATTGTCGGTAAGCGCAGTTGAAGAGGAATTATGCCGGCCGCAGTCATCGAGGAAACTTCGGATATGCGTCCGAAAGTGACCAACGGAAGCCACACGAACGGGAACTCCGTTCCAGAACGGATCTCGAAGGGCTACATAAAAGAGCGTCCCACGCCGCAAACCAACAACTCCGTCGTCTTCACCATCAAGGAAGGCGTGGGCCAGCTCGCCAAGACCCTGCAGATCTTCACCGACAACAACATCAACCTCCAGCACATCGAGTCCAGAAGCTCTCAGAAAGTCAAGAATGCTTACGAGTTCATCGTCAACTTCGACAGCGCGAGCGGAGGCGACCTCAAAACCTGCCTCGAGAAGATCAGGGAGAGAGCCGAGCACGTGACGCTGTGCACCCGCGAGAAAATCTCGAAGCAGCTCTTGGAAGAAGTCCCGTGGTTCCCGCAGCGGATCGAGGACTTGGATCTGTTCGCGAACCACATCCTATCCTACGGAAGTGAGTTGAGCGCCGATCACCCCGGTTTCACTGACGAATGCTACCGCGCGCGAAGGAAGGAGGTGGCCGACATCGCCTTCAACTACAAGCACGGTCAGGAAATCCCCAGAGTGGCTTATAACGAGAAAGAGATCGAAACCTGGAGATCCGTGTACCTTGAGCTCACCAAGAAGTACCCGACGCACGCTTGCAGAGAGCACAACCACATCATGCCTCTGATGATCGAGCACTGCGGCTACCGAGAGGACAACATCCCGCAATTGGAGGACATTTCGAAATTCTTGAAGCGAGCGACAGGTTTCACGTTGAGGCCCGTCGCTGGCCTCCTCTCGTCGCGGGACTTCTTGGCTGGGTTGGCTTTCCGGGTTTTCCACTCGACGCAGTACATCAGACATCACACGACACCGTTCTACACCCCGGAACCCGACGTTTGCCACGAGCTTTTGGGTCACGCACCTTTGTTCGCGGATCCGGATTTCGCCCGCTTCTCCCAGGAGATCGGTCTCGCGTCTCTCGGAGCTCCGGACGAGTACATAGAAAAGCTCGCCACCTGTTACTGGTTCACGGTCGAGTTCGGTCTGTGTCGCCAGGACGGCGAGTTGAAAGCCTACGGTGCCGGCCTCCTCTCCTCGTTCGGGGAGCTCGAGTACAGTCTCAGCGACAAGCCGGAGGTGCGTCCCTTCGATCCGGCGGCGACCGGCATTCAGAAGTACCCGATTACCCAGTACCAACCGGTATACTACGTCGCGGAGAGCTTCCAGCAAGCCCAACAGAAGATGCGGGAGTACGCGCTGTCCATACCCAGACCCTTCGACGTTCACTACAACGCCTATACCCAACAGATCGAGGTGCTCGACAGCGTCCATCAGCTCCAGGTTCTGGCGAACGATCTGGGTTCCGAGATGTCCCTCCTCTCTAGCGCATTGAAGAAACTTCAAGTGTGATCACTCTCTACGTACATACTCCGTTTTCTTCCCAAATCTCGTCGGTGTCATTCCTTGTCATTCGTTCATCGCGTTCCATCCGAGACGGGGAACTCCCGCTCCGTGACTTGTAATACTCTTATCTGAGCGGAATCGACGCGACCAGCCGAATCGCTCGCGCGGTTCAAGTTTCATCCAGGAGATTCCTTATCGTCTTGACTGGTTTGCAGAGACGGTTGCCCACGCATCTGATCTGAATAGAGGAGAGGGCTCCACCAGCGAGCGGCGATAAAAAATAAAAAAAAAACGGCTGTAGTCATTCTGCCGTGGTTAATTTCGGGTTGATTAAACTGCCGAGACTCCTCGAACATACGGTTCTTGATATGCTCAGCCGGGACACCAATAACCGTTTGAACAGAGACGTCGTGGAAACATGACGTTTTCGAACTCCCCGAGAGCCGTCCGTGAATTTGCCCTTCTCTTCGGCCGACTCGGTGCTCGTTGTTTGCGTTTCCACAGCTCGTGGACACGCTTTCAAGGCACTTAGTATCCCAAGGATAGTTTGCCCCTCGTACACAAAAGAAAGTCATTACTTTCGCCTAAGTGATCCAGCGAGCACGGCCAGTCTGTCCTCGCTTGGCAAGAAGCACTCGACGGTGTTGAGAAGTGAGTCGCGAGACTTTCCGAAACACAAACCGCCGAGTCAGTCAATAACACGAGCCGATCAAGAATGTAACTGCGCACGTGGCGCGAGCGAGGGATGAGTCTGACATTGAAGTCCGCGATTCGGAAGAGCGCAATAAAGTGGCGCTTCACTGCCTCGCTTGGCAATTTCAGCGCAAGCCAAGCAATATGAGCGACAGTCGTTCTTCAAATCCCCGAAGCACTGCTTCAGAGAAGGAGGTTGGAGGACGAAGTCGCAGTTCTCCGCTACGGAACCAGCCGGAGCGATGGCGAGCTCGCGATCACAATTCTCGGAGCGAACTCTTCGACCTCGAAGAGTGCTTGAGTTACCTTCGTGCGGCTGCGTGCGGATCGATCCTACTGAACGAGAAATTCGAGGCTGCGGCTCGGGCCGAGCTCAGTGAATGCTAAGTAAATGCTTGATTCATACCCTATTAGTTCCTAATGGGGCACTCCCGACGAGATCCCCTGGTCCGCAGGAAACATGATGACTGGACGAAGCTGCAAACGTTTTGTCGTAGGAGCGTGCCCTCGAAAATTTCCCGTGCGCTGTAGATTTACCCAAACATCATTTCGTCAATCCCATGGGGATTGGTGGAAATATTTGCGAGTTATACTTTCGGCTGAAATTTGACTGAGAAGAAATCAAGGAGCCAACTTCCAGTGCAGCGAGCTGACAAAAAATCTTCATGCAGTCCGCGGGTATCCCGCCGCTCGTGCGGAAGCTGGGTGTTCACTCGCTCTGACATAAAACGAGGAACCGCGTTTGCTCCGAACCGCGCACAGGAAGTGATGCGTCACCCCCCATGCGCCGCAAAACAGTGTCCTCACACCCGTCCAGGAGTGGAGAGCTCCGCGCACTCCATCTGAACGGTCGACGGATTCCCATAAAAACAAGCAATCTCACGATGCGCCTGCTCATTCATAGGCTCGACGGGCCATGACCTTGTAATGACTGCGACGAAAAAGTCGTCCATTTCCGCGCGTCCGCGTATCATTGGAAGGGTGACACCGCAGGAAAGCCCTCAAGGTGCGCAGCTCACGGCGATGCTCTTGGGACGGCCGGCAGCAGTAGTTTTATGACCGCACTCACATCGAAAGGAGATTATGTTTGTTCAACGTGCTTAGTCAAACCTCAACATCGCGTGGAGGTTCTCTTCACACTGAGAGCAATGGAGTATTTGAGCTTCTACTCGCCGTCGATGGAAAATTACGGAGCTCGAAACACTCCATTTCAGAACTACGATACGCGGTGATATATCATCATCAGGTCAACGCAGAACATTCCTATCCTAGGCGGACGCAATTTGAATGTGGTTGCCATCAAAAGCCGAGGTCCGATTCAAGCTCGGACCACGCTTTTCAACACGGTACCTGCAAGTTTTCCTCGAACTCCTCAGAACCTCGTCGAAGTCACGACTATTTACTCAAATCTGAGGCTGTTATAACGGTATATCACGAGCTCTTTCTCTGTATCTCATTTGAGCAATCTACCAGAACTCCTCAAACAAACGACTTGACGGCAATTTGCCTCCCTCTGAGGAGGTCATCGTTTCTAGAGCTGGCATTTGTGGGCAACAAGCGTTGCCCACAAGCTGACATCGTTCTAGATTCGACCTGATTTGTTTCGAAGTAATGCCCATGACACACCGTGCGTCACGCCTTCGCGTGAACCTTCCTCGGTTGCACTCCTCGCCGAACCTCCACGTGGAGCCTTCGAGAATCATTGCTGATCTTTCGTGTCGCCATATGACGGCTCAATACCCCGATCCTACCGGCGACAGAATTGGCTGCGTCTCGACCTCAGCCGAAGAAAGGGCGCTGCAAAGTTTATCAATGTTCATTACAATCAAGGATCGCAAGCACTCGCACTGAACTCCCTATGGCTATATGTGTCAACGGCAGCTGTGAATGAAATATCCTGAACATCTGCTCGAGGAGCTCTTCCACACCAAGAGTGCTGATTCCTATTCTTGACGTCATGCTATAATACGACGCCGTGGAGCTGAGCGGTGTCAACATCTCATTGGTCGACTGGAATCGCTGCTCCGACGAATTAATATTTTCTCCTGGGCTTCTCGAATCCGAGAGAGGAACGATCCGACGGGACCGTATAATGCGCTTTGACATGACGGGAACTTATTTTACGTTATCCCCTGCTGTGATATGGGAGAGCAACGCAACCTCCGCGAACGCTAAACCACGAATCGCCTTGTGCGAAGGGCGAAACGCGGACCTCATCGGCCGTAGAGCAACACGTTTGATCCTGTCCGGAGAGGTGACCGAGCTCACCGCTTCATCATGGGAACGGATGTGAACAACTTCCAGCTTTCTCCGCGTTTCTCACTCGGGGAAAGGATGAATCCATCGAAACCCTGAGAGAGACACGAGAAAGCGCCGAAAACGAAGCGTGTTGAGCTCATAGTGTGGAGAGCTACATATATACAAACGAATGCTGTTCTCCTCTCCGTGTCGCATCTACCGAAGAACACGCGAGGTCATTCGTCGCACTCGCTACATCGATTCTTGATCATCGGAATTCCGTTAGGATGACGCACCGATGCCAGTGTTGGAGAGAAATCGCCCAGGCCTAGTTCCCCCTCGTTGGGGTATGGCGTGCGGCTGAGTCCTGCTGGGAACAATGTCCTCTTCTACGGCTCGATACTCGCCTCCTGCTGCCGGAGTCCCTGAAGTGACCCCGCCACAGTTTTAAATCGGAAAACGAACCAGGCTGTTCCTCCGAAATGGGTTTCTTGTGGAACAAGGGTCAAATATACGGGATTCCAGGTAGAGAGGGAAGGAGATCTCGGAGGATCTCGAGCGAACCGCAAGCGAAGAGAATGGGCGACTTGGGAAAAAACCAGGCGCGCTTAGGGCGTCTTGCATGCGTTGCATGTTTGGGATGGAGCGTGATGGCAATCGGGCCTGTTCGTCAAATCATCAAGGCGTCATGACACACCCTCACACCCCGATACATAAAAAAAATTATCACCATGTCAATCTTTGTCTGATCATCATATTTTGTTGACAGTCTTGAATCCCCTCCGGAAGACCTCAAGGATGTAAGACTTCGTTTCCACTTCGAACGCGATCTCACCCTGAAGCACGACTCCCGGATTCACCTCGGGGAACTCCATCCAGATCCGAGGGTAGAGTGTCCGATGGTGGATATCCACCGCAATGAAATCCCTATTATCATCATCATCATCATAGAACCATGAAACTCCAATCAATTTTTTCACTCCAATGGGAGAAACAAAATTTCCCAGGGCCCATATCTATAGGTTGTACGGGCGCTGGTAGGATGAGTCCGACTACATTTCGTGCTTGAAATTCATGAATTCTAGGTTCTTGATGTTCCCGGATAGCGTTTTCGATTGGAAAAAGTAACTATGGTTACAGCATGCATCATCGATACTCGAGGCGAGTTTCCTCTCCGAGGTGACTGTTGTGTATCCGGAGATAACCTCGATTATTATTCAACCCGTTTGAGACAATTGTTTGTCCATGTGATCTAAACACCACTACTCTCTACGGCCTCAATTGAAATGCATGGAAACTCTCGAGCTCGGACCACCAACCTCGAATAGATTTGGCTTTTGACTTTCGTTCCTCTACCGTGCGAAAGGGGGAAACGACCGATAAACGCAGTTTCAGTCCGAGATGATACAGGAGTGCTCGAACTGATGTTCGGTGCGATTTCTCCGGGGGATTGTGGTTATGAATGCAACAACCTCGCTGAAGAGCTTGAAAACTCTCAAGCTCTGGGATGAACAGAGCTTCCCAGATTGATCATAACCGAGCCTTTCACTGTGACCCTCCTTGATCGGAATCGAATGATCAGGATTGGAACTCATTTTTCGTATCAAGGGCGATACAGATGATACGGGGACCACCCTGTTCTATTCAATGATTCTGTACGGCCGACCGTGGAGAGTTCTCCAAACAATGCATATTTCTGACAAATCGGGTCTGATCGGGACCGAAAAATGCGAGTTTTAATCCGTTTCATCAACTTGGTCTCCAAGGGAGTCATCAAGCTTGGCTACATGATCCACTCGCTCTGGAGAAATTGATCCTTATTTTGGTGGCATGGTTCCGTGACAGCCCTCCGTGCTGATCCGTGCGGCTTTGAAGGTGGGCCTGACGGATTCCTGGAAGGTCACGGAAGGTTCCCCAGATTGCTCGCCGAGAGTGGCTCCGGGAGTTCCCTCAAAGCAATGCTCTGCCGCGCTGGACAGCTCTACGAAGCGATCAATTGCAGCGACGCGGCCAGAAATATCTTGAGAGGGCTTCGAGACCTCAATCGAAGGTGACGGGTAGAGTTCCTGAGAACGACGATTTCCCAACTGATTCACACAAGGAACTCCGGACTTACCACAGAGCTCAGGAAATTCTCGGGCTCTCTAATGGAAAGAACGGCTAGAAAAAGTCTCACAAAGAGTTTTTTTCCGAGGCGGAATGTGGATAGAAAAAATGGTTCACCCCACGTCATGAGGTACGGAATGTACGTGACAAAACGGCGGAGGTCACACGTGAAGGATCTGACATGGAAAAAAGGACCCATCGGTCACGTTCAACGTCACAAATGCTTTCCAAAGTGAGACGTTTTTCTCCCGGGAAGCTCCTCAGGAGTAGCGTTGTCTCCTTTGTGGGGAAGTGTCACATCCATTGCGTCACTTCTCTGGTTTCCCGCAGCATTATTGCTGACCGGCCTGCGGCTCAACCATTACTCGAAGTGTGCCGAATAGACAGGCGGCTGCGATTCTTCGTTTCCGAGAGGTGTACCTATTCAAACACGCAGAGCCATCTTACCGCTCCTTGAGTCGCCCGTCGAGTCGCTGTGATCCAGCCACTATTCCGACTCTGAGACGCTGGTTGAATGTTTGCCTGGTTCAATTGTTGGAAAGTTTCATTTCGAGACGTTCTGGAAATTAAAGGACGTTTTTCCTCCAAATTGAGAGATATGCGTTCAGAACTCAGGCACTGAGAAGCTCATGAGCTCGGCGGCGAGCCAATCAGTTGTATACAGAGCTGTGCGCCGCGCCGTAGATACGCCGGCGAATCGTGCCCCCGCGGTCCGAACGGCCCCGCCAGCTTCCGCAACCTCCGATGAGCGGTCCACGGCATCTGGAGACGCTTCCCACCGCCTAGCCGGTGAGCCGGAATCGAACTGAAGCGGTATCCTGCGTAGTCGACCGCTATCCTGCACCGACAGAGAGACTTCACTAAAATGCGCAGCGCTGGAGGTAACGAGACTCTTCATGGTGGTCGAGTGATGTAATCCAAGCGAAGCGGAGAGCTTTCCATACCGGCGACATCAGCAGAGCCGGGGAAACGATCCTCGTCAGCCGGGAAAGTCTTGTGCGAAAAGCATTGCTAAATGGAAGCTCCAGGATGTCCAAAATCTCATTCCTTGACGGTGAACGAAGTTTTCGTAGATGGGGCTCTCAATTATGTACATAGTATGAACTCGTGTTCGGTCTTGCGATATTTTTCCCAGTTTCATATCTGGAATAGACTCAATCCACATCGAGCCTTAGCTATTTCCAGAGATGAAAGGAATTCGAGGATGACTTCTGTGATTTTTTTTTTCAGCTAAAGCACGGACGTCTTGAAGCGACGGATAGGCTTAATTCCATTAGCTTGTGCCTTTGAGCAGGAATTGGCGGCGTTACGGGGGCGGATGCGATCCTGCGGCAATGACGCCGCACCATGCACCATGCTAGACCCGGCTCGTTGCCGTAATCCATTCGTCGGAAAATATTGTACATGATTAGCTTCGCTCTCTTACTGGGACCATGATTCGACACTTGTGACCGTCCATGGAGAGACCGGGGGCCGTTCGGACCGCGGCGGCGCCTTCAGCCGACGGATCTGCGTACTTCTTATGGCGACGTCTCAGCTCACCACGGGGTGAGGTAAGCTCAGGGGCCCGAGGTACACACACGCCTCCAAGAAAGAGGTCCGAAGGACAGAGCAGCATACCATGTGAGCGTTCACATGACCTCCAGGCTCTTCTGAACCGATGAGCGCCGAGCGGAACTCGGGAACCTCAAATGCTCGTACCTCCGTTATCTGCAAGAGTTCAGAGCTAATGAGGTTGATTTTGGAGCACGACGCTAAAAATCCACCTAAGACGCCGAAGAAACAAGAACCGCGTCAGTGGAAGGCGACATAACCGATAGAGGCGGAGCATGGAATTATTCCGTTCCGGTCGAGTGAGCATTGGTATTCTCATCTTTTCTCGCTCACGAGGCCCAAGACCCAGTTTCAGTCTAGCTCGGCCATTTTCTTAAGGCTTTGCAACGGTTATTTAACCGCGGTTAATAACCGCAATAACCGCAATATTTGTGGTTTTTAACCGCAATGACCGCGAGCGAATTGCGGTTATAACCGCATTCAACCGCAATTTTCCGAAACGTATGATTTTTCGAGAAAGCGTCCGTCTCATGAGCGTACTCTGGCTGGAAATGGACTTAGGTGCTGAGCGATTGAAGAGAATGAATTGCTTCTAGAACTGTGACATCTTGTGTGATGACTCCCGTTAAACGAAGTTCGTACACGCTTCCGAAAGCCGGACCTGGCTAGCGATTGTACCTGGACATATCACACATCAGGAACAGCCTCCCCATGTCCCCATCATGTTCAAGGAATCGATGAGCCAGCATCGGAAGCGGGAGGCTCAATCTTCCAGAGCTTTGCGCATTTGGTAGGATCAGGGAACAGAGCACAGCGGAAGTAGCTATTGTGTGGGTTGCACCCCCGTTGGAAGGCCTCGATAAAAGAATTGTGATGAAGTCCTACCTGAAAACGGCTATCTCTCGTGCACTGGTCGGAACGGAGGACATACGCCCTTTTCAAATACGATAACGGTGATATCGAAGCCGGGAGCAGTAATTTGGAGCCAGACAAAAATTGGAAGCACCTCAAAAGACGACCTCGAGGATTCACAATGAAAAAAAAACTCGAGAATCAGGACGTGGAACTACGTGAGTTATCTCAACCCAACAAGAGCATGCCTCTGGGCACTCTTTGCTCGTGTGAAACCGTGCAGAAATCGCGCCACTTCCACATTCCAGAGTTTGCAAAACTTCCTCAGCGGATCGTGAGGAGTTGAACTCGAAACTGCTGACTACATTCATCGGACGGGGGGCTTCACAATACAAGATGATCTCTCTGGCATCAGGATAATTTACCAAAGATTTCGTGACTTGAGACGTTCAACCAATGTCCCCGGCCCCATCTGATCGAGGTCGAGTTGTAACAAACGAGTCTTTATGAGATGTGTTTTGAGATCTCGTTGTATCTGTTCATAATGGAACCTTCTTCCTGATAGGAGAGGAGAAGCTTCCTGGAAATCTTCCAGGAAGCATGCTTCCATATAACCGCGTTATTTGCGGTTATAACCGCGGTTTTCAGTCCTAATTTTGCGGTTAACCGCTATTGCGGTTATGGATTTGCGATTATCGGTTAACCCCAAACATGTTGAAAGCCTCTGCCGTGATAGAGTTGAGACTGAGTTCGTTTGTGCTCCGGATGCTCAACGTGAGCTTCCTTTTTTTTCGCGACACACCTCGATAGAGAAACTGGATATTTCGCGGCACACCTCAATAGAGAAACTGGATATTTCCCGGCTGTAAAATGCATCATCGGACTACCTGAGATATCAGGGCATTATATTTGACTCGGGTTTTCGGGAATCGATTCCCAGATGGGATTCGTGTACATTCCAGGCCGGACGCGTGGAGGCAGAGTACCGAATATGGGACAATTATGGAACACCAAATGTTCTCCCCCAAGGTTTTCGGTGCTCCATGTGTGGTGCCAGATGCCATTCATGGAATATCAAAATGTCCCAATACGGATAAGTATTCCATAATGTGTTCATTCCCCTTTTCAACCAGTGAGCCTGGGGCCTCTACCGTGTCTTTCAGAAAATAGCCATGGCTTATATTCGTCTTGGGGTCCGAAAATTGGACTACGGCTCATTTTCGGGGTATGGCTTACATAAACCAAACTGCGAATTCGACTCACATGATCGAACACGGGAGGACTACGAACCCACAACAACAGTGTGCTCGAAAAACCCTTGCCACAAACTTCTCAGCTAGCAGGCGTCATCTCGAATCGGCGCTTACTAAACCACAAGAATTCGAGAACTCAGACATCCCGACGATCCCGACGTTTCTCGCGCGCAGCAGGCTCCATGCTAAGATAGTTTACTGCTATGGCTTATATTCGGGGTACGGCTTATCAAACCGAAATGTTCGAAAATCGAGGTATGGCTTTATTTTCTGAAAAATACGGTGTTCCTCAGATCCCTCTTCATCGATTCTCGAGGTGGACGTCGTCATTTTTATTTCAACACGTCATCGAAACAAACCAATATCTTGGCGAATTTTCATGAGAAAGGATCTCTTTCGCTAGTTCCCCTCTCCGAATGAGAAGCACGCCACCATCAGCGAAAGGTGAAAGTTGTCGAAAGGAGCGCCGTCGGTACCGTCCCTCGACCCCGAGTTCCCTCGAGCCCGAGTTCCCTCGAGCCCGAATCCCCTCGAGTCCAAATTCCTTCGAGCCCGAGTTCCCTTTCCCTCAATTTGAGGCTTGATGGAAGTCTGCGAACCTTTCATGCTTTTTCACGGATCCGGAAGCGTCTTCAACCTGAATTGGAACTTTTTGGCTCTGAGCAGGTTGCACACCGCCCATCAGCAAGTTGTTCGGGGCTAGCGCATGGCATTGGGTCAGGTTGGGTTTCTACGTTATTTTCAATCATTCGAATCGAACTTGCTGGAGTTCTTCTCCTCTCACGATTCAGATATTCGAATGGATCATGCTTAGGAATTGGCTTGAGAGCTTTACCACGGACAGGCCCCACCTTGGCACTCCCGCATGCCAATCGTTGAGATATGAGACTCCTGTGCAGACATAGAAGCTTCGCTGAGCTTTATACAATCTCCCACTGATAGAGAGGGCTCTCGGGCTCGCGGCAAATCGGGATCGAGGGATTTCGGGCTCGCGGTACCAACCGCGCCGCCCTTCTCGAGGCGGATCGTAGTTGACGTGCTCAACAAAGAATCTGAGCCGAACTGCATAATTCCGAGTTCCCTTCGAAGGCTCATGAGAATCCCTTGTGCGACGCAGTGATTCCCCCCCCCCCCCCCCCCCCCCCCCCCCCCCACGGAGTAGCAGTCGGGCTTCGTGAGGTATTGAGGTCCCATCTAGAAGTAGGGCGTGTGGGCGAGGACTCACTCGGACAGATTTCCAGATAGCGCTCTTATTTACCTTCCCAGAGCGACGTCCGGCTGTTCTCCCAGAGACCAATCAGAACTGCAGGGCATTCCCCCTGAAGACGGACGTCGACTCCAATGAGGCCTCTGAGGCTGTTCCCATCGAACCACAGTGTCCAATCAAACGTTTCTCGAATGTTAGTTGAACTCCTCTGGCTTCGGGGTCAGGAACATTAAGTTCAACTGCTTTCCCAATCGACAACAGAGTTCGAAGTCATGTCCTTGAGTTGCGATTCATTCTATGAACCGGAATGAAGCCGAGCTCGATGTGTCTGAATCGCCTTGGGCGCTGAAAGCTATGGCGGTTTTTTTTCTCGGTTTGCACTGGACAGTGGAGAACTCGACGTCGATTGATGTGTCCAGCACCCCAATAACCTGGGGGATACCGCACCGAGTTGAACCGCTCCAAACGCTGGCTCCCTCGAGGTGCTCCATGCCCGTGATACGTTATCAGAGTTTCAGCTTTTCTCTGCGCAACATTGATATTTACTTCGCTACATCCCGCTCCCTCTCTCCGCTATCCGCTCAAGACTCCCGAGAATCGAAACTAATGTTCTCCACCGTTGAAATCCGCACCTGTCCGAGAGCTCGGCAGTGTAGTCCGCCAATGATGAGCGGGAGTTGTTTCAGAACGATTTCCCTTGAGAATTCGAGGGGAGTCTTCAGCTGTCAAGGAAGAAAGTCGGTGAGGGTGGGAGGCTCAAATCGCGTCGCAAGCTATTCGACACCGAAATCCGGGAAGGTATCGTAGAATTGCATCCCGTCAGACTGCCGACCGTGGACCTCTCAGACAAGAGATCCATCCTCAAGATTCCGTTGCTCTCGCTACGAAATTGCATTCGGAAGCATCTGAGGATTCCCGAAGTCCTGCGAGGATAGAGAGTAACATCCCGAGGGACTCGAGTCCGACAGATGTTTGGGATGTATAATTTAGGGAATGAGGGCTGGATCGCGACTTTGACTGTTAGAGGAGACTCGAGAACGAACTCTTCGACGGCCGAGAAGTCGTGGTTCTTTCAAATCCTTGATGTTTCGTTGTGGTAGCAAGGATCGAACTGGGGGTTTGTGAAGGAGTTTGGAATCTCTCGAAGATGAGCGTAAGGGATTCACGACGAGTCAAGCTCGTCGAATTAACTAGAGATGCACGACTTCCCTCGACTAGACTCATTTCCAACTGAGCCATCGAGCTTCCTCATCTTTTTTTTTTCCTTCCATATGATCTGAGGCCGCTTTTCGATGTCGGGCTAATGCGCACGGTTTGAGCCACTTGAGTCCTGAGCGAACCCATCCGCGCCGGCATCGGTAGGAGCATGGTGCTAAATTCATCATAGGAATAGATGGTCACCCGTGAGCTTGCTTCGATGGAATAGTCTGGCATTTCCCGCAAAAAACACTGATTAAAACAAAGAGTGTGGTTCCCGCGAGTGTGAACAGACAAGAAACCCAGATCAGTAGATAGAAATACAAAGGCATAAAGTTCAAAGGCTGAGATCGTGTTCCTAATAGTGATTGTCCCCCCATCTACAGTCTTCAACGAACTCACATTCATCGAGCTGATCTGGAAGAATGGTTTGGTATCCGGGAACCCTGCCAGCATAAATTCCTTCATTGAGATGAATCTGACGCGCTTGACTCCAAGCAGCGTTTCGTCCCTGTTATCCGGGGAACCCCCGGCTTTGCGAGCTATTTCCAAGAGGTCACTGATCTCTCTAAACACACGTTGCGTTTATCCCAGTATACACCGTGATTCAGCATCACACTTCATTATCCTCTTGAAAGGATTCGGCGATGAGAGTGAGTCATGAAGGGTTCTACCGGGAAGCAGACGTAGTTCTACAGAAGGAAGATGTTTCGTCTCCAGGAAAGAACGTCCTCTCCGCTTTATCTTGTTTGACTCATCAGACCGCCTCCTTTCAGCTAATCACGCGGTTTCCCGCTCGGAGGATACGCTCTGAATGGCGGGATACATTTTTACGCCGTCTCGAACGAGGTCGTAAAATATGGGTCCTTTTTTCCAGATACCAGAAGACGAGAAGTTCGCCGAAATCGCTCGAGAGAGTGCCGAGTAATTGCGTCCGGGAGGGACCGCAGAATGAGTCCGATCAAATCGGAACTCGCTTCGAAAATCGCTTCCGAAACTCTGAAATCCAGCTACAGCCTGAACTGCTGTTTTTTTTCGAGGAGGAAGACCGGATAAAATTGTTTGGTGCCAGCTTTCAGACTAACCATAAGAGGAGGTTCACTTGTCAGCTCTCCGAATTGTGGAGCTCCTGACCTCAATGAGAGTGTTTTTTTTTTTGTCGGTCTGAACGGAATGGAATGACGCCTGCATTCGTCGATGATTCCTCCATCCCCAAACCTTGCCACAAGACTCGGGACTGATTGGTTTGCGTCACGGCGGATGCTAATTAGGGGAATCAGGCCATGACCTGAATTCGATTTACGTCTCAACATCCGTTCAACAGGGTGTGAGGCGACGAGACAATTCAGGGCGCAGTGAGCTGATGACTCGGAACCAGAATTCCGGTCTCGCGGTGCTTAGACGAAAGCGGTGCGAGCTCCCAAATCAATTCTCGTTGAAGCACTCCTAGATGAGAGTCAGAAGAATACGAAGTCAAACAGGAAGAACGCGAAGAAACTCGTGAAGCTGCTTCGAGTCCGATTTTCCCGTCCATAATGGGGAGAGACTACTCACCTGAACTTTTACGAGTTCTGCGATTCGTTGCGCAGTTAACGGGGTCTTCGAGGCATAACTCACGATCGGAGGAACGACTCTGAACATCCGCTCGAGCGGATAGGGTATTCATTGAGAAGTTGCAAGAGTTGCCGTTTCTACTCGGTCTTGCGATTGGATCACAATGAAGCATTAGATCTTGCTTGCTCACGTGAGAGCGTTCGTACGCAATTAAAACGGCGCACCCATGAGTCCTGTTCCGCCGCCAGAAGCAGACAGAAGCGCGTTTTCTCGCTCTGGAGGGGTTATGCCAATCCTAGATCTCCTCCAACTTCAACGGTTTCTGGAACACCAACCCCGCAGAACTCATTTCCACGCAACGCGTCCCAGGAATGAGGATATCTGACGCCTCGCCTCCGTCTGCTATATGCTTCTTCCGACTCTATGTCCCTTAAATCGAGCATTACACCCTCTACAAACATTCTCGATTCGAAGACGTGTGTCTCGGGAGTGTCGAGTGTCATCGCCCACAAGATGGCGTGCGCGAATGATTCTCCTTGTGCCTTGCCCGACGCTCTGTTCTCCGCGGTCGAACGGCACGAAATCTGGGACACTTCTCCCCACGATAGGGACCCGTTTGAGGTCTAACGCCATTACAGTGAGGAACACTCGTATGTTGGCCTGGCAGGACTCAGCACACGCGATACATGGAGCCACGAAACCGGGAGAGCGAAACACAAATGTTTCTTTCCCTTCTCTCACGGGAAGTTTCTTCAATGATGACGCAGCCCCCAGTGAGACTTGAGGGTACTCCAAGTACTGGTTGCTCGCTGGCCTCTGGAAGTTGTTAGCGGAGAAACGGCGGGAAGTCAAACTGAGGAACGGAACGATGCAGAATTGAAGACCCCAGGTTCAAAACGTCGTGAGTCCTTTCCGAAAGTGGAGTTTCCAGTCCGAAATTCATCGAACCAATTCCCGACGGCGTTGTTTCGCGATTTTCTCGGAAAAGAGTGTAGAGAAACAATCTGGAGAAATTTGGAGTGACGTCGTTCCGAATCTGGGCTCTTCGATTATCTTCGCAGGGAGTTGGGGAACCATCACGGAGGAGGAGAGGGGAGTGATAGTTTTTCAATGCTTTCAAAAAGTTCAAAATTTCGTCTCGATTATACACCAAGAGGAGACGAAGGCCATGATAATCAAACTGCTCACTGAACTCCCACTGGGCTCGGACAAATCCGAAGCCAGATGCATGAAATTCCCAATCTCATATCATATGGATGGATGCTTCGAATTTCCCATTAGATGTTCGGCAAGCTGGATCAGACTCTTGTAAAAATTTTGAAAAAGAGATGGATCACATCAGTTGCGAGGGCGATATGATGAAAGCACTGACGCAAGCGAGCGACGGGAACTAAACTTGTAACTCTTCTTCTGCAAAGATGACTATCTAGGATGAGCCTCTAGGGAGACCGCCCCTCCAACCCTCCTCAATACGCTAAAGCATCCGATATCTGAATAACAAAATCCAGAGGTTTTCGGAGCGGTTGCCGTGTGAGAACAGTCTTACTATTGGAATTTCGATCCCAGAAGTCAGATCAACTCCTCCAAATGAATAGGGAGGCATCCTGCTGAAAGTCAGTTGTTCCTCTCGGGGAAAGTTTCGCGTGCACGGCATGTGGAAAATACTGTATGCGCTCAGAAGTTTCGAGCGTCTGCGAACAAATGAAGGCGGGAGAAAATCCCTATTCATGTGTCGTTTGCTCAGAGCCATCCCCATTAAGGCGTAGTAGGTGCGCCGCTAGTTGTGCACGCAAGAGAATCATTGGGACTCTCGGAAAGAAGGTAGAGCCGCTTTCTTCAATCGGTCGCTCCTCCCTCTCGGAACGACGCATCGCGGGCTCTCGCATCCTGTTTCAAAGTCCGACATTCCTTCCGAAACTTGATGAAAATTAATTTCCTATTCCTCAACGGAACAACTCTCACAGGCAGTGCCGTTTTGGGGATCGAAACTAGGAGAAGGAGCGAGTGCTCCTGTGAATCCCCCCCTCCCACCGACGAAGCGGCTACATCGTATCAGAACGGCAAGTAAACGTTCCGCTCAGCAGCCCGACCGAGCAGGCGAGCAGAATTGGTTCGTTATAACAAGATTCGACAGCATTTCCAAGGGACCTAGCAGCTTGTTCCCGGTCAGACTCAATCGGCAAATCGAGTTCCCTCGACTCCCATCTTGCACCGCAGCTGTTCGTCGTTAGCGGACTCTGACTACGAGGAAGAGGGCATTGAGATAATGTTTTTCCGATGCCACATGCTCGTTTCTTCTCCGAAGTGCCGAAACTCAACACTGTCAGCACTCACGAAGATTGCGGTTCCTACTCGAAGTTGGAGCGATCATAAGAGCGCGTACTTCCCAGCTCTATTCATCCCGTCATCGACTCATTGATCTCATACTAATGGGATACTCGATGAATTACGCTTGAATCTGATGATCAAAATATCTCCTGCCGTTTGTCCATTCAGTACGACGGGTATCAGAATGGAACGTTCCATCCGCTCATGACAAAGAGCATTGCGTTTTCTGTGAGTTCCAACACTGAGCTTCTCAGTGGAAAACCTGCATATCACATGCGGGTTGCAACGACTTCTGAGATTCATGAACGCCCACGCTGCACAGGGAGAGAAGAATTCTTCAATGCTTCTTGGGTGCCCCGTTCATCGGAACGCGTTGGTTACGCATAAGGGAATCTGCAAGAGTGGAGGGATATTGTTGGAAGGAACCTCCTCTGATCATCAATGATTTACGACATGCAATGTATGGAAGCTGTTAACGTGCGCATGCGGGTATTGTCCGAAGGGCCTACGGGGATAAGCGCCCCACCAAGAAAAATCGATTTTTGAAAACTTGAAATGCTCATATCTCGGAAACCACTTTTTCAGTCGAGGAAAATGGAAAAGTTGGTTGGTTCACCCGGGAGGAGAAGGCTGACCACTTTCTCAGATATCGCTAATAGTACTCCTATCCATCGTCTACTCGCAGGGCAAGTTTCATCCCGATGCGAGTTTGCGGGGCCGAGATATCAACAGTTGAACATCGGCGATGAAGCGGTTTCTCCTCAGAACTCGCTTGAAACCCAGCATAAAAATGGATAGAAGTCATCGAACCAAGTCATCTTTCTGGAAATCATGGTCAGATCGATCGGAATCACCTTTCCAGACTTGGGAAAGTCTGATCAGATTGGTCCCGAAATCACTCCGATCGACCCTCAGAAGTATGGTCAGTGAGTCAGTATGGTCAGGGACCAATCTGAGCATATTTTTCCGAGTCTGGTAGGGGTGATTCCGGGAACGATCTTGGGAAAAACCGCTTCGTCGCCGATGTTCAACTGTTGATATCTCGGCCCCGCAAACTCGCATCGGGATGAAACTTGCCCCGCAAGTAGACGATGGATAGGAGTACTTTAAGCGATATCTGAGAAAGTGGTCAGCCTTCTCCTTCCGGGTGAACCAACCAACTTTTCCATTTTCCTCGAATAGAAAAGTGGTTTCCGGGACCCGCTGCGTACGACGTTCGATAGCCATTGGAGACAGCTTCACAACGGGTTTTTTTATCGGCGCTGTAGCTCCACTGGTTCTCGAGTTATGAGCATTTTAAGTTACCAAAATCGATTTTCGGTGGGGCCGATTCCCTCCATGTTATCCCCGCAGGCCCTTTCTGCGTCTTGATTCAGAGCTCTCATCATCGGCGTTCATGTGACAGCCTTGAAGAGAGATGATCGAGTAATCAAAATGTATTCTCGTCCCTCTGGGAACGATAGCCTGAATTGAAGAAAGCAGAATGTCTAAGTTGGTGTGGCGGATCGGTGACGTCAAACGAGATCAGAGAACTTGTTTGCTAATGACTCTCTGCGAGCGGTCCATTATCCGATATCACAGATTAACATTTTGATGGGAGTTCTCTCATCTGGGCTCTCTTCGCCGCCAGTTCGACTACCAAGGTCGTCTCGCAATCTGCATTCTACACGAAGCAAAAATCAGAATCGATGAACTTGAGGACGCGAAATCTCTACTCTCTGCGACGAATCAGTCCCATCAGCCTCTCGCCGGATTCGAACTTTCAGCTACCGGAGGAAAATCGATGGGGGATTTCGTCAGAGTTTTTTCGGCATCAACAAAGACAACGAGCTGAGGAACGATCGAAGAGCAACAGCAGGAATACCCTACAGTGCTGCGTATAACGAACCATACAAACACGTGAATCTGACATCGTATAACGAACCTCGCCGATAATGAACCCCACATTAAGTACGAACCCCGCACCTGAGGTTCGCTGTATGTGGGGTTCGTTATCGGCGAGGTTAGTTATTCGTGGGGTTCGTTGAACGCGGCTTTTCAGGGTTATATTGACCTCTCCCGACTTCAGAGAGTCCGAAGGCCCTAGCATGATGAACGGACCCGACTCGAAGGTTTGGGATTGAACTCCCCTCGTCAGTGAAATCTCGTGGAACGAGCCTTGTTCGATCTGAGCGGTCGATCGTGGGCCAGTGAGCCTGTTATACGCGACGGACTCCCGAAAGACGCCTTCTTTGGTGAGACTCAGAGTTGCTACAGCGAGAACTTGGCTCTGGTTCAGAATCAGCGCGAAAAATTAGCAACGCAGGCTGAAGCCATCCGGTATCACCCGTGAAGAACTGAGCATAACCAACGTCGATCCGAAAAAAGCGAACTCGGGTCTCATTGATCTCAAGCGGAGGAAAATAGGGGGATGGAAATACTGTGCCTCGTGCTCATGCTCGACGAACTCCACTTGCTCGGGAGCGGAGAGCACAAATTCTATCCACTGAGCTCTGCTTTCAGGTCCAACGGAGCGATTTCGGTGTTCTGAACCTTGTCCCTCGAATTTTTTCACCCACGAACGGACCCGCGGGGGAGGGAAGTTATTGGCGCTATCTGCCACAGCGAAGAGTAAGATATAAGGAGACCAAGGGAATGTCAGCCAGAGCGTATGGAACAAACAAGGAGATAGCTTCGCGGAGTGGCGCCTGCACACTGCTCCTTGTCCTCCTCGGGATGGCTCCGTTATCATATCCTTGAACATGACAACCCCTCAACAAGACCCACCCCCAGCGTTCATTTCTCTCCTTTTAATAGATTCCAATGCGATCCCACTCCATCCCTATCTTGTCGCGGCTTCGAGTCGAACGGGACAGGCCGTCAGCTGGCCAGGGCTAGATTCCTGTGTCCGGGGACTTTGACTCAAGTTTCTCCTGTGGATGCGACCTTCTGCAGCGAAATTCGATATCCCTGGAATTCGGAACAACTCTTCCGATTGCTTTCGCCAATGTAACATCGAGATCAGCACAGGTGCCGAGTTTTCGACAATTTCGTGTGGAAATCGTGAGCGTTGGCGGCGGAAAACGTGTAAAGGGGGTGAACAGGAGTGTCTCTACAGGCGAACAGTCCTGACGTCAAACAGTACGAGCTTGAGTCGGCAGGAAGACGTCACAGCTAGCGAACAGCGAGTTCTACCATCGTTGACAACAGGGCTGAAGGTCTTGTCTCCATTTTCCGGACATAAGCTCTTGCGATTAGGCGTGCGTCGAACTCCTGTCTGTATCCCCAGCTGTCCTTCATGCACAGAACCCATCTTTACGATTTTCTCATGATGCGACCGATGTGCCGAAATCTGGACCTGAGCTGAAGCAGCTGCTCCGTTGAACGAACCTGAGTTTTCATGGGGACCGATCGCGTTCCCACTACTTGGAGCACGACACACGAGCGCCTTTCTGTGGAAACACGACTGTCGTTTTGCCATTCCTCCAGAACTGGCCGTCGCGTTTCCAGAGTTGCTCGAGGCTCATTCCGATTCCAGAGTTTCTTCTTTTTCTTTCTTCTCCTGCTCAACGAGCGACATTCCGCAAGTTGCCCATTTGGGTGGATCGGAACTAGACGACTCCTGTCTCGACGGAAACTTCCTGTGAGAAGTCATTCAACAGGTCCTGTCGGTCTTGAACCGCACATTGTGGCTACATATCAGTCTTCCACGAGATTGGCCCCGCACGCGATATCTATCTCTGTCACTAACGTTGCCGACGACGTGATGGAACACAGCTTTGGAGTTGAACTCCCCATGGAGGTCTTTCGGCATGTATACGATGCGTTTGGCTCCAAATATTCTCGGATCTTTCGAGCTCCTGACCGAACTTCCCAACCGAAGCTCAGAGGGGGCTGTCCTTTCCTTTGATGATCCATCAGTGCGATTCAGATGCTTCCGCTCAAAACGCCCTCGTAGCTTCTTCGAGCAGCAGCATTGACCTGGCAGTTTCAATGACTTTTTTTGTTCTCTGGCTCCGCCGAGTACAACCAGAGTATTTGATACCATGTTCAGCCAGCAGACTTGAAGCCGCATGTGTCATTTCTGACGATGAGCCATGACTTCCTCCAGTCTTCAATCGGCCAGAACGGCATCTCCTTCTCAGCCGCTGAACAGAAACCCTCTCAGTAGCTTTATTGTAACTGAAATCCGAGGAGAAATTTTACAGGAGTGTGTATTCTCCGACAAAGAAAAACTCTCCCAAATGGAACACTAATGATTTAAGAACTCTCGTATACACGGCTCTAGGAAGCAATGCGAGGAGATGAACGGAAACATCCATGCTAGAGCCAACCGGGACCCATCTGTTATGTGTGCGACTATCGACCCGATAGAAACAGTCCAAAAAAATAACAATCGGTAACTCTTCATCCCGGACCTCTCTGATGGTTATCGTGCCCAGGGCGCAACAGCCTGTGAGCTCGAGCCCAGTATTGAGGAGTACCCGAACGTTTTGTATGCGAGTTGATAGCTGAAAGTATTCATGTTAAGTGTACCCTGGAGCCGTCTGGTATGCATGCAAATATGCGCCCGATCGGGAGCATCCAAATATAACAACTGGAGATTTCTCATTCCGGAAGCCTCTGATGACTATCATGCCTATTTTGCAATGGCCAATGAGGCGGAACTCTGTAATGAAAAGCCTCCGCACATCTTACGTGCCTATACTATTCACAAGTGTCGTTCCTTTATTCATTATTTGCTTGGGTTCCGGAATCGGCATCATCATCTCGTTCGAACACGGTTATCAATCTTCGTCGCTGTCTTGGTCGATAATGGGAACTCTGGCGCCATCTTGGAGAGATGACGCGCGTGGGATAGATGGTATATGTGCGCGATGGCCGCGTTGTGTGAGCAGAAACTCATTGTGGGAATCCCGTTGGCGCACTCGCAATGATGACCTCGGATTGCTGCATGATAGATTCCAGGCTCAAACTCAACTCAACAACAGCGAGTCTTCCGGTTCTCTTCGCGGGACTGAAGTTCCAACCCCAGGATGTTGCTGTAGTCACGACGCATGTTGCGGTTGATAGTAACGTCCACTGAGGAAGCTGGTAGGTCCCGGTGGAAGCAATCCCGAGATCTTTTCGCCAGCTCAGGGAAATCCGGGATCGAGGACTGTAGACCGCACGGTGAACTATGCCATGCTGAATCTGCTCCATCCATTGTTCTCAACTCCCTGTGCCAGCTCTGTTGGGAGTTGGGACGTTTCGCATCTGTTGAATGCGCCCGAAAAGATCATCGAGCATGGTCTGATCGGATCTGAGACGTTCACCAGAAGTGCTGTTCAGAAACCAGGCGATCCTAGTCGGAGCTCCGATCGGGGGAGGGGGGCCATTATCAACTCGGTGATCCAGGGTGCGGTACTTCCGCCTAATGATACCACTGCGTCCACAGCCCATCCGATTTTCACCCTCAATGCTACTTCACGGTTTCTGGCGTATGTCTGGGCGAAGAGCTGGGAAAGCCAAAACTCTCATACGCAGCTAGCTGCGGTCACAGTCCGCACATTCGCATTCGCGGCACGAAGGCTCCGCTACATCGTTCCAAAACTGGATGGATTGAGTTCGACAGTGGATGTTTCGTGAGTGCGAGTTGTGAGTCGGCCCCTCTAACTGCCGGCATGCCGTTTTGTGCATGCTCAGAGTCTCTGGCTGAGCGCGTCTGCTGGGAACGCGCCTCCCTATAATCATGTATTTCAGAGTTTGAAATAAATTCCTCTCCAATGGAGGAGAATTTTTCATCGGGAACAATATCATATTGTACCATTCCTCCTCAGCTCTCGGATGGGCTTAATGTGAAGTCTCTATCTTTTCCCTTATCGAACACTAAATCTCTGAACATTTCAAAGCTATTCCGATTTTTTTTCTGGAATGAAGGTTTCGAGTCCAATAACAAAAAATAGGGGATTGGATTGAACTGTATATCGGAAAATATTCACCTAGTGGAGGGCAACCGCCACATATAATTGGTTTCCGAATTTCTCCGGGATGAGGTCAGAGGACTCCCGTGTTTCTTCAAACCTTTGTGATTTACGGCAGAGTCCTGTATTCGATTTTGGTGCTGCTCTAACTAGGGTGAGTGAGTCTACAGCATTCATCTGTCTACCCCCTCGAGAACATGCAAAATAGGCATGATTAACTATCTCATTTTTTTCGACGATCGGTGCAGAGCGGGAGAGCGAGTTCTTCGAGAAGTCGGCGATTGTTGTTTGCCACTCCCGACACAGTAGTCGTTATATAGTTGAATCATTAGGCTCGAGAGCATTCCCGTTCAGACTACCCTTGAATCCCGTAGATGATGAAAATTTTTTTTCCGATTTTTTTGCAAGGAACCGTATCAGATAACGATTTTGTCAGATAACGAACTCATCAGATAACGAACTCAGCAAGGAACGAACTCATCAGACAACGCAATCGGCAGACAGCAAACTCGTCGGATAATGAACTTGGCATACAACGAACTCATCGGATGACGAACTAACAAGGTAACTAATCTTAGCATACTTTCCTGTTTTCATTGTCATTGTGAGCCAATGCTTGGCGGTCATCTGGTCTGGTCGTTCAGAATTCCCTTGGAAACGCCAAGGCTGAAAACTACGCACAACTCATCAAGAACATGCGCGTGAGTTTCCGACTAATAGGATGTCGGATGAGCATCGAGATGCACTATCTGCACAGCCGTCTCGGTCGCTTCCCTAGAAATTTGGGTGCTATCAGTGATGAGCAAGGCGAAAGGTTCCATCAAGACGTAGCGGCCACAGAAGAGAGGTACCAGGGAACATGGTGCACATGATGGCCGACTGCTGTTGGACTCTGATATGGGATGAGCCGGATTGGGCCACCCGAGGCAGTCCTACACGAGACGTTTCGTTGGTTCTGACGTCTAGGGTCCTGAGTTTCGGGCGAAACCGAGTTTCATTGAATCTCGTCTTTTTCGCATGAAAACTGAATGGCTGGTCTCATCGAGCTCAACTTTGTCTTGAAATGTTCGCGATCGGATTTCCTATTATAATGCTCAACGGAAGTTGGCTTTGGGGCTATCGTTTTTTTCTTCTCCGACCGAAGAAGGGGCGAATCGGTTGGCTTTGGGGCTATCGTTTTTTTCTTTTTCGGCCGAAGAAGGGGCGAATCGGTGTTCTCCGATAAAATTCGACTTTTGATCTCTCCGATCTCAGATCCAGTGGCGCCGAATGGCACAAAATTCCCACCAGGGATAGTTCCGATATAGGTCTAGATGCTCCCGAATTTCCCCAGACCTTGTTTGCTCAGGAGTAGAGATAAAGAATCCAACACGAAAAAAATAACGAAAATCCGAAAAATCAGAAAGACAAAAACTAGAGGGTATCCGAGGAAACGGTTCACTGATTCGGAAACTACGACCTCGGTGTCCCCAAACCTAGGTTTCAGCTTCCTTGTTACGTTTTCCTGTCGGACAGTGTAATCTGAGCGAATTTGGTATGGAATGTGATTTCAGACCGGAACACTCCGGAGCGAAACGAGCTCGCCAAGGTACGCATGCTTTCGAGAGGCAGAGTTTGGAACCGTCTTCGTTTCAAATAGGCTAACAAGCATGGCGGAGGAACCGCGTGAGTAAGGTCGGGGACAGCACCTTGTGCATCGCAAGCCAATTTTTGAGATCTGCGAATGTCAAGTCGAAGATTTCCCGTGACGTCGGCGACACTAACCACCTCTGTCCACTGCGGGTTCGCATATGAGTGGCAGATGACCACCCCTCGCGCATTGTCACTTGTTTTCTCCGGTGCCCCTTTCGAGTTTTTCTTTCTTGATTCCAGCACCAGAAGCTCTCCTCTCCACTGACTCAGACATCGTATCGACTGCCAAGATCACAGGGAAGACCACATCAAAGCATTTGTATTCACGGCGGAAGGTTTCGCATCACCTCGGACTCCCTCCACCATCTTTCTTCCAGGCAATGATGTCGCAGCAGCGGACGTATGAACAGATGCTGTTGTGAAGGGGGAACAGCGAACGAAGCCGCGCGCAGAGGCAGCGCGAAATTGATCTGCGTAGATCAGCGGCTCCCGAAAAATCGGCATAGGACTTATCGAGACATGTCACAGGCAGAATTGATCGCGGGTAGCTCCACAGGAGTTTGACATCATCATTGTGCGCTGCGCGGATCGAGATCTCGGAGGTGAATCATCTGCGCGTGATCCACGAGTCGTGGACCACGACGCATCCATCAGACGCACTGAACTGTTGTTCCGACTTGATCTGCAGCCCTTCCTCCTCTTGTGAGAAACACGATCGTATGGGAATGGTCTTAGTAATGGTAACGTTGCGCGTTCCGAGAATACAGAATCGACAGAGCCGAAGTCTCCACAGCGGATCGGCCGTTCTTCTATGGCAACGGCGTTCCGATCCTGGCGACTCCTCGGGTTTCCTGTCGTCGAAGTAAACCTTATCATCATCGTTTTCAACCGGAATTGCCGCGATTTCATCTGGCATTGTTGCGGAGGTTTTCAAGCCACGGCTCCTGTTGTCGCCGGCGATCGTTGATCAGTTTACTTCGAGCAATGACCGAAACTCAGGAGCGATATCGAGGAGGGATACCAACCCACTGTTATGGATGGATATTCTCCGCTCCTCTGCGTCCCAGTTTCGCGATCTCGGACGGCTCTTTTTTGAGGGGCCAGAGGGACGGCAGCAGTGGCGTATGTAGCTCAAGCGGCGCCCGGGGCGAACAAGGGGCGACAAGGAGAACTTCGGCCGAAGAAGGGGCGAATCGGTGTTCTCCGATAAAATTCGACTTTTGATCTCTCCGATCTCAGATCCAGTGGCGCCGAATGGCACAAAATTCCCACCAGGGATAGTTCCGATATAGGTCTAGATGCTCCCGAATTTCCCCAGACCTTGTTTGCTCAGGAGTAGAGATAAAGAATCCAACACGAAAAAAATAACGAAAATCCGAAAAATCAGAAAGACAAAAACTAGAGGGTATCCGAGGAAACGGTTCACTGATTCGGAAACTACGACCTCGGTGTCCCCAAACCTAGGTTTCAGCTTCCTTGTTACGTTTTCCTGTCGGACAGTGTAATCTGAGCGAATTTGGTATGGAATGTGATTTCAGACCGGAACACTCCGGAGCGAAACGAGCTCGCCAAGGTTCGCATGCTTTCGAGAGGCAGAGTTTGGAACCGTCTTCGTTTCAAATAGGCTAACAAGCATGGCGGAGGAACCGCGTGAGTAAGGTCGGGGACAGCACCTTGTGCATCGCAAGCCAATTTTTGAGATCTGCGAATGTCAAGTCGAAGATTTCCCGTGACGTCGGCGACACTAACCACCTCTGTCCACTGCGGGTTCGCATATGAGTGGCAGATGACCACCCCTCGCGCATTGTCACTTGTTTTCTCCGGTGCCCCTTTCGAGTTTTTCTTTCTTGATCCCAGCACCAGAAGCTCTCCTCTCCACTGACTCAGACATCGTATCGACTGCCAAGATCACAGGGAAGACCACATCAAAGCATTTGTATTCACGGCGGAAGGTTTCGCATCACCTCGGACTCCCTCCACCATCTTTCTTCCAGGCAATGATGTCGCAGCAGCGGACGTATGAACAGATGCTGTTGTGAAGGGGGAACAGCGAACGAAGCCGCGCGCAGAGGCAGCGCGAAATTGATCTGCGTAGATCAGCGGCTCCCGAAAAATCGGCATAGGACTTATCGAGACATGTCACAGGCAGAATTGATCGCGGGTAGCTCCACAGGAGTTTGACATCATCATTGTGCGCTGCGCGGATCGAGATCTCGGAGGTGAATCATCTGCGCGTGATCCACGAGTCGTGGACCACGACGCATCCATCAGACGCACTGAACTGTTGTTCCGACTTGATCTGCAGCCCTTCCTCCTCTTGTGAGAAACACGATCGTATGGGAATGGTCTTAGTAATGGTAACGTTGCGCGTTCCGAGAATACAGAATCGACAGAGCCGAAGTCTCCACAGCGGATCGGCCGTTCTTCTATGGCAACGGCGTTCCGATCCTGGCGACTCCTCGGGTTTCCTGTCGTCGAAGTGAACCTTATCATCATCGTTTTCAACCGGAATTGCCGCGATTTCATCTGGCATTGTTGCGGAGGTTTTCAAGCCACGGCTCCTGTTGTCGCCGGCGATCGTTGATCAGTTTACTTCGAGCAATGACCGAAACTCAGGAGCGATATCGAGGAGGGATACCAACCCACTGTTATGGATGGATATTCTCCGCTCCTCTGCGTCCCAGTTTCGCGATCTCGGACGGCTCTTTTTTGAGGGGCCAGAGGGACGGCAGCAGTGGCGTATGTAGCTCAAGCGGCGCCCGGGGCGAACAACTCGCCCCCCCCTCCACCCCGTTTGAGCCTGCACGAAAATTTGATGAGCCATCGCAAGAGATTTTTCTAGTTGGAAAAAAGGTCATGTTCACTCAATGTTACGTGTGATGATCTGGATCGTTCACAATGAGCCTTGACTGCGGCGAAATTTTCTACTATTTAACTGCTCCAAAGTTATTTTTTTTTTTTCGGAAATGCTGATCTCCCACTCGCAGGAAGATCTCTCACAGCTGGCTATTGTAACGGCGACTGTAAGAACTTCGTGGCAACGCGCAGGTCCAGAAACACGCTCTCATCATCGTATCGGATGATCAAGCTGAGGAGTCCCACTGAAATCGTCCAACGCCCATGCTCACAGGCACGGACCAACATTCCACGGTCATTTATCTCTTCACGGAGTTTCTCCCATCGGACTGGAACTCTGATTCTGTGCCCCTCAGCTGCGTGGGTCGCTATTTCGTTCTTGATTTGGATTGAGTTTCTGCTCCAGTGAAAAAGATTGACAGAACTTCGAATCCGTTTGTCTACAGCTTTGCCCCTTCGAGAGATACAGATGCAAGTCTGAAGTCGTGCCTCCCTCAGCCTCTGGTGCATGTTCCTGTGCCTGAGATGAGGCGAGTCTTCAGTGCAGTCGAAGACATTTATAGAACTTCATCTCTTCTGCGACCCTCAGCTTTGCGCCCAAGTCCTCTAGGGCGAGATTCCAATGCAGACACGGGCATGAATAAAAGTCAACCTCGATTTTTCGCCCCTCAGATCTCTCGGGCGTTTATCCGTTTGAAAGAAGAATTGAGTTCATTCTGCAGTTGCGGCTACGGGAAAAAACTAATCATGGTTCAACGCCCTGCTTGCCCCATCAGCTTTGTGCCCGGGGAACGGCCCCCCTCTCCCTAGATACGCCACTGGACGGTGGTCCACCCCTTGGTTCCCTAGCGTTTCATTGAGCTGCGACTAGTCTGATCACAGCGAAGCTGCAGCAGCTGGTGAGAATTATGCAGCGCGAGGAAAAACCAGCAGCGGCGTATTAGATGTTCAATTTGTTTTCTTCTGCTCATACACATCAGCGGATCAACTCGTACGGCGGATTTGAATGCGACGCACTGTCAGCTTTCAGCATCGCGACTCAGATTTCACTAAGCTGTTCCTCCGGCTTCTGACTACGAAAGGATTTATAGTACCCTTTTTTCGGTGAGATTGGCAACGCAGCTTGTTCTCATCAGGTGGAACGGGTAAGAGTCTCCTTCGGGAACAGCGCACTCAGTTCCTCTCTCGTTGGCTCCCACGCCGCTTTGATGGCTCTCGAGGGCAGAATCGGAAGCGCCAGATGGTGCCTTCATGGAATCGATTGTGATGTTAAACAGAAGCTTGGAGAGCATCTCCTCACAGCGGCTCGTTCCACGAGGTTAACTACGATAGCTCGATCATCTTCGCCGCTGTATTCAACGACGAGCTCCAGGAGCTCAATCTTCACGTTAGGCATGAAAATCGGTCAAATATCGGAGTTGGATATCACGCTTATTCGCCGTTCCTTGCGTTGCTTCAGTCGGCGTTCAGAGAATAATTTGTCTCTCCCGAATCCAGCTGAGAAGGTGTTTGCGACCCGTAAACTTCGATCCTGCCCCAACTTGGACAACTTGTTCTCCCAGTGAGAGCCCGCATAACTCACGGGTAGAACTCAGCGGACATTGACCCCTGTTCCTGTAAATCGCAGCTGAGAGGTATGCTTCTCAATTGATGACGTTCTTCATGTATGTGTCGGCCCAGAAGAATGCCCCACATTCCTTTCACTCAATCACTCGAGATAATTCATTCCGGATTCAGGGTTTTCATGATACATTTGATGAATTCTCCTTCGACGACGTCGAGGTCTGAAAATATGAACCTCGCGAAATGATGCTCCGACGTCCGTGGACCCTGCGCGTATCAATGCGGTTCTCGAAGGCGGGCTAACAGTCACTCATCAAGAAGCTTCGGAATGATTATTCAGCGCGACTTTATAAAGTTTAGGTTTGCGCGAAGTACGCTGTGTCTGAGACTGTTCAAGTCTTGTTCGACGAACGATTCCCGCACCACCTCTCATTCACTCACCACGTCGATAAATCAAGCAAGCACTCTTCGTTCATCAGCATTGCCCCGAGGAGAGGCGACGAGAAAGAAAGGGAGACTACGAGTCTCGATGCCCTGGATCACAATGGAGTAGCTGGCATACTACTAGGACATCCTCGAAAGGACCTTGGCTAAGAGCGAGCTCTAGAGCGTGTCGTAGTGATGGGTTCTCGCGATTATGGGCTGTGGCCGTTCCAAGGAAATTTTCTCTCGAGACTACGTACGTTTCGGCTGTAGAATGAGTCTTCGATGTGGTGCTTTCCGAAGTAGGGAACGTCTCATCAGACGCAGTCTATACTGCTCGGGAACGGAAGTTTGCTGTCCGGATATGACCATACTTCCAGGCTATGGCGAGTGTTCCGAAAGAAATCTAAGAGTCAATCTGGCGTATTCGAGTTCGGCGCAGTGTGAGAGTTCTTGGTGTAGCTGAAGGGTCACCCAATGTAAATGAAGAGGACTTCCAGTTCAGTTCTCCTGACAAGGAATTCAGTCCTCCCAAGTCAGCTCATCCTCACCCCTCGCTGGGTTGCAAGTTACCATGCACTGCTGCTTCTACTCGCCATTGCTCTTCAAACCAAAGCTTCTGGTCTGATCCGGCTGCATTCTCGTGCACATGCGGGCTATGCAGCCTTGGCTCCGCGAGATACTTCCAAACCGGTATTCGAGCCGAACTTCCATCTCGGCCAGACAATGGTTCCTTGAACACGCGCGTCACCTGTCGTGCGCGACGACCTCACGAGTACGTTTCAGCTCTGAAGCAGTACTTGATCGGTGCACAGATGGCGAATCAAGGCTCAACGATGCTCCCGGCTCCCAGAACACTCTCAAAGCCGTCTTCTGAATATAACAGACTGCGTACGCGGGACCCTTTCAGTGCTGGCGCGTCATTATGAACACGCGAGTCACGAGCCGTGTGCCAGGATCGACACTTTCCTACCTAAAACTTCACTCTAGGCATTCCAGCACTCCAGCTGATGCTTAATTGCCATCGGTACCGTGGGTGAAGTGCTCGCGGGCGAGATTCGGCGACTGATCCGGTTTTTATGGAAGCGAACGTTATGTGTGTGACTGAAACCTCGTTGGGATCCGGTGTGCTCATAGAACTCCATGGTTATCAACAGGTCGTCCGAAACAAACGACCCAAGCGGTGTGGCAGAGTCGCCATAGATCAGTAACAGTCTCCAACTGTTCCATGTTCAGCACCTGTTTTGTGTGATGACGATGATGGCGTCGCTCGTGCAGCTGATATTCTGATCTTTGGGAACGTAATTCGACTGTGAGAGTCTACATCAAGCCCAATACTTCCTTCTAGCAGACCAAACAGTTTCCACGTGGTCATGCAATCTTGATTAAGCCATGGGTGCTCATAAACGAGGAGCGGGGACTGCTTGTTTTGGGGTGATTTCTACTCCAATCACCCCATGATCATATAATTATACATGGTAATTGATTAGCGGAGCCTACGTCTGAGAGTTAATACTGTATTGCGCTTCGATTCTTTTCCCATGGCTTCCTGGGAGCTCCACCCGCCTGTGGCCTGCCTGTAGCCTTTTGTGAATAGTGTTGCACGCCGAATATACGGGAGTTATGGGGAAAAACATTTGCTCTAGCCAAGAACGCATCGATTCCTATGGAGGCCCGGAGAGGAAAATGATTGCGTGCGAAGGGTCCCGAAGTTTGATAACCATGCTGAACCTGTTTTTGAATCTGAGTGAAAATAAAAACACGTATAATTGTTTTTGAATCGAGTGAAGCTCTCCCGAACGATCTGTTGCCTTCGACTCAACTGAGTGCAAACCATCCTCGCGAGACAGAGCGCCTGATTTTCCATGTTTGACATGAATTGAGGCATGGGATACCCTTCCTTTCCCTGTATACAGCCGAGTCTTGACGACCTTTTTTTCTGGATGAGCGCGGACCCCGATCAGACGCGAAAAATGTTCATTCCACGGAACGATTAGATGAATCAAAGCTCCCCGAGTGGCTTTGCGATGCGCTGTTCAGCCTGATGTTGGGATCAGCTTTCATTTAAACAGATCGAGAAATCTGCTGACACAGTTATGCGTGCGTTTCGACGTTTCAGAGCGGACCGATTTGCTAACGAGTCACTCCGGAAGACTCAACGACGACGACCGACTAATCTCGGAGAACTCGTTCTCCTTACCGAGCACCGTTGTCTTGACTCCCTGCGGAAATAATGCGGCTCCATGCCTGTCACTTCTAGATAGCCATACTGCGATACCTGATGAAATGTCTTGTTGCGTACTTGAAGCGTTGAATCCGGAGGGAGTTCCCGTCGAGCTTTCCAAATATCAGCTCCTTCCTTTGTTATTAAGCTGACCTTCTCTGGCGCTGAAAATGATACTGCGGAAGTTCAGCTGTAGGCGGAGATCTGTTGAAGGAACTATGACAATTTCGTGAGTAGAGCAACCAACAAGCTCCAGGAGCTCTGCCCGACGGGGGACGGGTAGTGCTCAAAGAGTTTAGTTTCCCAGCAACCGCCGCCGCACTGGATGGGACACGAAGATGCTCGAGAGGCCCGTCGTGGTCGGCAACGACGTGTGTCAGCTCACGGTCCCTCACAACGAAGAATGTCAACTCTGGTCGGCATTCCATCGCCAACGGAATCTTGTGGGGATGCGAGGTAACCCGCGGCAACTCCTACCGGTCAATGCGATACAGCAAAGCAGGAAGTCCGTTTTTCCCGGGCTTTCGTGGAGATCGGAAGTCTTCTCCGTATGTCAACATGGAGTTTCTAAGATGCGATCAAATCCCAGCCCAAGAAGTCACCTCTGCCCTGAATGACACAGAATACCGGATGTTCTCCCATTAGAGGGAGCACACCTCCGTGTCCCTCCAGCGTGATGATCTATGATTGAAGTGTATACTTCGATGATGAGGCAGCTTCTACTCGACGAGCACCTCCTAGAAGATTTGGAAATGAGCAGGAATTCCCTTCATTATGAGGGAGAGCACGTGACCCTCCCACACATTCTCTCGCGCAAATCTGTTAATTTCTGTCGTTTGAGAAGGCGACTGTGCGCACAAGCGAATCGGGAATATGCATGCAGAATGTATTACGATAGAAGCACGCCTGCAATCACGATAGTATGCACGGAGCGGAGAGCGATGTATCCAAACGAGTTCTACCGGTAACCACATGGAATGGAGTGTTTCTACGAAGGACCGTAACCGAAGCGTTCCGACTCGAGTGTGAAACTTTCCAGACTCGCGAAACTGGATCTGTTGTTCAGAATACCTGCTCTGTCTGGGGCCAAAAGACGGCTCCCATGAGAACTATGTTCGTGAGAAAAACTCGCTCACCTCGGAACTGCCGATACACCAGAAACATACTTTGCCGCACAGACTTTCTGAGTTGTTTGCGAAATGCTGTCTGCCTGGTCCGTCTGATAAATCCATGGTCAGTTTGACGCTGGCCAAGATCATTCAAAGGAGCTCCAATCAGGTTCTCATCTATGAATCGCTTCGCCATCGTAAAGTTCGGGACTCCATCCGCCTCACTCGTCTCTGCCTTGTATCCATGAAGAAGTGGAGTCTCTTCGGAATAGTGATCACCCATCCCGAGATGTATAGATAAGCCGCCGAGATCATCGGCAAACAACCTTAGGGGGGGGGGAATATTCATTGGCTCTCGAATTCCAGGAACTTCTCCTCTTCGGAACTCTGAATTTCGAATTCGCACGAAGTAGATTGGATCAAGTTCCCCTCTGCAAGAGAACATGTTATGTTCAGCAGGCGGACTCAAAGCCGCTTCGGTTTGTTTTCATTCGTTCATGAATTCATAGAACTCATGCTTGAACTCCAACATAATTGATGGCGACAGGTCCAAAGCCAGAGAAAAACATGTTCCAAATCGGAACGCATACGAAAAATCGAGTTTGAGAAGTAGAAAAAAATGTTCGGTGGTGTCAGGCCGTTTCGTTCATTCTTGCTCTTTAGTTCCATCGTCAATGTTAGGTCCATCGGTGCCGAGAGCCGAATTCGTGGCTCAGGCGTGGCGAAAGACACGTGGGATGTGCAGGCGGCCGCATGTGAACAGCAGCCTACTGTCCGTTGTCCATTGGGACCGGCAGACCGGCATCTTTGAATACGTTCAAGTGTATACATGCTCGCAGCGTAATCGATTAACACATGGCGGTGTTTTCTGCTGCTGGTTACACAGTGGCGCTGATTTTCAGACGAACGATGACGGATGTTACTTCGACACCCCACTACGACATTGTTGACGGCTGTCAAGACTTACCCCGAGTATGAGTGTGCCAAATTGAGATGTAACGAGCCTGAGCTCAACAGGGGTAAATCCTCACAGGTCAGGTCCGGGGAGTCGGTAACGAGTCGGGAATGTCAGTGGCTTCGATCTGCTGGAGACTTGCGTTCCTGGCTCTTCACTCTCCGCTTCTGTGCTCCGCTCTGAGAAAGTTTTGTAGACCGTTTTCTCGAGCTCGATTTATCCGTGTGCGTCCCGCCTCGTGACATCTTCTTCTCTGGCTTATGCTCTGTCACCGACAATTATTTTGGAGTTTGGGCATGAAATGAGTTGAACACGATGTGACCAACGGCAGTTTCTTACTTTTTCAACCATAACTAAGCTTTGGCAAATTAGCATACATCTGCCTGAACGCCTCCGTGGATTTCCCTCTCCACCGGTTCTCCTGATTTCTTCGTATGGGGGACGAGCTCAAAGTCGTTGCTCACCTCAAGGGTGATTTGCAGCAGCTGTCTCATTTGTGACCAGGAGTGAGACATCAGAATGGGCTCATAGACGTGGGCAGACCCCGGAATTACACTGAATGTGCTCACATTCTTCTCAGGAAAACCCTCTGGGGTCTGGATCATGATGCCCTTCCTTGGTCCCAAGAACTTCTCCGCTGTCCTCTGCTTTCAAAACCATTGCTGGATCGGTTTCGCAACAGTGGAGGGGAGTCAAGCCGACCGACAGTTTGTCCGAGTTATCCTTGACCCATGGAGGATCTCGGCTTCGGTGATTTCCAGGCACAGCAACTTTCCTTTACCTGAGGCATCGTTGGAGATACGATTGTCCCTCCTTCAGAAGCCATAAGGCATACCGTCGAGGACAACACGTGGATTTGGCTCGATTCTGTGAGTTTTTTTTGTTCTCTATGCCGGTGGTTCCCAACCGGGGTACCGCGAATCCTTGGGGGTAAGTCAAGCTTTCCCGGGGGTCCTCGAGGGTCCCTGTGCGCTCATATGCTCCCCTTCAAATCGAGTTAAGAACATCGTCGGAGCAAACGTGAAGCACCCGACTTGCTGATTCTTGATACAGCATCTAAAATTCACTCTCTGACGTTCCACTCGGTGATCAGCATTTCACTGGTTCCAAGCATCCCCTTGTTCTAGTTCGCTCGCCGCCCGAGCTGGTAGCCCGCCAAGAGCTGTCGTCCGAGATCGAGAATACATGGTCTCTCCGTATTGGAATTGGAGAATTAGATACAGTAGGGTTTCGTCAGCGTAGATATTGAGCGTGACCCTCAATTATTTGGGGCACCAACGGCATGATGGTGGCTCTCCTTCGCTTCGCGCCATGCGTCGAAGTGCGTGTTCTATGTCTTTCAAAGGAGATCTTGAGCAGAAGAGGATCATCACCCCAAGAAAATCTCATTCATTGAGCACCTTCACGTCATATTCAACTCCAGCAGCAATCGTTGTCCTCAGGGATTGTGGATTCGCCTTCCCTGAGTTCGTGCACGCGATTCGTCAATAGAAAGTGAATTATCGACACTGCATGGCTCTGATTCCATTGACTAGACACTCTCAATGGCATTAGGCATCTGATTTTCGGATGGGAAAAGGGTCTAGCCGGATGAGGTAGTGTTGGGTGCCCCACCTAGACCGATCTTCTTGAAAACGACAGGATCGTGTTCTCTATGTGGAAGAACGTATTCCTGGAGTTTTCAGCCTTTTCCGTTACCTAGATCCAAATCTATTTACATTGATTAAAAATAGTTCAATTAAATCCGCATCGTCAAGAGCAAACTTAAAATCGTTATATCTCGAGAACCGCTGGGCGTACAGCGTCGAACGACAACTTTTTGGAAAGCTCTCATCGAGGGCTATCTTCTCAGTGATCATGACTCGCGTGATTTCGAAGGCATCAAAAATCGAGGGTTTCCCAATTTAGACGGTGGATACCCTTCCCGTGGCCGGCCAAGAATCGGCGAAAAGTACCCAAGTACCCTCTTCCTACTCAAGAAGTTTCATCCAAATCAAAGCTTAGCCTTCGGAGTTATCGCTCCGAGTAGGTAACCGACCAGACCCCTCTCTCACTTTGGAGTCCGGAAATTCGCTCGTACTCAACTTTCACGCGCGCAACTGTCTCAAGAGAGCGCGTCTCTCAACTTTCTGGCGTCCATGTTTGTTTCGCGTCGGTAACACGTGCGGGAACACTTCCTTGTGATTGCAAAGAACCTGGAATTCGATTCTGTGTTTCAAGGTATTGTCACGGAGTTAGGCAGAACCCCCAACCAGGTGGCGCACTACAAAAAAAGACTTTGGAAAGAGTTCTTGTGAGAGAGAAATTATTGAAAAGAGACCGTCTTTGCTAGGTTGTTGATTGAAACTTCCGACTGAGAGATCTACCGTGCAGTCAAGTGAGAATGAACATGAATTCTGTTCAAAAAGTGAATCGGTCGTGTTATTCGTCACAGAAGAGAACGAGTGCGCGGAAATAACGAGTCAGGTCCCAACACGCTGCACCGATGCCCGCTCTGTAATCGACTGCTGTTGTCTAAACGGCGAACCGTCTTCGTCAATCCCTTGCAGGTGTTCATCCGATACGTGCCTTGCCAGAACGATCTCCGAGGGATTTCGGCCTGCTGGTGCGAATGCCCAAATGGTAATCGGACCGTAGGATGCTGTGCCCACGTGGCTGCTGCCGTGTACTACCTAGCTCTGGCTAGGTACCAGCTCCCGATTCGGCGACCAGCGGCCGAACTCTCGAATCTCTTTCTCGTTTCGGAGCCCGAGACAGAATCGGGAGAAAGCGATCTCGAGGGTTGAGGATTCCTAGGGAGAGAAAATAAAACTCCAGGATGTGGCTCAGAGATTTTTGCGATATTTTGAACGTTTCAAGCGCGTTTGAGTCGAATTTACGGACTCCAAAGTGAGAGAGGGGTCTGGTCGGTTACCTACTCGGAGCGATAACTCCGAAGGCCAAGCTTCGATTTGGATGAAACTTCTTGAGTAGGAAGAGGGTACTTGGGGCTACATTCTGGTTTTCGCCGATTCTTGGCCGGCCACGGGAAGGGTATCAACCGTCCAAATTGGGAAACCCTCGATTTTTGATGCCTTCGATGCCACTGGCTATATGAGAAGAAAAAAGTTGTCGTTCGACGCTGTACGCCCAGCGGTTCTCGAGATATAACGATTTTAAGTTTGCTCTTGACCATGCGGATTTAATTGAACTATTTTTAATTAATGTTAATAGATTCGGATCTAGGTAACGGAAAAGGCTGAAAACTTCAGGAATACGTTCTTCCACATAGAGAACACGATCCTGTCGTTTTCAAGAAGATCCGTCGAGGTGGGGCACCTAACCGGCTAGACCCTTCGTGCAGACGCATGGGATGAGGGTCCTCTGGGGCCCCCAAGCGTCAATGAGAGGGGTCTGCTGACTCAAGAAGGTTGGGAACCCCTGCTCTATGCCAGGAGTCTATGGCAGTTGAGTTCTTTCAAAGGTGCCCAACCGGGAGCTCGAGAAAACTTTCGGGAGTTATAAAGCCCGACATCTCGGGAAAAATCCCGGGGGCTCAGAAGCTCCCTCTCTCGAATTGGGTTCGTTTTGAACACATCGCACCGTTTGGGTAGGGAGTGGCGAAGATAATAAGAGAAAAAACTATTGAGAGGGTTTTGCGATGGGTCCATGGGACCACAAACATCTCGGAGAGAGACATCACAGCGGAACCTTTCAGACTGGATCTCTCAACGTCAGAGTGAATGTGGCTGGAGGGCCGGAGATGTCGTCTCGACAATCTCGAATTCATTGAACCAAGTATCAAGGCGAGATACAGGTCATTCTGTAACATTGATCACGTACAGGCTCGCTGTGTTCCCTTGCGCCGTGTTTTGCTCTCTCTCTCTCTCTCTCGCCTCGTATTGTTTGAAGAAACTTGGATGAGAAGGACGGAAACGGCGAGACCAGTAATCCAAATCCAAGGGTGGTTTCAAGAGTTGATGCTTCCCTTTTCTGTGCGACCTAGGAATACCAAGCGACATTCGGTATCCGAAGCCGCTTGGATGTCCCTCTCAATATGTTCGCTGTCGCCTGAGGAAACTTGAATGCTTTGCATAGAAGGTTCGTTGAGATCGAACGGAGCCTATTTCGGGCTTCTCGAGCTCGGCCTACAACCGTCTCAAAACGGCACCATGGTTTGCGTAACGCGCGCATCGTAGTAAAAGCTGGCACGGGGTGGCGGTGAAGTCGTTATCGGTCTCCAACGGTGTGACAGCCGGCAAGCTCTTGGTACACGACGTAACTTGCGCCATATATTTTTCTTCGTGTACGACAAAAAACTACCCGCAAAGTTTTGACTGAATGCCTCACTCACGAACCATTCTTCATGTTCGTATCTTGTACCCTGTTCTGTGTCTTGGTCGATGAGTGCGACCAGCGGAGTTTGCAGCGATCTGCGAAGCTCGTCATTATTGGTTTGCTCCCTCACCACAGCGTGTGATACAACTCGTGATCTGTTGTGCGATTTCCAGAGATCAATCACCACAAGCTTCCGAGAATGTGGATGGTTTCTCAAAACTTGTTCTTCGACTCACATGCGGGATTTCGGGGCTGGTGGAATAAGGAATTCAGGCCCTCGAACTCGAGATTCGAGTCCGCGTGTGTTTGTTTGGGAGCACGACCACGAGAGACCAGTCAACAGACTCCTCAAATGAAACATCCCTCACCGCCAACCATTGATTTATTGAGGCGATCCCGGACTCGATCTGAGCATACTTCTGGAGTTCATGGAGGTGATTCCAGGCTCGATCTGGCCATAGTTTTCGAGGTACATGGTGATGACCGTATTTCTTGGGGTCTGTGAAGGTGATTTTTGGGTGGATCCGACGCTACTTCACGGAGTTTGTTTCGGGATATTGTTCTCCTAAGCGGACTCTCCACAAGATCAGAAACACGAATTCATGCTAAGGACTTGCCATCGAGGTACCTCCGTGGAACCCAGAAGTATGGCCCGAGAAGTGTGGTCAGATCGACCCGGAACCACCTCCTCCGACTCCGAGAAGAACAGGGTGGTCATCGTGGGTCGAGAACTTCCCTACTCTCGCTCTCCTTTTGCTCATAACTCGGTGAAAAATCATCTAATCCTGCATTTTTTTAGGCGTCCGATGTCTGGAAAGATCGCGCATATTTTTCACTTCAGTTTTCGCGAATCGGTAGAAAGTTGAATTTTCTGAATCGACTCGAAGATTGCTATTTTTTAGTTCCAACTTTTCTCAAATAACTGATCGACAAACTTCTGAAGTCGACCGATCGAATTCGGAAGTGCCAAGGTCGACCCAGGATAGGAGGCTCCTCAAACGCCCGACAATTCCAGATTCCTGGCTCCGGATCTGTGAGAAGGTCGAACGGTCGTTTCAACCTCTACGTCAAAAGCTGACCTCTTGACGAAACGCGTCCTCGATGCATTCGCCCCTTATCTCCTCAGGGGAGCCTAATTCGAGTTGGTGCAAACTACCCAGCTTGAGAGATGCTGGGTCGATCCGGTCCCTTTTCTTGCCTCCGAGAATCGAGCTTCTCCAGTTTCTTGTCCTGGAAAGAAAAATTGAATAAACTCGACTCTCGGGCGGAGAAAACGATCGTATCGAACCATGATGATGTCGGGTTACTTGGACCAATCTAAGAACTTTTTGCCATCGTAAAATTCCTCGCATTCGGCTTCCCTGAGGACTTACGGTCGAAATGCAAAGAGGGCGCGATCTTGTGGATCGCGCTGATCTTGACGTCGAGGTTGGAACGATCGTTCGCCCTTCTTACACATCCTGAGAAATCTGGAGTTGCCGGGCGTTTGAGCAGTCTCCTATCCTGCGTCGACGTTGGCACTTCCGAATTCGATCGGTCGACTTCAGAAGTTTGTCGATCAGGTTTTTGAGAAAAGTTGAAAATAAGAAAAGGCAATCTTTGAGTGGATCAATGAAATTCAATTTGTCACCGATTCACGGGAAAAGGAGAAAACGACGTGCCATCATTCCAGCTATCGAAAAAAAATCCAGGATGTTATGATTTTCGACTGAGCTATGAGCAATAGGAGAGAGAGTAAGAAAGTTCCTGACTTACGACGACCACCCTGTATGGCCAGTGCTACGCCCATGCCGAAGATCAGGACATGATCACGGGTTGAGCCGCAAATCGCTAGCCTTCTTAAATTGAGAATAATTTTCGTTCTGTTCCGGCAACGAAACCCTGTAGACTGATCGCCGAGCGGGAGTCGAGAGAAGCCTGATTGAAGCCTGCGGGCGGTGGAAAAGCCCTCCTGGAGAGTCCCCAGGCCGAACAAGTCCCGCATTCTGCATTCGATTGCGCATCGGAGATTCTCCGCGGTCTCTCTCGACGCTCGATTCGAGATTCTCAATCCCTGTCCCTTCAGGGTACCGGACATTCCCACGGTCGAGTTCCTTCACACGATTCTAGTCTGGGCAGGGACACGACTCATGGCGAGCCGGCCATGACCGGCCGCAGCATCCATCAGGCCGGTCCGCCTCGGAAGGACTTCCTCCGCCGCAACCATATTGTAGAATGATCTTCGGAATATTCCGGAAAATCCATCTTTGAGGGGCACCTTCACGACTCACAAGCAGCAGACGCATTCGAGGCGCGCGAGGCCCACGTGGGGCCCACGCGGACAGGCCGCAGGAAACCGGTCGCTCATTCCGCTGAACTGCCAGACGGAGAGGACTTGCTGCAAAGCCTGGAGCCGAGGCTACGACCTTGCCACCAGGCTCAAAGACCAACGGGTAACCGGCCGATTGGTTGCCTGGACCCCACACGTGATCACGTTGAAGAGATTCGGAGGGCTCACTAAATCCGATGTGGCTCGCGACATTCCCTTTCAGTACAAAATAAACGGTCGTTGAATCTCACTGATTCTTAAATCTGATGAGAGAACTATCTTGTGACGGGTCAATGTAGTAGAATGGAACTCGAACGTGGCAAAGATTCACTGTGAATCAAGCTGCAGGACCCACAGGATCGAAGAACCCTGGGGACCCTAACGAGGTCAAGGGAAATCGCATACAGCATAGCTTGCATGGAGAAGGATCTGAAATTTTCTGTCTTGCTCATTTTCGGAAACAACTAGAGTCAACAAACTCGATGACGAAAACGTTCACTTCCGCTATCGCTTCTGAAAACATTGCTATCGTTTCTGGTTTGGTGGAAAGGACGCAGAGTCGTACTCGCGCTCCCGAATAGCAAGCGAGCTGCGGAGAAATCTTTTGATCACTTCTCTCGGCAATAAGTCACGTGCGGGACAAAAGACGCGCGAGTCTCTGAGGGAGAAAGTTGCTTTCTATGGTGGTGACAGCCGGGTTAATAATGGATGGCCAGTTACGACGGATCCGTTCCAGAATCGAGCCGCAGAAAATTGGGACCAGACGATAGAGTTTAACTTCGATCCGACTGATCGTGTCCAGACTGATGTCGTTCCGCGCGCGCGATCTGCAATCGAGGGGGTCCGTCGAATCTCCGTTGCTCTCCGGATTCCCTCATTCATAGAATGAATTACCCTCAGGTGATCTTCTTTATTCCTGAGAATAGGGCCGACAGCTACAAGGAACGAGAGCATGTGTCACCCCGATGAAAAGGAAGGAAAGTCGAAGATGAGGTGCCGATTGTTCCTCGCTCTCAAGACATAGCTGCGTCGCGTTGTATTCAGGGCGTGATCGAATGAGAGCGAATTCCGAAGGAGGATAATTTCGAAACCGGCGAAACTCGACCGCAGAACTCTTTCATTTGTAGAGAAGTCCATAAGTCAGAATTAAGGAGGGGGGAGTTAGCCCAGGAAAACAAACTCCGCAAGTCGTAAACTTTTGACATATAATTGAGAGATCTTGCCGTCATGTTGAGCCTCACATTTCACGCAGTCAAAGAAACTCGTTTGTAGCTCAGCTTCAGAGCAAGAGTTCCGTCTAGACTACAGGGAGGTGTCTCAGGTAAACCCTGGAGCCCTACGAGATCCGTTTCTCACATATTTCACTGCACCGAGTTGGGAACATTCGCTGAATTCCGAACTAGGCCAAAGAAGTATATCTCTTGCGGGGATTCTCCGGATTTGCGGGTGATCGATCAGAGGATTCGGCAAATCTGGAATCGTCAACCGTTTCAAGGATGTCGAATCGTCGAAGGACTTCTTGGACTTTATCTCATGACTTGTGAAGCGGGGGAAATTACTTTCCTTGGCATCGAGATTTCCGGGACGCATTGACGGATTGTCTGACAGAACGGGGAAACAAGCCAGAATCCAATATCGACTCGGATTGCTCCGATTGCTGCTCGAACCTCGGTGAAAGAGTGTGGACACATCGCAGGAGGTCGGAGGCAGGATGAGTGGACGAAGGAACCAGCAAACGAATTCGACTCGGTATCAGACCGGGACCATAAGTATTAAACGACTAGGCGGTGCTCTTTGCCGTTCTCCGAGCCTTCATTGCAGCCGCTCACACCGTCAGATGATGTTACCAGAGGGAGAGAGTCTTTCCAGGATCCCCAATCGAAGGGAATCGTCAAGAGGATCTCCCACTGCTTCGCGTCCAATAGCCGCATTGGCTGACTGATATCTCCGGAGAGAGGCCGTCGACTTTCAATGTGCGAGGACTTGGCCTCTTCATTTTATTCCTGTTCCCCAAACACGGAAGAGAAAATAACCCGCCGATATTGACTACTCCGAGCGTGCTCTGGAGATGAACCTGGTAGCCAGTTTACTAGATAGATAGCTATGAGATACGCGCAAGCCCGCGGTTCCCGGAATTGAGAGTAATTGGGGAGCAAGGTAACGGCCCTCGCGTTCGCCACTCAGCATGAAGACGAGATGCCCGGAAACGTTCAGAATTTCCATCGTTCCATTCGCTCAAGCAAAGTTGAAGTCCGCTGAACCGAGGAGCCGGGAAAATCGGGCTTATTAACGAAGGCGAGGACGAAGTTGACAAAATCTAGAATCACGCGTGCGGCACATTGCACATCTCTAAATTTCCGAGACATCTGACGGCATCGAAAAAGATGTAAAATCATAAAATAGATTGCGACGTTCAAGTAAGCAGGCCCGAACTCCGCTCAAGAGCCGGAGAAACGTCTGAGACTCAGCAGCGAGCTCGCCGAATTAGGGGACACAGGAAGCCGACCGAGCCCCAGATGTTCTGTCGCCAAGCGTAGACGCCGCAACCTGTTGGCTCGATTCAACGTCTTCTCTACGACGAGTTTTTAAGGCTGCTGGCGGACCTCACGCCGGTGCCTGACTCAGGGCGGCTAGATACGCGGCGATTGATTTGTCTTCCAGCCTAGTTTTCTGAACTCTAGTGCAGTTGGAATGAGTTGCCGAAATTCCTCGAAAGAGAATCGGCGCCAACCTATTTCTTCAGGGCCAGGCGAACGACGCATTTGAGCTCTCCGGGGTGGTTTGCCTCGAACTTCCGCAGCGAAATCCAAAACAATTTCTTCGTGGACCATTCAGCAGACGTTGCCGGACTACGAGCCGCTCTTTTCAAGCTGTGGCGGGTCCACGGAGGACAGGCAATCTGCGCTGAACGCGATCGCTCTGAGTTTCGAACGATACCCGATCCCCTCCCATGTTCTTTACGGACCCCGGAGTGACCCTACCCCGAGATAGGACTGGGACTGTGCTGAGTAAAGCTGCATTGGAACCGTTCTGTGAATGAGTAGGCTGCACACTGGTTTTCCGCAAGTTGCTCGAAGCTAGCGCATGACATCGGGTCAGGTCAGCTTAGGTTTCTACGTTGTTTTAACCTCTTCAAATAGAACTTGCTAGAGCTCTTCCTCTCTTAGGATTCAGATAACTGAATACATTGTTTATTTGTTCAAATGGGGAATATATCGAAGTCCGAAGCAAGTAGTTCTCACAGAACAATGTTGTCCGTTGCCCTAGAGCTTTGATTGCGCGATGGCGCTTCTCACATACGTATGGAAAGCTACACTCACACGACGTGCCTAGTTATTTTTCTACGGGTCGAATTTGTCCGGAATGGTATTAATCTCGATGACGGTTTTCGAGAAAAAATTCGTCATGAGGGGCATCAGATTGAGGTTAGGCCCCAGGCATCGCAGAGAGTCGCTCCGCTACGGAGCACAACAATGAGATTGAGGGATCGGATGGAGGGGATCGCCTACTCTGACTACGGACATGAGCTTATGTGGAGGGTCGATAACAGCATGTAGGAGAGGGACTCCCCAACTGAGGGCAGAGAGCAACCTTGCTTCGGGAGACCAAGGGGGAGATACCAAAAAATGGGGCGTTGGGCTGCCAGGGTTCATCTGAGAAAAGGCCGAGTCTCGCGGCCGGCGTCGCTCGACTTCATGACCGTCCCTGCGGCCCGGACGGAAGAAATCGCCCTACGATGCCCTTGGTGGATGACGACGGCCCAGCGTCAAAGACGAAACCGTCGACATCAGCAACAACTAAATTAGCCGCCTTCGCAACTCAACATATCCGATGGAGTTTTCCTTTGCTCAGGAATCGACCTCCTATACTAGGCTGTGTCCAGCGAGATTCCACAATCTCCTCCTATGGCTTATTTCACGCAGACGCCACCACCATCAGGGTATGATTCAAGCCCCAGTGTAGGATGGATGAGAGAGCCATGAGGTCTCACCTTGGGGAAACACATGGTATAAAAACCCATACGCCAGATTTCAGGATCACCAGCTTAAACACTGGAAAGCGTCGTCATCAGTTCGACTCGATTGGGTAGTCAACGAGCTGTTGAATTTCTCTGATGTAAGATACGCCTCTGGAGTTACGAGCCTACCACTGTAGGCTCGTTCTTCTGCATTCTTTGTTCACCGGAAAGCGGTCACGGTGTTTGGCGGAAATTGATTTCCGAAACGAGATATCACGCAGTTCATCGGCTTGTACAACAGAACAAGAATCTGCCTCCTGGGTGAAACAATGGACAGGATCATTAGGAGTCGTCCCTGCTATCAGTTGTTCGTTGAGCCCGTCACGAGAAGCATGACGTGAAGCGGGGAAGTACCTCTCGACCACAGTGGGTTGCCTCGTCATTGAGGCAGCAGTCATTATTTCGGGATCTTGGAAACGTCTCGAATGATACATTACATTTAGTCTCCCCTCGGTCAGGAACGATGGAGCTCTCGTAGTACGGTCAAGCTCGCAAAGCTTTCTGATTTTCACCGAAGAATACGATTTCCATACCCAGGCGGCACCTAACCTCCGTCTCTAAATTACCCTCTTTCAACTTCGATCGGATGGGGAAAATCGAGCCTCGAACAGGGACGATATCATCATGGAAACAGTTCGATAATTTTCAGCATTCTTCACGAATGCCATGGGGTGAACGAGTAACTCCTCCTGAGCTCTAATGATTCGGTTGATGAAAGAAACCAGGTGTTTGTTCGTCCATGTGATTGAGCCGAGATGACACTTGGATACGTTGACTGCCAAGGAGAGGCTCCGCATCAAGTCCACAAACAAATCACAGACGCAGGTCTGGCGTCTTGCTGGAACAAGGGGCAGCGCTGAACTCCCAGGCACGAGAGGAATCTCGGAACCAGCCAAACCCTAATATTGCCGACGAACTTGTCCTTGACTTCAATCACCATCATTGTGGACGGAAAACGCGTGTCCCTCGAACAATGCCTTGCCATGATCCCTCGCTCGACTTTGAATCTCACCTCAAGTGTGTATGAGACGCAGGCTTAAGCCCTTGTCCTTCGTTTTCCGGCTGAACCTCTCAGCCAGCCCTCAGAAGTGTCCCGGGATCACCTTTCGGTATTGCTTCAGTAACACTTCCTATCGCCTCGCAAATCCCATTGCGGGCGGTGGGCTTGGGTCTTAAGATGGTTCAGATTTAATTCTGATACAAATTAAATCCTCTTCTTACCAGATAAGAAATTTTTGTTGTCGGCCGGGGATCGAACCGCGTGCTAGCTTAGCGTGGCACCCAAGGCGTTGGTTTATGCAACACGGCCAACGAGCCGACACCGTAAGCCCTTGTCCATAGAAGTCTCGAACGAAACCAGAGGTATCACGGTGCCCGCCGTTCTCCCAGAAGGATTACATCAAGGAATGAAGTATTTTTGCTGCAAAGGCTTCTTCGATACATCGCGGGAATAAAGGAAAACACTTCAGTGAAACCTCTTAACTCCACGAGTCTAAGCGGTATACTTCTGATCCCCTTTTCATTAAGACGGTGGGTGGGTAGGACAGAGAGGTGTCAGCGCACTCGAACCTGCCCTATTGATTGATGGATGAATTTTATTACAACCTGCCATATTGAGACGCGATGTTAGCGCCACCGGCTGATTTCATGTAAATTGAACGGTTTGGGTCCGGAATGCCGAAAACCCGGAATACCGAAAACCCGAAATACCAAACGCCCTGGATCCCGAAAACCCGCAATGCCGAAAGGTGTCCCCCTCCCGTCGGAGAGCAGCTGAGCCTTCTATGTCGAGCGCCGAGCCCGGCCGTGGAGGCTTACTCGAAAGCATTGACATTCACGGAGGACTGCCGGAATCATTCGCCGGAGCCTACCCGGATCATTCGGGAGCCGTTGTATGCTGGGTTGAGCCAAGCAAGGTTGTCAGGAATCTTGGGAATCTTATGACAGTCCTCGAAAGTTCGAAATTCTTTGATGAATGCCAGTCCTGATAAGCCTGCTCTGCCCGGTTAACTTGGCGAAACTTGAAGTCGAATTTTCGGAAGAGCTCGCCTTGTTCCGTACAAGAGTGGCTGATTGACCACGAAAAGCCCATACACGAGGCCATCTGAATCTGAAATCCTCATCTGTTCCCTTCAATCGTATCTGGTTGTATACGGAACCCGTGTCGGCGCTCGTTTGACGATCAATGTCAGCGCTGAATTGAGAACAGCATTGCAGATCTGGGAGCTATGCACGGTTTCAAATAGGTTTTGGGTTGGTGGTGAAACGGGACCTCTTCGACCTCCGGGACCCACCAGCGAAGCGGGTCCCCGACTGTTCTCGTATATGTGAGCGGCTGCTGTATGTTGGATACGATTTATGAGGAGACTTGCTCACAGATTCGGATTTGAACCGTTCTCGAATCCATCGATGTTAGTGAGCGCCGTCGAATCCACTTTCATAGCTGGAATCCGCACTCGGCATAGAAGCCTCGGTTGATGTAACACGAGACCAAAAGGATTTTCGGTATTTCGGGTTTTCGAGATTTCGAGCGTTCGTTATTTCGGGTTCTCGGTATTTCGGGTTTTCGTTATTTTGGGTTTTCGGGATTCCGGGTGCACACCAATTGAACTTCGTTGATGAAGGAATGATCTTCAACCATATGCTCCAATCCTCAAATATGAACTCCCTCGTACCGGAGGCGGAGTGTTTTGCAATCAAAGATCATTCTTCTTGGTTTTCCCAGCTCCCGAATAGTGCGGAGCGCGTCATTTGGGCGCCGGAGTCGATTGGGCGCCGCCTCGAAGGTGGACTTGAGCTTGGGAATACGGTGGCCCTTGGAATATGATTCATCGCGTTCGAAATTTGATGAATGTACAAGAATATCCACGGGAGGGAGATAATTCGCTGAGCTGAGCGGCTGGCCCGTTCAATGAAACTCGAAAGACCAGCAAAAATCATAGATTTCATCATCATCAACACATCGAAAGCGGAAAATGATCGTACACTGCAATCAATGAGTGAAATTGTTCGGAAATGATCTCCGTGATTCCAATATTGAGCGGACCTGTATTCGAATCCATGCTCAACGGGCGTTTTCCCTCCATTCGCGTACTTCCGATGAGGGTCCATTCTTTCCGCGGATCCCTCCAGCCAGCGGAGACCATCGACGCATTTTCAGCGAATTCCCATGTTCGACGAAGCCGAGAGATCGTTCCTTCAATGACCTGGAAGGACACGCTCCCACATTGTATGAGTGGGCTCTCCGCGGACGCAGCTGAGTGTATTGTGGGTATGATGACAGCACACAGGGACGACCCTGCGCTGGGGCCCAATTGACGCCAGTGCCCAACCGACGCCGGCGCCCAATAGACGCCAGCGCCCGATTGACGTTCACCGCGAATTGTGTGTTCTTCAAATAATTGGTCCCCATCACACTTCTTAGCTACTGTGCGAAGCTGTTGAGTTTCAAGCAAAGCTGCCGCTTACTGACCAATGAACCTTTGGATTCACCGGACATGTCCATGTCCGGTGTTCTTGTTCGGGATGCGCCTCTTCGCGTGGAACCGCCCGGCTTCTGCCTCTTCGAGGAAGGATATCCGTTTCCGGAATTCTCCAAGAAATCCGGTCTGTTCCTAGGCTGTTCGTGATCAATGAGAGGCTAACTTCGACAGTACATCTCCGAAATCTATGGCCGATCTCAGCGATGTGGTGGAAGAGCTCAACCTCAACTCTCGATTTCACACTCATGCAGGCGCTGTTACAGAGCTTGAGCGCGATTCCCATCCAATGCAGGGTCGGCTTTTGATCGCTCCTGCCCTGACGAGTCGTTGAACGGACGCTTTGCACGTCTGCTCGGCAAGGCCCCAGTAATGATCCAGATCAGAAGAAACTCCTCGAAGTCCCGGTAGAGACTTGGAGGTTTAAAAGTTGGCTGTTCTATCTAATGCCACGGATAGAGTTCAATCCGAACCTTTCCACCACCAGTGGAACGAACGTCGATTCAACGGAATCGCGAGTCCGCACAGGGTTCTTTCTCCATCTTTAAGTTTGACCGCTTTTCGTTCGGATGACATCCGTCCGACGCTGGTCCGATGAAAACGGCTGCGCTTTTTCGCACTCGGAGATAGATAACGGAGAACCAACAGTCCCCCGAAGTCAGCCGCTCAGCTCCTTGTATCTCACAATCGGTGGAACCTTGCGAGAATGCAGCCACCGCATCCGGGTGGCTTCCAGCATTGAATGTTAGGTCCTTCTGCTCGGCCCCGAAGAATGACATGGCTGGAAGAATACGAGTCGGCTCGGACAGACTCGTTATCTCATGGAGAGCCACACCTTGAATAGTCCATTGACTCAGCGGCGGCGTCCCCAACATATCTATCCTTCAAGAACATCCACTTTAGGGGCCGATGTCCTGACAGACCGCGATAATCTCTGACTCCTCTGCATGCACGCGGTCGTTGCTGTCTTAGAGGTGGCTGTGAGATGGCCGCTGGTGGTTGCTCGAGGACGCTCCCCCCAAGCAGAGGAGGACTCTGCCTTCGGCATCATCCGAACTCTCATTGACGCCGTCTTGAATAGGGATCGCTTTCTCCGGGTCCAGGTCGTCGGACCACGAAACTGCGGGAGAACGTTCCCAGAGCAGGCTCAAGTGACGAACCAACTTCTCCTGCTGCTACCGGACTTTTAACATGTCCTAACCCAGGAACGTTCCTACCGTGGAGGGCAGACGCGTGCCATATACCAACTCGACCGTGACGGCCTCCCCCGGCGAGAGCTGCGGCTTCGGGTCCAATGACGACGGTCGAATTGGACTTTCATCACTCTCTGCCAGTCGGTGAGACCAGGCTGAGTTTCGAAAGGCCCATAACCGTCGAACGGAGTGCGTGCCTTCCTGCTGGCGACCTAACATCGATCGCCTCGTTAGGTGCATAATTATAAACGCGAACTGCAACGTCCGGAGCTCTCGGCGAGCTGTCCAACGAATTATTCATGGTGTGAACCATGATTTCCGCTTGCCAATTCATCATTGGCATCCTCGGAGCACACCGCAATGCGTCACATCGTACTCCGAGCAGAAAGTTGCCAAGTCGACCGCGGTGAACTGGTTCCCATCGTCCGAAACCGATGTGCAAGGGGGACCGAAAAGGGTGAACATCGTGCGCAAGTAGGCGATCAACGCCTGCGCGGAATTTCCGATCCATGTCGCGTCGATGTACTTGGATGAATTGTCCACTGAAATGAGGAGCGCCTGGTATTTCCGCGGCTCCCCGTAGCCCAAAGGAACACGTTCCCACAGAGCTGACGGATCCGGCCACGGTTGCAGTGGGACTTTCACTGGACAATCAGCGGTCTGCACACAGTGGTGGCGGCTTTTGACAAGCTTCTCGACGTCACTGGCCAGGCCAGGCCTGTACTCTGGCGAGAGCTTTCATCCGCCGCCTCCCCGACTTGAGCATCGCGCGGCCGTTGATATCCTCCACCTGTACGGACAGCCATCCGAGAGTTTCCCAGAATCAACCCCCCTCTTCTACGGACGGCCGTGTCGATTGACGAATTGACGTTCATACTTCTGCTGATGGTTCGTCAATGCGACTCGTGCATTGTGGGACTGGAGTACATATGAATGGGTCTTCAGAGGGCGACCAGAAGGCACCATGTGGTTCTGCTGTTTCGTTGTAGCATCGATTGATTCCTCGATCGTACGCACCATCCTCTCCGCCGGACCACTGCTCTGGGGCATCGGAGGAGCGCAGCGGAAATGAACCATGTGAAAAGGTACCACGTGTGGTACCAGGAGGCGGCCACGTTTTTGTTCGTGAACAAAAAAGTGGATTTTTCTTGTTTTACCGGGCTCAAAAAGCACCTTGTGACGTGTAAAACAGTGGATAGTGTCTGTGGGAAGAGTTCGCAAGCACACGAACATCCACCGTCTGGGTATGTTAGACGACACAGGCTTGTCAGATCAGGCCTACGCTTCAGGCATTCATGCCTGTGACAAATGCGCTGTAATCGCCACAGCCCTGGCGGCAGAAGTGGGACAGTGTTGCGTCATAGGCAACCTGAATGCAAAGCTGGAGGCCTGGGAAGACAAATACCTGGCGGTTTTCACGACGGCCAATGAAAAGGCAGTGGAGAATGTCCAACTCAGAACGGACCTAGACGAAGCACAGTCGAGGGTCGAGGATCTTGAGTTGAAACTCCAGGCTCATGAGAAACAGGCTGCCAACCTCAAAGCACAAATCCGGCTTGACAAAAAGAAAATTGCCGAGCTTTCTGTCGAAACCGCAGCACAGGGAATGACAGTTGCGATTTCTGAGATCGCACTTGATGAAGTGCTTGAGGCGCGTAGACACAAACTATCCAAAGTATGCGGGCTAGTATACACGGATCGAGCTTCGGAAAGCTACGATATTCTGCAGCCTCGCAGCCAGAGCTTGACCTGTACAGAAACCTTGCGGGGGACTATGTATTCGGCGAGTTCAAAGTAAAGCAGGAAATGCTCGTCGCTGACGTGGTCAGCAGTGCGAGACAGCTCTGTATCGACTTCCCCGACCACAAATCTCATGTTTTTGTGCATATAAGAGCCAGTGATATTGAAAAGTACCTCAATAATGCGACTCCCGTCGGTTTTGAAGACGTGGCGAGTGCAATCGTTAAACCACTAGCCGAGCTGAAAGCCCAGGAGGCTAACATACTCTCGGTGACGTGGTGCACCATGATTGAACTAGCCGATGGGCACCACTTCAGGCAGATCAACAGGTTGATCACTGAATCTGCGGGAGTCAAATCGCTGAGACAGATAGAAGTTCTCGACTTGAGAATGATTTCGGCGAATAAGAATTGTGTCCAGGGTGACGTTAAGATCGCCGCCTACTCCGAAGCTGGACTCAAAATTCTCTTCGACTGGCTCAAGAGCTCCATCATGACGAAGCTCGGAATGAACTCCGAAACGCTTCCTCAGTTGGAAACTCACAGGGCGCTGTTCGAAGAGGAGAGCAAGCAGCAGGAAGAGAAAAGGTGTGCCAGGCGGAGAGAGCTCCTGAAAAGGAAGCGCATCCTTAAACAAGCGATACGCCAGGCACAGAACACGAATCTGGCCTGCGACGATTCGAACACGGAGGATGAGATGGCCGGGCCTAGTAATACCGGTGATACTCGGAATCCGACGGGACAAGACAGAGCCGACAAACGAAGCTCACAAGTTGTTCCGCAACGAAATCCGCAGGGTGCGGCTAGTGGGTGGAAAGGCACCAAATCATCGGAGCCATCCAGGAAACCCCACGGTAATCGGGGCCAACAGAGGTCCCCCGCACAAGCCAAGCCAAACACGTCCAGGGACCATCCCAACACACAGGGACCCCGCGGACATCTGGAACCAAGCGCGGCTGAGAAGCGCCCCCGATCTCGGGTGATCGACACACCGACAAAACCCAGTGATGGCGAGCCCTCGACCTCGACTGCGCCGAGTAAAGGCTCTAACCATGCAAAGCGGAGGCTTTAACGTGAGTTGCCCGGGCCATCCATCAAGACGACAGCGGTTCCGTGGAAACCGACGTACTGGTGGTACATGTGAAACAAGAACTGTCAATAAATTGCGTATATCATCTCTTAATATAAATGGCACTAAATCTAGTATAGCCAAATGGGCTTCTATAGAGAGTGATATTCTTCATGAAAGTGATGTGGACGTCTTGCTGCTCAGCGAGACAAGACTCATGAATGAGGAGGGAGTTCCGAACATTGACGGCTACTGTGCAGTAAACTGCAACCGCCGAGGATCCTCTGGAAGGAAATCAAATGGTGGAGTAGCAATACTGTTCAGGAATACCTTCGACTCCGACTCGGTGTCGAAGGGTGATGACTATGTGACGCAAAAAATATGGCTCGGGGGAAAATGATGGGTATTCATATCCTTCTACATGAAGCATGGGACCGTCAGAGAGAACACATCGTTCTTAAGGTCGCTCACCATGTTTATTAAAGCTGAGTGCTGTGCAACAGACTGCATCGTACTAGGAGGCGACGCCAATGCACATCTGGCTGAACTTGGTGGAACGAGTGACAAGAGAGGACAGCTCTTGGGAGCATTCTGTCGCGATAACGCGCTCACGATACTTAATCTCTCAGACCTATGCGAAGGAGAATGCACTAGAGGTCGGTCATGTATTGATTACTTTATTGTGAATAGCGCAGCACTTGGAATGGTTGAGAGCATGACCATTGATGACGATAGGGAAATCGCCCTGAGCGATCATAACCTTCTCGAACTAGTCTGCTCGCGCACGAAGAACTGTGTGCAACCACGAAGAGCGCGAACAACGGTGACGAACTACCTGAAAGCTGCCGAACTGATTGACCAGGATCTGACCACGAGTGCGCAGCGACATGAAACGTATGCGGACTTCAAAGCTAGTATCCAGGCAGCAATGAGGGAATCAACGAAAACCGTCAAACACTCTAACATGGCCTTGGTCAGTTCACGAAAAATCAGTGAACTGACGAAGACTCGAAAAGAGCTTTGCAGAGAGTGGAGAAAGATTCGGCTGGCGAATCAAAACATCAACAGAGAGCGCGGTACGTTAAGCACCACAAACAGTCGTGCCTTCCGCTGTGCTAACGGAATAGACGACTCTGGAACAAGGTCTCCAAGACATGTCCCTCCTGATGAGAGGGAAGCCGAACGGAGATACCGCGCCGCCCAGCGGCAAGTACGGGAAGAAGTGCACAAAGAGATCAAAGCGAGGGATCGCAGAATCTGTGAGGCGATCCTCAGTGCACCAAGACGAAGCAGAGCGAGACTGATGTGGCGTTACATAAATCGCATGAAAAGGTCGGACTCGAAACCAGCGAAAGTCGTGGGAAATGATGGAGCCATTGTCCCAAATGAAAGATTAGGTGAACACCTCACTGCAACGGCCCAGAACCTTCTGGTAGTCAGCACAGAGGGTGATACTGAATCAAGTCCCAGAAAATCCGCTGCCTGCCGCAGTGGTGGACAAACAGACATCTCTATTGAGACGACTGAGACTATAGAGATGCTGGGGAAAATTAATGGACGCACTGGTTGCGGACTCTATGATATCCCTGCTAGCATCTTGAAAAGCTTGGGAGAGAAGGGAGTCACCATCCTGACAGACCTGCTAAATAGAATCTTCTCAGGGGAAGAAGAGATCCCAAACGATTAGAAAGAAGGAAAAGTCACCCTCGTGAGTAAGGATTCGTCCAAGAAAGGACATCTCGACACGTTCAGACCGATAACTATCACTCCGGTTCTATATCGACTATTCACGAAAATACTCGCATCGAGGATTCAGAAGTGGATAGAGGACAGAGGGATACTTGGTGAAATCCAGAATGGATTCAGACCGGGAAGGCGTGGAGATGACAATCTGTTCATTATCACGTCAGCCATAGAACTGTCTAGGAAAAAGAAGCAAGGCCTGATTGCCTGCTTCCTCGATTGCTCGCGAGCGTTCGACAAAATCGACAGAGTCAAATTGTGGAAAGTACTGTCAGATGTTGGAATGAATCCAACGTGGATAGACCTGCTGAGGCGATTATACATAGACAACAAAATAAAGCTTGTCTATGATGGAATCGACTCAGACTGGTTGTACACAACTGAAGGTGTGTAACAAGGCTGTCCGCTCAGCAGTATATTATTTTTCATATATATCTCAGAACTAGGAAATCGCCTGATAAAAACCGGGATCGGTTTTGAAATTTGGAGGAAGGGCGACTTCTGGAACGTAACTGAGAAGAGGTAAACCAATGTACCAGGTCTGCTCTTCGCCGATGATCTAGTGCTCATGGCAAGAAACGCCGCAGACATCCAAAAGCTCTTACAGGTCGCATCTAAATTTGGAGATGAAACGAAACTGCATTTCAATCCAAAGAAGAGTGCCATCTTGATCTTTTCTCGACACCAGGTTGGCGACTGCACAGGACTGAAAGTTCAAGGTGAGCCGATACCGGTGGCTGAGGAATACAAATACTTGGGAATAACATTGTGTGATGGAACAAACTATCTCAAGAAACAGGAAGATATTTGGATCAACACGTCCAAAAAAGCCCTGAACCAGATGCACGCTCAGGTACTCTGGAGCTCTAGCAAATTTGAGCTGTCGAAGACATTCTGGAAAGCAGTGGCTGTTCCCAAACTAACTTATGCTAATTCAGTCACGGTGAGGACTAAGAAGACAAGCGACGAGTTGGAGAAGACCCAACGGCGCGCAGCGCGATGGGCACTCGGCATCACAGGGTGGTATGTTGCCAACGAATTCCTTGAGTCCGAACTCAACTGGTCATCCTCCGAAGCGCGGGAGGCCAAGAGTAAACTCAAGTATTTTGCTCGAATCAGTTGCATGGCAGCCACTCGCTGGCCGAGAATGATACTGGACATGCTGAAAGCGCAAAACATTGATACAAAAGCCTGTGCACGGGTGGAAGAGCTCAAAGTCAAGTTCAGATGCGACACATTGCAAATAGAACGAGATGAGACTGGAAGAGCACTCCTCGGCATCTATAATCGTTTACTGAACGAAAAGATCAAAGCCACACAGGACAACGACTGGGTAAACGGGATTGCTAGTAAATCTTCACTCGAATTGTACCGAATGCACAAGGAGTCGAGAACAGCAGCCGTTCACATATACGACAATAGTAGGGGGTCCGCACTCCTGGCACTTGCCAGAGCTGGAGGTCTCCCTACGAAGGAGTATCGGTCCCGTTTCTCCGCCAACCCGGAACCGACTTGCAGCAGATGTGGCATCAGCGAGGAAACACCAGGACATGTGATATTCCAATGTAACGATGCACACCACACGACGGAGGACCTCCTAACCAACTTGGGACTGAACAGTGAGATGAATCGATTCGCCGTGGAAGCAACAAAACGACTCTTCGAGAAATGGGAGCGTGAGAACATAGGATCCGCTGAGCTTGCTCGCGCCTGAAGTGAAAGGCTGATGTGCATAAATATTATGCTATGTATACACACAGATCCAAATAAAACCATAAACCATAAACCATGTCCCCTCACATAGATATGATGGATCAATCCCAGGCGATTGCTGCAATAACTTCGAAAGAAAATCATCTGAGCCCCCAGGCTTAATTCATCACTGGATCTGAGAAGTTCAGGTATTATTCATTTTTTATCTTCCATAAATCCATGGATCGAGAGGTAGATGCATGAACAGAATGATGAAATCTGCACCATTGCCAATGGAACCTGCCATTAAAACCATTCGTCGCAACTGAGATGGTTATGGTCCGGGACCTAAAAATACGACCCCGAAACACATGATCCCGAAAAGGATGATCCCGATACAAACAAACCCGAAATCAAATAACCCGAAACCATGGTCCCCGAAAACAGCCTCTATCAAAATCGAAGCGGTCGACGCTGCCTCAGCGAGATAGAGCTGTTGCTTTGTTTTGCTAGCTTGCTCTCTTACTCCGCCAACGACAGAGTGAATTCAATTACCATCTCTAGTCGTCTTTCGGCGCTGTTAGGTTTTGAAGGAAAATGCTCCGTTCATACTCGGAATCAATGCTCTGGTCCGTGGGGCAGAACGCTTGCATTCCTTCCTGCAGGGGGTCAATTTGAATTTTCTCTCAGGGAATCGAGTCTTTGATACGAGATCTCATATCCGGGAGCAAGAATATCGCAGCTCATCTGTGTTTGCTATTGCTAAATATCGACTCATAGGGAAAAGTTCAGTGACTGAGCGGCAAGAAAGGCTAGCCGCGTCAGTTGAGCGGAGTGAGGGAGATGTCTAAGTTTTCCCTCGACACCCTCACTGAGCTGCAGGCCGGAGTCGAATTATGTAATTGAGCCTGAACCGTTCTGGATTATATTGGAATTTCATTGGATCGAACTTGGTAATGGTCCTTCGGGTGAACATTATCCGCAATTATGTTCACCGAATTCATTCAGTTTGGATGTATGGAAACATGTTATGCGTACCTTTTCATGCATGAGCCCGGCTTCATGATTAGGGCGTGAATGGGGCCTGAGATGGAAAATAAATTACACCTAATCTTCGGCATGCCCCAACATGTCGAACTTGGAAGAGGATCTCAAATCGGCGTCTGTTCCAGACACTTCTGATTCCTCGGAACAAATTACAGAAGTTTGGTATGATGAGTGTTACCGAATTCCCGTCCTACAAGGGCGATTCATTGTTCGAAACCGACCGTTATCTTTATGAGCTGGACAAGAGGAACAACGGCAAGCTCTATTGTCGTTGTATACGCAAGCGAAACGCCGGATGTCCAGCGCGCATCATAGTGTTGAAGGTAGGAATTTCATGGTATCCGATGCCTCATCCCAACCCCTTGCTCCTACGCGATACTTGTTCCACTTAACTAGTTGAACCAAGCGTGGATAGGATTACTCCAGAAGGGAATTCTCCAGGCACCAGGCCCTCAACAGAATCGCGAAGAAGAGCCACGTCAACCTGTTCGAGTTGATCTCGCATTTGAGGCGGCAAGAGGAAAAATTCCGAATCGAGATGCAGATGTTGAAATCTGGACAACGGCCTCCGCCCCTGAATGAGAGGTATCGAGAACTCAACGAGAGATACGGGCGCCCAGTCGAAGACCCCGACACAAATGCATCGTCACTCATCAAGTTCGTGCATAGCGTGGCTCACAATCTTTCATCACTATGGGGTATTCGTTTCTGATGTCTCCAGAACGCCCAGTGAAAAGTACCGCTGATATTCATACCGTAGCGCGGATCGAGGCTTCCATATTTAAATGGATCGTTCAGTGATAACCCTGATATGCGTCATAGTTTCTCTTTCCTCCTCGAATAAAATTATGCTCTTGTCCTTTCGAGGACGTTGAATGCAGAGCTCAATGATATTTGAGATGCAAGATTCCTCCATAGACCATGGGAGTCACACAATCCCGACAAATCCAACACTGAAGCTCGTAGACCTGCGACCTATATGTATTTTGACCAGCTGTCAAGGAGAGAGCCACCCAAACGAAACGAAAGTCAAGTTCCGCTAGAACGGCTTCAAGCACTTCCCTGTTGGGAGAGGAGAATTTCGGGGTCCCTGTTTTCGGGGTCATTTGTTTCGGGGTCGAATTTTCGGGGTAGTGGGTATTCGGGGTCGTCGAACTCTAACTGCAGGTATGGACCAGCTACATGGAACTGCGAGGAGAATTCGCTGCCGCGAAGTTCGACCTTGATATATTCTACAGGGTGTTTTTTTTCAGTCAAGAATTTTCGAGCCCGATCTTCTTTTGGACATGACTTTCTCATCTCGTTCTTGGAATATTTTCGAAAATCGAGGAGTGATGGATGGAGGATGTCGGGGCGGTCGTTTCGATTAAGCGAGATTCGAATGGATATGATGAGAATGGCGGTTAGGAAATGGTTTCGAAGATGACCAATTTTTCCGAGGTCTCCCTAAAAGTCACCGTGAAAACGTCAATATTCATCCGATCGGTTGTGACGACCGAGGACGGGAAACTTAATGAGGGTGATTTCCGGTGAAAATCAGTAACCGCCAGATCGACCTTCCAGCTCAGTTTTCGGATGGTTCACCCCTCTCTGAGTGATTTTCACCCGAGGAGTTACCTTCAGTTCCACCTCGTTGAGCTGTTAGGAGACGAAATGCGAGGGAAAGCGAAGAGGACGAAGTTAGCCAACGTGCAGGCCTTTGAAAAAAACCAGGAACGGTTCATCCACGGGTTGAACCGGGGCGCAGAAACGCGAACAACCCAGCGTCAAGCCGGAATACAGACAACATTCGTCCATAAATGAACTGAATAGTACGGCCAATCCTTCAGCGAATGAGGGGCATCCTTTGCTGCATCCAAAAAAATGATGACGAACCGGATCGGTTCTCTTCAGACGTTTCACGGGCAGTTTTTTGAAAATGTTTGGAAAAAAAATTGGCTTTTTTCGCGGCTTTCCAGAAAAGTGAATTCTCCACCGATGGACGCCAATCAAGCTGGGAAAGATGCGCCGTCTTTTCAGCTATCGAACAAAAAAGAGATTTCCAGAATCGGAACATTTGATCGAAATATGAGCAAAAGAAGGAAGGGTATGAAAATTCCCGACTTACGTTGACCACCCTGTACTGTCGCAATGACGGTTAGTTGGTTACGTAGAAGTATTTAACAGGCACAAATGTCACCATGATCTTCATCGATGAGATCTGGCGTAATTGTGGGAGTTGCTTGCATAGGTGCTCCTATCCGTTCGTAAATAGCAACTCCACCTGTCGACCGTGGGGGTCGACCGTGGACCCCCTGAGCGACTTCGTTCAAGTTTATGGACTGCTGTGCCCCTGGGGGTCGATAATCGACCATCCATTTCTTGGAGCGATTCCGGGACCAATCTGACTTTCACTTTCCAAGTCTGGAGGGGTGATTCCGGGACCAATCTGACCATTACTTTCTCAGGTCTGAGGGGTGATTCCGGGACCAATCTGACCATTACTTCCTCAGGTCTGAGGGGTTATTCCGGGACCAATCAGACCATTACTTTCCAAGTCTGGAGGGGTGATTCCGGGACCGATCTGACCATTTCTTTTCAAGTCTGGAGGGGTGATTTCGGGACCAATCTGACCAATACTTTCCAAGTCTAGAGGAGTGATTCCGGGACCAATCTGACCTTCACTTTTCAAGTCTGGAGTGGTGATTCCGGGACCGATCTTACCATTACTTTCCCAGGTCTGAGGGGTGATTCCGGGACCAATCTGACCAATTCTTCCCAAAACTGGGAGGATGATTCCGGGACTGATCTAACCATTACTTTCCCAGGTCTGCTGGTGATTCCGGCACCAATCCGACAATATTTTTCCGAGTCTGGAGGGGTGATTCCGGGACCAGTCCGACAATATTTTTTCGAGTCTGGTGGGGTGATTCCGGGACTGATCCGACAATCTTTTTCCGAGTCTGGAGGGGTGATTCCGGGACCAATCCGACAATATTTTTTGCCGAGTCAGGAGGTGTGGTTCTAGGACCAATCTGACAATCACTTTTCAAGTCTGGAGGGGTGATTCCGGGACCGATCTGTACATTACTTGGTATTTTTCGGTTAGGCGGGTTTCGAATAAAAACAACAAAACACGAAACGCCGGCATGGCGACTTACCAGGCACTGGATTTTGCGTAGAGAATAAGTATGGGTCTCACCCAATCCCCCGCACTGCCCTGAGGCCGCTTGCTGTCAGTCTGCTCGCGTCGCTTCGCTCGCTCGCCAGGAACCTAACCTAACCTTACCCAATCCCCCGCACTGCCGTCAGGCCACTTGCTGTCAGTCTGCTCGCGTCGCTTCGCTCGCAACCTAACCTCACCCAATCCCCCCGCACTGCGATCAGGCCACTTGCTGTCAGTCTGCTCGCGTCGCTTCGCTCGCAACCTAACCTAACCTCACCCAATCCCCCCGCACTGCGATCAGGCCACTTGCTGTCAGTCTGCTCGCATCGCTCCGCTCGCTCGCCAGAAACCTAACCTCACTCAATCCCCGCATTGCCATCAGGCCACTTGCTGTCAGTCTGTTTGCTTGGCTCCGCGCGCTCGCCAGTTCGAGTCCCTTCTCTCGCTTTCCGCGTCGCCAGCGGGCCGCTTTCGTCTGCTACGGCTAGCAGCAACTCCCTAACTCCCTACCCGCCTAACCGACAAGAACCCATCACTTTCCCTACCATCACTTCATTGTCATTGGCCTATGACAAGACACCGAGATTTACCACATGAAATTCAACTTTGATTCGAATTTCCCTCGCTTCGGAAAAAAACCTAAAGTCCTCCCGCTGCGATTTTTTCGTTCCCATTTTTTCGTCCCACTCCCAGTTACACCCCAGTAAACACGCCCGAAGAAAAGCGCATTTCTGCGCTAAAAGCGTAGATACGATCGCTTGCCGAATGGGCGGATGACCGGCTTCCTTTCGCGTGTCCGACGCGACCCCTACGAGTCCGCTCGGATGAACGTTTTCACGATGATTTTCAGAGAGACCTCGAAAAAAAAATTGATCATCTTCAAAACCATTTTCTGAACTCAATTTTCATCATAACTATTCGAATCTCACACCGAAATGACCGCCTCGATATTGTCTATCGATCACCTTTTGATTCCCGATATTCCAAGACCTGAGAAAGTTGTGGCCCAAACAAGATAGGGCTTTATTATTCCCGACTAAAAAAAAAAAACCTGTATGTTCGGCTACGGGTGATTGATGTCCTCGAAGGCAGCATTAAGGCCAATGAGGTAGCCCGCACATGTACGAAGGCTTCCGTTAGATTTCTCGAAGGCTGCAATCGGAGGAGCCCAGTTCGACTGTTCCACCCCTTCAATCGTTTCGATTCCCAGCAGGCTGTCCAACTCCTCGACTTGCTCCTTGAGCGCAAGGGAATTGGGGCGAGGAGGCGGATACTACGGTCTGACGTTCTCATGCAAATGAAGCTCCACCTCTTACTGAATGCATCTCCCGAAACGCTCCTCGAACAAGGAGGAAAGCGTACTTGGACAGCCGGAGCATATGTAAAAGATTCGTCGGAGGCTGACACTCGAGCAACTTTGCCGTTCTTCGTCGAATTAGACTCAACAGTTTATAGGCTCGGTCGCAGAATGGATCGTTCGACCCTGAGCCGAGACCTGAATTTGGTCCAGTGCATCAGCGATTCCCGGATTACAAAGTCGCCTAAGAAACCCCCGTTGTGCACCTTTTTTCCTTTCGCTTCTGTACACAATCACATCAATATATCGGCGGAGAAGAACCAAGACTCATCCAAGCTTCGGCGGAAATCGTTGGCACATCAATGCCCAGATCTGCTCTGGAGAAAAGCCGGTGACCATTAGCCAGCATTTCGACGAGAGCTCACCCCCCTTCGCACCCCCTTGCTCGGAGCCTTCTTGCCCGACCAACACACTTAGGCCGTATGCCCTTTTCTCGACAGTTCTTGCACATTAGAATTGGATGGCGCAGACTAAGCTTCTCGCCTGTGTGGTTGGCCGAACAGAGCCAGCAATCTGCCAAACAGGTCCACGAAACTGATCTCTTAAGCTCGGTATTCTGAGATTCAGGTCATGTGCCTAAGGTTGTGAGGAGCAGAAAGTGGCCCCCATTTCAAAACTCTCAAGAGCTGGGCTTCCTTTTTCGAGCCGAGCGCTATTTCTCCCTTCTCACCTTCTGTTGCCCTACCAGAGCCCGAATTCTGCTCTATCGAGTACTGCTCGCATGTCCGGGGAAGCGCCACTCCTCCCCCCCTACCATCCTCGCTTCTATACAAGAGCGTATTGTCCGTCTCTTTGGTGACCAGACCCTCTCCTCTTCTCTTGAACCCCTGTGCTTCTGACGCAAGGCGGCAGGCCGCTGTCTATTGTACCGATGTTCTCATGTAATACATTCAGCTGAAATCTTCTCCCCTTTTCCTCCTCGTCGGACCTCCTTGATGTAACCAGACGTAGTGCCAGACAATACCCCTATTCTGTTCAATTATCCACCAATCGTTCTGTTCAGTATGACTCCACCATCTACCCTCGTGCATCTCATCTCCGGAGTTCCCTCCCTTCCAGCGTACAGTCCCAAACTCTTTCCAACTTCTGTGCTCTCGCAACTTCCAGATGATGAGCCCTGGGGTTTTCCCCGGTGAGGATCCAGAGAGACAAGAGGTCTCCAATACGTACGATGATTTGCAGGAAAGTCGGCTCCTGGCGCTAACAAGAGAAATGCTCAACGCTCAGATCCGACAACATATCCGCGATTACTTCGCGAATGCGGAATTGCTAAGACCGACGAACGAGTCGTTCTATAATGCGAGAGAGGTAAGGTCCGATGTACCTACTCCAACCCGACACTGAAGGGCATTAGTAGGTCGAAGAAGCCCAACGATGATTGGGGAACAAAGAGAAATGCTTTGTGAATGCAGAACAATCGGCCCCTGGAACTGAAGGGATCATATGTGCACATGGAGCGTTCAGGAAGAATCAATCCAATCTGCGAGAAAAAAAAAAGGAATCTCCATTGTGTTGCGCATGCAAGGTCTCCTTCTCGAATCCAACCAAGGGTTCTCTCACTTCGAGCTCTCATATCGTCGATGTTCCTTGAAGCTGAAAGTTTATGTTGCTACCAAGGCATCTCTTATAGGTTCCTTGCATCATTCGTGTTGCAGTGATCGAGAATGCTCCCACCACCTTGTGGCTCTCATTGGTATGTTAGACCTACGACAGATGAGACTGACCGCTTGTTAGAACAACGGATACATGAATGACAAGGGGTTGCCGTTAACGAGGCAATATACAGCCTGCTTCGCAAGAGAGCAAGGGCACGTCGATTATACCCCAGCCAAAGAGTTCTGTAGCAAGCTGTCCTAGTTGAGTGTTACTGCCATCGTCTGGATCAGGCGATCCTTTACAACTCTTCCGGGAAGCTTGTGCAAGGGATCAGTTGCGAAGTCTTGTTGATTGAGGTTGCTCACGTCGACCCTGATCCTCACGCCGTCTCTTATTGAGAGAGTTGTCGCCGGGTTCTGCAAATTATGTCGATGAATGCGTTTTCATGTCCGGTGCTCTCAATACACCCTTGAGCCATCTCCCGAGTTTTCAAAAGAAAGCAGGAAAGTTGAACCGGAACGCAGAAATGACGAGTGCCGAACGCCGAGTCGGGATTTCGATAAGATTTGTCGATAACGTACGATGAATTCTTTCTGGAACTTTTCATCCACCCTCTCAGGATGGGAAAATGATTCAGCACATCGAGACTATTCGATCAATAGCGTTAACATCTGTTCAGAATTTATGGAAAGTTTGCGAGAGTCCCGAGTGGGCCGGAAGCCCCCCTCAATTTATTCTCGACGTTCTTATCCTCAGTGCTCCGGAACGTCGACGGGCGGTGGATGGATGCAAAAGTTCTGGCCCCCTAATTTCAATCGCTCATAACTCCGCTCCAATGAGGCGCAGAGAGATAATGAAATATACGAGGTGTGCGGAATCGAGTCAGCTGTCAGTCAATTTCTGAAAAGCTCTGTGCTCACAGGAGCGATTTCACTGAAAAGGTCGAAATTCCAGAAATCGTGATTTCGCAGTTCCGGCGGAGCTGAGATTGTGCGCCCCTATTTTCTCTTCGGAATCATGAAGTTCGTCGAGAAATAAGCGGTTCCGAAAAAAATCGAGCATCTTGGCCACGGCAAAGCGGAGATATTGGCTCCCGAAGATTCGATTTCTTTGTGATTTCTTTGTGACCTTCTCTCCGCCAATTGAACGGTCTCACGGATGGGATACGCTGGAATTTCCCTGGAAACGCTCAGAAGCCTCTTGAAAATGTTTTCTGAACACAGAGTGATCGGCATGTCTTCCCTCTGAGACGATGACTTCCATCTTCAGTATCGTTCCACTCGTGCGACGACCAACAGGTTCTTCCAAGGCATTCATTGCAGCAGCTGATCTTCCTTGTTTCCCGTGAAGTTCGTGGAAGTTTCAAAAACTCTGGCCATCACCCCGGAATGGCCAACCTAGATCAACTGATGCGGAGCGCGATGCTCTACGAGTTCCTCAAGGGAAATTCAGTGGCGGAGACGAAGCGGCAAACGGAACCCGTAATCCGTGAAGCTTGTCCGTCTCTTTCCACAGTGAAGAGGTGGTTCGCCAAGTTCCGAGACGGCAATCAGGGCCTGAACGATGAGCCACGATCAGGCCGACCTGTCGAGCTGAGTGACGACGACTTGGTTTCCTTCCTCAAAATCCTTCGATAACAACCGACGAGATGGCAGAGCATTTCGCCGTGGATATTTCAACAGTGACTAGGCACCTCAAGAAACTCGAGTTCGTCCGCAAGTTAGACGCTTGGGTCCCGCACCGGCTGTCTGATGACAACAAACGTGATCGTTTCAACATCGCCAGGGCCCTACTCACCAGGCACTCCTTGGAACCGTTCCTGGACAGGCTGGTCACGGGCGATTAGAAATGGGTTGTATTCCAGAATCCAGAATGCCTCGAGGAGACGATCATAAAGACAGAGAGGCGCGGAACCGCGGCCTCCGCGAGAGCAGCACTGCATCGCGAAAAAGTCCTGTTGTCCGTCTGACGGGATGTCGAAGGAGTCGTTTATTTCGAGCTCCTGGAACCTGCCACGACAATCACGTCGAAGAAGTACTTTGAGCAGCTGCGAGAACTCAGAGCGGCTCTCTCGAGGGAGCGCCCGGTTTTGCTCGTTCGCAGGGGCGTTGTCTTCCACCATGACAACGCTCGACCGCATACCGCTCGGGAAACAAAAGTTACATTACGGGAATTCGGATGGGTAGTTCTGAAGCACCCACCATGCTCAACGGACATCGCGCCTTCTTATTACCATGTATTCCGGTCGCTGCAGAACTCGCTGGACGGGAGCTCGTTCAATGACGTTCGCGCGGTGAGGAACCATTTGGTTCGTCTTTTCGAAACGGTGAGAATGCCGAAGTTCTTCCGGAGAGGTATAGAGACACTTACTTAGCGATGGAGAGAAATCTTCGGCAAACAGGCGAGTATGTCCGCGATGATTGGAAAATAAAGTATGTGTTGCTCAATGGTATCGTCCCAGTGAAATGACTCTTCCGTCGCTGGAGAAGACGAAAATGATTCCGACAATCGGACTCCGATTTTGAGGTCTCTTCTTGCGAGGCGAACAACGATGAAAAGTGTTGGGAGGACGTTACCAAGAGGCTTCTGAGCATTTTCAGGGAAAGTCCAGCGTATCCCACTCATGAGACCGTTCAATTGGCGGAAAAAAAGGTTCCCAAAAAATCACAAAAAAAAACGAATATTCGGGAGCCGATATTTTCGCTTTACCGTGGCCAAAATGCTCAATTCTCGACGAGCTCTATAATTCCGAAGAGAAAATAGTGGGTTATGATCTTGGTTTCGCCGGAGCTACAGAAACGCGATTTTTCGAATTCAGACCTTTTAAGTAAAATCGCTCCTGCGAGCGCGGTGCTTTTCAAAAGAATGACTGAAACCTGACTGAGTTCCGCACATTTCGTGTATTTTATTATCTTTCTGCGCCTCCTTGGAGCGGAGGTATGAGCGATTGAAATTAGGGGCCCAGAACTTTTGCATCCAGCCAATGTAAAACTATGAAACCGGATTTTTTTTCGGGAAACAGGTTTCATGAGGTGAGGTCAACAGGAAGGTGAGCCTCGAGAAACCCTCTTTCGACAACCAAAGATAACAGATATAATCCCGATGTTCGTTGTAGAACGAAAGATCTTGTTTCAAGTTTCACACCTTGTGTCGATCCTCCTGCCAGGAATCAGATTTGAGAGGCCCCGCATTGTGATTCATGCGGAGGTGGCATGCGGAGAGCCATTAGATACAAACGATCTCCCTGCGCTCCACGATGCGAATGTCAGGCCGCTCAACCGTACCGAACAAACGTACTCCGTGATCGCAGTTTTCCTGGAACTGAGCTGAAAGACATCGGCCCAGGAGTTCGATATACATGGACATCATTCGACGTACATTGATGGACACGATTTTGCCGCATATTCTCCACGTTCCCTCATGCATAGCAACAGAAGAAGTTTCATATTCAACTGGGTCATTTACCGGTAACCGAGTACTCGCTCCGATCTATGCTGGAGTTTCTCGAGCTGAGTGAGATGTGGATCCGCATCTGGTGACAAGACAGTTATCAGAACCATGCGTATGTTCCGAGCCTCGAGTTCATTATTTCTCTCGAGCTACCTCCGCGGATCCCGCATCTTGTCCCAGATATCTTCAATATTGGGATAGAAAACGAATGAGAGTCACATGTAATAAATTTTCTTGCTTTTTTCGGAATGGGAAGTAAATATTTCTCCGAGGGGCCACCCGATACAACCTCAAGAGGGAGAAACTTGAATGAAAGTTTCACAGTTCTCATCAGTACACTGAATCTCCCATCCGTCAAAAAAACCATTTGTCTTCTTTCGACCCATCGTGGTCGAAACATTTTTTTTCTGAAGAATACACCGGGCACGATTCGGTGCGAAGGACCTCGAGCAAGGTTTTCCGAAGTTCACATGACAGCTTTTAGGGCTGAATGCGATTGTTTTGACGTCATTCAGCCCGGACGTACGCTGAAATATGTCGTTACATGTCATGAGTAATATGTCTCATTATATTTATAAGAATGATGAATAATATCGGAATATGAATATGTCATTCATACTAAATATGTGACGAAGCTTCCAGATACAAAAATATGAACATCGAATACATTCGAGATCATACTAACGAGGTCCTAATGCGTGAAGGAGTCTGGTTCCAAGATAGTGGTCGCCAATGGCGCACCACATTTCTTTGAAGAAGAATTTCTTTGAGAAGTCTTTGAAAGCATTCAAGACGGAACGGAAAATCAGATTGTGAATGTCGTCGGAGTTTTGAGTCATACTGCAGATGCACAGACGGATTTCCGTAACTCAATCAGCCCACAGAATTCCATGAACTGAAGGATTTCGGCGGAAAGCTCTTCTTCTTCCATTTCCTTTCTGCAGATTTTGTTCATCTGCTCGCGGTTAACTTGGAGCTAGGACTGTAGATGGATATAATCAGGGTCCTGATCAGTGAATTCTCCACGGAAACACTTGAAGCTCGAAGCCGTAGACCTGCGCCAGCCTCGCACCCATCTAGGTCTCTTGGCCCGTTATGGCTGGCGCCGCTGTCCCCGCGTCGAATTCTGAAGTTGACATAATACTGGACGTTTTGGCAGTGGAGAGATCTTCGTAGAACGTCCGCCCTCGCAGCTGTCCTCGGAGGAGAAGTTCGAAGCACGATTCCAGTTAACACGAGAAACAAAAGTTGATCAGTGTACTCACGTCGAAGCACCGGCCTGCTAATGGATATCGGCACTTTGTATTTTTCGGAAACTGAGTTCCTCTGAACGTTCTGACACCAATCTGTTCCACACCCTCAAACTTCGATCACTCAATGGTTGATTCATTCTCAATAGACATCGTCGAAGGTGGATTGTTAGTAGCAGTCGAGATACGTCTGCTCTCGTAGGAGCGCTAGCACGGATTGTGTCGCGCGCTTTAAGAATCCGCATCCAGAAGCAAACTATTCCTTCCGAGGAAGTCGTTGTCGAAATATATTGTTTCAACAGGATGCTACGAGACGTTCCCAATATCCTGGAGGAACTTCGTTTTCCGACCGATGTCTGGCTGCCGAAGACTATGAAGTCCATCGAATGTTCCGGAATGCTGGCCCACTCTCGTCGATCTCCGGACAGAACTTCCTGGTGGTGTGGTGTCTCCGTCCCGCATCGCGGATATCATTACGGAACCACAACCGATCACACACAGATCACGCGTGGCGATCCGAAGTAACCGTCTCATACCAAACTTCTTGGAGTCGAAGGAGGAGGTTCCGATCTAACCATACTTTTCGAGGTCCATGGAGGTGAATCCAGAACCTGATTCGCTCCGGCTACTTCGGGTTTCTATGATAGAAACCTCGTAATATCTTCTCAATGACACGCTTCAGTATCTTCTCATGGATCATTTCTTTGTCAGCGGAATTGGCTGGTGGTTCGTTCCGATCGTCCGGTCGTCGTGTGTGGAGCTGAGCCCTCATGAAAGCGTTGTACCAGGTGCCGTTCCTGTTCCTGGACCCAACAATCTTCCTACAACTTTCGTCCTTGCAGCTGTGCTCTGAGGAGAAGCTAGAAGCTAGTTCCAAGTGCACACGAGAAGCAGAAGTTGATCAGCGTACTCACGTCGAAGCACTCAAGTTTTCCCCGCTTCAGCGAAAGTCGTGGGGGCCTCCGGGTTCGATTTTTTCGGCTCCCCAGTAATCACGCCCAAAGAAGAGCGCTCTCCTGCGCTAAAAGTCCTTGGAATTCTCCGGGAATCCCTGGTATTACGGCTTCCCGCGTGCCAGCTACTGAGCCTCTGGGTACGGGGACCGAGATACATTTGGATCGGTTTGAGTTGGGGTTCCAATCTTCATTGCGAGAACAGAACCATTCCAAGATCCCGAACGATTAAATCTCGGGCCTCTCATCTGGGAGAGGCCTACAGTCATTCTTCATTCCGGATTGGATCACCACCAGGGTTCAGAGCTCGAGTCCTCGGGAGATTCTGGGGATACGCATCTGTTCCCAAGGAGTGGCTTCCGAGCGCTTCCGAGACATGGATGAACCCCCGCAGTCATCCTCTCATCACTGTACGCATACTCCACATGGGGAGCATTGCTCCAGCAAATTCAGCTTCCCCGCTCAGATCCTGAGGGTTGAATCCTTCCCCGATCCGCTCCTTCGAATATCTTATTGGATCTACTCGAGATCCCTCCTCTTCAGGAATTCGCTACGTGTCAGTGGATGTCTCGCTGGTGTCCAAATTGACCGGGCAATACTTGTTTCGAGATGATCATCCTTAGGCATGCTTCAATGATTCCGGGACGTCGCCTTCATCCCGATGCTAAACAAGCCGCATTCTTTGCATTCCCTCAGGAACGCTTCGAGAACAGCGGTGACGCGGTCGTCAGGCACGAGGGTCGTCAACTTTCTCGATCTCGCAGACCACCGAAACCGCTCTTGAGTTAACGAGTGGCTCTTCAAGGCGCTGACTGGAAGCTGGAGATAACGTCGAAAAATGGACCTGTGCTCCAGTTCCCTGTACGTACATCATACAGCTCGCGGCAGCGGTTTTTCCAGCCATACAGATATGCGGAAATCGCACAAACTCGAACCCATCATTGATGCCCATCAGACATTAACCGGACGAGAGTGGTTGAAAAATGTGACAGCTGTGGAAACCAGAAGAGCGGAAGGGCTCGAGATTCGAGGGAAATCGCCTCTACTTCCCGATTGCTAACCATGTAGCTTGAAGTCGTCGATGAATGAGGGAGGAGTGGGTGGATTCGAGCAAGAAAACTTCTTCCGATTTTGCCTCTCATGAGCTAGCATTGTTCACTTGGGAATTGAACCACCGAGCTCTGTCACATCGAGTCGTTAAGGAAGCGGAATGACTCTCCGGTCGAAGCTCGTCACTTTCGACCCGTATTCTGAATCCTAGACCCTATCATGAGCCCGTTCCTCCTCCCACCTGGTTTGCTTCGACTCGGGAGGGGAGAACCTTCTAAGAGAAAAGAATGCTGCGCCAGCGAGGGCGTCGGTGCCTAATCGTGAGAGCCCGCAGTTTCGAGCACTAGAAAATGAACAATAATAGCACAGGAGATATGGTTTTATGTTTCTGAAGGGAGAACAGGTAGTCACAATCTTAGTTTCGCCGGAACTGCGGAATCGCGATTTCTCGAATTTCGACGCTTACAGTAAAACCGCTCCTGTGAGCACGATGCTTTTTGAAAAATGTCGCGGTCGATTCCAACAGAGAGCTGACTGAATTCCGCACCTTCCCTATATTTGTAGTTATGAGTTATGAGCGATTGAAATCAGGGGCCCAGAACTTTTTCATCCACCCAATAGTTGTGGCCCCCGATAATCGACGATGCCATCGTTCGCATCCCGCATTTTACCCAGGCATGCACCAACTCGACATTTTACAACTGATGCAGGGAAACTCCAGCGCTCACGGAGTCGCACGGAGATAGACATCGAGCTGTAAGATTCTTCGTGCCCTTTCGGGCAGTGTGTGATCGGGGCAGTCCTTTTTGAAGATGACTGATCCAACTGGCTTATCAGCTATTTGCGTTTTTCGCCATACCCATGTTGGTATACCGCGATTCCTCTGTGTCAAGGAACCATTCGTTCGAGATATGTCACCCTGTGACAACTTTGTGAGTGTGCTCCCAGCTTCGCCGTCCTTGATCTTTGCTCTTCCGGCATTTTCATGGTTTCAGCTGTTCCCGACCTCGTCCAGAGGATATCCGCTCTTGACTGTCGTTGTGCAACGTTTTACAACTGTAACACCCTGCGAGGGATGCTCTCGCTATTCCCACGAAAAGTATCTATGCCGACAATATGGCCGAGGGGTCTTCGCCTGTTACGTTATCTGCGCAGTTTGGGAGTTTCTCAGCTCAGACATCAGCAAAAATATCGCTGTTCACAAACCTTGGCTGTGACAGCTGTCAAAGTGGGGGCTGGTATTGTCACTCGCATTGGGACCATCGTTGTTCAACTGCTGAGGCCGCTTCGTCTATGTGGACCGCTGGGGATGATTGTTCTTCCGCATCCAGCTTCACCTCGCATGCAGAGCTTCGTTATTTGTCATCTTGGGGTCCCCGAACCCCTCTCTCCTCTCTTTGAGTGAACCGCATGCCAATAAACGAAGCTCCGTGGAGCTCGAAGGGGATCAGAAAGATTTCAGTCCAGCATATCGAGGACTTTGACCGTCAGTGTGAATATTTAGCACAACAACAATCCCGGGAGCTCTGCATCACCGCGGACGGAAATTCTCTTCTATTGATCCGGACCTGGAGTGCTCGATGCGATGCTCATTCAATTCGTACCAATTTGTCGTACCGACTGCTGACGGTGGCGCCAGCGGGACGTGTCACCCGCTTTATCGTGTCAGAATTCAGGGTTCAGACCTTCGGCGTCGTGGAATTCAGGGGTAGCGGTCTGTGGAGAGCTCGGAGGAAGAATCATTCGTTTCAGCGGGTAATGCTGGATCGATTTCAAGGACTCCAGATAGTTCCAATTTGCGCTCCGGTTCAATGACGATTACTGAAGTTTCTTCTTTATGTTGCGTCGTTGCCCGATCGATGTTTAGGGCGCCGGACGGCCGATCATCGATCGTGGATGACGAATGACGAATCTCCCACACGAGAACTGCCGACAGACCGCAAGCTTACCTAATGGTTCCTGTGAGGCGGAGGATGGATTGAAGAGCGGAATGCTGATGAGGAATAACTGGCCAGACTGAAGCACGAATTCAAACCTCCCTGGTATCGATTCTCTCGTTCCCGGCTCCCGGCGAAACGCGAACGGAAAACTTGTGTGGATCCCATGGAGGAGAGCGACGATAAATTGTCCAGCTGAAAAACCGTCGGTGTTGACAGGTTCGGTGAACCAGATAGCATCTGGAACCTGACTAAATGCCGAGTATTTTGAGCATTTCATAATCTTTCTGCGACTTCTGGGAGCGAAGTTATGAGCTGTCGAAGTTTAGCGCTCAGACTCATAACTCATTCTTGTCTCCGATGCGACCTCCCTAGAAGAATATACGCAATATTATGATACTCCCCACATTCATGGCAACCCGATGCTCTTCAGCGGGATTTCTGGCACCGATTCCAGGGTCCTCTGAAATTTAGCTCAAGAACAGTGTTGCTCATCGGAGAGGGACGTATCTTCTCCTCAGGGGCCGGGAATGCATAGCACTCCTTCGCTCAATGAGCGAGTTTGAAGCGAAATTTAGCTCTTTCCGGAGTCGATCATTTTTTCCAGTTCTCACTAAAAGGGCTCGTGCCGTTCTCTCATCGTGCTGTATCGGGATCCGGAATATGTTAAGTTCACGGAGCAAGATTCCTGGGACGAGCCGCTGAAAGAGCTTCTTCCATCCCTTTTTGTGGCGATGATTTTTTCTGATACCCAGCTGGGTCGGCTTGTTGACACGCATGTACGAGAAAAACGAAGTCAAAGCTGCTCACGGCGAGGCCAGCTCAGACTGGTTATGCTCTCTTTCAGCTTCGCAGGATCCTGCCTGAGTGGTGAACTTACACAGGATTCTGACTCTGGCACGCCCTACGTGCTCGCATTCATAACCCGCGTGAATCGCAAGGAAAGAGCTATACGATCGCGACAGCATACGAATAGTTTTGCGCGGCCCAAAAGAAAGCCTGATCTGGTTCGAGTGCATCATCTTGATTCGCTCTCGAGAGAGATCAGCGTATTGCAGCGTGCTAAGAAAAGAGGGCTGGAGCCGCCTTTGCTGACTCTCGAAATTTGGATGATTTCGACAATCGGAATGTCTGCGACGTCGTCGACGACTTTCGGAGAAGTTCAAGAGCAGCTCTTGTTGTCGACTCGCTTTGTAAACCGAATTTCGAAGTCTTTCATGACTTCGCCCGGAGAGCATTAATAGTACTCACCACTTTCCATTGTTCCTTTGTGTTAGATGATTGTCAACTCGGCAAATACTCTTTTCGAAGCCACGAGGAAGTTCATCATTCAGGGAGGACCGTTTCCTCTCTCCGTTTCTTTGTCGCTGTGGCTCTGGACACTGATCCCAGTTCTGTCGGAGGGAACGCGTTTCGTATGTTTGACGATCTCCTTCTGAATCCATTCTTAATTCGGAGCTGTAAACTCCTCGCTGTCAGCACATCAAAAGCGCCGAGCATTCACGGCGTGTCACGCTCGAATCAGGCATCGAGACAATGATCCAGCTCCGGTTTGGGAGGGAGAACTCCGGGTTGCGACTGATTCTGATGCCGGATCTTCACCGCGGAGCACCTGCCGATTTCCCAGTGAGAGGGAACCTCCCGCGAAGATGGATATCGTTGCACATTTCCTGCAAGCGTCACTGATAGTTTTGCAAAAATTGGAACGGATGATGGTCCACTGTAGGGGCCGGAGTTCGCGTTCGAACCACCAGAATACGAAGCGAACCCTCCCTCAATTCTTGTCATGCTTCCTTCAACTACACGATGCTCTTCGGGCTGCCGCAGCACTCAAAAGGAAGCTTTCAGCAACTCAAGTGAAGGTATTTTCACGTCTCTTTCATTGACCACCCCTCCAGACTCGGAAACATATTGATTCAGTTGCCTTGAAAATGTCCAACTGACAACTCAGTAGTGCGGCAAAAGTCAGAACAGTTCTGCCTATAAGCAAGGACAGTTTTCGAAACAAGCCTCTCAGAATATCCAGCATGATTTGGAACTCATACTATCAGAGAGTGAATGATCGCTCTCTCCCCCACTACATTCAGAACCGTCCCATGGAGGGGAGAAGAACCCTCCAGAGAGCAGTTGGCTTGCTCCATCCGGCTTCGGAAAAAAAAGAGGATCAGTCAGAAGAGTACCGAGTTTGTGACTGTACCTACTACAGGCTGTTCGCGGTGAGGTGAGCGACGATCATGGCCGCCTTACTTTTGGCCATATCTCAGCCGCCAGCGGATATTCTTCAGGTCTGTTCTTCTTTCCGCTCGATTGCTCTCTGGAAGACGCATTTTTCCGTTTCTCTTTTCAAAATTCCTTCGAGAATCGATCATTTTAGAGCTTGTCCAAGTAGACTTTCTACTTTCTTCTGACTTCGAACATCGACAGGCTCGTAAATCGTCAATTCTAAACGGATTTCTGATTTTCAAAATAGGTTCGTTTCCCCTTTCCAATATGCACCCATCAACGTGCGGATCCAGCTACAACTCGAAAAACTTCACAGAAATTCATGCTTCGCTCCCCCTCGTTTTGACCCTGATTTTTTTCTTTAAACTCGCCCGTGGCTCATCCAAGGATCCTTTGCATCTCCAAGGAATCTTACGGTGGACAGACGGCTCCTGTTTCAGTGGAATAACCGAAAACTGCGTTGGCTCAACTATCCTTCGTCTCTCGTACCTGTCACTCCGAGTTCTCGCCAGAAGAACGGCCTGGAGATGCCGAAGACGGCCGCTGAAAACGAGCGCTCGGACTTCGCTCGAACACAAACAGTCGAGAGAAAATCCAGTTTGAAGACGTCCGATGACAATGTTAGCACAAGAGACAGTTACGCCGCCACCAGCATGAGCCTCACGGACCGGCGACGATAGAAGGACGTGATCATCACGGTTCGATCGGCATAGGGTCGTAAAATTGGATAAAGCCTAGCAGTTTCCGGTAATTCCACTCAAACAGGATCTTTCTGTCTGCCGTGAGAATCCTTGGAGATGCCAAGGAACCTTGGATGAGCTACAGGCGAGTTTGCGAAAAAAAAGGCGAAATGGGGGGAGCAAAATGAGAATTTCGTTCGAGTTCCTTGAGTTCGAGGTTGATCCGCGCGCCGATGACGGATCTGACGAATAATCAGTGCCGGCTGAGATATGGCAAGAACGAGGGTGGACATGATCTCGCTCACCTTCCAGCGAACACCTGTATCTGGTCAATTCAGAGCGTCTCTTTGGAAATGATCATGTAGAATGCTCAGCCGTTTAGACAGCAGCCAGGTCGTGATAGGCCTCGATATGTTTAACTGGTCGCCATCTTCGCGCAGCAGCTCGGGGAAAGAGATGAGGGACTTTCCGACGAGCTCTCCCAGGGCTACCTCTGCTGATCAGCATCGATTACTGATGCGAGATGAGGGCAATATAGGCACCGAATCACCCAGATAGCCCTGCTTGGGATATCGCTTTCCGAGGTTACCGCCCGTCAAACGGGGGAGGGGGGACTCGAGGCGGGTGATCTTCCAGTGGTTGCCAGTAGTGCGTGACAATCGAGCATATTCCCCCATCGTCAGGGGGTGGCCGATTGGGATGTTATGCTCGACATAACATCGAGGGGGGAGTTGGAGGGGGGGCAGTCGCGGTCGCCAACCTGGCCGATCGAAACAAGTTCACAAATTAGAGGGAGCTGGAGAGTCGGCTCATCGTTCGGTCGACTGAGGCTTTACGCTCGGCTTATATTCGGTAGCCACACGCAGCTTTCAATGGATACACCTCTTTTCGCATGGAAACGAAGAATAACAAACTCACTCTCGAACTCACGGAGCTCATTCCGTTCATTGGCGTATAACCGTGGTCGGCGGCGAAAGCGGTTTGCTCATCTAAACTCAACTCGGAATCGCATGATATCTAAACGTCATTGGTATTCGCATCAGAGCCAGAAACAAGCTCGACGTACTTCTAGTGTAATCCCCTGCCCTTCTCACTTCCTCTCGAAAAGTATCTTCAGATCGTTTTCGAAAAATGCTTTCACAGAGCGAGTCAAGCAGGTCGATGGAGGATATCCACATGGGCGAAGCTCTGTTTGTGAGGGGAGCAGCGGATGGTGGTCTTCAGAGGCAAATGGATGGCGTGGAAATGGGGTCGAGACGGAACTCGCAAAACTCGCGCCTGGATTCGTGCCGCGCTCATTTCCTCCAGTTCCGGAACGCTCATGAACGTCCTCGAACCGAGGTTTGCAGGGTACGTTGATATTATCTGTTGCAGATTTTTCTTTGGTAGAGTGGAACTGATTCGGCTAAAATCTATTTGTACTAATGGTCTTGAGATCTCGAACTCGTTGATTCCAACATGTGATATAGGCTGCCAAGCCGGGGAAATGTGGTGGGTACTCAGAGGATCGTGTAATCAAATCACCGAGGAGAGCCATACAAGTAGTCCCGAATGCTCCCTGACGAGTGGTCCACTGCTTGAGTGGACCCACCTCTCAGCCCTCGACAATCTCCACGAGTCCATGGATCGCACGCCACTTCGTCTGCCTCCGGCGAAATCTCCACCGAAGCCTATCCTCATCCTCCTTATTGGATTCCGTGTCGGGACTATCTTCAGAAAGTTTATCAGCTGCGATTTCATCGTGAGTGTTTATCCTGAATGCTAGTTCAGATAACTTTCACCGATGCACAAGGGAGTGCTCGAAAAATGAAATATCGAGAAGCCGCTCAGCATTCCGAGCGAAACGCTCATTCCTGGACGAAAGTTACGGGAGAGCATCGGCTGGAAAACGCCAGTTCCAGCTGCAGCACCGTATGAATTCCTCCTTGTGAGTCTAGAGACAGATGTCAAGGGAAAGTTCCAACGATAAGACGTGGGAATGATTGGGTTCCAGCTCCAGTGAGGCGCAACTCTATTCGATGGCTTGTGGTAGCGTCGCTGCTCGAGAGGGACGACTCACTTCCCCGGGATGAGAAATTAGAGAGACCTTAGAGCGACTGGAACCAAACTCGGAACGAGAGAGCACGCTCCTGAGGGCTCGAGAGGCTCACTCGTTCATACCTCAGCGACAATGTGCAAGAACTGACAGTGGCAGTAAGCTTTGAGACACATCCGAAGCACGATAGACTGACGCAGTGCTGAGTATCAGCTACTAGCTGCGGAGATGCTCCTGAAGTTCATCTGCAGACTCGAAGCACACTGGGTTATCCGTCACCCGAAACTAGTCCTCTCTAGTAATTATTCGCGTGTTGCAATCCGCCGGATGAGCGCTCGCGTAACCGATTCAAACGAGGAAATCTCGTCGTGCAGGCTTCCCGAGCCCGATGAATATGCGAAACTGAAACGCTCATTGAAAAGTCATCAATAACTGTAATATTTCATTGTGGTAACAATCACTCGCTGCCCGTTCCTACGAGATCTCGAGCGCGGAATCATTCGGAATGGGTCAACGACCGCACGGACAGCCCGACAAAAGATGAGGGAATTCCGCACCATGACCCGTGCGCGAACTCTTTCTCTGCTGCTCCCGAAATGAAGCCCACATACAAAGAGAAATTCAACAAAGTCATCGGACCGTATATAAGACGACTTTGACGTCATTCGGCGACTCGACCACACCAACGATCAGAAGAGCCCATCCCTATTCATGTGCGCGCTTCCATGCCGTGACGTGTGCTATTTTATGAGATTTCGGATGGCCGCCTCCTCCTACACGCGAGTCGGAGTAAGAAACTCAATCAAACTCGAGTGTGTTTGCAAGATGGGGGATTCTTCGATCCAGTCCGAGACTCGAGTTGATTATCTGAAACATTCAGGGACTCCTCCGACAGGACATGGATCTCCCGAACGGAAATTCCTCGTCCTGCCGGTATTAAACGTATCTCTTCGCCAGTCAAGATACGCCGTTCTAGGGTTTGCGGTCTGGACATTCCTAGCAGAGAGACCGATTCGGAACATTCTGAGCTTCAGATTTTCAGGGTCTCGTCAACGTCGCCGCGAAACCCACAGAGACGATATTCTGTGACACTTCTATTCCGGGTCCCTCAGATGCTCTACGTCGCGTCTGGTCGACTCTCGAGCTGCCAATCCGAATCTGGAATGTCGAGACTCTTCGACTTTTCAGCACTGGAGAGACTTCATGTGGGGAGTTCTCTCAGAACGACAGAGTCGGATTTGACCGAAGAGGAATGTTCTGTCGAACTGAAAACAGCGAGATGAAGTGGAATCGGCTTTCGCCAATCCACGAGGTTCGGAGGGAGCTTGAGAAGTATCGTTCAAATCTGAGTAGCGCGGTTCATCGAATCCAAGGAGTCTTCCTCAGGATCGATCGAGATACTTCTGTACATAAAGAGGGCACGTCGGGACAAAGGTCTAAAAATAGGCTCTGCCTTTGTTCGTTCAAAATGCGAGCTTCTTATCGGTCTCAGCGGACCTCGTAGGATGAGCCAAACATCGTCGTCGAAGAACCGTTCCCAGGAAGGAGCTGATCCGAGAGGGAACACCGCTGCGGAATCTCTCGTTGCTTGCGGCGGACAATGACGTTTTTCCATGAGCCGAGGCCTCATGCCAGCGGCTAAGGAAATTCAAGCGATCGACACTCTTTTGCACTAGAGCGCGTGTGTGAGTCGAGCGGTGAGCGGTGACTGAATGGCTAGTGAAATGTTTGTCCATGATCGGTGACGGAATCAGTCTCTGTCGCTATCAGACCGCAAGGTCCCCTCTCACGACTCCCCCCTCCAAGCAGTACGCGTGAGCATTCAGAATTATGGCAGATTGTGTCGCTCCACACGTTGTTTTCAGCTTCAGAGAGTTGGAGCCCGATTGAACTGCACTGGGCGTGAGTTGTCCGTTGCAAGACGCGGGAGGACCGATTTTGAGCAGCCATGTTTTATCTGCATTCCAAATGACCGAAACTTGTTTCGAACCGCGTCGGTGAGGCCCACGGCGCTGCACTGAAGTTCTCTCCCCAACTATTGATCAACAAGATTTCGGATTGACATGCCGGCCCCGTCGTGTTCATTTATTGTGAGATGTGCTCAGTTTCCTGAACATGGGGAGAGCGTAACGCTTCCCATGTCCAGCGGGTTGTCGGAACATGCCGACTGAATATTTTTCTCAAATCCCTCAGAACTACCTAAAAATCCCGCTCTTTCGAATTCCTCTGACAAAGACGCATCTGATAACGGAATCATCGGATAATGGAACGATCGGGTAACTGACTAGTCAGAAAACGAACTCATCAAAGAGCGAACTCGGCAAGAAACGATCTCATCTGAGGCGTTTTTTCGACAGAGAATAGATAAAAAAGTTCGTGTTCTGAGGGGTTTGAGGGTACTCGAATCGTCGCCGCCAATGTCAAGATGCTCTCCGGGCTGTCAGGGTCCATCCCGCGCGTTCCCCATGATTAAAACATCGATTTGAGTTGAGGATGCATTCACTTGCTTGGGATTGGACTATCAATCGGACTATCGATATTTCAGAGACGGGTGAATCCGAGCTCACGAAGGAGGCTCCTGGACCCATCGGCTCGTTCGGCCGTGGGACGTGTTCCGTAGAGCGATTGCACAAGTTGAAGCCGCATTCGCGATTGTGTTTCGTGCTCTACCAGGATCGAGTCAAAATCTCCTTCATCTACGACACTACTGATTCGGGAAAACCACCCGAATAAGTTTTGAGCATTATATAGAAAATCGCGAGAAGATCGGGACAAGTTTTGAAGTTCTGGTTGATGACAAGAACGACTGGGGGATGCTGAGGAAGCTATTCTGGGATAATTTCCGCTTAGTCAGGTCACAAAACGTTTCGGTGAGGAGACTGTTGTATAGAGGGAAGGAGGAGAGGTTCGCAAGAGCATCATCGGGCACCATCCATACCTGAGCAGCCATGCTGGGCCCGGGTTTATCCGATTCCAGGTGAGGACTTGAGAACTACCCGCGATGTTGCGGAGAAGCTGTTTCGGTGGAGAAAATGGTCGTTCTCAAAAGACTTGCCGCGGTACTTCATTTATGCCTGAATTGACGGCAATGACTTTCCTTTCATACTGCCGGAATCTTCGATGTCGATCAGACGAGTATGCTTCATAGTTCGCTGATGAAACGTGCTTCAAACGAGGTTGTCGCGAAAGAGATAGATAGAAGCCAAGATAGATTGACGAGGCTGGGAGCGAAATATGGAGCCACACTTGGGAGGTGAGAACAGATGGGAGAAATGCGGGGAGACATCACGGATGGAGTGTCCGCCTATCTCGTGGCGCAGAACGAATTCCCATGTCCGGCGCACAACTGACACTCAGAGATGTCAAGGTTCGAGAGCCCCTGCCCCGAGTTGACTCCGTAAGCTGTCGGATAGTATGATAGACTCCGTCATCATGCTAGTGCTTTCACAGCAAAGGTCGGATCCCAGCAATGACCTCAATATTCATCTAATCCACACAATATTATAGAGGTCATATCGAACTACATCACTGAGATATCAGAGTTCGAGGACGGAAACATAACGGATCTGGAGCGGAAAACCTGAGCGAGGCATTCACCAGAGAGATTCATGGCTTCCAGTCCCGCAGCTACTCAACCGCGGATGAAGGGAGATTTATGTGGTACTGTGACTGAGCTGAATGAAGCTCTTTGTTTGGGAAGGAGGCTCTAGGACAGGAAAGCTTCGCTGACTTTGGTGATTTCCGTGGAGAGGCTATCGGAGCTGAACAGAAATGTAAAGTGGGAGCTCCTACGATTCTTCAGTCGTCGTCGATAACTACCCCGCGCATCTCAGAGCAGAGAAGCTCGACGGCATCAATTTCGTATTCGGGACGCCGGAGTCGATGCCTTAGCCCTTGCCGTCCATGATACAGGGGAGATCGAGAGCAGTGATTCGGCTAGGAAGTCAGGGAAGCACAGCAAGCCGTGAGAGAGGAGGTCCAGAGAGAGCTGACGGAGCGCAACAGACGGCCCAGTCAGAGATCCGCTCGGCTCCACGGAATGGGCGCGCCGAAAAATTCTGGCGACACATCCGGCGATCCCAGAACACACATCGCCGCATAGCAGACGTTAGGAACTCGGACGGGGAAAAAGCCCCGACAGAGGACCTAGAAGACTTCCTCACCACCGTAGCAGAACAAAAACTATACGGTAGGCAGGAAAACCAAGAGGTGAATGAGTCGGTTTAAATAACCAACCCCACCGGCTTGGAGGTAAGCATCGATCAGATCACCCGGATTCTGAACCAAATGCACGCCAACACGAGCACTGGCCAAGATCGAATCCCAGCGAAGATCCTGGAGCAACTCACAGATGTTGGAACGGGATACATCGCAGATCTCTTCAACCGCAAACTGAAGGGAGAAGAGGAAATACCAGCGGAGTGGAGAAACGGTAAAGTCGTCATGTCAGAGAAGACAAACTCAAAACCGGGCAACCTCTTCACATATCGACCAATTACGATCACAGCCGTGCTGTACCGCGTTCTCACCAAAATACTTGGGAGAAAAATGCAGACCTGGATAGGAGAAGGCATACTGGGGGGAAAGCGAAACGGATTCCGAACAGGCTGGAGAGGTGACGACAATATCTTCATCCTCACCTCAGCGATCGAAGAGTCCAGAATCTATAAAAAAGGACTAATCTGTGTTTATCTCGATTGCACAGCCGCCTACGACCGAGTGAATAGGCGGAGACTCTGGGAAAAACTCCGTGCCATTGGCATGGACAGAGGCATGATTGAAGCAGTCCACAACCTATACACGCACAGCAGAACTAGCATGAACTTTTTGTTTTTCCGGCTGAACCTCTCAGCCAGCCCTCAGGAGTGTCCCGGAATCACCTTTCGGTATTGCTTCAGTAACACTCCCTATCGCCTCGCAAATCCCATTGCGGGCGGTGGGCTTGGGTCTTAAGATGGTTCAGATTTAATTCTGATATAAATTAAATCCTCTTTTTACCACATAAGAAATTTGTTGTCCCGGCCGGGGATCGAACCCGCGATTGCTAGCTTAGCGTGGCACCCAAGGCGTTGGTTTATGCCACACGGCCAACGAGAACTAGCATGAACTACAACAATGTTAGCTCAAGGTGGATAGAGACCAACCAGGGGCTCCGCCGACAGTGTTCCCTGTCATGTCTCATTTTCATGCTGTATATCTTGGACCTCGAGACCAAACTACGAAAATGAGGAGTGGGTTTCAGAGTTAAGACGGAGGAATGGACTTGGGATACGAGGGTGCGAACCTATTTCGGTGTAGGGTAAAAGTACCAGTTATGGGCCACTTACCAGTTTTGGGCCACTCACCAGTTTTGGGCCACCCACTAGTTATGGGCCATATACTGACCAGTAGTGGTCCATCGCCGGATATCGAAGTACTGCTCCAACCGGAGGCTTTCCGTGGGGAGGAAGCGCCTCTCCTTCGTGACGAGGTGAATCGTGGAACGATCCAATGATTTCCTCCCTCCCATCTTCCTAAATCAGAGTGAGGCACTGGATTTCGATTTCACCCATACCATGTCTGCCGAAATCGTATGCTGATCTGAGGACACTGATGCGGACTCTGCAGGATTCTCCACTTCAACGCACCCTTGGAGGTTCTGCGGGTTCGACCCGGGATCAACCTCCAGAGACTCCAAGGAATATGGTCAGATGTATCCCGGAATCACCCTTCCAGGTTTGGAAAAGTATGGTCAGATTGGTCCTGGAATCACCCCCATAAATTCTATAAGGAGTGCGGCCAAACTGACAAACAAACTGACAGACGAAGCGGATCATATGTAGTGAGGACGAATTCGAAGTCATAGGCGGTTTGCTGATGAGGACCGGAGCTCTCCTCATTAGTCCCCACACGTTCCCGTTGACTCTGCAGTGGACAAGAGATGGTCCCCTTGTGGAAAAGTTCACCGCCCTTGAGGCCCATAACTGGTCAGTGGGCGGCCCATAACTGGTAGTTGGCCCAAAACTGGTAGCTGGCCCAAAACTGGTAAGTGGCCCATCACTGGTACTTCTACCCTACCCCGTCTTCTGTTCGCGGATGATATTGTACTCATGCCCAGGAACTACCAAGAAATGGTGAAACCCGTGGAAACCACGACGAAGTATGAAGACGAGAATGAGCTGACATTCAATCCCGCGAAAAGCGCGGTGGTGGTATACCCGGCCCATGACCTGGGAGCCAAGAGGGAGCTGACGATACAAGGCGGGAAGTTACCGATAGCTCGAAACTACAAGTATTTGGGAATCACGCTTTCGGACTCCAGAAACTACCTGAACAACCAGGACAAAATCTGGGAGAAGGCTGCGATCTCCTCCCCACACCAGATGCAAGAAGTCTCGCCCGATCTCTCAGACGCTACCAGCTCGACGCGTTTCTGAATCTTTCTGACGTTCCGAGTGAGACGCTTCGCTCCTTTTCTTCAAGGTGGACGATCCTTCGACGCTTTGAGCTGGAGCTGAATAACCACCAGCTCTTTTGAGAAAATACTTGAACGACAGCGTAAGAGAGATCGGAATTAACACACAGCCTAAAGCCGCGCGAGACGACCATTGTCTCTCGTCTCTCAGTACTCGTGATGCTGGCTCTCGACAGCTACTGGAAAGTCCGAACGAGAAGCGAATCTTCTACGTGTTTCCCCAAATTGATTTTCCGCTATGGAGGAAATTCATTTGCCGTGAATGACTCCCGGGACTCCCGCGTCTGATATGAGAGGGTGATCGTATATGTACATAGAATAACACATTTGCGTATGATAATCTGCATCAATAAATCACGAGAATCATCGATTTTGTCGGGTCTGATGAGTAATGAGATTCTAGTCCACATTCAGTACAGTTGTCTTCTTCTGAGCACGACACCGAGCTGGTTCATGAACCGATTGATTTCCGGACGGCCTCAATCCTGAGCATCGTACGCAAACAGCCTCTCGGATTCACAATATACAACGGTCTCGGAACTGTTTTTCGTCACTCACGCGATATGTTTCTCAGTTTGTCGACGCTCGAGTTTTCTGGATTTCGGCACTCACGTAGGCGCAGGTTCTCGGGTTTCCTTTGCGGCCTACAAAAGCGATGCGGACGATTCCATGACGATTTCAAGGTTCCCGAGTCGCGGCACAGTTTGGAAAAACTCACTCACTTGGGTTGGTGCCAACATCGGATTCGCTCTTGTTTCGTCTTATACTCCTCGGTTCTCTTGCCTACAGAAAGAAACCACCGTCCTGGGAGCTTCTCAGTACTATTTGTTCCTTGGAAAAGCACGATCGCGACTCTGTGTAGGCTGTCGTGGTGCTCAGAAACTGTCAGCTAGGGTTCGATGGTTGAAAAATGATTGAAGTTCCATTCCCAAACCAAGAGAAGACTCAACTGACGAGGGCCCGCTCTGTCGGGCTATTTACGAGTGCTTCATCCGTCCTGTCCCGATCTCATCCCGTGCTTACACGAAGGATTTTCCAAGTGAGGGAACCTAAAACCCGTCGAAGCGAGTGGCGAAGGATTGAGGATGGAAAGCACTCTGGAACTCCAGAGCTAAGCCTTCTCGGTTTGGTCGGCAGTGCTGGCATGACAGAACGCCTGTGCTGTATCGTCCGATTATATAGGGGTGTCCATTTCTGATCTAAGCAGCAGCTCGGCCGAAACTTGCCATCTCGCCAGTTATCGTGACGACGATGGAATTTTACGTATACAAGTTATAATAAGGAACGTGCACACCATAAAGATCCGAATGAACACGTTTGGCGACGTTCATGACACCTGGAGCAGTGGCATACCATGCCACAGCGACTCGGGTGCAGGAGTGCGAGTGCTGGGGCACCCATCGTGGTCAAGTTCGCAATCGAATTCCAATGACTGATACATGTTCGGATCCTGAGAGGAGGAGTACTCGAGCAAGTTCAATCTGAATATTGGAAACGGAAGTGAACGCAGCCACAGGACACTCTGCAAACATCTCGATCTGGAACATTGGGATCTGAGTGACCAAGCTCGAGCAAAATGGCAGGTATATTTGCGAGATGAAATCAAAATTAAAACCATTTGGTAAGCGTCCGTTTCTTTCCGAGCACGGTGAGGCCTAGACGAGAAAATTTTCGACCGTCTATTGCTTTTTTACGAGTCCGGCAGTCGTGGAAGCTCTTTCCTCGTGCGGAGCTGTTGCCGGAGTGGCATTCGCTTCCGCTCGTTGGAGTCACTGTGAGCATCATACATTGGGTATTCTGAGACGTCACTGCGCATCTGTAGCACTCCGCCCGGAAAAGGAGTCGAACTCCGACAGCTGGATTCGGACGATCCCGCCACAGTTCTTCGTTCTATCTCGGGGAGACGACACTCCGAGCTCTTCAAAAAACATGATTTAGGGAAAGGCTTCTCGAACTCGAGGGAATTCGGGCTCGAGGGATTTCGGGCTCGAGGTACATCGAACCTGCGAGACTGTACTCTCAGCCCGCACGTGACTGCGGTGGGGAATCAGATAAGATCCTTGGAGCTGGATAAACCTGGAACTCAGATTGCACGCCCTCAGTTCATCGGGGCATGCTTAAGTTCATGGAGGGAGTTGAGCTCATTTTGCGATTATGTACTCATAAGGGTAAATAATTCAAGAACGGTCTCTTGCCCTCTCTGCTTTGCGCCCGGCTTAGGTTTGTGTTTTTTTCCGAGCCAGAGAGGTTAGATAGGCTCCGAGTCAAGATCATCCAAGTAGCGGTTGCTCTACCGTATTTCGCTCGACATCCTCGACTCATTTCGACAACTTTCGCATGCTACCAGCTATGGTGGGCTTCGGTTGTTGACACGACTCATTCACTCGAGATCTCATACTGCTAGATCCGTGACCGCTCAATGGATGTTCGTCTCCTTCGAAGCATCTGTATTGATGACTCTGTGCTCTCCAGTTTCCTCCCGCAGTATTAACCAAGTCAGAATGCTGCTTTCTCGACCTGGTTTTGCGACACGGGAGTGGACTGCGTCCGAAGAACTCCGAGACCATCACTACCGTCGAGACTCACATCTTGAGCCCTTGGGAGAAGATGACCTCGCTCACTATTCATTGACTAGAATTCCCGAATTCGCAGAACCACAACTTATTTTGAATATCCTGGATCGCTATGAACTCTCCGATTCTTCGAGAAGTTCGTGCAGGAGATCAGCTCGAACCCTATCGCTCGATCGAGCTCACCCCTCGAATGAGATTCAAAGCTCTAGCGGAAGTGGAAACGCGAGCCCGTTGGAGAGGAATAACGGTCTTGACTCGATCCGGGTGGGGGTTCTGATCCTGATTCGGGTGCCGAGGATTGCTGCTCACTCATGAGGATGCAAGTTGGTAGCCCGGATCCCTGTTCCGGAATATATTGCACTCGCATCCAACTCAGTTACAGCACGCGCTTGCGTAGATGCGACTTGTCGTCTCGGAACCTTCGCAAGTGAGACAGTTTTCCCGACTGCGGGCAAAAACGACTCGATCCCGCGTCAAAAGAGACAGGAAAAGATATCGCTCGCGAACACCGTGACTCCGGGCTGACATGGAGAAGACATGACGGTTTTTCTGATTTCGGGAAGTTTCACCACGCCGGAGAGCATATGCCCTCGAGGGCCAAGGGGTGGTGCCATGGTTTCGAGGGACGCCTTGAAGTCATATCACCCTCAAGCTGTTGGGTTAAAATCGGAAACGTGCGCTGACCGGCTGTTCTCGACGATCTGTACATGTTCTGGCCGCACGCCAAATTGCTAGCTTCAATTGGAGGTTCTCGGAGGATAACGGTGGTCGCGTAGATCTCGATGCCAACCCAAATTTTATTTTCGATTTTTCTTCATATCCATCTTCAACTCGTTCTCTTCGTGGCAATATATCTGCTAGCAGATTGAATTTGTATCATAGCTGCTTTGGTTGGAGTTAGAGTCGAAACGAGACGGAACCAGGATCATCGAGCCCGTCCCCAACTGACCTCGAGTACATGGATGAACCCATCCTATCGCTCCAAGAGGGTCGCTTAGGTTGATTTCCCATTTTTCTTTGAGTCCATGTATTCATCCTCCATGGGGCTCCCCGCACGGAATTTTCATCGCTGGGAGTTACGAGAAGAATTGAACCGCCGGATTCTTTGAATCTGAATCACAAACGTTCTGCTGCTCGACCGCCTTCCCGCTCACCGTTCCCTCGTGGTTCCAGCCAAGAGCCATCCCGGAGTCGATTTCTGTCGTTCGCCATCATCCGATATTTTCCAGTGAGTTCCGCTGAAACGATGCGTGGACATTCCCTGGGATATCACGGATTCTGACAATTCACTGGAGTAGATATACCGTAGTCCTGCGCTCAGACGATCCCCGATGATCCCGAGTCGAGATATCACCAAGGTCTCCCGGAACGATACCCGCAAGCGGCTTTGTTCCCCTTCCATGCCGACAATCGATCTACGATTTGCTCGATAACCCCGCCACTTCTGGAGGCCCTCTGGAGTGAACACCTGGGTTTTTTTCATCGAGTTTGGGAATCCGGAGCGATATTCCTGTGCTTTTCTCTTAACTGTTTGAGGTTCGCTTCGATCAGAATCCATGGTCATTTTCGCTTCGAATTTTCACCTGAAGATGTTTGCTCGACTGGACATTGGTTTGTGTCGCTTTTGTTGTCAGCCAATGTGTTGCCCTGAAGCCTGTTCGGACGACGGAGCAAAAAGATAAAATGCGACCAATGCGGGAGTGAGCTTTGTTTCGCATCTGTCTGAGACGGCGAACGGTCTGCTGTCAGCAGCGTTCAGCCGGAATGATTTTTTTCCTGAAGAGGAGCAGCCGACCGCCGTTCGGGATCTCACTTGCATGGCACGACTATGTGTTCCAACACAGGAGGAGTTTGCACCCCTTTCTAGTCGGAAACATCTGAGCAGCGTCGAGGGCAATTCAACTCCGGCTGCGAACCGAACCTTCGCAACTTTCCTGGGTGCCGGCTGTCATTATTCGTCAGCGTGGATCATCGTTGCAAGGAACTTACCTTGTCGGAGGGGCCCGTCCAGCGTCGGAGAGGGCGAAGTCGGAGTTTTGTGACCGCGATTTCCGACAAGCTCGAAGAGGGCTGAGCTCCGGAACGATCTCGGGGAGGAGAACGGACGCACCGATGAATTTCCTCGCCCAGGAGTCCTACTGGGAGATTCGGATTCTGGGGAAATCGGCTCCGGATCTCGGAATCAAAAACTTGCTTCGAATAGAATAATCGTTCGAGTGGAAGACCAATCTTACGTCTCCATTGGGGGATAGATGGGGTCCGAACATATCTTCAATCGCTGCTGAGCGACTGTGCGGCGACCGAAACGAAGCTGGAGGATGTCGGTGATGCCGCAGTCTATCAGATGGAAACCACGCGCAAGACCTTCCGTCAACTCTTCGAAGAGGCAATCGTCGAGGGAGGAGGGCAGAAAGATCCCTAGGCATGTTCTAGTATTTCCCTCGCAACTGACTGAGACTGTGGGGATGCTGGGAGAATGAATGAACGCTCTGGCCTCGGGCCGTCTCAGACAAGCACAGAAGCGATGCTCTTCATGGAGAACGAGCAGCATCGAGATGCAGGAAGAGACACACGGATCCGAATGGAGGATTGGACTCTGAAAACTCTGCAAGAAGTCTGAAAACGCGATGGGAATGAGATAATACACTCTTTCCGGACCAGTGTTCTGGGGGAGCATCCTTGGAATCTCCGAGTTCCGCCCGGGCACTTCGTCTGGCTACATCGACGTCTGATCTTCTTCGATTCATTTGTGGACGAGAGGACTACGGAGGAGGCTCGACGATGTCAGGTGGTCAGAGTCTAATGGTCCAGTCACAGTTCCCTACGCAACCATCGAATTCGGAGGCCCAAGCTTGCAGGTCGTTCTCTGACGACGGATTTCTGAAATTGAACTTCTCCCGTCTCAGCCGTATCAGAGATCGCTGGAGGGTACAAGCAGAGGAAATCGATTTTCATTCGGCAGCTTCAAACTTCACTGTGCCAATTCTGGCATGCTCGAAGCTGACCTACGACCGTTGGGGCTGAAGGTTCGTGTTGTTTCGCGAGCTCTCCTCCGTCCTCAACGGCATTCGAAGTCCCAAATCGAGGAACAATTTCATGATCATGGAAGTTTCCCCGACTCACAACCATGCGGACCGTTTCCTGCTCTCCCCACAAAGTTTCGGGCGCAGCCGAATACTCCGATCTAATCGAGCCAACGCACATTGGACTTCCCTGACAGAATCGGACGTCCCGCGACTCAAAGTGGAATTGGGCGAGCACAGGGAGTGTATAGTGGCCCGGGCTTCAGCGGATCACGCTGACGAGGAAAAGTTACCTCCGCCAACGAACACCTCGTTACCCGTTTTGCCGTGAAACCTGTCTCGGAATCGGGAACGATCCCACAAGGAGCCTCATGCTACACTTCTCGGGCCCGGAAAGAGCTATAAATGCTTACCTTCTGGGGTTCAAGTTTTTTCAAGCGTTGCTCCGATGCATCTGAAGCAAACTGCGGTGTAACTGATTAACAAACTCATCGGTAGTGTGGAGCTCGAATAATACGAGGGTAATCAGCGCATGCGAAGCGTAACATCAAGTTTGAGAAACAAAGCTTTTGAGTTTGATTTCATCGGAACCTCCTCCGGAAAACAAAATCTCCCAGTCTCAAATCGGCGTGAGAGCAGCACGGGCTTGGACCATTCCATTTGGAAGCAGCGTCACATCGGTTGAAGCCATATCGATGGCTCAACGTTTCCTCGGAGCTCAAGTGAATCGAAGGACAGAATGCAAACAGTTTCGACGACAGGTGCTCTCCGATCACAGCGCGCTCGCCAGATGAATTGTGCTCTTCAACGTCATTTTTACTGATGAGGGATGAATACGGGCTCCCGAAGAATATTCGCTTCCGAGGCTCGAGCTTCAGTAGAGCACGATGCTCCGCGGTCGTTCCGATCTTCACCAATCACGGTGGGGTTGACTGTATTTCAGCTGTGGGGCACCCGAGTAATATTTGCAAGAAAGTGGGTATCCAGGGGGAGGGGGCATGTCTCTTCCCAAGTTCTCAGGGAAACCATACGGAGACTCGTCGACATGAAGATACGCGGGTTCTGGCAGTAGTGGGCGACTACTCGAATTCATAAGCTCGTGTCCATCACTCATGCTCTTGGTGTAGTGGATAGAATTTCATTTCTCTGTGCTGGAAGCTTACGCGTCGAGAGCGAAGGCCTCATTATTCGCAGCGACGCCTGGCCTCGACCGCTTCATGTATAACCCTCTGTGGCTTTTTCACTCATCAGAGAAACGTTCGGGCGGACTCAAACGGGCACCGCAGCTCGATAATCGAAGCGCTTGAGAACTTTTAAGCATAGATCAAACGTATTCGAGGAAGTTTTTACACTCGCTGATGGCTCGATTTCTTGCAGGGACTCGCTCTTGTACAGCGCGGACGTGCCCGGAGCTCTCGACGATCCCTTCCCGATGATCATGTTGTTTACAACTTATTCTCGGAGAATTTTTCCAGAGATTTCCAGACGCCGAATCCCTTGTGATGCTTTGTTTTCTCTACAGCACACTGATATCAGTGTTGAGATTGTCGTCATCGCTTACACAAACACCTTGATGTACAAATGAAGGGCCAGTTGTGGAGTTTAGCCCAGATGATCAACTCGTTCGATCGGAGCCTTCCACTCTGATGGTATAACGACCAGGATTCCTGCGGGACTTTGATCTGGGATTCCTCGTAGGTTATTGTTCCGAATTTATGCCGTCCAAATTTGAGGCGAATAACGCTCCGGGAACGGCAGGGTGGGAGCGGAATCGACATTCGCCCCTATGCCGCCATTCTGAGAAATCGTTGGACGGGACTCGATGTACCCTCTCCCGTGAACACGACAAGGTCCAATGTATAGAGAAGGTCTTTCCTCCAACCTTCCTATCCATCTGGGGTTTGGATCCATTCGCTCGTCGGGATGTTCCAGTGAACACCACTATCTACACTGCACTCGCGTTTATGCATTAGAACGCTGACGCCATGGGGACCAACAGATCAGAGTGTGAGGGGCTGGTTCTATCCCTACGCTCTCGCAGATGTCGGTATGAGTCCCTCGAGCCTCAGTCTATCAGAATCGGGTGATTTCGATGAGTCTGACTTTGAAGATACCCAGCAAAACATCAGGTAGATTGGCATGAAACGTGCTACACAAGCTGCTCGGAGAGTCTGCGCGAAGTACAGGGTGCTCGATGCAGGTCGGGAACTTCTTGGTCCAGTGGGCGGATTTCGCAGTTTTTCGTCCCCTCAATTCACAGAAATCGCCAATTTTCCACAGGCGTCTTAGCTGAGCTCGCTCAGTGCGCTGTGTAGTGTAATCTGACAAAAAGTGCCCGGGGTCTCAGCGGCTACAAACACATGATCCGACACATATTCTCCTTTATTCGCTTGATTCGGTCCAGAATTGAGAAAATACCTTTTTCTTTTGTCACTTCTTTCGAAAAACTGACCGAGGAACGTCTCAAGTCAATCAAATGAACTCGGATGTGTCAGGCTCGACGCGGTATCAAATTCTGTTAAAACGCCCGGCAGCTCCAGATTTGTAGCCAAGGACATGTAAGGAGGGTCCATTATCGTCTCAACCTTGACGTCAAGAGCTGGCCTGTTGTCAGAACGCCTCCTCGATGCGTTCGCCCCGGATTCACTTAAGGAAGCCGAATTCGGAGAAATGTCTAAAGACAAAGAGGTTAAGTCCGGGAAACCTCCTCAGATTGTGTCAAACTATCCTGGTCGGCGTCGAGCCCAACGCTTCTGGATCCGATCGGTTGACTTACGGAGTTTCGCGGCCAGTTCCTTGCAAAGAGTCGAGGAGAAGGAGAGGCATTTCTTGAGCCGCTTCGATGACCATCCCGTATGATTCAGGTCGAACGGAATAGGTATCGAAAGCTCGGAGCTTCAACACTGTTTCGCACGGCCTCCACTGAACTCGAGCAGTCCGTTGAATTGTGCTCCTCCATCGCCCCAGGAGTCGCGTCTCCCCGACGAATAGAGGACGATGTTTTTTTTCCGGTGACGTTTCTTCCCCATAGATGACTTCTACAACGACCGGTTCGCGCGTCCCTCGTTTCTCGGGCTCCTGATCATTATCCAGATGAAAACGAGCGTTTGTTCACTTTGAGCATTCCCAGAACTTTCAGGCATGCTCCAGAATCCCGTAGCGTTTCTCAGTTTTCTCGGCCTTCGAATCGAACGTATATGTGCCATGATTGCTCCGGACGAATCCTACGAGGAACGTCTGTATTCTACTCGAACCAGGCATTTGAACTGACAATCATCCGTCGGAGCTCGAGTTCGTGGACACGAGGCTTCGCAGGTCTTCTTCATCAAGACTCCGGATCGGAATGAGCTTGGACCGACTTCCGCACACTGAGACGTAAATAATACGAAAATCATGTTCCAGTTCAGCAGTACACCTGTCGGAAGTTCATTCAGGCGTTTCAACATCCAGGCGTCAGGTTCAATAAAAAATTGTAAAAACCTCTTGAGAACTTGTGAACGATCCAACAGATGATTCCCCATTGTCCTGCTGATTGCGTTAGTCTCAAAGGTCCTCATTTTTTTTCCAAGTTCGATAGAGCGCGTCGAGGAACTCACGCTCAATGAATGTTGCCGAACACTCGAGATTACGTTCTCCCAACACAGTGCTTCAAGCAGACTTGAGAGGTTTAGACAAAGTGACAATCAAGGGTTGACACTAATGCGCTGAATCTCTGGGCAGGGAACAACTCTGATATTGACAGCCCCAAACGGTATTATGTGATAGGTGAATAGTAAGATCGTCGCCCTCCCGATCTACCTTCAACATCTACCCGATGTAACGGTCTAGCTTCGAGATCCCGGCAGCAGGTTGCAGCCATACGCATAAAGCGGTTCTCGAGCCTCGTCATAGAAAACCAGTGTAGGGCAAAATCATAATCATGACTATGATTATGAGTTGACTCCAAGGTCCTATGATAATGATCACGATTATGATTCTAATCATAACAGTGATTGTGATTTTGTTGATTCTGTGATTTCGATTACGATTTTAATCATAATCACAATCATAATTATGATTTGCCCAACACTATAGGAAACACTGTAGGATTATGATTTCGACTCTAAGGTCCTATGATAATGATCACGATTATGATCATAATCATAACAGTGATTGTGACTTTGTTTATTCTGTGATTTTGATGACGATTTTAATCATATTTACAATCATGATTATGATTTGCCCAACACTGTAGGAAACCACCCGCTTCTTCGGACCAACGAGAAGGCCTCTCGAGGCCCATATGAATATGATTTGTGCAGGTCGTCGAGGAGGAGGGGCATCACCCCGTTCACACTGTGATAGGTGCCTTCGCGGATCGTAGCAACCGGTGGTGACACCTGAACTTGCCATTCCTCTCTCCATGAAGCGCCTCTTCGCCGCGCCTTGGACTCGAGGCTGATGTTCGCGCCTGAAGCTTCCTGTGTTATCCTGGGAAAACCGGCGCACATGAAAATTCGAATGGCTGAAAGGCTTTCCTAGTCTACCTAGCCTAGGGGGGGGGTCCTAGCCCACCGCCCGCAATGGGATTTGCGAGGCGATAGGGAGTGTTTCTGAAGCAATACCGAAAGGTGATTCCGGGACACTTCTGAGGGCTGGCTGAGAGGTTCAGCCGGAAAACAAAAGTCTGGATCTCCCTCAACAAGGGCAAGGAGTGAGGCACTGTCGGTTGAGCTCGTCGAGCTCGTCGTCCCCGCTCATCCAAGATCCAGGAGACGTTTTCCTCAACTCCGAATGCGGTACCATTTCCGAGGAAGTTGCAGAATTCAACTCATGATATGTAGGGCGCGCTGATGGTAAGTCACGATCCCAAAGAGGCGGATACATCCCTGGACAAGTCGCAATCGCAACACGTAGTACACATCAGAGGCCGTCTCTCGCCCCGTCATTGCCTTCGCCGTGAGCTTCGTCCAAGCGGAATTTCGCGGCTAGGAACGGCTCGAGGAATTCGAGAGGAAACATCCCCGCCCGATCCCTCAATGGACGGACGGACGGATATTTCGATCCATCGGAACGGAAAAGGAACAAGCGGGATTATTTTGAATTGGCCGCTGCATTATTTCACGCTTAGGAGAGCTACAGGAACCTATGTCGGTGATGGGAAGCGTCGGGTTCCTCCGAAGAAAACTCATCTTTGGCCTCCACCGATTACGGCTTCGACTCCTCCACCGAGCCTTCCGTCGCCTGAAAATCTGTTGTCCTAACGCGTACGGAAATGCATTTAACGTACTCTGTACTACGGAAAAAGATGTCTGATGGTAACTTGCATCCCAAGGAGGGTTGGAGATATTCTGACACCCGCTTGATTATTGTCACAGCGCTACAGAAGGAATCCTGAATTTAGTCTGCATTGATCGATATCATCTTGATTGATGAGAATATCCCTAGGTGACGGCCCTGATAAGGAGAGTAGTAACGATGGAGTCCGGACAATATCTGTTGTGTCTTTGCGATTTTCTCAGTCTCCTTTTGTCATGTTACCACCTTATGTTTTCTCGAAGTTATTTCTTGACAATATACGCTAGTGGATCAAACGGCATTCAGAATAAGCATGTGGAGCTTATTATTGAAACTTCCTAATAATGAATTCCTGAGCGTGAGAGCACTCAGGTGGAGGGCACCAAACGTAATATACATGCATATGCATGCTCCAGGTATACCACATGAAGGAAAGTTGAAGTTCTCCTGAGAGAAGGAGGAGCAGATCCATTTGGTGGTTCTAGATTTCCCTCAACTATTCCCAGCGATTCCGAAGTCAAGCAGACGGATGAAGCATCATGTAATTAGTAATTAGGCGCACGGGAGAGCGGGTTCGCCTCGGGCACCAATGTAGCTCGGTCCGTCACTGCACCTGGCGCCTCCTCTGGATGCGCCACCGATCCATAGCTCGTAGGGAGACGGTGGAGCCGACCGAACAGCATCAGGCGTACTTTGATACATGAGAACTGTATGCCGTTGACAGTAAGGGTCCGAGGAGAGGCGAGCGAGCCGAATGCCCCGGGCACCGGCCGTGGAGAGGCGCTGAACGGGCTCGTGAAGGTTGCCATGAGCAGACAAGCAATGTTTTTCTTTCCGTGGGAACGGTTTGCCGAGACTCACCCGCGGTTCGCCCCGGGCGACCGCCAACCTAGGGCTCGTCCTGGCCACGGATCTTGAGGATACTTGAACGATGACGCGGACTCAATTGTGAGCTGTTCGCCCTACTGATTTTCAATAGCCCGCAAAACCAACGTCGCGGGCGACTCCGTCATTTTCCCAAGAACTGACGGATTCGATATCCTCGAAAATATAGGCCAACTGCGGAAGCTGACTCTTCTTCGCCAGAGAACTCACTGCCGGCCGGAAGCGAGGTCTTCCCGATAGGGACGGAGATCAGCAATCCTTCCGGGAGAATCCTCCATTCGATCCGCTCCTTTATTGGGCGCTTTCGAATATGTGGAATTGGACGCCCGTCGAACGAGGCCCACTTATTTCCTGAGACGCATGAAAATGATCATGGATCTCGCGCACGACTTGTCGGCATCAGGATTCGTCAGATTGATGACCGAGAGGTCTGGATGGCGGCATCCCGTAAGGTTGATATTGGGAAAAGCCGCACTAGATTCTGGAGGAGAGAATTGAACTTTTTGCCGGAGCGAAGTCGAAACAGTCGAAAGATGAACCTCCATGACGAGAGCGTTTCCGATCGGAGAACTGCGAGAAGCGACCTCATTTCAAACGACAGACAGTTCGAGATCGGATATTCAGACCCCACTCGGTAAAATCTCACAGGAGACAAGAACCCGAGAGAGTTGGGGCGCTCCGATGTTCGAAATGTTTCAAGGCCAACATCTCTCGACCGATTGAATCCTGTTAGGTCCGATTTCTGGAAGGAACTTACGGTGTTTGATGTGGACGACACGCAGCGCGTATTGTCTGCCTGTCTCCGAGCTTCATCAGCCGATGAAGCAAAAGGAGCTCTCGAGTTTACTTCTCATCCCTCCAGAACTAGGCACTTTGCTCATTCAATTCTGCAGCGCGAATCGATTACTGAACAGCGGCTGAATCGTATGGTGAAACCATTGCAGGCGTCTCCGCGCGATAAGATCGCTCCATTCCATATCGGTGACGACGGTTCTCTGAAATGAAACAGAAGGCTCCCTCGTTGCAACCACGGCATGCGAATATCAACATCACTGAAATTCCTCACAAAATGGAATCCGAAGGCGGGGATGTGGCGCCTGCGTGCCTCTGTGGGCGTTTTACGGCTTCACTCAACGTATGCTCAGGTATTACCGCGGACCCGTGCCGAACACGCTAAGAGGGTTTCGCCGCGAAGAGATGTTATAGCAAAGGCTCGCGAGAGAGCACACAGCCGGCGCGGGTCGGGGACATGATTCGCGGGCGTCTAGCAGATTTCGGGGAATTTCCATAACTGGAGGAAGGCGCTCCCTGCAAGTGGAGCTCTAGCTCCGGATGCGATGATCGACACGCACTGGAAACCACCGACATTGCTAACCCCATCTCGCTGCACCTAAGCTCCTCCCTCGACGAGCTTCTTGACTATTTATTCATGGGCTCCTGAACAATGGTCGTGAAATACTGAGCTTTGAGCATTTATGGTGGGGAAATTCCGAGAGAAAACTGACCCCGTTTCCGCACTCAGGTGCTCTGTTACTCCGTCCTTTGCCACGTTGAAGAATAACCGGCATGAAATAGGAGTATGACGAATCACTCAAGAGTTCCAACAAAGTTCCCTCCTGCGTCCGCTTGCTCAATCACCAGAACCCGAGTGACTTTCACTGTGACGCTAGCCTTGCATTCTATCCAAGTGATGCGGTTTCCGGAATTCGTTTCAAGACATCCACGCTCAGATTTTGCTGGGGATTTGCTTCCGCTACGAAGTTGGATGGCAGGATTTACGAAATGAGACCTTGCGAAACCGGTAGAGACGGTGGTAGCTATATGAATTCTGAGAACAGCTTGCTTGAGTGAGCATTCGCTCGATGCGTGGAAACATCAGTTTCAATTTTCGGCCGCCGGTCGGCCCGCCACCCGAGGTCTCCCCAGGCGAGTCATGAGTCGAAAAACGCGCCTATTTCCTGACCTCGCGCGATCCGGTTGCTGAAAGTGTGTCCGCTGAAGACATGGATGGCAACCGATGTGGCGAGCGCTGCTTCCTGTGATGGATTAGACTGACAGAGCCTCTCGTTCGAATTCCGCACGCTGTGGTCCTAACGTATCTGAGGCGAGGCGCTGTTCCCGACCGATCCCGTGTCCAGTTAGCTCTTTGGGCGGTGTTTTCTTCCAAGAATCGAACTCTCAAAGCAGCTACGTTGATGTACGGAGCTCCCTGCTCGTCCAGGCGAGGAATCAGGATTTGCCCTGAAGTCTGGTGCAAGATTCTCAACCGTTTTGAGTCCCGGAGGGCCCTTATTCCATGCTTATCCGCTGATTTTCCCATCTGAATATCTGATGCCTGTAGCCAATGAGGGCTCCTAGTCAATGACATGAGAACAATGTACTGTCGTTGATTTACTTCCTATTGACAACTCGCGTGCACTAACCAGACGAATCCACAATCTCTGAGGACGACGATCGCTACTGAAGCTGATGATGGAGAGCACGTTAAGGTTCTCAATGAATGAGATTTGCCCATGGTTACGGCCCTTTCGAGGCTTTGCGCGAAGAGGAGGAGAGGAGGTCACGCGCAATAACTACGCCGGCGAAGCCCTCTTGTCTCCGATTCTCCCGTTCGAACGAATTTCAGTCAAATTCAATTTCAATACGAAGAGACAATGTATTTTCACTTTCAGACGACTGCTCTTGGCGGGTTCCAAACTCTCGCACAATCGCGCGACGAGAAAATATCGGACTAGGGGATACTTGAGACCAGTGGCATACTGGTTTACGAGTAAAACGGAAATTTGGAATGTCAGGAGGTCGAAGAGTTCAGCAAATGTTAAATGCGGGGTCAAGGATGCAAGGATCAGCAAGTCGGGTGCTTCACGATTGTTCCGGCGGAGTTCTCAACTCGATGTATCGGGAAGCATTTGATCGCATCGAGGACCCTTGAGACCCCCAAAAAAACTCGACGGATCTCTCAGGATCCGCGGATCCTGGTGGTTAGGTACCACTCGCCCGGTGTATAATGGCTTCTTCAACCATTAAGATACCCAGAATTCACAGTCATCGATGAAATTTTCAAGATCTGGCATTTTTCCGTGCAATGGACAGAACGTGGCTACATCGTGCAAAATCATCGGGGGGTTTACATGGGTGCACACACGCAGAAGTTACAGCAATGTTTTCAGTCGAAAAAGTAGTCCTTTATCTGCCAGACGTCACGGTGATTGAGACGACGAATCCCAGCATGTGCTACGGACGCTTGCGGAAATTTCGGGAAGGTGGCAAGAACTTCGTCACAGGTCTGCTCGACCGCGGCAGTTTCCTTTGGGAACAACGAACCGCATTTACATCTCCTTCTCTTACAGCTGTGAAGCATTGGTTGGGCGATGGAGTCGTCGACTGACCGGCTCCTAAGTTTTGCCCGTTTCAAAATTTGATGCCCGTCCCAGTGTTCGGGTCGTTAGCGCCAGAGGCTCCCGAACTCTGAAGCCTTACGGACCGGGAGGTCAACTCGACGCTGCTCACACTCCGGAGAATCGAGCGAGCCGAACGTGTTCTCGAGAGAATCGAATTTTCGGTTCCGCTTTTCCTTGGTAGATCGGTCGCCTCCGAACTGAGGAGGCGCATTCCAGAATCAGAATCGGACCCATGTTCTCGATCTCCTGGTGGAGCCTAGGCTCTTCAGCAGCTTTGTGACAGGAGTTTTCAACCGTAAGAACAGCGAGTTACTTGTGGCTTTGTACCCTCAAATCTAGTGCGGTCAAACTGCGAAAACAGCAAGGAGTTGTACGATAAATCACGGCGCATTTTGAACGCTCGTTACGCTTGGTCTCTTGGTTTAAGAAGGGCTCCAAGCAGGCATCATTCATTTCTCATCTAAAAGTATCCTTTCGGCGATTACCTATTGTGTTTGGGACCCGACCTTCAATATGTTCCGGACGCATAGCGTGCTCCGATGCGAATCCCTGCGTGACGTCGGGGGTCGGGACCGAGAGGAGGGCTCAACTGGAGGGGCTTTGATGATCGTGAATTACAGACTCATGGGGAGAGAGCATTTGGAATATATGTATTTCAGAGTATTTGGAGAGTATCATGTTGGGTCAGATGACCAGAGGGGAAGGTAGGAGGGCGCGACTGGTGGCGAACTCCGGGACATGCCGCAGGGCTGTAGCGGACTCTTACAGGCTGGAAGGGGGCATTCAGGCTTGAGCAGCTAACTTTCAGCGAAACATATACAGCTGTTCACGTTCACCACTCACCACAGTACGAACATCGACATTCTTCTCACGACACACAACATAATACCACCCAGCTCATGGCTCGCTTGGGCTCGGAGTGGCATATGGAAGTCAGGATCATGGCTCCCTCTCCCATCATTCCGGACTGACGAGTTCGTTTCATGGAAGCGGCCCCCGCACGAGAGGGAGCGTCAGATAGACGCAAGGTTGTGAGTAGCCTACAACTTCCACAATAATGCGCTGGGGTTGTGGGCTTTGGCATAGCCTGCGTCTCGCATGTCTCTCCTTGGAGCCCTGAAAAAAAAAAGCGCAACGGGTGCTCAGAGGCAGTACCATCTTTATACAGTGTTGCCATACGGCCCGTATGTGGCTCGTTATGTTTTCAGTATTAAATCGAAGGTAGTATAAGTTGCGAGTGATCTTCGAGACAAGAGATCCCCGAAGATCAGAACTTTCCGGAACGTCGCCAGAACGGGAATTCGGGGACTTTGAGTTCGGCAACAGTTCAGGTCGAGTATTTTTGGGATCCTGATCGATGAGTTTACATCCCAAGTCTTGGCACAATCCGTGTTGATTTCTCAACATAGACGACTTCCAGAGCGTCTCCAAAGAGACCGGAAGGTTCGCCCTTCCCCATGGAACGATTAGAAGTCACGGGAGAAGTTGTTCTACGAGCGCACCCGTTTCGAGTCGCAGGGAGCAGCACAGGTAATATATCCTCTCAAACGAACGCATCTTACACTGCGCTGCCCGTCCACCCGGAAGTAACGATTCAGGTTACGTAGAGCACCCTCTCGTTGCATCCAAACTACAACGTCGAGGATATCCTCATACGTTCCTTCAACGAAGATTCAGTGACAATTTCCCAGCCACATGGGGCCCGCAAATTGACTGGACTCTGCTATTCGTGCGGGGCGCTTCACCTGGAATCTAGTGTATCGAGCACGAGCGAACAAATATCTCAAGAAAATATGCATGCATGGAGTGGAAAGAACATTTGTAGAACACCCCGTTGCGGCACAACCTTAATTTCGCCATGCCGCTACCGGGATGGAACACGCGACAAATCAGTTTCGGTCAAGCCATCCACAATGTGAATTTAAGTTCCATTCATACTTATTCGGATAATAGCACTCGGACTAATGCTGAAGTCATCACAGTACGGACCCTTATCTCCTCAAACCCACAGCAACGTTATCGAGAATTTCCGATGAGCGTTTCAGTGATGAGATTTCTCTCTTGGTCAGAAGTGAACGCCCCTAAATCGGTTCAAGCTCATTGTTGTCGATTCGAGGAGACTCGAAGCTTCCAAATGCTGTCTTCGGGTCAAGGGAACGAACCATCCACTTTTCATCGGGGTTCTCTTCATCGGGGGTTCGTATGTGAGGGGTTCTCACTGACGGCGCTAGCTCAGGTCTTCAGCGACCATTGTCCAAACGTGTTCAGTGTCACGTACCAACGCTCATTTCATGGATTATAAGCATCAGAAAAAGTAACGGCCAACGTTGCACGTAGATTGTGTCGATTCGAAGAGATCTTGCAAAGTGCATGTCATAATGACGTAGCGATTCGCGGCCTTCGTTTTCTGGGATCCCGGGATCATGGGATTCCGATCGTCATTACAATGATGACGTGGGGGTCGACTCTGTAATGAATTCAGATGTGTTAGAGAAGTCGTTGTTGACAGGAGATTCGTGATGATCAGGGTCAATATCGAGGCTTCGACGAAAAGGGGGATCGGGGACTTTTCGACACGGTTCGAATGATCTCCATGATATGATCAACGATCCCAATCTGACCCGTTCAGATCGAATGGTAATTCGAGAAGAAAAGATAGATGGAATGCAATGGATGAACCGTGTTTTTCTCGATCATTGCCCATACTTTCTAAACTGACTATAACCACACGTCTGTCGGTCATTGCGGAAAATGCGGCCATCCGTTGATTCGGTTGAATTTCGTCAGATCCGTGAAATCGCAGTTTTCGTAATTTCGACCCTTCCGCTGAATCGCTCGCGGACAATGAGGTCGGTACCTGCCAAGCTTGTCAAAACAGAGGTTCCGAAGCTGCCAACTGGGATTTCCATCGAAAACGTTGCTCACTGATTAGTTTGCTCGGGGTGTTGCCAGGGGCCTACCCAGCTTTTTTTCAGGGGCAAGGATGTGATGACGATGATGATCATGATCATCATAATCGTCGCGAGTTCTTCATGACGCAATCAGCATGGTTTCCGAAGCTACGAAGATTCTCCTGATGACACAGAATATTTGCGGAACAATTTCGTCCATCGAAGTGGTATTTAATCCACCCTTCCCAATATTATTGAAGAGTTTGGGTATCCCTGAGTGCGCCACTGGGTGTTACCTGTCTCGAGCAGGCGCATGTGCTCCTCACGTCTCGCGACGAAGACAAAGCGAGTCTGTTCGCGCCAAATCACAAAGTCCGCCCGCAAACCTCTTGCTAATAGGCCTTCGTGTGCTCTCATATAGCCTGGACCAACCCATTGTTCCTTGAGACCACGCGGATTAGCATGACGGCAACGTATGTCGCAACGAGCAAAAACGAGAAACACGATATCCAGGGAGCGGTGCAGACACTCACGGGATGTCAGAGATCCAGCAAGCGCTCCGGCTTAACGGAGCGGGGAAACAAGTACGCGAGAAATAATCTAAAATCTGGATCAATGAAAGTCCAGATGCTCTGTTCGTCTGTGTTTGCGACAGACTCTCACGCCAAGAGTTCGATCGAGATGAACCCTCCTGCATCGTGTAGAGCAGAGGTGCTCAAACATTTTCTCCCGCGGAACCCCTCAGCTCATATTCCTCCGATGAACCCTTTCCGGAATCCATCCTCCCCATGGAAGCCTCGCGCTGTCCCCACGAACAGCACATAGGTCACGAAAGACGGCGACGAAGCAGAAGAAAGAAGAGATGGAGGAGAATGAGAGCGCTAGTCAGTATTTGGGTATCGTACTTAGGAGACACCCTCCGCGAACGTTGTGAGTGTATTCTGACAACGGGCTCAACATGGCCGACTCAAGGAATTCGGATGGCATCAAACCAAACCTCATTCACAAGCGGTATTCCTCGTTTGTCGACGGACTGCGTGGAAGCAAATGTCCTGAAAATCCAGTGAGTCTCTCCTCCCGATGTCAGAGGAATGCTTCTCGCTGTCGGAAACCGGCGAGTAACGGTTTCGAACTCCCTGAACACCAAGCGTGGGTGCGCGCGGCTCCTCGCCGTATCTTGGAACGGGACTAAGTTCATCAGAAAAACCGCTCCAATCGAGTTAAGCTCTGCGACATGGGATGCTCGGCTCCGAACAATCCAACGGAGCCGACGTTGGAAACCCAGAGTTTCGAATGAGTCGCTCTAGGAGACTCCTCTGCCCTCCGTCGTCCCTCTCAGAGGTCATATCTTATTTCTAGTTGTTGTGCTGGAGAAAACTCAGAAAACAATATACTCCAATCGCCCAGCCTTATCCCCGGTTCATGTTTCCGAACCACTTGTCATAGGTAGTATTCACCTGGAAACCCATCCCGGCTGCGATACCGTTTTCGAGAGTACGGCTGTGCGTTTCTGGATCGAGAAGTAGCGGCTGGGGAGCGACGGTCCTGACATCACCATGATGGCAGTGCCGCGGAGTGCTCCCTTTTTCGGTCTCATGCGGTCTGAGTTACTGAAGATGGGAAAAGCAGCTGCGAGAGCGGGTCTGAGCCGTCTGATTATTTTTCCACAGGGCAACTATTCTTCAAAGGTTTGACGCGGATATTCCAGGAGGCTTGAAAGAAGCGGAACCAGGTCGGGTAACCTCGAAAATACTTCGCGGAACCCGAAGGTTTCGCTCTGGAGACTCTGGCGGACATCTGTGTGTAGTGGGGGAATGTGGTGCGTATATGTTGTAGTTCCTTGATATGGGAAACTCGTATTCCTAAGAAACCAGGGAAATCGGACGATACCGAACAAACTCCGAATGTTTCTGGAAAGAATTACTCTGCGGTCACCCGTCCCCCACATCCATGACGTTCTTCGTTGGATCATGACCTTGATTCTGCAAAACGTATCCCATATTCGGGTCCACTCCTCTGACAGCTCTGGTGGTTGGTCATAATTGCCAGGCGGAACGATGACTCCTTTTCGCCCACGAAAAATCGTGCGCGCTCTTTCCTCACACAAAGCTCCCTTCGAGGGTTATGAATTCCCTCGCACGGTCGCCGAGGGACCTCCGCGGGGAATGTTGGCAAGTCGCTCAACGCACCCCACTAAATCGGTTCGCAATCAGTGGAAGCACGTTTCGCACATCAATGTCAGAAGTTGTGTTTTCTGAGCGCTTCCATGTGGTGGTCATTCGATCCGAGGGAGCGTACGGTGCCGTACTGTGGAGCAGAATGATTGGGAAAATGTCATGTCACGTGAGCGACTCTGAGAGGCTTCTTCTCAAGCTACCCCTGGGCGACTATAAGTGATTCCGAATCCCGACGAAGTTCTCGGTAGCTATTCACTCACGCAAAGTTCTGAGAGAACTGTGGTTGATACGATTAACATTTGGTCGGTGACCTTACAAAGTATAAAACCGAGAGGAGAACGGATCCTTGCTGGATTTATTGATTCAATCCAATGGCTCTTTTTCGAGTAAAGGTGTTTGTGTGAACGATAACGCCATCATAACACTGTTATCATCAGCGTGTCTCAGAAACAGGGGATGATCACAATTACTTTGCCCTCTCGACATCTTTGAACGAATTCTCCACGAGAATGAGTTAATAACTGTCTCGGTCCTCGCGATGGACTTCGTCCGTACAGTAAATCCACTGCGAAGGCAGTTAGTGTTGGTTCCGAAATACTGATCCATCTCTCTCAGGGTTTGATATGCTTCAGAAAACGTAAATCTTGTGGTCCAAGAGCTTCCATGGGTTTGAGAGGGGTGACCTCTTCAGGGAGAAAGAAACAAATGTATAATCGCTTTAGGAAATACTTTTGGACAGATTCCACCATTTTTACATGTGTAGCTTTGTGTGGCATCCAAATGGAACAGCAGTACACGAAATTGTTCATGACCAGAGCTTTAAACAATCGATTGTTAAATCCTGGACTTTTGGTCGTGAAGCATCTGAAGATCGACAACGTTGCGAGCAGAGAATACCATGTTTGTTATGTGCTCATCGAAGTCGAGGTCGGGAGACATCTGCACGCCAAAATCACGGATGCTGTGTACCACTGGGCCCTCTGTTTCATATGTTGGATTTCTCCTTATACTCGATCCGCTAAATTAGTTATCATTTCAAAGGAGAGAGAAGCTAAAGTCAGAGGGATTCCGCCGACAATCGACGAGCTCTGCAGGGAGTAAGCTCTCTCGCACGGAGCACAGATCCACCGGAAATATGCGGAGTGAGGAAGCGATCGATAAGCTTTGCTGTCGCGGGGGGAAATCTGGGCTCGGACATGGCCCTTCTTTCAAAACCCCGTCCTTGGGCGGCTTTCGATTACGAACAGAGACGTTGCGAAAGTACACTGCGGGTTGAGAACGAGGCTTCAGTCCCAGAGCGCTTCCTGAAAGTGGTGTGCAGCAATGAATGGGCCCACCCAAGGGCTCCATCGTCCACGATTTAGTCCGTACAGCTCTCGCCGAGGGGCTGGGAAATCACTGGCAACGCAAAGAATCAGCTTGCCCTGGGAAACGACGAGTCCCGGAATCCCGTTGGGTATCGATTTAGATGGAGGGAAGGTTGGGCCACAGTACCGAGCCGGAACCGTTCTTCTCTCTTGTCCAAGGGTTGAACGTTGACACCGTTTTCGATTGATGTAGCTGAGCATAGTTTGGCTGTGCCGATTGACAGCCTGTTCGTGCCCAGCCTCTGACTTCAGGCACAGGAGATATCAGCTAGATTAGTGTGAGTTTCCGAAACTGAATATTAACTTTCCCGATCTGACCTTGTGAAAATGCATCAATTCCATAATGATGTCGCCCGAGTCCGGGCGGATACCGTCCGAGATTCCTCTCGGAGGACGACTGCGTAAAGGAAACGCTTCAATTATGCTTGGGAGAATGGTTACATCGAGCTCGTATCAGTTCGTGAATAATCTCCGATTCCCTTGTGCCTCATTTTCTTCTCTGGCGATCTGACGCATCCAGCGCAGTAAGAGCCTTCCCGAAGGACATACTGTCGTAAGGGTTTGGTTTTGGCTCGGAATCGAGGGAAGACCTCATTGAGAACCAAACATCAACCTTCACAAGACAGGTGCTCAACACTGAGTGTAAACCGGCCCACATATTCCAAGGGACTAACATACGGCACGCAGAAAGCTCTGGTAACTGGTCCCGGGGGAAGTCCTAATCCGGTCAGAAGAAAACATCGCTGTGTAAGCCCTTCGCAGCTTCCACTACGACGCGGTTACTCGTGGATATACTCAGCCCCCATTCAGCCACTCTCAGTGACGCTCAAACAACGAGGCACGCTTTCGAGGATCCTGTTGGCCTGAGGCTAATTATTGAGGGTGGGGATGTCTGCTCGTAGACGGAGGCGTTCTTCTTGTATTAGGTCCTCTGAAGGACGAACATGTCAGTGCTGGAGGGGCAATGCAAGCAGCTGACCACCTACTTGTCAATCGTCTCACGGTCTGTTACTAATGGTGGTTGGGCGGTGGGAGCAGTTGGCGGAACCCTTGGCAACGAGTTCCATATCCTGAATATTCGTTTCGACAAGAAGCTTTCGGCGAGATTTCTCGCACAGGTGGAACCTCGTACTTCCTGGAAGAAACATTCAGGGACGTCTCGAGTCCGGCATCGGGCCGCGTGGAGAAGTCCTCTAGCGGATGGTTAGGATCCGGGCAATCCCGAGCATCCTAGTCGGAGAAGTCGAGTTGAGCCGATGGATCCGGATGCAAAGACCATTCTCAGACATGCGGTGTCTGATTTCCCCAAAGGATGATGACGAAAATGGGGCTGACGATTTCCTTCACCGGAGAGTACCAGTTGTCCCGAGCTATGTCATGACTGACCGAGATGCTCGGGTGATCACAACACAATCAACGCCAAGTACTGAATGACAACAGTAACATCCCCGAGGTGTAAATTCATTCCGCCACATCACATCCAAGGTTTACGAATGCTTCATCGAACATTCGGCTCATACAGTAGGTCATTCGAGCACACGCCGGTACTGCTGCGAGTACGCGAACGGGAATTCTAATACCATGCGCGATACTAATCGAATATTTTTGTCATGATCAACTGTAGGACCCATCTTCGATGACGACAGCGACGAAGACGAGGAAGTGCTCCATCCAGCTGAAACTGTCAGATCGTCGAGAAGAAAACATGGCTCCAGGAACGAGAAGATTCTCCTTGAACTACCAAGGCTCGATGTCTCCATTCCCCCGAGCATCCTCAAAACGATTCCTTTTTGTGGTGATCGTTCAGGAGAAATACTCATTTCATCCATATAGGGTGAGCGCAGCAGTCGTACTGACTGAATATGGGACGCCTCGCGATTCGTCATGAACTGGGAAGGCCTCGCCTAGATTTCCAGCTTCGTAAGTCATACTTTCATCGAACATCCCATATCCGAGCTCAAGACTAGAAATATTTATGGCTCATAAGCGGTAGGCTCGCCCTACATAAGCTTGGAGAGGAGTCAATGAGATCGCAAAACTCAGGAACGCACCCCTTGATGCGAGGGGTGTTCTCGAACATTTCGTGACCATTCCGAGCGTCATTCAGTCAACGATCGTTAACACGTTCACTGCTGCTTGGGATTCAGTCCATTTGCAGCTACAAGTTAGCTTTCGTTACCTCGTGTATCATGCCATGTGCACCAAGTCGACTTGGGCTGAACCTTTTCAATGGCCCTCGAAGCACTGAACCATGCTTTCGTTGGGCTTACTGCCACTCATATGGAAGGATCCTCATGAGCGGATACCCCAAAAAGTCGTCTCATAGCCGCAATGGTCGAATCCGTCATGTTTCCTCTCAGACAAATTCCCTTATTTTCTTCAAAAAATCGTGTCCCTTTCAAATACTCCATTCGGCGAAGTGAAAGTCTCCAGGAGAATGCTGAGTGGTCGTGCGAAACTTTTGAGGAAATGTTGGCGACTGTAGCAATTAGTCAGGATTAGGGAGGGTGAAATTCAGGAGACTAGAGATCGTTGGACCAAAATACTTCCCTGTTGCCGAGAGCCTCTGCTGAGCTTGTGCGATGACTTGATTACTCGCCCGAATAATGTCACAACCCGATTCGGAGATGCTGCGCAAAATCCTGCGCTCTCTCTGTGATTGAGTTTAGATTGTTCGAAAACGGTTCATTTTCGTCCCGAGCGGGTCATTTGGGCTAGAAACAAGAGAGAACAACTCGTGGCTTCCTCGCTCGTATTTCAGTCCTGGAAGAGCAGTTGCGAGCTTGGATTCGGAACCGAACCGCAAGTCAGGGAGTCGCGAGCGTTCTCGTTCCTGGCATAATGAGATCAACGGAGAATTCCAAAGCCTCATCGAAATCCGACAGCTGAGAGCTGATCCAATGCATATCGACTATATAATAGGGCCGATGATCGCCACAATGTTTATGACCGGATTCGTCGACTGACTGTGAGGCGCTCATCAATTGTTTCATGGAGTTCTGCCGGGAGAAGGAACACATTCAACTCATGACGAAGAGAAAGAACCTGGACGTTCTCGCTGGTCTCCGAAGGTCCCTAAGGTAGAGCTCATTTCGCTGTGACGTCGAAATGTTCTTCTCGAGCAGCAGCGGAGTAACCCGTAGTCTGATTTATCGAGACCACTAGTCATGGTATCAATCTAGTGGAACACATTGGCGAGCCATTCCTCGTCGTTCCTGCCCGGATCGGCTCGTAGTATTTATATGGTCCGTTGGCGGGCAGAAACGAAGCTTACTCGATCCTCGAGAGCGATGTTCTCCGTCCCTCCAAGTTACCGCCCTCCGGAAGCTCCCATGCCAGGCGAGCTGTTGAGCTGGTTGAATACATCCTGCCTCGGGATTCATCTTGTGCAACTCGGAGGAACAGCTGAGAGGTTCCGTGAAGTTTTGGACAATCCAACCTCACCAGCTTCACCACTTTGGCATGCAATGGAGTCTCGAATTTGATCCAAACACTGGAACACTGCATTAGAGCTTTTATTTTACATCGATGAGCATGCGACCAAGAATTCACTCCAATCAGCATTCGTGATGGGAGTTCGGCCAAGCAGTCCTATGTAGAGCATCCCCTGGTTCATCTAAACGAATCATAGATTCTCACATCGTGTTTTCCATTCTTCGATAGATTTGAGCTGTTAGATATGTGCAATTTGTTATAAAAGGTTATCAATTCAGGTCGGGAATCCTCGGTTCGGAATTCAGAACCCCAATCTCTAGGTGATCAGTTCCAACCAGCCGCCGCACAGTGGGCGATTTGTGCTCGAAATTATTTTTGGCGATTTTCGCTGAAACTGATGTTATTTCATTATTTTTTACACAGGAGCTGAAGTCGTATGAGGTCGAGGCGGTGGCTTCGGATAGACAGGATCGAGGTCTACAAGAAGAGTTAACCAACACTTCATTCGCAGAAGGTCCCTTTTAGCACTAGCTAGTATATAACGCTATATTAGAGCGGATAGTGCTCCGCGGATATCCGGCCCCATTGCAATTCTAGCCGACTGCCCACACTCAGGAGAGTCCAACTGACCAGTTTTCAGCTGCCCCTTCGCACCTCGAGACACAATATACACGAAAATTTGGAAGAAAAGGGGGTGTTTTTGGCCCCTTCCGACTGATTTTTGATCTTCATTTCTGACGCTTGTTCTCGGCTCAACGGGCAGCGAGATCGATCAGAATGACTGTTATCGCCATAATACTCCATAGATTCTCAGAAAAAAAGCCTTCCGACCCGATCCGATCACTGGAAGTGTGTGTTTCAACTAATTCGCCTCGATTCATCATCATCACCATGATCATGATCATCATTGGAGTCGACGAAAAGCAATGCGCCTTGAGTCCCACCCATAGCCACTAGTGACTTTCGCGTTTCTGGACGCCTGAAATGCAAGGGAACACGTGTGCAGGGTAGAAACCGATGGATTCAAATCCAAGAACGAACAACATAGCTGGATGCAGGCGATCAATCGACTTTATTCTGAGTCGGAGTCATCATCCTCCTCGACTCCTCTCCAAGAGCTCTAAAACGTCCTCATCATATTCATCGTCATCTCGCTCTCGCAGCTCCCTGTAACTGAAGATGAGCGGATCAGATGACGCCAGCATGGTGTGCATGATATCTTCGTTGGTTGCTTGTTGACTTATTTTTCGTGGATGATAGAGTCTTGCCTCCCGATAAGCTCTATTCTGAACCTCTTGGGGTTCCTCGCTCAGCCTGCCAATCGGCAATGATGCCACGCTTCAGATTTGGGGGCCGTGGATTAGTATCTCATGGACTGTGTTCGTCATAGGGTACCACGGATACAAACTGACATACAGTTTAGCGGTCTCGACGCAAAAAAACTTGAATTTCTCGGCGTGGAGTTGCTCAGAGCAATTGATCGCGTTCAGAATGGTTTTGAATCTGCGGATCAGCTCCTCGTGGACTTCAGTGATCCTGGCAACTCGCGAGAAAGTCGCTTTTCGTCGACTCCAATGATGATGATGATCATGGTGATGATGATGAATCGAGGCGAATTAGTTGAAACACACACTTCCAGTGATCGGATCGGGTCGGAAGGCTTTTTTTCTGAGAATCTATGGAGTATTATGGCGATAACAGTCTTTCTGATCGAGCTCGCTGCCCGTGGAGCCGAGAACAAGCGTCAGAAATGAAGATCAAAAATCAGTCGGAAGGGGCCAAAAACACCCCCTTTTCTTCCAAATTTTCGTGTATATTGTGTCTCGAGGTGCGAAGGGGCAGCTGAAAACTGGTCAGTTGGACTCTCCTGAGTGTGGGCAGTCGGCTAGAATTGCAATGGGGCCGGATATCCGCGGAGCACTATCCGTTCTAATATAGCCTTATATACTAGCTAGTACTAAAAGGGACCGTCTGCGAATGAAGTGTTGGTTAACTCTTCTTGTAGACCTCGATCCTGTCTATCCGAAGCCACCGCCTCGACTCCATACGACTTCAGCTTCTGTGTAAAAAATAATGAAATAACATCAGTTTCAGCGAAAATCGCCAAAAATAATTTCGAGTACAAATCGCCCACTGTGCGCCGCGGGAAACAATGCAGCTCCCAAACACCAACGCCGTCTCTAAATGAGTGCTGAGCTCGGGATGGCCAATGATCGTATCAGGCTCCGCATGTTTTGCAGCAAAGCCGGATCCGAAAAAAAAATTCGATTGTAAACACCATCTCAAAAATACCCTCAAATTAAGTTGCCGTGTCGATCCGTCGATTTTCCTTCCACCCGGCGCGTTCTGTACCACATTTGCATTTCCGGGTGAGGTAAAACCGGAAGATACATCACAGTGTGCCGCCCCCTCCCCCTTCCCCCTCCATGAGTCGTTGTCGTCGGAAATCTCCACTGTCTATTTTTGGTTCGCGTTCTTCGTTCAGGAGTTTCCGAAAGCTTGGGCGTACTCGGGAGCACGATTCTGAGAGAGGGGGCCCCACCGTGCAATGTGGGCCAACCGGTTTCTGGGGTGTATGGAGACCCTCAGGGTCGCTCATTCAAGCGGTCCCAAGCGCCCTAAGCTTCGGGAATGCCCCGAGCGCCAACCGTGGTCCCTCGATCCTCTACTCCACACTCCGCGCGAAGACTCTGGGATTCCCAGTCCTTACCAATATCCGCGAGGTAATGCGCTCCACACTCTGAGCTCCCAACTTGAGGATGGCGGTTCCCCTAGGATGATCTCAGGAAACCGCGCTTAGAGGTTAAAAACCTGCTTTTGGCGGGGTTCACCGAGCATCAGTGCTAGAGCTACATTCGGGTCCCCCACTCCTGGCAGGGCACCGGCTGAGACTCTGCCAAGTGACGTGAGCTTCGGTGGACTCAAAAGGCTCGAGCCTGAATTGTGGCCACCATGCTCTCCAGGATCATGACTCTGGTCCAAGTCGTGAACTGGTGGGAGGGCATGTTGGCGGATGGTTAATAGACGGAAGACAGCAGGTGGAGTTCTGGGTGGGCAATACCCTCCTCGAAGATCAAAGCATTCCCGAGAAAACGGCGGCGAAGTAAAGACTTCTGAGACTCCGCCGCTTGACGTCGCTGCAGCTGTCGATCGTTCAAGGCGAATGTCACAATGTGCGACTCATGAATGCAGCTGCGAGCTCCAGGGATCTAGCCTGAAATGCTTCTACTGCCCTCTTCGACCAGGTTATGCTGATTTGCCTAATAAGATCTTCCAGTGCCTTATATGCCTACTTTGACTTGCAGGGCACCTGATATCCGGTTCTTTGCCCGCGAAATCAATTCGAACGTAGAAAGCTTTCCAATTTTAACAGCGCGTGAGACCAGTCGTTGGACTGCATTAGTTACGGAATGAATGTTCAACATGAATCTGGATGGTCACATTACGTTCCATATGTTTGTAAATGGTACCGGGAAGCGTGGCATAAACGGATATGGCAGTAGCGTAGCGACGGGGGATCCTAGGGAGGGTTGGTCCGTTCCGAGCATCAGATCGTTAGGGAAATCCGAATGCCTCTGCATGCCGGTTACATAAGGGAACTCGAGCTCTCTCAGGTGGGTTTTCTCTCAGAGCAGGGGCAAAGTACGATCATCACATCTGATTTTTCACGCTCTCGACGAACCATTATCTATCTTCCGTCCTCCGTCCTGATCGAGAGGCAACTTTCAGTTCATTTCGCTTCCGCCTCGGATCAGCCAACGAAGTTGACAAACCTCGCTCTCTTACCTATCTAGATGTCCATCACGGATGAGTTCAGCTTCGAGGAGCCCATAGAAGAGTTGGCAGCTCCAGATGCGAGGAAATTTACCCTCCCTCAATTAATTATCTAGTTGCTTGCATTTGGGTTCGCTCGCGGAAGTTGTCTCCATTTCTCCGAAGATCTCATTGGAGATATCCATCCCAGATCATCATTTCTTGTATTTGATTGGTGTTCAAGAATTCTGTATCCAATGATACAATCAGTGCGCATTAAACGCATTTATCTTCTCAGACCTCAAAAAGAGAGAGAGGGGCATCAAATCGGCCCCGGGCAACATGGAGAACTCGCTGCGCACCTGGGATATGCGCGGCGGTCGTCGACTCAGCTTGTGTGCTGCCGCCCAAGAAGATCTAATATACATAACTTGTATCGCTCATCCAGTTCACGGGGTTTGTGACGGAATCCTGGCAACGGACTCACCCGTGGCCGATGTGGAGAAAGTTTTATTGAAGTCTGTTATCAGGATAAGGAGTTTCAGTGAGATTGCGCCTAACGTTCCACTCTCCTCCCGACCAGTACTCGCCAGCTTAGGTATTCGGCCCGGTGCAGTTCCTCGATTCACCAGAAGCCCGGGCGATTCCTAGGGGATACTGGGGAACTCCGGAGAAGACTGGGCGAAAACGGAAACCTGGAGTCGAGATCAATTGTCGATTATCGTCAAGAGTCCACTCCGAAGACTGCAGACCGTTTTCATTCCGCCTATTTTTCGGAAAATACGCGGGTGATCATAAGGCTTGGAGGTGCGAGGCCATTTAACGGCATTTAAAATCATATTTGCGCCTCGGCCGGGCCGAGTGCTTTTCAGTCAGACAAAAAAATGAAAATCGAGGTTCCGGTGTCCTTGAGGAAATTCCTTCTCACGACTGCTGGGAACTTCACTGCTTTGGGGCAAAGTCGGAATGCTTCACTCTGAGTTACGCTTCATAGTTCCGGTACGCAGCCCTGGTTAGTTTCGATGTTCATAGCCTCCCTAGATGGCGGAACATTTATGGTCGAAGTTGTTCGCTGACGGCTGAGAGCGAGAGATATCATATCATTGTCGGGGTGATTTATTCCTCAACAAGGGGACAGCTAGCAAACCCGGGGAGGTTGAACTCATGTTAGGGCACGAGCAAGCGCAACGTCAGCGAGCGCACCCGGAGCAGCAGTGCGGGAGACTGCTTGAGGTCGCGCTACGACGAGCAAAAACGGGGACCAATGTCTGGTCTGTGGTTGCTGATGAAAATCACCCTAACTGAATGAATAACATCTCCGGCGACGCCGTATCACCCTAGCTCCGAAAGACCTCCAAAGCCCTGAAAAAAGTCGAATACCGTCACTCAGTGAAATCTATCACGTATACCTGTGAATAAATGACTCAACGATGTGACATGGCTGTCCCAGAACTCGACCAGCTCTGATGGAAGAGCATTAGTATTCCCGCGAAAAGCTTCTTCCTAGTTGTTAGCGCGCTCGCCAGAGCCCGTTTGTCTTCGGAATGGGCACCGAAAAAAAATGCAAGCAAGAAAACTTCCTTTCGCTCCTGTCGAGTATTCATGCGAACAGCTCCAAGTCTTTGCTCGATTTACTCACCTTTCTATTCCACCCTCATCCCAACGCTGGTTTTGCTCCCATATTCAGTTGGACATTCTGTTTTGACATATCGGCCCGAATCTCAGATGATCAAGGAGAGTACTTATGGTTCCAGGGGGTGAAGCTCATCAGGAGGCTTGGATAGTTGCCGATCCAGGCCGTAATGACTCTTTGCACGGGCGGGGAAACGACTTCATCCCGGCAGTTAGGATGAGCATTCAACGAGCACTCCTTCCATCGTCGCGTCTCGAGCGTGGGTAGAGTGACACAGTTAACAGCGCCTCGGGATACCGATCTGCCATTCACTGACACTATAAAACGATCGCGAGGATCCTCTGGAGAGGATGGACCCGGGGCCGCGATCCTTGTCTTGAGTTCGGCCAGAGCGTGACAACCTCTGGCCGCCTTCCCGACCCCGCTGTGACGGTTGAGGACCATCTGGATGTTATTCATGTTTCACGTCTTGTTCTCACTTGACCGGACTCTCGACTGAGACACTTCGGGACACCAATAAGTTAAGCCCAGTTATTATGCGCCCATGCTTTGGGGATCACAATTTCTGCGCGCACACACACGGGGCGAGCTCGACCGCCACCAGCGTCCATTCGCAACGTGGAACCATGACGGGAATGGACGTTGCGAGCCTTCATTGTGCTCGAGGTTGGCGCTGCGTCACTGACAGTTGAGCACAGCAGATGCTTGGAATGGCGGGAGCCTCAGAAAGTTCGACGATGAAAAAGGAAAATGTGGTGAATCGCGTTCAGTTTCGGAGGGAAGAACGCCCGGCCAGCACTCACTGAGATGAAAGGACGCAGCCACCGAGATAACTTTTTCCGGTGCAAAAGATTCCCAAAGCATCATCAAAGACGCTCACTCGGAGGCCTTCACAGCTGACGATTGTGAACGCATATAAGAGAGAACACGGGTGGGCTTGCCTACTATCGATGAGACATGAAATGAGCAAAATATTCAAATAACAGTTGAAGATGTGCCTTTCGTGTACAAATGAGGGCCACCTCATGGAACCATATGCCCGGAGCATTGTTCGCCGACAAGCGTGCTCTTGCTCTGGACGCGTAAAAAACTTCTCCGCTCCCAAGAGCATATGATTCGCCGACGAGAAGTTTGCGACTGTCTGGTTCGGTTGGTTTCTGTTGGAGCTCGTTCTGTTTTGTCTCTGCGTTGCTGCGCTTCCCTCTTTCTTCCTCGATCTTCGAAATCATCCGAGTTGCGACGCGTACGGGAGGGAGAGTTGGACGACGAACAGAGCGTGTGGGCAATCAGAGTTTTGGCGCAATCTCTTCCATGGAGAGCGCGAGAAGCACACTTAAAGGGGGCATGACCTCCCTCATTCGTCGCTGAATCCGTGGAGATAGCGTCGCCTCTCGCGCCCCGAAAGAATCCAGGGCAGTACTATCAGAGATACCGCTGGTGTCTTTTCTGAAATTCTGATGCGTCTACCAAGTCTCGCGCGATTCGTCCGCACTGGAGAATCGACCTTGCTGTGATAGTTATTTGTTCAGCACCTCCGCACCTCAGATTCAACGGAATGGCCAACTCTCAACCGGAGACTCGTGTTTCAGATAACGAGTGCATGCCTTCGCAGTCTTATTCCAGACTTTGCGAACCTGCGAAAAGACATCATTTTCCGGAGTACGGAAATTCAATTTTCGCCCCCTTACCCGAGGATCATCCCCACGATCTGGACGCTCCTGGGGTCCATATTGAGGACACGGAAGACTGGAGAAAGACTTCCCCGGCGACCTCGGCCACGGAATCAACGTCCGAGAAACCGTTTCCTGCAACAACGAATTCTCTTGCTCCTTTCCCTGAGAAATTGGTACCCGCGGAAAGTGCCCCGGAAAACAGGTTTCACGTGAGTCTCATTCATGCATCGATGCCGAGAGCCTCCTACAAATTTCAGCATTCATTAATTCATTCCCGCATCAGGCGCCTTGAGTTACAGAGTGGAATTGACTTTGTGGCGAGCAGCGTTTGAGTTGCATGGGATTTACAGGAATAGGTTACAAAGCTAGCTCTGAAAGGTTGGAGGGGCAGGGGCCCCTTATGTCAATGAGCGCACGGGGTTTCTCCCACGGCTTCATCCTGCTGAAGTGAGTTAGCAAAACGCTGACCATCTTGTCCTCCCTGGCAAAATCGACGGGCATGTTGCGCCTGGCTGAAAGGTTGCTGGGCGGGGACGCTTGTCGGTCGCAGTGTCGCCAGCACAGTGGTTAGCAGCTTTAGGCCCTCGTTGCCTGTTGAGCGAGCTCCCGGTTCTCGATGAGAACCGAAAGTAGCCATGAAACGTTAGCCTGCACATGTTGCCCATGTAAGCTCCTCTGACTGCCCTCTGGGAACGAATCAAAATTCAACCAATTTCCCAGCTGTGCTCGTCTTTGGAGTGTGCCGCTCACATGTGAGTCTGTTCAACGCCATTTCAATATTTCATCAGAAGAGAACGAATCCAGGGAATGCTAGAGCTGTTCCGCGCAGTCGCTCAAGAGTCACCACTCACTTTTCAAACTCCTAGCTGACAATTTCCTCACGTGTCGGCAGGTATCGGCAGCCACAACAGTAGCGCGGGGCTTTCCGTGTCTCCTGTCACTCTCTTTCACGAATGCTTCAATTCACACACATGGCTCATTCGGCCCATGATTTCTGTACCGATTCGCGTACTGGGTTCGGCATGATCGCAGCCGCCGCGGAGAGGAGTACGAGGTTTGTTTGTATCCAACCCATCGTGTTCCTTGAGTGCGGTTGCGGGCCTCGATGCTTCCCAGCAGCAGTTACCGAGTCGTGACTGAACCGGAACTGAAGTTTCCGGGGTTCTGATCCGGTTGCTCTTCAACCCGGCGACTTCACGATCATGAAGTACCTTGCAAAGTTCCAGAAACTGACGGAAGAAAACGAGAAACATCATATCCGAATCGTCCATATGAGCAACGTGCAAGCGAACAAGCCTGTAAGTGGATTCGTCGTGTTTGACCACCCTGGATTCGGCGAAGGACATGGCTCGGCAGGGATCATCCGGATCAGTCGATCTCGGGCAAGGCCGGACACGCACATGTGGTAAATGATGGTGAACCTTAGAGGGTGGTACCGAATCTCACTCCCAAACTCCAGAAAAGATGCCCACCCGCGAACCCTGAGGATTCAATTATCTACTCATCCCGCCGATTCTACTCTCCCCCAATCAATCTCTCCATGATCAATCCAGCTCAGTCGAGATACGGGGTGATTGAAGTTATCTCGATGTCTCGAAAAATGTCAATCGATCGTATCCGCATCTCGTCAATCTCGTTCTAGTGGTTTCCGTCGCATTTCCTGTCGTAACTTTTCAACGTGCCGGGCACGAAGCCATCTCCCTGGGTGAGGATCATACAGGAATGGCCGAACTTTCCGAGTTCTGAATCGGTGTGTCGATCCAACGTTTTTATTTTCCACCGAAAATCGTTCTCGTTAAGGGGGTACCTTACTCGAAAAATCGATATTTTCGTCAACCCCACCGATGTTTGTTCAGTGCGTATTTCGGTAGGGAGGACCTTTGAGAATCCACACGCGGAAATTTGAAATCGAGCGAGCAGCGCATGGACGCATTTTCAAAGAGGGCGCTATGGTCACTTCCGAACTCCAGGCTTCTAAACGCTGTAAATTCCTGAGGCTTGCATCGGACTCCGAACGAGTACGAATTCAGCGACTCGGAAGCGTGCCACAGTCCACTCTGGAAGAAATGTGGCCCACCACGACCAAATCAGAACCTCGGGAGACGGAAATCTTTCCTAGATTCAGAGCCGTTCACCTTCAAGTCACTGTTTACATTTGGCCACGGTCGAGCCAACCTTTCGGAGCGCGCGAGTATCCTGTTCTCGTGGCCCTGTTGGTGGCTTGCAGTGAGTTGGTTTTCCAGCCTTGGAAAACTGGCTGCTCGCGTGGAGGCCGCCAAACTGACATGTACCAAGTTCAGTCATCTCGTAATGATGATTGTCGCGTTCAAAGGAAAAACTTCGTCTTCTTCGAAAGTTCCGATACCGACAAGAACTTTTTGGTCTCTCGGATTACAAGTCTATTGCAACTTATTAGATCGATATCAATGCTCTCGTTCGGAAGTTTCAGGGTTCAAAAACTTTGAATGCTTTTTTCTCAGTCCGTGGAAATAGCATTCCGCTCAGGTTATTAGATCGCCGGCCTCGGAATCGGGCCTCTTAGGATGAACCGTGATTTTTTCCGCGATTCGGAATCTCAACTCCGTGAAAAATTCCTGGAAAATTATATCCAAATTCCAGATACATACGCACTCGCCCCCACCCCTCCTTTGCACATTGCCACCTGTCCCGCGGAACTCATACGCGTGGTTTTCTCTGGAACCGGTTTCGCCCGAACCCATGATTTTTCGCCATTGGTTCGAAGACAACGAAGTTTGCGGGTTTTCTTTTTTTCCCTGTGGGGATAATCGCGGGTGCCCTTGCTGATGGCCATGGTCCCACCCCTCTAAGTGCAGAACCTGTGAATTCTGCGATTTGAGTAAGGTACACCCTTAAGTTTGCCACCCTCGAACATCCCCAAAATGGGACATTGCCAAAACCGCCTTCTGGTCGCGATCTCAACACATCCACTCGAACGAAACAATGACCGCCTAGAAATACTCTATCGTCCAGTTTTCCGATTCCGAGGAAATTGAAAATGAAGAAGTTACGGCCAAAACGAAGCAGGGTTCGAAATATCCTGACCTAAGAAACCCACCGTGAGGGAAATTTCACCGTCCACATCATTCTTAGTATCAAAATTCATCGTGTCAATTGCCGGATTCCGGAGATCTTCCGAGCGATCACACATACATAGATCGTTCGGTTTGGCTCTTCGTTGAGACAGCTGTCGGAACTGATCTACAGCGATACCCGTTTCCCTTGAGACCAGAGCTCTCTGCGTCGTTCTAAATTCGGATATTTATGACCATTTTAGCGTGAGACTACTTTCAATGGCCCGCTCGGGCCTATTCCGAGAGAGGATTTGCGTTCATCTCGCCGCAGCAACACCGAACGGCAACAGGCGACGACGCCCCAGAGTCACCACTAGGCTTTGCAAATAACCGCATTTCTAAATAACCGCGGTCACGGTTAACCGATAACCGCAAATCCATAACTGCGATAACGGTTAACCGCAAAATTAGGACCGAAAACCGCTTCCCAGGAAGCTTTTCCCCTTTCATCAGGAAGAAGGTTCCATAATAATGGACACAACGAGATCTCAAAACACATCTCATAAAGAATCGTTTGTTACAACTCGACCTTTATCAGATGGGACCGGGAACATTGGTTGGACGTTTCAAGTCACGAAATCTTCGACAAATTATCCTGATGCAATTCTTGTCTGACTCCAAATTACTGCTCCCAGCTTCGATATAGTCGTTGACGTCTTTAAAAAAGGCGTATGTTCTCGGTTCCGACCAGTGCATGAGAGATCCCTGTTCTGTGGTGGGACTTCATCACGATTCTTCCATCGACCCACACAATAGCGACTTTCGCTGTGTTCTGTTCCTTGATCCTACTGGATGCGTAAAGCTCTGGAAGATTGAGCTTCCTGCCCCCAATACTGGCTCATGGAGTCCTTGAACGGCTTGCTCATAGGGACATGGAAAGGCTGCACCTGATGTGTGATAAATCCTGGTATAATCGCTAGCCGGGTCCGGCTTTCGGAAGCTTGTACGATCTTCGTCTAACGGGAGTGATTACACAAGATGTGACAGTTCCAGAAGTAATTCATCTCTCTCCAACTCTTGGCGCCCAACTACAGATCCCCAGCTAGAGTACGCTCATCAGACACAAAGCTCTCTCAGAAAATCATACGTTTCGGAAAATCGCGGTCAAATGTGGTTATAACCGCAATTCGCTCGCGGTTATGGCGGTTGAAAACCGCAAAATATTTGCCGTTATTGCGGTTATTACCGTGGTTGAACAACCGTTGCAAAGCCTAGTCACAACACACGACCTTTGCTTCATGGAGCTCTGCTTTCCGCTTTATGAGTTTTCTACATCGCCACATCTTTTGTTGTTCGGGCTTCGTCCAAGTTTAGAGGTGGGTACCCGTTGATAAGTGACGAACGCTCTCAATGTCAGCAGCACGCCAGCGACTTCTCAGCATATTAGCAACGAGTCTGAACATGATAACATCGCGGAAAGAAACCACCGAAGAAAAGCCAACCATGCGCTTTTGCCCTCCTCCGTCGCGCCTCCGAGTCCAATCTGTGATTGAACTCCCTCCGGTTCTTCTGAGTTCATCGGGAGATCTGAAAATTCAGGTATCCAGGTCATTCGCAGTCAGACAGAGGTCCGACTGAAACCGAAATCGAACGGAGGGTTTCCCCGTGAATTTGCAGACTTCCAGAAGAGACTAGAACCGTATTGGCCAAACTTCGGAGCGATCATCGGAGATAAAGCTAAGCTACATCGTGGGTCGTTTCACGAATGACAAAAGTTCTCACATTGAAAACTGTGAATGCCTCTGACTGTCGAATACGAGAGCTTTGCGATTTTACCGCCTATGCGCTCATACTGAACTATTCAGGGAACTACCCAAAGGCTATGCTGAAGTAGAGTGCGGAGTTGGACAAAGCAAGGAAAAAGTTCCGAGAGCGACACCGCTTGCTCCGGCCACAAAGACACTGGAAGAGAACCTGACGTACTCATCTCTCGTTGATTCGATGTAGCCGAGCGAATGGCAACTCAATTTCCTTCGCGTGGCTATTGAGGGCTTTAACGTCTTCCCATGAGTGACCATTGTTCTCGCAACTTCTTGGAGGTCATTGTGCACTATTCTTTCAGTTGGGGAACACTGACACCGAGGAATCACATGCGTTAATCGGTCAGAGGCGGAATGTTCCCACAACTCAAAGGTGAGAGTCGACAACTCCGATTATCGGCTGAAAATGTCTGGATTCCCCTTTTTCCAGGAATTCCCAGGGTCTGGAACGAAGCAGCGCATTTCCCGAGAGGGCGGGAAAGACTTTCTTCTGCATCAGTCATCTCGTAGGGAACTAGCGCCGGATATTGCGAGACTCTCGGGAATGCTTCGAGCTGTCCTGAGTGAGTTTCGGATACCTCCATAGCGTAGACTGGGAGACTTGGAGGTCGAAGAGGGGGTGTTTCAACCAAGAACCCTCCTTGAGATTATCCACTTGGCTTATTGCTCACAAGGAATGTGCGCGGACTGCACTGCTAGGCTCACAGGAACGAGGTGATGTTCTTGGTGCGTTCGTCAGACTTTTCGAACCAAGATCCACAGCTTTGGAGATTGAAACAGTCTATTTCACTTCGCAACGCGAGCGGTTTGGTCATGATTACTTTTGTTGGTGGTCCGACCGGGACTGACTCCATCTCGACGATAACCCGAGCTCTGTAGAAGCACAATGAAAGAGATTGGCTTGATTATTCAGACAGGTCCGCTAGTGAGATAGCTTGACCAGTTGTTGTTACCGAACATACGCCCGAACTGCCGGAGGCCACTGCTGCATACGGCGCGAATTTCGAGACACCGGAAAGTTCGGAAGCTGAGCTCGAATACCCTTTAGTGTGGGACGATCTTGAAGCTCCGCAGGACGGAAAGGACTCAACAGGACCATTTACTAGAAGGCTCTCTTGGAACTGTTCCTGGATCGACACTAGGTAATGGGTCTTGCCAATGTTCTCGAACAGATAGCGGGGATCGAGCCCTGAAAACGCTCGAGTATCCGAAAGGGATGGCCCAAACCTAGATAGGGCTCGATCCTGGATAGTTTCCTCAAACCTAACCATGACTCCCAACCGGTGTTGGTCTGAACCCTTGGATCACTGGCCAATTTACTGCTGCAACAGTCTCGATCCAGGCTTTCTGTCGACGGAGCCAAATCTTAAGGAGTCTTCGGCGTGTAGAGATACGGATGCTAATCATTCCCCAAATTAATTGCTTTGTGGAGGTTCCACCAGCTCTGAAGCAATGGGCGCATGTTTGAAACAGCTGTGTTCCCCTCAGGATAATATTCGACCAAAAATCCAGCCACCCCTGACTTCATCGCTCTCATATCTAATCGCATCAGAACGTAACGAAAACATCGTCCACCTCGAAAGCGCACTGGTGCCAAACAAGTGAACAAAAATTATTTCTGGAGTTCGGTATTCTGGGAATCGGATCATAGGCCTAGGGTTGTGGGAAGTCGAAAGCCACCTCTATTTCAAATCCGAAATCGTTCCTTCGCGTCCCCTGCGCCCAGCGAAATGAACGAAGTCGGCATCCCAAGCACCCACTGTTTCCGTCGTTTGCGTGCTTGGCGGAAATGAACATAAAAACAGAGGTGTTCCTATGGTGCATCGATTCGATGATTCTCTTGAGATCTAAAACGAGACTCTGAGCCACTCGGCCGGCTGGTTTTTTAACTCCATCAAAATCAGTGAAATTCCACCGAAAACCGGCCATCTTGACGGTCGGTGCAAACATGCTTGCCGTCTTTCGCAGTTTTCTCCTCCAAGGTTGGGAGCCATATTCATGTATGGTGACACAGCTTAAGATCACTGATTTCGACGGAGAGCTCAAAATTTTCTGCGGGCGCTTCCCGGGCATGCAGTCGCTGCCAGATGCTAGCCCATCCTGTCCGGCTTCTGACCGTATCGGCACTTGGTTGCGGAACATTGCAGAAACATATTGGGTGCGTGCAAAAGTTCCGAGCTCAAAACTCTGACGGCTCATGACTCCGCTTTAAGAGGGCACAGGAAGATGATAAAACACCCAAAATACGCGGAGTTCAATCAGCTTGAATCCAATTCTGTTCTGAGTCAACAAACGGCCTGCCAACACCGACGGTTCTACCGAAATGATCGACAGTTCAAAAATCGCTATTTTTCGATCCCGGCGGAACTAAAAAGAGACCCCCTGTTTTCGATCCGGAGCCATGAAGTTCGTCGAAAATTTAGTTCTTTTTAAAAAACAAAGTCGAGCGATTCGGCCGTTGCCAAGCGGACACATCGACCTCGAGAAATGCGTCATTTTTCTGCGCCTTCTGGAAGCGGAGTTATGAGCTGTCAAAGTTTAGCACTCAGAACATATGCACGCACCCAATATTTCTTCGACCCTCAAACAAGGAGGCCATGATGAATGATCTATGCCGTCACTGGTTTAGATCACTGAATTCGACGGAGGGTGGGAAATTTTCTGCGAGCGCTGAAGAACTACTCAACCTCAATTTTTGACAGTCGGAAATTAGTCCAAGAGCTCAATATAGTCGGACTTGGATCTCAGATATCTTTGTCCACCCAGAACCCCGTTGTTGGCCACTGACGAGCGGTAGCTGAGACATACACGGCTGCGAACACTTAGGAGGAAGCGTCCTTTTTCTTTCCTTCGGTCCTCTCCTCGATTCCGCTGTAAAATATCACGGGTTTGATACTTTTACTTAAGATGAATGTACTCGTTTCACGACCAACGATGACACCCCTTCCAGACAGAAGCGATCCTTCTGCGCTCATCGACACCCTAGGAGAACTGCTGCCCATGCAACCGGGAAACGGAATAGGTTTCCACAATAGGAGATTCTCCCGGAATACCACTATGCACCGAAGCATCACAAGCACGATGCAGCCCGCGGTCGGCTTCAACTCTCATGTAGATCAGCCGCTGACCCGAAGTCGATCTCAAGGACTCGTGATTCAAAGCTGACGTCGTCCACTCGCAGCTTCGTCCCCGATCGTTGCCTGCATCTGAGACTTACGGAAACTCCCGCCCAGTGATGCGATGAGGATGTTTGAGATCCTATTCATGCTCGCTGCTCGGTACCCCGATCGAAGCCTGATTGTGTGCGGCTGCCATGCTGAACCTTGACAGAGGCGAAGCTCTACACCTCAAGCCAATGCATTCCTCTTCTCCACGAGGACTCTGGCAACACTCTCCTCTAGCCTGAACTTCTTTCCCTTATTTATGAGCTCGGCTTCTGAGAGCTTCAAAGGTTCCGTCTTCTCGAGAGTTCGCTTTTGAGTTGGATTCGCTTTGGTCAAGAAAGGCAACGTCGTCGGAATCCGGAGCAGGCAGCTGAGTGGAGAGGAATCTCTCTGTGAATGATTGGACCTATCAAAGAGCCACAACGACGGATGGCAACAAAAACTGCCAGAGAAAAACTTTCGCCGCTCAGCCTACCGGGAAGACTCCTCCACTCAAGCAAGAGAAACATGCTTCTGTACTTCTTGGTGCAGTAGGAAGGTGGGACGACTCCATATCATGAGTTGAACGTAGTTCGGAAACACAAAACACCACAAGACGGGTCAAGGAAGTCGTAAGCAACTGCGACTCAAATCGCAAATGAATCATCTCGATTTGATTCATGCTTATATAAGAGGAGTTCGAAGCAGCGAAGTACGGACACCGAACTGAGTTTCCGAGCGGAGTTTTCCCGACCAGAACGGTATCCGAATCGAATATGGGCTCGCTCAACGAATGCTATCTCGAAGCGGAACCCAAAATGTAACGGGTTCATTTCGTCTGGCATCACAAGATAGATCTCGGCCGGAACTTTCTTCCGTTGAATAACGAAATATCATCAGCCAAGAGGCTACTATCAGGAGAGCGACGTTCTCACTCCAAGAACACAGGCGTTGCCGCACGTTCACTAGCATTCAGGACGTAGACGGGAATTTCAACCCTGAGATCGCGACGATTCGAAAGCGCTCGCCGCTCTGGTGCGATTTGCGAAAATTCCGCCCGGCCGAGAGCCCACCCAGCTTTGGTGGATGGCGATTGGCGACGCCGGGGTCTAGGAGAATGGTGCGATGGAGAATTCCAGGATCAATATTCCCATCTGCATATCATACTTCCAGGCTGAGCAGACCTTTAGTATTCGAGTGGGGAAACGGAGGGGTTTCCTCAGACGTTGATCCAACCTGGAGACTGTTTTGGGAGCTTATTGCCGCCCATATCTTTTTCACGAACTGCCTGTTGCAAGCCCTGATTTCTTTTGCGCAACGCGCGCGTCGTTTCGTCAGCATTTCGAGCGATACGATAGCTCAATACCAAACCTGGCTGACGGAATGAATTCCAGGAAAACAATCAAATCGATCCGCGCGCCTCCGTTCCTCGTTCGACACCACGGCCCCAGGTTCTCGAAGCCCGACATTCAGAAGTCGCGTGGAGGGGATAACCCAGTTCAAATCCTATCAAGATCTTTCGCCTTGCCCTGTCATGGGAGAGAACTTGATCTCCCCCCGAGGCTCGAGACTCATACTATCCGAGTCGAAGTTTTGAGTTGACTCGCGATCCCTCATTCTTTCCTCGAGCCGCCATCCTCGAGTATACGAGTCACTGCTGACAACTCTCAGGCATAGAGTCAACGGAGACCCGTGCGACCGAGTTCCTCTCGCGCGTCCGAATATCAATAGTAGATGGTGGATCGAGTCAGCTGTAGCCGCAAATTGGCGCAAAGCGGGTTAACCGATAACCGGAAATCCATAACCGCAATCGCGATTACCCTAAAAACTAGGACCGAAAACCGAAAGAATGCTTCCTGGAAGATCCCCAGGGAGCTTCTTCTCTTTTTCTCTCTCTTCTTCTTCTCTCTCTTCTCTTCTCAGAAAGGAGGTTCCATTATTAACGGAGACAACGAGATCTCAAAACACATCTGATAAAGACTCGTTTGCGACAACTCGACCTTGATCAGATGGGGTTGGGAACATTGGTTGAACGTTTCAAGTCACGAAATCTTTGACAAATTATCCTGATGCAAAAGAGATCATCTTGTATTAGGGAGCCCCCCGTCCGATGAATGTGGTCACCGATTTCGGGTTCAACTCCTCACGATCCGCTGAGGAAGTGCACACTCTGAAATGTGGACTCGGCGCCAATTTCTGCACGGTTTCACGAGCAAAGAGTGCCCAAAGGCATGCTTCCTTGTTAGGTGGAGATGACTCACTTAAATTCCACGTCCTGATTCTCGAGTTTTTTTTTTATTGGGAATCCTCGAGGTCGTTTTTTGAGGTGCTTCCATTTTTTGTCTGACTCCAAATTACTGCTCCCGGCTTCTATATCACCGTCATCGTCTTTGAAACAGGCCTATATTCTCCGTTCTGAACAGTGCATGAGACATAGCCGTTTTCTGGTGGGACTTAATCACAATTCTTTCATCGATGCCTTCCAACGGCCACACAATTGCCACTCCCACTGTGCTCCAATCCCTGAACCTACCGAATGTGCAAAGCTCTGGAAGATTGAGCCTTACGCCTCCCATGCTGGCTCATCGATTCCTCAAACGGCTTGCTCATCGGGACATAGGGTGGCTGTTCCTGATGTGTGATATGTCCAGGTATAATTGCTAGGCAGGTCCGGCTTTCGTCGGCGTGTACGAACTTCGTTCAACGGGAGTCATCACACAAGATGTCACAGTTCCAGAAGCAATTCATTTCTCTTCGATTCTCAGCACCTAATTCCAGATCCACAGCCGGAGTACGCTCGTCAGACACGGCGCTTTCTTGAAAAAACATACGTTTCGGAAAATTGCGGTTAAATGCGGTTGTAACCGCAATTCGCTCGCGGTTATTAACCGCCGTCAAATAACCGTTGCAAAGCCCACCCCTCTCCCCTCAAAGAGAGCCTCGGTGGAAGTCGACCAGATTTCTATGCCCAGCAATGAATCTGATCGAGGACTCGGAGAGTGAGAGTGGTAGCTGAGATTTCAAAGGAAACTATAAAAGCAACGGATGGGATTAGCAGAGGCGCGATCCCATGCTAATTTTAAGTATCTTCCAGGGAGAAAGCGACCCCCGAAATCATATTTGGATCACTCGAGATCGTCCCATCGCAGTTTTCGCAGCCTCAACTGTACACAAGAATTCATCGTCTCCGCGATCTCAAGCTGTTTCCTCTGAAGCCTCAGCTTCCTCTCATACTTCAACCAAGCCTCTATTTGAGGCAGAGAAGCCATCGGGATTCCGGGTATCCGATATTCTGGGTATTTTTTGTCGGGGCTCTAGGTATTCGGTATTCCGGGTATGCACCGCGAAACTCAGTTCTTGCAGGCGTTCATCGAAAAGAGTTATGACATCACAGGCGTTAACTAGTTTCACGTAGCCGATCTCGACGGTAGCCGGACCGAGTACAGTCTTCCACGCGCTCAACCACTGGTGCTCGAAAAATATCGGGAACTCCGGATGCTCATTTCTCCGTAAGAGGAGAGGCTGACCCAGAGCGGCGCCAGCTTACTCAAAACTCTTCGATCATATCGGGGAGGGTGGATCATATTCTTCCTCGATGAAAGCATTCCGCAAAGCTTCAGTCTCATCAGAAACATCCTCACAGGTTTGGAATTCATGCTGATTGCGTCATGGGCAGCTCACATCAATGATGATGATCGTCATCATCATCACATCCCTTGGCCTTCCCCAAAAAAAACTGTGTGCGCCCCTGGGCCGACGAAGATGGCTAGTCTTCTCTTTACTGTGCAGTTTCTCGCTGGTGATACTAGAACGGTCATTACAGGAAAGAATCAGAAAATAGCTCGGTCAGGAATCCGACCCCCTTTGGAGGACCAGAACGCGAAGAGTCATGAGAATGGATAACATACCCCTTCATCTTTCACTGGCCGAAATTAGTTAAATTCAGAAGTTTGATCAAGCAAGACCTGACGCCCGGGAGGAAATGACAAGCGTTCGACTTCATCGCGATTCCCCGAGCCGACACGGATCAGACTGTAATCTGTACCAAACTATCCACAGCATTTTTTCTTTTTTTTTCTTTGAATTAGGAATCATAAATTTTTATTCATCATAATTAGCAGTCAGTGTGTGGAGCTGAAAGTTGAGGACCCGCTAACCGATGCCAGGTAGGTCCGGCCCGGTCGGAAGAGACCCGCGAACTGCCGCGCTGTTGCCCCTTTGAATCTCGATTGAGAGTCTCTGGAAGAGGAACTCGGACGCCCGCTTGTCCCCGGAAGAGTTTTCGATTCGGCGTCCCAGGTCCTTGAGGAAACCCTCGGTGGATGACCCAACGACGCCAAGCGTCTCGAAGGCGATGGGTTGCACGAAATAGCGGCTCTCGAACTCTCGCTATTTCGTGAATTTGTTGTTCTCGGCGAGACAAGCAACCGCACCGGCCTCTCTAGCTGCAGCGGTGAGGTGTGATGGCGCGAGGATATCCCTGACGGTGGCGTCCCAGACGAGCGACTTTCCTCTGGCCCACGACGTCAGTGTTATGCCGTCGGGGCGGAGAGCTGAGCTCCGCGAGAGGCCCGTGGGCTCCAGCTGATTGGCAATCATCGCGGAGCCAAGCGCGCGGACAATCCACAGCATTGATTCTCAGCCTCCCCCGTCTCACGGATCCCTGCTGGAGTTCCGAACAGCCCCATCCTAAGAGTGGAAACAGCCTTTCCTGGGAGCATTTATCCGAGCCATGCAACACTGGGTTCGGAAAAAAAACCGGTGCCACTTCAGTCTAAGACTGAAGTTATCGGTTCGTAGGCTTACGCAATATGGATTGAGTTTTCTGCTCAAAATCTGTTTCATAATCCTGCACGAACTCCAGTTATTTGAGTCAGCTTCTGGAAACGTTCGTCGAAGGCGGAGCTCAGAATGTGTCTGAACCTTGAACTCGAGAATGAACTCGACCAAGTACTTCCATAGCTCGAGTCACCCCGTGGACTTCTGGCTTGCCTCAGGCCAACGCTTCCCAAAACTCTCTCAAATGGCGTTAACTTGCCGCAGCGTTCCAGTCGGCAGTGTTGACGCGGAGCGGTCCTTCAGCATGTACTCGAAAGTATTGAGAAATTACCGCCGTAGCCTCGCTGAGCCAAATTCAGTCGTCTACAACAGAGTTCATCAGAACGCAGGTATGCTCTAGAGTTAGAAAACAAATCAAGTCCAGCGCAAATCTAAATTATCGAAATTTGAGCCATATCCGTCCTCATCGTCTGAGGTGGACGAATTTCCAAGCCTTGGTAGGACCTCTCTATGGTATTGCAAGGTACTCATGCTGTGTTCAAATGAAGAGAATTCTGTGTTTCCGCATCGCTACACTATGTACTCATTCTTGATCCCATCACCCTCCACGATTGTCAAGCGATCTACTCAGTTTCCGCGATTTCCTGATCCTTCACCGCGACTCATCCGCCACATTCGATTTTTCCGACGGCGCGACAAATTTGCAGCGCTAGCAATGGGTATCATATAATATTCGAGTGGAACATGAACGGCGAACGGTGAATTCATCGATGTCACTGTCGGAGTCTACGCTACATAGTGGTGTTTCTTGCCCAAAAATCGTTTAAGGAGCGAACCGAAATAATCTGATCTGTTACATGCAAACAGTATAAACGACTCGTGTCTTGACCTCGTTCCCGCTGATCGTTCAATGAGCATCGAGAGCATCAATCACATCAGCTAGTTCAGTTATCATGAACCACAGTTCATCCTTCCGATTGAAGTCTTCAGGTCTCACGGCGGAAGGGCATCATTCTGTCCTCTCAAAAAAGCATAACGTCAACAGCTTCCCACTGCTCGAGCAGAAACCTCGCTGTTTCATCATACATTTGAAGTTCAGACACCTGAGCTTCGTGATTCAGCTGGCCTCGAGATTTCATTTTTCCCTGCTTTACAATTTGCCTCCATTTTCTCCGATATGAATTCAAGTCCTGGGAACTCCAGACTCGGTGTGGGACCAATGACTCCAGAGAGCGTTCTCAGTTTCACAGAAACAATACATCAGGAGACTCAGCTCGACTTGACAGTGAAGGCTCCAGAGACTACAGCGGCGATCATTATGGGAGACATTAATGACCCTGTCAAGCCCGGAGATATCCAACCGCACAGCGTCTGACACGCCGATCGTATCCAATTTGTCCCATCAAATACCGAAATTCGGCCTAATTTTGGGGTACAAATGATGGATTGAATCACCTGGAAGACAAATGAGGCGCGCTTCTAGCACTGGCGTGGCGAGCCCGGGGCGGATTCAGTGCCCCCCCCCCCCCTCCTTCAGCGCAGAAATGCGCTTTTCTTCGCACGTGTTTACCAGGGAATGCGCAAGATGACCGTAGGCCAACATGGCGGCCACAGACGAATTCGAGGGAGAGGAGGAAAACGCAACCCGCGCACGGTCATTTCGGACCGGACTCGGATTTCGGTGTAACTCGTAATTCGTAATTGAACGAAAAAATCGCACCGGGAGGCCTTCAAGGTTTTTGCCGAAGCGAGGGAAATTCGAATTCGAGTCGAATTTCGTGTGGTGAAGCTCGGTGTCTTGTCATGAGTAGACATGAATTTCCGAGACTCGGAACTCGGAAAGGGAGATCCATCATCAACGGACGTTTTCAAGCAACCGTAATCATCCAAGAAATGGTTTCCGACGTGGGCATGACAAACGGAGCATCTAGAGGAGGATATGGTGACCTGTTTTTTTTTCTTTTTTTAACGAGGTGTCTAGGCCAATTGCTGGCCGGGGAATCCATTTACGGACACCTGGGAAGAGGGCCCAGGTAGTGTGAGACTCGTCCCGCCCTAGCAGGAAATACTCACTAAACCTCCGAGAGAATTCGGATCACAATCCTCGGTCGCCCTGCCGAAGTTGGGGGAGACGACGCAACTGGTCCGCTCCCTGTAATCAACAAAACAGGTCGAGTTACCGGGGAGGACGGCTTTGGGAAGCAAAGAGAGAGGGCCGGCGTCCAGAGGGCTGCGGCAGCGATGTAAGGGGCGACTTACTACATGTTGTTCTTCTCTTGGAACGAATCCCATGGAGGGCTCTTGGAGAACTAATCTTTCAGGAAGAGATACTCCGTGAATCTGACGTCGTCTTGCCTTTCTTGGCAGTAACGCCGTGAATTTCGGGCTTTGCTGAAGACCCGTTCAGCTGGTACGCTGGTCGGCTGGAGGGTATTGACAGTTTCGATGAGGGATGGGCGTAGGATACCATGATGCTTGACAGACTGATGAAGCCTCATGAGTTCTTGCGGACTAATCGAGTGACCGTCGGAATCCTCTTCGTCTCTATCGAAGTGGTACTCGAACCGGTTTTCTTTGACAATGCCCCTCTCAGAACTGACTGTCTGCTCCTCCGAACCGCTCGCGCTCCCCTCATCTATGAATTTAGCGATCTCTGCTCCGATGTCGGCAACTTCCTCAAAGGTGTTGTGAAGCACCTCGTTGCCCGCGGCGACTACATCCTCCCTAACCTCACAGAGCCAAGTATCTAGATCCGTCTCTAGTTTCTTGCTCCTCACGAAGCGCGAAAGAGCTGAGGGTCCGGTTCTCCTCTGCAGAATCCTCTCACAAAGATGCCTCTCAAGACTCTCGGAGAAGTTGGATTCTTCCCCTTCCAAACGGTAGATCATTTCCTGTGAAATTCGAGGGCGATAGAAGTAATGCAGAACCGACACCGCACTTGGAAGAGGGCGGGTACTCACCTCCAACGCCAGATCCGCCTGCCGTAGTGTGAGATCTTTCATTGACAGTCGCCTTGTGCAACTCTCTAGTGGCCCAACGCGTTGATCATTTCTCTGACCGCATCCAGATCAGAATTAGTGAGGGAGAACGGCCCTTTTCCCTCAGGAGCGTGGTAACGACGTAACGCGTCCTCCTGCTTCATGAAACTCCGAAGCATGCCCAGGGTACTGTTCCATCGGGTGCGTACATCGATGACGAGGCGAGTGCCGCTCTCATTCGACACGTCCAGGAGCTCGTCATTGCAGGCCGGACTTCTGAGGAAGACCCGGCATCCGTCGCAGACCCTCGCGACCAGATTTCCGGCTGTTCCGTTGTATTGTGGGGGGCCTGCGACACGTTCTTCCTCCAACTCCGCCTCGAGGAAATCTGCAGGTTCCGAGGAAAAAGGAAGTCAAAGGATTACTCCACTGATTTTTTGACAACGAAATCTGTAGGTGGTTCTGAAAGACTATGAGTCTGACAGATACTCGGTCGCTCTGAACTACTTTTTCACTTGGTGTTTGAAATGTCGAGGCAGGGCAAGCGAAAGTCGTCCGAGACTTCCTCGCAGGATTCAAGTCAGGCGAAAGCCTCAAGGACCGACAGGGACTTGAACACTGAAGAATCTGATAGCTCGATTCTGCTCAGAGTCAATTTGCGTTTCGGTTGTCTCGAAAACGAACGTTAAAACTTGGAAGAAGTATAACGGTGAAAGAAAACTTTTCTCAGCGGTTGTCGCTGATGAGTTTTCCGAAGTTCAGATAACAGCTTTCGGGGCAAAATGCGATAATTTTTTTGTCGTCATCCAGCCCGGATGTATGCTTGAAATAAGTTATTTCAAGTGTAGCAGAGCTTCTAGATACAGAAATACATCGAATACATTTGAAATCATATCAACGAGGGCATCATGCGTGAAGGAGTCTAGTTACAGAATAGTGATCGTCAATGCAGTACCAGTTTCAGTGTCTCTGAAAAGCATTTGAGATGGAACGCAAAATCAGATTGTGAATGTCGTCGGAGTCGTGAGCCGTACTGGAGAATCACAGACGGTCTTCCGTAAGAGAGATAACTAGGCTCTGCAATAGGGGAGATATGTCTCGTTGATGAGACTGAATGTCCCATCGGATTGGTGGTTTGGATTGAAGACGCAGAAAAACCGCAAAACTTTCTTCATGGATTTAGAGCTAATACTTGACGAGTTCAGCTGCGCCTCCTATGTGATAGAATACTTCAATAAGAGCAATCGCGGTATGACCAATCGACGACGACACCTGTCTGAATCACAAGAAGAATACCGATGTACCGAACAAACGTATGACACGACACAAAGGATGTTTGGACCAAAAATATGAAACAGAAATATTAAGCACGATCGTCGAGTCTATCGGATCTCAATCTCGCAGACTTCGCCGCGAAGATGACAATCAAAAGAAGAAAGAGAGACAGTGAGGAGAATCAAATATATCATCAAGGAAGTTTCAATCGGATCACCCGATGGAAATATTACGCCCCAGAGGAGCGAATGGATTCCAAACGAACAATGATATTGCTGTTCCATCCCTTCAGAAATGAAGTCACCGACCTCCTGGACGATGACAGATTTCTGAACATCTACATGAAGTCACCGCAAGAAGTACGACTGTAATGATGATCTCGAAGAGACTCTTGAAAAGTATCATGATCTATGAAAAGACGATGAGGATAAAACGTACCAGGAACCTTGTAATGAAGGCTACATTCATCAGGAAGATATTCTGAATTTACCCCAGAATGATGACATTCGCCAGATAAAAGTTCCGAGCTCCATGACCGCTATCGTCAAGTGCCGAACAAATGTATTATCCTCACCAGAATACTGGAATCTGATGCGTCAAACTAGCTTCGAACAGAGAGCTCTGATCAAACACTGGAACGCTCGAATCATGGATCTCAAACTACCCCCCGAACAAATATTCTTCACTGGGGCTGCAGCATGCGACAAAACATTCACACTGAAACTATTGATGGTTACCTACAACCGTTTCGTTCAGTCACATAACGATCAACGAAATGCTAACGTGGGAGCAGCGTCCACTGGAAAGGCTGCAGCTGTGATACGAGGAACGACTGTCCACAGCGCATTTAGTATCCCCACGATGACCAGACACAGCGGGTTGTTTCGAGGAGCCCGTCCAGCATACCGTAACGCATCCGAACACGTACACATCCTATTTCTCGACGAGATAAGTATGATCGGTGCAGGAACATTCCATAGGATAAACGAAAGATTGAATAGGATAACCATGGAAGAAGACAAACCCTTCAGCGGGTTGGATATCATCTTCTGTGGAGACTTGCGACAACTGCCCCCCGTTTGCATGCTGCCAATTTATGAACCGGTGTAACGAGGACTTCACCGATCAGTTCTATGGCTGTCTTTGGGATGCTACCCTCTCCAAACGGTTGTGAGACAACAAGACTTGATCTTTTCAACACTACTCACGAAGATTGGGAATGGAGACGCCCTCACTCAAGAAGAAGTTTCCCTGATTGAGTCACGATTCCGAAAACGGGAATGGTGTGACAACCACTTGAAGAATGCCGTCCGTCTCTTTCACAATAACGAGGACGTCGAGAACTACAACAAAAAAATCGGATCACCAGGATAATTGCCATTGATAATTACATTGGTCACCGGAAACAAGACCAACTAGTGAGTGCACGAACAAGAGTTCACTAAATGAAATTAACAAGAAGTGGAAATATACCATATGCTTTACCCCTATGTCTGAATCAACCATACATGGTAACATGTAATATAGACATCGACGACGGCATCGTCAATGGAGCCATCGGCTTGTTGCGTTGGCGTAACGTTGATTTCAGAGAAAAGGCCACAGTAGAAACCGACGAGATAACGAATCGCAATTGCTCTGCGACCGAACCTCACTGTCTATGGATAGAATTCACAGACAATGAACAGATCGGAAAAACCGCGAGAACGAAACACAGACCCTTACTGGTAACAAGACAAGAGTTACAACGGAATTGGACCCCTATTTCAAAAATTACGTTTCCTTCGAGGTTTCAAAAATAATCAAGTGCCGTCGGGCAAATTTCCCGACCTGTCTGGCCTGTGCCATAACGACCCACAAGTACCGAGGTGGCACTTTCGACGAGATCGTATTTGAATACCATAAAAATGTACGTCACGGCATTCTGAACAGCTGGTTTAGGTCGCTTTGTCGAGAGTGAAAACGGTGGGAGGCTTATTCTCGACAACGTCCGATGATTGTTCCGAGAGATTCCAATTCCATCATTCCAAACAGGCGACCGCTCCCAAAATGGTACAACTTCGAACGGAACTATAACGTTTGAGTAACCACCGATTCAAATCTCAAGATCATTAATTATTAGAGCGAATGGATTCTGCGACCACGATCCTAATGTCATTCAACGTCCAAAGTTTGCCAGCACACGCATTGGATGTCACAAGCGACTAAGACTGCATGCGATCCATAATTTTCGGTCTCAGTGAAACTCGGAATGATAACTCTACAGTCACCATGCTAGATAATTTCAATCTCGTGACCCAAAACAAGGGACAACACAGAACTGGTGGAGTGGCTATTTCCGAACGGAGAGGAGTACTACGCAAGCAACTCCCACAAATACACCAGATCTCATTGACGAAGATCATGGTGACATTTGTGCCTGTGAAATACTCCTACGTAACCAACCAGTCGTCATCGCGACAATATATATAAATCTGGAAACATCGTCCGAACTAATTGAGGAGTCCCCACTGGAATATGACCATGTTCTGTCCCCTGGTGTACATAACCAGAAAACTCCACAAATTCTATGCGGTGATTTCAATTGGAACCTGAAAGACCCCTCAGAAAAGAAAGAATTATCGAATTCATGCGAAATCAATTCGATCTTGAACTATTGACCGATCCTGAGAAATCGAAAACGCGTGGCCAAACATGCTTCGATATTATATTCTCAAGAGGCATCCGAGATTGCTCCTGTGATACACACATAAGCTTTTTCAGTCATCATGATCCGTTATTCACTTTCCTGAAATAATTCTAACCGATCTTCTAACCTTTACATGACAATTCGATGAACGCCCGTCAACGTTCCGGAGCACTGAAGATAAGACTGTCGAGAATAAATTGAGGGGGGTTTTGGGCGGAAGCACTCGAGAAATCGTGGATACATGTCACCGCCATCGCCGAAAAATCTCGATGTCGTGAAGCATTCTCCCCCCCCCCCCCCAAGAATCATCGTCTTGTCTATGGTAGGTTTTTCAAAGCCAATTCACCGTACTGTTCAGTTCATTTATGGACGAATTTTGTCTGTATTCCGGCTTGACGCTAGGTTGTTCGCATTTCCGCAGCCCGGTTAAAACCGTGGATGAACCGTTCCTGTTTTTTTTCTTTGGGTCAAAATATGGATGATGGATCCTCAAGAAGGTGGAAATCAGATTCAACGATCGGACTCTGCCCCTACCCTTAGGATTCCGGACAAGAAATCTACCTGGAAAAGCTCAAGTTTCCTAATGAAACACGCATGGAGAGATATTCAGATGCCCCTAGCGACCTGACGCCCGATTCGGACCGGCGTTTCACCGCCCGGTAATGGGTGATCCTGAAAAGTGATAGGCTTATGATCCGATTATCTGGAGGGGCCGGTATTTCGCTGTGAGGCAATGTTATTTCAACTCAAGCCGCCTGAAGCTAGGTTCGACTTCTTACGTCGATCCGTTTTCCAGACATGATAGTCTAGTGCTGGATTCTCGGTTCATGTTTCAGTGGCTCTGAGTGAGCAGGCTGAGGGGTTGAAAGAAGCCCGAAAAGAGCGGCATCTTCTAGGATAGGTGCGAAAACGTCACTTTAGGCGAGATTCGAAGCAAAGGCGCGCTTCCGAAGTCTGTCCTCTCCCAATTCCAACGCGTGTGCTCTTTCAATATGTTATTGAGTGAGCTCAGCATTGGTATTCTAAACTCCATGATTTCCCGCTGCGCGAAGGTTACAAGGTCTCCCACGTTACGTAACTGCAATCTCGCGCTCTTTGGCGATTGGGAGTATTCTTCCCTACCTCCACCCACCAACCAGCCGCCGATAATATTCGCTACGAGGTCACAGAAGGAGTGATCTCAGGTTTCGAGTCACCCAGGGGGGGGGGGTCAAGATGGTCCAGAACAAGGTGGTATAATTCTGTGAGGGCGACGAAAGGGATCTTTCAGGCAAAAAAGATCCGCGAGCTATTTCTGAGTCAACCACACTGAGCTTGGAGCGCTCCATCCACAATGATTCGCGGAGCGTGTTCGGCATCTCGACGTAATTTTCTCAACTCCACTCATTATTCTGTGTACGAGAAAGAGGCCGCGAAATTTCTCCAATAATCCTACATTCATCCGCATATCGGTTCGTGCATCGAACCAGCTTTATTGCGACAGCAGGAGACGTCCTTCCCAGATTTCAAGCGCAGGTCCCCGCTGTCCGAGAGGATGAAGATTCCTAGAGGAGCATTATTCTGGCATGGCCGACAGCGTGCTTCAAGTAATCGCAATCCGGTTGAGGAACCTTCTCTGTGTCGAAAACGCAAGGAACCATTTCGTCGAGAAATGCTGCGAGGAAATCAACGCTGATCGAGTACCGACTGTCGCGGTGGCTCAAGTGAATGGTATGGTTCAATTTTCTCAAGACGTTGATAAGCGTGCCGAGCATTTCGAAGATGGCTTTGCTCGGAGTCGAGTCGGGTATTATCGTGCTACCGTCAGGAGCAATGAATCCGTACACCAGGCTTAATCCAAAGCAAATAACTTCGGAAAGTCTATGGATGCCTGCAACATGCGAAAATCGTAACGTTACGATTTCTATCCGATGACGAGGGCCGAGGGAAACGTTGAATCCATGATGAGAGAGAGAACTCCCTCTCATCGGATCTGATAGGAAAGGCGCTCAATCGTCAAGCTCCTATCCGCCTCGAGTTCCAGGGTACCTTCAGCAGTTCCTGTGAGCCTCGACGAGTAGAGCGTGGAAGCTCAGACATCGATCATTCCACACCTTCCTTAAGCCCATCTCGGCGAATGAACGTATAATTGTGTTCATTAGACGCTGTATACGTTGAAGCCCGGGAATCGGAACCCGAAACGGATGAGCCCGAAAATCAACTCTCTCTACAGCGCAACGGTCGGGACCGGCGTCACAGGAGTAAGTTTCAGCTTGGTCAGACGGGTCCCGGAACCACCCAGAGAGAATGTCGAACTGACAGACGAAGCAGATAATATTCACATGGTGGGGACAAGGATGAGCATACCATCGGTAATTCATTTTCTCCTCGTGGGTCTCCCCGTTGGACGTTTTCCCGGCTTTGGAGCTGCGTGAATTCTCAGGAGACTCCGTTCTTTGTTCGGAACCTGATAGTGCTAGCTGTTCCCACGCTTGATCACCGATTCCGAAACGTCTGCGTGGACTGTCGCAGATCAATATGAATCACCTCACCTGATTAGAGCTTCTGAACCACTCCGCTGTTGACTCTTGATAGTTTCAAGATCAACTCCCACCAAACGAATGCTCGAGAACACACAAACTTTGTTGTTTTGGTTCGTGTGAGCGATACTAACCCCGCAGGCCTTCTATATGATCCCGCTCTATGTAAGCTCTACTGTCCTTATCCCGTGTGGAGGCTTGGTCCTTTCCGAGCTGTTCCTCAAGCTAGAACAATGGCTTTTCGATCCATGGGTAGTCCTGGAACACCGCCACTCGTTCCCAGGCGGAATGGACGAATTGCCGAGATTACGGGGCCACTCTGTCATCCAATCGATCGAGTCTCAGAGAGCTTCAGTGCTAATCCCTGATTCGAAAGGGAGAGTTTTCTGAGAAGGAGAGGGGGAAAATCCTCGCGTATATTCGATACACTCCGGAAGGAAGATCGCCCCTTGCCGAAGTGAAAAAAGTCAAACGACCGGTTCGGGACATCTCTGAGTGAATGGTACGACTCACGCGAGAATGAGCGTACATAACACTTTTTCGTTAGACGGGTCGTTTCCGAGGTAAGAATCGGCTTCCGTTGCGAACCAGGCACCGACTCGATGCTAGGGCATCGTCTCTCAAACCGGGAGCCAAGTGGCGTATTTCAGAGCTTCCTGCAGAAGACTCAATCACCTCCTCACATTTTCGGGGACGGGGGACGACACAAGCGGAAACGCGATTAACAGCATATTCAAACTTCGGGCAGAATGAAGGAATTTCGAGAGCGCAGTTAACATTTCTTTGTTCAGCTCCCCGAGGGGGAATGGTTCCGATGGTGCGTTTCCCGACGCATTCGGCTCCTTGGGGCCCGCCGACGAACACCCCATATGTCAGTTAAAGAGCCTGAATCTCTACGAATGCGGCACGCGAGGCACCGCAACGCCATTCCTTACCGTAAGCAGGGAACGCGAATTTCGGTGCGAGTTTCTTAACCATCCGTGGCACACATTTTCGGAAGACTGAGGCAGCATAGCCCTGCGCCCTGAAGGTTTCTACGGGATTGAAGACTCTTAGCTTCTTACAGGGATCGAAGCGCGAAGAGTAATAAGGATCGTTCCAATTGATGGGATGCTTCGCTTTCCTCGCCCTCACCGGCCGAGATGAGAGCACGAGATTTCTCGCGAGGATGATCAAGAAAAGCACGATGAGAGGAAGACACTGGAAATGGAACACCTTCATCAGGATTTCTCAATGCCCGAGTCCGGAGACACTTGAGCACGAGAGTAAAATGAGGTTGTGAGCTGTTGGCAAACTATTGGGACCATTGAAAAAATGTGATGCGGCAGTCTGACAGAAAGTTTCTCGCGTTTGCTCTGAACCGCTGAAGTGACCAAGAGTGCCCAACGACGGTTTCTGTGTGTTGCCCAGCTTTCAGCATGATCATCTATTCCTTGTGATAGCTACAGGCGCAGACGCTCCGTTTGAATAGCTTCCTCTTGAAGACTGAAGGCTCCGTTTGGCACGGGATTTTCGAATGATGGAGCAGACTTCGATCGGCGATCATGACTTCACAAGTTTCAACGTTGCGGAAAGGGACGGACTCGAGGAGACCTTGAGCATTGGCAGCCTGAACTCAGGTAATTCGAGAAACGCATCAGAACAGTGGAGATGCATCGGATGGTACGACAGACGGAATAGGATCCCAGGAGCTCCCATGAATGAATGATCTGGCCTGCCTTCAGCCTGTCGGTCGCCCACAGGAGACTCAATTGGAGCGATGCGACGCTAGGATCCGTCGATGAGTTAGCTGATTGAAGGTAGCCCACACACGATATCATCCTCAAATGCTCAGGGCTAAATCAAGTGTTCTCCAGACGAGCTTCAGTTGATACATCCAACGTGCGCGACAGGTCACCTACGGAACTCATCCCCTTGAGAGGAATATAAGCGCGTTGAACGAGGTTCTCATTCACTGCGCAGGGTTTCACCTGAAACGTCGCCGACAAGGCTGGACAATAGGATGGATCGAGTTCATTTCTCAAAATCGCGAACTTCCTTTTGCTGAAATCCTATGCTTGGTGGTCGTGATCAACGAGAGGAAAATTGAGCTCTGTGGGGCCACACCTTCTGTCTGCGGACTCCACTCAAAGTTTCGCTGCTTCACGTGAGAATGTGAGGAAATCGAAAGTCTCGCTACTCTGTCCCAGACAGCCGCTGAAGAATCGCAAGGTCAGAGACGGTGGAAAATGGAGCAAGTATGACTAGTCGTGCCTGGAGGAGGTGTTTAGTTGAGCAGAAAGCTTGAGAAACACCAGAATTTTTTTAGATTCAACTTCATGATCTTACGTGGCCGGAAACAACGCGCTCGATATCATCGCCGGTTGACTAGTTTGATATCTTAAGTTTTAAATTGTGAACTCCGACTTGGTTTCAAACCGCGGCAGCGCTCGGGGGAAACCGCCGCTCGCTCTTCGTCAGATCCGCGATAAGCGCTCGGATGAAGCCGTTACGAGCATCTCTACCGCACACAGCAGCCGACGCGACATCCGCCACACATCGCTCCACGGCTTGGGTATGACAGGGTAAGCGGAACACAAAACTGGAGTTTTGACGAGCAAGCTCCATCACTGTAGCGGCGGCCTCTTGGTCTTCGTTCGTCAGTGTCGCAGCACTGGGCGGAGAGGTTATCCTTTTGGTCCCCCAGAAAGCCAGTTCCATGTAGTCATCAGCATTGAAGTTGATCTTCGTTGACGCGAAGTGACTCTGGTCTGTGTAGATTGTGTTTATAGGATCGCTCTGGCTGTTCGCTGCCGAAGAGCTTGCTGTGGGTCCGCCAACCTCTCAATCAGGATATTCTCTGGTTTTCCCCAGAAAGCTTGGCGCCCGATACCCTTGAGAGAGGGACCCTCGAAGTCATCTGGCAGGTAGTCCATTTTCCTTATGGTCATCCAGAGGTTCCTGGGCGCATCTTTCACCGTTCCGTTGCACTTGATATGGAACCACATAGGGGCGTAAACTTCGACGACGAATCAGAGTTTTTATTTGTGAGGATGGGTTTTCGGTGGACAAGTTATGCCTGACCACGCGACAGGCAAGGTTCAACCATCGGGCGTGATGTACGGGTCCCGGAAGGAATTTTTGCGAGATCGTCTGGAACACATCCAGTTGATAGTGCTTGGCAAATGTTGTAAAGTGTTGTTTGCTTGATCTTTGCTAAGCTCATCGACGTCGACTATAGGCAAACCGGAATCGATACCCTCGGATGTGGTGATGGGCTTGTTGTGGCAAGACGAAAACTATTTGTCAGTCTAACCAACAAAGCCTCTCGAGTCCACGGAGGTGTATTTAGTAAGGTCAAGGGATTCAATGTCGAAGAACCTCAAAATTGCTGAGGCCATTCCCGGGGCATTGAATGCATCAGGCGCGACGTGGGTCAAATGGACCGAGCGTGGCTCTTCTATCACAGGCACAATCTCCTCCCGGATCGTCCGCCGGTAGAACTTCCCAGTTTGCACCTTTCGGCGAACCACAAGCTTTCGATTCTTCCACATTTTCAGGCGGAACAGCGAACCTTAGTGTCAAATGCGCAGACTCGAGACTCGGACCCCCCGAAGCTCAATTTTCGTCTAGTTGTTAACGACCACCAAGCACACTATTTCAGCTCTGGGAAGTTCGGGAAACAATATTACGATCCACCCTACTGGACGAGGCTGAAGGAAAAAGAGGCGTCGGAATTGCATTCGACGCTTCGCCTAGCTGGGCTCACAGGTGAAGTTTTTTTTCTCGATCGAAACGAACGGGAAAGAATTGCCTCGAAGTTTGGCGCATGAGGGACCACTTTTCAAATCATAAATACACCCAGAATTCACAGTCATCGGTAGAATTTTGGGAATCTGGCATAATCCCCTAATAGACGGACATTGCTACATCGTGCAAAATTATCGGGTTTCACATGCGTGCTCACGAGCAAAAGTTCCAGTAATGTTTTCTGTAAGGGACGCGGCTATACAGTTCACTAACTTTCCTTGCGGAAATCCAGACATCACAGATGCAGCATGGTAAGGTCGCCCCCAGACGTTGGACGACCTCGTCACAAAATCTCCTGTGGACTCGGACTGGCGCCCCACGCCCTGAGAGATTAAAGATTACGCCGACGTATCGCATCGAAGCGTCGGGAACCACCTCCGGCAGCTTGGATACGTTCAAAAGGCCGATATCGGGCTACCTCACGAACTGACTGACGAGCAAATGGGGGAACCTTAGAAAGCCCTTACCTTGCCCCCTCCGACTACCACCTCTTTCGCCCCCTCAAGCAATCCTTAGGAGGGATGGCATTTGGAATCTAGATGATATCGAAACACACCGTAATGATTTTTGATGAGAAAACCGGCAAAAGTCATCGAACAAAACGGCACATACCTCATTTTAATAGAACCCCTTGGTGCCGCGATACATGGTTCTCAACTTGGGGGAGACAACCGCACGGACTTTTCTGACAACCCAATACTTTTTTCCCGGGCGGCAGAGTCCCGTGTTGTGAATATTCGACGAATTGTTAGAAAAACAGGAATCAGGGCTCGACGATCTTGTTCAGTGACTACGGAAGCCCCAGAACGCTTCAGTTTTGGACTCATTTTATGATCTTGACGGTCTGGTTCGACTGTATGGTTGAAAAGCTCGATCGAGTTTATGTTTCATGTCTGATTCGAGCACGAGGTCCTATGAGTATACCTGTAAAACCGAATTTCTTCAAGCAAGAAGTGAGGCGACGAATACGGTTTCATGGTAATAGACCAAGTTCCCCCCTCGTATAGCGACTCCGTACGAAGAGTCAACGTACGGAGTGGATTCTCCCGGGTAACAAGGTAGAGTGAATATTTCTCCGACGTCCATGTAAGCGAATGACCGTTAATCCTGCGCCGGAGTGGTGCGGTAGAACCCTTTTGAAAGAACCCTCCTTCTCGTTGATTCTGGGTCATTGAATAGGGACGATTCTGTTCCCCAGCCGTGCGTAGCAACCGAAGTTCAGCGGCCGAAAAAGTCATCTCACCGATAGACGTCTCTTCGCCTAGGCAACACCAATCAATTATGCCTTCCAACTCGGACATTGTCACAGACGAAAAAGCTCAACGCAGCGATGAGACTAGAAATTGGCTCTGCAATCGTTCGTTCCGCATCAGGTCCGTGCGGGCCGATTCGGGAACATGATCAGATATGCCTTCCACAGGGCAGGGTTACCGGATGAGGAACGTGACCTATGGAAATCCCCTCGAGAATTTTGTGTCGATCAGATCGTCGATGACATGTGCTTCCTGCGTGACGAAGTAGCGTCCGTCCGATGTGCGCATCGCGGAAAGAGGTTTCCATATTCGGATTGAGATTTGCCCAATTTGGGCCCCCTAAACGACAGGAAAAAACTGTTGGAACCTAATTCACTCAGTTTGCAGCCGGCACTTACTCCTTCCAGGCGGAGGGAACGTTCACCTCGGAGAGAAACGGATTCCCCATCGAGTCGTTACCGCTCTAACTGATCGGAACAGCTGTGGTCATCCTTTATTCCTCAATTTACCTCTGATCTCGTCGTTCGCCCGCTACCCGGGAGACTGAATGCTTCCATGGAAGAGAACATCACGTCCGAAGGGAGTTTCCTCGTCACATTAACCGTTTCGTACGGAACTGCCACGATGCCCAGAATGCGAACGCATATGACGTGGCTCGAGTCCCCACCAGCAGAGAGAATGTATTCCGCCGGGATTCACTGCTGTGCTTCGACTTTTGTTGTCGATGGTGACTACCTCACAATTGCACGAGAGTCTACAAGAAGAGGGAGTGCAATATATCGCAGACCGTGCTCCTCACCATGCTCCGCCCAACTATTCTTCCCGGGCCCTTCCTTGCCAACCTTACAGGACTCTGAGACAAACTCGAACCAAGGCGAAGCACATCCGTCTGGTGGTTGGGAATCTATTTCGGTTGTTTGTCCAATTCATTAGTACGGCGCATTAACGATCTTTGTCCTGGACGGTCAATGCTCTGATTGGAAGTGAACCAACGTGATTACCGCATCCCTGCTTACATCAAAGAAAGGGCTGACCGCTAATCAGCTCCTGACTCGAGTTGCATTTTGGGACGCCCACGACGCGCTTGAGTTTCCATGAATCTCGGGGGAGGAGAGAATCAAAAAGGAAGGAAGACGCGAAGCAGGTGTCCGCTCAGCGTGCGCCATGCGGCCTCAGTCTCGGTTCAAGAATCGTGTTCTCCAGCCCCATGTGGTGCATGGAGAGCTGGCATCCACTTCGATGCTCAGGCTGATTGGGGCCTCTCCCTCGAAGTCATCATGAATCTTGTCTGAAATCAAAGGAGGCAATAACCTGTTCCAGTCGTTATTGTCATCGATTCCATGAAACGGATGAACTTATGATGTGTTTGATGAGCGCAAAATACTCTGAGCTGGAGGTATACCTCCTGTCAAAACTTCCGTTGTTGGATACAGAACGCACCTCGGATAAGTAGTCATGCATTCCGGGAGATCCTCAAGGCTTTTCTTCCCACTGTTTCCATTCCTCCCAGAGGGGAGCCAAGATCGTCTCATTCCGGTCACTTTGAGGTCTGCTAGTTCAATTTTCGAAAAAGAACCAATGGATCCGAAACAACCCAATTATCAGTTCCGATGAGAATGCTGCGAACAGTAATAAGCATTCATCCGATTGAGTTTGTGTGGACACCGTCGAGCCTGACGTCCTCTACTGCTACGTGTGTCGATCGATGCACAATCGACGGCGCACACTGATCCAGGGATCTCTCTCGAGTTTGCTTCGCATTTCCTCATCTAGTCAACTGGCGACTCCGCATCAATTGAACTCGACCCTCGAGCTCCGAAGACGCGCTTGATCATCTGCGAGGCTTCAGGATATGCTCCTACTCAAACAGTTCCCAAGAAGAGGTCGTCTGGAATCGCCTTTTTCACTCGTTATGAAGGCGATCCATTTGTCACGACGTTTGTGGCAACGAGAACCAACGTGTCGTCAAGGCGGACCGAACAGTACAGGCAGGAGAGAAATTTGATTTTCTTTCGATCCGGCGAGGATCCTTTCGAGCGGATTTTTACTGTTCCTTGGAATCCTTTCCGACTCCTGAACGGACAATGTGCAATCCTACGATTTCCCTGCTGTTGCGAGAGACCTCGATATTTCGTCAGCACGATTTGGCGGTCTGTATTTTTATTTTGATAAGCTCGGAGTCTTTCCAGTCGATTGGGGTCATTCGTCGAGGATCGTACAATTCTTCAACGAAGAGAGAATGACCTTGACTGATGTAATATTCTGCCCACAAGCCTTCGGAACAATAACACCGTAGGCGCTCCCAAACGGATTCGTTCCCGTCGCAAAGGATATGCGCGGAGTGATAAAAACAGAGAACGCTGTTCAGCGGTAGATACTCCTAATACGTGCCCGATCCCCTGCGGGGAATGGTTTTTATGGAAGCCGTATTTGAGAGGTTCTTCCCCGGTTCATGACTTTAGGGGTTCCGGAAGTGCAAAAGATTCTCGTTCAGGCAGGTGGCAGAGAGCAGAGCCTCGAGTTACGGTGCGCTCACAGCAAGAAAAAACCTGGAAAGCACGCGAACCTCGGGAAAGCGGTGATTCCATGCGTGGAATTCTCGGTGGAAACTCGTTCTTGCGCTTGGTCTCTTGCGAATGCGCCTTCATTTCTACGGAGCCTAGTAATGAGTCCACAGCTCGCGCGCCCTGTTCCACTCGCGATGTCACAAGAGAGGGCGAACCTCGGGCTTATGCTCCTCGAACTTGAGCTTTGACATCCCGGAGCTGATATTGGATGAGTTCGCGGGGGAAGAGCGCCGTCCGGGTCGCCGCCTCAAATTGCATTTTGCGAAGCTCTCCTACACTTTCCACGCTTATGGGAGGGATGAGCAGTGATCGTGAGCAACAGCATTACCTCAGACGAGGGTCTAGGCGGGAGCGACAACCGCCGCCTCCATGACTGCTAGATGATTCCCACCCCCATTTTGCTTGCTCGAGATCCAAGCTTCTGTGCCGAAGTCAATATGAGGCAATACTACCACAAATACAATCAATGACATCGGGACCAGTCGCGGGGGCTTGATTCTCCTCCCACTGCTCGTTTCGACCCTTTGATTTGGATAAACAACGAGTCCCCGAAGAGGCACGTTCGTTGCACTGATTCCAACCAGATCGGGTGCTTTTTATCTGTCGGCCTCTTCGTGGGCGCTATTGTGTGAGACTTCGAATCCCCATGAGAACGTCAATGAAGGAGGAAACTCGCGTGTGTCGCCTGCACTGCAGCCGGAGAATTGGAGCAGTGGTTCGCGCACACTGGCGGTTACGCGTTCTCATTCGTGGGACCAGGAGATGCGATGGCCTTTTGTGGACTTTGTGCTGGACATGTAGAGGTATCTTCCACAAACGGACTCGGTACTCAACTGCAGCGTGTTCCCGTTCGAGCAGTCCCGGTGGTACTGTCTTGATTATGAATCCAAGAATACGGCCGAGGATAACCCAGCTAGGGTTCGCCAATGCCCGGGTCTCAGGAACCTAGGCTGGCTCCTGGCATCTCCTCCATAGACCCCGAAAAATATGGTCACATCGACCCCCGAATCAACTCCATGAACAGTGCGTCAACGCAGGCCCAGCATCAATCACCGGGTGCCGGTTCTATGACCCCTGACTCGACAAGTTCCTCGCCTTAGAGAAGGGTTTCGACGGCTCTTGTCCTTCGAACGATTCGCAATAAGATCGTCCCCGGGGAGGTGGAGTGGCCCCCTTCTTTTTCATGTTCACACCAAGGACACTTTGCGGTCCGCTGCTCGAACCGACGTTCCGAGGACTCCCTTGGTCTACTGAGGTACTCCAAACGAATAAGAGAAGCATGAAGGCCGGAATTTATGCGCCTCAGTACACAAAACTCCGATTCGCGCGAACAACATCGTCGAGTCCCGCCTTATTTCGCGCATGAATTCCTCTGTATCCCCGAACTGCGGGAGTGATTGACTTTCAAGAGCGTCAGAATTCGCTCAGTCCCCGTGCCCGCAGAAGGCCCCCTGACGTGGAGGGGGGGGATGGTACTCTGGCTGTCTACCAAGAATATTACATATCCGTTACCCGCCGAAAATGGTTTGCACGCCCGGCCCTGTTCATGAAGTTGCGGCATCTTCGTGGTGACCCCATTATTCGGATGGTTCCGGCTCAATTAAAGTTCATTCTATGTGCGTGCCGCCGGCACGTGCTCGTCCCATTCCCAGTTCGGCACTCATTCATTTCTCTGATGCTTCATTGCACGTCTCGACCATCATGTGTTGGCGCCGAGCCCGACTCACTCTCATAGTCGTTCCACAGCAAGTCGAAATCCGGCGGGACTCGATGTGTTGTCTACAAAACGCTGCTAGCCGAGAAACCAACGAATGCGTGACATGGAGCCTGATGGAAGGGGTTTGAGGTTACTGACACGTGATTCCGAAGAGGGCGAACCGATTTCACATTACCGAACCAAAATTTTCGCCCGGTCATAGCTCAAAGTGAAGCGCATTCCTAGTCTGGAACCTCGACAAATCACAGTTCGCGTGCTTCCTTGATGTTATTGCGAATCTAGCCAATGAGGGTCTCGAGTCTATTGAACGAAGCAGTTGGCGTTCGATTCGCGATCGGATCGAACCGCCTGAGCACGCGCGCACCGGGATGTGTGATCCGGAGTCAATCAAAGCCAAGCACGAGCTCCAGAAGATCGGATCCAGAGCAGCTCGCCGCACGTGTTCCCTCGGCTTCGAGAGAACTCAAATCTTCGACTCCGCGAAGTGGCAAGATTTTTTTCCAATTGGTGCCGTCGAGGACCATGGAATCTCGACGCTGGAATAACAAATGCGTTTCGCGTGCAGGATCCACGAGACTCAATCATGTTTTTAGCTGATGTCGATTTCCTAACAAGTGGAGCTATGAGGCAACTGCATGAAACACTTGGATTGTGCACGGAAATCCGAAGTGGGATATCCCTACAGATGAAACCAGAATAGAGCGACCATTTTTGGGAAGTGCACGTTATTCGGACGGAGGGCCAGGCAGACAGGAAGGAATCTAATCCAGATCCGATGTTTTTTTCCCATTTCCAGTCCATATTGGGGTGTGATAACCCCGCCCCTGCAGCCCAAGCCGAGGCAGCCGCTGTTGATGGCCCCGGGAGGGACCATTCGGCCGGATTCTGGGCAGCTCTGGTCCGAACGGAGAAGAAAACGACGATAATTGGTGTCTGTGCTACCTGCTGTCTCGATACTGAGGGGATGAATAAAATACGCCATGTCGTGGAAATCGTTGAATCTTGTGAATCAGTTACGAGGTGAGCTCTCAAGTGCGTTGCGAGCGGAACAATATACCGAGCCATTGACTGCGCACCAATTTTAAATTGTTGACAACACTTGCTTGATGAAGGCTGTCAACATCAGTCACGAAGATTCGCGATCGCTCCGTCTGAGTGTTCGAGCAACTTCAAGCAATACGAGCTTGACGCGGAATTCGCGGGCATGAGACACGATTCAATGAATCAACGCGAGGACTTCACATATCCCAAAAACGCATACAGATTGGGTGCTTAGAGCTCTTTTGAACTGACGGTGCTACTCGCATGACGCCTCCGCGAACAAAAACTGCTCAAGAGCAGGAATGCAGCTCACCGGGTTTCCTAAGAGTCGTGGTGTGCGCCCGGAACGTTTTCTGCATGAGAGGTCTCTCTTTGATATGCAATGGATGGAAGCAGGACCTCCAATTCTGAGGCAGTCCGGCTTGCGGTCATTTCTGGCTCTCACGCTTCTCTCGCGACAAGTTTTTCATGTGCTGCAGTTTTTCCCCGCTTTGCATTCCCCAAGTCACAGGCCCGGTTCCGCGACACAGTCCTGCTGAACGGCCCGCGATGGAATGAAATGGAGGGAAAGTCGGGTGATCGCTAAATTAATTCTATACTCCGGAATGGCACTCCTAACAGATTGATCACCCTGAGATATGTCTCGGAACATTGCATTTCCCCTCTGGGCGCCTGCAAAGTCTCCCAGAGTTCGGAACGTTCCTTCCAGGAGGGTCCCAAAAATTACGTCGTTCGTGACTGTGGCATCAATGATATTATGTTTTCACTTTTTCCCTGCTAGCCTCCCTCCGTGGAACTTGTCCCAGAGACTCGACTCGGGGTCCGGATCACGTTCACGATGTCTCATCGAAATCCGTGACTTCGAACACGGTACCTTCAAGAGAGGAGTGCGCTGGACCCCCCGAATACCCCCCCCCCCCCCCCGGACTCTTTGCGGAATAGCCCTCCACACTGAGCGAGCTTCAAGCACAATTTATCTGCCCAGGTCCCGGAATCAGAAAAACCGAGGCTGGATGCTGCGCGCTCGGAGGGGTCTAAAGATATCGTTCCAACGTCATTCCGTGCATACTCTCGGATCTAGGGCAGGTCGGCTCCAAACCCGGAGCTCTGCGAGCGGGTTCACTGCAGCGACTGCGTGCGCGGAAAGAATCAGCCTTACAGGTCTCTTGAACGAACCGAAAATTCGTGAGCGTTAGGGATAAGTGTGTGTGTGTGTTCTCCGTGGATCATTGGTAAGACTCTAAAAAGACATCATTCGGCTTCAGAACAGCCCGCACGAGTTTGCTCTCCGAAAAGTTAATCACATTTGAATTGAGCCTGCTCTCCTGGGTATGAACATCATCGCGTGTCATTCAGGCCGCGCGTTCTTGTGCTCAACTCTCCTGTAACATTGAACCTGCTCGCAAACCCCGATCGCTTTTCAGGGAGCCCAGTTAGATGGCAAGGCGAAATACCTACGGAATGACACTCTCAAGAACTCGTTCGACCCTGACGTCGAGTACTATCGAAGAATATCGGGTCTCGCGTGAAATTCAATAGAATCTGTTCATTCGTAGACCGGATGTCCAGCATCACTAACTTTATTTTCACCTTCCCCGTAACGAAGCGCGAAGCGACACCGAAGTGGTAGTTGAGAGGCGACTTTCATGTCGGAAGATGGAGTTTCTTTCGAATAAACTCGTTCATCTCAGCTATGGAGTCTTAGAAACTCATTAATGACCGGTTCCATTCTAGAGCTTTTCGATCCATATGAGGCGAGACTTGCCCTTGATCCATCTATGTACACTACACTTCCTGGAAGGATGGAGGTTACTGTCAACTCGCATATTCCCAACTTATTTCACCATCAAGCGAAGATTAACATGGTTCCAAGGTCACTGAATTGTTTCTTGTATAAACCAGGGACGTATCCAGCTTTTTTTGGGGGAGGCTAAGGATGTGATGACGATGATGACCATCATCATCGTCATCACATCGTCGCGAGTTTTTCATGACGCAATCAACATGGTTTTCGAACCTGCGAAGATTTCTCTGATGACACAGAATTTTTGCGGAACAATTTCGTCCATCGAAGTGGTATTTAATCCACCCTTCCCTATATTATCGAAGAGTTTCAGGGGGGGAGGCCCCCCCTCTGGGTACGCCACGGGTATAAACCTCCTGAGAAACCTCGTTTGAGGATCCTGCGACGCTACCGACTACACTTGCCAAAATCGACCTGTGGCCATTTGAGACTCCACAACCATAGTCTGAATAGCTCTCGACGTATTGAAGCCGCTACGGAAGGCTCCTGGTCTCCTTCTCGCTTTCCTGAAGCCGGAAAGAAGAGCCGGACCGGTAGGAGCCCAGGGTATCGAGGAATCTTCAATTGATCGAAGTCAGGATTCATCGGACCGGCTGGAATATCAAGGCGAGACACAGGGGAACTCCCCTTGTGGCATGGTGACCTCTGCGGCACAGATGCTACGACACGACGACGAGCCCGACTCAACGACGATCTTTCGTGTGAAGCTTCCGGCCGCATGGCTGACCAGTTTTCCTCGAGGTGTCCCCGTTCTATGCAAGACGCAGTCTGTGCGCTGGAGATGGTGGGTGAGATGTGTGACTCGTTGCCTCATTGACTCCACGCTCCTCCGCAAGGCACTCCGGGAGTTTTACCGATCCGCTGTGCCGATTGTTCAAATCTGTGAAGGATCTCTTGAGTACAGGAGAACCAAACCGGCTCGAAACGTATCCGCATGTACGACCTTGAAGGACACTTCCCGAAAGATGGAGATGGCGTTTCATCACAGCATCATCCGTAGCTGTTTCTCAATTTCAGGAGTTGGAAATCCGTGTGAAAACTGCACAAACTGTCACCCACTTGACTTGAAAAATTAATGAGGAGAACAAAGTTGTGGTCACAAATCAGTGAGAGAGAGCAGGATGCCCAACCGATCCTATCGTGCCGCGTTATGAGGTCCCGGAAACTGACTAGGAATGCGACCTTTAAGTCCAGAACTAGTAGGAGTCCGAGCCCGCCCTATGTTAGCTATAGCTCTCCAGGTCCGTATACTCCGCAAATGCGATCCGCTTCTCCCATCGAGTTTTCTACCATGAGATCGATGCAAAATTCAACTCCCAACTCGAACATGGAATTCGAAAAAGTCTGGAGTCACGAGCTTTCCGGACTGAAGGATGGAATGGGACGGGTCGGCGGGAGTTCCGCACCTGCAGAAGCTGACCCAATGCTGCTCAATCGTTCGCTGGCTCTGGATTTCGGATGGGGTTTCCCATCGGACCAACAATTCCAGGGAACATCAGGGAATTTTTTATTCATCGGGCCAGCCATTCTCGAGGAAATTCGTACAGACATTCCAATCGGAGCGGGAGATTCCGGGAAATTTCGATCGGGGCGCAGGAGACTAATGCTCCGTCCCACTCGGAACCACACTGGAATCCGGAAGCTTCCCACTCAGCTTAATCACCAGGTTCTCCACATGCGATCGATCTCCGAAATTGGCTCTGGTTGGCAATTGGTTAAAATGCTGATGCGCACCTTCAGGTGCTCACAACTTCCTGGGTGATCTGGTTGCGAAGCTTCCTTCCGCTCCGGGCGCGTGATATTCGCACACGAGACACATAGAGGACTGTGTGGAATACTCGTTCGGCAGAGCCGACTTCTTTCTCAGACGGGGAATGAACACGAAACTGGGAACTGGGAAACGAATAAGACCACTCGGGTCGAACCTGGAAATCTCCAGCGGATTCGCGCCACCTCGAAAACCCTTACAAGAGCCCCGGCTGACTACTTGATAAAGACAGCCTCTTCACTTCGAACGGAATCTAACGTAGAATCTCCGATGCGAGATTGCAGCAAGCTTCCTTGGTGTGAGATTGGGAATGTGCAAATCGGAAGTACCTAGCTGTATTCGTTGCCAGACATTCCCTCGTGAGTGGGGGTCCTCTCTCGGTTTGGGGCTTTGAGCTTATTCCTGCGAGGGAAAACTTCTTAGAAACATTTCGGATTCCGACCCCCCTCCGATGCTCTGTCTCAATTTTTCCAACCTCCATGGAAGCAAGATAGCTAGGGGTTTGGGTGCACCAGCTCTCCCAGTTCGGCGAGAGGAATTTCAGCCCACTCATCGTAGACTTCATTGAGGGCAATCTCCTCATAAGTGGAATTCTCGTTCCTGGTGTTCGATCGAGGTCTCCCCCAAAATGTTCGGAGGGATTGAGATCTGGACCCTGGTGCGACCAGTCCAAAACATCGACGTTACCTCTCACCCAGAGGTTGGACTCCTGTTTCGAATCTTTCTTTCGCTTGAAGGTCCCCCACCCATCAATCTCATGCGAGGGAACGCCAGTGTCCTTCAGAATTCGTTGATACTCCGAACGGTCCGCGGTTCCGTTGATCTGTATCAAACGACCGAGCCCGTCTCGTTAAACGCCGAGCGTCGTTTCAAGGTCGGCATTCCCTCTGCAACGTCGTAGTTTTCGTCAGATTCGTATTCAACGAGCGGATTCGGACCCGAGCCAAGTTTGCGAATCCATCCAAGTCGGAACGGAGTCCGACATTGCTCTTGGGTGGATCTCGGGTCATTCTGATCACAGACGAAACCACGGGGGACGATGCACTGCGATCGACCGATGGATCGACACGCACCAGCAGATCGAATCATTCGTCTCTTCATCTATCCCCCCACCGCTTGATCGCTCGTCGGGGTTCGTGAGGGACATGTTTCAACCGAGGCTCGTCGGAACCAGTAGGCTGCAAGAAAAAACTCGAGTTCAGACCCGGGCTCCGGGAGCCGCTACTCAGTGCATAACACACGGAACGGCTTCCGTTACTTAGTCAGGGGTCGTGAGTCACGACCCTTGACTGTTTGGATCCTGTCTGGATCTGGGCTCAATCCGAATTCCGATCCGGATCCGGCCGGGATTCTCACCTTTCCGGTTCGTGTCGTTATGAGCACGTCGGTCCTTTCAGTTGTCTCTCGAACATCCAATTTTGTTCCTGTATCTCAAAAGGTCCCGTCTCGGGGAGTTTCTTGTTCCAAGAGCTGACAAGCTGTCGGGAAGCGTTAAACATTTTCGTGACTTCGAGCTCACTCTCCTCACTTCCACTCAAAACTCAGATAATTCCTCCCTGTGAAATCATCTGGGAACTGCTTGACGTTGACCATATCGACGAGGAGAAGGAGAGCGGGGCCCTTGATATTCGAGGAGCCCCTGGACGGAGCTCATGGGACATTCGAGGTAGATATCTCCTGAGTCTCACATCGATATCTCATCCGGAAGCGAATCCTACCGAACACATTCGAGCCACAAATGACGAGCTCGACTCCAAACGGCGATAAGTCCATTTTTGATGATTTCGAAAAAATCGTTCGTTCATTCTGGTGAGAGCTGTGAGCGCATGATCACGGTAGAGCTTCGGGATCAGATAGGTAGAAGGACGAAAAGCCTAATCCAGAGTACTTCGAAAAGCTCGTCATATCAATATATCAATCGGAATCCGGAATTTGACAAAAATGGACTTATCGCCGTTCGGAGTCGAGCTCGTCAAATTTTCCCTTCTGCTCGATTGGAGCTCGAAACGCTCTCGGAAGCGAGCTTCGACGTCATATTCGCTCCCACGGAATCTCGGGAAACGTGGCTCAAACGAGCACTGTTGAGAACTGGCACTGTTCGAAAGGATCGGCGTATCAAATGTTACAGAGCCGTTCCCGGAGTCGACTGGGCCTGACCATGCTGAGGTCGTGAAGTATCAAGGAATGGGCAAGCACAGGAAAGAGGAGGATATCATCTTCCTCAACGTTTTGTGAGCGGGAGCTGGGACTCCATCTCTGGCCAACACGCGTCCGACCTTCTGCCGGAATCCGAGACGGACTCAGAGTTTTGGTTAGAACCGCGTGGCAAAGGATAGCGCAGCAAACAAGGAACGCGGCGGACCGAGGGAACCCCCTCTTGGAAAAAATGGGGATCCCAGAGTTCTAGTGAAATGGAAGCCCATCAAGTTATAATTCACGGCTGAAACTAGCCATTATCAGTTGAGATTCCGTCGCGGACGGGTTCGACGCTTTCAGATCTGTAGAGGCGGAACTCCGAAGTTTCCGTCGCCGAAAGCCTTCCGATCGCTCGACATTTCCATCTTACCCGAGAGCGGTTCCAATGAGCTTCGTCGTTCGCATGCTTGCCAATTTCCAAGTGCGATGCCGCGTCAGCGCCCCCCAGGTATGTCAGCCAACATTAAAGAATTCGTACTTCAGGAGCCGAACGATGAGAGACTCAGAGCAAGTTGGTGCTGTCACGCCCTTGTTCGGGTCGTGACGTCACTTAACGAATATCGTCTGACAATCCGTTCAGGTGCAACATGTGTGTGATTCTCGCCGTACGTGCTGTGAACGTACCACACGCAGCTGCTCGCGAAAACTGTCGCCGTGGAGGCCTACAGGATCAAAACAGGAGCTTTTGCGGTCGCTGTTGTGAGCTCCACGAAAGGTACGCCAGGATGCCTGAAAGTTTGTATGCTCCGTTGAGGAATTCCGTCCTCCATCCCCTCACCGTAGCAACTTGCTTAGAGGCTATGGCGAGATGAAAATCGTGTTTGAGTTCCGTTTCGACCGACATTCCGGCTCTACCCGAACCACATATCGACTTTTCGAAGTGATGAGGCTCGAGGAGCCTTGGAAAAAATGTATCTCGTTTTCATTCAATTGTTTCATCCACATCCGATATAGTTGCGAGGAAGCGAGCACATGACTCTGGCTTCAGACGCCGAAGAATCGAATTCTCCGTGATCGAATCGCAGTCGTTCCATTGATGATGTTTTCCGTCCGTTCTGAGCTCGATACTATGACTGAGTTCCTTTCCGTCATATTCACAGGCCTGTTCATTTCGAGCGATGAGAACACCGATGGACAAATCGTCTGAGGGAATAACGTTGACATCATGTCAGAATTGCGATCAGCTGAAAGTGAGGATCTACCTGTGCAAGCGAGGCCACAGCACGTGTTGTGAATGCCAAGAGCTCAGCAAAGAGAGCATCCGACGGATGACCAGGAAACTCGAACTTCTGAAAAATAGATCGCCTCCGATTTGTGACAGACTTTCGCCGTATCCCCCTGAAGCATCATCGCCGATCCCTGTGCGTCGACCCTGCCGTCCTCCAGACCACAGGCCCCCAACCATCGCTTCCCGGTCTCCCGCGGTGTCTCTAAGGCAGAGACCTGGCGGTTCTCGAGTACGTTCGATTGCGGGAGACCTCCAGCCGCCTGTGATCCCATGTGCGTATCGCTCAGATATGTCGCAAATCTTCTGCCGAGCCTGCGGAGATTACGTTGAAGTCGCTCTCGTGAGTCTTCCAAAGGGTATCCTGGGTTTGCTACCTCGAGGCTCGGAGGACGTCGGAGGCGAGGAGGATACGGGCGTAGTTGATGACGGCGGCTCCGATGAGACGGCTTCCGTAGACTCGATGATGAGCGAAAGTCCACTCGATGAGAGAGATATCAAGGAAGAAGTGGATAAACTCCGAGTCGGACTCGCAACCGCTTGCTCTGAACTCCTGACCGCTAGAGGTAATCTCGACGAAATTATTCACACCACGGAAAAGCTGGGAATGGACGTCGATATGCTGCTATGCGGAGTGAGCTTCTTGTATGTCAATTTCGACAGCATCCTGAAACGTGAAGAAGTTCGGATCGGAGAAAGAATCTGCGGCATCCCGTTTGTGATCATGCTTCGCATTCGCCCAGTGTCTCAGGTTCCTTGCTTGGGTTTCTTCATCGGACTCGACCCGGCCGAAGGTCTCGCACACAGTCCTCTGAAGAAGATCATTGTACTCAGAGCTCACAACGCTTATGGGAAGGTCCTCGCGAGACACACTCTGAAAACATTCGAGAAGGGAGTTTGCGTTCACCCGTGCTTCGACCGCAGCAAACAGCCCCCAGAGACCAGCCTCTGGGGTTTCAAAGATTTCCTCAAAAAGGATCGGATTCTCAAGCCTGATGTGTTGAAAAATGGGTCTGTGTGCCTATCGCTTCAAATCAAAACGTTACCACTGAAGGCTAGAGAGCACGGTGTTGGATGAGCTCACTAGGATCCATTCGTTCTTGCTTGATTGATCTTAGTTCATAAAACAGCGACTTTTATACTTTAATTAAGTTTTTCGAGTCCTCACTCGACTAGAAGTCAGAATAACTGTCCATGGCGCTTGAACGGCACTCTCGTCCTTGAGAAGCTCTCGGCGCAGAGACTCAATTAGCTCTCGTCTAGACTACATTTTCCAACTGCTATCGAGTTTCCTCATCAGCGAGTTCAGACCCAACTCGTTTCGGAACAGGGGGAATCCGTACCCTCGAGGCTCGCCCGGCTGGGTGCTGAGTATTCAGGCGAGATTATCAATCTCATTCTATGAACGATTCCTCCTGGTTCTGATTCTTCTTCTCGGTGCCTTTGAGTCATGTTGTCCTGTGCTCCTTCCTATTCTTGAGGGAAGAAAGCCGTATTCCTGTCTGGTAGACCTCTTTTTTTTTGCCGTTGTGCCAGGAGGGGCAGACCTAAGTGGACGATCTCCAACAGAAAATAGTCGCAAGATCTTGGCGGCTGGAAACTGCCAAGAGCAGCAAGATTATGGGGCTCGTCCGAGTTTCCCCCTTCTATTCTCCTCGCGGTGTCCATGAACCTGTTCGAAATCGTTTCAAGATCGAGCACGGAGGTTTCGTCGAGAAAGACTCCGAGAATCCATTTCTCCATGATCGCCGAAACATTGCGATCCATTCACCCTGAGACCCAGTCGCACTCCTGTTGGCCGTATCGGCATTAACGTCTTCGATAATTGACTCTGATGCTGACGAAGATTGGCACATGCGCTCAAAACACGAGGGAAACGGCGCCATAGCTGAGTTTGACCGAGCGAAAACTCTATTGGATATCACGCGGGGGATGACGAGGCTCGCTTGTCTGATGTGTATTGCTTCTGTTGAAACAAGCGAGGTGTTCCCGAGACACCCGTGCTCCTTAGGGAGACAGTGAACTCCCTCCACAACAGGGTTCCCAGAAACTGCCGACCAACCCTGCGGTTTCCATAGCTTCACTTATCGGAATCAGCGGAAGTTTATAAAAGTACTGCTCGAATCACTAGAAGCGGCACCGCATCCTGGACGCGTAGAGGGAAGCTGGGCAAAACTCAACTTGGCCCTGAGCCAATGAGCTGTCCGAGGCAAAACCATCTGGACGCGATCGGGGATCTGGTTGGTTCAGTGAGAGTATCATTGGAATTGGGACAAGAAAATCGGCTGAGGGCTACGATCTATACGGGAGCGCCATCTCGGAGGCATCCGGTTTTCCCAACAAATCTGCCCCTCGTGGGATGGACTGGAGAGAAGCTCCGAATGAGCACCGATGTGCGCCGTTTCTAGTTCTCGATGACTCACCATTGTCAAACAAGCAATGAAGCGCAAGTGTCATGGAGATATGCCCGGAGGTTCCATATGAAGAGCCCAGACGCAGACCATCGTGATTCCAGAGGGACTCGGCCATTGGTGGCCCCTTGGATTTTGCACTACTTTTGGCAAAACTTGATCAACTTTAAAGGCTCATATCTCCCAGGAGGCTTACAGCACCGATCGAGTTATTATTGGAAAGCTGAAGAAGAGAGCTATCGAATGGCATACACGTCGTTCGGATCGTAGATGGACGCACACCTTTAAAATCGATGAATTCGAGACAGATGCGAAAATAGATAACGTCGACTGGAGTAAAGCTGAATCGAAAGGTCACTGAGAGTCAAAGCTTATGCAAAGAATGAATCCAGAAAAAAGAGGCGCTTCTTTTTTCGCCGGAAATAATTTTATTCCCTGGACTCACCCCCCCCCCCCCCCCTCCTCCCCTCGGAAAAAAACGCGAAGTACGTGATCTTTATTTGCAAACATCACTCTCTCCTGAGCCTGTCTCCCCTCTGAGGGTATGGAGAGATCCTTCAAGGCTTCCGCTGGGCGCAGAAGTGATGGGAGGTACCTAGCGTGGGCTAGGTAGAAGACAGAGGCCGCAACGTGCGAACAGCAGCCGACTGTTCGGGTTCCGTTAGGGCACTCACACCAGTAGCCTCGGATCCCGTCTACGCTGTCTCTCCCGGACTCGTAGTCGATGTAGACGCGCTAAGTTGTGCGTTCCCTGTGACGCGACCTGATTCCGAAATGGACGATTGTCGGTGCTTCCTTGGTGAACGTCATGTTGACTTTGTTGTCGGCGTCCAAAGCTTCCGCCAGAAAGGATGGAGCCAAATCGTAATGGTATGGTCCAGAAGTCAGAAGCAGTAGGTGGTCTCTCGTCAGCTCTGGGGAGTGAGTGAGCTGTTTGGGAGAAATTATCTCAAGAGCCGATGGTCTGCGATTCCACCCTGTCTCGAATTTATCGATTTTGAAGATTTGCGTTCATCTTCGATCCAAACGACATGTATGCCCGATTAGCTCACTTTCGATAGCTCTCTTCTTGAGCTTTCCAAAAATAACTCAATGGGCGCTGTAACCCATCTGGGAGCAGAGATATGAGCATTGAAGTTGACCAGTTTTTGTCAAAAGTAGTGCAAAATTCAAGGGGCCGATGGCCGAGACCCTTTCTAGAAGCCGAGTCGTCAGTCAGAAATCCATCAAACCGATTTTCGATAACGTCATCTCGCGTTTTTTTCTAAGACCCTTCTATTCTTGTTTCCCTCCACATTTTGCGTTGCCAAGGGAGCGCAAAATAATATTGTCGGAACTCGCTTCGATGAATTTCCGACTGACAACTTGACTTCTAGAAATTTGGAGTTGCGAGGTTTCGCATCTGGGCTCTCCAATTGTTCAGGAAGACCGTTCCGACTCCGAGCTCGGGCCCGCGCTCAGCCTGATCGGTCTTGTCACGCTTTATCGGGTTTCATCGATTTTCCTAGCTAGTTTCCACGTATTTGACCGAGCCCGTACCGGAGGTTCGACTTCGCTTTGGAAGCCCATCGACTGAGACGTTGGGGGAAACTTCTATTTTGGTTTCAGTGGATGTTAACTCATGCCACCAAGGTCAGCACGTTTGTGTTTCGTGCCGAACGTGCAAGGCTCTCCAGCTCCCGGGCGGGAACGAAGTCGGTGGCTGCAATTCGGAAAATTTGTGATCGCTTTGTGAGCTCCAAAAGAGGTATGGTAATGTTCTGACGTTGATCACTTCTTATCTCGCGGACACGCGATCTCTGTCAAGCTTCGGTACGTTCTCGATGCTGTCATTCAATTTTGGGGGAAGCAGGCTCGAGAAACGAAATAGTTCTCGGCTGGTCTCTGAAATTCAAAGCCACGGAGTCTCCGGGGGAAGGTAGCTGAGTAGTCGCTATGAGTGAAAGTTTTAGGACGGCCGGGCGATTCTGAGCTTCCAACGGCTGGACCATATTCCGAGCTGATGTTTGTTGGAGCCACAATGGATCTCTTTCCGAAGAAGCTCCCTGTATTCTCAGGCTTCCTCGAAAGAATATCGTCGTTTAAACTTAAACTTTTCCCTCGTTACAGCCCTCTGCAACCCGAGTGATGAATACTCTGCCTGACAACGCAGCTGGAGGCATCAACCTCGGACCGTGTCAGATTTGCGACAAGCTGAAGGAGAAGTTCTACCTCTGTCTCCAAAACCACAGCACATGCGAGGGCTGCAAGATAAACCAGAAAGAAGAGACCATGCCACCTCGTCCCGGGAAGAAGCAAGTCCACTTCTCGATTCTTGAATCGCCACCAAGGAACACACGTGGGCCGTCGGAATCAAGCTCCGCCAACGGTCTCTCGCCGTCGTCTCCTCCATCAGTGCGCTCCCCTCCGAGGAATCAGCAATCGATTTTCTCGTCCCGGTCTGCGGTCCCGCACGACGGCCCGGAGACGCTCATTGCGGGATTAAGGGAGTTCAACAAGAAAGAAACACATTTCCTCAATGATTCGCTGCAGTCTGCGCGACGTAGGAGCCCGCCGCCGCCAACACTCACGGCAGAGGATGGCTGTTCTGATGGTTTGAGAATTTTTTGCGTTGGCTGCGGGGATTTCGTTGAGGTGACTCTGATGACTCTCCCGATGAACGCACTGAAGTCTTTGGTTCCACAATGCTTGGACCTGATCGAAACCGGAGGAGATTCTGGGGATGTCGATGAGGATTACGATGACACGGCGTCCGTGGTTCCATCGACTAGCGTCGAGCTCTACGACGACGAAGGCTTGCGAAAGGACGTTGATAATCTACGCATCGGGCTTGCAACCGCTTACTCTGAGCTGCTGACCACACGAGGTGATCTCGACGAAGTCATGTACTTGACAGAAAAACTCGAAATGGACGTCGACATGCTGCGAGGTGGAGTCAACTACGTGTACTTCAATTTCGACACCGTTCTGAAGCGAGGAGAAGTTCGGATCGAGGAGAGGATCTGCGGCATACCGTTCGTGCTCATGGTTCGGATGCGCAATGTGGCTCAGGTCCCTCATCTGGGTTTCTTCATCGGACTCGAACCGTACGAGGGCCGCGCTCATAGTCCCTTGAAGAAGACGATCGTGTTCAGAGCTCACAACGCTTACGGGAAAGTTATTGAGAAGCTTGCGCTCGCCACGTTCGAGAATGGTGAGTGCGCTCATCCATGCTTCGACGTGACGCAAAGACAGGATGGCGGCCTGTTCGGATACGCGAACTTTCTGAAGAGAGATCGAATTCTGAAGCCAGACATGCTGAAGGACGGGAGATTATGTCTCTCGCTTCAAATCAAGCCGTTGTCGTGACAGCGTCCAGAAAGAAAGGAACACCTCTTCGTACGCAATCCGGAGTCTCCTCAACGGCGAAATCTCCATGTCTCAATCGATACGATATTAGAATTTTAAAGTTAACCCGATTTCCTACAGCCATTATATAGAATGTGCAAAGCGTCAACAGTGTGGCTCACGGAAATTCCAAGGTGGTTTTGGTTGCATTAAAACTCGGAACTTTTACGTTAAGGGAGTCTTGTGACTTTTAACCGAACGGAGACCGAGAAGAAGGACTTGGCCGCCTTCTACCTCGATTCGCTGCGAAGTTTGAGTCTGCCGGGAATCGAAACTTCCCGAACGACCGCGACGGAAATGAAACAAGTTCTTGTTAATGTAGCTACGTCGGGAATAGCGATGTCGCTTAGGTGAGCCCCTTTTCAAGCTAGTGTCACGAAGTCTAGAAAGCTCGGAAAAGACGCCGATCTCTCTCGCTTTTCTCTCTCCTCTTTCAAACCAAGGTTACGCATCTCCTGAAAACAGGAAAATGCCCCCGCTTCGAATCATGATCAAGGGGATTTAATACTGATTAGGATTCAATTTTCAAATCTCGAACACCAGGAGCACCGGCAATTCCTTGCCCTGGGATCAAGACTCACTGAGTGCAAGAGGGACTTATGGACGGAGTGCGGTGTCCGAAAACGCACTTCAAAGGTTTGTGAGGCAGCTCGACGTGAGTGGATGTCACTGGAGATATTCTTCAGAAATGAAAGATCCCCGACTTGGATTCGTGAGAATATTCGAGCTGCAGTGCAGAGAGCGTTGGATACAAAGACGAATGAGTTCGATTTCGTATCGAGAATAACTCTACACCTCGAGGTTCGGGTAAAGTCGCGGGAAACGCTTAGCGATCAGCGAAGCCGCCCTCGTTGCTCATATTCTGCCATACAGCCAGTTCTCAAAATTGCTCACCGTTAGGCACACGGGGAGCAAGGGACGCCTTTTGTTGTGACCGCCATCATTCGCGATGAGTGGAGTCTGGAAGCTCGAGCAGGCAAAACTAGGCATCGAGTCTAGAGCAACGTACCCCGGCCGAAGGGGGCCATGCCCCCCCCCAAAACTCTTCGATAATATTGGGAAGGGTGGATTATATTCTACTTTAATGGACGAAAAAGTTCCACGAAGATTCAGTCTTATCAGGAAAATTCTCACAGGTTTGAAAACCATGTTGATTGCGTCATGAAAATCTCGAGACGATGATCATCATCATCACATCCTTGCCCCCCCCCCCCCCCCCCCCCCCCCCCCCCAAAAAAAAAGCTGGGTACGTCCCTGGGCTGTCGGGACCCTGACTGATCATGATCCGCAGATTTCACCGACCGCTAAACCTTCGAGCCTCGTAATTTCCAGATCACACCCCAAAGACCTCGGATTTCTCGCGCTAATTCCAAACCGGAAATCATATTCTCGTGAGAAACCGCAAGTACGGACCATCTCCGGTCGATTCTGGTTCACCCAAATTCCGCTGTCTGGGGTCGGAGCAGCATGATGTTGCCGCTATAATCTGCGGCTATCGACTAGTGAAAAACTCAAGTGCTCAGTCACAAGCCTCGGAATTTTCATACAGCTCTCGTGGGAACTAAACTAGATTTCTGATGGGCTGAGATCGATATTGAGGTCTGTGGAGGAGAGTGTCTCACCGCCTTAGGGCTCCATCTTCCGAGGTCTCGAATCATTATACGAGGAAACGTGGCGCAGATGGTCGGGTCACCCGGATCCCGAATACGCGAAACCAAGTTATCCGAATTCAAATCGCCCTCTCTCACCGCTGAACGCTCATGCGCTGAGTCTCCATGTGCGTGGCGATTCGCGCGCTCATAGATCTCCGGAAGTCCAAGTCAGCCAATCCTGCCCCTCTCTCGAGAATGACGAGTTGAACTGCTAGAAGAAGTGAGCGAGGGAATCTCGTTTTCTCCATGTCGGTTCAATCGTCACCCAAGAGTGCCAGTCCCCTCTCCGCCTCGAAGTTTTCAATATTCTGCTCGAGCATGTTGCGCACGTGAGCCGGACAGCACGATCGCGTCAATTCTGCTGTTGGGCGACTGCGCGCGCTTTTCGGGGAATCCGGTCTCACACCGAAGGACTGAGTAGATCCTCGCGAGTTTTTGCCCGTGGGCGTTCATGATTCTGAAGCAATACTTGTATTCCAAACGTCACATCTGAGGCGCGAGATTTGTGGAAATACAATGTACACTGTTCTGTACTTCACTGCACGAACAAGCCTTTGTATATTCGTATGGATTCCATCCTCGTTGCGTCAGAGGAATGGATATCTCTCTCAGTCAGTTTCTATGCTTCTTCTGGTGATCCGTCTTAACTCCAGAGTCTAGAGTCTGTGTGGGGATTTGGCGGTGAGAGGGGGTTATTCGGAGTCGGGCAAGTGGGATTCGAATAGCTAGGGTGGGACGACAGAGATGCGAGCCAGGAGCCGAACTTACTCAGAGACAATCGCTCCAGGACGCGACTGTTGAGAGAACCGTTGGGCTCGTTACGTCGGAAATGCAACAAAGATCCACCGCCAGCAGATAATAACAGTGTCCGTTGTGATTCATAGCCTGTGCATTTACGATAACGTGTGAGGCGACGAACCATTCCAGTCGGTATCGAGCCTCTCACCGCATCCGGGGCCGAAATCACCCCTGTGTCGGTGTCTGATACGCTTCCGTGTTCGGCGTTTGCTGTGTCATACAGCAGTGTGTTTCCATGCGTTGATCAGAAGCCTGGCCGACAGCATTTTTCGGGCGGACCACGGACGTTTCATCCCGATCGCACCGAGGCCGTGGAGGCCCAAGTTGGTCCCTTATTCTTTTCACCATCAAAATAAGTTATTTGAAGTGTCCTCGTTGCGTCCCGGAACCATCATCCCCTTCGAAGATGTCGCGGTCAGTTGAGGACTGATGCAGATTCCTCGCACTTCATGGTTGGGGCAACTCGAGGCGTTCGAACCTCAGCTTCGGTTTCGGAGAATGGATGGCTTTCTGAGTAAGTTCCATTCGACAACCTGCAACATGCCAGTTTTGATCAGTATCGCCACCGTGCATGTCGAAATGTTGAGACCGTGTCCCCACCGTTAGTCGTAATTTCCACCTGTTAGTGCCCGCTCTCCACTTCGAATTCTGTGCAGTACGGCTGTGGAACCGGTCCCCCGACTACCGAACGAACGCTTCGTTCCGAGTAGTCAGAGTCGCTCCCTATTTGGGCGTTCTGACCGGGCAGTTTTCGGAGAGAGTGAACACCGTCAACTGGGAACTCGTAGCTCCGCGCTCATTGCCATGACAGGTCTTGATGTCAAAGTTTAGGCCTAGCTCGGACGGTTCGAGCGTTCTTTCTGTAGTGCGCAGGCTTGTTGTGCATAACTGGTTGTCTTGAAGGCGCCGCTCTCTTCTCCCGCGGCTAAAGCTCCGCTGCCCCGATTCTTTTTCTTTCCGGGAGATTCTTGAGGGGACCCGGTCTTAGTGTTGTCCACGTGCTAGATGTCATGTGAGATTCTCTTTCTTGGCTTATTTCGAATACTTACTCGGTTTTGATCATCACGCCTCCCATCGATTCTCCGTTTCGATTGTTCTATGATAATTTCGGCAACTCAGTCTCATGGGAGTGTCTGCTGAAGGTTGTTTCCCGAGTCTGTGCTGAGTTGAGTGAACTTGTTTCGGTGAAAAATTGTGCGTTTCGCGCTTTTATCTTCTCAACCCTCGCATTGCAGCGGTTCGGGCGCTCGCCGAAGCGGGGTGCGGAGGGTGGACTCCAAGGATGATCTCGCAAACAGAAGTTCACGTCGAACCCTAGGACGAACGTGAACGAAGTTTGAATTCGGAATTCCCGCGTTTTAACTCCGTTCCGAAGTCTCCAGAGGCTCTCGGAGCTGGCAAGGGCCGGATCTTGAGTCCGAGGAGATCTGTACCGAGAAATAGCAGAGCCACCGTCACCGTCGGACGTCACTGAATAAACAGAACTTCGTTTCGAGGTCGATTGTTTAAGCTCCGGCGACACCAGCTGAGCGGGGGCGAGAGTTCAGTGTTTACTGAGGCAACGGGATGGCGGAGTGAGCGTTCCGTGGTGGGACTGCAGGCGATGAGGAGACAAATAACTTGCTCATGGAGGGTTTCCGAGGGAAAAAAGTGTTCGACGATCGGCTCGAAAGTGATATTGGTCCCGTATCAGCGCTCGCGATTGTAATAGGGCGGGGCGACTATGCTCCCAGCGGCTAAAAGTTCGTCCGGCACGTCAGATCAAACTGACATCAGGAAGAGGATCGAGCGTTCTCCCGAGTCCCAGTTTCTCCTTCATTGCGTTTCACGTGACCGTTCGTCGAGCAAGGCTTCGAAATGGTTCACTTACGCCAGGGCGGATTCGTCCTCCGGTGCTGTCAGTGCACTTAATCCGACTCCATGCGGGGCATTCGGGCAACTTCATCCAATGTTCCTGAGTTTAGAGAATTCCCAATCTACACGAGCGGAGCCTCAGACTTACCACGGTCGACTCGAACTCAGCGAATCGGGAGGATGTGAGTGTTACCGTGTTCACCACACATGAGTTCATCATCTCCGGAATACCCGGGAGCGGGCTCCCGAGATTGCATCAGTGGCCGGCCCAGGTTTTCTCGTTTAGATTGGCGACTGCTGGAGGCTCCCAGATTGTCTCGATGTCGTACGAGATGTCAGGCGCAACTTTCAAATCGAAGAGTCCCGTGTCCGCAAAAGATGAAGGTTTCCGCTCGAATCGAAGGCTTCTTGCCCAGATCTCACAGCTTTGCGCATGACTACTTTGAGATCTACATGCTCGAACCATTCGAGGCATTCGAGTACAAAATTGATGGAGCCTCCCCGTTCCGTCCTATCGGTCCCATACGGTGCTTTCCAGCTCTCGCAAGCATTACCGCGAACTCGCGCGTACAACGAACCCTTCTTCGAGATGCTGTTCAGGGACGGACTGTGTTTGAAACGCTCATGGCTCAATGAATATTCATGGGATATGGAGGTTCGAGTGATATTATCAATGCCAAATGGGCTATGTTCCCGAATTCGATGCATTTTAATATTGATATTAAAATATAATTATTATCTTAGCGATCTCCGCGGGAAAGAGGTTCTTCATGCGCGCGGGTTCAGGGTAGCCCTTGCCGCAGTCCGGCGTATCATGATTTTACTGATTTGAGAATCGCAAATATAGCCTGAACAGTTCTTGAGAGCGCTCAATGGCGAGCTACCATTTTCCCCGTCAGGTTCTTCAAAACTGTCTCCATCCCTCAAAACCTAGTTGGACGGGAGCTCTCAACTGTTCCTCCAAACTGTCGGAACTCGCTTTGGAGCAAGCTTCGGAATTTCCATCTTCACTGTCTTGATACCTCCTACGGACGTAGGAAATGCAGCCAGCCCCAATCCTTTGTTCCGAAACAGCGCCCCTGACGGGACGCTGCTCGTTGCGTTCGAATCTCCTCAGCATGTGAACGACTTGGAGCGTTTCGTCCTTTCCCGGAACTGCTGCTTCTTCGATGGAACGCCGTTATCTGCGGCCGTGGGGCGTCGCTCGGAAGCAGCGGAAGGGCTCTCACTCCTTTCATGAGGGTCGCTTTCCTCTCTGAGCGATATGCGAATGTACACAGCGTGTTCCCCACCATATCCAGCGTTCTGCCATCCTTCTGCAAGAAGAAAAAAGAGAGAACCTCGACAATGTCCAGCAAAAACACGCCCATCCTGCAATCTAGGTCGCGGCATCCGCCGAATGCGACGTCCGAGGGCGCAGGCTGCGAAATAGATCCTCTGAGTACGTCTATCGCTATGCTCGGCGCTGGGCTGGCATGTGAGCTGCGACTGTGTCTTACTGAGCAACCGAGCCATAAGATAAGATCCAGTACCCCACCTCGACCCTTTCATCACCATTCGGCTCGCGGAGCGAGGAGAGCCCCTGTTCTCGATGAGCTGGAGCCTCGTGCAACATCAAATGATTCTTTCGCCCGTGTAAAGCCTCTGGGCGCGGGATAGTCTTCTATCTCCGTGATTCATCCCTAATTCTTCTTCCTCTTGGGCCCCTTCCCGATGGAAATGTCCGGGGCTGAACTTTCCTCCGCGGCTCTTCGCTTAATTTCCTTGCTCCCACGGATTTCCGCTTTTCATGACGGAAACAGTTTTGAGGATCAAGTCCGCTCAAGTTTTCCTGGATGTCGGAAAACTTCTCATATCCAGCACCCCTTGACATCGATGGAAGCGATTCCCGGAAGACGAACAAAGAATGAAAGCGAGGGGCCGAGATCAGGCAACAAATCGGTGGTGCGAGCGGTCAGTATTGTCGCAATCAGCTGAGATGTGTTTTTTTCATTCCACTGTTTTTCTCTCTCTCTCTCTCTTTCTCCCTCTCTCTCTCTGCTAGCACGTTTCACATCGTAATACAAGATATAATAAGTAATATAAGAAGCGAAAACCTGCCAAAAAATGCCCAGCCCTTGACATGCCCAAAGACTTTAGTCCACGAGACGCGAGTCCTGGGGAAGGGGAGAATAGTGAGAATGCGAGATTCAGGCAGTTGATCGCTCACTCTATGGAGTTGAGAGTTCACGAAGACATCTGCGTTCCTCATCCCGATTCAAGCGCGTTGTGACCGCGAAACAGCTTGAACGGTCAATCCACATAGGAGAAGGAATAGCTCCGAGACCATTTAGCCGAGCCAAGATTCCCTACTCTCGCGATCCGCTACTCCGCGAGAAGATTCCAGTAAAGACAATCGCCAAGATAGCGCGATTGAATAATAAAACAATTTCCCTAAGCCGTAAAGAGTACACTGGCCGACACTTGCAGGACCGCAGCTCTTGCTGCAACAGTTCCCGACTGAGAAGCGACTTCACAGCACCTGCTTTGCATTTAGGACATGAGTCGAATCCGCTCCCATATCTTACATCCGCAGCGATGCGCATTAGGACGTAACGCGAGAGCAGGGGGAGAGAATCGATGAACTGGTCTCCCCCCGAAGTCGCTGAGCTCGTTCCTCGAGGGCCGGGGACCGCTCACGGGACAAAGGACTCGCGAGGAGCGGGGTTAGCAACTGATGGAACGGGGAGCTCTTTCCTCAACGAGGCGGCAGCTTTCCCGCCATTGCTCGCAGGACATTTTCCGTCTCCTGTCTGGCAGCTGACTGAGACCCAGCTCTATAGAAGGAACTCTCCCAGGTTACAGTGGCGTTTGGTTCATTTAATTTCTCAATCCTTTCGACTGGAGAGGACAAGTGTGAGAAACAAGGTCAGGAGCACGCCGCGCCGGTTAGACAAGCCAAGGTCATTTACGCGGTCTTTGTTCCCGGGCACTGTACCACTGGGGAATTAAATGGTCCCGCCCAGTTCTGAGCCAAGCTACGGAAAGACCAGGCGAAGATATCTCGGGCACGTCGTCAACCTGCGAGCTTTCCCGATTTTGATCTGAGATCCAGGCGAAAATGGTGTCCCTCTAGGAATCGAGTTGATGCATCCTGCGCGAGTTTGTCTCCAAGGGTCTGGCGATCGTTTGGAGGAACGATCAATCGTATACGCCTCTGCGAGAACGTCGATCTGTTGGCTGGCTTCACTCCCAAGTATAGATCTTGCTCAAACTGCAACATGTCCACACATGAAGAAGCCCCTATATCTTTTGGCGGAGTGGCACTGGACGCAGGCGTCTCACTTGGAGCTGCTGACCGAGCAATCGAAACCACTGGGCAACCGAATTTGCTGAGAATAACGTGAAATGACATCGGTGAGATGACGGTTCACAGTACTCGGAAGGCCCCCGCAGAAGCCATGCTCGCGGCAAGAAGATGGAGGGGGCGGGTAGAGGATCACTCGCTTCAAGTGAGCGTGGAATTCAACGACCCTTTAACACCAGACAGAGCGAACTTTTCGGGCGAGAGAATTCGAGTCAACGAACTCCCTAGATAACGAGCGTGGCAATAGCGTCCACGTCAGAAAAAAAAACTTCGCGGACAGCAGACTTCGCAGATGACTGATTACTCAGATGGAGCATTCAACAGGTAATCAACTCCACCGAAAATGAAAGAGGTCTCTAAAGCACCATGGAGTCGAAGGGAGAGCAAGAGGTTCGATATCCATCCAGAAACTAATTTTTAGAGTTCATCATTGGTTAAGTTTGTTGTCTGAGCGGCTCCTCATCCATTCTCTTCGAAAACTGTGTGCCTCAAGAAAGTTCTGTCAAGCCTAAATTCACAATGCCAGGATTTACAGGCTTCACTGATTATGTTAATTACAGTAATGACGAGTCTTTTGGTCGTATTAGAATCAAAAGTGGAGACGCGTGCATCGATTTTATTTCCATTCATCGAATGAACTTGGTGCATGATGCATCCGCGTTCAAACTGAGTGTGGTCATCCTTGTCAGTTCAAACATATTCACAGCAACGTCCCCCCTGCCGTTGAATTGGCATATGCGTTCCATAGTAGTTGATAGCTTTCACACTTAATCCAGCTAGGACTCACAAACTCCGTCTGCCAGATTTCCCCCCATAGAACTACTGAGCACTTTACTAACTATTGAATCGCTATTCGTTGATATTGCAAGCATCACATCAAAATGTCGACTTCCTTCACTTGTTATTCGAGCCAACATTTAGTCGAGCGAAGTACGCATCAATGTTACTTCGTTATATGATCTCACATCATTCTCGTTTGATTTTCGTTAACCAAATAAATATTCATTGAAATTATGCCTTTAAATATGTCTATATATATACCCTCATCGTTAACTTCAACCACATATATATATATATATATATATATATATATATATATATATATATATATATATATATATAATCATTATGAAAATGGAGCTCTTCAGCCTTTCCCATTTGCTGGATAATTTCCCGTGTCATGTGTCTCTCCTGCTCCAGCCTCTCTTCAACGCTGGATTCTCCCACATAGACTACAAAATGCTTCCATGGAATGGAGAAGAGTTCCGGGATTTACGGAGACAACGCAAGAGGAAGGAGAAGGGGTTCTTCAAGGTCATCCCTCCCTCGGTTTCGAGCTCTTGTACCTCGAAATTATTGCAGCCTTGGCTTCAAGCTGATCTGTCGGAAACTCGGTTCTCTCTCGCTCCTCTCCGATCACGTGAAATGATTCGGCTTTTGATTTCCGGAACACACCTCCCATATGGAGCGCAGAAGAGATGAGTTTTCAGTGAAAGAACCGCAAAGACTAGGGGTCGGCGGATTTCTATCTCTGGGGCCGCATCTCGACCCCGAGGCCCAGATGTAGTTAATCATTGAACATCCAGGGGTCTGGCCCTGATCCGAGTTGTGGGTTAGATGCCACCCACCCTGACGAACCGTCAATTGTCAACCCTGACGTCTTTTGTACACTGCTGCTCTACCCCATACCTTGGCTTTCATAAACGAGGACTGTACTCGACAGTCGATTCTGCTTTCTGGAAAATGGTTTTGGGTTTGGTCGAGGTACACGGTTGTACAGCATGAGGTGATGGTTAAGCTGTTGAACATTCCTGAAGAATGCATGACCACTAGTTCCCTACTTGTGCCGGGTTCTTACCCTTGCTCGGAGCCGGGACCCATTCTTTCAGATTCTGTCACCGAGAGCCCTGAGATCGCTGATCCCTGGCATGGGCCAATTGTTGATATGAGTACAAATCATCATTGAGCTCCCGCAACGAAACCAGATACTCGGTAGTTCGGCTCCAGACATGTCGTTCGGGTACCTGACGGGCGCAAACAAATGCCCTTCAAGATCGGAATCCATCCCCGAGATTTGCGCTGTTGTGCTTTATTCAATCCGCCTGATGAACGTGTTCCGCGCTTAGTGGGGACGGTTACTGAGGGTATTTCCAGATCGACGAGGAACCGCGGAAAATCCCCGAGTGTCAACTACGGAATGTTCCAGAGACTCATGTTTCGAGCGGGATTAGACGACAGAACTACTCAGACGCAAGCCGACTGAAATGAAACTGTTTTCGGCACGGGGTCGGAGGGGAGCGGTTGGATGCATGATGATCATGGCGTTGATGGAGAATGTTGACGAGTCTTTACAATTGGACTTGGCGGCGCTCTGGAAGCCCCGAGCTCAAGAGATCGTGAACAAGCCCAGTCGGAGTGGTTCGGTGAGTGAGCGAATCCGCTTCCGATCCTCCACTGACGACAAGTTGTTCTTGTTCCGATCTCGCGCTCTCAACCAAAAAAGCAGCTCCGTTAACGAACATCACAGATCCGATCATCGGAGCCTTCTTGAGCCTGCTCAGTGACAGAACGCAAACGGTACCGAACAAATTACTATCGAGAACAATACCTTGAGGAAAGTCATGGCGATGACATGGTGATAACATTGGGCACAGTGAACGTATCTACAAAGGTTCCTTCCCAACGAAGTTTGAAAGCCCCGCTGAGAGTTCTCACAGCTGAACCCACGAGGCAATTTACAGGTGAACGTTATTACAATTGGTACATATAAAACATTGGGTCTTTCTACAGCCTGCCGGATGCTGTAGATTTTACGAGTCAATCAGCGACGTCATTCGGTGGCGGTCCGTCCGTAGGTTCGTTCGTTCGGACATCGATGAGCCATTGGGCTTCGACGAAGAACTATGACGAAACGGAAACGAGGATATAGAGCACTCCGAGGACGAGAAGATCTCCATCGAGAGCGGCCTCTTGGAGGATACTGATCACACCGCCGTTGGCGCAGCGGGTGCTATTTCCTGCTCTACGACGACCGAAATCACTTTTTCCGGAATGGGCGCACATGATTCCAAATCGATCCGACTGGAACTTCTGGAAACAAACAAAGAGAAAAACGTGAGCAACGAAGTACGATGAGCAATGACATCATCTCTCGCGATTCTTTGAACATATCGGATCAGAGCTCTCGTGGAGTTCGACGTCCAGTAACAACTTATTGAAGTTGAAAACTTGCCGCCCGACCGTTGAGCCTCCGGCACACGCCCGAAAATCTCGAACACCCTGGGGCTGAGAGCAACACTGTTCAGAGCTCGAACTGTGACCTTCCGTTCGAGACGTTGGAATCGAGCGTGAATCTACCAGTGAGCAATCGTAGTGGGGTTGTGCGAGTCCGCACACGTTGCGCTGTCCACCCGGCAATTCCGCAGATTGAACTGCGGATGTTTCCGTCTATTTGCATCAAGACACAACTCTCAGAGCAATCCTGTTCTGATACTGTCAATTATTTCGTTCCGAATAGACCCGCGATGTTGTCTATATGCTGATCATGAAACTCTGCATTCGTCGTATCCATACGGAGAGGCAGTGAGCATCGGTTACACCGTAACCGACGCGAAGCGACCAGCGGCGATAATTTTGGAGGAGGAGCTGCGCAGACGCAAGAAACGATCCCGATTACGGGGAAATCCTGATGAATCTAGGAGGATTTCCGCAACTTGCTCCGGCGCAGCCTCGAGAGAGAACCCCTTCTGGAGATCGATTTTTGCGATCTTGGATGAATCCGCGCTCACGCGAGAGTCTCTGGTTCTTGGCCTCCACGAAGCCAAACTCACCGCACCGCTTCTGCCGGTGGAGCTCCTCTCGTCTGAGTCGAGAGGGCTCAGAGTACGAGTGTCTGTACCTCGAGTCGGCGACCGGATCAAAGTTCTCCGACAGAAGCGGACGAAACTGCAGTGTCCACGGGGGGAATAATCGTATTTGATTACGCACATACCGGCTCCTGACAGGGCTTCTGGAACCGAAAGGTCCAAAAGCGAGTGCGATGAAATTCGAATACGGGCACGTGGCTGAAAGCGGGATTCCGTTCATTTCGGACGCCGGAAGGCTCGCAGTAGGTGCCGCGGGCCATCGAGAAATCGTTTAGTTTCCAGAGCTTTCAGGCCCACGCGGTCGGGCACGCACACTTCAAAGAAGTAAAACCATCAAACGTCAAGGTCGAGTCCATCGACTCCGCTGCCATCGGTGTAATGGGTACGATTCCGAGACCTTCGGAGGAGCTTTCGGCAGCATTCAGAACCGCAGTTCGCAGCACAGACCCGGACCCGCTGTTTTTCTATGTTTTTGCTCGGATCTCCCGAGAGCCGCGTATCTCCCACTCTCTCCTAAATCGAGATGTACATGGGTATGATCTAATGGATTCGCGACTTTAGAAAGTTCGACTTTCCCGACGCAAATGTCGGTTTTATCAATTCCATTCGAACTCTTACGTATTCAATCGGACTCCCCGAACCCGTGACCTCGTTCGAGGGCTCCTTCGGATGCAAATCTCTAAGTTCGGAAGCGGGGGCTACCGGGCCCCCAGAACACCAACGGTTGAGTGAAAGACTCGCATGGAACCAAGAAAAGCGCGTCCTTGGAGAGTCGAGCTCTACTATGCCGATTCGATGATGGTCACAGAAGGTTTCCCAGGCGATGGTTGCGGACGATTGAATGTCGCGAGGTCCTCCATACCGATGGCGTAGACGCGGTCAAAAGCGATTTGTTCAATTTTCGATTTTTTTTGAGTCAACTATCATGGGTCGGCCTGGGCCTGAAGAAGTTCCACTGGACATATGAGGCTCGGAATCTTGCGCGGGAATATTCGAGCGGTCTCAGCCCAGTTCGGAAACGGAGCCACTGGGTCGGCGAATTTGGTAAAACGGAAACGTATGCTCTCCTCCGAAATAGAATTTCTCGCCGTAGGCGGAGCACCTCTTCGCTGTTCTCAGTCACTCGACGAATAATAGCTGCAGGATCAAGACCGAAGACAAAGCTCGGAGCTGGTGATGGGGACAGTTCGGAATCTGAAAACTCAGAACTCGCTGTAACGACTTACATCTGCTGTCATATGCGCGTGGAGTTTCTTCGGTCGCTCACCGAGTGCCGCGAGATGAGAGACGCCCTCGGCGAAGTGCTGTCTGCCCGGACGGACGGATGCAGCGAATGCCGGTAGGAGAGCATCGAGTTTTGGGCAATGTTTTTACTGCGAGGCTGACAGAACAGATACATCTTGAAGTAGGATCGGAAGGCGCCCGAGATGAAGAAGAGCGCGATGGGATTGAGACACGAGTTGACGAAAGTGAGCACGTATCCGAACAGTTTGAATAAATGCCAGAAATCGTTATAGTCCTGATGAGCTGTTGGGTGGTAGTAGAGCCAAATCATGACGACGTGATTTGGAAAGAAACACACCGCAAAAATCACGACGAAGCAGAGCGAGATCTTTGCCACTTTTACGCGAGCTTTCTGCTGCTTCTTAGCGGCAGCGTTTTTCTGGTCACAGAGCGCGCTCTTCGCCGTCTTGATCAGGGAGCGTGCCATCAGAATGTAGAATGTCGCGATGATCACCAGCGGGATGACGTACATCATCGTGAACTTCAACATCACAATCAGCTGAGGATACCACGGATGCATGTGCTGCGGGAAAGGATGACAGTAGACGATCGTTTTGCGGCCGGGGATGTGAGCTTCGCCCAGATACGAGAAGTAGGCGCCCGGCAACGCCATCAACGACGCGATGAGCCACACCGTGCCTGTGATGAACAGTGTCACTCGACGGTCGTGTCTGCCGCCCTTGCGTTTGTAGAGCGGCAATGCGATGGCGATGTACCGGTCGACACTAAGCATCATGAGCGTGAGCACTGTTACGCCGATTGAGACGTCGCGCATGAATTCCGAGAGCTTACAAAGGAACAAGCCGAAAGGCCACGAGTCCAAGACGTATATCGCGCATATGAAAGGAACTGTGCCTGAAACGGAGAATCGCGAGAGTCAATGCGGGTGTGGGGCCTAGGAAGGAAACCCAGGAAGAAGCCGACGGCATCTGAAACGTTTTCTCTTCTCCTCCGAGTGAATCAGTCCATTGTGTCACACAAAACTCTTTCACGTCGACGATCTGCTCATGGACGGCTGAGGACCGACGTTTCGATTCGTGGCTTCATAGGAAACCTTCCACTGATAATACATAGATGGAATGGATGTTTTTCTGCCAACCGGCCACTTACCGGTAATAACGAAGAGATCGCCGACCGAGAGGGACATGATGTAGATGTTGGGGACACTCCGCATGGCTTTGTTCTTGATGAAGATTAACATCAATGTGCCGTTGCCAATTAGACCGACGAGAAAGATTATTGTGAAGACAGGCGGAGCTAAATAGGTTTCCAATCTCTTCCCCAGCGGAACAAAGCTCGCTTCCTCTGAAACCAAGCGTATTATCGAGCATTACTTTGATTTTACTTCAACGGACCGGCGCTGCTCTTAGGAGGTCTCTGCTCAAAATCGATGTAGATCATCAGACGGAACATCAGTGTGTTCACATGCAAATGTTGTTCACTGGAGAAAAACCACAAAAGACGAAGATGGGATTGGTGTTTTTTCGTCAAGACTGTAGAAACGCTCACTCTTGAGCATGATGCATCAATCTCTCCATCAATCGCCACGGGGATAACGAAAGGATGGGCTGATGATGCTCGGAAGTGGGGGCTCTACTCATTTGTTCCCTTTGGGCGCATCGCGAGAACAGTGATGGCTCGAACAAAAGAAGAACAATGCTCATCAACGGTAACAGCCGTTTCCATTGTCTTGAAGCCAGTGCACTGCGCTCCGAGTTCTCGTAACGAGAAACCGATCGGAAAGTGCTCGACCGGGGATTTGCACAGTCGGAATGCCGATAGGCAACTTCCAATGGTGTTGCCGCGACACGGCTCCCGGACGAATTACCCTGGCAGCGGGGTTTCAATCCAGAAACTCATCCTGGCAGTTCCCGTGATATCGGAATGAATCCGAAGCGCTTCGATAGCCATATTCGATTCAATTCCTATACTTCTTACCTTCGGTGAGAATGAAGGAGATGTTTCCATTTGTTGAATCATTGACTAAGAACTGGTTGAGGCTGGGCAACTCGTCCAGGAGCTCGGCCGATGTCATGTTCGAGAGGTCCTCCATCAAAGCCAAAGGGGCCATGCCCTGGACTTCAAACTTGTTCAAACGCGAGTCTGAAATGGAAAGTCGGAATCATGAGAGATGTCCGTCAATCGAGTCAGCTTCGTTCGCGGTCCACGCCCTTGATTGCGATGGAATCGCCGGCTCGATTGTTCATCAAGTGGTATGACTGCGTACTCGAGCCTGGAATAATGAAGGATTGAATCGGGGCCGGTGCCCATCAAAACGGAATACGAAATGACGGGATTGAGCCGGCTCGAAGTTGGCGGGTGAGGTTTCCGAATTCGTTCCTCGAAGCAGATGTCTGAATTCATCGCTCCCCTTCACGGAACGCTCGCAAGACTCGTCGTCGTATTGTGCTTCCGCATCGATCATTGCAGAAGTTCTTCTCTCATCGTCTCGTGGGTAGATACGCTCCCGAGAATGTACTTTGCCGCCGATCACCTTATCGGTCCTGCAGTCGCCCGCCAATCTGGGAAGCGTTGCGTCCCGATGCGGAAAGTGGCAGCCGTTGGAGCGCTCCGACTGTTTGTCAGGTTCGGATTCGGGTCGAGTCGACAGGCATTGGGAGGCCTCTCAATGTCCGCTTTTGATCTTCTCTCCATTCCTCATGTCCACGGCTCGTCGTCGAGACAAATATTCATGGATGATGGTCCGTTCACTCCGTGTGTCGAAACGACCGAGACAAAATGGCCGCGGAAAGTCCTGGCCGTGAGTTTTAGTGTTGCTCTTTGCTTTACTGTCTGTCGAGAATCGACTGAAGAGAATCGTGAACGGTTTACGACTTCGTAACTTCCTACTGTTACCACAGCCATTCTCGTCCGGAAACGCGCATTCATCCCCATGAGAGTCCGAGAGTGGATGATGTTCAAGTGTGAGCACCAAATCCAAGGCTTCTCTCCAGCGACCGTTTGGTTCCCGTCTAACGACCGGCGGCCTCGATGGGATCCAAACTAATGGTCACGTCCTTTCCAGTCCAGTGTCTTCTGCTTTGTAGCAATAACGTGACGGTGCAACAACGAGGGGCCGAACCCGATAAATTGAGACTACAGCGTCCGCTTCTGAACCTGCCGCCTGTCGCCACAACTCCCGTCTTGGTTGCGAAACATGAGGCTAGGCTGCCCGCGCTTCCGGGCTCATCAAGGACAGAGCGTCTTCCGGCTCGGGAAGAATTATGAACCGCGGTCTCCGTTGTCGCGGATCCGCACAAAGTTCACAAAACTTTGCACCAAAATGCAGGGTTCGGTGTTGATGGAGCGACTGCGGTGATCCACAAAAGAAGTCTCTCCTTCATATTCGGTCGGAAACTCAGGGCCTCGACTCTCGGAGTTCAGAGAAACTAACGAATCTCCTTCTGCGACTCGGAAACTGCGCCCTCACGCATCAGGCCACGATATCCCAATTTAGAGCCGCAGACCGCGAGGCGAGTCTCTGTTGCTCATCCGTTTCGGGCCCGATTTTGTGTCTTGGCCGGCCTGAGTTTCCTCCCCGAAATTCGACTTCGGTGTCAATTTCCGATCGAGTGAGGAAGTGACCGAGTTTCAAGCGAGTGAGGCAAGCTAGACGCCTGATTAGTCCGCGAAAGCACCTCTGGAGTCGGAGAATAGAAACAGGAAGTGAGGAACGGCTGAAATGGAGCGTGTTAAATATCTCAGAGCCCTCTATTCCACCACGAATTCGGCGAAAACAGGCTCCTAAATCTCCCTCCTCGACTCCAGGAACGATTCTTCCCGCTGTCGAGCAAGTTGAACTATTCACACGGAGAAATGGAGACTACGTTCGTCCATAACCCTCTTCTTCCCTTCCGCGCTGCTCTTCTCCCATATTTCGACCTTCCTCGTTTTCCCCTCGACCTGGTTGCCAAAATTCCGCGCGCTCTGGAAGCTTTGGAGCTTTACCCTGGAACCAATCACCCAGCGGCGCTCGATGAAAAATTTGATGGGACTCTCATCCCGAAAACTCCTCAAACTCCGGACGATGAGCATCCTCGACGAAGTAGCGGTGGGGATTCGACTCGATTCCCTCATTTCCGATTTCTCAGAGCTGCAAGTCTCGTGACGTGGAAAATCGAACAAGTCAGCAAGTCGGGGGCTTTCGCTGAGTGGAAGGAGGAGGCGATGGCGGTGGGTTTGTTGCCGAGGCGGAAACTGGATCCCTGGCCCGCTCGATGAGTTCCATACAATCTTTGTTGCCAATCCTGAAGACCTCCGGTTGAACTTGGTCGGTTCCATTCGGCGATCTGTGTCAACGCGATCAAATCCTTGTTTTTCCCGATAGACCTTCATTAAAGCTTGCTGAACCTGATGGTGCCCTGCAGCCCGCGTTCGGATCATCAAGACCGGTTATTGTCAGTGCGCCCACCGTAGTTTCGTCTTGCTCCCAACAGCCCGGGCCAGAGTTGTGCGAAAGAAACTCCTCGAAGAGTTCCCTCGGGATCCTTTCCGCAGCTCGCCCGTTGAACCTGACAGCCCGGCAACGCCTAATCTTGACAACTCCGAACAAACGGCCTTGAGGTGACCACCGATACCACGGTTCTCGTGTACTCCGATGGAATTTCCTGCCCAAGAAGATCCTCAACAAGTGGAAAATGCGCCCGCGGTCCCATGCGCAACGAGTGTGCGTGTGCGCGAAACATCCGGGCAGGAGTCGCAGGCTGTCGGGGAAATCAGTTTTCTGCAGCCCGCATTTCACAAACCGCCCCCTCAACGCCATTCCTCGCCGCATCACACGACTCACGCGCGGACCAGCTCTTCGCGGCAATCGACGGTTCACGTGATGACTTTTGATCTCTGCGCAATCATTTCTATCATTAACACATCTTTGACGATGTAATGGCCGCGTCTGAGATAACATGCTGTTCTCGACACTTTCAGAAGGCTCGTAGTGATTTCTGAAGCGATTATGAAGGTGGCGGGAATCCCGTGGTAAGGAGGAGAGCACTTGCATTCAGCGGTAAACATTTTTCCGTGGATTCCGGGTCCGAAAATACACGGGGACGGACAAGTTCTCTCTCATTTGACGGCCGCGGTGATGTCGGACGAGCTGCGGTCCAGGCTGGAAGATTGAATGGATTCTCGCGCGAGAGGAGCCTGTTTCTCTTTCTCGAGTACACCCCTGCATCCCGGTATGCCTGGTACTTGGAAACGGTCCCTGCTGACTTTTGTTGAACCATCAGGGCAGGTGATCAATCCCTCCTTGGGAAAGTCCTCCTAAGTTTTTCTTCCACTATGGCAGTTTCTCCAACGATGTGGATGAAACGAGACCTCATATTCGCTCACAGTGACTTCTGGGAGTCTCTTTGTTCGCTCATTGCTGGTTCAGCTCTCATGAAAGCCGGGTCTGAGCCTCTGACGAACTCTTATCACGAGCATACCAAGGGTTCCCGTCCTGTATCTCGAAGCGCCGACACTTCCGGCTGAACGTCACTCGAGAGTCGAGCGACATGAGACCATGAAATGTCCACGGAGTCGGGAGGCGGCTCGATTGAGACAGAAAAAACGGGGCCAAGTTCAGCTGCTGAACTAGTGGTTCCATAGGCTTACGTTCCACATCGATCTGATCAACGTCCAACACTTTGGAACCAAGCCACTGACGGCAGAGCGAGTGATACGTGCTAATCTACAGTGCCGCAAAGCACAACTCTGGGTGGTTTCAGTTTCGTTGCGGCTAGCTTCCGGCACAACAAGCGAACCCTCGCCGGTAGAATGTAAGCCTAGATTGAAACTGAGAAATCATCATCTCGATGCGACTCTGCTCCAATTTTCTGGATGGCACTCCTCTGATCTGGACTTCTGATCACCTCCTCAGCAAACTTTGTCGTGATAAACGAGCTCCACTTCAGAGACACTTGTTGCCCGAGAGCTGTGGAGTGATTACCAACACGGGCAATCGCCAAACCGTTCGGGAGAGACCCTCTGCGACAGTCCCATCTGGAAATTCTGGTGGGTCGAGAGTTCTGATGTCGGTGACTATGAAATGCATGAATGGGGGAAGGCGTTCAACTTCGTTGCGGTAGATATGACGTGTGATCGGAACGATATCTCCTTCACTCAGACAGCGTTAACGGCCAGCGACCCACGTTTTCGTTGCCGCACAAGATTTCGTCAACAAACGCTGATAGACAACTTGTTCTGATCGAGGCGAGCCGCGTTACAGGGCCGAAGGATCGAGTCTCCAGAATCCGGAGGAGGGGTTTTGGTTGGGAGTCGATACTCGAGATCGCTGCGGAGGATTCTGCGAGCTATTGCTCCGGAACTACAGCCAGTCGCTCATATCTCTAGGCTTCCTGGGCGATTCTTGAGACAGACGAAATTGTACCCCATCTTCCCTCTCAGGGCGCTCGCGAGAAGAGTTGGAACGAACACAGAAAAACGAACGCTTGGTTGCGGGAGCGGGCGGGCTCAGATGCGATTATGGTTTGTGAATCACTGCGATTGATCATTGCCACAACTCGTTCGAGCGTTTTTCTGTTTTTTCTTGGCAGAGCAGCAGCTTCTGTCACAATTTTTCTGATTTTCTCCAGGAGGTAACTGAGAAAATGAGCGAGGTATGACAAGGCTGTGTCACTGCTGATTGCGCCATGGTCTCGTGTCTCGCTGCCTTGCTCTCGACGATCCCCCAGACTTCTGTTTCTGGTAATCTCCGAAACCAGGACTCGGCCATATACATACGTCCGTTGTGGGAATCGTTCTCTCCGAAATCCACGATTGAGACGTGCATTCCTTCCAAACTGCGCCGAAGGATTCCGAACGGTGTTTGGAAATCACTACTTAATTACACGCTAGGCGAAATGATCACCATAGAAGGAACGTTATCTCGCCACTTGGATGCGGCGTCCCGTATTATCGGTATGCGAAGTCTCGCGGCGAAGATTCGTATGACATTGAAATCATTGGAACTGCACAGAAGATGGTCGAGGTTGCTTTCCGCGCTAAAATGGAGCTCTCAGTGGTTGACAATCTGTCGTAAAAATCGACACTACGTACAGCCCAGCTTCTGTCTCTCGACAGAAATGAATTCGAGCGTTTCAGTTTTTACATCAGTTTCAGTTTAGAGCTTGTGTTACTAGGGATCAGGGCACGAAACGGAATTTGTTCCGTTCTGCGATCGAGGGGGAGCAATGCCATTGAAGCGCAATCCTGGCTCGTTCTGAGCCGATGATGTAAACTTGAATATTTTCTTGCTCATATTTTCATCGCCCGCTCATCGAAGAGAAATCGCTCACAGCACCCGAACGAGAACAGCGTCAGTATGGACTGGGACAGATCTTTGCCAGGGTCGGAGGAGCCACAGCTCAGCGCGGCGAAAATGGAGGAGAGGCAAAGTTCCGACCCACGTCTGAGTTCCTCGTTGCCAAGATGTTTCCCTTCGACGCCCAGCGTCCGAGGAGCGTCTGACACTTGACGCTCGGGGGAGCGCTGGTGTGATCCGTCGTGAATGGAGTCGTTGACACTGCTCCCCAGACCAGCTCCACGAGGAGATATTCACTCAACCTTTGTGGCCAACGTCGTACGCTGGGAAGCGTGTTTCCAACACGTCCCTCGTTGGCACAGCGGGAAAAAACAGCTTTGACGTGTGACGAGTGCGGGGTGTTCCCCAAACGACTCAGAGCGGTCGCCTCGCTGCCAATGATCGAAAAGTTGCGTGATAAATCACGTCACACAATACAGAGTGAGGCACTCGTTCCAAGGGCCTGTCGAAGCTCTGAAGGCCGCTCGCGGAAGTCAGTGACTCGGAGACGTATTCGCCAGTATTCTCCTCGCCGAAACGAACTCTGCCGAGCATGTGTCAGAGAGCGGTCCGATACTATCGCATTCACACCTTGAGAGTTGACTTTCGCTCCTGAGGTGTTCCACGTTTCTTCGAGGTTTCTCATTCTTCTGCGGCCCATGATCGATCGCGGTTCCGGTCAGATTCGTCCGTTGGCACTCGAATCTGGACGAGGCTCTTCCACGCGTGCGCAGCGTGGGTTCGCCACGTCACCGCGCCTGAACTCCGCAACTGAAATAGGTGACCGACGGCATCGGAGGCTCTTGTGTCTGATCTGACGCATGCGGGTCGGCGTCCACGCAGCGCGCTTGATACAAAGCGGAAAAAACCCATTCGAGAGTTTCTCGTCGTTTTCCTCGATTGAGGAGAATGACAGCGCGGAAGTCGTTCGGAATATCGCCCGTTCGCATTCCGAATCACATTCTTTCCGAGCGGCGAACATTGTTTCCGATGTCGTCGCGAGCTGAGCAACGTACCTGCCGATAAACCGCCGCTTTCGTCGAACTACAGGCAAAGTCTGCTCGAAAACAAGCGGGAAATTCGTGCGGATCGCTTCCGGAGTTGGAAAGGCACCCAGGGAGGAACATCAGAAACGATTGTTCGCTTCGGAGTTTCCGAGAACTCCATTCAATGGAGCCCGCGGACCGCGCTGGTCATTCTTGAAGGAAAGTTCTTCCTGGTCCATCTGGGTAGAATTCAACAGAGTCAGGATTCTATTCCGAACAAAGCTCGCCCGAACTGGAACGGCCCTGAGAGAATCTTCAAAGTTCTCTTGAAGGAAACGCTCCCAGTATTGACTGATTTTCTCAGAAGATATGATCAGAAACGGAGCGCTTCCCCGAAAGAAGGACCCGTGATACTTCGAAGAGGGGAAAGAAAACTTGTTTTCTTATTGAGATATCCGTCCGAGGATTTCAGAAAGCGAAGTCGTGAGCTGGATGTTCTTCTGCCCGAGACCGGACGAAATACATCGCTGATGCTTCTTCACCGTATCGGACTCGAGTCACAGCGAGAATTTCTCCGCTTTTTTCTTTGCCTCCCGCGGCTTTCCCCGGTTTTTCGGCTGAAGTTCGCTAACGTCCAATCCACGAAATCGGAGAGCGGATAGGCCATGCGGGGAGCATGACAAACGACACACTCCCAGAGGCAATCGAGACGTTCTTCCAGAGCACGCTGTGGTTCCTGATTCTAGCGATGCCGACGGGGTCGCCCCGCGTTGCCGGGCACGCTCGCCGGATCTTCATGGCTGACAAGGAGAGGGCGACATAACGAAAACTTGTTGCTGACTCATATCGTTCATCGTGGCGCATTCCGTCTCCTTTCCACTCTGAAACATTCGACGGTTTCTCCTCCACCGACGAGAGCTGTTCGCAACGCATGCTCGAGAGATCAGGTAGGGGATCTGTCGGACCTTGGGTTCGATCTCGGGCGGCGCCTCGGGACGTTCGGGGGCTCACATCTCCGGAAAACTCCCCCGGTTCGGGCTCGCGAAGCACCGCTGATGAGACGGCAGTTGACGATGAGACGAAATGAATGGAGCAGAAACTAATTCTCCAGCCGAAGAACCGGCCTGCATGCAGCCCCTCCTCGGATTTTAGGAGAGGAGCCATGCGATGCCCGATCCCAAATTGATTGACCTGAGAGCTCAACCGAATCAGATGAAAGCTGAGTCCGCATAATTTGCGGGGTCCAACCCGGGTTCGAGATGAACTGTCACGCTTTCCGGAAGCCACGACTCTTTCGAGCGCGCTCAAAGAGTCCCGCGCGCCTCGGGTTCTTTGAAGGGCCCTCTCTCTGGAGTGACAGTCATCGTTCCGACTTCGATGAACTGAGGCCGCATCCGATGCCATTCGTCAGCTCCCTCTCCCGTGCTTCCAGTGGAACGCTGCTATCGTTCACGATGTGAGTGCCGTTCTCTGATTAGACCTACGGAATCTGGCATCGCGGCCTTGGCTCTGACCTTCCGTAAGCGACCGCGATGACGCGTCTATTCATAACTGCCTTCATGCAAGATGGTTTACAAAACGATCGACCATCCCGTCAATTCAAGCTCGATGCTCCCCATCTTCAATTACTGTTCTCTTTCGCCGATTTCTTAATTTCTCTCAATTTTCTGTGGACCCAAAATAATCTTCCCCGGATGCTGATACCAATCTTGTGGATGAAACTGCGTCGGATATTGATGGGCCGTCCGAACTTCGACGATCGGTGTCGAATTCTGCTGACTTTTCCGATGTCGGTTGACATTGATCGGGTTCTTGAGGGAGTCGATCCCTTGAGGTCTCCTCGATACGTTTGCTCCCCCGTCCGGTTTACGGCCTGCCTGAGCTTCTTCTCGGAGGGGCTCCCTCGATAATCGGATCCGGGGTTGAGATTCGATAATTCAGCTTAGCTCCACTGCGCCGTGAGAACTCTCCGCAGACCTTCGGAGGGTGGCTAGAGCGATCTGGAGTGCCCTCTCGCCCACAAATGCATCATCTGATTCGTGTCGACCCACCGCCGAGGAGGGGACTCGATGCCCCCAGACTCGATGATGCCGAAACAGTGTTTGATCGGTCCGACACATACTCGCCGCCTCGTTATCAACGATGAACGAGCTCGTCGACCGCAGCCTAGAGCAACGACGGCGACTCTAATCGCTCGTTGAGCGAAATTCGAACGCTGGGCGCCACATCGTCTGCTCACAAACCGGGGCGATCGTTCGACCGAGCTGCGGTCGTGCCCTCGGCTTGCGTCGTCACACATATGTGGCGTGCATTCCGATCCTTCCCACCAGCGGCCGAGCGGGGGCATCCGACCTGCCTCAACCCCTCCGCTACGCGGAGCGCGTAGAGGACGGGATCCAATCGGCGGGCACAATACTGCGGCTGCGAGTAAACGTCAGCACAAGACAGCCGAGTTGACACTTGTCTCTCAGTTCCCCCAGCCCGGCACGATCGGACATATCAGCCCTGGGAGTTGAGCCTTTTCTCATCGAGCGCTGATCTCCTTGCGTCCTTGACGTGGTAGGCGGCCAGGCTCAGTGCGAGGTCTGCGGTGAAGGTGACCATCGAGCCCGGAGGGAAAACGCGGGATTGTCGACATCACTTTCGATTCGGATCGTTGTCAGGCCGTGCTCTAGGAGTCTTGTTGGTTTCCGTTGGATCAGTGACCGGTCTCGTTGTTTCCCGAATATGCTGTTGGACCACGAGGCTGTTTCCGCTCCACCTCCCTATTCCCCGTCACTGATTCGACAAAGCTCATTCCGAGCAGCTTGACATGCCTGGGCGACGGACGTCCCAGGAGCGATTGACGCAAACGACAGGAGAATGAAGCGGAAGAACGAGCCGTCGCGCATTCCACGGTTGTGCAAACGACCTGATCGCCTAATTGCCGCAAGACCTCGAACAATGGGCTTCTTTCATCACCCGCAATGCCCACAGTTTCCGAGGGAGCGAGCGACGCGACGTCTCTGGATCCGTCGGAAGCTTTTCGGGCGTTTCCAGCCGTTACATGAATTATTTGATCGCGTGGCATCATTCGTCCGCATCTGAAATCATCCGGAGCAGATCTCTGGATTGAAGGATGGAGCTTTTCTCTCGGTACATGGCGCACCGCAGAGGTATCGGGAGTATTCTGGAGGAGAGCGCACTCCTCTCTCGATGAGCTGATTGATTCTTGACTGAAAATCGATGCCAGTGGCGTACAGCACTCGAGCAAATGAACGATGCGGAACCGTCGTATTCATGGAGTTCTCTCGAGGAGAAAGTACTCCTCACGAATGAAAGATGCATGAGTGACTCTGAACGAGACGATAGGAAGCGTACCATTTGTCGTCTCCGATCAGTCAAGCCCTTCGGCAAAACTTGTCTGACACAGAGCAGTTCTTCGGGGAGCCATGTGCCTCACCTCCGTTCTGGGAACAAATGGGAGGTATGTTCTGCGATCCCACCGTTTGGGGTCGCTGCGAACCTCGTTCAGTCAAACCGGGATACCTGATTTCCGTGGAGGCAACGGCTCCAAATTTCAGCAGACCAACTACGATGCTATGAAATCGGTTTCGCTCCTGTAATCTCCCTCAGTACTCCCTTCTGAAGTCCTGATGTCGCTCCTTCCCCTCTTCTATTAGTTGCTCTCCTACGAATGTTTTGCTCCGTCTCCCACTGCTCCGCCGAGGATCAACCGCCTTGTGCGCTGCAAACCATAGGGCATGAGAATGCTGATCACAACAACCTAGACGAACATGGCCGCTGATCGACAACGAGAGTTGGTTAGAAGCGAGACCTGGGAACAACTGTGTGTGATACCATACGTCAACATCAGGAGAACCGTCGACAGAAATGTTCGGCACTCGTTAGTTGAGTCGCGGAGACCAACCAAGCTGGGTTTTCGCGACAACGCGTTCGAAAGTGTGTCAAACCGACTCGACTCGGGCAAAAGCAGCTGAGGGAAAGAGGAGCTCCGACTGCAGCCTTTTGTCTGGGTTCAGTTGCTAGTCTGATAGATCGAGCTTACATTTATGTCACCTGGATTCCGGGGCGAGTATTTTCATCATCAGCGCAGAAATTCGCTCCATTCTTGGCAATCATCACCGCGCTAGAAACGAAGGTGCGAGCCTCATACGAAGGCCTCCATATACGTCGCCCCCATGAGGAGTCCAGATCGGGAACCGGCAGGTAGGACACACACCTGTTTTGGCGCAATAATGAAGAAACATAATTCCCGTGACCGTGCTTGTTGCCGAGTTCGGCACGCTGTCCTTTTCATCCCTACTCGTCGAGTTCCTTCCTCTGGTTTTCACCGCATTTCTTGGCCCTACTTCAAACTCCGGTCGACCTTTGCTCGTTTGGTGAGTGCTTGACATCCATTCCATCACGTCGCCAACCCAGAGCTCATCCGAGATTCGGCTCGACATCCGAGTCCGTCGGTCAACACGGTGTCCTGGCGTCTCTTGAGGCACTGTTCCTCAGCTAGTGGAAGATCATCAGGAACTCGTCTGGAGCGTCTGGAGTTTGTTTGACCAAAGTGCGAGACGCTCGCGAACGCACTTGAGCGCAAGCGTGGGGAAACCCAGGATTGCGGTAACAGGTCCTTTCGGAACGCCCAGCAGAATCCGCGTCGCCGCGGAAACCCTCAGTTTCCGCCTAGACCCGACTTCACCGCAGCCCACCCATCCGACTCCTACTCCCGTTTGCTCGATGGAACAGTTTTCGTCGCTTCATCCCGAGCTTTGCCACTATTCTCAGGTGTGCACCGGCATCGCCAACCTACACAATGGATGCATTCGGTTGCCCGACCTCGAAGTTCCCACAGTCCAAGGCCAGTGGCCTATCGGGACACCGATCCGATTGAGAACTTCATGGTTGACGCCATATCGAGCGACTCTGGAATGACCGAAAGCCCGAGACAGTCGTTCACGTTGGGTTCTCAATCGAGTCGATTCCAAATCAGAAGGGAGTCCGACAACGTGACTGGGATTGGTTACTAGTTGATGCTGCCTGAGCTCTGGTGAGATTTATGCTAATTCTGGCCTGGTCGGCGGCCTTAAGCCCTCAATAAGGCCCGTTCCATCCACCGGTCGGGTTCCAACTCCACATAGCAATGATTCTGCTTCGACCCGAGTGGTGTCGGCTTGCGAAGTGTCTGCATCATCCCTATGCACATGTACTCTTTCCATTCCGATCTCTTCACCACTGAAGCATTCGGTGGTCGTAGCGTTGATGCATTCCGTTTGCTTGAGTGGCTGATTGAAAGATCAGACGATGAGGAATCAACGCCTGTCGCCATAACCTCAATATTCATGGGTCGGCTCTCCCATGCGTTGCGTTCGGTTAGTTTTTTTTGCGGATCTACCGCGGGCTGCGGTAGCAGTTATCACCAGCGGGACTGGGGAACCTCCAGTCTCCCGCAGACTCCGACAACTAGCGAAATCGGTTGGCCGACCGCCTTCGGCACGTTAACAAGGATCATATTATTCAACCATGGACTCCCAGCTTCGACTCTCCGCAGCTTTTTTTTTTAATGAGGCCCAGCCGGGCTCCCCGACGTCCCAAAATCGGAAACAAACTCGAAGTCGAAATGAGTGAAGAAATCAGCCTTGCCCCGCAAACTGTCTTCCACTTCCTCTCCCACGCCCTCTCATGACGGACGCAACGCCGACGCGGAAATTCAAGGACGTGACCTGAAGGAGCGTCGAACGAAGCCGGAAGTTCCCTATCGTGAGTCATTCAAAATCGACCGATCGGGGAGCTACCGAGGACTCCGAAAAAAAAATCCGTCCCATGGAGCGTTTCCTCGCCCAATCAGGAACGAAGGGAGTTTGCTTCCCGTGCTCTGAATTAAATAAAGTACATCGACCTCAAACGTTCCGATGCTTTAAAAAACTGTTTCCCCGGAAGGATCACGAAACACCTTTCGATGAGTTTGCAGGAAGTCTCGTAGGCGGCGGGGATCCTGCCCGATACCGCGAGCGACATGATTCACTGCTCAGCATCACATCGAGTTGGATACGGGAGGAATATGATTGACATTTGGCGACGTCGCGCGAAGAACAAACTGAGAGACGCTCCAAATACCGTGGTCTGTGAGTGGGAGGTTATACCAGTTTTTCCTCACTGTCGGATTGAATGTGGAGTCCCGGACCTTGGGCTCAATACGCGGTTCGCAAGTTTTCCTGGAGCGAGCATTGGGCAAGGCGGGAAGTTGCCACGAAGCGCTGCTCTGAACGAACCCCGTCACACCACCTATTCGCCCGAACTCTCCACCACAGGTATGCTTCTTTCGGATTCATGACTCTGTCAGGCTCGTTCTAAGGATAGAATTCCGATGAAGCTCTTGACCTTCACTCCTCGGCGGTGAGGGCCTTCGCGTCGACTCCGAGTGCGCAACGTGGGGAGTTATATTGTCCGCGGACGTGAAAACGAACAGGGAGCAATTAGGGTTAGTGGGACACGCAAGACGACGATACTTGATTTCATGGAAGCGCCAGACAGGGGAAACTCTAGTTCTGGTGTCAGGGAAGGATGAAATATAGTTTCACAACTGTTGTCTCTCCGCTCGGCTCGGACGAGGCGGAGGCTATCGCTCAAGGCTGTCAACGACTGACTAACGAACGGAGGAGTAAACGAGAGATCGTTCTCGAAACTCGCGTGGCTAACAGCCATTCATGCAGGTATTCCGTCGGTTTCCGAGTTATTCCGGGCTGCAATCGATCTTATTCTCGATCAGGTGATCCTCTTGGATTCCCGGAATACATTTCTGGCGCTTTTCTCGCTCGGGATCCGTCGCCTGAGAGAGCACCATCCGATTCAGGAACTTTCGAAGAGGTAATTAAACCCTTTCGGCTCCTCGTCGTCGGTGCGGAGGATGATAGTGCCCGATTGTCTCCTTCCACGTCACACTCACTTGAGAACGAATGCAGGATGGAATTGGAATCAGTGAACTTTTCACCGTGGAATGTTCTGGAGGCACGAAATTCGACTTGTGGTTCGCCGTTCCCAGATGTTCCCGCTCTGTGGCTTGAGACTCGGGAGCTTCTCGAATCGGGTTCGATTGGAAGAGCTCTCTTCGAAGCATTCCCGTGATACTTCTGCGCCTTCGGGTATGCAGATGGCAGCCTGGTGATCACAAGAGCTTGTGAATCCAGGCATTCATCATTTCATGCCTCCAGTCGATCCGTATAGGAAGATGGATAATTAGTTTCTGATGGATGTATTCATCAGTGCCCATGGCAATTATGCATAATTCATCGATCTATCCATAAATCCATGGATTGATTGATGATGATTGATGAATGATTCCTGAACTTCCAAACTCTAGTGATCACCAAGGAAAGTGTCTCTATGAGCTTGGCCAGCGCTTCATAATTCAGTCTGATCACTCAACGGACCACCTGAGAGAGCTCTGCAACTGGGCCGAGAGCTTCCACTGCACGAAAAGAAAACCTCGCGCTCAATTCAAGTCTATTCTACTCACTCGACCTCTGGGGCCAGTCGAGCGGAATTCACCGATCGTAAAAATCTCTAATCTCTAGCTCGGCAAGGAAACCGAGGAGCACCAAGCCCTCTTTAGCGTTGTCGTATTTAGAGTCCCTAATCCTCTGGAGCTGGACAGAACCGCTCTCCCATCTTCATCCTCGACTCAATTCGCGAAGCTCTTTCTTCGGAGCAGGCGTGATTTTCGGAAATACCTCTGGCGAGCTTGGTAAGGGGCTCAAAGTCGGACGTGAAGCTCGTCGAAATCGAGGTGGTAACGCGAGACTGAGCCCTGGTGATCGAAAACCTCGAGCTCTGACGAACCGAACTATGTTTGCGTGAGCCGCCACAGCGATGAGAGAAATTTAAACACCGGGTCTTCAGGCGGTTTCTGAGTCTCCAATCGAACGCGTTTAGCTCGAACCGGCGGCTCGCGGAAGGAGGCTCACATCGGGCTGAGCTAAGTACATTTTGCAGGAGCTCTCACTCAGTGCTTCCAACATAGCTAGAGACGATTATCATCCGGAGTGACGACTCAGCGGAGTGAGGAATCGAATCGCAAACGGCGATCCCGGTGGACTGAGAATCCAGTCCACGGATTCGAGTGGCTTGTCCTGTTCCGAAGCAGGGTCAAATGAACAGATCAGTGCAGTTCAAAGATATGACCTGATTATGTTTCTCTGATAGCTGGAACTTGAAACCGTGTCGGAGATCCGGCAGCGAACGCAAGTTCTGAGAAGCTCCGCGTGATTCTGGCAAACCCGGATATTTGCTCCGCGAATCCCTCGAACGAATATCCGCATAACGGCTGACCTCTGGTTGGGTTCGAGCGATTTGGTAAAATCAACCGATGCGAACCATCGGGATGCACGTCGAACCATAAGAGTCCAAACAGCGCTCCCTGGACGTTTCGAACTTAGCGACGAGCTTAAGGAACTGTGGCCGTCGGCTTCCCACTGCTCGTCGGATGGGAGAATCGTTGGGAAAAGATGGATATTCCGAAACGGGTGAGTTTACCCTCCTTCCCGCGAAACAGCCGTTAAAGCGTTCAAGCTCCTCCCTGTCTCTCGAGTTCTATCAACGCGAAGACTTTTGTGCTCACACGGGGTTCATTACGCTCCGACGGAGCTAGCGGTGACGACGAGAGGAATATATACGCCCATCGACGAAGGCGTGGAAAGTATTTAGGGTAAGTATCCGGAAAATCTTGGAGCCCTCAATGAATCCACTCGTATCGGCTGCCATATCGGAATTCGTTGATGGGCAACCAGCCGTGAAAGAGGGAATAAATCAAACCGAACCTCGTTTTGGAAGGCTTTGGGAACTTTCTCGACAGGACTTTGGGGTGACTTTTGATGCGTCTTGTGATGGAATAACAAACGTGGATCGGTGGCTCTGCCGACCCACTACGAGAGCATCCCTTTCCTGATTCCTCCAAGGTCGAGAATCCGAAAGCCTACCTTTCAGAGCAAAGCCGGTCTGTAAATTCATTCTAGGAATTCCTGATTTCCAAACAGGAGACCTTCCAAATAGAATTCGCCCAAGGGTTCCGAATCCTCCCATTAAAACAGGATGGCGCCGCAAACAGAGTACTCGTTTGGCACCGCATCCAGCTCCCTCCGGGAGGGGGAGCCTCAAGACACAACCTCGAAGTTGGATGGGGGGAAAGGCCGCCCTTCATCCTTCAATGGCACTTTGATCCACATCACGTCGATCGTCAATATCGGAGCCCCGTTGTTGTTGTTGGAGCCACCGGACACGGAAACTCGAGTCCCCGGGGCTTCATCATCGAACATCGCTACGAGTAAATCAAACCACAACGTGCGCAGACTGTCAGGACTCTCTCTTAGCAGGAAGACCGATGGAATGACCGCGTCTTCGGGATAGTTCAATTCATCCAAATGTCTCGATGAAAGATGTATCCAAGACCTAAAAACCCTCCGAGCAGGCTTCATTCCTGAGAGGCCAAAAAAATCCGAAAGTTTGCCCCGTTCTCTCAGCGCGTGAGATTTCCATCGGAGTGCTCAAACCTCTGAGCAGCTCATCAGCTGTCTCTGTCGAGCTGCTCTGTCTTCTCCCAGACTTTCGTCGGACCTGTTTCGCACCAGTCAGAGCGAAAACAACATCGACGGCCTTCTACGCTACTATTTTCTTTTTTTTCGTAGCTGTCGCCGGCGTCGACATCTCAGAGAGAATCAGCCTCAAGCCAATGACCTTTACCGGTGTCAAGCCAAGAGGCTCTCTACAGTTGTGTAGTTTCATTATTTTCCTTTCGGATTTCCTCGACAGATTGTTAGGGTTGTGCTCGATGCTTCACGAGAATGGGGAGAGGGAAACCCCGCTCTCAGAGGTCGGCCTTGCGCTGTACCCGAGTTACATATGAGAACGCCATAAAGAAGCCGACGTCGGTCTGAAATCCCTGTCGACGAATTACGAGCTTCCCGTTTCTCCGCATCAGCGTTCCTCTTCCGTTGGATCGATCAGCTGGAGTGTTCTCCTCCTCTCCCACCGCTATCAGTCGCAGAAAAACAACTGCAACTCGTTCGCCTATTCGTCCGACCAACAACACTACTCAGCAGCGATTTCTGGCGGCTTCACGAGGGAGCGGAATTTCTTGCACGCTCGAAACGATGTGGGGCTCTGTGCCAAACTATTTTCATGGTAGGTCTTGCGCAATGAAAATGAGAGCGGAGGGAATCGAACTTCGTTTAGAGTTTCGCGGTTTGGACTTCGAATACGCTTTCAGGCTGCGGTTTGGCTTCAGATGTTCGGCCTATAACAGTCCAGTCGCGCGAAACAACCCCATTCTCGAGTCGCACGGAAACAGTTTCACCAGGGAGTCCCCTCGAAGAAAGGAAAAGTGACCGTCGGAAACACCCGCTGCCCTCAAATAAGAACGAAGCGTTTCGCTCACTACGCGGCCGTCGTTTTCCTCAGACAGATCGTGGTTTGGCGCGTTATGGCAACGTTATCACAGTTTCCCGAGTAGCCGAGATATTTTGCGGAGCTGACGCGTTGTCAGGCGAAATGCGCGAGCCTCTTTGAGGCACGGCTCAACGTCGGGCACGTGTGCACGATTACATCCGATGCCTCATTCTAAACCACACTCTCCGAATAGCATTTTAGGTACGTACACGAAGCAGTCCATACCGCATGCTGCGATTTCCATCGACAGTTCAGGAGGAACCCAAAAGTTCGAAACAACTCTTCCTGACGCCATCGTGACATTTCTAGCCATTACTTGCGACTTCCTGTGGACATCCTCGGATTTTTTGGCGCCACATCTTCGACAGTGATCTCATTCCTCGCTTCGGACATCCCCATCGTGAGAGAGAGGGAACCGAGCCCGGGGAGTCCTCCACGCCAGAGATTCCTCCAAACAAGAAGTGGAATTTCTACTTGGGGTCAGGACATCAAGAGAAATCGGGTCACATCGGACCTGACGAGATTGTGCTTTAAATTGCAGCTGCCCGAAAAACTCCGAGCTCTGTGATCTCCTCCGCTATCGATATCAGAGATGGGAGTTATGGTATCCAGAGGAGTCCTGGGAAATCAAAGCACGCAATTATTCCTACTAGGACTTGCGGAGGGAGGCGCCAAAACCTACACAGATACGCGTCGAGGGGAAGAACGTCAGAGACTTGAACAATACGGCCCACAGCGCTCGAATGAGATCCGGTGTTTCTCTAATCTCCGATTCTGCTGCGCTTCCGAAAACCACTCCGCCCAGGATCTGGGTCCGCATCCGGAACCCAGCACGAAACGGAAGCGGAGGAGAACATCGAACGAGTCCTACACGTCGCTCAGTCCCGCAACGGTTCGGCAACTGAGGGAATTTGATCTCTTCCAGTCGGGCGACCCCCATCTCTCCGCGAACCTGTCGCCATTCCCGGATTTTGAACAAATTGGAATGTTAGAAGAAAAAGATCTCAGAACGGTGCCGTCACTGAATGTTACGTCGCAGAGCGTCAACGTGCTCAAGATATCTCACTGTCGCCGATCGCCTCAGAATGCGAAATTCTCGCAGAATCGACACTCATGTTCGTATCGTAAGCCAGACCCCCAAAATGCTCGTTCGGAGACTTCATTCATACTGCCCGAGTGCTGAAGTAAGAGGCGTCTCGTTGAGATCGGAAACTCCATATCTGTCTGTGAAATGCGGCAGCGAAGACGCGACGATGGCGATCACGATTGCATGATGCCGGGGAAGACACGGGCGTAGCTGGGGAGGGTGCCGCCCGGGGCGGGAATCAGCAGTTTCCGGGAAAGGCGTCAGCATACCTTTTCCGAGAACCAGGAGCTACCGAGCAAATGTTTTCTGGGGCCGGGACGCCGCCCGGAGCGAATGTTATTTGCACATCATTACGAAATTCCACTAATTCCACTGATATGAAATATCAGCTCCGACGTCGGCGTCCGAGAGCGAGCTGAGGACGATCGGTCGGAGTCGACCGATGAGCAACGAAAGCTGCGCGAGCAGCCGCCTGCTCAACGGTGATTACGAACCGCTAAAAGCACACACACAAAGACCGGCTTCCGCGACGAGACACTTTCGCCAGTGTTTTTTCAGCGTTCGCTTGTCTCCATGCACTCTTCTCTGAGGCGAGGTGAGTTAGCCGGGATGCTGTTGAAGTGCATCCGGGCGTTGTAGTCGGTATCCTGATACTTCTGTGAGGGGGTAGGCAACTCTCCTTCCCAGCTGTTGATGACCTCAGCCGAAGTGGAAGACGCGACGCAGTTTCCCGTGGCCTTTTTCGTTTCGGACTACCCTAAAGTCTGGGAGATGAGGAACTACTCTTTTGACTGAGAACATTACGGGAACTCCTGCTTGTGTGCACGCATGTGAATCCCGATGATTTTGCACGATGAAGCAACGTTCCGTCAATCACGGAAGAATGCCGAATCTCGAAAATTCCATCGATGACTGTGAATTCTGGTGAATTTATGGTTGAAAAAGTAGTCCTTCATCTCCCAGACTTTAGGGTACTGCATCTGACAGAGTACCATCAAAAGCTCATGGAGCAATTTTTTGTTGCATTGTTGCTTGTTGCCTGTTGATTGCAGGGCCGTTTGTGTCGTACGCCGAGATCCATGAGCTTGACCCAATGTTGGACCTCTGCCACCAGCAAACGTGGAGGTCTACATCGATTATAATTGAGGATGAATCCGCATTGATCGCCTGTGATTGAATCAAGCGGAAGAACGCGCGAGCCAATCATTGGAGGGAAAAATGGGCGCGACAGGTCGCTTCGAGAGTTCGGGTGCGGAGCATCCGATAATGAATCAATTTCAGACATCAACATCACTCAGTTGGACCACCGTGGCCCCGCGAAGATTGTCAAAGAAAACATCGGGACCCGCCATTGTAATCTGCTTTGCGCAAAGGGTGAGAGTCCGAGAGAGCTCCTCAGATATCCGTTGGATTCCTCCAGGAATTCAATCGATTTCACGGAAATATGAGTCCAGAGCCAGATAAACTCTAAGCTCGTACGGACTCAACCTGCTGCGAACAGGTTGTCAATCCGTCTCCTTCGATGAGAGCTCATATTCCTCCATAGTTTCTAGGAATTCGATCTGTCATTAGGCCGCTGGATTCCTTTCTCAGGGGCTCAGGAGGGAACAACAACGGGGTTTCTTGCGCTGATGAGAGAACAGCTGGCTCGGTCCGCTGTTTCCTGTCATCATGCGACTCCCGAGCGTGCGAGTATGCAACCGCCGACGCTGGGTTGATCAGGGTTCCTAGAAAGTCAGGACGACTGTTCATGCACTTCACTCTTGCTGTGCTCTTATGTTCTTGAATATTTGAGTGATTTAATTATGAACAACATCTTTGACCGTGGGCGTTTCCCGCGGATGATGGAAACCTCGCTTGAGCATGCATGAACGAACGGATCGCCGAGGATCGGCCATTACAGTGAACATCGGACAGAATGGGAGACAGAGATGCAGATCGCGCTCAGCATGTGGCGCCCTCTTCAAGCCGCGGAAACCTGTTCTCTTGATGTCTTCCATTAGGTCATGGCCATACGCTGGAGAACCCGTTCTCGCTTCCTTCCCGCAGAGCGTTTCAGCTCCTGGTGTGAATTCCGGGCGGAGCTCGTTCGAAGTATCCCCATCCCCGCGTGCAAGTAGGCCGGCCGGACCGCTTTCCGGTGGGAGTCATGTGCTGTCAACCTGATGTCGGCTGCCGAGACGTTTCTGACGCCTCGGGCGAAACTCTGAGACGAATTGATTGAAAACAGACCCGAGTCATTCGAGGGTCTCAGTCAACGAGCGGGACTACATCAAGCAGTTGACAGGAGACAATTTCACGAAGTGCACTTCGAGTGGTGGTCTCGAATCCAATGAGACAGCTCGTGACACCGACCTCCTGTGTTGTTTTACGTGGTCCATATGCGCGTTCGCAGATTGGGACCTTCTTCTCGGGCGTCTCGCTGTGGTCGCCCCCCTTGCGTCCCAAGTTCCCAGAGCTTCATTCTCCTTCCTCTGTTCACGTTTCCCTTATTCCCATCCTTTCAGCGAAATCGCGAATTCTCTTCAACAGAGATTCCGATCGTGCGAATGGCTCTGAACACCACGAATTCTCGAGTCGAAAGTCACGTTTCCAAATACAGCGACGCGCCACGCAGTAACGCGCACGGGCACGCTCGCTTGTTAGCCCGACGCTTTTCTCCCAGTAGTTGCACTCCCGAACTCGACCGCAGGTCTTTGAATGTTTCGCCGAGCTTCTTCCCACCGGTGCGTCTCCACTTCGAGGCTCGTTTGGAGCGTTCGGCGGCGCAAACTTGGTTGAGTGTTCTATTCATGCAGTCTGTTAGGGAGCCACAGTCTAGTTGCTCGCTGGCGGGCGTGAGCAGCATAGTGAAAGGCTCCCACAAACGATGACAGAATCCACTGTTGGAATCTCCTAATAATCAAGTGAAGATCCCTTGTTCCCATCAGAATCCCAGCGAGCCATTCAACGAATAGGAGACGCACGTCGATAGACTTGCTTCCGGAAGCTAAAATCGTGAAAGAAGCAGTTCCTGTCGGCGGAAGAGTTTCTTAACGAACAATATCAGGTGCAGGACTCGACTGTAATTGCGCGAGACGGAAATTTAGGTCCATTCCACTCGAGGAAGTTCTGTTATGAGGCTTTGTCTGATCGGCGTGCTTTCTGCGCCTGTTCTCCGAGATTTTCCCCACTTCTCCCCCGATTTTTCCGCTTTTCGTTCACATCCACCCGAATCCCGCTCACATTTTATTTTTTTTCATTTCCATCTTCAGAATAGTCATTATATTTGCTCGACCTGGGGGGCATCGGATGATTCGAGGATCCTGTCTATTTATCTATTATTTCAAAAAAAAACAGAGTTTCTCCATTGTATCATGGAATATCTCCTGGTTTCGCCCTCCTTCCCCAATTTTCCCCGACTTTCTTCATTTCCTCCCATTTTCCTCAGGTTTGTCCCTCCTCCGTCCTCTATGGTATCATATATTGGAAACGTTCAAAAGACGTTGGAAATGACTCGAGCAAGCGGGACGCGGAAAAGCTCTCGGACACGCCGTCACTAATTAGAAACGTCGAGAGCTGAGACACGTCCGCTCGCACAAGATGTTTACGAGGCTGTTGTCGTGGACGCATCGGCTCTCGTGGAAGCCATTCTGAATGGGAGGAGTTACTCAACTGGAGTTCTCAGCAGAAACAAAAAAGCACCAGACCCCTGCATCGTTAAGCAAGAATCTCCGCTCTTGAATCTTTGAGCGTGACTGACCAAGCCAGGAACCAAGTCAGCGACATCACATCTATCGGCGTCAACCGCCGCAACGGCGCGAGCGGCGGCCAAAGAAAAAAACGTCTGCCAGCGACCGGCAGATTTCCCATACCCACCGGGGAAGCCGACGATATACTTGAGTTGAGCGTTTCCGGTGAGCGAACTCAAATCAGCGGTTTGTCGGAATTCGTTTTCGTCGTTGTTCTTCTCTATTCGTTTATATTCCAGTTCTCTCGCATCCAATCGAACGAGCCGCGTCCCGAGCGGTTTTCGCTCCTCCCGGAAGAGCGGATCGAGGAATTCTGCATGCTGAACATTATGTTTCATGTTGAACCCCGCGTTGAGAGGACCGACAGCAAGTTCGTTCAAGTTTCTCCGAATCTCAAAATCGTGACAGCAAGATCACGGCTGTTGAGTGATTATGGAGTTTCGGTTTGCTGAGTCGGCTCCCGAACTTTGCCAAAAATCCAATTAACTAACCGCCGCCCGTACCCGCTGCGTCGTTGTAGGGAAAATGTGTGAGAATGCCAAAGAGTTCTGTTACTTTCTAACTCGACGGGTTCGACGTTCCCCTGCTGCCACAATGTCGGGTGCCAGGTATACAAAGTATCACAAGGTATGCAACTGTGAAGTGGTCCTAGAGGTTCCTCGGAAATCTGTTTTTCAGAGGAGGTCCCGATTCCCTGCCTTGCCCCACGGGGCCGACGAACGGAGTCTCGAGAAAGGAGTCCACTGTGGCGAATCCCTCAACAGCACGCTTCCGACGCCCTCGACCAGAAGTGCCTTCTGATCAGAAGAATCTCGGGATTTCTTGCGAGAGACTAGAAAACAAGAGTCGGACGCTCCGCCGCGAGTTGTTTTGTGTGGATCTCGTGTCGAGGATCTCCTCGATAGAACCCGTACTTCCCAAGAAATATAGAGTAATCCTTCTATCAACATGAGAACGATCAAAAAACTTCTAAGGAGGGTAACTGAGAGAGTGTCGATCACCATTCTCCGCCTCCCGGGGACTCTGGCCATTTTGGAGAACCATCCGCATCGTCAGAATTTCATCGAGGCGTGCGATCGAGTTCTTTCCGATTCTCGGAGTGACTTTGACGTGACGCGTTTCGCTACGATAGAGCTAGACCGATGAAATCGTCCACTTACTGAGTTTCGCCGGTGTCGGTCATTTTTCTCGTCTTCCACTTCAAGTAACTTGCCTCGCTCTTCACTCACTTCTTCTGGCCGTTGGCTGGAGACTCTGCCCTGACACACTGGGGAGGCGAATCGAATGGTTGCTCGCAGTGCATATATCACTGGTTTGGAAACAAGCTTCTTTCCGGGAGCGTGCTCCATTCATCCAGCGGAACAGGGGCATCGAGTTGCTCACGATGGCTCGGCGTTTTTCAGACCCCTAGAAGAAACGGGGACTGGGGGGCCTCGCAAGCAGGGAACGCGTTTCTCGAAGCTACATAGCGTTCAGTTTTCCGGGTGCTGGGGGTTGAGTCCCGAAACGCTTCCTCGAGGGGGCAGTGCGCTCCTGGAGAAGTGAAAGAACGAACGGATCGATGAATAACTTGATGGATCGGGTGCGACTCGCTGAAGCATTCAGATCGAGAAGTTCGCAGAAACTGTCCAAGTGGTTCTTCCTTGACGGTGCAATGCTCTTGATTCTAGTTGTTGAACACCTCGTTGCCAACCGAACAGCTCTCCTCTATTTCTTCCAATATTCTGCAGCAGAAAACGTTGTAAACCACTTCCGAATCGGCAACGAATAAGGATAACGTGTCAGACTATGAATTCACTTCCGAACATCACGGCTCAACAAGCGCTTCCGCAGAATATGAAGAATCGTAATTTGGACAGAATTTATCATCAGGAAGTGGGGGCACGGAATGATTTCCCCGCTAATTCCAGTCTAATCTCAATTTTTTTCATGTCATTACGACGAACGGCAGAAAATTCACGAAATTGGAGAGCGGAAGCGTTCAGCGATTCTGCTAGATGCTCATATTCCTACCATCTACCGGGATGAGCTTCGTTGGAAACTACTGTTCTGATGGCTTATATCGTTTCCCTGTCTCTTGTTCAGCTGTTCTCCCGCAATGTGTGGCAGAGCAAAATATTTCCACAAAGTAGTGCGTTCTCCAGCTTCTTCCACACGTCCGGAGACTGTGCGAGAAGATCATCCTCACTCCAACTATAGCTCCGGAACGCTGCTCGATCAGCCATCCGTACGCAACGAGAACTCGAGGAAGGCTGTATCCCGAGATTGGTTCGACTGACATCAGAATACCAGAATGAGCAACACTGACAAGCGGAACGATAGCTGCTCGTCCTTCACGCAAGCAATAGGTGCTCACCACAGAATGCGGGATCATCGATTAGCTCGTGCGTCTGTTGGCGGAATTCTGGCGAGATTAGTGCCGCAATCGGATTCCATGAGCGACTTCCCCTCAGCGGATCGGTACCAATTCAGTTCTTTCACCTAGCGGGTGATCGAACCTGAGAGTAAAGGAGCTCACACAGGCGAGCACAAAGCTCGATAACTTGGACTTCCTATAGGGGGATTTCCTCTTTCTTCGCCTCGGTGTCACGGCCGATCTTCTCTTTCCCCGGAACGATCAACGAGGAGAATCAAACCTCCATCAGCTAGAGAAAGTGTTCGGCCCCGTGCGCCTCGAGATTGTTTTGCCGCTGTATTGTTCTACAATCCTCGCAGGATCAACGACGCGCAACCCGCTCTCAGCCTCATAGCGGAGACTAATTCGAGTTTTTATTGAAGTGTGTCTGATTGGCGGAGGCTGCACCATAATCGGATTTGTGGTGCTCTCGACTGAAGCAAGGTTCGGGCTGGAGCTCTTGGGAACGGAGCAGATTCGATCTCAAGTTCCCCTCATCGAGGTGACCATTCGGGAGCTGAGAATTGCATGACTTTATCTCCGAGATCGACTGATTTGTCAAGAGAACAAAGTGAGGGTTCCTGTCCGCCTACCCGCAGTGCCAATCGGCCTGGCGAACGCATCCGAGCTTGTTATTGTGTGTCTCTCTCCCTCTTTCGTGCTCGCTCTCTCTCCCCATTTCGTTAGAACGATTTTAAGGCTGCTCTCACTTTGGCCTCAACGACGGAGCTCCATCCATCCAAACGTTGCCGTCCTGGTGATTGGGTCAAGCCTCTCCTGACGCAAGTCGTTTCATGAATTAGCTCGTCATTGGTCGAACAGGGAAACCGCGTCGGAATCACTGGAAACCCACTCTTGGTTCACTCGTCACCACTTCTAACTCGAAATCTTCGGATGCTTGGTGTAATCATGGTTTTCCCCCAGTCTGTGCCGAATCTAACCGGTTTGAATTCTCGCGGCGTGAGATCAGAGCTGAGGGATAATCTATTCTGGAGAAGCGCGGAGCTCACAGCAAAAGCTAGGCCCCATCGAAAATTTCCGGCAAACTTCATCACCGAGATTTTGGAAAAAACGGACGATTCTGTGAGTGAATCTTGGCTGGGGGCCCAAGTCAAGCATCTCAGGACCCAATCCGGCAGAGTTCCAGGAATTCCCGTTCCATGCTAAGATCCAGGATACCAAGAACAAGAACTCCGCCGTCGTTCTGATAAGATGGTTGATTATTCTATTGGTCGGGATGTGCAAGACGGGTCGATCTCTCGTCGAAAGCTCGGCATAGGCTCCTATAGCACAACTCTCTCCCAAGTTTTCAAGTTCAGAGCTTCGCTCTCAACCGACTCACGACGTTTCTCATGCCGATTTTCACCCATGTTCGATGATATTCTGTCGCAAGGGTGTCCATTCCCTGTCGTCACTGGACGGTGTTTCGTTGGCAAACGTTCTATGCAGCCAGAATGAAATAAATGACTTACTGGCCCGACTGACGGAGATCAGCGGCCAAGAGGGTCTAGAAAATTATCCGGTCCCTATCCATTTATCCATGCTGAAGAATAACGCCAAATTCTTGCGGGGCAGTTATCGTTCATTACCGTCGGTGCGAAAGCAAGTCGCCCCAGAATGAGGTGGTTTTCATCAAATTCACTGCACCACAAACCCATGATAGCCGTTGGGAATCAGGTGTTAGAGGGGTCAAAGTGCACAAGCCGGGTCGATGAGGGAAGCTCCCTCGAACACCATGCTGGGCTTGATCCTCCGTGAGAATTAAGAAGTGCAGCAAAAGTACGGGACGAAAATAGAAACCGAATTCGGATACGCAGCCAGGGGAGACGTGGCACCGATATCGTCCCGGGTTTCTTTGACAGAATTTCGTCATTCAAGGCAACGTGATCACGATGAGTATCGAAAACGGATACCGTTGTATGAAATGAACAGAGAACGGCTACAGTTGGGAGAGAAGTTCTCAAGAGAAGCCGAATCAGGGATCGTGGACGCCGTGTAGCGAATTTACGGATTGAACCGCGACACTGGCCACCGGGGCGGCATTCGTACAAGGGGTGAGCGGTTTCGGCGGTTGAAGTCATGCGCGCTTTGATGAGAGAGGAGGTGACTCGACAGAAACTTCTCTGGAAAATCGGAACACGTGTCTTCGTTATGAAAGAAAACAGGAGACGATGTGGCTCGGGAGTCATGTCGCCGGCAATTCCCCATCTGGACTATCGGACGGCTCTCCGTTAGTGACATGTGGATCAGCATTGTTTTGAAACCGGAATAAGGAGTACAGCGAGCTCTTACATTCACATCGAGACATAGTCAAGGAACGGCTAACCAAAGGTCATCGGTTAAGAGTCCTATACCGAGATAACACGTTTCCAGATCCGGATGGAATCGAACCTGACGGAGGTTCGGACCGAATCGGAGAATCCCGGTTCCGGTATATCTCAGCAAACCAGTGACTGCTCTGCACTGGAGGAACTCGTTCCCTTCGACTAACTCTATCTCCCCTGATGCACAGCGCGGGAGTTCACATCCGTGGGAAAGGGGAAAATCGAAAACGAAAAGTGAGAATGGGAAAAACCTACTTGGGATTCTTTCGAAAATGTTGGAGGCAACGAAGTTGGGGTGCTCTCGTGAGGACGTTCAGTTATCAACAGCTGGTATCGTGGCTTTCTCTGCTTTCATTCGCACTTCTGCGCTCCTTTTTGACCTTCGCTCTGACTGACCCCGCTTTATTGCTCCCAGCACTTGTCTGATCCGACTCAGAATTTTTCGAAACACGAGACTCTCCGCGGATAAGAACAGATAATTTTGTATTCGTCTGGAATTCCAGGAGGACGAATCATTGGCGGGAGCTCAACAAAGTCAATCCCAATATCCACTCCGGTCTCACAATGAGAGCCAGAAAGCTACGGCATCGCAGAGGGCTCTTTTCCGTCGCTGTGCCGACGACTCAAAACTCACCGTTCGACGGCAGACGGCGGCATCGCAACCGTGACGATCGTGCCTCCCTGTTTTATTTTCCTGCGGCGAAATCCCAAAGCTGCAACTCTGTGTTGTCTGACCAGGGGACGAAACAAGAGGTAGCGAGTGAAGTGAGCGACACTCTCGACGAGCACCAACGAGCCCTCGAACTGAGGCTCTCCTCACTGACTGCGGATCTCCCGCGACTGGGACGATAAGTCTCTATGGTTTTCCAGAGAATCACGAATGCAAATCACCGAATGCGAAGGGAAACCAGCTTGTGAACGATAACTCACAAAGTCTGTCGAAAGTCACGTGGGTGTTTCGGAGAGCACGAGAAACCGAGTTCCACGCGGGGTTCCTCACCGAAAAAATGTCACGGTGGCACTAACTCCTCACTGACTCCATCGGAACACTGCGTGTTGCACAGAGAAACTTTGACAAGTCGAGCCGACACCTCCGAACCGGAGCGCGTTGCGTGTGGTCCGATTTGATTCCGTTCCGACTCGAGCAGGGTGGAATGATTTTTTTTCCCTGAGTCTAACTTCCAAGAAGCCTCCAAAAATCAAATCCTAGGCGGGGGAGGGGGACACCGGGACGAGGGTCACGAGACTCACTGACTGCTCGAGAGAACCGCAGACCTCAACAGACGTACTGAAGTGCGGAGACGGTACGACCACGCGCTCGGTCGGGTCCCTTCCCTGAAAAGAGAGAGTCCTCAGTGCCCTCGCCGCCCTGCTGCTGAGAGTCTGCGGGCACGGAGTCCGTTTCCTCGCTCTGAGCAACTGTTGCTTCCGTTCGAAACCTCAGCCATCGCAATGTGAGCGAATTCATTGATCTCATCGAGGATTATCAGCTCAATGCCACCGGTGATGCATGCGGTACCTCGTAATTGATTGTGTTTCGGGAATCGGACTTCTCCGTTGTTGCGGACTCGGCGGGTGAGGGAAAATCGGTTGAAGAAAATCCCGTATCTGGCTCATATCATCAAGCTTCTGTGAGCGCACTTATGGAGCGATTTGAATGAGCCGGCTCCGGGATAACACTCGGATGCGTTACCTTCAGCGATCGAGGCAGCTACAGAAGTTTTAGGTGTGAATTTGATAAAGCAGCCCTCATCGGAAGTTCATCTTCATTCTGGACAGGAAAACAGAACCGGCAAGCGGAAAGAATTTGAATAATCATCGGTTGATAACGAAATGTTCCGATCGTTGTGTTCGACAACGTAAATCTTCATTCGATGCGGTGCATGATGAGCTCAAGTTGAAGCACACAAATGCGACGAGCGGTTGTCAACAGCGACGCTGTTTCAGATGCTTCTGAACAATCGCCGTGTTCCGTCCATCCTGAGGAATGACGGCACCATAAATGATCGAACCGACTCCATGAAAGCAAAGCGATTGAACGAGGGAAATTTCGGCTCCAATTCTCATTTTTCAGGAGGGAAATGACGGAGCAGGAGGAAGTTGGGTAAGACTCCTCGAACGAGCTTTCTCGAACGATCCAGACGAACAGCTATTCTCTGATCACATTAAATCTCATGACTCGTCTCGGTGTCGAGTGCTTCGCCTCAGAACCACGGCGTGCCGGGCACTCTTGGCAATTTTCGGAAAAGTAGCCTCTGAAGGGATGACCACGGGTGCGACTACCAGGGGCGGTTAAATTTTGGGAGACGCCGCAGTTCAGGGCATGTAATGAACGTGACACGTGAAAAGTAGTGGCACGTAGAAAAGTTGACGTGGGAAAAGAATGACGCGCGAGAGGACAACCCGTGCGTAACGCCCACGTCTTTGACGTTTCCGACGTGAGCTGTTTCCACGTCGCGCGTTGCTTGCGTCAGCTACTAAGGAGCGAGTTTCTTCCTGAGGATAATCTCTGCACGTTATGCCACGTAACTTACGCTTTCTGAGCATCACGCTCGATGCGTCATTTTCCCGTCCCTTTCGACCGGTCGGCGGTGTGATCCCGGGCTGGGCCGACCTCACCTTCACGATCCCCACCCGTGAGGGTGGAAACCATGTGACCCATTGTAAGAATCGGACGTGAGACCCAGGTACGTGGCAGCGTTAATACAGAGTCGTCATCGGAGATTTTGACGCGCTGTGCGAACTGCACTGACCAATCAGTCATCTAACGGTTAACGATGGATGGAGGAGCACAACAATGAGCTGGAGTCGAAACTCGGGAAGATGCCGTCTGACCGTCAGAGGCAATGCTTTGCAGTCCGCTTCCGCTGCAACGAAGTCCGAGTGCGGGGAACGTTCCCACCCGGATCGACCACCAATCTCGACGCAACAGTGTTCTGCGTGAGTTCCGGATGGTCACGACCGCAATCGGCTGCGGATTCGCCCGCAAAATCACTGTGCTTAGTGTCCAACGAGCGTTAGTGTCCATCATCGGACTGAACTTTTCCGAGAACCCCGCCCCTTCTTCAACGTGCCTTAATATTTGCATGGTGACCTTGTTGTTGTGAAACTTGTCGTCGATAAGGGCGGAAAATCATGTTGGAAGCACTCTAGTCAGCCGTGGGAGATAGCTCAGGTGGATTTGAGTCTTCGTTCGTTCTCTGTGACTCCGAGCATGCGATCGGAGCTCAAACTCCACCGCTCAGTCGGGGCCGTTATTTACTTCTTGAGCGGTGTTTGCAATTTCAATTCAATTACCTTCCGTCACAAGGGGAGGAAGGGAGGAGCTTGGCTCTGACTACTCCAGAGATTCTCTACTTGCGGAGGTTATGTGCAGCATCCGATTCGGCGACTCGCGGATTCGAGATCAAATGGCTGACAAGGCTCAAATTGCTCCGCGTTCAGACGCAGGGGTGACGCTTTATGTCGAACGGAACCCACTTGCTCTCGGACATAAACGTCGCGTTATCAACACTTCACTTCGCGGTCTTCGAGGCGGTGATGCGGAGGAAGTGGTATTCGCAGACTTAAATTTTGGTCATCTGCACATTGTTGGTACTGTCCTCATGTCGCTCCAGAGATCGCTGATGGTTTTGGTTAAAGGCATGGTCCCGGCCGCGACCGCTCGCTCGAACGAGCGTGCCATGAGCGATGAGTGAAACCGAGCGATGTTCCATTTTTTTACTCCAAAAATGGCCAGCTCGGTTTGAAGTAGTGACTGTTCAGCTCTTTCGGGAGCTCCAGTATCTCGTCGGAGCTCCCTCTGCCGAACGGTGATTCACAGATCGGAATTGAGCTCAGGCGGCGGATCACATCATTTGTCCTGGAAGGCGCTGTTCCACCCGCACTGCTGCTGACCTTCGCGTCGGCTTCGATCTGATTGCGCGAGTCGACTCGAACCTACTTTGATGGGAACGTACTGCTACTACATTCAGTTGTAGCTAGGGGAAGCGTTTCCTCGAATGCCGAAAGCCGTTGGGCTAGAGCTGGGATTCCTCTCGCCGCCGAACGATTTTCGGATCTTCCGAACCGAATAGTCACTTTCCTTGATACTCGTGCTGAGCAGCGGATTTTGATTTACGTTCGTGGGAATCCTTCTCGATGACGGAATATCCGGTCGTCAGGGTGGAATCGCTGTAGGCCGGGCGACTACTCGCTGTTTCGTACTCGCTCCACGGTAGGCACTACGACTCAGCAGTAGAGGGAACATTACGGCAGTGATTGATCGAATTCATCCTTCATTTTCACTTTCGAGGCGGCAGTGAGGAATCGATTTTTCACCGGTGGAAAAATCCTCACCTGGCTAACGCGACGCCGGAAAACGATGAGCGTCCAAAGATCGATGCCGAGGTCAAGAGTTTTGCAGAAGTCACCAAAGTGATTTGTTGCAATGCAACTCCATCTTCGTGTTTTCATTCTTCTGTTCCTCTTTCGTTCGCGCACGCTCGTATCAGTTATGAGCTTTCCTTGGCCGCAGCTTCCACGCCGCAAATTTCTGTTGGCTGACAGAAGGGCTGGCAGACTGAGTGACAGATTATGATTCCAGGTTGGAAGCACATATCAAGCCGGGATTGATAACGTGTCAAGAATCATCCCTCCAGTGGATGCATCGTTCCGATTGATTACGTGTTTATGGGACGATGGATCGATCGATCAGCTGCTCGACTGAGTCAATATCCGATTTGTCGGTGAACTCGACGAGCTGAGGATGGTTTTCGCTGTGAGTTTCGACCCAAAGAGTTCCGGCGTCCGAAGTTCTGGGAGTTTTTCTCCAACGGACATTCGGTGATAACGTGTGTGGTGGACGGACTGAAGAAGCGAGTGAGTTCCGAAGAAGCAACGCGTCCAGGCAACATGTCGCAATATGTTTCAGCTTAGCGGAAAAGGGTCGCAAAGGCCCAACAACGAGAGGGCCGCCCTCGCCCCCCAGATGCGGGTCCGCTCCCAGGGTGAAAGAAACAGTGTAGGTACTACGGACGAAGATTCCAATCGCGAAAATTCGAATTTTCCCTGACGAGGTTATCCTGCCCCCCGCATCCTACAGAAGAAGTCTTTCGTAAGAAGCCTTCAGAAGAGGAAGTTGCCGTTTAGCCCCGGAACGAAGAGTTCCAATGTAGACCCCGTTGATTCAGGAAATCCGCTCCTCATGGGCTTGGGTTTCCGTTTCTCCTCGAGCTGGCGCCTGACCATCACCGTGCAGATCAGTGATTGGTCATGGTCGCTCGAAGGAGACGACCCTACTTCAGCTCGAGCCCTGCTTCCGATAACATCGTGTGGTCGGATCCCAACTGCGACTCCAATTCGTTCAGCCCCGCAAAGTGCTGAATGATTCATTAACCATTGCGTGTACGTATACGTTTCGTTATTTATCAGAAAACCCATACACGGGGGCAAAAGTTCTCTCGGGCGATTCTCAGGTAAACTGAGCGCCGCTCGTCGTGAAGTCGCCATGCGCAGAACGTAGCGCGTTCTCGGAGTTTGGAAAAAGCGCAGAGCAATAGCACCGCTTGGAGCCTCTTTTGGGAGGAATTCCATTCAAAAACTGACTCGCCGAGGGAATGCCGGGCGCGCGGGCATCGCGAAAAGAGCCCCCAGCGTTCTGGGCACTACGCACGCGCGAGCAAGATGTGACAATAGCAGCACGGAATGCAATATGGAAACTGCAGCGCACGGGGCATCAATAGAGCGAAGTCGAAGCTCCAAGGACGATGCCGTCATCGCTACCGGATACTACTGTAATAGGTTTCGCGGTATCGATGTCTAGCTGCTCTCTTCAAAGAATGCTCAAAAGTCTTCCACGCACTTGAGCATGCGGCAGTGACTCTTCTAAAGTCCCCCGAACGAAGCGCCTTCACTGCTAACAATGGGTTTGCGGGGAGCTTGCCATTGTACGGAGACGCAGTATGCTTCGTGCGGTAACAGTAGATGAGCTGGATGCGCCCAGGAAGGAGGGGGAGCGTCCCCGTCCCGGTGGCACAGTTTCTCAGAACTACCTCGACATGCACGGAAATCCGGAACCCTGTCCTCTCATAAGACAAAAACTCAATCACAATGGGATCCCCCCCCCCCCCCGCTTCCCCTCCCTAGAAAAATGCTGCCGCTTTACTTTGGAGGACATTGTCGTGACGCATGATGCAGACCACGGAATCGCCGTTGAGGATGGAGTGTTTTCTCAGTGCTCCAAGCACCAGACAGGGAACGCTCTTCATCCTTATTGCCTGTTCAAAATGACATATTTTCTTCTTCCACGGGAACGAACGGTTCAGGCTCGGAAATGAAGCGGTGGCGCTGCGATCCGTCTTACCCCGGATCGAATATGCGCATTTCTCGCAAAACCTAGTCAAACTCAATCGAGGCACGTCCATAACATGATATTGATGAAGACGTTCGCTGAGCCAACCTTCAGAGTCGTTCTCCTGTCGTCGTTTCCGCCGTCCCAGACTTCGGCGGAGATCGGTCGATGATGAAATGTCGAATGGTCGGATAGAGCTCGCTCCGTTCCGAGATTCTGGGAGTCGGGCAATTTCAGATCGATGTTCCCGTAGTCCGGCGAGCTCCGAGATATCTCCGATAACAAAGTCTAAAATCATGATTTTTCGTCGGATGCTCCGAGAGGGGAAGATAGAAGAGGGGGAGAGAAAATGAGGAAGGAGGACGACAGAAGTTTCGCGAACCGCCATGCGCAACTCAAAGAACGTGGGGATTCGCGCAAAAGCGCACTCAGACCTCTCGACTGTCAATCAAGTCAGACGATTACCATAATCGTGCTGATCATCACGGTCGCCGCCGTCAGAAGTATCATCCTCGCGGTCATTACGTCGTATCAGAGTTTCTCGTTGCGTCTCCGAAGTCTTCGGCACACGGAGAACGTTGACCTCGACCGACGTCTATCCCACTGTTGAATAAGAGAAACGTTAATCATCATCATTTACGATCCTTTCTCGCCCCGATCATTACAAAACGGAGGCACTAATTTGTACACTTGCATTCGGCTCAAACTTCACGCATTTGAGGCTTGCCCAACAGCCCCTGATTTCCGAGCAACAGCGCTAGGAGCTGCACTGTTCCAACGGAATTCCTATCGCGGTTCGATTATCGCCAAGAATCTCCCGCGGACCGGTCGGTCGATCGGCCTTAAGCCTCGCTTCTCGATGTTAGCAGTGCTGGAAAAATGGACGGAGGAGCTTCCTACTGACCTTGCTTGATTCGCTGCAGTTGCTCCGGGAGAATTCCGCCGATTATTCGAACAGGTCTCGGAGCGACCCGATCGCCATCCCCTGGTAGATGGTGGATTTCTGGCCAACGATTTTGGCAGGCAACCCGGCGAGCGGTTCTGCATTGAACTACGCGCCCTGATCATCGGTGCTCCGAAACACGATAGGCCGATAGTGAATCGCGACAAGACCGCAACGTCCTCCCGGCCGCGGCTCTGCTCCCTCAAGCGCTTTCAACAGAGTCTTCGGGGACTCAACGGAACCGATCCCGTTCCGCGCCGATTTCGGTGAGGACCTTCCACGATATTCCGTCGACCGAGGGAATTCCCGGCCGACGCTTCAGAAGTTTGACCTGAATCGCAGGCTGCTCCATGTCCTGGTCATCGGAACTGGAGATCGGAACAATAGGCTGATCAGGCAGTTTCCGTAGCGAACCCATCATGAGACAGAGGAGCCGATTTGAAACTTCTGGAAGATACGGCATAAAAGAACAGCCACCTCGGAATGCCTCGACGCCGGGATCATTCACTCGAGGAGCTCTCAGGTTCGACAACGACCGCTCGCTTGAGATGAAATACTCCTCACCAGGGGATCCGAAGGTGCTCCGAAGGAGCTTTGTTTCGCGATCGAACGGGAGCCCACATTCTTCGGATCGAGGATTTCGAGATCGGAGCCCCCGAACTCACGTGATTTCTCTGTTTTCTAGCGAGGATCAGGCTCAATTTCAGCTCGGGATCGGGACAAACGGATTCCTGATGGTCTCACTGCTCCCAATGCCGAATGGAATCGCGGCTGGAAGCAATGATCGAGGAACGTGTTCGCTGCAATTTGGTTTCTCGGATCTCACGTTTTCCTTGAGGACCGATTTCCGGCTTATTCCTGATCTTGTCGTGTCGCTCGGGCTCCTGGGCTGTTCATCGGCTTCTTCGAATTCATTCGATGATGCTCACGATAACAGTCGAACCTCGCAGAAGAACGCTGTGGAAGTTTGTGAAGAGCGCTGGGGACCTCGAACACATTTGCGCACAGCGGATGATCGAAGCAGTGAAGATGAGGAACAAATACTTCGTGTGCTCGAGAATCGCTCGGAGTTGCGGAAGGAAGTGGGAATCAGAATCTGAACCGGAGATCCGAAGCCATTGGAACCTGTCAATCTGACCATGATTTTTTTTGTTCTGCGTTATTCAACCGGCTATCGCTTGTTCACCGATCAACTGGCATCTATTTTTGTGATTCGATTTGGAACAGCCTTCCTGCGATACCTCCGAATTTCGTTTGTGCCGAAACTCTTGATTTCCTCCCGTGATGATTCTCGCGCAACCTTGCCTTCCCTCTCTTTCGGCCCAGCGCCAGCGAGCCCGTTCACGAGATGGGCGACAAATCCGAAAGAAATCTCAAAGGAGTCTTCGGCCGGAAGTAATCGACTGCCTAATTCCAGCTGCTGGCTCCATCGTCCGTATCCCAGATTATATTTTCAGATGCCCAGCTCAGTGGCGGTTGGCTGGCTTAGTGGCGCACTGTCTGAGCAGATAGATGACTCGATCGATGTTCCAGACAGGTCATTACACAGTCGTTGTGCGCCGCGTTTCAGAATTGACATTTTTGCTCCTCTCAATTCCAAGAGAAAACTTTTTCCATCTTCAGCGATGTTGTTTCTGAATCTGAGAGAAAAAAAAAAGAACACAGACACAGCATGCCGCGTTTTCCCTCAGCGACCTTCCAATTTCAAGTGAAGAAAGCATCGGCCGCAACGATCCACCTATGATTCAAGAGAAACGGTTATTCGAGCTATTGATCATCAGACGAGCTGCGGCAGCTGGGGGTGATGATTAGAGCCTGGAACTTCGAGCGCTTTTTTGAAATCTTACACTCACTGTAATGGATCAATCCAAGTGATTGATGGAATAATTTCAAAATATCACCTAAACCTCGTGGCTCCAGTTATGATCGATCATTCTCCGCTATCAATCTGGAATCATGGATGAATAGGTGGGAATCAATCGAATCCCTGGGAGCCAGTGATGATATGAACATGCATATTTGCTCTCCTAAATATGTACGTATAAGTTCGGATACTTGCTTGGCCCATGAAACCCCTCGTCATGAACCAGATTCGTAGATGCTCCACAGGTTATTCGGTTGGGAGCATGACGAACTGATCGGTTTTTCTTTCTCACGGTCCGGTGTCCAACTCGCAACCAATTCCCTAACCCTCCGTCTCCGGGCCTGTCGTTACCCTCGAGTGTTACCCAAAGATAAAGCTGACGATTCGTCGCCAGGGTGGTCGATGAACTGCAGGCATCGTTCCATGCCTCTGCTGCGGAGCATTCACGCATGCAATTTCCAGAGCAGTCTTAGACCGTTTTTTTCTATTGTATGAATGTGTCTGCTAGCATCTCGGCCACTGAGCGGTCATTCAACCCGTATTACAACGAGCTCCGCAACGCTCGAATAACTATGGAGGGGAGAAACCTCATTAATCCACCTGTTTCGATGCATAAATCGATAATCCAGAATGCTGCAGAGCTTCAGTCATCGATGCCTGGTCCAGAATGCGAAAAAGCCGCGCTGTTCGCTCGCAGCCTCAACTAACGTCGCCGCGCACGATTTCGGTCCGGACTCGAGGATTCTGGGATAGCCATAGGTGTTACTTGTCGTTAGGTGCCACAGAGACCCTCCTTCGAGCTTGGCTGTTTCGTTGCCCAAAAAGGCCCTCGGCCGATTCGGTCCCACCAATGACTCCCCGTGATGGGCAAGTAGGTGTACATATAACGAGCTGGAGAGACACGTTGTCAAAGCGAGTCTGAGCTCGGAGACCTCGAGATTATCTTCGACAACACCTCGGGACAGTGAGTATGCGCACGGCGAACGAAGCTCCACGACCCGTCGACGCTTCACTCAGAGGGATTCTGATACCATTGCTTGCTGCCTTCTCGCGTGAGGAGCCCATGGAACCAGCCACGAGCCGTCCAATAAATGTGACAAAAGAACTGCGATTATCGTCGAAAGGCTGATAGTCCAATCAGGAGCGAGGCTTGTGAAGAGCAGACGGAAAAATCTGTTGCCGCCACAGCGACATATTATACTTGGCGCCTAGACTGCTTCTGAATGTACTTCGGTGATACTCAGCATCGTCGCTGTCGATCAAAAAGCGTTTTCCAGAGCTGGAGCCGCTAAAACGGCGATTCGGCTTCGATAGAAAACGCGGTTCCGCTCAACCAGAATCACGCAGATTAGCTCAAATTCGCTGTTATCGCCGTTATTAAATCGCAGCTCGCCGGCCCGAGAAACGCGCTCATAACCGCGAAGCTGGCGCGGTCTGCCGCGGCCACATGCTGGATTTCCCCGCGGTAACAAAATCACTCCAAAGCCTGCTTGCTGCTAAAGCCACTCTCAATGTTACGGTGGGTTCCTAGGAGCTGTGTTTTGTTTACAGGTTATTGTTTTCGAACTGGTGTATCGTTCTTTCATACGCTGTTCATTCAGACGCCTGCCGTAAGCCCGAGTGCATCTGTTTTCCCATCGGAACTGAGGAGTTCCAGACTGTTTCTCAGCCGCCTCAGGTTTTCCGGTCGCTCGTAAAGCTGCAGTCCATCGGGGGTCAACGATTTCCATGAAATCCGATGGACTGGGGGAACCTATGTTATTCTGCGCGCAAAAGACGACGGATAGAAGAAGTCCGGTAACTTCAGAATCAGAGCTTCTCATTGCAACTCAGGCATCGTGAACCCTGATGAGAGCGAGCAACCAAGAGCTAGGCGTCGAACGGAACTTATCATGTTCTCTCTACTCGACTCGGAGAGCATGTCCGTCTATTTCAAAGAGGTTAACCATTCGAGAGTATATCCGTTTGTCGAATGGAGCGGAACATGTCCATTCGCTTCCCCGAGTCCGCTCATGTATTAGAAAGTACCCTTATACTGAAGAGAGCTTTCGGGGATCAGGGAACAATAGCTCTCCCGAAGAGAAGAGGAGCTGCGCTATCTGGTCAACTTGGAACTTTCCAACCTCCTATCACGGGTCGTTGAGCGCGAAGCAAAAAGGGGAATCACATCAGAACTTATTTGGCGCCCGAATTCGTCAGGCCCCTATACATAAACCTCCCCACCTCCGATATCATGTTCGAGATGGTTTTCACACAAGGCTGTGAGGCTTACAAACGGAACCTCGATGGCTCAGCTAGAGTCAGCTTCCTAATTGCTTGAGTCATGGCGCCTACGCAGATTCTGCCGAGTCCGATCTTCAGCAAGGATCGAACTGATTTCACTGTGTCTCGTTCGAGTGGTATGGAGGTGACGATAACTCAATTCAACGCCTCGCGACTCGTTCCGCTGGGCACAACATATGCATCGGCGAAATTTTCCGCCAGAAGTTTGAAAAATGGATCCGTAATTGATCGGGGCACTGTGTGAATTGCTTTCACTTATATCTTCTACCGAGCGGTGCTCAATTTTCCTCCAGCACAAAACAATAATCTCATCGCCCAGTCTGACGGATGATCACTCATCGAATCATTCTCACGGGAGGAAGTCTGGAATCAGCTCCAGGCGGAAGCTAATGGATCCTTCTATGACACTGTAGATTGGAGGTGTTGAAAGCAAACTGCTTCGTGGCGGCGGCTGCAATCTCCGTGATCTGTTCGGCTTAGCCTTCGGATAATTTTCTCTCGCTTTTCGATTAGAAACAGGAATTTAGTTTTGATGGTAATGGAGAAAAAAGTGTTTACTCTGGCATTTATTTGATTGAACATTCGCTCCGCCGGGTGTTTTCAGAACACAAACTCGCACTCTTCACTCATCTCAGCAACCGTTCTGCGCGTCAGCTCCGTTCCTGCGCAGGATTTGTATTGACCAATAGCGTAACATGCTTTGCCGAGTCGCAAACCTGCGGCGCGAAATTTCCTCCTCCGAAATTCTGGCACGATATTCTGCACAGCGCCTGATCCTGTGAATGTATTTGATCGAGTACATTCAGGCTCAGCCGCGCATGTTTCCAACCCGATCAATTACCGAGGAATGTTCAAACGAAACTCGGATCATCCGGGGAGCACAGCGGCGACACCTCGATCGCTGTCTCGCTCAACGTGGTCTCGGTGACCAGGAAGCTGCGGGAGCGAAAATTTTTTCGATATGATTTCTCCTCAAGTCAGAAGGCTCCGTACTGAGATCATAAGGCTACTGTCATGTACCCCCACTCAGCAGTAGGTGGACCTGTTGAAACTGACTAAACGATTCGAAAACCGCGGCCATCAGCTGTCACAAACGTGGCCCGCCCGATTAATTTGCGCGGCAACGATCGAATCGAGGACGAAGAAAGTGTTTCGTCGCGCAGAGCCCGGCATGCTGCGGGAACAGTCCGACCACGCATCCGCCTTTAGAAAGAGTGCGTATCAGCAGAAATATCCTCGTGTGTAAGCACCGAGACTGTCAATCAGTGAGCGCTCTAACTACAGTTGACAACATGATTCCCATCTTTCGCGGTTATAATTTGGATGATTCTGTCTCCTGAAAATTCCGAAGACCTCGGAAACTTTCGGAGATTTTTCTGGAAAAGTGATCTCTGCAAGAGACAGCCTCCCGTATTGGCTTATTCGCCGTTTAGGGGTTACGAAAAAAACTTTACGCTCTGTTCTGGAATAGTAAACGGTGGTGAATAAAGAGTCACCGTTCTGATGATTCGATCGGAGAAGCGGAGTTCACACCTGAAGGCCGCGATATTGCTCGAGAAGCGGGAACCACTTTCGTCCCCACCTCGAAAACCGATCCGATGCCGAAAACAGCAACTGTCTCAGACAGGAGGTCTAAACAGCGTAATGAGCGCGGCGGAAACGAGACAGGAAGACATTTATAGTCAAAACTAGTGATCTAGCTCGAGGTTCACCAAGTCAAGATAAGCCTGCCAGAGCTTCCGAACCCCGCGGACCTGTCAGCGTTTGAGACCGGTGACGCGTAGCTGGACGAACAATGGGCGAGCAATGTATCGGATCAAACGATCACCGAGAGGAAATCCCGACGTCTCACGGAGAAGATTCTCGAAAGAGCTTCTTGAATAGAAATCGTGACATTATTTTCATACACATAATGATGCTCTTCGAGATATTGCTGGACGCCAGACAGTGTTTGTCTTCCTCTCGGAGAGAGCATTCTTCAAATTTCACGGAGGGAAATACTCATACGTGGTGGACCGGGCTGAAGAGCGCTTCAAGAAAAAAACACGTTATGGATACCTCGGATGAAGCTTCTCGACGCTCCTTTGGAAGTCACAGAAAATAATTGCGACTCGGAAGGGATCTAGTGGGATTGTAAAATCAGAGAATCGAGCAGAAACGTCCGAAGTGTTTCTTTGGTTGATACATTTATCTGCTGTCATCAACTCAGTGGAGTCAGACGGCGCGGCGCAGTGGCTGGCGTTGGACTATGGAAACGGCGCCGTTGTTCAGATTCCGTGTTCAGTCTGGTAGTTCGTTCGGGTGCGTGCAATTACGATCCTCGAAGATAATCGAAATTCTTTTTCGACATGACAAATTGTCAAAAATGGAGCCTGCGATCGAAAGAGTTATGAAAGGAAAAGTGACGTTTCCTAATGATTGCGGAGTCATGGAAAAGGTTACGTAATTCATAGAGTTTCCTCGAACCAGGAGGATACCGCGCGGTAGATTTTCAGGACGCCAATCATTCGAAAGGCGAAAATCGTGAGCGTTCGTTCGTTGTCGATGGTAAGCAATCTTGCCGGTCCTGCGTGCGAGCCCATGAACTCTGTAGCCGACTGTATGGACTACTACGCAGCGTCAGCTCTATTGCTGTTCGGGGAGAGAATATTCTTTAAATTCATGGCAGAAGTCGTAAAGGACGTTCGAGAACCTCAGAAGAGGAGATACCGTGAAATATTTAGGGAGCGTCAGACCGAAAAGCAGCTCGCTCTTGGGCGCGAAAAACCTCTCCGAGCTGGATTCATTCGAGTCGATGATTCCAAGCCGGCCAGTTCGAATACCTCGGAACAGTTTCTGAGTCCGAGATTATATCTCCCTGAATCAGGGGCGTGCTCCTCCGATGATATTCTCCCGAAGCTCATCTGCGTTTCTGAGCTGCGAACCCTCGGTCGATCCGTTATGATGTGCTTTTTCCTCCGATATTATCATAAATTCCACACTTCCCGCATCATGATAGATTCGAGTAGTAGGGTGAACGGCGTGAGCTTACTGGACCGAACATTTCCGATGAGGTTGAGGACCGCGAGTAGGGGTCGCAGACTCGCGAGTCCGGACTCGCCAAACTCTGTCTGTCTGTGTCCGAGTCCCTGAGTCCAGATGAGGGCGAAAAATTATATATTTGAAACCGGATTCATGTCTCGAGATTTGCGGTAAACACCTCGTTGTGCTTGAATTCTTGGGAGTATTTGAGCTTTGTGCGGCCGTCATAAGCCATGCATCGTTGAGGCACCGTCGTGGCGGCAAAAGTTCGCGTGCAGCCTCGTGAGGCACCGTTAGATGACGTTCGTCGAAGGACAATCACGATCGAGGCCGATTCGGGGAGGGGGGGGCGAGGTCACAAGATAGTCGGATCACCAGACTGAAATCTGCGTTCTCACAGCTTCGCGGGCCAGAATAAGTCAGGACAGAATGAGCCCGGGAAAGTCTGATCCAAATCGTGGAGGAGCATGGGAATCCATCGAGCGCAATAACGGCCAGCCTCCGATTCTGGTCATCACTAGCTCAGAATCAGAGATTTCAGGATTCGAACCCGTATCCGAGAGGGCCTGCCGGGATAAGGGCCCCACCAAGAAAATCCGACTGTGGGAAACTCAAGATGCTCATGTGTCGAGAACCAGTGCAGCTACTGCGCCGATGAAAAAACTCGTTGTGGAGTTTTTTTTTCGAGGGCTATCAAATGGGTGAAAAGGGGGTCGTGGAGGCCTCTTCTTCTGTCGGGGAAAATGAAAAACTCGTTCGTGAGAGAAGGTGGTCAGCCTTCTCCTTCCGGGTTGACTAGCGAGTTTTTCATTTCGCCCCCTGCCTGTGGCATCCGATAGCCCTTGGGGAGAGCTTCACAACGGTTTTTATCGGCGCTGTAGCTCCATTGGTTCTCGACATATGTACATCTTGAGTTTTCCAAAATCGATCTTTTCTGGTGGCGCCGACGCCTCCATGTTATCCCGGCAGGCCCTTTTGCTCCCCCACCTTGACTCGGACTAGCGAGTCCGACGAGTCCAGACTCGTACTCGGCCTCGTGGATTTTCGAGGCCCCTAACCGCGAGCTAGACCAAATGATTTCTTTTATCTGCTTGGTGGCCTGGACCCGAGCGTAATCTTCTCCGGGACAGGACTCACCAGCTCCGTGCAGCTGATCCACATTTTGAAATTCATCCCCTTGCATGGTTGCGTACTCGTCTGAGTCAATTCGACCGTTCAAACTGTTCTGCCCTCAACCACCGTGCAGCAAGCCCAAAACCATGATTGAGCCTCGGGCGTTTTGACTCAAGGTTCTGTAGTTGTCTGTCTAGCTTGACCAACCTCATCGTCAGGCCCGTGCGGATTGAATTCCTTCTCTACGATGGAAGTTGTGGTCTCCCACGGATGACTTCTCTGTGCCAACAAGCTCTTGTCGATCTGACAGATCGGTTCTTTGTCAACACAGCTTGTTCTCGCGATTGATTTCATACTGAATATTGTCCAAGTGAGCCGAAGACGTGAGGTTGCGTCAAACCCCTGATATAGAGATATTGAGTGGAGCGCAGTTCTGTCGAGGGCCCTTCGCGAGAATCCTGGTCACTTCGGCCGTTTCCGAAGACACCTTCAGATGTTTTCAACTGAGGACAATCAATACTGGGATCCGGGGAACTCCGACGAGCGACTCCCGACCTTTCGCGTGAGTTTCTCGAGACGAGACTCGATGCTCAAGCTCGCGTCGACCACCATGGAGTTTGAACCGGAGGAAAAGACTGACTCCTTGCCCACTTTCCAGAACCAGGCTGTCGGCTTTGTGTTACCACTCCCCCAAGAAAAGCGTTTCATGCTCTGCGGACTTGGGACTCTGCAAACGCAAGGAAGCTGAATCGGTTCGTTCGTAACAGTCTTTCTCCACGCATTTCTGATTTCTGTGTTCGCTCCTTTCCGCAATGAGATTATAGTGCGGTCTATGGGAAGAAAACGAGATTTCATTGAGCTTGGCACGAGAGCTAGCCTGGAGCGACGGAATATTCATGATCGAGCGCAGACAGAACAGAATAAAAATGGAACCTCATCGAAAATCGCGGAGCGTGACAACATCAATACCGACAAAATGTTCTTGCTTCCGTTCTTCTGGCTACTTGTGTTGCTTTCCTTGAGTGGGTTCACTATAGCATTGGTGTTTTTTTTCACTCACAGGTATCTGCTCTTTTTTCTCCTGAGACATGTCCACTAACGACGTGTGGTTTTCATGTTCCGTTAAGCCGCTGTCCTTCTGCTCACGATGTGACACCGGCGAGAAGGCTGAGTCCCATACGCTGCCTGGATCGCGAGTGCACATCCGCAGTGCCTGGACAGAGCCGTCTCGAGCGTGAGGTCGGAGCCCACGCAGCGGGTCGAATCCGTTTGGTAGAGACTCGAGCCGCATGCTCACGTTCTCACTGCTCTGGAAATGTTCCCTAGGCCAATGAGGCGAAAGGCCCGCCCTCTTCAGTACTCATCTCGCGTAGGGCTGACGGGGCCCAAGAGAAAGAATCCTGATCATCAGAGGGTAGTGGCCCGACGCCGGCGGGAAGATCAGAATCCAGGAGAACTGACATCCAAGCCTCGATGGCAATTGAATTTGAACTTTTGAGTTTGCTGGGAAAAGTGAATGGAACGACCCTGTGCTCGACGAATTAATTCACCCCAATCAAGCTAAGAGCGCATACGATCCCGAGAACAGGAGTGGAGCACGTCCTTGTTCTGAGTCCCGGCGATGATGCTCGAGAGGGAGCTGGCTGTAGGTAGCCAGCGACGTCGGTCCAGGAAGTCAACTTCCTCGAGTCTGAGAATACGACGCTCTGAGATGGTTGACTCCAAACGGCTGCATGTTGACTCTGGCTCCTATCGACTGCCCTCTTCTGTTCGACAGCTCTTTGGAATCATTTCCAGCACGCTCGTGAACAGTCGGGGTCCCGGGTTTGGGGTGAACGGTTATGCAAAGTTAGAGTTCCGACGAGAGGGTCAGGACCCCACCGGAGGATTTCATCTCCGATTTATTCTCGTTCCGACACTCCTCGAAATCCAAAGATCATGGCTCCCACTTGCGTCGAGGGACCTCGGAGGACGGCTTTTCTGTGGACTCCAGATGCTCTGAGGAATCTTCATGTATGAAGACCCCTGCTCTGAGGGGAGGAGCTACTGGAGCAGCGGTGGTAGAAATAGTGACAGCCGGCGAGGTGTGACCCTGCAGCTGAACAACCGAGGTCCGGCATGAGGCGCTGGCAGGAAAAGTTGAGAATCGAGACAAAGCTCATAGAAGCCACCGGGAGGAATGCTTTTGGTGCGGAAGCCCAGACACAGGGACTCTCCTTGCCAGAGCTCGCGGGGCGGAGGGGCTGTTCAGGAGAATCCCCACGGCGACCGAAGAGAGTCCCATCACTGCGTTTCGTTTCCAGCGGGCGCCATGTCGAGAAGGCCCGTAGCATCAAAGGCAGGGGTGGGCAAAGTGCGGCCCGCGGGTGGACCACTGTGTTCGAGCAGGGCCCTGCTCAACAAGCGCTTGAAAACGCCGAATCGCTTCCATGGAAAAAAGATTTAACATTTCCTACGATCGTCCCCAACCTGAGTGAATCTCCGTAACTTGGTGGACGAGTGAGTCGAGTGTTCACTCTTCGATAGGCACATCGAGGTGTTGTGATTTTTCTGGAGCTCAGGTTTCTGATGCAGCCAAAGGAAACGATTCCTGAGCTTGAAACCTCATCTTTGCCGGATGTCGCTCTTTGGAGACATGTCACATGGATTAGGAATACTTCGAGCTCGCTGAGATACGTTTTATGTGGCGGCCCGTAAGTTTGCACGGCCGCGATGGTGTTGTGCACTGCGGCCCGCGGGCCGCACCAAATTGCCCACCCTTGATCTGAGGTGTTCATCGCTCTCTCGCTCCACACGATAAGATATTTTCTTTTGGAAGCTCGAGTGCTCGATGATAATTGTGAAATGCATGTCGTCTGGAGAGTGCACTGGTCCCTGAGGAAAGTTCCCAAGTTGGCTCAGGTGATCCTCACTTTCCGTTGAGCCCTTGCTCGTCCGAAATCTGGATGATCAATTAGGTCTGCGCATGCTGCAGCTGGATCCCGAGGTGGATCGTCTACCGAGAAAAGTTTCCGTCTCACTCGCGGAAGACGCTAGCGCCGCATGGCTCGCCGGTGAATCCCGAGACACGTCCGGGAAATTAAGCGTGGTCCGCTTTCCCGCCTGATGGACCATTCTTTGTAAGGGCGGGGTATCAGGACGGCTTTCGAACTGCTTCTCCTCCCATCAAAAGAAGACGAAGTTTCCGTCTTGAGTTCGTTCGAAGATATTGAGTGTTTTTGTAGCGGGTGTTGCCTGGCTGTAGTTCCCCAAGCAAGGATCCAGGAGGCTCTTGTTCCGAGAGAACATTATTTTGCAACATTGTGCTGTTCGGTGGAGAAGGTGATTGGAAGTTTCCAATCGGAGGGCAGCACTCGTGTACGACAGGGCCCCTGGCAAAGATTCTTTCCGTTCCTGCCAGACAATCCAAAATCGTGCGTATTTTCTGTCGACTGCAGTCAGTAGGCGATGGGTTCAGTGCTCGTTTCGCGTGCCACCATTTCCAAATTATGTCTCGGCTTTCGGCGTAACAAGTATGTTGGTCCCATCGGAAATTGGTTTCTGAACAGAAACCCAGGAAGTGGGTTGAGACCAAAGATCAGCGTGGGAAATCCCCGTCGGAACCCCCTTCGGTTTTCTTCGACAGAACGAACTCTGATACGGAAATCATCTCGGTGTTTCGTTTGCGGTCGCTGACAGGAACTCGGATCATTAAAAAGTAGGACTGCCGTGGTCACTGGCCAAGAGGTGCACAAAGCCAACGACGAAAGACGGAAGTCGCCTTCGAGATCTTATGGATGATTTAACGCAAACTCTGGGTCACTTTGAAGCACAACGAACAACAAGCTGGGACCAAAGAATAGAATAATCGATGGAAGACACTAGAGTGAGAGGGAACAGCAACCAAGCTTCCGCTTGCCGCCGAGTCGAGGTCGAAACCACGAAGTGGAAAACTCCTCTCAGCTCCAGCTTTTTGTCGAAGATCACAATCGAGGAGAATATCGCTCGCTACCTTTCAAAGAGACAGGGAGCCACTCATCCTTCGTCTGACCCTATATGTATGTCATGTCTCCGATCACTAGAAAACATCCAGTATGGAAGTTGGAAGTTTTGTGTTCTCCAGGAGAGGATGGAGGTTGGGAACTACTCCTCGATCTCTCGCTCCCGGGAGTATGATGATGGGATCCAGCTCAGCGGGGGATCGAAAAATGTGGGATGCCGATCGATGCCCAGGATTTCGGAACACAGCCTTCGCCACGTCCGAAACCGTTCGTAAATAAATGTAGCCTCAATTTTCTTCTGCGCCTGAGAATGGATGTGACTTCCCTACATCTTACTCGGGAGGGACACGGCTCGCTGCGTCCTCCATGCTCTTGGAGTCTCCTCCAGACTCGAACTCGAAACGCACGACCCTTGTGGCGGAGAAGCACGGCAGCTAGTCTTGTTCCACTTAGATGCCAATTCCATTGGCGGACATGCCCGATCGATCAAGAGCTCGGAGACAGTCACCTTTCTCTCTTCTTATCCGAATGCTAATGAGGCGGTTCGCGTTCAGAAGAGCGTTCCGAAGCTCATCTGATTTTTTTTCGGCCTCCTCTTGATGTAGGATCAAGAGTCGCCAAACTTCGAATTCGAGCTCGCTTGGCAGCACTCAACGCGCAAAGTGATCCGCCGCGAAGCCGTCTCAGATTATGTTTCGACCCTGAGAACTCATAAGTTATCGTATGCAGTTGATTTCATGGGCATCTCCATTTTATGAATCCCGTTCTGCTCGAATGATTGATTGATTGGTTGGTTTACAGACCGTATAAATATAGTCACTAATGGTCAGTAAAAAAGCTAGTCCATATAAATCTCGCGTAGGCTAAAAACCCCATACGCGGGGGCGAGCTCACTCTGCTGGTTGATTTTCGCTCTTATTTCCCCATGTAACTCTTCAAGGAGCCAAAGATCGACGATTTCTCCTTCAGTGAAAAATAGTCAGAGAGTACGAAACTACCAGGATGGGAAGTCGTCGCGCCGATCCGACGATTCCTGTTACTTTCTCAGAAATCACTCTCTTCCTCACTCGCGGGAAAATACCCCTCGATTCCCGAAACATGTTCCCGACAGATAGAGTCCCAACACATAGAGTGGAAGCAACGAACAAACGAATACGAACGTGAGCTCGACAAACAAGAGCTCTTTGAAATCCATCTAATGAATGCGCATTCACTGAGTTTGGGCTTCGGACGAATTTCAGAACAAACGCGACCCGGTGCTGATAATTACCCAGATATTTCCTCACTGCGGCCTTGACCCCCAAAAAACTTCGTCCCAAAGTGCGGGATTACCCTACTGGGGTACAGGCTCTCATTTAATTTGTTAGACTTCCGAAACTGGTGCGATGAGCCGCTCAGACGAAGTTGGTAGACATTCCACAGATTTTCCAGATCAACCGGAGATGATTGTTTCAATATTCACTCATTCAATCAGCCGGAGAGATCTGCCAGTCCCGGTCATCGACCTCGCAGCTCCGCTCTCACTCTCTGTCTCCGTATTTCGAAATGACGGAGCTCGACGTCCATGGCCCGCGACTCTGTTGAGAGAGAAATTCGCTCATATTTTCTGCTCAAATTGGATCATTCCATTCTCTAGCAACAACACAGCTTGGATAATCGGCTTCGTGTCCGGACGGCGTCGATCCTCAATGCCGCCGGTTGGAAGTCAGGAAACTAAGACCAGCAGCCCGGAGGCACGGTTACAGAAAATTCCTTCTCGATCGTAAATGTCATCGGTGGCCTCACTTTTGTCCCATTAGAGAGCACGGCAGAAAAAGAACTGAGTTTCCATGCCAGGGCGACAAGCGATGGACGAATGGAGGAGGAATAGGTGATGAGCCCGACGCTTTTGCCGAAATTCATTGTGAATAACACAACACGGAGATTGCGAACGAGTAGCCTACGAGTCCGATTTCCTCCTCGATGTCCTTGTCGCGTGGAGTGGTTCTTAGCGCGGAGGATTCCCCGCTTGTTGGCCTCCTGAAGTGCCCTTCTCGGGCGTGAACAAAGCGCCCTTTGTTGAACGAGGCTGTTGGCGCACTCAACGCAGGCTCGGCTCGCGGCCGATATGGACGCGAGAGTGTTCGTGTAGTGATGCGATCGAATGAAAGCTGGGGACCGGTGTTTTGACTCGTTCTCCGATATCGCTTTCCGGAAGAGAGAAGCTCCATGGGGTCAGCGAAGCGATAGACTGGCCGTGTTCGACCGGGTTCGATCATTCGCTTCCTGACTCATTCACTGTCGGTTTGTTTCTTGGGAGGCTTCGCTCCGTTCTTGAAAAATCCGCGCACTGAAGCGCCGGCGGAGATGGAGACCGATCGGAGGTAGCGCTAAATTGCATTGACGACCATGATGACGTCGTTCTTCTATCTGTTGGGTGGCTAATCGTTCGATACAGCGTACCGCGGGAAATTATCAACGACGGCTCGGCGGAAAGAAGTGAGCATTTTTCGCTGCACCATCGGAATCTTGAGTGGTGATAGCACTTCGTGATGTACATATGATACGCCTGGACGTCATCGGAGACGACGGGCCAGCCTTCAACTCTCGGTACTTTCATTCGACCATTGATGATGTGACAAACCACGTGTTGCTCACGCGCGGATTTTCCCCGAATGTCGTGGTTCGGCTTCTCCGAGTTCTCCGTTCACTGTAGAGGAGCCGCTTCTAGACACTCCAAGATAATGGAACGTCCTTCGAGCGAGCCATTCTCGTCCATACATGATCAAGATGAAGAACGGCACTGCAGACGACCCCAGTTCATTCAGAACTCATGAATGTGACGCCGGGGACAGCGCTCTCAAAATCGAAGGGGATAGGGGTTCCCCATTCGTCGGCTGCCGAATGATGGATTGAGGACTCGCGCCTCCAGACTCCACAACGGAGCCTCGCAGCAATAGAGCACTCGCAAGTCACTCATTGATGTCACACACTTCGAATCTTGCTCCCCGTTCGGAATTCGATCAGTCAATGAGGCATCAGGACCGTGAGTTCAACATCTTCCTCGCGCACTTACAGAGTGGTTCCAGTCTCGATTCCCGGGCTCAAGATGACTGAAAAGTGTCCTTCGGTTCGGTTTGGGTTCGGCTTCCCGAATACCCAGGAGCCCGAATACCCAGAATCTAGACACCCCGTCCCCCTCCAAATAGAGCCTCTGGTACTCATTTCAAGTATCTTTCAGAGAGGAAGCGACTCCCAAATCATATTTGTATCATTTGATGTCGTTTCATCGCTGACAGGTTTCCACAGCGCTTGTGAACCCCAACTGTGCACAAGAACCCGCCGACTTCGCGATCTCAAGCTGTTCCCTCCGAAGCCTCAGCTGCCTTTCATACTTCCAGAGTCCTCTTTGGGACTCATCGCTGATCATAGAAGTCTCGTTGACTTCGGCCGAGCCTCGATCTGAGAGGAGAGCGGTTGTCGAGATTCCGGGTACTCGAGATTCCGGGTATCTTCGTCGAGATTTTGGATATTCGGGATTCCGGGTATACATCTTCCGTCCTCCATGCTATATACGGGGCGGGATGCCTCTTGACAGCATTATTGTCGAACTTCGATGAGCTCCCGGGTCGAAGGAGTGTAGGGCACGCTTCCCCGAAGGAAAAGGGGAATGCAGTGCTGCCACGAATCGGACATTCTCTTCGAGGACACTGTTCATTTACATCACAATCCTAACATGATTTACAGAGCTGCGTAAACCCTGGGAGATGCTGCTGGCACTCACGTACAGAGGACGCTATAGCACCCTACCTCAACGCGAATCCAGTACGAGAAGCCAACTTACGGGATTGAAATTATCACGCATACAGTCAGCGAAGGCCCGTAGGATCGTTCTGACCTTACTGACCCTAATACTTTTCTGGGTCTGGAGAGGCGATTCTGTGATCGATCCGACAATACTCGTCGAAGTCCATGGAGGTGATTCGGAGGTCGATTTCAAGTCTACGAGCGTCTACAACAGCCTGGGAGACCGCCTACGAGACTCTACAAGACCTTCTTTGATTGCAAGCTGCAGGAAGAGCCTCGGGGACACCCGAAGAAGCATTTTGGTGTCGAATTTGAGAAGCTGATACGCAATCCGAGAGGAGGGCGCCAGCTACATTCGTAGAAACGAATAAACGTCGATTTTGAGGCGCTGAATCGGAAGCCACGGAGCGAGCTCCTCGCACGATGAAGCAGTTCAATGTCATATTCATGGCACCTAAGCAAAACTCACGAGGAAGGCTCTAGAGGGGACAAGAAGAAAATTCTCGACCTGCGACGATATTCCACCATTTCAGTCAAAACTTTTGATCAGTATCGTGCAAACTGCAACACGGAGAAGTATCAAATTTCACCCGTCAACCGAATGACAAGGTATTTTCAGGAATGATGCGGACCCAATGAAGAGAGAGAAGAGTGCCTCTGTGCCAGGAACTGCAGACCCACAGCGAGCGCACTCGAAGTTGTGCGGGGGGGATCAGTGAGGTCAGGTTAGGGCCCGTGTGGCCCGGTTGACGGGAACCCAATATGTGAGGCAACGATCACCGATAGGGGATGGAGGGTGAGAACGGAAGATGTGTCCAGCCTGCCCACACCGCGCTACGTGATAACAGCCGTCAGCGTCTGAAGCTTCTTCCATTGTTCATACCCAACGTTCCAGTCAATAGAATGTTTAGAGGAGCGCCCAGAGCCCTCTGATGGAAGCCATTTTCGCGGGTCGCTCCCGATGGCCAGGGATGGCTGTCTACTTGTTTTCTGTGGGATTCTGGATTTTCCGCCCACTCCTATCCGAAACTTCCCGTGCCAGCCCCTTGCCTGGAAATTCGCCATTCATTCATCATCGGATAGTTTCATGATGGTCAATGAATGATCCCTGAACTTTCAGGATCCAGGTGTCGTCACGATACGTTCCGGACGCTTCCACGGATCTCAGATTGGGTGACAATGCGGACCACGGACAGGCGGATGACAGCTAACCCGAATAAGGTTGTCGAGCAATCGGTTTGAAAGCAATCGGCCCAGTTGACTTTTCAGAAAGTTCCCACACATTGGGTACCTCGGGAGGCATGTCTCGAAAGATTCATCACATGAGAGATGCATCACAGGTACAGACAACATGGAGGCACGATGGATCATATTTTTGACAACACGACTCCTGTGCTGGTAACCAGCATACTCTTGTAGCACTGGTGCGAGACATTCGGATGGCCTTCTCTGAGTAATCGCGGCAACTTCGTCGGCAGCTGATCCTTCAAGTGACGTCGAGTAGGAGTTCGATGTCACCCTGCTTTCTTTCTATCAGCGAACTGCAAGTTTCCCTTCACTTCATATGTCGGTCGAAGCACGATCTTTGACCCCCTTCTCTAAAAATGTCTCCGGCGTCATCATCGGCCGTTTCTTGGTAAGCAAAGGTTCAAGGGCACTGAATGCCGCGTCAGCTCCCCTTCAACCCTCTTCAACCTCGCTCCTCGATGAGCCCGCGGGGGGCGATGATCACAGAACTTCGATTCGAGAGTTTAGTCTCGTCAAGCGGAAATCGTCCTTTACAGGCGTCTGATATAGCGGAAATCAAAAGAATACTCGACGAAGTTCCGACAACACCGAGGGTGGACGCGAAAGGTTCATTCGACCGAAGGGCGTGTTATTTCGTAACCGAGCTGAGGTGGTTTCTCGGTCATTCTCGGAAAACCATTGGTGCCGAGGAGAGGCACTGCAATCTTATGATTCGACATAGCCTCTGTTAGCCATCGAGGTACTTCCGGCGGGCAGATCATCATGGGTTGTTTTCCTCGATGTTCGCAATCGGCCAAAAGAGAGAAAAGCCCGCGTGATTCATTGATTGCGAACAATCCAAAGACGCCGCTTGCAGCTCGCATTGGAAGGTTGGTCTTTCAGGAAACTTCTCAATGGAGACATTGACGCACGTTGTGCCACTTCGATTCGCTGCTGGTATCTTTGATTGGTTTCCTTTTCTTCTCTCTCTCTCTCTCTCTCTGGGAAACCTTTCGGGCCAGTCGGACGTCCGTCAGCGGACAGACCAGAGAGAGAGGATGGAGCGGAGGATGCTTCGGCCGCTGTCGCTGGCCCGATGAGTGTCAGCGGAAGATATCTTGTGTCCAACCGCTCAGAGCGTCCTCACCTGAATATTCTACCCCGGACTTGCAATGGTCAGAACACAATCGAACTAACTTCTGAAATTGAGCAGTCTCGAGGAAAAATGGGCTGACGGATCGCTCATTTGATTGGGAACCTCCCGGGGAGTGCGAGGAGTGTTTCTAATTCATCTGCGTCTCGTGACACAGTGAGGCGTTCGAGGCGTTGCTTCGTAATAACTGAGGAGCAGTGGCGAATGGATCCTTCTTCGGGTAGGCCCATTCTTCTGGGAATCTCTCGGAACTGCTATCACCCTTATATTCCCATGGGGTGGAGTCCTCCTATCTTGGGACGGATCTGAGAAGGCAAAGGTGCCGTTCGTTGTTCCAAAGTATGCACATCGATCAGATATTTCGGTTTCACCAGACTTCTCTCTGGGAAATGGAGCTCTTCATCAAAGGAGCAGACGAGAGAGAGAGAGACAAAGAGAGCTCACTCCCACAAGACGAGCCGCTTCCGGGAGAGAGTGATCCCGAAGAGTGACTCGAATAGTTATCCCCTCTACGGCCGATCGGGGAGTTTGGATGGAAACCACAGGACCCTGCGGAAAACGTTTGGCAGTGGATTACGGGAAATTCGTTTTCGCTCGCATGCCAAAAATGGGGAGCAGTGGTTCTCTTGAGGAGGAGAGGACAACACTTGTGGAAGGACACCCGGTGACCGTGACCTGCTCTGTCGGGCACCAAGAAGTTATGTTATAATCAGGAGCTATTAGAGCAGACCACGTCAAGAGAGCCACAGAGTGAGCAGCGAGGGACGCAACGATCATCAACAAGATCTTACCAGGTCTGCAACCATGACCCCGGATTTTTTTGAACACATTGCAACCGTCTCTGTAGTCGACAAATCGGGCTGATATCCAGCCTGAGTCACTGTCTCGGTATCCGACCACCCGTTCCATTACAAAAATGCTCCACTTTTTGCTTCTGGTGAATTGAAAAATGCCGTGGAAAAAGGCTGGTACGTGCCACGAAATGAGTTCCGGCGGGAAAATTTCCCGTTCTTTTACCAGGTGTGCAACCTTCGAATCGGTTTTTTTTTATGAGGAGCTCATTCTCCTCACCAATGCATTTTGAAATGTCTGAGAGCGCTGGGAAAAAAACTGGAGCTCGGGGAACGGGTCCCTCATGGAAAAATCTGGTTTGACAGTTGCAGACCTGGTGACAGAACGGGAGATTTTCCCGCCGGAATCATTCCGTGGTTCCTGACACGTACCAGCCATTCTCCACGGCATTTTTCAATTCACCAGAAGCAAAAAGTGGAGGGTTTCTGTGATGGAACAGGTGGTCGCATACCGAAACAGTAACTCAGGCTGGATACCAGCCCAATTTTTCGACTACAGAGACGGTTGCAATGTTTTCAAAAAATCCGGTTTCATTGTTGCAGACCTGGTACAATGCAGAAGCCGGGACTCAGCTTTCATGGCCTCGTGAAGGCGCGTTTCAGTCTTACGCATTGTTCAGGTTAAAGAAGGTGGACAAGTCTGGTTCTTTGTATGTGTCTCCCGAGAGACTCCGAAATACATTGACAGGGATCACAGCTCCCCGCTCGCTCTTCGAAAATGACACCCAGCTGTCAAACTTCTTCTCGTGTGGTATCGTAATTTCATGTGAAGTAGGCGTGCAACACAGGGAGAGGAATGGGAGGAGCCCCAGCCCGACGCACCGTACTCGAATGAGGTTCGGCCCTTTTGCAGGAAAAGGTTCAGAGCTTCAACGCTCCAATTGACCTGGGAGAGGGGTCATCCCGATACATGAGGCAACCATGCAAGCGCCACAATGGCGATTTCCATTGGAAGCAGACACGTTCTTTCGCTCCATGAAACTGACGGTTCACGTGACCGTGGTCTCTGCTGAGAATCCTCGCGAACTCGAGAAGGACGACAGCGAGTTCCGGCATTGTTTGTCTCAGAAGAGCAACATCCTGAGTGGGAAGCGAAGTCTTCCCTCGCGACCGAGAAGAAAGTTGCCGTTGACGTCATGACGTTTGAGAGAAAGCCACGAAGGTCGTCGTTCCACCAGATGGAAGCATTGAGTTTCCGCTCAGTCCAAACGGAGGCGAAACGAACCAAGCAGACGGGGGAGGAGGAATCCCGATTCCCTGACCGCTCTCTTGAAACTCCAGCGAGACCGGGGTTCCGATCCGACCTGATTGAATATTTGCAACTGCGGGAAGATGCGAGCTCATTGTTTCCTATAATTTATTCCCAATCGATCGCAAAAGCAAGATCCAAATGAGTATTCCCCAACATTCTTCCGAGGCCTCCAAACAGGGGGGAAGGTCGGCCTCGCGGTAGTTTGTCCAGATAACGGAAGGTGGAACCCTCTGACCATGTCGACGACCCTTATCACACAACCGAATACGTCGTTGAGAATGCGTCATGGTACTTCCGTCCTCTGAGGGAATTCATCGGCTTTCCAATTCATGAGGATCCATCCATCGGCAGCTACGACAGACTCACTGATGGGAGAAATTCCCGACGGTCTTCACGGATACCGTTTGGTTCAACTCTACGAGCGATGGGCGACAAGACAATGGATGATTGATATTTGAATGGAAAGGCTGTCCAGGAATATTCGCACGAGTTCGATCATATTCAGCGAGATTTCGAACCGAGTTCGATCTGAATGCCTCGTTTGGAATCCAGGCTGCCGCGCAAGCCGAGTCATCGGTTTGTCTCACATACGTTAGTCTATTCAACCAATTGCTGTCATTCAACAACTCCCCCCCCCCCCCCTCCGATCGGGATCACCCGGGGTGTTTGAGCCTCGGCCGTAGCGGCAACCCTCGGGCCAGTCGGAGGAGAAGGGCCACTAGTCAGCTGGTTTTGATCTGTTTGACCGGTGTCTGTTTCTGTACTCCTCGCTCCTGTCTCCCTTTCGCCACCGACATCTGAACGCCGCGGAAATAATGGTCCATGTCCCTAGTTCGCTCAGTGCGTAAATCGAGCAGCTGATCGATCACCACTAGCCGGGCTGAAGCCTGCATATCCAACGAAACGTTCTCTGCATCCAGCTCTTCGTACTCCCAAACGGCTTCTGAAAGCAATCAGGCTGTTTCAACTTCGGGGTCCCGCGCGGAACTACGGGGAGGCGGGGAACTAGGGAGATACATCAGCGAAGTCATAAGAAAACTCGATTAACGGACGCGCGGCTCTTCACCTTTAATTTTCAAGCGAAGGCTCGTGGCGATGTCTCCGAGCTCCTCCTCCGTATACGTCTTCACTGAAGCACCGAAATGGAGTTAGTGCTGAGAGCGCATCACCCTTCGGTCGTCGGATTTATTCGTGACAATCACAGGGCTACTCACGCTCCGCTTCACTGTAGCGCCGCCAGAAAAAGTCGCAATCCATGTCATGGGTCGTCTATCGACCGATTCGAGGCAACGCTTCGTCGGGACGGAGGTTCCGGGATCTCGGGGATTTTCGAACCCTGGGGGTGTTCACAGTTTAGGAACCCAGACTGGAAATTCTCAGTTGGAACACTGGTTGCGAGGGCACGAGGTAGATCCCAGCCAGAGCGCGCGTTCTCAGAACTCAATCCAACGTCGAACGCCTGCGAGGCACACAAAGAATGAGAGGGAACATTTGAACCCGCTCTCGGGGTCTGAAGATTCTCGGAAATACAGCTCAAGGGGGCGAAGGAGGGGGACAGTAATCGCTTCGAGCGGGGAGGATTACTGGGGAACGTGCACGCAGCCGTAGAGAAAGCGGCACGTGAGCGACATCCGGGACACGCAACACAAGCGAGAGATTCGATGTGAGAGGCTTTCCAATCGAAGTATTGATATCTTCTGTCGACTGAGCAACCGAAACCTTTTGGTGTCATTTCATGTCGAGCCAAGCCGGGATCTCGGAGACTTTTCAATGTGTGATGTTGGACTTCCTTTCCTGACAGAAATCACTTTTCTACCGGTGTGCTCGCTGTAGATGCCTCTGTTCGCTTCTGCCGTGTCAGGATATTGTTCACACGGAACTCCCAGCGCTGTGTGGTATTTCGTGAGCTCAATATCGAGCTGAATTGGACCAGAAAAAAGGATATTCTCTCATTTTGTTTCATCACGAACGCTGCGTCCGAATCCAATCTCCTCCCAAGAAGCATGCTTCTAGAGTTCCGAGCCTAGATATCTGAGAGGAAGGCTCCGAGGCGTTTTCAGCTCGACAGGCCGACAAACCGCTAGAGCACACCGCATTGAGGGTGGAATCAGAAAAGCCAGAGGCTGGGAGGGTATCTCTGACGTTGTGTTCGATCCGTGAGATCGAATTCGGAATCCCCGATAGAGGCGTCTACGTGGTGGCCGTTTTCGTTCCAAAGTTCGCAGCATGGATTCTCTCCATTCATAACGCCCGGAGCTCCGCCACCCGGGGAAACTCCTTCTGGCGTTTGCCCTGGGGAAAAAGGCTCATGGGTTCTCCTCTGGGAAGAGGCGCGTTAGCGCTGGCTGTTGAGTCGAAGCCAACGAACTCCCGCACACGACTTGCGAGCGGCTGTGGTGCCACATGCAAACGTGCGCCTTTCGCTGGCTCGATTGGCTTCGAAGTATTCTTCAGTTCGTCCACGCATGAACTCAAAGTGATCGGAAGAAATTCACAACGAATATCAAACTCAGCTGTCATGGATCGGTTTGCCATTCCATTGGCTACGTTTCAGACTTAGTTTGGAAGAAATTCTCCCACATCACCGGTGCACGATCAGCTGGAGCCGTGGAAATTCCTTAGCCCGATATTTTTGCGTTCGAAAATTCCCCAAACAGTTACGGCGTCACTCGATCAATACCAGGTGGAACTTGAAATAGCCTTCGAGAGGATCTGCAGTCTCTGAGGCGATTGGTAACTTTGGACAGAGGTTTTACGGGTGACACTGGGAGAGGCCATTTTTTAGAGCTTCTCAGAGAGCTGCCAAACTCACCGTCGACACCGTCCAAGTGGGAAAACTCGCGTGTCAGTACTTCTGCTCAGGACTCGTCGAAGCTTATCCTATCTTCTGGAATTTACGGGAATCCGCACGAAAGAGCCATGATCCGTTCCGATAAGCTACCGAGTTCCGAGAGCTTTCGACTCTATTGCCAGGAGACGAAAGTAATGCAATGCTCGACGATAGTCTGGAATGACTCAAGGTCCCGGACTGCTCCGCAAGCTGTGTGGCCCAAGAGACGTCGATTCTCGCGATACGGGTTGATGTAACAACGTAGTGCGAGGATGGCATGCTTGAGAAGGGCTCACCGAACGACCTCCAAAGGGTTATTCTCGAATGATTCACATCTCGTCCGCTCGTGGGTCACTCTTGAAGACCTATCTTCGAAACGAATATCCGAGAGCTGCTCCGCTGAGATGATCACTGAAACGTTATGTCGGCTGCTCGTAACAGACCATGGGACCAATGTGAGCCTGAGAGCAGGCAAGCCGTCATGCGGAACGAACGTCGAGCCTATACCGCTCCCGGTGCGCATGCCCAGTTTACGTCTCCGACGCTTTCCGACTTTTAGTCGCAGAACTCTGCTCGGTTGTTGATTGAACTCATTACCGACATCCTCGTCGCAACGCTGACACGGGATCAAATCAGGATTCGAACTCGACTAACGGCGCGATGATTCTCGACGGGTCCGAGTCTGGGCGTCATGGACCAACGATGGCAGTTCAGATCACCGAATCGGGGCTGGTCCCAGAAACTGCAACAGCTGACTCGCCGAGTAACTGGTGCTTGATACAGCTTTTCAGCTTACAACAACTTCCAGCTCGACAGTGAACCGAAAACGGTATTTCTGACGGGACCGTTGGGTGGCAAGCAGACGTTTCCCTGAGGGTTTTCACAGAGACCTACGCTCAGGAGCCGGGAAGCTCGAGCAGGTTCCCATGAACGCCTTGAATTGCCTATTTTTGAGTCCTTTTCCTTCCGAATCCCGCCTGTTCCGGCTTTTCCCAACGAAATTCCTTCATTTCCACATCAGAACGGATCAGTGGTTATGGTAATCGGTCTTCTCTTCCCAAGTCATTTCGGATCAAATCAGACGGATTCGAGGATATCTGATACGATTCCACGCAGCGCTAGGTTCACGACGCACGAATACGAGCCGGCGCCCAGCCGCGCGGAGTCGGCCGCGCTTCGCGCGCTTGGACTGCGGGCTCCGGTATAGAGCCACTTTTCTCCCTCTCTATTGGGTCATCATCATTTCAAGAACTATCTTCTCATTCCGCTTATCGTTACATAATGTCACTTTTCGGTGAGCTTCTCGGATCCGACACTGAACCGCTTCTTCGGGGGTTCCTGGAGCTCTTCTCGTAGCTTGCAATCGTAGACGGTCCCGCAGAGTCTCGACAACGGTCTTTTGGGCTCTCGTAGACACTCGTAGACGGTCTCTAAGCCTCCCGAGGACGATCTTGTAGACTTCCTCCACCTTCTTGGACTCCGGGAAGCACGGTGAGATCGATCCTGGAATCACTTCCATAGATCCCGGGAAAAAAATATTCAGATCGGCCTTGGAATCACCTCCATGAACTTTGACAAGTATGGTCAGATCGATCCTAGAATCACCGCCCCATACCCGGATAGTATGGCCAGATCGACCTTGGGGCGACCTCCCTGGACCGAACTGGAAGCAAGCGGGCCCAGAAAGCGTGGTCAGATCGGTGTCGAAACCACCTCCCTTGACTCCGGAAAATCGTTAAATCGATCCTGGCATCACCTTCCTACACTCGAGAAGCATGGTCAGATCGAGTCCGGCATCAACTCCTCAGACTCTAAAAACAATGCTCAGATCAACTCTGAAATAACCCCCCTTGCCCCAGAAAAGTATGACCAGATCGACGCTGGAATCACCTCCCCACACCCAGAAGAGTATGGTCGGATCGACTCCGGAAGCAGATACTCAGACCCGGATAAGTGACATAAGGCGCAGTGAACCGCTCTCCATTCCAGCATGGTGCCGGAACTCAAGGAGAGAATGTTGAAGTCGGAATGTGAATGGAACAGGAAGGTGACCTGTCTCCTCGAGGGGGAAGAAGTCCTCACCAGCCTGATACCAGCACCACTGCAGAAATTACCGATCCTGGCTCCCCACCAGCACGGTAACAACTATGTAATATGACAGAAGCCTGATTTTAATGCTGTCAGACAACAATGAAGGAAGGCTTCCATCGGCCCGAGAGTAATGCAAACGAAGGTAGCCTACGAGCAGGCTTCCCGGGTAGATCCCAGTCGGTGGTGAGCAGAGTCCCATCTCCATTCTCCGAAGTGATCCACGCTGGGATCACCTTCCGCGACCGGGGAACTATGGTCAGCTCGAATCCGGACTCACTTCCTAAGACCCCGAATAGTATGGTCAGGCGAAACAGAAAAATAGAAAAAAACGAGAACTCAGGTCAGGTCGATTCCGAAATCACCTCTATGGACCGAAGGCAGAACTGGACAAACGCACAGACTGACAGACGGAGCGGATTATATTAGGGAAGTCTAGGTCTAGGTGGCTGTTTGCTTATGCTCTGAGGCGAGCTCTGGGCTGCACGCCGGTGTCTCAAGTCCGAGTTTATCGTCGAGTGTGTAAAATCAGGAAGAATTCGCGATGAAGGACCGAAGGCCGCATTTCTGACACATAATGTTGTTCTGCTGCCGCGAAGGCTTAGAGGCAGCAAAGGCCACTCGAGGAATATGTGCAGTTCACGGGGAGAACGCTCTCTGAACGTCTACGGTTAGAAAGTGGTTAGAAAGTTTCAAGGGTGGAAACTGTAATCTTGAGGATGAGCCCAGGTAAGGAAGATTACAAGTTTTCGAACCCGATGTAATCATCAGCCGGGTAACTTTAAACCCCGCCCTGGCCATCAGAGGAATTGAAGACTCCACGGGAGTCTCTCCATCAAGCTGGCTTCTCAAACAAGAGGAATACTTGCCCAACTCATGACATCACTGATCGCCAGCTCGAATGACTTGTGGATACCTGCCACACTCTCCTCCGGGAGAACGCCAATTACCCATTTCTGAAGGGACTGATAGCCGGCGATGAGGAGTGGATTCTCTGCAGGAACGCTACGCAAAGAAAACGCTGGGTCCCCAAAGCTTCACGGCCCGCAGCCGGAGTCGAACCCGAAATTCATCGAAAAAAAGTGATGCTGAGCTGCTGGTTGGACTGCAAGGGCGTTGAATTTTTCTACTTGCTCCCGCCAGGTCAGACCATCACCATCAAAGTCTAGTGCAGGCAGCTTGAGGGTCTGAAGACCGCAACAGGCAACAGAGCGTCCAGAATTGGCGAACAGATGGGGCTTCATTTTTCAACATGATAATGAGATTGCGCTAATCCCGCGTAAGACCACGTGAGATTGCGCTCTCGGCAGAAGTTGGCGGTGTTTGTTCGGGTTGTACTTTTATATTCAACTTTCAGTCCCGACCTTGCGCCGTCAGACAATCACATGTTCCGGTCTCCCCGAAACTCTCCCGACGGAGAAATGGAGGGTACAAAAAATAACCGCAATCAGTTTTTTGAAGAAAAGGAAACTAAGTGGAATCTTCGATGTACCTGACCGATGGGCGGAGGGCAGAACCAAACGGCAAATATATCACTCAGTGAGAATAGTCGTGGCCATAGGAGATTGGGTCTTGATGAATAGGTAGAAGACGGTATGAACTTTTTGACTCACCTAATACATAGAGCCCAGAACTTTGGGTGATTTTTCGAAATTATTCCATAAATTGCCTGGAATTGATCCATTGCAATGGCGAGATAATTTCCGAAAATCACCTAAACTTCAAGGCTCCACTGGTAAATAGTAGGGAAGGATAGACATCGAATCGCCGGTGAATAGGTCCAAGGCCGTACGAGACTAAGTTCGGCGGTAGCTCGGAGAGCACTTTGCCAACGCTATGCTCGGGCGAAGCGTCGTTGCTCGTTTGTGAATTACACGTTTTTAGCGCCGTGATGATGTCCCGCAACATAGTCAACCCGGCGGCGCGAATCCATAAGTTCGGAGCAGACGGCGTCTTCTACGACGTTGGCGCCATCTCGGCGGTCAAGGCTCCTACATGACGTATGGATGCCGTCTCCGTTCCTTTAAGGACTCCGGAGCGCAGCACTCCGACGACGGCGAGCGCGGCAACGAACTCAGACGACACTTACGAAGGAGTTGCGATCGGCAAAAGGCAGAGGAGTCCCGAGTGTGGAAAGCCGAGGGCATCAGAGAAACGATCTGAGGAGAGCCAATCATTCATGGGAGAGAATCAGTTTTCAAGACAGCTCAAGTCCTCAGCTCGGAACCGACTCGATTCTCTCGCAAAACGCCTGAAACTAATGTTTCTCATTCCTTAACTTGCTGCTGTAATTAGGGCCTGGCCAGTAGGGAGCGTGCTACCGCTCGGAAGGCTCCATAACGGAGGGACCTTGGTTGGTGTGAGTTGATCTGTGTCACGAGAGCGGGAAGGACACCAACCGATCAGTCGTCATCGCTATTCACCACCCGGACGTTCCCACAGCCGCTCGCTGTCTGGAGCTCGGGACGATGCCAACGTATGATTTACGTCGACCGGCCGTGGATTTGCGGAAGAACCGGTCCCCCGCTCGGGTGGTGCGGGAGTGCTTCGCAGAGCAGCGCTAGCGAAAGGCAGATAGGAGAATCCTGGCGATCAGAACGTCGCCCTCTCCTTCGGAATAGAGGACTGACTCGCTCGATGGCTGAAACTCCCTAGGGAGCATGAATGTAATCACAGGCTGTCAGCCGAGCGATGAGTGGTATGGCCTTTGGATGATTTGGGAACATTCCGAGTTTAGCCCTGCTGGGAGTTTTCCTCCGATTATCACTGGTTCCTCATTGCAAGGGTACGAAACTTCTCATTCTACGGAAACTTGCGGACAATTGACTGCAGTCCCATTATCGCGCAGTCCCATCATGTTCCTCGATGATGAGACAGGTCAATTTGTCGAGTATTACTCGAAGATCGCTCATTTGGAACCGATACTTTTCGCTGGGCCCGAGTTTGGAAATTACGATTTCCCACACTGCGAGCGAAAGACATAAGTTCGCTTTCTCGAGTTGTAGCGTGCTCCAGAGATTGAGCGTCGATTGTGTGGGTCGTGATGCCCCGCCCAAAACGCAATTCAGCCTGGAAAGATATGGGCAATACAAAATACAAAGAGGCACAATAGATCATGTGCATATACGGCAACTCCAGAGGGACACGCTCGTTTCCAGTGCAAGAGCGGGTTTCCTAAACACCAACTATTCCAGAACAAGATTCGAATAAGGTGACGGTAAATGTGTACTATGCGGGCGTCACAATGAACACCTAGAGCACGCGATGATCGAGTGCGAGGAAGAACAGCGGGATGAAGCGGAGATCTGCAGAAGACTAGGCCTATATGTAGAGCAGACACAACGGAGTTCAGAAAAATGGGAGGAAGCTACGAAACAAAACATCCCACGCACCTGCAAAATTTACGACTAACAATCCTAACCAATTGATCAATCAATGTCTACAAAAATCTGGAACTCGCGAACACCTACATCTTGGACAAAGACCATTACAGTCGAGTCCGCACGTGAGAGACTCGAGTTGGAACGAAAAACAGTTAGTCGTATGCTGATCTCTGTGACATGAGGACTCTGATCTCTCGCGATTTGTAACGACGCTTCCCGGAGGTATTCTTTCATAGAAACTGGATCAGGACCGAGGTCATCGATGCGAGTTTCTCTCATATGACGAAAGGATTCGACTGTACTTGCCGCGCGTCACTCAGATGCGGTGAACCCGGGTGCATGACGATGATTCATGTGTCTTCCGAGATTCTGCGCCGTAGTGCCGTTCGGGCGCCCTCAAGTATGCGCGTAGGGGTACGAAAGTTGCTTCATTTGGGGCGAGTTGTTAGAGTTGAGCGATCTCCCAAGAGCAGAACAACGTGAGGCGTTGTGCCACCACGAGGAACTTACGATTTACGCGCAAACTACGTTGCCGTTCTCATCTCCTCGGACGTTGTGAAATTACCGCGGACCTTCGAAGACAACCCTGCACGCACGAACGCGACCCGCGTTGGATCGTCCTGTAGCGCACAGCGCACGGGTTGCAATCATAGAGAAAAAGTATCGCCGAAGCAAGCATCGTTCGGTTTTCTGATGACACGACTCTGAACTGACTGCCATTCGAATCTTGGACACTTCCCATCGAGGGGACCGAAACCCTGTTCGGAGCGAGGAAGCTCATCGATCCCCAAAGCCTCTTCCTGAACGTCCGTTCCACCCACCCGTTGTCAGTGGACTCAATTCAACCCCGGCTCAGATCCAGTTGCGATTCCTCCGGAGGCGCGCAAACAGGAGGTTTGCCGATATATGCGTAGGAGACGGAGCTCAAGGTTGTCAGAATGATGAACAGTCGAGGGGGCCCAAACAAGCATTCCGAGGATTCCATGACACAAGTGTACGTATTGCGTCATGCAGACATTGGGACCACGGGGCCTAGGCCCATCTCATCGATCACGATGGCGTTGCGCTCCCCAGCCTCGCATCAGTTTATATTGCTCCTGCGCAGAAATCTGACAAGTGAGCCTTCTTCTCCGAGAATGTCCACTGCTCATCGAATCATTTTTTACGGGAGGATCCGGCCCTAGTGTGAGCACCACATGGGCTCCCCAAAAAATGCAGATTTTACGTGCTCGCCGGAGCTCCTGAATATACGAAACGCATGAATTCCGAGCATGAATCCGCCCAAACGGATCGAGGGAGGTAGTGAAGAGAGCGCATCGAGGAGACCCACTGAGACCTGCGCTGATGAATCGATTCGGAGCAGTGCTCGCGATCTCCGAGGCTGAAGTCGCCGTCCGGAAGGACTGCCGAGGAGTCCTATGATGCATTTGTAGCCGGAGCGAGCCCGTATCAAGATTGACCCGACGAGCAGTTGTCGGTCTAAGAGGAGGCAGTTCATTTGTGAGACGTCAGGACTTTTTGATATCGTTCCCGGGAATCGCGAGTTTAGTCCTTAAAGGGAACTCTGACTGTTGAAGTTGTGGCAGCTCATTCCTATCTCTGAACTCTGGAGCGGGGCTCGAGTCCGCTCGTTGAATCCAAATCCGACTCTGTTTCGGATTCGAATCCGCGTGGAAATCCATGTCCGAATCTGGAGTCGGGTCCAGACTCGAATCCGGACTTGGAGCCGACACCAAGTCAGGCTCGGAAGCGCACACGCTTGATGCCAGGGGCGGACCGCCCCCCCCCCCCCTCTTCAGGGCACGCCACTGAAACTTCGCGGCCTATGAGTGGGTCTCAACCATAGTGTGCGGGAGCTCGGGCTAGATACTGGAGTATTGATTGAGGTTCCCGACGTGATACAGCCTCGAGTTCTGAGAGAGAATCTCGCGAGCTATCTATTGGACTGCGACTCACTTGTCGGTAGCTGTATAACTAACAAGGGAACTATACGAAGTGTAGCACCAAGATTTGAATAGGAGGCGCTCATTTTGTGGTCCATGACGGCAGCACGATGAGACACCTCCTTGTGGTCATGATCGTGGATCAACTCCCCAATCCACCCTGCTCATCGCTTTGCGTACCATCCGCTGCGCGAGCGTGTACTCACTTCACTATGAAAGACAATCATGATCTCGTTGCCGGATTGGACTTCATGAGTTAACGGATCTGAACGAAAATCGAGCTGCGAATGGAGGGCTCTACAATAGGGCCAGAGATAATACTTGCCCGAATCGAAACCTGTCCCACGGCCATAGGTTTAGACGTCCTGGGGACGACCTATTATCGAGAGACCGAGGCAATCACGAGCAAAGAGGTTCTGTCACTTTGATTTGACGCTGGGATGCATCGGGATGCATAATATGGCCGAAGACAGACCGAAATAGAAGGAGGTCGGATGCCGCCCTTTCGGGATGTTCCGCGCTCAAACATGCCGGTGGTGTTGTCGGTCTCGACTCTTCTCCGTCTCCTACCGGTAGAACAGTTTGGAGGGGACCCCATGAACAACTCGGCCCGTGTTGAAGTTCAACCAACTTATCCCGTCGCTCACTTCTGCTCAGGTTGAAAGTTCGGAGCGTGTTTCCAGAACATGCGACGTCTCTGCGGCGACTCGGTTGTCAGGTCGGCCTTCTGAACTTGGATTTGAGGAAGGAGGTTATTTAGGTCGACTTGCTCGCGCGGAACATCTCGAGCGCACTATTGTTCGACTGATGACTATGATATCGGCAGATTCTCCGGGAATTCGGCCGTCGCTCAATCGTATCAGCACAAGAGCGGATCCGAGTTTCTGGATGAGTCTCGTTCTCTGAGACAGATTTATGACGCGCTCAATACCAATATTTGGCTCCTCTCTTCGAGGCATTCTAGCTTCAGGTTTTCCAACGAGTTGACACTCTCCGGACCCAAAAAGAGTTCGCTTACATCCCCGCCTTCCTCATGGTCGAGAATAATCACCGTTTGCGTGGCTGTGAAGTTCTTTCCCTCCGCAGGTGGATTGGATCGGATTTGTGGTCAGCCGGAAACAGAGAGGAATAGCTCTCCACTTTTTTGCGAGAATTGTCAATCGGACCGTTCGCAGTCCATTGAGGCTTCCGTGACTCCCCTCGATCCCTCTTCGTTCGATTCTCAAGCTCGCTCCAAAATCGGTGGCATGTCTAAATTTCGTGAGACACGTGGCATCGCGGCGTCCGGTGATGCCGTTGTACCGATGAAGGTTCTATGAAACTGTCAGGGAGCGTTTCGTGCAATTCACCTTTCTGATATTTGAACCGACAGTGCCAGTTAAGAACTAGAAATGGGCTTTGCAGAAACCAACTGCTCAGCTGCGAGAAAATGACTCAAATACAGTGTGGCCAACGAAAGTCGGGAATTTTCTTGATCTTCCTTCTATTGGTCCTGACTCGATTGAAAACAGCCCGATCCTGGAAATACTTCTCGCGATCGATGGCTGAACGAAGGACACATATTTTCTCGTTTCAGTAACGTCAAGCAGTCAAGACTTGACTTTTCTAGGGAGCCTCGAAAATGCTCATCTTTTCCGAACTTTTTCAAAAAACTGCACGTGGCATGTCTCAAGTAATTCGATCCTGTTCGTATTGATTCCATAGAATGCGGCGAAGGATTCCCCACATTCGGGTCGACCCGACAACTGTGTTTTGCTCGCCCGAAAATAAAGCTCAATCAGTTCTTGCTTCCAGGATAAAAAAAAACTGGAAGAGCTCATCATTCGAGCGAAAGTGTTCGGATCGACCCCGCTTAATTCGCTAAGTTTGGACCAATCTGAGAACTCTCCGCCATCGGGAAGTTTCCCGAATCCGCCAACAAATCAGTGGCTTTTTCGATGCTGATGCGATCGGTCGTCAATTTCGAGCTCTCAACCGACCCTCGCCCTTTCTTGAGCGAGAGTGGGGAATTCTATGTAGACATGTAACTCCGTATCACGGATTACGGAACTTCGCCGTATTGAGGCGTTACGGGAAATCAAACCCGTAAAACGTAATTACGGAAAATATTCTTCGTAAGTCGTGATTAAGGGTAAGGAAACCCATTTGAACAGATGATGTTTCGTGCACGAATTCTTTCGAAAAACTTCGCTGAGAAATTCGGGCATGCGGCATTCGGTACTCACGGCTTCGCAATGGGGAATTCAATCAATATCGCTGATCCCTACATCAAGGACATCTGGGGTGTGAATGTGGGCGGGGTCATGTCCCGAAATGAGGAATCACGGGATAAGTTTCCCGTAAGCCTTGATCGAAAATGTTCCCGTGAGCCGTAATACGGAAAAACACGTCTTATTCTATGCCGTATCCAAGAAAATAAATTCGAACTGGATCGCTTCACTTGGGAGGTTTCGCGGGCAGTGACTTGACAAACTTTGAAGAAAAATTGGCATTTTCTGAGGCATCCTAGGAGAAACAATTTTCGACCGATTAACGCAAATGATAAGAGGCTGTGTTATCCTTCCCGCAATCATTCGCAAAAATAATTTCTAGAATTCTACCTTTTTTCGCCGAGTCATGACCGGAATAACATCGGGTGAGAATATCCCCGGCTCACGTTGACCCGGAGCAGGACAACTCGTCGCCGGACAGCTTCGCTGACGATTCGACGCCAGAGCGACTCATCGCGGGACAACTCGTCGCTGAGGTGACTCGTCGCCGGACAACTCATTTCAGTCCATTAAATCACCGGCGGGGGTGGCGCGGTGACATGAGCGCCATTCCGTGCGCGCTTTTTTTCGGAACGCCAGCTTAGCTCCGCCGGAGAAGACTAGAAACTGCCGTTATCGTTGAGTATCGCCTAATATCCGCAACTCGGCCTCTGGGGTTATCCTTCATCAGGGCTCTGGTTTCATCAGGGACAGCGTGATTTCAATGATTCGGCCGTAGAATCAGATATTCGACTGAATCGACATCCTGACGAGGCGTTTACGAACCAGACCAGGAAATTGGGAACGGAGGAGGTTGAATCAAAGAAACGGAAAACTTCGACACGGGTTTCTGGTTCCGAAAGAGTATACCGGAAGTCGGCAGTCTGATGAAGTTCATTTCGTTCGTCTGTCAAAATGGCGAATGAAGTGCCAGGTGGGCTGACTACTTTCCATTCTGCACGTTGCAGCACTCGATTCCCCGTGGATTCCGAGGAGACTCAGTTCCTGGCGTCGAGTTGGTTGGCGAAGAGTTGTCCCGCGACTAGCCGCTGTGGCGCCGAGTCGTCAGCGACGAGCTGTACCGTACCGCGTTGACCTACCTGTACTACAAGGACATGCGATCAGTAGGAGTTCCTCTCGCACTGATCTTTCAGATCCTGGAGTATTCCTGTTATCGGGGCTGAATTCAGAGCAAGTTCGAATAATCGAGGCCGGATTCGGATTCGGATTCAACGATCGGATTCGGATTCGAGGGTCTGTTAATGCATCCGGGTGGGGAGTTCCAACTCAGAGCCAATCCAATACCGCTCTCAGATGGATTTCTGCTCATACAGAGCACAGTTGGAACCGCGAAATCGGCCCGGGCTCCAGGAGCCGCTACTTGATGCGAGCTGACGGAGGGGCGTGCTCATTGCAATCTAGGTCCGAATTCACACTCGAATCCGACTCTGAATCAGAATCCGACCCAGATCTGGATCTGGAAAATAATAGGATGGCCGAATTCCGATTCCAATCGTGCCAACGAATGGTACTCGTGGACTTGTTCCTTCTGGTATTCAGGAAGCGCTCAATGGATTCTTTATCGTCATCGACGATTTGTTAGTCTTTGGGGCATGCGTTCGACTCTATCCAAGCCCCTCCAGAATAAAATACCAACGTGTATCCTCTCCTGTTTTCCTCTCGATCGTATTTCTCGCTCTCGGTTCGAAAAGCATTGCCTAATAAATCACATCCGTTTCGCTGTAGAGCCTCTTGGACGGTTCGTCGTCGATGTCGCAACAATTAAGGCTGATCGATCACACTGCCAGCAGGTGCTATATCAAAATACACAGTCGCCGGCAATCGCCTCGTTTTGAGAATTGGCTCCTTCGCGGCAACCGTGCGAAGAAAATACGTGAACACATACCCCTGAAAGCTTCGACAGCAGGCGACATCGACTCATCTAAAAGCATCACCGAAGTCAGCTGGAACAGAGAGAGATGCTTCGAGTCACAAGAAGCTGCATACCCTTTCCTCGTTCCGGCAGCTCTCCGCCTCTACGCCATCTCTAGGTTTCTGAGGGAGATTTTTTTGTGGGGAAAATTCACAAATATCCAGGTATCGTGTCGTAGCCGACAAGACAACACGCCTCATATCAGTAGTTGAAACGCATCGACTTCCCATTCACCACAGGGTCTGAACCTGGTTGAATCCAAGGCGAAAGGATGTAATCCCCAGGTTGAATCCGCACACAACGTCATCATGTCCCCTCTGAGACCTGGGTTGCCCTCAGTCGACCGTGGAATCCGTGACCCAGGCTGTTCCGGCTCCGATTGACTCATGTTTGTAGCGATTTTTCGAGAATCCGGCTGTAGTTCTGAATGTCGGTACTCATTATTATCCATACCGACTCCTACGAGACGACCGTCAGCATAGCGGACTTGTTGGAGTGAGTCGTGCGAAGCGCACGTCGTCGAGTAACGCGAGGCTCCATGCGGCCGCTGGTTCGAGCCACGGCCGGCTCGGTACGGATCGTAGCACGCTCTCGGGAGCTATCCTATTCGAGCATGCAGCACCCTCCGTATCGGTTCGTGCAGCCCATCCGCTCGCATCAGATTATCATTTTTCGGTTTCACAGAAAATACCACGACTACCCGCCGGTCGAACACCGCAGATATGATTCGTTAGTTGAAAATCATTACTGCATTTTCATGACCTTGACGTATAGCTGAAATTTAAGGAAGCAAGAGCGTTACATCACCCGAAATGAGTTTTCAAGTCGACACAGCTTCGCCAAATACCAGGCTTGTCAGTCCGCAGGGGACCTGACGTAAATTATTTCTACGTCGATCCCCAGAGCTGAATGAAATATTTCCCCTCTTTCAGTTCGAAGAAAGGCTACACAACAGGGATCTGCTCCTTCGTCCAATGTTACTGACGAACATGCAAGAAATCTTGAATGAACGTGGCTCGGCTGCGACCCGCGAATTCCACAATGACTGGATCTCCGTCGGGATAGAATGGTGCCATCGAAGCGAGAAAAATTTCGAATCCTGTTTTGGTCATCGTTGCACATAAAGAACATTCCACGGCTCGTTATCGCGCCAGAAGAGGAAAAACACTCACGTCCCTCTGGAACAGTCTGTGGGCAATCTACTCTGTCGAGCTTCACAGATCGGCTGAGAGCGATTTTTCTCAGCTGCTTGAAAATCTACCGATTTCCCCGTGTTTCTATTCGCTTTAATGTTCGCAGAGTATGACTTGACCCTGATCGCGCTTGACGAAAAGCTCCTTCCATGGAAGATCATGGAACTTCAGTTCGGAGGAATAAGAAAAACATGACGAAGTGTTGTCGAGCAAGCGTTGTGAACAATAATTGCCGCTTCAATACCTGGGGCCGAAGATGGATCAGCTTGATCCCGTTCGGTTCGATTCTCCTTGCTGGAAAATTCGGCCGCGCTGGGAATCCAGGCACAAAAGGTTGTGCGAGGAAACCTCATCTTCCGGGACAAACATGGAGACGAAAACCGAGCTGGCAAATCTCGTCCTGAGGCTATATTCAATGTCTGAGTTATCGATGCTTTTCTGTGTTCCGTGTTCGCAACCTCGATGACCCAACAATGGACTATCCAGACTTCATGAGGTGCATTTTCCTACTTCGGGACACCGATGGCCTCGATCGATTTCCATATTGACGACTCCAGGATACCAACTGCAACTTCACCGGATCCGGACCGCTGTCCGTATCGGGAGTGTTCATTTTCAGCGCCTCTTGTATTCGGAAGAGGGCCCTCACCGCCACGAGATAATCGGGGCAGACATTAGATTTCTTCGTGTCTTCTTTCGGAAATTCAGGTTTCTCCGATTTTATCACCACGCCCGTATGTCCGTATGGTTTCAGACCATCAGGATGTAACGTAAACCCGGATGACGCAGTATGACATCATCGACCCGGAGGGAAAACGCGCGCGCGCTGCAGATACAGTCCTCCTCTCCCCCTATGATGGAGCTGTACCGGGGCCGTTTCGTGGTTGCAACGCCTGGGGTCTCCGCTGACTCACCAAACCGTGCTTCGTGATCGGAGTCTGAGGGCCGCCGTGTTCATAACGAGCGTTCCACGGCTCGGGGATCTTCAGAAGTCGGCCCGAACGGGCTCGGTGACAACCCCTCTGCAATGGTTGGAGACAATGTGAAGTGTTGGAGCCGCCAACCGACCTTTCTGCTCGCGGTGTGATCTCTCCGTAGACGGGCCGCCCTCACCACAATCTTCAGTGACGTCGACGAGCTTATATCTACAATGCTTGCCCAGAGATCGCGTTCTTTCGCACTATGAGCCTCGTTTTGATACTTGTGAGTGTTTCCGCGCTCGTCATGGCCGTTCGAGGACGTCCGCTCGAAACGACGACTCCTATCACCACCACGGCGACGAGTGCGAGATCACCGCCGAGGGATTCCCCGCTGGGAAACGTTCCCAGCAACGGCTCCAGCAGCTCGAACGATGTGGAAGACTACCTGCTTACAGTGACTGCGTCGAACAAAGACGATATCGTCGAGGAATGTGAAAAGTTCGCTCGCATTGTGGTTAACGGGAAGAATCGCATAGAGGAGGCGATCGCTACCTTTGGCGATCGAGAACTCTTCTATGACCCGGAAGCCGTACGCCGACGGATTTCTGAAGCTGTCGCCCGGGTATTGGATGAACGCTCAGGAAACAAACTCGACAAGTACTTCCGTTGCGTTGAGAAGCTCTCTGGATGAGCAGCGCTCCAGACACGTCTGCCGAACAATTGATCAACGAGTTCGATCGTAGTCCCCGGTGCGTTCCGAACGAAGTGTTCGGAAGGTGTCTTCTGTTCCGAGCCACGGGCTCTGCCCCCGCGACAAGAAAAAGCACAGTCTCGTTTTCGAGAAAAACTGATCTCTGGATGAACTATGATCCCGCTAATCACACTTTCGCTCTGTTCCCGGATTCCGCGCGCGTCCCTCTCGTTTCACCGGGAATCGCCTGTTTCATAGTGGCTTCGTTCATTGGTGTTCGGAGGGAACATGAATAAAACTCCACCAGGACTGAGCTCCTGAAGTGCTAGAAGCCGGAATAGATTGATCATTCGTTAGCGATCACGATCGGATCTCAGAGGCTTCTCTCGTTATTTATTTGAGTGAGTTCATCGCTTGTGATCTTCCGGGTTCGTCGAAAGGCGTATTCTTCCTTTCGAGAGAGCTCAAGGCGTTCCGAGGCGATGGAATTCCGTCTGAACTCTTGGTGACAACAAAGAACATCTCCTGAAATCTTCGGAGTGGATCAGGGCCGATGGGCCAACGTACTGTTTCAAATGGAAGGGACATTTTTTGTCCGGTTCTTTGAGTGCGAAAGAAACAAATCACGCCAGACACGGCCCCTTGCGGAGAAAAAAAACTGACGTCTGACAATATGAGACATAATTTTGGTTTTCACTCCGTGGTGGACAAGCAGGATGTTTCGTCATGAAATCTTCAGCATCGACGGTTTGAAAGAAGCCGCGAGTCCAAAGGATTGCGAGGGCCCCCCACATCCCGACCCAGGTATATTCTCTGTATATGGATGAATATCCGAGCAGAACGCCGAGATAATGGGAGAGGCGGTTGAACGTTCCTGTTCAAGATTCGACTCTCGGGCGGAAGCCGAGAATGTTGCTGCTCTTTTTGAGCAGCAACAAGCAAAAATGAAACTCTTTACTGTTCAATCCTTTTCTTAGCCCCTCGTAGGACTGGTTCACGGGCCAGAACGTCACTCGCGTCTCCGGGAGATTACGCGCATAACCAGTATGCATATTTCAGAAGCCTCGCCGTATTTATGGCTTCCTTCCTTCCCGCCACCAGCGCCAGCAGCGGATCCGGCGATACTCGTACAGCAGCGGGCAGAAACTTTCACGAGAAGATGTTTGCGAAATCGCTCGGAACACCGTATCACGTTGATCAGGAGTCATATCCAGCGGCTTTTCGTGGACCCCCATGCGGTTTGGGACATCGATATCCTATCAGCCTGACAGTCACGGTTTCCATCTCACCTCCTCAGAATATTTCTCCCCAAACAGGAGCGTCAGAACGGGCCTAAACTCGCTGTCTCGTAGCCACGGGGTGACTTATCGACGTGTTTGGAAGAAGAGCCGCCTCAAATGCTTATCGCCGGCTTAATCCGGACTCCGCTGAGCAACTTCTCTTGAAAGGAGAATCCGTCGGTCGCGGTGTGTCTCAAGCACTGTGCCGGCGTCACTTTCCCGATGACAGAAAATCCCCTTCTCCGATCGGCGGCTAACTCTCTCCCTGGAGGATGTACCGGGTAGAGAGGTTGTTTGGAATCAATGGCACTCGGCACTGAAGTTTCCTTCGGGATCGTGTCAAGTCAGCAAAACAGCCCCGTAGCATTTCGTGACCACACCCAACGGATGAACATCGCCGGAAGAGGATCGTAGCTGATTCAGTTCGATTCAAGAAATCGGAACCAGCTTGATGGAGTATCAAGTTTGCGAAATCGTTTGCCGCTCTCGACGCTGTCGGGGTTGTCTGATGCCACAGCCACGCTTTCATTGGCTCCCCCGGCGGGTCTCGCTTCGGATGCGCTTCACGCACTCCAAGATTTGACCGGAATTTGTCAGGAGCTTGGTCAGACACCAGTTTGTCGCTGGATAATTTGTTTGAGAGTGTCTTCATAACAGCACGCAGTTGTTTTTCGCTGTAGTAGGCCGCAGTTCGTTCAAGTATCTACAAGGAAAAGGCGTATAACTAGCTGGAATGGCGGGTTCTCCCGCGAGGCGACGACATATCTCGAATATCCGCTTGAGCGCTCAACGAAAGGGGAACACAGCGATAAGCGGATCATGATAGGCAGCGCCAGGAGAAGATTCCAGAGTTGTTTATTCTATCGAGGGGAACGAAGTGACGCCAACGAGTTCCTTCCGGCTCTAGAACGGGAATCGTGGCAACGGAAACCGGTGAGCCGAGGGTGTCAACGTGTAGTTCTCTCCCCGACACGCGCTTCAATCCCGTGCCGGGTAACTCCACTGGCAAAAAGCTCCATACCATGACGGGCTGGAGCAGAGATGATGTCACTGAAATGTAAATCCGCCGGGGCCGGGGTTCGCGTCGTGCATGGATGTCACTCCCGGAACGGTGATGCCACGGGGAGAGCTCAAATCTCGGGCGGGGAAATCCTGCCTGGGGGAAAAAGGCGAGAGAAAGCGAGTAAACGTCCATGTTGGAACTAACTGCTCCACCCAAGCGAGGTCTCATCCTTTCGGGTCGACACGAGTGGGCTCTGGATTGACTTGCTCTCCACAAGTCGATTCTGCTGTGTTGACGAAGGTGATCTCTTCGCGAAAGCCGAGAATCATGATATGGGGTGAAACTACTCGCGGGAGAGTTTCCGCGGCCAACTTCATGTACTTAAGAAATCTCTACGCATCATCCACTAGAATCTGGTGATCGGATTGCGAAGCTTGACCTCTGACTTGAGATGGAGCCGACGCCAAGAATGGCGAGAAACAGGTTCGGCGTCGCAAGGGTGAAATCATCGATACGGCGAGGTCGACGAGGAGCCTTGACCAAGGATCATTTCCGAGCGATGTTGAGCAAGGGTTTCCGACACGGAAGGCATCCAGGAAGCGCCCAGAACTTGGTGGTTCATCCGATCCTCAGATGAGGGATGAGTGAATCGAAGAGGAAACAGAACAGATTGTGTTTGTGGATGAAGGAGTATTTCTGGCAAGGATGGAGGAGATCACGTATCCTTCCGGTGGCCGGAAGTGTGGAATGCCTGATGAATCGGGGCTCCTGACTCGGGGGGGTCTATTTGTCAAACTGAAGGCGTCAGATACGGAGTTCGCCCAGTTCGGCGGGCGGAAAAGGAGGACACCGACCAGGAGCAGCTCCAGAGCTCCTTTGAATGTCTGGTACGATGAACTCTCAGACAATTGGTTCGGCCTACGTATACTCGTAGAATATGTTGCTCAAGAAAGGTACCAGTTGAGACAAGGATGGACTTTAAGTCGGTATTTTGCGTCGGTGGCTCCTCTAATTCCGTCACGACGCTGACGAGCATATGCGTCCTCCCTCCCGTCTCTGGTTCCCCTCTTCCTCCCAAGCTCAAAAGCCCTCCCTCTCCCCCATGAGAATTTTCGTTCCGGCTTCATGAAATGCATGTCAATATTTATGATCGTATGCTCCACAGGGATCACACGTAATACGAGTTTCGCAATCACAGATAAGGTGTCCTCCTGGAGAATGTAGATTCAGCTAGGACGAGTTCAACACTTGTTGCATCCAATCGGAGTATTTAGCTACCCGGGTATAGGATCCAGGATAGCCTTTCTCAGCACAACGCCGTCCGAACGAAGTCACTCCGATAACGGTGTATCGTCCTTTGTCGTTGAGGAGCATCAAGGGACCGCCGGAGTCACCCTGGAAAGAATCAAACGATCAACCGAGTTCTCGATTAAGATCTCTCGAGTGTGGCTAGTAGATGCGAGAGCGCTCCCAAGTTGGGAGCCGGAGTTGAGAGTCCCAACTCCGACGAGCCGACAACACGATCGAGTGGTCCGCTCGGCCCGCACTTCACGTGTCGATTTGCACCTGAAACACGGGTGGTCAGAGCTCGAACCCTGGGTTCGAGCCCCACCGTTTGCGCTCTGAATTCAAGAATAGTTTCGATGATTCGTTTTGCCTCGTTGGACCGCTGGCAAGAGGATCGATTCCTCGCCTCTGGTCTATCGCGAGAACAGGGTCTCAGCTCCGGAGGGAAATGATTTGATCATGATCCGGAATTCTCGGAGAAACAATTTGGTACAAGCCTATTGAGGAGCAACGAGCGTATCGCGCGCATTGTCGGGTCGTGCCGTTGGACACGTACGGGGTCAAGGTGCTCAATGGCTCGTACGCGACGGCTTCCACGTGTCGAGTTCGTGACTCAATCGAGCGTGATGTGACCACAATTCAGATCAACAAACGCGTAATGAGAACCGCTCGAGCGTAATCAGAAGCGGCTGCTCTGTCATATGATGTAACCAGGTCTGCTGCGATGTTGGACTGGCCAGAAACACGATTTTGCTGTTCGCTCCCTCTGTCCGCCGGAGTAGAAGCGGGCCCTCAGCACGAGGACTGCGTCAAAAACGAGCTTTTCCTCGGCGGAGGTTTTCGTGGAGTGTGAGAGCTTCTCGAAATTCGGAGCTCATGGAACAGTTCTCGAGTTTTAGTCCTATTCATGGATGCAACGAATCCTTACCCTGCAGGTGTCCCGATCACCCTGTAAACTGCCTGCGCAGAGGTAGTTATCGTTGAACCGAATCACAGTTCTCTTGAAGGCCTCTTTACAAGTGTCCAACGACTGCACCGGCAGGGTTGTCTCTTGGAGTATGGAGCTCGCGGGGCCGGCTAGAAAGAAGTGGATTTCAGAACATTGTTCGAAAACTCTGGGGTTCATCCAAGAGGCATGTCTGGCTGACCGACGTTCAGGGCCGTTTGTGCAGGGAGAGAGCAGCTTCGAGATTTAGTCACCGCGTCCAGGATCCGGAGCAGGAACACAGTCCGGACAAATTGAAATGGTGGCGAAGGGAGATACTCGGTCTCTCTCGAAACCCGTCTCCCGCCATCCATGAAGATATTGACCCTCAGCTACCGTTGCGGAACCGATTTGTCCCATCAAGTCGGCATTGTGTTTTTGTGTTCAGACATTTCGAGGACATTCTTCGGCACAAGGAAGAGGAGAAAGTAGAAAAGTGCGCCGCCAATCGGTCCGGTATTCCCGACATCTCCGTTGGCGTCGACTTCAACGTCTCGGAACTGTCCAGTGCACGGAAGATTTCCGCCAATCGAGTCCCGGAAACAGTCCTTCACCACTCCGGGGCTCCTCCGAGTCAGGGCCTGAACGTCAGCGGGGGAGGATCGAGATCGATCCGTTCGTCGTGAGGTCACAGGAAGTCAACCTACCGTAGTAGAGCTCTCCCCAGCCGGCGACGTTGGCGCTGCGTCCTTTATATTCACTATCGTCCCCGACGGTGTCCGGAACGCAGATGGGAGCGATTCCTTGTCCATAAGGTACGGCGCGTCGAAGACTGCGGTGGTTTGGGGTCAATCAACGAATCGCTTTTTTTCACAGGCAGGATCGCTCAACACTCAGACAGTTCCGCAGAGGAAACCAACCTCAGAATGGCGATGTCGTTGAAGTAAGTCCGGTTATTGAAGCTGGGGTGACTGGAGACTCGGTTGACGTCGATGTCAACAGGACTGGCGCCGTCGTCTGTGGCCAGATAGTCGTGTTCGCCGAGACGCACCGTGAATCGGTTCGCGGGGAGGCTGCAACACCACGGGGGAATGTCATTCGGAATCCTGTCCGTCCCGGAAACACGCAAGCTCGACAATGCGAACGTCTCGGGGGAGGTGGGTTGGACGCGGAGATAGACGAACAGGCACTCGGGACTCAACGTCGAGAAAAGTGAAGGATGTCGTTCATCACTCACACTTTGCCCATGAGGTTCACGCAGTGTGCGGCCGTGAGCACATGTTTGGGAGTTATCAGGGCGCCCCCACACAAAGGAGCTTTGTACCCGTTGCCAGAGACGTCGACGAAAAGGAGAGCCTGCAAACGATTACGGTAAACGAGCGAATCGAATGATTTCGCCCAGGGTGAACGAGGTGAATCTTTCTACAGTACAACCCCGCGAGTTCGGAAACTTCCCAAATCGAAACTTGTGAGGAGGGAAGCTTGTGCGAAGCTCGGCTGACCCTCCCCGGCTCGAAAGAGCGCCATGGCTCATGACTTGGGATTATTCCCCCTGGAAACTCCTGCCTTCGATCGGAACTCAAGACAGACGATAACTCAGAACAATTCTTGTTCGCGACTCTTCCTCCGCTTGTGAGATCGGAGCGGTGGTGCTAGAATGTGGTGCAATCTTGGAATTCAGAAACTTCAGACCCGAAGAGATCCGAAAGATGCGAGTAGTGTTGAATCCGGGAAAATCGAGAGTTTTCTTGAAAACATCCAACAGAAGAACTCGCCCGAGCCGTCGACCCGAGCTGGGGAACCAAGACCGGTGGTTCGAACGTTTGGCCAGCACCCGTTTACTGCCCCGAAAACAGACTTCAGGACTTACCAACCACGGCCAAGCCCCGACTGCGGCCTCTCTCCCTCCGACGATTCTCTTCGTGGTTGCGTTCGTCAATCCGCAATCTGGAAATGACTCAATGCCTCAGACGTCGAGCGAGCTGTTTTGGCTTCCCTCAGAAAAAACTAATCCGCCGGTCGCTCTTTCCGTTTCAGCGTGAGAGGAACAACTTCCTAGCCTGGAGACCTTGACCTGCTGGAACTCGGCGGTCAATCTCGGTCACAAAAACTAGATCTGCGTCTCGGTGGCAGCACATGAGAACCCTGGTTCGTCTGATTCGCGGACTCGCCATCGACGACGGGGACATCCGTTGATTCTCGGTGCGGGGACCTTTTTGTGCGGAACACTGTATGTCCGCTCCTTCGATACCGTGGGACTTCCCTCTTGGAACATTACGTCGCTCGATAGCAGCTGATGTTTCGGCCCGACACCCGACGCTCACCACTGATACGGCCAGCTGTCGAGATACGGCGTACGATGGGCCTTGGAAAAAGCCAACCACAATCCGCAAGCCAGCCATTCAGGCCAGAAGCGTCCAAAACAGCGATTGCATCATGCATCATCATCTCCGCATGAGACTCTTTAATTCAAAACGGAGGCCTCGGATTTCCGAGCACGGAGCGTCCCCGGAGTTGAATTGGGTGGGTCGGGTGGGTCCATCACATCAAAAGAACAGAGGCGGACCCTGGGTCTCAACACCATGCATAACCGGCAAGAGCGGCGCCTCGATCAGGCGTCCAGCACGACCGTTTAGAGCCACAAGCTGCATGCGGGAACAGATCAGGACACGGATTCGTTGCACTTACATCTAGAGTTCAACAAGGCATCGCCGTTGCCGTTATTCACATTAACGCCACTACCGCTTCCGCCACCGGTGTTGAAGTTGTTGTTACCCCCGGCGAGGTCATTTTTGAACGGAGGGCGCAAATTGGGCAAACCGAAATGATTTGTGTTCTGCACGGGTAGTTGGCCCACATAGGCCGGTGGGAGCGTGGGTCGAGGTTGCACATATTCCGATGGAGGGTATCCACCACCTGTGTATCCATTTTGGAACCGGTTGTTATTGAAGGGGATGTGGGCCGTGTACCCGGGGCCGCCAGGATACGGGGGCATGTACGCCGGTCGTCGATAAACCGGCCTCAACGAATAACCATTATTACCGTAGTTGCTGAAGCCGGCTCCGTTCCCCCCACCAAAACCGTTATTGTTATAGCCGAAAGGCTGTTGGAATCCGTAGCCCGGGCTGTTGTATGTCGGTTGTCGGTAAAAACTCTGCGCCGGGTTGTAGAAGAATGAGTTGGCGAAGGGGTTTTGTTGGAAGAAATTTTGTTGGAATCCCGGCAAGAACGACTGGAAGCCCGTGTGCCCGTAGCCGAAAGTGTCGTGGGGGCAGCACACGAGAGGGCGGCGATTGGAGAAGCCGCACAGACTGCTCCGTGCAACGAACTCGTTCTCGAACGTAGCGCTGCACTCCGAGTACGGAACACACCGGCCGACGCCGCCCTGGAAAGACCGGCAGCCCTGTGACGCTCTCGTCCCCACAGATGTTAGAGCGCGGCCCTCGATTTCTTCGAGCTCAGTGGCGTTCGCGTCGAAAGCGGCATCCAGTGTCGTGAGGTCGATCGTCGCTTCGGTTGTCGTCGTCGTCAAACCTGAAACCGGAGCGCCGAATGAGAGGGTAACGGACATTCCCGGACATTATTTGGACCTTCCGAGGGGTTTGGATCGACCAATCCCCCCGGTAGTTTCCTGCACTGAAACGATAGAGGTTCTACCACAACAAGTTCGGTCGACGCGGCACTGGTCATGATGAATGCACGCCAGCAAGAAGTTTCGCTCCAGAGGGATTTTCCGAGGGCAGAATACACAGAATGCCTCATTTGAACAGCGACTTCTGCCACACAGAACAAAGCATTCTTCGAACTGCCCTCATCTGAATCGCTTTCTGGGTATTCCCTCATTTCGTTATTTCAGCGATCATTATTCTTCTGGATTCCGCAAAGTGACCACCCTGGGGTCTGAGCTTGGCGACTTTTCTGAATCGTCCACGAGATCCGAATCGTCGCCGACTCAGCCCAGCTGAGCCTGACACGACGGGAATCGGTCGAAGGGTCGAGATACAGTATTTCAGTTTCCGAGAATTTTTTCCCAATCGCTTCAGGAGGCGGAATCGCCCCGAACCATGACTTTTTCGATGTCCTGGAAAACCATATCGAAATGAAACCAGCCCGCTGCGAGCGTTGAGCAACACTTAGCACCAAAGCTCGCTAGACTTGCACGACCTAGCACCGGAAGGCAAACTCCAGATATTCACACTGTGCATCAAGTTTTCACGATAGAGAAGAGGGACATGAAATCCCCGGCCCAACGGTTCTCTATCATCAGGACTCTTTTGCCGCCTCATCCTTCGATCGTCCAGGATTGACCCAGCTGCGTTGAATCACCAAAAGCTGGTCGGCCTCCGTATCCTCGAGTTGTGTTCTCTGACCGCGGTCCAGAACGGGGTCTCTCGATCCCACTCGGATTCGCATCACTCACCGGTGTCACCACAGACCGCAGAGACGAGGATGGCGGAAATCACGGCAAATTCCCTCATGGTGGCGTTGGTGGCGAAAACCCTCCGCTAAATGAGAATGTTCGATTCGGCTACAACAGTAGCGGTCACTAGCGTCCGTCCAAGCGTGTGCCAAGAGGAAACTGACCCGTGAACTTTCCACGTTTCTTTTCCTTCCTCTGATCTGTCTTCCACGCACAGTTTCTCCTAGAAGAACCGACGGTAGCAGCGGAGGTGGCCGCTAAGAGAGACACATCCAGCACGGAATTTCACATGAACGTATTTTTCCGTCGTACCGGTCACTTTTTCACTCACTCAGCCAGTTGGTCAGTCCTCCTAGCCTCGCGAACTTTCGCAGGCTGGAAAGCGGGCGGCCTACTGACGACGACAGGACTTTCCGGTGCCGTTCATCGACATTTTCTGTGTGTCGGGGGATAGCGCTCCGTAGTGCGCGTGACCTCACTCGTTGTGAAGTATACAATGCGTAATGCGGCGTCGACGCCGGCGTCGAGTTGAAATGTGGAAGAAAAGTTATAGCAGATAACAGGTAAACCGTGGGACCTCCTTTCTGTCGGGAAACGACGAAGGCGACGCCGATGCTCTCTTCTTTCTCAAATATTTTAGCCTCTTTGTTTTAGGCAGTCGCTCCGTCGAAAGATGACCCTTTCCAATCCTTCCACTCATTTTCTTTCTCTCAGCGACATCGCTTTTGTTACGACGTTTCCGACGTCTTTGTGCGGCTGAACCCTCGATGACGCTGATGACGTGTGAGCGAGACTTTTATTCATGACGTGAGGCGATCGAGAGTGGCGAACGAGATATTAAAACTGTCACGGAGCCGCCGTCGGCCGCGCCGACTAACTGGCGTCAGACCGGCATTTGTGGCAGTTATAGATAAAAAACGTTGCAACCGAGCAATCCGACAACCGAATGCCCGCTGGAGGTTCCGGGGTACAGACCTATAGGCGGTTCTCGAGGACTAATTCAAGGAGCTTCAAAGCTTGGACAAGTGCCCAAGCATCCCGAAAACCTATGTCTGCCTGATAAGTGGGTTCCGCGACGGTTTTCCAGCGCGGTTGAACGACTGCAATAATATCAATTTTTCTCCATTCTGTCATATGACAGTCGCGATTCTAACGGCTGATCGTCCCCTCGATGTCCCTGGAAACAACACTGAGACCTTCCCCGGAATTCCAAGATGATGAACCTGATTCATTTGACTCTTGAGGGAGTATGAGCATTAACTCACACGGAAGAATATCGTACAACTTGCAAATTGGCAATCAGTGCCTGCTCCTGTGCCTCTCGTGGACGACTTCGAACTCGCTCAGAACGTTCTGGGCTACTCCAGTTGAGGCTCGTGCTGCCGAGAGGTCCGTGACGACAAAAGACGAAACAAATCAACTCAAGAAAGTCCGGAGAGCCTTAGAATATATTTTTATCCGGGACTAATCATCGTAACATATAATTTAAACCGCAGTTTCTTGCGTTCATACTCACTTTGATTCGAGAAGCATACTCGGCATCTGAAAAAATCGAGGTATACCCCGAAAACCTGGATTCCGCCCCTAATGCCAAAATATGGACTGCAAAGCCCGAATCAACCAGAATGCCTGTGATGCCCGAATCTCTCCGAACTCACCACTAGCGTAGCGAGGGGAGGGCGGGAGGGGCGGTCCGCCCCGGGCATCAAGGTCTTGGGCCCGGGGTCTGGGGCAGCGTATCGCCGAGCTCGAGCATCGTGACGTCCTTTTAGAATCAGGCGACGGGATTCGCTAAATCTCTCATCGCGTCCTGAAACTTCTATAGGTCCTAGAGGTGGCGGGATCTCCCTCTGGCGGACTCCATATGGGATGCTTGCCATGAGAGCATCAGATCGAGGTTCCGCACCGAATATCACCGAGGGTCGCTACGCCACAGGGCATCACTCAATTCCGTCTATTTTGGCCCTCGTTTCACGTCCCAGTGCCACTTTTCGCTGACTATTAATGAGTCATCGATTCGACGCAATCGGAATGATACCGAGTCAGTCTGTATTCAGATTAGCTTGACAGAAGCCTTGGAAACAGTTTCTGATGATCCGGATCAACATGGGAATGAGGTGATGGGTGTAATCTGCCACCAGCGATCTGTGGAACCTCATCTTTCAGACAGAGGAAGGAATCGAGATCGCAACCGATTCCGCTGTACAGCACCGAGCGCCTTCGGCGGTACGCTCCAACCAACGACTTTCAATGTCTCATCCACAACCGAGCTCTCCGAGCATTATAAGTGAGGTATCGCTGGCTCTGATTGTCAATGGATCTAGAAATAGCGAAGCGAATTCCCGACCTCCGTGGGTCTTTTTCCCACCCATCCGCATGCTTCGGCCGAGACGCTCAAGCCTCGCCCTATTTCGTCCACCATGTACCGAAATACAGTTCTGTCAGCCCGTAACAAACCTCAATTCGTTTGGTTGTACCAAATGATCAATTCCGGGTACATGACTTCAATCTCAAGTTTCACAATGAGTGACGGTGGCATGCCGCACCGCGGAGCAGAGGGCTGTTGGGGCGTTTCCTTATTTTCCAGTGTTCCTGTGACTGAACCCAGGGAGGAGAAACTTGTAGAATTAATGCGAGAACGTGCTCATGACAGAGTTTATCCACAACGAGTTAACGCCTGGCTCTGACAGGTACTGCGGAATCAGGTACGCAACCGCGTTGCAGAGCCACCCATTTTAGAATAATTGTCCATCTACGCAAGAGCCCCCGTCCGCGTTCGTTGTCTCTTCCTCAGCGTTGTCTGCTCTTTGCTTCTCTTCTGCTGTATTTGCTGAACGCGCCGGGTTGTCGAGCTATCGTTTCGTACTTTGGATTCCTGGCAACAGCTGGACACTGTATACGAGTGGATGGGAGCTTAAAAGTTGGGGTTCCGTTCTCAGAGATGTCAAGAGATTCAAGTTTCTCAGGTGACGTCATTCCGGCAACGATGCGTGTCCAAGGCAGCGGGTGCCCATCCGCTTCCGAAGATCGCTGAGAATCGAATCTCGCTCTTCTGATGCCTTCTTCGAGTTCCGTGCAGAGTGAGGCTTTAGCCCAGCGGCGGCGACCCCCTGGGTCAGTGGTCCGGTGGTGGCCAACGAGGGAAACTCCCTTGGGCCGCGGCGGAATCTCTGCAGCTCGTGGAACGGTCACGAACCGCTTCGAGTACGCGCGACACGAAAGATTAACCCTCGAAAACAATCGAAGCAGACCATCGCAGGAGGTCCAGGACGCGAAGACACCCAAGGATGATCTCCAAAACCGGGCTTCTTTCCGATTGCTCGCTTTTCCCGCGGGAAGATATCGGCTTCACACGATATGCCTTCGGATGTTCCTGGTGAATATTTCCATCAAATCGTTGGTATATGCTCAGCTCCAAAAGTTTCTGGCAACGGTCACGTCCAGTTGCACCAGAATCTGCTCCGCAGTGTTCGTCGCCTTCGTTCAATCCAGCGGAGCTCAACACTGAGTCCCGGCTAAGCTGGCGCCTCGCTCCGTTTCCCGGATCCGAGTTTTGTTCCAACCAGACTCCAAGCTTTGCAAGATGCACAGCCAGGAATCGAAGTCAACCGGTGACGACAAGTGGAAGAGCCGTACATCCGTCATTACCTCCAAAGGGTCCATACCAAAGGAGGAGAAGCAATAGACCAAATCCCGGCTCGAAATCCACCGAAGAATCAGACGAAACAAAGGCGAAGTTCATCGTTTCGTCTGCAGGCTAGCAATAAGGCCTCCTCAGAGAACAGAACTTTGATATGATTTCGCCTTCCTTATCTCTGGATCCTCAACTGATATGGAGCTGGAATTCGATTTGGTGGATCCTAATTTTTATAGATTAGGGTACAGAGTGAATTGGGACAATTCGATTCCGGGGATTCGAAACTAAAAAGTGATAGCAGTCGTTAATTCGAAACCAATCATCCGAAACCCCTAGGGGAAGTGTGTGCGGGGAAATCTGCTTGGCGGCGACTTCCTTGATTGGAACTCTGAGTGTGTGCGCATCCGCAACGCCAGCCCTCAGCTCGCTATCAGTGTATTTCCGCCTCTGCGATGGTGCCGTTCTCGGAATCAGTCAATTTTTTCATTTGATTCGCTCAGAGAAGAGGTACCATTTCCATTCGGAGTTGGTTGGGAGAAATCCCGGAAGAGACGGTTATGCACAATATTCAACTTGGCATGTAAGATCAGCTCTCAATAAAGTACAACATTCTCTTACCTCCTGGTCCAAAGCCACAGAACAGACATCTCAGATTTTCCCCGAAACCGCGGGATTCATAATTCTGAAACACTGATTCCATCGCTGATTACCCACCGTACTTGCTTATTTCGGATCACTGGTGTCTTCCACAATCATGCGAATGGAACCGAAAAACTCTCGGTACCAATATGACTTTGTATGAGAAGGTCTGCGGCCGAAATATCCGGGGCCGGAATGTCATGTACCGGGGTATTATGATGACAAAGAAATACGTGATTCTGATGCTCCGGATCTCACTTGAAGTTCTCCTTACGGTACAAAATAGCTCCCTCAAGCGTTGTTCAACACTTCTTTTCGTTCCGAATTCAGGGTTGGATTCAAACTTTTTGCGAAAAGAAAATTCGCCGGTAAGAAATCCCTAAACAGGTTGAGAGATGTTGTGGGGATGAAGCGGTGCCGCCAGTGCTTTGAGGGACAAACTTTTGTTTCGTCCGTATCGGTACCGCGGTTGGAGATCATGCTTTCCGAGTCACCGGAAAGCCCACCTATTCCATTTTCATGAGAAGCGGTCAGCGAATTAATCTCGCTGCGGTTCCCGATGGAACCCACCCCGACGAATTATTCCATGACGTGACTCAATTTTCTATCACCGCAAGCTGACTCCGGCAAGTTCTGTAGAAGACCTCCAGGATATTTCCACCACAGCGCGACGGAAACGTTCCAGAGAAAACTTCTCAGACCACAGTGTTTGCCAGTTCCCGTAGCTCCCCCGTTGGCTTCTCTCCGTCGGAGTTATTTTCGCCTTCCTTTCACCACGGAAGTGGCCTCCTCGATGGGATGGCTCCGGGTGCTCGGTTAGGACCGTCGAGTCCTTGTCAGGATCTCCCTTATGGTGGACACAACGTTATAAGCACGCGCGCCCTTTCGAAGCCTTCTTCAAGACGTATCGTGGCGGAAATCCCGCGATTGTGACGTCACAACTTTCTGGGAAATATTCAAGTCGATATCATGGAGGGTCATCGGAGTGAGCACGGAATATGACGTAAATGTGTCTTGTCAGGACGCCTCGTGCCACCGAGAATACCATAAACCCAGCGTGAATACCATGAACGGACCTCGTCTCGTTCCTCAACGTTTTTTGGCTCCGTGTCGTTTGCGTCAGTGTTGAGTCGCGTGTGCACGCGGAACGGACTCCGCGAAATCCCCCGTTTCTATTCTTCCTTGGAATCGGCCGCAAATTCCGACGTGGCGCCGGGAGGCTGGAAGAAAAAACCGTCCCGATCTCGGACCGCTGACAATCTCTGACCCACGTTCTGCGGCCGTTCTGTGGGGAACCTAAAACGCACACCGAACTTCGTCATCTATGATACAAGGTTTGGCCCCAGTTTGAAGACTCCACTCAAAAGCGAGTCCTAGTCTGCTCACACGCAGGCTTTTGTCTCGTGAAGACTGTTCGCAATGACTGAGATTCACTCGGTCTGGCGTTACCTGCTCGACGGAATCGTCAGCGTGGGTGAGGTTACATGGCAGACTCCAAAGATGGAGATGACACACATCTCACGAACGATCGAGCCACAGGGCATGATCCAGAAGGAACGCTCGTAAAAAGTCACACAATGTGCAATACATAACCAGGGTGTTCGCTGTGGGCGGAGCCACGATCATGAGTCTGTTTTCTGTGTTCGATTGATCTTCAAAAGGTAGCATCTCTCCTGTTTCTGCTGCCTTGTTCGCGCTGAACGCGCTCACGGGGCATATTGGGGAGGGGTGGAAGACGAGTCGAACCCATTTTGAAAATCGCGAACCCGTTGAGAATTGCCTATTCACGAGCCTGCTGAAGTTAAGGGTCGAAGACGAAGTGGGAATCCAACCCCGAGATGCTCTCAAATGACCGATTCTCAACCGAATTCCGAAAACAAAAACGGAATAGATGAGTCTTTTAAAGAGCAATCGGACTCAGAATACATGCTGATTCATGGCAGAAAGCAGGGCGATCATGATCGTGGCTCAGCCTACAGCGAACACGCTTATTATTATTTTCAACTTGTCCAAGTTACGTCATCGAACAGGACTTCACAGAATGAGCATGCTCCTTGTATGTTCGGAAGACTGGCTTGCTCACGACAAAGACCATGATGCTGAACAATTCGAACTGCACGCGCAGAATCCGCGTTCATGTTCGGAAATCGAACAGGGAGCGCATCCTGCATCCTCGGCCCCGGCTATTTCGAGAGTAAGCCGAACCATATCCAAATCGGCGCTTTGATGGTCGGAGGAACGTCAACTTCAAGGAAAGCTGCCATGGCGTTTCGATATTTATGCACTTCGAGGTTTCGCTTCGATCGTTTCCCGCAACGAGGGCTGTATTCAGTTTGCGGTCCGTGAATCTCAGGGAATCTCTCATGAAATTTCAACGAGCAGTCGGTATCTGTGGAATTGCCGGGCTAGACAGCTCAATATTGTGCAGCGCCCATGGGGGCTTGTCTGTTGATCTCGAGCTCCGTTCGATAGATATTCCATACATATCTGGGAATGAAATCCCAATGATCCGATGACCCGGGTATCCCACTGATACCCGCACATGGTGCAAGAAGCGAGACAGCTGAGATGAGCCCTGCGTTCGCTAGTTCGAGGAACTTGAATCGGGGAGAGGAGCTCAGAAAACCTGTTATCGAGATGATTGGTTCATGTTTCCATGATGGAAGAAATACGCGACGAGATGCTTGCAGAGGGCAGCCTTCCGTCTCTTGCTTCGTTCCCCCATCGAGCTACAAGGACAAACGGATGCTTGGCGAGAAGAATCCCAGGGATGTTGCTCTTCTGATAAGACTACAGTGTCTATCAGGCACATTCCCCGAATGGATATTCGCCATAACTCACCTCGAGCACATTGACGAAAATTGACATAAGAGCCCCTAAGCGGCTAAACAAGGGAATAAACTCATGAGCTGAACGATTGGTGCGAAGCACATTGTATTCATCTAAGAACGACGACATCTCCGGAGCAAATCAGAGGAAACCATCGAGCGAGAATCTAAGTATCTCGGATTGCTCAAATCCAGAGTTGGGCAGATTCAAATCACGTGATTCGATCATTTTTTACTCGAATCATTCCCTCGAATCCAATCATCTTCCTGATTCGAAAAACTTTTTTTCATTGGAATTTCTCTTTCAATCGAATCGAATTTTCATTTGACTCATTTCCCGCATCGAATCATGTTATCCGACGGATTTTCATCCGAATGTTTCGATGTTCCTCGATTTGAATATGCCCAACTCTGGTCAAATCGTATCCGATTAGGCCGCTCCGAGCGGATAAACACGTTATTTCGACTTCGTTCTCAGACCCATTGCCTTGAATTCAGGTGTAAGGTTGGAGGCCCGGAAGTACACTGATGACTTTGACAACGAACGCCCTTCCTGGACAACGTGTCCGTGAGCAATCTGCGATGCATTCTACGGCTGGTCCTGAACTCCGTAAAAGGTGGGATATCGAAGAGAAGACAAGTCCTCGCTTGAATATGGATTTTTTCGATCGTGGTGATTGGATTCGTCATTGGAGAGGATCAGAGATGAACAGCAGCATGAAATAGCCCGGTACATATGCTGATGAGAAGGTTACACGATATAGTTGGCTACGCAGATCATCATTGCACGAACATGACCGAACAGAGGACAGTGTGGGTTTTCCGTTTTTGTTCCGAAACTCTTCCTGCCGCTCGTAAGAAGTCGAAATTCCAACTTTTAGAGCGTTTCGAGGATTCCTTTGTCAGAAGTGTGCGTCTGTGCTATCATGTCTCACCGTAATGATCCGGCTCTGGGAAGATTTTGACAGATAGAAACATACGGAGTCTCCCAGCGCCGCGCAGACGCACTCACCTAGCAAGGAAAGTTGGAAACACTCGGAAACCCCATTTAAGTCAAAATATTTTCTCCGAGGGAGATGTTTGTGGAATAAATCCCGAGAGTCATGCCTTACCGTCGTCGAGCGAAGTTCGCGGGTCATGTCCTGTTCAACCAGGTCAAACAACGATGACTCCCCGTCAGCCGGTGAATCCTAGGAGTGGGAATCCTGGTTCATCTTCGAAGTGAGAGATCAACTACGATTGGGAGCTTTGAGCTGGAACCCCAAATGCTCAATCGACGCGCTTCTTCTCTCCAACAGCGGGGGCTTCGTTCTCTGAAGCTCTCGAGAGCTCACTTCTGATTCCGAGGTGGGCAGCCGAACTATACTCCCAATCTGAACTGTCATTCGAGTCAGAACATCATTTACAGTGCCATTGAATTCGCTGAACAGGCAAGTCATGGAGTGGCGGAAGCGCAGACTCGTTTCTGAAACGGACTCGATGGGTTCGGCCTCAATCCAAATAGATTCGAGTACGGCACTCCGAGAGACAGCACAGCGGTTTTCAGAAGGCGAGGAGCAATCATCGTACTTCTGCAGTTCTCGGACCGGTGGAATTCCGGGACTCACGGGCACTACCACCGAATCGGAAAAATGAGCTGGCTTTGAGATTGCCTAACGGCATATCGCCCGCATCTCAGCGAACGTTGAAACTCGGAAATTGAGCTTAACAGTGGGGCTCACTTCTGCAGAACCACACCAGAGTCTATTGTTGCCGCCGGGATGACAGAGCAATTTATTCCGAAAGCAACAGCTCTTTGATTCCAGAAGAAGATTCTGTGTGATCTTCCAGTATCCCGGCTTTGAGTTTCAGTGACCACTGTAATGGACAATGGGAGGAGTTTTTTCGAGTTCTGCGAAATCGTTTTCATTCTCCGTCATCACCATCATTTTGATTCCCAGCTCTCATCTCTTCGCAGACGGCTCTACGGTTCCATGAAAAATAGAACCAGCAACCAGATCTGTGCGGTCCACAGAGAAAGCTTCATCTTCGGAGACGAATCTGGTTTTCACGAAAGCTACATCGACTTGACCTGCACATCTGGTCCCATAATCCCAAGAGAATTTGGTCGATAACTCCATCGAAAGCCTTGTCTATCGTGTACTGGCAGGAGAAATATGCGGCTATGCATCTGGAATTTTCGTTTCCTCCGTAAGATTCTGCGATAGGCCCACAGAGATTGCGCACGAGTCCAAGCTCGGCTGACTCTGTTGCTCGCACCCTGTGTCACCGATACTGACAAGACTCTGCAACATTAGCATTGAGAATTTCGGAGTCTGCTATCCGGCATCTGGCTACTCCAACTATTCCTTCCGACCGTGTTGACAGGGATCGAGCTCGAGCGGTGACCCAGGAGTGCGGATTTGGGTTTTTAATCGCAAACACATCCTGTGGCGGGTGAAGTCATAGCTCTCCGAAGAAACACCCCGAGATAGATCAGCACGTTTCCTTTATCGTGCGAAGAAAACTCCGAAATGAAGGGCACTCAGGTCACATACCGATTCCAACGACGCATAAGAGCACTTTGTGGAGCTCGCCTGGATCGACGAGATAAACATCTGGTCGTTTCTTCAAGGACGTATCTTGAAGTTTTCTCATCTCATTTGTTCCCCTCTCGCAGCGGAACCCAGTTCAATGTGCAAGCTCCTATCTGACTCTGAAGCTTCGAAACTGTGAACGAGTGGATTCTCCCACATTGTCATTCGTGCCAGACCATTTGCGCGGAACACGGGGGCTAAGCCCGCTGACTCGAGAGCTCAGGGAGCGAGCTTGCGAGGGTTTTGATTTTAGAACTGGCTGAGCTTCCATGGACTGTTCAATGGACAACAACTTGGAACAAGGTTGGATCGTAGATGAAGGCGTTAGAAGCTCATCCCATCATAGTACGATTCGTCGTGCACGGATTCCCCTCGTACGTTAGCAGCCGTCTGAACGCGTCAGCGGAGATTCTCGGCTGAGGGTGTCAGACTTTGGAGGAAACGGATCGGAGGCGGAGCCTCACAGGCCAGCATGACAGCAGCTGCCGACTGAGATTGGTTCCTGAGGATATGCTTGAGAGGACGCCACACGGAATGCTAGTATACTATTTTCAGGAGCTCGCTCTTCTGCTTCAAAGTCTGAAAAGCTCGACACCGATGTGGAATTACAGAAAGAGCGTCAACATTTGCATCGCCTTGATTCCATATTTCTTCGCTCTGTGCGTAAATCACAGAGCAATTATGATGATTGAAAAGCATTTATTACCAATTGTAATTGGTGTCTCTTCACAGAGCAATTATAGTGTAACTGATATTCGGGTTGGCGGGTTGTTCGAAAGTCTTCAAAGTCAGAAGGGCACAGGATATCTACACGCTCACCACCTCGGTGATCGGCATGCACGGCGTACCCACTATATAACCATATGCGAGTGCCTATTTTGACACCTCAGTTCCCATGGTCTTTACAGCCGGCTCACGAGATTCCTTATAGTCTAGCATCCGGGGATCACTGGTCTCAACGGAGTCTGAATGAGTGCCCTCAATCCGAGGCTCGAACGTGGTTCAATAGAGTTCCGTTGAGTCGAAACCAGACTTCGATCACACGGATACTTCACGCCATCCCTCGGAGAAGCTTTGTGTCTCTACGCTCCCACGAGCATGCGAGAAAATCGAAGGTGAAGTCATCACGGTAAAACCTAGAGCATATGAGCTTCGCGTGGCTCACGCCCACTGTCAGCAGCAATCATTGATTCCTAGGGTTCTGAGTAAGGGTGATATTCGAATTTTCCGAGCGATCCCTATTATCTGAACCGTTTTCGGAATCCTTTCAAGTCAATGCTCCATTTTGATCAAGGTTTTACTGCATTGGTCTTGGGATGGACGCAGAGCAACTGAAAACAGGGCTGCGTTCGCGAAAGAGCTCAATGGGATAACTCAGGCGACGCAATGTTGTATTCGAGTGCCGGCAGAGAGCTACCGTGTTTCTCAGGAAGCAAGGCGTGGCGTATCTTCGGCCTATTCTAATTCACGGCTTCTTTTCAGTGTAAGGCTCCAACTCGCTGCACTTGTACCAATGCGCACGCAAGCGTGCTGAAACTTTTTACTTGATAGTCCGAGATAAGGAATTCCCAGCACTAGGTCTTTAACAGCCATGTCAGCTTCCTATGGGATCACCTAGAGAATCGTCAAAATGGAGGAGGCCTGTTTAGGTACTAGTTCACTGACCTCGGAGAGGATCCCCGCCTCGACTCTTCCATGTTCAATGATTTATCTTTCTCCAAACGAGCTAGTTTTGCCCACTACATCGAGACTATTGGAAATTCGCCCGTGAGTTGTCGACCCGCGACGCTGCTTCAGGAAGCTGGGTTTGGCCAGGAATCCTGGCGCATTCCTGGCCAGTGGGGGGGCTTGCACCGTCTAAAACTCTCTCCTCTGCCTTTGGGTGTCTGGGAACTTAGAGAGGTTTCTCCATTTGGTATTACTTCCAGGACACTCGAGGCCTCGTTTCCAAATCAGGATGATCGTCGCGGTGAGATGTTGTCCATTATGTTAGAATCAAATTAGGGCAGAAGGAGTTGCTCTATTTCTGTCTCTCTCTCCCCCGCTTGTTCTGTGGTCAACCCCATCAGCCTGAGATAGTCTGCTTGGGATAATTGAAGATCCGATTTGTCGGGAAACAATCTCGATCCTCCGATCAGTCTGTCGGACTGATTGTTTTTGCTTGGACGGCTCATCAGCTCGCGATCCTCGATCAATCCCCTCGAAATTCACGCGCACGACCGATGGTGGAGAATGGAGTGCGATTCAGGGCAAAGTATTAGCCTACCGCAGGAATTTATTCTCTCCCTACATTTCCTGATGATCAACTCACTCGAGCACCGCATGCAGCTTACTTGACAATTGAGCTGTGATTTTTTCCTCAGTATGCGATTCAACAAGATGATTGATGTGAAATCCATCACTCTCTAGAAGAGTGGCCTCGTGAAGCCCCCCCCCTCGGGTCTTATATATTTGTAATATTGGCTTGTTCAGTTCAACGTCTGAAAGCTCCGTGCCGTGCGGCTCGTGCTATGAATCTCTTCATGATATCTTCGGAGAGCTTCTCGAAAGCAGCTGTTTGCACGACCGCCGTCGCGTGATTCATAGCGAACCTGAAAATGTCCGGAATGTTGACGGTTCAAGACAGGAGAGATGTCTCCCCGATCGACAATCACGAGAAGAGAATCACCTGAAGCAGAAATCCTCGAGATCCGCAGCGTTGAAGCGAACGGCTGCCGTGTAGAGATCCGCGCAATTTTCGATCGAAATTCCATTCCTGATGATTCTTTGGCATTCTACCTGAAGTCAGATGATGTCGCCTGACGTTAACAATCGTCAACATCAGATGAATGAATCATGAATGGGCTCCTCCCAGCGGTAAGCTGGATTTGGATTTGAGTGAGCAGTCCCGAATCCCACGTTCGGTGCTCGTTATCACGCGAATATCGGATCGGCGGTTCTCACCTTGAGAATGTGTTCGCAGCAGGAATTCGCCAGGTCGAGAAGCTCGAGAGCTTCCGTCACAGGGAGCTCAACCTCACCTGTGTAAAGGTACCGCAGGAAAGCTTTATAAACGGGGTAACTGCTCTGAGTCACTTCGATTGTATCACCCTCGTTCTCGATCCAAGGTCCCTGAATATTGTGATCAAGGAATCAACGATAGCTAGCCGGGAAATACTTCTCTGAAGGTTAAAAACGAGTATGTGCTCTCAACTTGATTACCCTGAACATTATCCTGAAGTATTCGCACTGGAACTTCAAGATTGCTTTGTGCACGTGTATGTCCTTGCCATCCACTCGGAACTTCAGATCAGAGAACGCAGGGTTATCGAACTGCTCCTCCATTGCCTTCGTCAGCTTCCTCTCCGATCTGGATTAGAAACAACAGCGAACCTTGTATATCGAGCTGCTCTCATGTTCTGTTTGATCGAATTAACGATTAGATATCATTATTAGGCCAGAGGAAGTTCGAAAATGCGAATCTTATGCGTCGGAGGACTGCTAAAGCACATCGCGTCGTCTCCCCCGCGATTCCATGCGACTTGTATCTCCATCTAATCCGGAAGCTGAGATTGCACCGGAAGTGCTCCACCACAACTGTCGATTTCTGATAAGACTTGGGCGGTTTCGATGACACTTTAGCAGACCATTTGAACGGAAACATCGAGACCATAAAGTTCGGGCCGCAGCGAGGAAGGGCTATGGAGAGTCACGCTCCTCGAGGTTCTAGTCGTTTCCACGATTGATACATCGAGGGTTGCTTTTGCGACACATGATTGGTCCATCTACTTTGGCGTCCATTAAACGTCAATCAATCTTCGCCCCGGAGTTCACTCACGTTTGTGATACGACAATCGGCACCGGCGAGACGGGCATAAAGCACATCGCCGCGAAAACGTCCTGCAAGGAGTCGAAGGGGGTTTCGGTGGGCACCGTGATTTGCTGTCCCCTACACTGACCCCACATCAGGACCTGGAATGAGGTAGGGGGATGATCGTGCACGTTTAGGGGCGAACGCCTTCGGCATGAGTCATCGAGCTCGAGAACTCATTTCGATCGTTCCGGGCTCACCTTGGAAGTTTCCGTCATCACGGCCGATATCGAGTTGTAATGAGACGCGGCAATTTCGTTGATCCGTCCATACGTATTTTTCAACTGTGTGTGACAGAGGGGAATGGCCTGATCGCTTTTGTTTTCGAAGCCAAGCTGACCCACACTGTTCGCTCCCCAAACCCATAGTGTGCCTTCGTCGGTGAGAGCTAGGGTATGCGAGAAGCCACATGCAACCTGAGGAAAGAAGCGGTGAGCATCCGAAGACGTATCGGTCCATACTCTCACATCATGCAGGTTCTCTCGCCCTGAGATTGAGGTTGCACCAGAGAGAGGAACAGAGCTTGCCTTTCGAATGACAACGTTCTTCAAGTGGTCTAACCTCACAGGGACCTGTTGAAGTGTCGTTGATCCCACGCCGAGCTGTCCGGAGCCTGTATCGCAGTGGTTGCTCATTAGATGAATTAGTGTCGGAACGGCTCACTTCAAATTAGTCCCGACAAATTTTTGCGTACGGATGGAATTCGCGGGGTTCGGGGTACACACCATTGAAACCCCACGCGTAAACTTCCCCGTTTTCGAAAACAGCTACCGTCGAATTTTGTGAGCACGAGATCCCGGTGCATTTCAGATTTGCAATGGCTCCACCCACCTAATGATCAAAGGGAGAAGAAAAGTGGTTTGATCTTTCCGAGTTCAGTCGAGCGGGAAACAACTGCCGAGTGAGATATCCTCATCCTTACTATACATAATCGGATTCGTCTGTCAGTTTGTCCGCACTCCGTCTAGAATATATATGGGGGGATTCCAGGACCAGTCTGACCATGCTTGTCCGAATCTGGAGGGGTGATACCGGAACCAATCTGGCAATACTTCTCAGAACCTGGAGGGATGATTCTGGGACCAATCTGACCATACCTCTTCGAATCTGGAGGGGTGATTCCGAGACCAATCTGACCACACTTTTCAAAACCTCGAGGGGTGATCCCGAGACAAAACTGACCATCCTTTCCGGACTCTGAGGGGTGATTGGGAGTCGATCTGACCATAACAACATGTACCAATGATCCGGATGAGGAGATGGTTCGGGGAATGATGCTGACCGAGTGAAGTGAGAGAAAAGTGCCTCGATGCCAGGGAACGCCGTCCGACCGCGCACAGCGCGGCCGACCCCAGTGGGCCCAAGGACGGCTGGTTGTAAATGATTCTCGACGACGATCACATGCACTGCCTAAGCCTGGACAAACGGACCATCATGATCCATTCATAAATTCTACTATTGAATAGGACGGATGTCCATTGATTCAACGCTCGTTCATCTGATTTCTTTCGGAAAACAAGCTGGATCCGTTACATGATGGAGCCTCACCTTGTGGGGTGTTTGCTGGTTCGTGGTGGAGTTGATCCCCAGCTGACCACGACTATTCTGGCCCCAACAGAAGACCTAGAGAAAGAAGGCCGAGAAGAGCTTTAGTCAAATGGAGCCGGATGATTCCACTGATTTCCAGGACCTGCTCTCCCCAGTCGATCAAGACAGTATTACGATGAGACCCCAGCGATTTACTCACCGCACCTCCCCTCGTGCGGAACGCGGAATGATAGCTTCCGCAGGCGACCTCTACCGCCGGATCTTCCTCACTGTAAACGAGTACTGGGACGCTGACCTGAATATGAACCGGAATGAAAGAAACGGCGTATGTTGTTAGAAGTGGTTAGACGGGAGATAAGTGATGTCTTGCATTTATTTCCAATTTCTCGTAGACTCTGACGCTGCTTCAGAGGGAGAGCCGACGATCCGCTCACGTCTATGGAACGTACCTGTTGAGTCTGAGCGCTGCAGGCTTGCGTTGAAGCGTTGTGACCCCAGCCGAATACTTCGCCCTTCCCCGTCAGAGCAATCACATGCGGTCCCGTGCCATAAGCGAACGACCGGATGGATTTTCCAGAGAGTGATTCCACCTTCGGGGGGAGATCACCTTTGATGAGCTCGAAGTCAATGCGGCCCGCCTCGAAGGGATTCCGGAATTCGCAACCTCACATAAGGCTTCTCACACACGTACCTTGACCGGATGCAAATATGATTTGGCGCCGATTCCCAGACACCCTCCCGAGTTCGTCCCGAGGGCCCACACCTAGAAGATACGGATCGAGAGATTACCAGAGCGACATTTAAACCAACACAGGGGATTTGGAAGGAAACTCCCATGACTCCCTTGATTCGCCTCCATGCCTGGAAACGTTCGGCATTCAGATCGGACTTGAGCTCAATGAGTACCACCCACCTCATCCTCATTGGTTACTAGAAGAGCTTCGCTACCGGAAGGACCGAACACGCTACAAAAACGAACGGTTTTTACGAATTGTGGATCGAGCATGGAGAAGATGAGCCATCGTCTCAGATCACCCACAATGCCCTCCGTGGAAATTTCCAGCGTCTCCCTGAAAGAATAGAATGTGACCGAGTGATGGCTGAAAATTCCAAGTGTTCGAAGACCTGTACCATCAATCTAAAATAACTAACTTCATGTCCGTTGAATCGCTTCCTTGACTCCCCGGCGGCGGGCTTTGGGGATCATCGCCGCTGTTCATATCGGAAAAAGTCTGGAAAAAAATAAGTTTGGAATTTACACCGGCCGCTTTTTGCCCAGGGTGATGGTTAGCTGAGAGTCTGTCAGACGACGACCGTTGCAGCTTCTTTCGGGAGCTCGTTTCGACCACGAACGCATTCACTGGAGCCTTGAAACTTCAGAGATTCCGACCCGGGGAGCCCAATCGACCGCGGATAAGCGATTCAGCATTGCGGATCGTCTTTCAAAAAGGAACGTATCCTTTCTTCATATTCTCCATGATTCTGGAACAGGCTGCTCGATGCATCGCACTGCATGTCAAGCACCTTAGCGTGGGGAAGGGAAACCAGCGCGCTCAAGGCACCGGGAAACACAAGGAGTTCAATCCAAGTCCAGAGAGGGAAATTGAAACAAACATCTGTTCGCGAATGGTATCAGATGAGAGTTCGGTGGAGTCAGCGATTATTGAGGGGCCTGGCAGAAAGAGGCAGAAACCGAAGCCAGCGATCTTCGACGCACGTTACTGTCCACGGGAGTAGTTTGGAACCCAATCGATAGGACTTGGGTATTCCTCAGTCGTGATTGCCATGAGTAAGTGCTCCGTGGGGAGACAACGGTTCAAGATCGAGCCCAGCGTGAATGTCGGCCCTGATCTTCACAAATAATCAAAGCGTTCACCCGATTAGTTTCAGCATAGTGCTCCCCGATTCGAGTCCAATTAGAGCGTTGATGGATAGGCTCACACTGAACGCTGAATGCAGAGCATTCTAAGACCTCTTCCGCGACCTCCGTCGACAGCGACTCTCCTGAAGCGTTCTGTGCACCTTCGCGGTGCACAAGATCAGAGTCGAGAGAGTCGGTGCTGATCAAATCACACTTTCCGTCCTTACTCGATACTCTGCAGTCCTCGTGCATCAATGAGCGATCGAACAACAAGAGGTCTAAACTCTTAATGAAGTTTTGCAGAGAACCGTAACTCAGCAGCGCGCCAACCACCTTCCAAGTGGCTCAGTGCTGACCAACTTAGATAGCTCCCACAGTTCATCCGAGACCTTGTCACGCGGAGATGACTCCTCCGAGCTGTAGGGAATCTGGTTCACGATCATGTAAAAACTCACTCGAGTTTACAGTGAAAAAGGATCGGAGTCAAAGTTGAGCGGCTTGACAGAGCTCTGTTTCGTTTCATACAGCCGGGAATTCTGAGTCAAGGGAATAGTTCACGGACGAACGGCTCAATGGACACAAACTTCATATGCACCAACATGACCCCCGCCGTTTTGCGGCGTCGTCTCCCCTTTCGCAATGCCGTTCGCCGCGAGCCGCAGAGTCATTCATACGTCAAAAGAGATGAGAGAACAGATGAAGAACCGACATTCGAACCAAAGCCCACACACACGCACTTTCATCCGCTGTGTGCGATCCACTCCTTCTCTCCTCTTGGAGCAGGGCGCGGGCTCCGGAGACTTAGAGCTCGCGAAGCGCCGTCAATCGAAGTTAGACACGAGTTGACGGCAGGGTTCGAACCTCAGTATTGCTTCCTTGAGCAGAGCTTCCCGAACCTCTCTGCTGACAGACCTCAACGCGGAACACGTGGAAGGACTCCAGTCTGCTGATTCCAGACTCCATTAACTCTTACGCATGCTCCCACTCCCGGATACGCTTGCTACATGCGAGATTTAAGACGGCGAATCATACTGGATCAAATCCCATTCGTTCCGCAACCGCGAGCACTGGGAATCATCCGTATTCGGAACATGGTTGTGGGAGGATCTCGCTCTTTCCAGCATCTTTAGTGCCGTCCTTCGAATTCTCCCACCGATCACGAGTTTTCAATCATTATCAATGCAGAGTGCTGAAATGCGACTCGGCATTACGAACGCCCTCGACGAGATTCGGCAGACTCCGCTCGTATGAGATCTCCCACACCGTCATCCTGACGCCAGTATAGCCGTTACCGCCGAGCAGTCAGCGATGCCATAACCATTCTTCACGCTGGAATGAGCCACTGTTCATCCTGTGCACGGAGCCATACAGCTAGTCTGCCACTGAAGAGGCTGCCAATGGCTCGCAATGGAGGCATTACAGATAAAATCAAGCCGCGTTTCGGATTGGATAGGACGAGCCGGGTCCAAGACTCCGCGCCGAGAGAAAATCGCCATTACCCAACGTCGTAGCGATAACGGGCACCTGTTGAGAGCGACGAGCCAGCGTCGCTCGTCCCCTGTAATACAGCAGAGGGCAACTTGCCGGGGCGGATTTTGAAACCAGCCTCCTTCAGGCCTCCACAAAAACTAAACTAGCGCCTTGTTTGAGCGGGTTCCGTCCTGAAGGGGGAAGTGCCATGCTAACTCTAATATACGTGAAGATTCCCAGCGATGTCAGGAATCGTTCACGATTCGCCAGAGGATCGTGAACGGAGCTTCTTCTGAATCACTACACCCTGTATAGGTAGGGAGTGTAGAAGGCAAGCGGTGCTCCCGCCACATACCCGGGTACATGCCATTCTGAGCGAGCTTAGTGAGGTCAGCGACCAGAGCCGTTGGGGAAGAACGCAATCGAGACCTACGATCTTCGAGATTCCGGACACAACTGCTACGAATCCAGCCAGATTCATCAGGAGCTGCACAGCAGCGTACCAGCTCCATAGTTGGCTATTCGTTCTGGACGCGTGACGCTTGTGCAACGATCATGAAGCAGCTTTGTTGCCGGTCGTTCCTTCAGTAGGGAAAACCAGCGACTGGACCCTCGGAAATGCTGACAGAGCAAGAAATTCATTCATCACGGAGCGACGACTGCTCTTGATCTCATAGTGAGTCTTCACAAGCAAACTACGAAAGTGCGGACCTGGGCGTGCTTACTTCCATCGTAATCGTTCGAGAAGTGCACATTTTGAACTCGCCTTCTCATCGAATGACTGGTTTGGCTGTCAATAAGTCAACAGAACTAACAATCTAAGAATAGATGACATGGAACCTCAATTGAAATCCTGGCAAAAATTTCGTTTATGTCTCTGCAACGGACACCTGTACATACGATAAACAGCTCAAACTTTTCTGGCTCGGTAGCTCTGCGATCTGAGCCCGCCTCGGATTGGGGAAGTCCCCCGCTGCAGCCTGAGCCGTATTGTATTTCCTATCATTACAATATTTCCTCGTGCGACGATTTGTTGTGGAGGGAACTTCTAACGATCGGAATCTACTGGTGGCTTGGTCGAGGGCTTCGACAGCTGTTCGAGCTGGAACTTTTTGCGTTCCAAGCGGAGCTCGTGGATCATTTCCTGAGGGAGAAACTCGAAGTCAAATTGAATAAAGTTAGAGCCGCATCCATCGAAGCGCCCGAGCAAATCGGGAAAGCGATTCAACGAATGTCATCTTGATGTCGGCATCGTGACCTCTGAATCAACCGAAAGTGCCCAACCTTGCCCTGTTTGTAGAAACACTCGATACGATCTTCCAGTACATTAATCTCCTCGATGGTGGGAGGCTCGGAGCTGCCGTTTATGACTTCCCGACCGAGGATCCATAGGAAAGGATGCAACGCAAACCGAGTTGTTGGCTCGGTCGTTTTCTCAGTCGTCGGTGCCGTTGTTGTTTGTTCTGTTGTCGATTCTAGCTCACCTTCAGGCGGAGTTCCCACGAGTGCTTTCAGATACGGTGCCAGACGACTGCCGTAGAGCATGCCTGGGTCAGGAAGAGTGCGAGGTGAGGCCTTCCCGAGCGACATCAGGAGGCAATCTCCATCGGAGTCGATATTTTTGTTTTTGGGACACTCACCTCTCGGAAGAATCCGGTAGAAGGCGTTCAGGAGTTGCTTCTGAATCTGTTCCTGTTCTGGAGCGCTCTCATTGATCCCCGCGAGGGTTGTCAAAATTACGAAAACTATGAGAATTTGCGCCCGCTGCATTCTCACGACGATGGGTGGCTTGAAAGTTGACAATTCCCGAGTTGTTCCGGGAAGCAGGGCTGGAGACTCACGACCGCCCCGACGCTGTTTGAAGGACTGAATGAAATGACTTCTGACTCGCCCCAGCCCCCGGTGATACCGAGGAGGCCCTCTTGACACAGCCAAGGCATGCCTTTGAAGGAAAGAGGTGAAAAAGGCAGCTGGATTGAGGTCGACGACCAAGTGAGGTGCCCCATGAGGAGGGGCTTGTCTTTCTGTCCCCGTGTTGACAACTTGGCGTGAGCAAAGAGCCCACGGTAGGAATGAAACAGATCATCCGTCGACGCTCGTCGTTCCCCTGCTCATAGAGGACCCAATCTTGCTAACTTGACTGAGAAGTCTTCGCAGTCAGGGTCCGACGCGAATTCTTCGTTTCAGAGTCCGTCCGGGAAACTGATATGTTCTCGACAGATACCACGGAAGCGTCGTCAGCAAAACACGTTGGAGATAATATTCGACTCGTGAGCTCATTGAAAGGTATCCAGTTCCCTGGGAGAAGTAACCGCCTCAGTGCTAGGACCGCCCGTGAAGCAAAAAACACCTTGATACTCGAGTACACAGAACTTGAATGATCAACGAATGCTTCGAGGTTATACTGCCAAGCCTCATTCGCTAGTAGGTATCCTGCGACCGCCGGGTCCTGGCACCGAAGTGATGTTACCGAACATCATCATCAGCTTTCAGTTCCCTTCAGAGAGTGTGAAATCGCACCAGACTTTCGAGAACCTCGTGGCTCCTCACGTGGAAGCATCAGATTCGATCTTGCGGTTCTTGGTTCTGTTTCGGATCGCATCTGTCGCATTACCCACTTTTCGCCCCGCAAACGCGCGAATTTGCGCCAGAGTGGGCAAATATCCACGTTCAACATCTCGGTTCAATGTGCAGACGCCTAGATAAAACTCATCCCGCTCTGGGTTAAGGGTGAGTTCCCTCGACTTATTCTGCAGCTGACCTCACGATTCTTTTCCGGTCAGTTGACACCCGAATCGACCTGTACACCACGTCCGAGGCCAGCTGGATTTGTCCAGTCCCTTTTTTCCTGTAAGGCATGCTTCTAAGACCGCGATTTGATCAATTTTCTGAGTCCCGGGGGAAGTCTGGCGGACTCACGTTCGAAATCACGCGCGGCACACCCTCTCCACGGCAGCCGCGCCGGCCGCCATTTTGACTACGATGTGTCTTTTCGGTTCCATACAGCCTCGTGTGCAGGCCTATTGGAATTGTTAGGGGAAAATGGTGAGTCCAAGTCTTCGATCACTTCATTCTCCCAGCTACGAGTTGAAGATGAACGCTCAGGCATCTGAAAAGTCCACGATCATTGCGGAATTCGAGGAATCTCTTGGAAATCCGGAGTCATGCCAGAGAAATGATCGTTGAGCAGGAGAATGCTGCCAATCTCGATGCGGGTTTACAAGAAGTCTGTCGTGAATATTCATGGGAACCACCAGTGAACTATAGTTTCTATCATTTGCAGGCGTCCCACAAGACGTTCAAGATCAAGCAGAAGCTCGCCAAGGCGGCTAAGCAGAACCGACCCCTCCCTCAGTGGATCCGCATGAGGACTGGAAACACGATTCGGTAGGTTCCTTTAGTAGACTATCGTAGTTACCGAGTGCTCTGTTCCACCGATATAATTCGTATACGCAGCAACGAGTTTCTCGAGTCGAAGGATTGTAGAGGTCCAATCGCTGAGACTGGACTGGAGTGCACCCGGTCGTGGTACACGTGTTCGGTCGCTGTTTTAAACTTCGACTCGAATCGGAGTTTATCGATCGTTGGCGGGGATCGCCCGACGGCGCTCGATGAGTCGTGGTAGTAAGTTCCTGATCATGTCGATTTCATTCTCAGGTACAACATGAAGAGGCGTCACTGGCGCAGAACTAAGCTCAAGTTGTAAGCTGCACGACCGGCCCGCAACATCGCGAAGAACGTGCGCGTTTGTATCGATGATTGGAGAATAAACGGAAATCTAACCCGTTCATTTCGGTTGCCGATAGCTTGTTCCTTCATTCTTATTGCTAGTTGCTGGACTGATTTCAAGCCGGTACTCCTAGCTGAACCGGAGCTTACACCCCCTCCGGGATACCCAACTTGGACGATGATGATGGTGGCTATGGTATGGAACTCCATGGGACGAATGGGAATCTGGGGGGAAGAGGCTTCGAGCCCTCCGATACGCTCTTTGGAGAAACACACAGGAAGCGAGAATCACTCGAGATTTAATCAGTGACGGTAACTTGCAATTCCGTAAAATGAATCCATCCACTCGCAACGCAGAAACTTCCGTGTCGAAAGGTAGCGAGCCCAATGGGAATACATCCCATTCCACGGACGTTCGCCGGGGCAACATCAAGCGGGGACCGGAACAACGGAGCAAATAGATGATTCAGTTTTCATTTCTCTCCCGTCTCGTTCACATGATATTCGATTCGGAAGTTGTGCTCCGTGCTCGTCAAGCTGCAAGAATCGGAAGCTATGACATGAGAAGCATAGAAGCCTGACACGCCGTCTTCTGGGTCCGAATCATTGAGAGGCTCGTATTTACATGTTTTCAGCTGCTGTTTTCACGACTTCGAAACGCGACAAGTCCACCGGTCGCATGGCCGGTTGCTCAATCCCTTTGACCACTGCATTTTTCCTTCTGTGAGCTTCTATTTTCTCCATGCACTCTGGAAGCAGATGGTCGCATTTGTCGTTATCGGTTGGTCTTGTTTGTATTGATTGGTGGGGCTGCCTTCAACAAAGCGTCAATACGCTTCCGGCACGACACCGGACGGAACGAAGAGATGCGAATGCCAGAATTCTCGAAGCTCGGGTTGGGGGACCGGAATGCCTCGATTTTGCGCTCCATGGTAGTATTTCGGCGAGAACCAGGTCATATCTTTGAACATCAGGTCGGGAGAAGGAGCAGAAGTTTGCAACTATTCCAGAAACTCACCATCGAAGGAGGGTGTATCATCTGACGTCTGCATTTTCTGAAGTTTATTGACGAGATCCCTGGAAGCTTTGTTTCGTTAGAGTATTCTTCCCATTGACAGAGGGAGCAGAAGAAAAGAAGTGAGCTCTCCAATTCTGGTCATCGATCTCATCAGGAAATGACCTCCAAGGGCCAACTCGGAGTTCTGTCACAGCACTGCCTCCTTACATATTCCCACTTCGTATTCGACGCAGTCAAGTCTTTCAGTGGAGCGGCTCTGTTGCGTTTCGGAACGAGCAATTGCCAAGCTTCCTGGAGCTTGAAGGATATCACTTGCCGCGATCGAGGCGTGATGTGATAGCAACTGTCGCTGAAGAGTCGTTCGCAGTATCCTCAAGCCGAGTAGGTCCGAGCGAGTTTCTCATGACCCAACTTATTCCGACATATGTAAGCGGCAGTCAGCTGCCGCCCGGCGCGGACCGTCCGCCAACTGCACCACTGGCCATTCAAATTCAAAAAAAGGCGCCAAAATACACCGAAAGCGTTCACCGACGACACTGCAGAAATGACAGCGTGCTTCATGAAATTTAACATCGCTAGTTCGGATCCCAGCTGTCTTTTCCGGAGACAAGTCACTCCGGGCTTCGGGGCCACAGGGAGCTCTCGAAGTCTTAGCCATCCTACAAATTCCACTGCTCTCTTGCTGGGAGTTCCAAGGACAAACTGCTTGATCAAGCTCCATTCTTGATGCAGCTTCTAACGCAGGAATCAAGCGTCGAGACTATATACCTCGTCATGTATATCGTCCAGTATCCATCTCCGACTCGCCTGACACAGCTAATGAGAGCTCATTCGGCGATCGAGTTACGGTGGAGGAAAGAGCGAGGCACTAAGGTAACGTTCGAAGAATACTTTGAAAATTCTGATTCTTTCGGTGGAGGGGCGAAGAGAATCCACGTCGTCCGAGGTCAAGTTTATTAGTTTCCGTCTATAAATTACAGATGACATTCATGAACATGGTTGTTGAAAGAATAATGACATGAGATATGCGAGACGGAGGTGGTCCTTGAACTCCTCGTCTCAGATTGTTTATTCCACGACAGTTCGCTTTTGCGACGAGGCATCAGTGGTTATCAGAGTTTGCGCTGATGACAACAGCTAACGTATCGCCACTCTCGATTGGTCGCTTTTTTGGAGTTATTTACATGAAGATGCACAGCCGCACTCTTTCGCCCTCGGCGCATTCACACAGATAGCGGCGGTTCTTTCATCATCGATTTCCTTCACATCACTGTCATTCGGTCGAATTTCAACCCCTCCGAGTCTCGGTTGGTGACTGTCCCGTTTTTCCCAGTTTAGGATTGCATCCAGGACGCGATAAGACGACCATTCGAAAACTCAAACGATCTCCGAGCCCTCCAGGCCACTCTCCTTCCAACGAAATCGATTCCGTCAGTGAAACGATGTCTTAGGGTATGTGCTTTGCACGCCGTCTTCTCCGGTTTTCAATCACACAATCATCCACAATGAGGCAGAAGGTGAGCACGGAAGGCCGCGTATTCTCGCTCGAGGAAACTTCTATCTTGATGCAGGCGCTCTAGGGCAGATTTTCGATGAATTCGTTCTCTGCTCGGAAAAATCTTGGCCACATTCGGTTTTTCTTCCATTCTACTTGGAAACCGACGCGGCGGCTGTGTGGACGGCCTGTCCAGTGCTTTCCTTCTGACAGAGGTGGCAACTCCAGGAGCCTTCCGGCGGCTCCTTGAGAGGGGGCGACAAACAATACATGTGGTATCCGCGGTCACAATCATCGCAGAAGAGCATTTGGTCATCGTTTTCACTCGTCCCGCATAAAGTACATGTTTTGCACTCTATGCATTGCCACCTAGAAAAATGAGTTGCGAGGTTACAGCGGACGCTATGCCGGTTTCTCGGGGCATGAGATATGACTATTTTCCTGTTCCCGTGTTGGATCAATCGTACCTGTACTTCTTCACATTGTTGGTCATAACGTCGGTGAACTGCAGACACGTCGGATGTCCCGAACGTCCGCAGTCGGCGCAGGTCACCATCTCCTCAGGTTGTTTGGTTTTCTTATTCTCGGATTCTGTTCCGAGACAGAAATCGCAATACAATGGTTGTCGTTCCACGGCCGCGGGACCTTCAGAAGTGTCGGGTGCTCCCTCTGTCGACTTGTCTTTGTCGGCAGGGGACTTGAGGAAGGACAGGAAGTTGTCTTGGAATTTTCGCAGCCCGGCTAGGGGCGAGGCTTCGGTGCCTTGACGCGAATCTTCTCGTTGTGGCGCAGGTGACGTGGAACGTGCGCCCGGTGAAGGCGTATCTTGACGCGATCCATGCGTGTGAGTGTAGTGATACGATAAGCCCGGTCGGGTTTTGTACCTGAAACCAGATGAGAAGCTCGAGCGAACTGGATGAACGCACAAACCATGCTCTGATGGCCGCTTCGATCCCTCTCATCGGATCATCTTTCTCGGATGAGCTCGATGGAAGGGTTCGGCGACCTCAAGCTATGCAAACAGTTCGGTGGCACCTCGCAAGTTGAACCAGAGGAACCAGTTCCGTAATTAAGGAGGAAAACCGTTGAAGACCACCGACCTTGCTCCACACATGTCGCAAACGAAGGGCTTATCATCGTCACGACCTGACGACGATGCCTCTTTGTCCTTGTCAGCAGCTCCTCGTCCACTCCGCCTTCCCTTCTTGGTTCCTGACGCTCGCGGTGCTTTCGCGGTTTTCCCCTTTCGACGGTCCTTCTTAGGTCCATAACTGTCGTCACGATCATCATCGTAATCCGATTCCGGGTCCTCCCAAACGTCCGAGTTCAAGAGATACGCTGAAGGAAGTGGGAGAAACGTCACAAACCGAGCTCTTCATTCGCTCGTCCATGCTTGGATCAAGTCGAGCTCCTCTCAGGGGGATAGATAATCGTGCCATTCAAGCCGTTCCGTTGGCCTGTCGGGGAGACTGGCCTGCGACAGCATACCTTCTTCCATGAATTCTTGCTCACGGAGCCAGGATTGGTTGCTTTCGTCGTTCTTCAGAGCGGCGTCTCTAGACGTCTCGTCCTCTTCGGGAACTGGGCCTCCTCGAACACCGGTGTTCTCAACCAATGAGATAGCTGTTTCACCTTCGACGTTCTCTCCTTTCTCTTTCGCGGCTAACGCTTTCGAGAGCCTGCGAAATGTTCTATCAAATTGACGCACACACACAACTATGTTAACATTTGTTCATTCAGGGGGCGGTGCAATCGTGGCTGCGATCAATGCCGAATATAGGAACTCTACTGAACGGAAAATTGATCAAGTCACTCCATAACTAGGAAAGGTAGATGCGCACCTATCGTTCATGAGGTATTGTCGCTTCTTCTTGAACCACGCTGTGGCTGGGTAGGAGACTAACTGTCCGTCTCTGCGTGGTGGCAGACGTTCCATGCGAGAATAACTGAGGTGACTGTGAGTTTGCGCCAGATTCGTCTGTTGATCTGAGGATGTTGACATATCGTAAGTAACAACACTATATCATGATACGATGTCGAAGAGTTCGATGTCGTGAGCTCGGACGAGCCAGTGAAAGTGCGTCTCATGGCAGACAGAGGCGATTCCGATATCGGAAAGGCTAAACAATGGAAACATTTCGAGGTAAGTTCACAGACGAACCTAGAAACGGGAGACGAATTTTGCGTTCGATAGCGATCCTCGTGTTGACGTTCGCTGTAGATTCAATCATCTCTTTATATGATGGATCCGAAAGAGATTCTTTGAGCTTGGTCAGAAGCTTCGGTGTGATTTTCAGAGGTTCGCAGGCGTCCAACGGGCCTGGACGGGCCCGAGAACTGACCGGGGCCATTCTGGAACAGAATTATTCTCATGGGTTGCGCTGTTCTGATTGCGGCGAACGCGAATGATTCTCGATGTGACCGGGAAATTGACGACAAACAGCTCTGCCGCCACGAAACTCTTGTGCCACACTAGAGGGAGATTCCTATGTTTCCCGCATTCTGCCCGACGCAGAACACATGAAGCAACTGAGCATGAGACGAGATCCGAGGGCTCGGGACGACCCCGAAATTGCCGATCCCAACCGCCGTTTGACGGCTGTGCGCTGCCGCACATAGACACGTACAATACCTGCAAATCTTCGCAAGCTTTGGAACTCAGGCATCACCGGTCAACTTGGAAGCAGAATCCACTATTGTCGGGTTCATCTTCGAGTCCGTAACTGTCCTCGGCACCACTTCGAAGAGTCTCGAACTTCTCAGAGTCTCGCGAGCGCGGACGGAATAAATGAGTGCGTCTGTGACTCGGGCTACCCACAGTCCATCGCTAGTGTCTTGTCAGTGACAAGGTACGACGTTCCATGAAACCTTTCGAGCGGCCCTTGTGTACCCAGGAACATAGTGTGATGCGCGACGTCCGATACGAGAAAAGTCAGCCGAGGAGTCATCTACAACGGGAGAACGCATCTCGGAGCTCCGGTGACATTCCATTGACGCTTTGAAAACTTCATGTCAATGACAGCGAATGCCTTCGTCTGGGGCTCGGACACACCAACGTTCTGGGGATCTGCTCCTGTTTCGAGAAGCTCTGTCTCTGGGCTCACGGACTCTCTTACTTCATCGCTCGATGACTGCTCCCCTACAAAAACATGCGCGCTCACCAGGAAGCTTGAAGTTCTTTCAATTAAGTACTAAACTTCAGCTCGACCCGCACTTCTCGGCCGCAACTCTAGTCGCGGCTGCACCGAGAACAACAGCAGCAACCACAACAGCAGCAGCGACGGTCAAACAACAAACGGAATCGTATCACACCGTACCACGGCTGCTTTCAGTTCGCTGGGTGCAGCGAATGCAGCGAATGACGGTCGCGATGAGTTTGTACGTTCGTTCAAACGCCGAACAAGTCATCTGATGTTTCCTGGATTCCATCCGGATCGAGTGATCCCGATAATCTTCGAATCATTCCGAACGTCGTCTATTCCGCCGTAATCCGGCAGGATTTTCCGTGGATGAACGCGAGGGACCTCTAGCTAAGTTTGTCAGCGTGTCCTAGCTGACGAACCCGGCGCGCAGTCGGCGCCACCACGGCTCGGATTGCCTCCCTCAGCGCTGTTTTGGCGGGCGATTCCTGAGAGGAACAGCGGTGCTTGTGGTGGGAAGTTCGATTCGTATTGAATGAAAAAGTGCTCACCAGCAGGGATTTTGTCTGCTGACGGCAGAAGATTCGGCTGTTGCACATCTTTGCTGTGTGGATGGACCCGTCCTTAAAACTGAGGTCGGCGTGAACTCTCAGTAATGATGCCTCCTTAGATCCTGAGTGCACAGTGCAAACGAAGCAGCAAGCACCATGGCCCATGTTACGAACGGCACCGCGGTCCCGGACGAAATTTCTGTAAGCAAGCAAACTAGCTAGCAAGCAAGCAACTATAGCACTGCTGCTCATGGTAATCGTGGTGTTGGTAGTAGCAGCAGTGAAACCATCGTATCGGGGTAGTTCGAGAATGCATGCTATGTTGGGCAGCTTTGAGGCTTAGGAGCCCTCTTCGGAATATTCTAAATCTTTGTCCATGAGGACAGCTATAGTGATGAAAAGCGCAAAATCGAACACATGACTCTTCGTACGTCAAAAATCACAGATGAACGCGGAGCTTGAGGATGGCGAAAAAAAACGGAGAAAACAACGAGTTTAGCTTGAGCAACTGATGGCTATTCTGGCTCCATTCTGTAACCAATCCCGTTTTGACTATTTCGTTGTGATTGACGTCGTCATGTGAGTCTTACATTGATTCAAAAGTCCTGGGGACATAGCGTTCCCGGTAGATATGGGTTGAAGTTCCTCCTTGAGAGACAGTGGACGGAACAGATCTCCGTCACGACCACGGAAAAGAATTTCCTCCGCGAGCGAACCGTCGTTCATTGGGTGAAACAACGATGAAACTAGGATGACAGGCAAGCTGTATTTGAATAGAGCTCGTGACGTTTCTCGGCATCGCTTCGCTCTCTCGCGAGGAGGAACTCGATTCGGAACGGGTGAAGATCCCACTCGATATCATGTATTGCTAAGCAATCTGGGAATGAATCTGAGTCGTCGACGATACCTGCACGACCTGGAGCTGGACGGTATACATCGACGGAGTCCACGTTCGGAAGCATGACTCGACATTGAGTGCGGAACCTTTCTTTCATCAAATGATTGGCTATTTCCAGTGATACTTGATTTCCCGCTACTATTCGGGAATTCGTAGTTGTATTCTTCTTGGATCCTCCCACAATGTTCCACGGCTCTCAGGAGCCGTCTTGAGAATGGTGTCCACGCAAATCGCATCTCGTCGTTGACCTTTCATACATGAGATCACGCAGACTCCGTCCAAGATTCCAGATCCGGAATTCACGAGTTCTAATCTAACCTTACATGGATCGTGAGTTCGATTCGTTGCGATTCACAACTTCGTTCGCGTATAGACCAGAGTGGGTAAAAGCGAGAAAATCGCCTCGGAATCGCCGGATCGTGACATAGTTCTGAGGGAGCGAAACGAAGTTCCGCTCCCTCTGAGATCGGTTGGCTGGAGAAACTCCTCGACGCCCAATCCATCCATGGAGGCGCGTGAGCTATGGAAACTCTCAAACGAAAAATCCCCAGTTGCGTTCGGATGCGGGGTACTCGTAAGACGACGGCATTTGATGGAATCGACCGCTAGGTTGTGATCGATTCGTTCGCCGAACAGGCAAGTCAGTATTCTTGCCTGACCGGCGTCGACATCGGCTGTGCTTCAGTAAGGTGTGCACATCGGTTTGTGCGACGATTGTACTTGATGGCGCACGTTATTCCCATACTTCCTTCCCTGGCGTTGACGCCGAAATTCATTCACCTCCTCCTGAATCGCACCGAGCGCTCGCTGATTCCTGACTAGCGTCAAGCAGTTCAATGAGTCCGTGCGGACAACAACACAGATCTCATCGTTCACATGTAAAATGTTTACGCACGTGTCTGCGCAGTGGTGCGGAGCAGTCGATCCTAGGGTGAAAGAATTTCCGAGGTGAAAACTGTGGAACCGATAGAGATCCGGCCAAACTCTCGCTCAGCACTGAGTTCCTGATCCTTACGAGCTTGATTCGAGGTTTCGAATATTGGGCTCCTCAAGATGAACGAATCGGGAGTTTCGGGAATCTGAATGGGATCAGACTGTGCCGGTTCGTGCGGCGTCAAAATATCCTAGATTCGGGATGGGATGCTTGGAAGTTATGTTCAAGCTCTCGTTCTAAGAGAAGAGTGGAAGTCTGGTCCTCTCCTGATGAACCTCTTGTCCGTTACAGTCAACGGCGATCCATGACATAGCTGTTCAAGAAGCTACCTCCGATTTGAACCGTTTGAACACGCAAGTGAACAAGAACAGGGACTTCCCAAAATGGTTCCTGGAAGATTACGAGCACTTCACAATGATCATCGAGGACTTCCAAGAGCATGAATCGGACATCGTCGACGCCCTGGGTTCGCCGACCGGCAATACGAGTCCAGACGAGACGGGGTCCAGGAACGGTGACGCGACTCGTTCTCCGATGCGGAGTGTCGTCCGGATACAATTGCCCAACGAGCAACATACGACCATCCAGGTGCGCACTGGCCAGACCGTCATGGAAGCTCTGGCGAAAGCGATGAAGCGTCGAAAACTGAGTCCGGAAATGTGTGTTGTGTACAAAGAGGCCACCGGCGAGATGATCGAGTGGAATACAGACATGGGCGAACTCGAAGGCGACACAGAAATCTGCGTCAAAATCCGCGACAAGTACCCGATCGCGACCTCGATTTCGCACAACTATGTCCGAAAGACGTTTTTCTCATTAGTGTTCTGTGAATGCTGTCGGAAGCTATTGTTCCACGGCTTCCGATGCCAAACCTGTGGATACCGGTTCCATCCGCGTTGCGCGGATGCCGTCCCCGCTCTATGTCAACCTCTAGGAGTGGAACAACAGTACTTGAAGCAGTGAGTCCGAGCTCGGGATTTTCGGGTTTAAGAATGCAATGAGAGGGTTTGGATTCTCGCCATTCTCCCATCCTTCATCACGAACGCAACGCAAAGTACCTAACGCTCGTTCTTCTCTTTCGCATTATTCCATAGTTTGTTAGCGTTGCAAGACGGACTAGAACAAGCACCGACTTACATCCCGTTCATCGAAGAATGCAACCTCCAACGAGCAGGAAACTCAAATCGAAGTAGTTCTGGAAGTAACCTCACTGGACAGCGAGAAAGATCCACTTCAGCACCAAACGTCTCGTACAACGCAGTGAATCATGATTTCTCCGATTTTCCTCGGTTCAAACAGGTCTACTCATCTCCAGGTGAGTACATCACGCAAGCTCCGCGTTGACATGTGTTGTCAACGTTTCATTTGTGACCGGGATCAGTCTGAGCTCGAGTTCAGCGAAATACTGCCGTACAGTTCGACACAGCTACAGAGCTCTGGATTCGCCTTTCGGCGCTTCATGAAAGCCAAAGCCAGAACCCGGGCTCTCATGGAATGGGGATTCCGCGTGCACGTTAACCTTCAGTTGGTCTGATTCCATGTTTTGAATGTCACTTCCGTTTTTGATTCACGCTCAAGACCCATTTTGTTCATCCCTGTCCCGCAGAAAACTCACCGCCGTCGATGCCGCGTCGACAGAACACGATTTCGCCCTCGAACCGAAACGGTGGAACTAGATGGAACAGTTTCAGCCAGAAAAGACATAACAATGATAACACCAATTACCAAGGTGGAGTCAGCACTTATCTCAGCAGCAATGGAACGATAACTTCCGTTTTCAACAATAACAACAACACCAGTAGCAATAACTACAGCCACAACAACAAGAACCTTAGCTTTAGCAATCACGGGAGTCAGAACAACAGTCACATGAACCACCATGACAACATTCTCGGCAGCCTGAACACCGACAACAGTAACCAAAACTTCGACAGCAATAACCAAGCCCACCAAGACGGCCATGCCCACGACAACATGAGCAACAGCTACAACAACAACCACAGTCAGAGTAACAGAGCCCACCACGGTAACGGTCAAACGCCACCGAGCAACGGCGGGACGAAATTCGATTTCTTCTTCAATGGGAAACGTGATTTGACCGCCAGTTTGGGCAGCACCATCACGTCCGGCTATCAGAGCTTAACAACGGGCCGCAGAAATCGCCGCAAGCAAGCCCCTGGCAGACGAGCGCTACAGAGAAGAAACAACTCCTCCGCCAGCCAGAAACTTATAGTGAATAACAGACTGATTAACCGAGGTTCGTTTGGTCCCCTTCAATTTTATTTCGTTCATTTGAATGCTGATTGGCATGCAGTTCGTTCCTCTCTCCTGTTTTTCTGTTTGGCTTTTTTTTGGTGCCGCGAGCCGGACGCCTGTCGGATCGCGAATCACAGGGCAGATGCTGTTAGAAGGATACGAAATCTGTAACCACGATTCCGCCCACTGTGACTTGCTTCTATTCGTATCTGCTCTGCGCTGTCCCTGTCGGCGAGCTCCGAACGCCAAACCAGATAATCCAGAGAATTATGCAGCCATTTCGGAGGAGAAGAGACGATTGAAAGGCTCCCGTCCTGTCCACAGCATCGGGCCTAGCCCCTCCGAGGTCCAGCCAGGTTTCTTCATCGCCTACACGCACACAGAGTGCGCAAGGCTCCCCGACGTCGTCGCATAAGATTCCCAGACCAAGGGCTCGGTCGGCCGATGAGTCATCGAAGAAAGCTGTCAACCAGAAGGCCGCCCGAGAATCGAATGAAGATTGGGAAATTCTGCCGGAAGAAATACTAACTGGGCCTAGGATCGGGTCGGGATCGTTTGGAACGGTATACCGCGGTCATTGGCACGGCCATGTGGCTTTGAAAAAGCTCAACGTCACTGATCCAACGCCTGCACAGCTGCAAGCGTTCAAGAACGAGGTGTCCGTGCTCCGGAAGACGAGACACATGTGTATCATCCTCTTCATGGGATGCGTCTCCAACCCGCAGCTGACCATCGTCACACAGTGGTGTGAGGGTTCGTCGTTGTACAAACATCTGCATATTGTCGAAACCCGATTTGAACTGCAGCACATCATCGATATCGCCCGACAGACATCGCAAGGCATGGACTACCTCCACGCCAAGAACATCATCCACCGGGATCTCAAAAGTAACAGTGAGTGTCTGAACCGACTTCCCCTTGCCTGAATGAAGAGACATTCGTCCATTTCGGGCTGGGAACAGTTCCCAGCCATCCCTCCATAGCCCTGCTGCTCCAATAAATAACGGATCATCCCCGCAGATATTTTCCTCCACGATGATCTGACGGTGAAGATTGGTGACTTCGGGCTGGCGACAGTGAAAGCTCGATGGAGTGGCTCCACTCCGTTCTCGCAACCAACGGGTTCGATCCTGTGGATGGCGCCCGAAGTGATTCATATGAAGGACCCGAACCCGTATTCGTATCAGAGTGACGTTTACGCTTTCGGCATCGTGCTTTACGAGCTGGAAACTCAGTCTCTTCCCTACAGCAACGTCAACAACAAGGACCAGATCTTGTTCATGGTGGGCAAAGGTTTCCTCAAGCCCGACATGAGCAAAGTCAGGAGAGACGCCCCGAAAGCTTTGATACGCCTGACTGAAGATTGCATCAAATACAAAAGAGAAGATCGACCATTATTCAGACAGGTCAGCGGTTTCCCGTGGTCCACGGAATGTTCCGTGACAAATCTCCCCCCCCCTCCCTTCGCCGGATCGATATTTGACCCGAGTTCTTCCCTCGGGAGGTTCTCCATTTCATGCTCAAATCCGGGCTGTTTCATTTCAGATTTTAGCCTCTCTCGAGTCCCTCAAGAGGTCGCTGCCGAAAATTCATCGGTCGACTTCAGAACCTACACTTAATCGAACTCATCTGCATAGCGAAGAGATGCAGTTCGCCTGCGCGTCACCAAAAACGCCTTCGCAGTTCGGGAATCCGGCGTATCCGTTCTTCTCGAACACCGGCAACTTCTGAATCACGTACCGAAGATGCCACGGTGGTGCGATCTATGGGAATAATTGTTATCTCGGTGTTTGTTATATCAGTTGTCGTCTGCTTGGGTGCTTGCGCTCTATTGACGTGTGTAAGCACGTCTGTGTACCGAATGGGCTGTTTGAATGAACGCCTGTGTGCTGTATTTCGGGATGTGCAGGTGGACGAGAGAAGCATGCGATATGTCACTCTTGGGCTTTATCGCGGAAGACTGTGTATACTTTCTTTGTACAGAGCGGAGAGTGTTGGGTATTCGAATGCGGAAAGATTCTCTCGGATGGAGACTCAGTAATTCGGAATGACGATAAACACTATTCTCGCGCCGTTGAGTGTTCGATCTGAAACCGCCAACGTGTAGAAAAACGAACTGATCAACGACGGCTCCTCACCATTATCGGCGTTTTGTATATTGATCAATAATGAATGGTTGGAATGGTGAGCTGAAATGATGGGCGAAGGCCTCCATTGCTCGGAAGTTACGAGAACAATGATCGTTCACAAATGACTAGAACAACACCTGTGAGAACCGAGGATGGGGATATCGGTAAGCGCAAGGAAGTTTTGCTGGTGCTGAAACGAGGAATAGGAGCTCGTAGTTCTCCCCTGACAAGCCGCACTTGTTTTCGAAGCGCAGCTACTTGATCTGTTCCGAATCTCTGTACATTTTCACTTGGATTGTCCCCATCGTAGCTAGGTTGTGGATTTATTATCTGCTCGGTTGGTGAGAAGGTGATTTCCTCGATTAATTGAACGCCCGATGATTCCTCTCCGTAGGATTCAATCGCGCAACTATTGAACGTCCGTGCAGCTGGGTGAACGAACGTGTGGGGCTTGGATACCCGGACCTGCAGCGATGAATTTCAATACCGGGTGAACTCATGCAAGCCTTTGAACTCGAATCGTAATGTTCTTCTCGTAGCCATTCAAAGCCTCTCCCAGAAAGCGTATCAACTGCGAGAGTCGGCCTTCATTTGAACATTCGAATACTCAACCACTCAGGAAACACATTGGGAGCGAATAACGAGACGACTTACATTTCCGGGGGGAAAACTTGGGGCGGGAAGACGAGGAAGTCAGGAAGGATTTCGTCCCTATCCTTTAACAAGCTGTGATCAATAACTAACGAAGAAACAAACTCATTGCTGTACAATAAGAAATATTGAATGGGGAGAACTAACAACGCGAATCCCTTGGGAAATGCAAACAAATATCATGTAATAAATTAGAAGTTTGTTTTAATCGAGCTCCGTGAGAGTATCAATCATCGCTTTCCTTTCTCGGATTGGATTCCCCAAGATCACGAGCACTCTCTGAATTCGAACCTGAATTCCCGAAAGCATCTGACTGCCTGTGGATTGCGGGTGATTGAGCTGAGCTTCATCATAGTCTGTTAACCGGCAGCTCAGCTACCGCATGTGCTGCTCCTTAGCGACGCTGGAGCAGACCCGACCCACATTGGCTCTCTTTTCGGCATCTGTTCCAAGCAACAAGCGGTAGTTGGCACCGATATGCGCGGATCCGCAGTCGGGTTGGAAAACAAAATTCTGCGTCGGCCGGGAATCGAACCCGGGCCACCCGCGTGGCAGGCGAGTATTCTACCACTGAACCACCGACGCTTGTGAATCCACGCAGGGAGTTATAAGCAAAGAGCACAAGAAGTTCGAATCCTGTGGGGCCGATCGTGAGAGAGCCGGGCTCTGACGGAATCCAGACCGAAATTGTGTTCCCCCGCCATGCTCCTCCTGACGCCCGCAACTTACCCAACGAAGCTACGGAGAAATTCAACCAAGCTCCGAATGGACCTCCTTATAGCCTGACTGCAAGTTTAGAACTCGAAGGTCGAGGTATGGTTTCGGAGCCTTCCGAGTAAAAAGTGTCGAAGATTCATCACACTGTGTGGAGCCGATGGAAAAAAAAACTGCCGTGACCAGGATTCGAACCTGGGTTATTGCGGCCACAACGCAAGGTACTAACCACTATACGATCACGGCTCGCACAGCGCTACTCTACGAGCGTGCAGAGAGGAAATTGAAGCGATGATGCGATTCAAAGAATCCACTCCAGGTCGAAGTGCTCGACTGCCCTTGAAGAACGTCATCTGGGAATCCCACCGACGGAACGAGAAGCTATCTGGTGAAAGGTACCGGAGCGGTAGCTTGCTCGCCATGAACGAGGGTTAAAAGGGAAACAAGCAACACACTTCGCACAATCGGTCAACCTGGAGCTCAACTTTCAGTTCTATTCGAAGATAAGTATAACAGTAACAAGACTTCTTCTATACACAACGCCTATGTACAACGTATCCTGGCCATAAGAGCGGCAATCTACGGAATCCTCCCGTAAGCAATCTCGGCTACCACATGCCCTTCGAGGACAATATCGGCGTAAGATTCCTCAGATATCGGGCGAAGCTCTATATTTGGAATCACGGGTTAGCCATCTCGGGCTGGTCATTCAGTAGCATATCGATTTCGGGTGCGTAAATTCCTTTTTCAAGCAAACGATACATCTCCAAGTACTGCTGGAACGAAGAAAGGCCACAATTAAGAAGTGTCACTGAAGGAGAACTGAGACGCTGAAGAAGAAAGAAATTCACACCAACCTTCGAGAATTCCTCTCGGAGGGTGATGACAGCCTTCTCTCGCTGTTTGACGAGCTCTTCGAGATATTGATACCGAAGCTTTTTACGAGCACGACATTCCCGAGCGCTCTGACGACTCCTTTCGAGGCGGACCTGAGGAGAAGTTCTCAATTTTCACCATTGAACGTTTGAGCTAGAAACTTCGACTCTACAATGATCGGAAGCGGACAACACTGGGGTTAACATCCACGAGAAGAGTGGGCTGGTTGTGCCAACCGTATCGACTGACAAATCGGGCTCGAAATTTCAGCAGATGCCGATCTGCCTCGCGAAAGAAGTCGGCGACAGATCGCTCCTTTGCAGACGTCTCGCGCGTTGCTGGCCGGGAAAGACGGGGGAAGAGTCGAGGCGCCTTGTGCTAGAAACTGATGGCGACCACGAAGTCGGCAACACTGGCGACTGTCATGCTAACCGCACGCGCTGTTAGTGAGCAGCTCGGACTGAACTTACATAGGGAGCTGGAGTGCCGGATGCCTGTGTTGAGGACATAGCAGCTGCGTGATGGTAATCGCGTACCTTCATCTCAGATCCTTTCGGCATGTGAATTCCAGACGTAGACGGGAGCGAAGTCGAGAGGGGTATCGTTGATCCACTGCTGTTCTTGCGAACCCCTCGCCGAGATCGTTTCTGTCCAGGACTGAAGTCTAGATCGCGTTCGTCGTCCTGGAAAACGGTGGTTTCTTCAGTATAAACTCCGCTATTCGCGGACGCAAGCCGACGCCATCACAACGACCTCATGTAGAGCCCTGTCTCTGAGAGCATCCGATGAGAGGAGTTGGTGTAGAGAGAACGCTCACGCGATCAAGATAATGGACCGTGGATTCCTCGAGTTACTTGTTGTACACATCAAGCGATTCAACAGCGGTGTTTCGGCCGGCTCAGTCTGGGTCTCTCCTCGGTTTCATGGTAAACCGCTCGACACCTCTCGCGCACAATAAGACGGGGCTTCACAAACACCAAAAACCGATGTTCAGCAATGCGACCACTTGATCCGCGCGATAGGAGGGTACCAGGCAGTAACTGACACGGAGAACCGGATCCACGTGGAGTTGGCGTGCGAGATAAGCTCAGAGATGCTGATCCTCCGATTCGCAAGCATAGTCGAATCTATTGACAGGGAGAAGGTTTCCCGCGCGAACACGATCTGGGAGCCGGAGATCGGCCGTTCTGGAGAGACTTACTCTCAGTCGAGATTCCTCCCAGAGCCGTTCTGGAAGGGTACAAGCTCGAGACTCGAATGACCGAGACTTCGCCTGAACTATTGCGCGATTGGCTACTTCTCGGAAACGCGATTTGGCTCGGATTCAAATGTCGCGAGCGCAATCAGACGCGGTTCCGACCTTGTTCCGGGAATCATCGACGACTTCGAATTTCAGATTAAGAGAGTAAGAAGTCCACTCAAGAGTCTGATGCGGATTGTCGTTCGCCCGATTTTGAGAACACCCTTCACAGCTGAGAATCAGCTGTTATCACTCTCGAGCCAACAGGGGATCGACGGTTCTGTACGAACCTGCATCGCGTAGTCGTCCAGAGTGATGTAGAGATCGTCTTTCGAGTATTCCATCGTTGACTATCAGGAGAAGAGAGTCTCGGGATTATGCTTGTCGCGCTGCGCAAAACTTCAGGTTCAATTCAGAGTAACTGCGTAGTTTTCGTGGGAGGAGGATGCTTCTGTTATGGTTTTAACTTGCGACGCGACGGTGCTGCCACAGCCGACCCGTCTAAGGCGCTGGAAGTCATTCAACGAAAGAACGGGAGAGTGGCGTTTCCTCGCATCGTAGGCCGTGATCCACTCCTCGGAAAAGCTCAAACTGAGCTCTTCCGTCCTATGCAAGTCGGCTCCGAAGAAGGCGCACAGGAATCACGAAAGTGAAATTATTCATATGTCTTGCGAGGACGGTGATGACGATGATCGCTGCTGAGTGCCGTATCAGAATCAGGTCGGTCCAATGGAAGCAGCCGATTTCTCAGAATGCTTATTTCCGAGAAAGATTTGGCGGATTGTCGCTATCCATGAGTCCGAGGTTGCGTTCTGTCCCTCTCGGCGTCCATGGATGCGATCTTCCGCGAAATTATACGGCAGCAATGATGGACCCTGCTTGGAGCAGAGTCGGGAAACCAGCCGTGGTGGCGTCCACAATGATGACACACAATTCCAGGACGATTGAGGATTCACTCCTTGAACTATCACCCACTGACCTGTTGACGTCGCTCCCGATCTATCTGCAACCGCGGATGATCGATGATTGAATGATGGCATCTCCCAGTCCACATGCATTACTCACCCGCGAATCAGAGACGTTTGCAACGCAGACAGTCAAATTCTACTCCGAGTTCGATTGCCCGCCAAGAATAGTTCGAATCTCGAGGTGGATGGACGATGGACACCTTCTAGAGATCAAGGGTTCAGCGAAATATCTCGGAACCGTCTTCGACGCCGCATTAACTGGAATCCCGCATATCAGCAAGATATGCTTCGGAGTGCAGCGGGTCTCACTGGACCTTGGACTGATTTTACTGCGCTGCAGGGGCACACGAAGGAAAATCGAAGATGGTTGGACTCAATGACTGAGAGAAGGGCCATGAAGCGCCGTCTTGAACGACTTGGCTTTGCGGTCGGCCCAGTGGACGGTCACCACTGAATCGAGCGGAGGCAAATTTGAGAGGAGACGAATTTGAGCGACAGCTTGATTCGAGCAGAGGTACAATTTGAGCGACAATGCGATATCGGCGAACGCCTAATTTGAGCGGAAACAGTCGTTGAGCGGGAACCAATTCGGTTCGAGTCCGAGTGCATCCACACTTGTTCTTGTCCTGTTCCAGAGCGGCTGCAATCTCGTCGGGGCTTCTAGATGTATGGATTCCAGACCAAGGAGATGAGAGATTCGAGAAAACACGCTTCTGAGGGTCATTGAGAGCTCTTTGTCAGTAATGGCGCACGATTATCGTTTTCGTGATCTTCGACACCGCAGCTGGCAAGACTCAGAATTATCCGCAAGCGCACCGAGCGGCTCCCGTTGGCAAGGGGCTGGGAACAATAGGCCCGGAGAATCGGGAAAATATATGGGCGCTTTCCCGGTGCGCAACCCGGATTTAGCCGGATTTGAGCGGATGCTCGATCTGAGCGGCCGCCTGCGGTGCGTTGCCATGAGGTGTGGTACGGACCTTGCCGGCGCCCGTCACGACGCTCCGCGATGGAAACGACGAAGAAAGCATCTCACATTGAGATCTTACTCAGAGCTAACGATCAACCGCTCGCTCGATCGATCGATCCGTAGCACAAACCACGCGTATGGGCTCCATGCCCCCCCCCCCCCTGTTGAGCAATGTCTTCGAGAGCCGTAGAGGTGGATCGCGTCGCGAGGAATCGCTTATGTATCTTCCCGGTTCTCCGAATTAATTGCTCACAGACGCTCGCCAACGGGTGCCGCTCGCTGCGCTAGCGGATGATTCAGCTTCTGGCCTACTGGGTTGCCGGAGATGACGGAAACGCAGAGAATCGCTTGCCATCATAAACGGAAAATTTTCAATCACCCTCAGGAGCGTGTTTTCCCGCATCTCTTATCTCCATTGTCCGGTCCGCAACGAACGTCGAAATGAGTGATACACTCGGAGATAACGAAGCGCGACGAATGAGTTGATTCGGAACAAATTGGAATCTGCTCAACGGCTGTTCCCGCTTGAATCCGGCGTCCGCCAAAATCGGCTGCTCGCCCGAATTGGACCTCCGCTCAAATCGAGCTTTCGCTCAAACTCGACTCCCGCTGTAATCCGGCCTCTGCTCGAATCTGCTTCCGCTCGATTGAATGGTAACACGCAACCTGTCTTCACGGCTCGATTGGAGGGAGAATAGCTTGTCGGAATGCCGTGTATTTAATTCGGCATTCTGAGTACATATTTGGGACTCCAGGTTTTCGAGTCGGGTTTCTGAGGATTCGGGATTCCGGAACCAAACCGTGAAAAACAGGTCTTCGAACGTCGGTTGCTCGAGCACCGGCTAAGGTTATTTGGACGAGAGGTCTGGGGAGACAAAATCAGAGGGAAATCAATGCGGAACCCAGCAGCAGGATCCCTTCTAGGCCTTCCACCGGTTTTCAACCGCGATCACTGCGAAATTCTGTCAAATTGAGTCAAGAAACGCACTCCTTATGCCCGCTCATGTGCGATTCACTCGTTTTCATCACCTCTAAACGCTGTTCAGGAAATCACAAAACAGCTTTGTAGCTGTCATGTGCATTTCGATCCAAACTCAATGCCGTGACCTCTAGCGGCGCTTGCGGCCTCGTGGACATGGTGACGCCCCTGCAAGTGATCCAAGATATTCATGGGAGCTGTGTATCCAAATGATGCCAGAGTCTATCAAGAGCCGAGCTGTGAATGTTCGTGATCGGTGTTATACAAAATGTTCGAGGGGAATCACGCCGCGGTGTGCACAACACCGAGCCCGACAGGGGTTTCTCTCGATCAACGAGCTAGAAGATGCCGTGGTGACTACAATAAGCTTGGAAGCTGAGCATTGAGCTCAACTGCTTGAGATGACTGACAGCGGGATCCAAATCGAGAATAAGGAGACTGTGAATGAGTTCCCTACTAGCCATGCCAATGCATATCCATATTCTCAGCGGAGGGTAGTTTGCCTCACCCACTCACCTTCCCCCGAACCGCGTGAGATTCAGCCGTTTCGAAGCTCCAACACCGGGCACTGCATTCATTGCAGTTCACTCGAATCGAGCGCAGCAGGAGTCGATAGTGTGAAATGCCGTTTCAATTATGGAGGACAATAGGAGGGGTCTCGGCCATGGTGGCCCCTTGGATTTTTCACTACTTCTGACAAAAATTTGCCAACTCCGGAGGCTCATATCTCGGCTCCTACATGAGTTGCGGCGCCGATCGAAATATTTTTGGAAAGTTCAACAAGAGCGCTATTGAATTACTCGCCCATCGTTTGATGGTTCATCGGAAATGAACGCATACCTCCAAAATCGATGAGTTCGAGACCGATGCGGAAATGGTCAGCGTCGAGTCGAAAGGTCGCTGAGAGTCGAAAGTTATGCAAACAAAACTCAGTAGCCCTGACCCTTCTAGTGACATGAGTCGGGATTGGAAACATGCAAACATGTCGAGCTGGAGCAGAAAGTAACGCCTGTGATGGTACGCCACGTATTTGGCGGAATATGTGATCTTTATTGGTCAGCATCACTCTCCTCAGAGATATACTCGAGTTTCACTAATGATGTTAGTTGAAACAAACATCAGCCCTAGCTCCTAGGATCGATACCTCTGAACGACTGCGAGAGCTCTCGGATAGCTGGAATATATGCTCCGGGAATATCAGTCTACGCCGAACAGATGTTCTACGCTTTGAAGTATATTGTTGAGCACGTACTGTAAGGGGTATTCGGCCCGGCTTGGCGCAGCTCGTGCGGGTCTAGGTGCGGAAATCCGTGGCTGGAGCTGCCACCGATCCGGAAACGTTCGATACAGAGAAGTCTCGTTAGCTGTCACCGAAGCTCGATTTGAACTTGTGGGAATACCGAGTATACGGGATCCCGACTATTCAACGTTATTTCCTTATTTTATCGTCGATTCGTATCTGACCAGCCGGAGAGTCCATATCCGGCGACGCTCCCGCCTTGCTGATATTCCCTACACAAGTTCAGGGTTTCGGAGTGCAATTTCTTCCTCGGAAGCGCTCTATGAGACACATGGTATGCCCCTAGCTACCCCACTCGATAACTCTCTTTTCCCTCCCAACACTGCAAGCAGTCCAGAAAAAGCGGGTGATCGGACGTCGATTCCACCAATGAGCGGATGTACTGGGAGGTCCGATCAAAAGCATCTCAAGAGGACCGGGTATCGGAATCTGGGCGCGTCCGCATATTTCACGCGCAGATCGCAGAATTTCTGAATACGGTTGAATTTACGAGATTCGCGCTTTCGTCTGCAGTCGTGGACTCGCAAGTCCGAGTCTGCGGCCTAGTAGCGTATCCAGGCGGCATCATGTTGGGAAGGGTGGATTCTGTTCTGCTCGTGACGATGGAAATTATCCCGCAAAGATTCAGTCTGACCAGAAACTCCCTAACAAGTATGAAAACTCGCTGATCATTTAATCAAGTCATGGAAAAGTCACTACGTGGATTACCGAGAATGGTCCTCGGCATCTTCGGTATGACGATGATGATCATGATCATCATAATCATCATCTCATCCCTTGGCTCCCGAAGAGGGAAGTTGGGTACGCACCTACTCTGACTCCTTGTCCCGGCACAGAAACTCTCCGTGAGCTCTCGAGGGCATCGTTTTTCACCAATTCAGGAACGCCGAAGTCCTCTCAGAAAGGGAATGATACCTTGTCAACGTGAAAGTTTCGACTTGTCTCGAGTTCTGGAGGCGGAGCTCTTTCTGGATGTATCCACCACAGCAACAAATGATTTCCCAAGCGTCGTTTCTCATCGACCCGTAAAAGCGATCACGTACAGCAGTGCGGGGCCGTCAGCTCAATCGAAGCTGTACGACGGAGCGAACGGCCTCGAACAGCCAGCCTCGGAACGATCTCATGTGGAAGTTTCTTCTTTGCATTTTTTTTCTTTTCCTGCGGGGAGCACCGGGAAAAAAAGTCAAGGGAGGGATTCCTCGTGACGCGGTTAATCTGGTTCACGCCATTTGCGCGGCGATGAATGCAAACGTCCGAACGGACTCGACCGTTGTTTGGATTTTCACGCTCTTCAATGAGTCTCGACCCCTGGTTTCATTTGATCATTTTTGGAACATTCCCAACGCCCACGTATACCTCGCAGAGGGGCCAGTGATGCTGAAACAGAACGACAGAGAAATCATCATCTCTCTGAAGCGCAGCAAACTTCGTCGAAACCTTAAGGAACTCTGGGAAACCCCCACTTTTTGCGTACCGAATCATTGCAGGAAGAGCGAGAGCGAGTTTGATCGGGAGCTCGAGCTTTGGCATGTCGACAGGCGCGTTCTCCTTGAGGTTCGGGAGTTGATGCCTGATCAATCCGTCGATCTCAGTTCGCCCGCCGTTAGGAAGACGCTCTCCAAAAACTCGCGCGGGTTCAATTACCTACGCTGCTACCGAAGTGTGTTCGCTGTTCTGTGGAAAAAAGGGACCGATGTTCTGCTCCCAAGTTTCGTCCTGAAACAATCAGGCCATGTTTAAGCTAACAACGTGATGCGGATTCTTGTGGAAAAGTTTGAGATAAATGATGCGACCACTGCATACGACTCGATCGAATACTCCTCGAACCACAGCGAGAAACTCACGCTCGATCTATTCACAATATCGTCTTCTACCGGAAACGGAGACCTCGATATTCGGCTCAACAGATGCGATCTTGTAAGTACCATTCAAGGATTCAATTGTCTCTAGCTTCGACTCTGGAAGACGGCTCATAGGTTGCTCTATCTCTTATCTTACAGCCCACAACACGAAATTATCGACAGTCAAGTTTTCTAGACTATTCCTGATGACAAAGAGAGATGATGTTGATGCTGCCATGGAATACTCCCAGCATCACCACGATTGTGGCGATAGAATATTTCTTCGATTCGAGGAAGACGACGCGTAAGATTCCAGAAAATCGATTTCGAGCCGTAACATGAAATTATCGACAGGCTGATTTATTCCACGATTTCCGAATTCTCGAAAGTTAATACTTCGTCGAACCCCCTTTCGCCTTGATGACCTCAAAAATGCGCCTTGGGAGAGAATCATAGAGTGGTTTTATGTCTCGTTCCCCAATTCTGGCCCAAGAAGAAAGAATCGCATGTTTCAGTTCTTCTCTTGAGTTGTACTGCTTCCCATTGGGATAGACGAGCCGAGCTAACGTTCCCCAGAGGTTCTCAATAATGTTCAGGTCGGGGCTCTTCGGAGGCCAGTCAAGAAAACGTACTCCGCTCTCCCGGAACCAATCTTTGATTATCGCCGCCGTGTGCACGGAGGCGCAATCTTGCTGGAAGATGAAATCCGTTCCAACTTTCTCCAAAGCTTGAGGTCGCAGGTGGTTCTCGAGTAGCAGCTTAAAGTCCACGGAACGCATTATTGTCTCCACGAAGATGATTTGGAACGTCCCGCGGCGACTGACCGCTCCCCAGATCATAACTGAACCGCCCCCGGACTGTCTTTTGGAATAGAATCGAGGCTCTTTCCGAAGATCGTGATAGTAGTTATGGAATCCATCCGGGCCGTCCAGATTGAACTTTTTCTCATCGCTGAAGACAACTTTATCCCATTCCGAAGTCCAACTCATCCATTCCTGGGCGCGATCGAGCCTAGTGTCTCGGTGCTTTTTCGTCAGCGGGGGCTTCCCGCACATTTTCTTGAATTTCAGATGATACGCACTTCTCAAAACGCGCCAGACGGTCTGTTTATGCACTGGGAGGTTGTTTGAGTCTCTGATTTGAGCGCAAGAGACACTCTTGTTGCTCGCATCCTGAATTATCTTCCGTTTCTGACGATCTGAGAGCTTTGTGCTTCGTTTCTTGTACGATCTGATGCCATACTCCGCCCCTAATCTCAAATACCGCAGCACTACGTCCGCTGTTCTGCCGATCTCTCGTCCGATAGCTCTTGCTGCGAGCCCAGAGCCGTGTAATTGATCGATGCGAATCCTTTCTTGAGGAGTCAGAGCCGGTTTTCGTCCCATATTGAGGGAATGAATTCTTTCTCACAAATCTTGACGAGCCGGAGTTCTGAGTCGACAAATCGTACTTGTGTGTCCTTCGTTAGCACTAACTTGACGTTCGTCGGTATCAGCCTCACGAGAAAATGCTGAAACTCCAACCGAATGCGCGATTTCAACGCTGTCGATAATTTCGTGCTACAGCTGGATATCAAAAACGTTCGATCCTGAGCCTAAACTTCGTTCTTCTCAGTCGGTTGATATAATCTCAAAGTCTGTCGCACCTAGTGGAATTCCCATGGCAACACTGACTTCGTTATCCAGCGGGTGCGGAAATCATCCACATAGAATGCGTGTCGATAAATTCGTGTTGCGGACTGTATGTGGTAAGAAGAGGATTCAATTTATATCAGAATTAAATCTGAACCATCTTAAGACCCAAGCCCAACGCCCGCAATGGGATTTGCGAGGCGATAGGGAGTGTTACTGAAGCAATACCGAAAGGTGATTCCGGGACACTTCTGAGGGCTGGCTGAGAGGTTCAGCCGGAAAACAAAGGTTGCTCTATCTCGTCCAATGTGGCGCTTGATTGCTCAGTGAGGTTCCCCAGAATGGGGTAGACAGCGCAGCTCGACTCAAAGTCTTCTGGCCACCTCGAGATCTCTCGTCGACAGCCGAAATGAACGAAGAATGCACGCTCACCTTTGTCTCGGAATCTTCGCAAGTAAAGTTTCCATGAGGGAGTTCAATCAGAGTTGGCTCTGAGGGCTTGGTTTTTCCGTCATCAGCTGAAGGAAAGGCAACTTCCCAGTGTTTTTTTTCGCCTACATTGGCATTCCAATTGTATGGCTGTTTATTCGTATGGAGGTGGTTGTGTAACCGAAAACAACATCACAACACTATAATCATCAGTGAGTCATAGAAACAGGGAGGGATCACAACGAATCCCAATATCTTTGAACAAATTCTGAAGGAGTTGTTTACTGCATCGGTCTCCGCGATGGATCTCGTCCACACGGTATATCCGCTGCGAAGGCTGTTAGTGTCGGTCCCAAAATAATGTTCCATCTCTTCCAGCAGTTCGATTCGCTTCAGAACACGTAAATCTTGTTCTCCGAGAACTTCCATGAGGGGTTCGAGAGGGGTGGCTTCATTAGGGAGGGAACATAGCATGTACAATCGCTTCAGGAAATATTTTTGGACTGATTCTGCCACGTTCGCATGTTTAATTTCGTGCGGCATCTAGATGGTACAGCAGTATAAAAACTTGCTCATGACTAGAGCTCTCTACAATCGTATGTGAAATCCAGGACGCTTGATCACTCACTCTTCCAACTCCTTCTGAGTTTGTACACACTAGAGTGTCATTTTCTCGTTAGGAATTGAATATGGCATATACCTTGACAATTGATCTCCTCCAGCTCTGAACTATGGCTCTGAACCACACGGACCGAGATAAAACAGATGAAACATCACGAGAATTCGTAAAGTCGATTCAACAAAATGAACCAGTGCGAACTCGAAGGAACGGCCAGATCGGATAGAACCGGAATCTTCGACCTCGATTCACCCAAACCTGGGTAACATCTTTCTTGTAACGCGCGAATTTCTTTTTCGTCTGGCTGCTCAATCAGATGAGGATACATATGGAGCAGCAAACTCCCTGGCTTTCTCCATTCTCGGATGAAATCATTGACTTTCCCTCAAGCACACTCAGAGTCCAGTGGCCTATCCCATCTAGTTGCGCCCGAGTCATACTTCCCAACATGCGCCAACCCCTTCACTCGCTCCAGGATGAGCTTGAGGGGTTTGTCGCAGTCACAAGACAAGCGAAGCGACGTTACTACAGGGGTGCAATGATCCTTCCGTTCCGCAGTGGGTCTCCAAGTACAGGGTGGTCATCGTGAGTCGGGAATCTTCCCGCTCTCTCTTCTTTTGTTCATAATTCGGTGATTTTTTTTCGCATTCGATAGCAGGAATGATGGCGCATTTTTTTTCTCTCGATTCTCGTGAATCGGTAGAAAACTGAATTTCGCAAATCGCCTCAAAGATTGCTGCTCAAACGCCCGGCAAACAGCATCCTATCCTGCGTCGACCTTGACACTTACGAATCCGATCGGCCGACTTCAAAAGTTTGTCGACTGGTTTTTTGAGAAAAGTTGAAAAAAAAGGCAATCTTCGAGCCGATTTGCGAAATTCAGTTTCCTACCGATTCACGAAAAAAGATGCGCCATCCTTCCGGCTATCGAATGCAAAAAAAAGTCCAGAATCGGATAATTTTTTCACCGATTCATGAGCAAAAGAAGAGAGAGTAAGGAAATTCCCCACTTACGATGACCACCCTGTATGTACAGGGGAGCCAAATCGGGTAGGGAGTTCAACTTGTTAAGCCGCCAGCGGCATGGCTCGAGTCGGAACAGATCCAGATTCAATGAGGAGCCGACGTTTGCGTGGTAGAAGCGTTGGCGGCCATGCAGTTGACCGATCCAAGTGTATCGAATGGTTAAGGAAATTTCAAGCGAAGGGATTCTGAAGTTGACTTGAACGAGAGAGTCATCATTAGCTTCAGCATCAGCTGCACTGCTATGTATCGCCAAACAACAGCATCTCTCTCGGAAGCGATGCGTTCGAGAAAATTGAAGCTACTGGATAGGTTATCAAGCACCCGAGGAATCCGATCTTCCGACGCCGAGGAAAGTAGCGATGGATAGTTTCCGTTGGTTGTGACTCGCTACGAGTAGGTCAGAATCGGTGCTCCTGGTGCGTCGAAGAGCTCTGATCGCTATGAGTTTGAGCGAGACAGCGGGCGACACTGCAACCATCGATAGAATTGGATGGCCGAAGACTTCATTGCCACTGCCAGGAAATCCGTGCTCGAAACATCCTGGAAGACCGGCAAGAAAGTCTGAGGACGAGGAAACGCAAGCTTTGCTGGAACCCGACGACACGGAGAATTCAATCACCAAGGTGTTCTGGAGGTGCCAGAGTCGGGGGCGATTTGTGCAGGATCAGGGAGCGGAATAATCTGGGTCGAACCATATTCCCTGCTAGAAGCGTGCATCTTCTTGAAGAAGAATCCAGCGCCATACCAACAGATCCTGTATCGGAGTGATTAGCGCAAGCTTAGGGCGAGCCGTATTCCCATTTCGATAGAGCGACAATTCGCCTCAGGCGGAAAACCTCTCTCTAAAGATTCGTTTTGTTTACTTCACAGGGCCCGAGCATTGCTGTGTACACGTACAGCTATGTCCCAGTCAGATTAGCAAATCCGCTTCCGTGGAGCGTACACTTCGTTTCGAATTTGCCGGAGTACATGGAACTCGAGGTGCCTCTGACCGTCGTCTCGCTATTCATTCTGCCTGCCGTGCTCTCGATTCGACGCTACCGCTCAATCATCCCGAAGCCTCCAATGTGGAATAGCGCTTTCCATCTCTTGAGTGGAAACGACCACGACTCCTTGATCTCTTCTCCGGCGTTGACGACTCTTCCTTTGCTCATCTCCGGAATCGTTTCTCTGTTGATCCAGTTCCCGATCAGTTCACTGAAAGGAGAAATCATTTCGTCTCGATACGAGCAGAGGATCAAGCCATCCAGATGTATGATCTCATCTTGTGACTCAGTGGGCTGGCGAATGCAATGGTTCAGGAAGAATAACGATTCGAGCAAAGGAATCTTGGAACAACAAGGGGGTCGACAAGGCTCGGTCACTGAGAAAAATCTCAATGAAAAATGTCCCGAAGTTTCTCATTTGGCAAGTGGCATGAAGAACTTGACCAAACTTGGCTGGCTCATAAAATATCACACCATTTGTGACCATCCAGGGCTGATGAGACTCCAGTTGATCCCTTTCCAGAAGAGTCTGCTCTTCGAATACATCCTTGATACACAAGGGACTGAAGCGATCTGTTCGCGACGCCTTAGCCGTGTGGGCCAATTGAACTTCGAAGGACACACTCGGACCACGAGGATGATTTTGGAGCACGGCTTGCTCAAACATCATCACACGAGAGCCTCCCTCTTCTCAGTCAACCGCTTCGAACTGGAATTCTGGGACGACGAGGGCAAATCACATCAAACCCGACCGAGAGTCGAAAAAGTCATTGCGGTTCTCAAGAGGAAATACGTAGAGTTCGGAATGTTCAGCGACGAGGCGTACGCAAACACCATCGGACTTCGAAATATATTTTCTTTGGTAGCAACAATTTACGGGATCGGAATCACGGTAGTTTGTGTTTCGCTTTCAATAGCGACGTGCAGGCTCTTTTCACAGCATGATACTTCCGAAGATATCGAGAGTCGTTGCTACCATGATTCTGTTGAACTGAATGACCCATTCCCAGACGATGGAACAAGGAGTACACGGTTCGAAGATCGTGGAGATCGCGGAGGAGGAAGCACAGAAACGAGTACGTAGACGTGGAAGAAGCTGAACGGAAGTATGGGATTCCTCAGAACGCTGTGAGATACGTGCTGGACCTATAAGGCGAAACTCGATGTGATCAGCTGATCGAGTCGATGTGTCAAGCAGCGAAGAACAAGGGGGCAAAACGCTTCCGGAATATGTTTCAAAGAATAACGGAGAGAGTTAAGAACACGCACTGGAGACACTCCCTCTTCTCTGAGCAATGAGATTCTCCAATACAATACAACCAAGTGGATTGCGGGGACGTCCGGTCACCTGGTATCGTTTTCTATGACGATCATCCCGTGCGACTGAAAAGTTTTGAGGATAAGTTCCGATTGAAGAAGGTCGGTTTCGAGGTCGCCGGGCATGCGACGAGGACAATGGACTCTGATGCCAAAAGGCGGCAACAAGAGCCGAAACATCAGACATACGAAGCTGGCGAGTTTGATCACGGCATACTCCTAATCTCTCATCTTGCCAAACGCCCAGTCTAACGCGTATCTGATGTCACATGCAGCGATCTGATCATTCGTACCACTCTTCAGAGCTCCTTTCTCGGTTGGATCAAAGTCTACTCTTCGACGAAAGGAATAGCCTCGGTGCATGCCGGGCAGGCTCGTCAGGCGGCATCACAGCGAGAATGTGCACGTCTGACAGACGAACCAACATTGCACGTGGACGTTCTCGAAGTGGCAAGGTGCGGTCCCTCAGACGATCCCACAGTCAACCATGTTGGCCGTGCTGGCGATTGTAGACGTCAACTTCGGCTCGGTGGTCAAAATCGCATCGAATGCCGGAGAATCCGGATCTGATCATTGAACGTCAATGCATCCTGTCCATGATGATATACTCATTGCTCCTGCCCCGACGAGTTTTCATGCGAATTCCGAGCCTTGGAGTTCTCCATAAGATTCACACACCTTCAGCGCCGTCACGATGGGTGGCCCCTGGCAAGTGAGTTTTGGAAGTCACCGGTACGGTGCTGCGTCCAACCGCCCATACTTTCGAAGCCAAAGCTCTGCTTTGGTCGACAAGCATGTTCTGGAACACGTCGACACTCCGAGGTTGCATTTTGATCGGACGATTTTCCCAAGAGCACATCACAGGCGAGCTTCTGCTCTGAAGCAGTTGTTGTAGCGGCAGACAGATCACGATTCAAGGCTGAACGATGCTCCCTGGAATCATCGTACCCTAGAAATCTGTCCTTGTCTACCTGATGTGTCTCAAACTCGTCTTCCACAGATAGAGATTACAGGCACGCGGGAATCTACCAAAGCTAAGGCTTCATTTTTGTCGGACGACCTTTTCGTTGAGACGCAGGTTTTGGGCACGAACGGAAAGAACAATTCAAAGCTCAACGAAACTCCTGGAAAGCGTCGTTCCCAGCAGAGTACCGCCCAACACCGAATGGAGAATTCATCGTTTGAGGTCTTGGAATTCGGAGATTGTTGTGATGAGAGGCTTTTAGGCACTTGCGGAGTTCGTCGCCTCTGACAGGTGGTCGCGGGAAAGCTGACAACCGAACTGGCAAGCGTGGAGCACTGATGGGGGGGTTAACTCAGAATAAGGAGTGATTGAGAGAATATCATTCACGAAGGACGGTCCGAGGCTCTCTAGGTCCCGTGAAGCGGAAACGATATTCTGGTAGCGATGAGGAGAACATGGGACTTCATATCGGATTCTACGCCGCCTTCTTCACCGGAATCTGAGGATTGCTGAAGAAGGACCGCTGGTCGACGAGGGAATTCGGAACCCCTAACTGAGCCAAGCATTCTCGAAGAGAAGAACTGCGCGAACACCGTCGATACCGGAACCGCAAGATCGCGTGAGGATTTTTCGTAGAAAGAAAGAGTGAGCGATTCGCAACCGGTGCACATCTTCTAGAAATGGCTAGGTCGGGTTAAGAACACCACGGAATCCGCAGAGTCGCCCCCAAACGCGATGAGTCTAAGTGTTTGTTGAGGGTGCAATTCTTCTTCAAACGTCCGCGCCTGGGATTGGGCTCCGACGGGAGGAGATTGTTCTGGAATGGGGTGAGGCATGTTGTATTGGGCTGATTTGAGGAAGGGCTTGCGAGGGTCGACGCCTTAAAAGCCCGTCGGCGCTCACCATCATTCACAACGGGACTGGAATTCTCTCTGTTCGTCTGAAAATCGTGAGACTTCTCGCTCAGAGTAACGTAGGCTATCCTTCTCCTCGTCGAGATTCGAAACCCACTCGAACAAAAATGCTTAGATTCGGTTGCTTCAGCTCAAGAGAAACCGGAATCGACCGCGCGACGGAACAGCGCAAACTATCCGACGACAGCAACAATAACAACGTGTATCCAATGGTGAGTGTTCAAATATTTCGAGGTCTGATACTTCACTTCGGCTTCTCTCAAAAACTTCGCGCGTCAAGCAGATCGCGAAAAGTACCGAGTTAGAGCATTTGCCCGGCCCAGTTTTTGCTGGTATCTTTTCTTGTTGGGATTTCAAGAGCTTGTCTCCGTTATCCACGCGTGAAATAGCCCCCTGTTCTTGTGACAATGCATTTGAGATGAACGGAGACATCTCCAGGAGATTCGAACACACTGGTGGATTTCAATCGAAGGCGCCCGTGTTTCCGAAGGGACCACCCGCTCAGTGAAAGTTCGATCCTAGAATCTGGGTATAATCATCGGCTGTGCTGACTAACCGGAATGACCCTCTTTTCTTCAGGATATGCTCAAATTGACTATGAAGGATCGACCGCTCCTACAGGAGACGGAAATTCGGACTGAAGTAACACAGGACCTCCTGAAGAAGATCCTGAAACAGACCAGAAGGGCGAAGCTCGTCGATCCTACCCGAGAGCTGGTCATGCGGGGAGAAACGAAGCCAATGAAGCAGGGCATAAAGTCGACCCGTATGGTAGAGTTGGGATTATCGTGTCCCTCCCTGGAGACCCTCGCTCTGCAGGGCCTCAACTTGTGTGCACTGAGGAGGGAGCGTCGTCTTGGCCTCCAGCATTTCCCTGCCAACATCGAGCGTCTGTCGCTACGGGATTCGCTCCTCGAGCCGAGGAGCTTTCTGCCCGAAACTACAGATCCGGTCCTGAGCAAGCTCGAGGTTCTCGATCTGGGTCGAGCGAGACTGGTCGGGAGCCCCGTTGAGATTCTTACGTCCGCATGGCCAAAGATCGAGAGTCTGAAGGAGCTATACCTGGAAGGAGCCCTTTCGAGAAAATCGGCTCCCCTGGTAAGGATTCTGCTCAGGAATTTCCCGGCATTGGAAGTTCTCGACTTGGAGAGAGTTCCTCTCACCAAAGACGACCTCGATGCGGTGGCAACACTGGCTCCCCACCTCAGGGAGCTCTACCTGGGCTACACCGGGATCACGGAAAGTTGCGCCTTGCAGTTCGCCAGCAGCGGGCGGGGTTTCGAGAAATTGGAAGTCCTTTGCCTCTGTGAAACCAGCGTTAGGGACCATGGTTTTGCAGCGTTGGTGGAGCTGTGTCCCAAGCTGTGCTCCGTGACGGTGAAAAGGTCGATGGTCGGCATCGCGGCAGCCGAGGCCGCAAGCCAGGGCCGACCTGGGCTGCGAATCAGCCGAGTCGAAATGACTCACATTTTCACTGTGTTCCCGGACATCGGATGCGATCACTTCGCTTCGAAACACGCTCTGTGCGCGAAGAGAGCGTTTTGAGAAAACAATAAACTGACTCGAGTTTCCTCTCAAAAATAGTTGCCTTATCGTTGTTTCCGATCAAGAGTCTGAACTCGACCGACGAGATTTGTCAGTTCGGCATTGCCACACTGAGGCTCTCCCAAACGGGATGACCATGCTACAAGCCCGGGAAACGCCGCCCAATCGACTGAGGGAGCGATACGAGGAACGCGCCCTCCCCATCGGTGTCCACATCGAACTGTCTAACCGACGACGGGAGGACTTCCCGGCGGGAGTGGTGTCGAGGTCCTTGTCGGAGCGGGTCGCGAGTCTCGATGAATGGTGACGTTGTCCTGATAACCTCCGTGAAGACTTCGAAAGAAATCACTCATTTCCAAAACCACCGGCTGGCCGCAACTTTCATCGTATCCACTTGAACAAAAAAAAAAAAAAGGTCGCCTCGGATTTCTAACACACTCAGGGCAGTCGAACACATATTTTCTCTGTCGTTCAATACGGTTTCACGACGGACTCCGAAATATGTGTAAAGGAATCAGCGCTCCCCACATACTCGACGAGAATGAGGCTCTCCGGTGTGCGGTGCCGCCCGGAGTGATGTCCGAGCACTCCTTCTGGTTCATCATTATTGTTTGCTTCCTGGTAAGGATCAGCTGGGAACTCGGCATTCCATCCGCATTGGAACTCCAAATATTGTATCAGCAAGATCTGGAACATCTTCATCAAGACTACGCTGTTGAAAACAGACCAGCCGAGAACGATATTCAAGAGTTTGTGAAGCGGCGGCTCACGTGAGAATTGACGCCAAGCGACGATAATCGATCCCTTGATCAACCCGCTGAGATAAGACCATGGATGAATTATTAATTCTTTCCGATTCACATCGAGTCTATGATCCTCCCGGTTAACTCGTGACCATTGTTTTGACATCAACGAGGAATTTCATGATTTGAGCTGCTCCTTTCGGTGGATATACGCAGATTTCCATTTCTGTTGGAATGAGGCGTTTATGATATGAAGGTGTGATTTCATGAAGAGTTATTATCATCACTGTATCTGGGTACTGTACGGAGAATCACTCACATAGTTTGAGTGAAGGACGGGAGACCCTACCCTAATTTCCATCGACGATTCCGTGACAGCCTCCAGAGCGTTAGTGACGGATTTGCAACGAAAGAACTTGAGGTGAAATGAAGCCCCCAGTCAACGGATCCAGTTTCGATGGATTCGACGGCTCGGGCGATATCGATACCCATTGGACCTGCTCATTGCAGAATTTTTTCACCCTCCACAAAGTTCGAAGCCATGGCTACATGGTTCGGATTGAGCAGTGTCTCCACTGGGGAAACATTCAGCTCTGGAATTCGTTGCTTCTGAATGGACCGCTCCCAAAGGGCCTGCCGGGATAAGCGCCCCACCAAAGAAAGTAGATTTTTGAAAACTTAAACTGCTCATATCCCGAGAACCAGTGGAGCTACAGCGTCGATAGAAGAACCGTTGTGAAGCTCTTTTCAAGGGCTATCGAACGCCGTAGGCAGCGGGTCCCGGAAACCACTTTCCTATTCGAGGAAAATAAAAGAGTTAGTTGGTTTCCCCAGAAGGAGAAGGCTGATCACTTTCTCAGATATCGCTATAAGTACTCCTATCCATCGTCTACTCGCAGGGCAAGTTTTATCCCGATCCGAGTTTGCGGGGCCGAGATATCAACAGTTGAACATCGGCGATGAAGCGGTTTTTCCCCAGATCGTTCCCGGCATCACCCCTCCCAGACTCGGAAAAGTATGCTCAGATTGGTCCCTGACCATACTGACTCACTGACTATACTTCTGAGGGTCGATCGGAGTGATTTCGGGACCAATCTGATCAGACTTTTCCAAGTCTGGAAGGGTGATCCTGGACCAATCTGAGCATACTTTGACGAAACTGGGAGGGTCATTTCGATCGATCTGACCATGATTTCCAGAACGATGACTTGATTCGATGACTTCTATCCATTTCTATGCTGGGTTTCAAGCGAGTTCTGGGGGAAAAACCGCTTCATCGCCGATGTTCAACTGTCAATATCTCGGCCCCGCAAACTCGGATCGGGATGAAACTCGCCCAGCGAGTAGACGAGGGATAGGAGTACTTTTAGCGATATCTGAGAAAGTGGTCAGCCTTCTCCTTCCGGGTAAACCAACCAACTTTTTAAATTTCCTCGACTAGAAAAGTGGTGTCCGGGACCCGCTGCCTACAGCGTTCGATAGCCCTTGAGAAGAGCTTCGCAACGGTTTTTTTTATCGGCGCTGTAGCTCCACTGGTTCTCGAGATATGAGCATTTTAAGTTTTCAAAAATCGATTTTTTTTGGTAGGGCCGAGTCCCTCCATGTTATCCCGGCAGGCCCGATTCCGACAGAACCAAAGGCGGGAGCAAACACTGCATTTGTGCCACAAATTATTCTCTCCGAATTCCCGTTTTAATTGCGCACTGCTATGATAGACTGTATTGAGAACTCCTGAGAAACCTAGAGCCAGCACTCATGAATCGTGACTCAGATTCCTCTGTGTCGTCTCACAATAAAATGAAACAACTTGTAGGTTAATCCAGGGTCAGCAAATCCAGTTGGCAAGCAGTCAAATAGAGATACGGGTATGATCAAAACCAGATAGAGGCTTTTTCGTCCTTCTTCCGGGAGGGCGAAGTCTCCTTCGTGAATCGCCGGAATCGAGAAAAAACACTTGGGCTCAAACCAGAATATCCCGGGAATCATAAAGCGGTACAACCTCAGAAATACGAGTTCAGTGCAGTCGAACAGATTGTCGCATTGATTCTCTCGGGGACACCGCTAGCCCCTCAAGCGTTTCTTCCTCTTCCATCGCATCCTCGGAAACAGCTTCGGAGAAAACTCGGATCCTCTCAAAAATATCATCAGAACGAAGCTTTCCACACGAAAACCACGAAATGCATGAATCCTCGGAAGCGCTCCGTGAGCAGCAAGGGAAATTCCCCTCAATTGTTGTGCCCCTATTCGAGAACGTCGAAGTCCTCTAAGAAAGAAAATGATCGTTAGTCCGCGTGTAAATCTCTACTCGACTTGAGTTTTGAAAGCAGAGCTCCCTTCATATGCATCGAGTCGAACAACTAATGATTTCCCAAGTGTATCTTCTCATTGATCCGTAGCGGCGATCTATTACAGCAACGCAGGGCTCTTTGCTCTGTCAGAGCTGTACGCACTCTCCTCGAAACGATCTCGATGTCGAAGTTCCTTCTCTGTATATGTGTCCTTTCCTCGCAGGGAGCCCTGGGTAGGCAAAGAGCCCCTGCGAAAGGAGAACTTCCTCGCGACGCGGGTGATCTAGTGCGCGCCATCTGCTTGGCAATGAATGCAAACGCCCCATCGAACTCAAAAGTGACCTGGATTTTAGTACTCTCCGTGGACATAAGACCGTTCCCTCCTCTAGATTTTTTGTGGAGCTTCCCCAATGCCCACGTTTATCTCGCCGAAGAGCCATCGATGTTGAAACAAAATGACAGGGAGATTATCATCTCCTGGGAACGCGACAGTTTTCCTCAGAAGTCCAAGAAATTCTGGAAAATCGACGCTGTCTGCGGACACAGTCGTTGCGTGAAAAGGGATCACTCTTTTGAGGAAGAGCTTGAGCTTTGGCAAGTCGACAGACGCGTTCTCCTCCAGGTTCGTGAGTTGACGCCTGAAAAGTTCATCCAAGTCAGATCGCCCGCGGTTAAGGAACTGTTCCATGGCAGTCTGCGGCAGTTCAATTACCTACGCGCCTACCGATGCGTGTTCGCTGTGCTGGTGAGAGGAGGAGATAATCTTCTGCACTCGAGTTTCGTCGGGAAGCGATCAGGTCATGTATCAGCCAACAACGTTATGAAGATGCTAGTGGAAAAGTTCGAGATTAGCGACGCGATCACTGCATTTGACTCTATCGAATACTCCTCGAACCGCAGCGAGGAACTCACTTTCGACCTATTCGCTATATCCTCTTCTACCGGAGTCGATGACCTCGATATCCGGCTGAAATCTTGCGCTCTCGTAAGTACCACTCGAAAATGCACGCTCTCACCTCGTTCCGCCTTCACTCACGCGACTCCAAGCTTCGACCATCTAAGACGGTTTTTCGCCTGATCTGTTTCACCCCATGTGGAGCTATATCAGACAGGTAGGTGGACAGCGCTGCTCTGCTCAAAGTCTCTGAGCCTGTGCTTTTTCTTACTCAAGCTACTACAGGAGCTCAGTAGAATCATAATCAGCGGCATTCATGTGCAGCAGCACGCAACCGACTTTTCCTCTCTCTTCGGGGATGTTCGAGTTTACTTCACGCATATTGTGAGACCAGTGAAATATCCTGTCGAGCTGCGTCCGGGCACACTTCTCCAAATGCGCCGTCTCTTTTGCGATAAGCAAGCTGCAAGCAAAAGTTTCTGGGGGAAATCGTTCATGTTCCGCGTTCAACCTCTGCGTTCTCTTCGCCGTTCCCAATACATACATGGAAAGCTGGACGATTTTGGCCATCTACGACTCCGGACAATTGACATACTTTCACCCTCCAGACCGAGTGGGAATCTCGGGAACGTGAACGTTCAAGTGCCAGACGACATTACCATGCCCTCATGACCATGCATTTTCTTGAAGTCGACATGCAAGACCAGCGGACGCTGAAGCCACGCGACTTCCATTGCGGTCATGAGATCGAACTGTATCTTCACTCCGCGACCCTGGGCTCGCGTTACAGGACGAATTTGCGCGCGACAGCCTTTTTTTCTCCTTTCCTTTTTCGGGGACCAGGAAGAAAAATGCGTGATCCAGACCGAGCCACAGTCGCGCTCGGTACTGTGGGAGTTTTATACCCTCTGAAAACCTAGTGTCTACCAAACCTTCACTTTTCGGGTGAAGGTCCGCCACCCATGGCCGGAACTGCGTTGGCATTTCTTCGTTACCATGGGAGCGGGATTCAAATTGTCTGCTCCTTATAACTACTCTACCCCAAGCTACCTCCGATGTTGCCTACCCGGCGTGTCATGCGCGGCCCTTACCAAACGTGTCCCTGGAGACCACCTGAACTGCAAGATCACCCGAATGATGTCCGCAATCAAATTTTGACCGTATTAAAACACATCGTTCAGCCCGGCTTGATTCCAAGACCGTGCCGATGCATCGTTAACTACCCGAATCTTCATTTTCGCCCCCGCCGTTGCTAGTTTTTTGATCACCGCTAGGAGCGGCACGAATGGTAGCTGATAGCTTGATGCGTTCATCCAGCAGACGGCTTGTTGTAGAGCAACGGCCGGGGCGAAAATGAAGATTCGGGTAGTTAACGATGCATCGGCACGGTCTTGGAATCAAGCCGTCCACGTCGGATGGGGTGTACGTCTTTTGGCCCGTTTGTTTATAGGAATGAATGCAGTCTGGTGCGCCCTCTGAGCGCGGGCGGTTGAAGGACCAACCGGAATCCCGTGGGTTCTAGAGGGGTGACGATCACAGTCCCGGAGCAAGGCTGATGGACGCATTCTTTTGGGAGGGAGAGAGAGCGCGCCAGCTATGAATTCCGACGGTTCTGTAGTACGGACCGGCCAGGCACCTTCGGGGCAGGCAGAGTACTTCGGCTAAGCGCCTACGGGCCCGGCGAAGTACTTGCAAATAGACACACAAATGTCTCGATACACCGAGCAGCAGCGCAGCCTTTTTCGCAATGAGATTCGGTCGCCTTTTCCTGCGAGTAGATGGGAATTCACCGATCGAAGTGCAACGCTAACTTGAAGGGGAAGGGCAGCCACCGTGGCTAACGGTTCCTTTACGCGCGCTTTGAGACAGTTTCTCTCGTGTGCGATCTCCGAGAGCAGCGTTTCTAGTGAGTCCCTTGCGACATTTCATGAGACGTCACGGCTTTCACACTCGAATGCAACCGAGATGCAGCAAATTCGCAGGCGGGGCAAATCGAGTGTCTGAAACGGGGCCCAAACTCCCAAGTTCCTCAGTATTTCGTCGGATTCGGGTCCCTAAGGGATTTAGCGGTGTAGAAAGTCTCCGAAACATAGGACGGAGGCATCCGATTTCCATTCGTGGCCCGCGGATGAATTTCGTCCTCGTAATTTGACTCCCGGTATGAATATCATGGCGACACTCGGCGAATGAGTGGGTGTCTCACAGAACCCTCCGGAATTGGGATTCAGCGCGCTCAGTTTCCGTCTGCAGGAATGCATTCATTAGCTGATCGCCGGGACTGTGTTACGGACCCTTCTAGAGGGATACGCCGCCGTGTCAGCGGGGGGAAGCCGACGGCTTGAGCCCTTGAGCAGCTCTGCGCGACACCCACAGCCACCGAGCACAAAATTGATTCTGGGGTGCTCGAGAATCCAGAGAAAACGGATGTCAAGTCAGAGCTTGTCAACTCCTGTTGTACCGGTAACTGAGAACACGAGCGACTCTCTTGGGAGCCACGCACTGACTGACGTGCACGGTGCTTATTGTGGCTGATGGGTTGGTCTGCTATCTACCTCCCTCAACATCCCCCTTTGTTTAACAAGTAGTGTTTCTTTATTTTGATAGGCGTTTAGCGAGAATGGTCTCTTTGAGTTAACTTATTATGAGCTATACCTATTAGGTGCGACAATTCTTCTCCTGTCTCGGAGCGACCCTTCAATTCCTGCATCCTGTTCCTCCGCTGATTCGTATTCGTCCTCCGACTCTTGGGCTTCCGTTGTCGGTGGGGGCGTTTTTGCTCTTTCAGGAAGCTTCGTGGTCGCCGCTGCTTCTTCGCCTTTCTTGCTCTCCAGCGTTGAAGATTCCATTAGCTCCCGAAAAGTTACCAACGGCCGGTTCTGGTTGGGGGTGTCCTCGTTTGACCTTTCTGGGTTTTCACTTGCTGGTTCTCTTAGCCGCGGGGGTGGCGCTTTCCCTTGTCTGACTAGATGGCGTCTATTCCGGTAGATGACCGCCCCGTTCTCCATTTCGATTAGATAGCGCCGATGTGCAAGATTGCGGATTATCCAGTCTCGTGCCCATTCCGTTACTCCTAGTTTGCTCTGTCGGATTCTGACGGTGTTTCCTGGATATAGTGTCGGCAAGGGCCGTGCTCCTCGATCGTAGGTTTTCTTCATTTTCAGGATTTGCCACCTTCTGGCTGCTATGGCCTGACTGTGGCACCGTATCGATGGTTGCAGATTCTTCTGTTTTGCCGGAAGTTCCGTCCTTACTCTTCGGGAATGAAACATTTGGCTCGGAGTGGCTCCTCCCAGCTTATCTTGCGGCGTATCGTTATATGCGAGGACGCCTCGTTGCCATTCGTGCTGCGCTGCAGTGGCCCGTCTTATGATTTTCTTGATGATTGCCACGGCCGCCTCGGCCTTGCCGTGGCTCTGGTGGTGATGTGGGGACGACATTTGATGCGCTGTTTGCCAGGCCTTGAGGAAGGTTTGGAACTTTTCCGCCCGGAACAGCGGATCGGCGTCCGTGAACAGCACTTCACAGCATCCGAACAGCATGAACAGGTGTTTCATTCTCTCCATGATGCTTTCCGTGGTCGGGTTGGCGGGCAACTTCATCGCGATGACCAGGTTGGAGTAGTAGCAAACCGTGACGAGCAGTTTCTCAGATCCTATTGTTGCAATATCGACTCCAATTTTCTGCCAAGGCCTCGTCGGAATTTCGTGCGGGATCATGGGTTCCTTTCTTGGAACGTTGGGAAAAGCCTGACAGCCGGCACAGTGTTTCCCGTGCTGCTCCAAGTCCTTCTTCATCTGTGGCCGGAAGATGCACGACTTGGCCCGTTGGAAGCTTTTGTCCGCGGACATGTGAGCGTAGCAAGACCTCTTCACGAACTCTCCTCTGAGTTCACGGGGCACCACAATTGCGTCGCCGTGGAGGACGTGCTCGTCTTCGATTGTCCGCCTTTCTCTGTGAGGGTAAAACTCGGCGGCTGCCGGGCTTAAGGTCCTCGTCGACTCCGGCGAACCCTGCCGAACCGTGTTTAGAAGTTGTTGGTATGTTTCGCTTTTCCGAGCTTCGTTCCGAATGAGATCCACTGTTTGGTCTTTCACGGGCAACAGCCGGATGACTTCGATCTCATCGGTTTCCCGTTTCGGCTCCTCCATCGGGCAGCGGGATAGCGCATCGGCGAATTTAATTTCTCGGCCCGGTCTGTAACAGAGTCTTACACTGTATCTCTGAATGGCCAGAAGCATTCTCTGAAGTCGCAGCGGGACGTCGTCAAGTGGCTTCGCCATGATGTTGGTCAGCGGTCTGTGGTCGGTATAAACGGTGACTTGTTTGGGATATATGAAGTAATGGAACCGGCTCACCGCATACTTGATGGCTAGCAGCTCCTTCTCGATTTGAGCATACCTCGTTTCCGTTGTAGTCATGGTCCGGCTAGCAAAATATACCGGTCGGTCTTCCTGGATCAGGGCTGCTCCCAGTCCGTCTTTGCTCGCATCACGCTCTATCTCTACTTCTTTGCTCGCGTCAAAGAATACGAGGACGGGGCTGCGGCTTACCATGGCCGTGGCATTTTCAAACGCCTTTTTTTGGGGCACTCCCCACCTCCACTCCTGGCCTGTCCTGCTCAACTCTCGCAGGGGGGCCACCACCTGAGCGAGGTCTGGAAGGAATCGGGAAATGTGTGCCATTATCCCCAGGAAGCTTTTGAGACCAGTGATGTCGTGCGGTGGCCTCATCGTGGCGATACGCCTTCGTCTTTCCGGGTCCATTTGAAGTCCTCGCTCTGTTAACACAAACCCGAAGAACTTTGTGTCCGTTGCCGCCAGAGTAGTTTTTGCTTTATTCAGTTTGATGCCCTTTTCTCGGCATCGTTGTAAGAAGCGTCGCAAATTCCTGTCGTGATCTTTTGATGCCTCCTCTATCGTGGCGCCTCTGCCGCACACCAGGACGTCATCGGCCAAGGCGTACGTGCCCTCAAGATTCTCCAACAGATTTACCAGATTCTTGTAGAAAATCTCAGGAGCCGCACTGAGGCCGAAAGGCATCCTCAGGAACCGGAATCGACCAAACGGCGTTAGGAAAGTCGTGAGAAAGCTGCTTTTTTGGTCGAGTTTGCAGTGCCAAAATCCGTCCGCCAGATCGAACTTTGAGAAGAGGCGGACATTGCTCAGATTCGGTAGCACTTCATCGAAAGCTGGAGTGTGATATACCTCTCTGATGAGCGCTCCATTCAGCCTTCTCGGGTCCAGTCAGATGCGCAGATCGCCGCTCTTTTTGATCTGTATGGAGAGGCGAATCACCCACTCCGTCGGCAAGTCCACCCTCTCTATGACCCCTCGCTTGACCAGCTCCCCAAGCTTAATCCTTAGCCGAGCCCTCAAATGTGGCGGAACTGCGCAGGACACGTTGCGAGACGGGATAGCGTCTGGCTTGGGAGTCAGCCTGACTTCCCCCGGGAACCTTCCCAGCCCTTCGGCGAACACCTCAGGGAAACGCTTGGCCACCTGCTCAATCCTGGTGGCCTGCGCTGGGCCATCCTCGCAAGAGTTGGGTCTTTCGTGCACCGCATCCACCTGCTCGTAGTCGACCTGGATCACCCCGATTCTCTCAGACGAATATCTGCCGATGATCGGCTGCACCTCCCCTTGTACCACCACGAACTCCATTTTGTGTTCTCTGCCAGTTTTCAACTGTCTCAATGAGAGCGTGGCCCTGCCGACGGCCTGGATGAGTTTTTTATTGTACACTCGCAGATGCGGTTTGTCGGAGGTGTTGAGTAGCCATCGCGGAACCATCGATCTTGGAATCACGTTTGCCGTCGCCCCGCAGTCGATTTGAAACTTCGTGATGCGATTCGCGTTCTCTCGAACTGCACATGATGTAAATATCATGCGTTTTTTCTGACAAGTGACCGCGTATACGGTGTCCATGTGGGCGGCGCCCTCCTCTGAGTCACCCCCGGTCACCGGCAGCCCTCCTTCGGTTCCAATCGCATTCACCTTCGCCGACCTCGTAGGACATACTATGGCAAAGTGATTCCATTTTCCGCATACTAAACACTGTTTTCCTTTGGCTGGGCACCCATATCCTCCTCTCCGGTGTTCACGTCCGCATTCACCACAATGTCGCCACCTGTTGCCCGATCGCGAGCTTGACCCTCGACTGTTCCAGGTGCCGTTGTGGTTGTTGTTTCCAAAACGTCTTGGCGGCCCGCGTCTGCTCGGAACTTCTCCTCTCCCCGCGATCGGAAACGCCCCCGGCTCCGCTGACGCTTCGTCACTCTTGTTAGAGAGGAAATTCGTCTTCAGTGGCACACTAGCTAGAAGGCTCCGTGCACAGGCAGATTCACCTCACGGACACTGATACGGTAGCAAGGAGAAGACAGTACGGCGTATAGATGAACAGTAGTTTATTCGCGTGTGGAGTATGGTTATATGGGATGTGATTGGGAGAGTGAGAGTTGTTGAGTTGAGTCTTCGGGGAGTACTTCGAGGGTGTTAGTAATTACGGCACTAAGCCGGGGTTCTAAGGTTTTCTGATGAAAGGATTGATTACTTTCGCGCCTTGAGTGGCGTGGGTTCTAGTACGAACCGAGTCTGCTGAATCTAGATTCGGATGCATCCGCTTTCGCGTGTTGCATCTCAACAGCCCCCCTGATTCTGGAGACGTAGGGAGTACTATGAACAATTCGTAGTTACCTATGACCTAATTATATGATGAATTTATCGAGACCAGTGGGAGTGTTCCATATCTTCTATGTGCTTTAACATTTGAGGGTCTTGGTTGTTCTAGAGTTGGTCTCTGAGAGCAGTCGTAAGCGGTACCTGTGTGTTCTCGTTGTAACGTGCCCGAAGACGTTGGGTCTTGTTTGTTATTGTTCTTGTTGAGGTTCTTGTTGTTGCAGGTGGCGTTGTTCTTGAGTCGTTGGGTCTGCATCGACACGTTCGGCGCAGAGGCTTACAGGTCTCTCCCCCGTGCGCCGAAGCGTAGGCGCTTTGGGAGCCAATGGGAGAATTGAATGGAGCGGTTGGAGCCAAAATGGGAAGAGGGTAGATTATTGTGTTTGTTGGGGTTGAAGTTCTTAAACGGTGTCACTTTGGTCGGCGAGAAGAAAAAAAATAGTGAAGCATTCCGAGACGATGTCGCAATCCGAAGGAAAATGTTCGGAAATGTTGGTCGGCCAAACGAGCCTCAGTGAGAGGGCGCTCCGTTACGCAAAGAGGGAGCAACGGCAGGACGTCGAGCCGATAGGAGATTCTGAGTTAGAATCCTCCTTCGAGTCCGTTAGTGAAGGTCTCGCCGAGATGCCTCAGTCGCCTGAGAACATCGGAGTTGATGAAGAGGAGCACACGGTGACGGAGGCTCCTGTGGGAGAATCGACTGTTGGCTTGGTGGCCAATATTGGATCCGTGGTGGCAGCAACGCCCCCTCTGAGGGTTCGATTTTCGATCGACTCTCAGGGGCAAATGGAGATGGAGGGCTCCCTGTCGAGCCTGACTGACCGTCGCCCACGGAATCCATTCGTGTCGTTGGATTTGGGTCTGGAGTCTTTGACTTGCCGATCATCCGGGAGGTCGATCAGATCCCTGACGTTGGGTTACTGGTTCTTGGCGCGTTGCTGGTCCTGGTCGGTTCAGGATTCGCGATCGAAGTTGCAATCGACCTCGGGGGGATTGATGTGAATCCGACCGAGAGAAGCACCACGGTTGCACCTGAGATATCAACGGTGCCGGGCGATGATTTGTGGCCGTCGTCGATACCTGGTGGCAAACGCCAGCGGATGATGCTCCGCGGCTTCGATTGTGAGCTCGATATCCAACACATACTTTGCCGATCTCGCGTAAGGGGAATTTGTGTTTTGTTGAAGGAGAGGCGACGACCCTTAGTTGAGGTTGTTCCTTCCGATCCGATACAGAGCGAGGGGTGCAGGGGCTACTTAAGTTACATCGAAGTCTGAGGTGTACAACAAAAAAAAATTAATTGTAAAATAGAAGATTTTGTGTTCTTTAAAATAACGTTCTTAACATAAACCTGGCTACGCGCCATTCAAAAAAAATGTTTCATCGTTGGGTTAGTGTGTCAAATCTCTCTCTCTTCTTGTGTGGTACGCTGGGAGATTTTATACTCTGTGGAGCGAGTTATCTGGGGAGTTGTAAGGTAGAATAGGTTGGTACGATTGCATACGGGCGTAGCTCCGTTTGTAGGCATAAAAGACACTGAAGAGGGCTATCAATAGGATGCAGTTGAGAATGATTGAAGCACAAGGTATGGTCTTATTGGTAGTGATATGATCTGGTTGGGGCATTGGTCGAGTTTCTTTGTATTTCTTCCAAAGGAATTCTCCTCCCAGAGGGGGAAAATCGGGCCTTAAGCACACGATGTCAGGAGAAGAACTCTGGATGCAGTTTAGGGAAGACATTGAGCATTGAGTAATGAATTGTGCGGGTTCGAGTTCTCGAATGGTGCAACAGTCAGATAAATTTTACAGGATCCGCAATCTTCGTAGTCGAAGTAGTAGAATGAGCCAATAACGGGTGTTTGGAGGATGGCAACGGAAATGGCAGTGATTAGGAAAGTTGTGAATGCCATCTCCACAGTCCTATAAGTGCAAGAAGTTTTTGGAAAGCTGGGCGGGGCAAAGGTTTAGTTAGTAGATCAGCTAGCTGTTTGTCCGTCGTCACGTAAGCGTAGCTGATTTGATTCTTCTGATGTGTTTCTCGAATGAATTTGTATCTGACATCAATGTGTTTTGTCCTTAGATGAAATTCGGGATTGAGTATGAGTCTGATCGCTGAGATATTATCTATGTAAATTTTCGGTCGGAGGGGAAGCTTGAGTTCTTTGAAGAGAGCGTTAAGCCATAGGGCGTCTTTTGCGCCTTCAGTCGCACTGATAAATTCGCTCTCGGTTGTTGAAAGGGAGATGCTCTTCTGTTGTCGGCTTGACCACAAGATGGGACCGCCGTTTAATTTTGTAATGGAGCCACTCACAGATCGACGCGTTTCTTTGCAGGATGCGTAATCGGCATCCGTGTAGATCTCAAAGGTATCCTGGAGTTTATCGAACGAGCCTCCGGAGTAAACAATGGAAAGATTTGGGGAGTCCTGCAAGTAGCGGAGGACTTTTAGAGCAGCGTTCCAATGCTCTTCTGTGTGGTTGTCGAGAAATCTTGATAGGTAGGAAACTATATATGAAATGTCTGGGCGGGTACATAAGGACAAATACATGAGCGAACCTAGTAAGCACCGATATGGGCGAGTCGAAGTTGAGTCATTGTTACGTTCGAGAGAATAGATCGAATTATCTGCTGGGGTTGCGATTGGTCTTGCGTGTTACATTTGGAAACGCTTAAGAATTGACAGAGCATAGTCTTTTTGGTTTAACCACACGTTATGGAACTTATCGATATGGATGTGTATACCTAGGAAAGTGTTCAACGGTGATGTTTTTATCTTGAACGATTTAGAAATCCGCGCAAGAAGATCGTCGAGAATGTTTCGATTTGTTGACATAACTAAGACGTCGTCTACATAGGCTACGAGTAGTGTCAGAGCTGAACCAGGGCCATGTCTGAAGAACAGACACGGGTCAGCTTGACTTTGAACAAGGTCAAGATTTGTGAGTACTTGTCGTAGTTTGGTATGGAAGCTTCTTGGTCCTTGTTTGATGCCGTAGAGGCTTTTATGTAATCTGCAAACCTTGTTGGTTCCGTCGGAGAAGCCGACTGGTTGGTTGCAGTAGAGCTCTTCGTTGAGCTCTGCATGAAGGAAAGCTACCGATATGTCGAACTGTCTCGAGAAAAGTTTCTTTGCTGCACAAAGGGAGAGTAGACAACGCAGGGTGTCCCAGCGAGCTACAGGGGCGAATATTTCCCCGTAATCGGTTCCGGGTTTCTGTTGAAACCCGCGAGCCACGAGGCGTGCTCGGAATTTGTCAGCATCATTTTCCTTGTGAGGACGGTAGCGAAAAACCCATCGGACGGAGATTGGTTTCTTATGTTTTGGTCTATCAACTAGAGACCAAACTTGGTGGGCTTTGATCGATTCCATTTCTGTTTTCATTGCTCTCTGCCACTCTTTGGCAAAAGGTGATTGCATCGCTTCTTGGTAGGATGCAGGCGAAAATATCTCGTTTGATTCTGTTTCGTATCTTATTGGCCGTTTAATTTCGGTCCTTTTTCTTAACTTCATTGTCGTTATAGGCCAGTTTTCTTCTTTGTCAGTTGATTCATCCTCTGAGTCCTGTGAGACCAAACAGGGAGAATCGGGCCGCGGCTCTTCGGAATTGATACTTTCATTGTCTTCTATGTCTGAGCCGTCATTTTCTTGCGGCGTTTCTTTATCATACGTTTCTTGTAACGTTTCAGGCCTTTTCGTAAAGTCACTGCTTGTGAGTTTCGTTCCTTTTCTTATTATTCGCCTTGCCGATATAAACTTCACGTCCTTAGAAATCCAGAGCTTGCGTGTTTTATGAATGAATACGCGAAAACCGTCTAAGCGCTCTGTATAGCCTAACATTGTACCAAAAAGAGCTCTGTGGCGCCATTTCGAAGTCTTTGGTCGATGATCGTAGACGTAGCAGGGAGAACCGAAAGGGTGGAGATTCGATAGGTTTGGTGGGAAGCCATAGATTGTTTCGAAAGCGGATTTCCCGGTCAAGGGACTGATGTTTGTCAAATTGAGGAGATAAGAAGCACAAACGCAGGCTTCGCCCCAGAACGCAAATTCGAGATTGGCGGAAATGAGCATGGTACGAGCGAGTTTTTGTATGGTCTGATTGTTTCTCTCCGCTAAGCCGTTAGATTCATTAAACGGCATGGTTTTTATGAGTATTGATGCGCGCACTTTGAGCTTCCGATAGGAGTCTTGTCTGCTCGCTTTCAATCATTGCATACAGATTAGTTATGTTTCGCTGCTCTACGGGTTGGGTCCCCCATGTTTGTTTGAGAAATACCCAGCTTTGAGGTAGTGCCTGGAGGAGGCAAGGTACAAGAATTGTATCATTAGTTTTCGCTCCGGCATTGATTGCCTCAGCCACAAGCTGTCGGAAACGAAGAACGTTCTGGGATGGGGTTTTTACTGAATCGAATTTGAACGTAAAAATGTTTTTCATGGCGGTTTGTTGTCGGAGACCAGTCACGTTCTCAAATTCTTCTGTGATTGCCACGTATGCGCTTGCGGCAGAAACCTTGGATATTGAATCGTTAAATTTCAACTGGATGAGCGAAATATCAATCGAATTGAGTTAAATGCTTCGCGCAAGATTGTTAGCGTTTTTGTAATCTGGGTCGGTTATGGGCAGAGTGCCGTGAGCAGCCTCGAAGCATTTATCTTCGGCGAGGAGTAATATGTCTATGACGGTTTTCCAGGCCGAATAATTTTTGCCGGCAATGTCCAGCTTAACCGCCGTTAGGTTGGAAAGTTTCGCGGCGCTCGTGAAGCACTGTTAGCCATCACAGCACGCCGTGGGGATTCTCGTGGCTGTTCCACCTCAAAATGAACTGGTGAAGGTGTATCGAAGTCTACTTGATAGGTACAAGGATGATGAAAGAATCACTTTCGGCTGGTGATATCATGAGAAATTTGATGACTTCGCGACGGTGGTAGGGATAAAAAAAAATGACTGCTCACCGCGTACTATCCTGTTAAACTTACCGAAGGACCGCAGGCGCTGCACGGGACAAGCAAAGGCGCTGATAACGTGTTAGAGAGGAAATTCGTCTTCAGTGGCACACTAGCTAGAAGGCTCCGTGCACAGGCAGATTCACCTCACGGACACTGATACGGTAGCAAGGAGAAGACAGTACGGCGTATAGATGAACAGTAGTTTATTCGCGTGTGGAGTATGGTTATATGGGATGTGATTGGGAGAGTGAGAGTTGTTGAGTTGAGTCTTCGGGGAGTACTTCGAGGGTGTTAGTAATTACGGCACTAAGCCGGGGTTCTAAGGTTTTCTGATGAAAGGATTGATTACTTTGGCGCCTTGAGTGGCGTGGGTTCTAGTACGAACCGAGTCTGCTGAATCTAGATTCGGATGCATCCGCTTTCGCGTGTTGCATCTCAACAACTCTCTTCGGTTCTGTCGTTTTCAGCCGATTGTTTCTCTGATCGAAAGCTTTTTGACTGTTCTTTCGAATTCTCCATTGCGCGACAAATGTCCATCGCCGCCTGCAGCGTCAACTCGTTCTTTTTCAGCAGCTCTCTCCTTGTTAAATTGCATGCTGCGCCGGAAACGATCCGGTCCCGAATCATCCTATCTTCCTCCACAAACTTGCAGACTTTGGCTTTGCGTCTCAAGTCGATCACCCACTCGTCGATTTTTTCGTTTGGCTTCTGTGCTCTGGTCCAGAAGATGTGTGATCGGTAATGCTCGGACTCTCCCGCTTTGAATTTTGACGCCAACACTTCCTGAGCCTCCTCGAGGGTTTTCGCGGGTTCCGTGGCGAACGCATTGTTGTATTCATCCACGATGATTCGGCCTCCCAATACTTTCAACAGTGCGATTTTCACCGTTTCTTCTTTTTCCGCCTTTTCTGTGGCCGTGAGATAAGTCTCAAAGAGGTCCCAAAACCGCCTCCACTCGTCCGCGGTTTTGTCCTTCACGGCTATGTCTTTCATGATTTCCAGGCGTTCCATCCCTATTTTCGCACTGTGTCGCTTCGAGTCGTCGTTCTCTTCCTCTGTCTCACCAAGATTTCAGTTTACCGCTGCCACCATGTTAACTCCTGTTGTACCGGTAACTGAGAACACGAGCGACTCTCTTGGGAGCCACGCTCTGACTGACGTGCACGGTGTTTATTGTGGCTGATGGGTTGGTCTGCTATCTACCTCCCTCAACAGAGCTGATAATCAAGCCCGCGACAGACGGAAAGGGTGTGGGCAAGAGGTCGAGATAACGGGTCATCAAATCTCGATATGGACAGCTCCGCTCCTCCGTGCCGTTGAACTGGACCTGATTTTTGGGCGGAATCCGGTGCCTTTATTCCGAGTGCAGCTATGAGGGGCATCAGCTCGAGGATATTTGCGCCATTAGGGGCACCAGATTGACGTTCCGCCCCGGGCATCAACGAGGTCGCTACGCTACCAGTTCACAGGTCGCAGCCGTGATCTACAATCAGTCCCAGGCGCGCTATGAACCGAGGATACTCAGACCAGCAGACCATCTGACCCCATATTCCGAAGATCTGTGCATCTCTACCATTCAATACCTGCATTCGAGCTTCAGACTGATGGTTACTTTGGGGAGTACCCGATGGAGACCCTGCAGATTATGAGAGCTCTAAAAATGGATGACGCAGAGAAGCCCCGCAAAGGGCTCTCTGCGTCGTTCGCGTCTTATCTTCCCTCCCGCGTTCAAGCTCGGGTTCTCACTGGACCACAGCACCGCGGCGAGCATGGTTGCGAATACCGTGATCGGATTCCAAAACCACGTCGCGATGCCTGGGCTGGGCGATACGCTGCCCCCTTGATGCCCGGGGCGGACCGCCTCGTCCGCCCCTCCCCCTCCTCTTGCTACGCGAGTGCTGTGAACTGCAGCCTACCGTTCGATGCCCGCTGCTGCACTCGAAATAGGGGCACCGGATTCCGTCCAGCTCAATGGCATGAAGGAGCGGAGCTGTCCATATCCAGATTTGATGACCCGTTATCTCGAGATCTTGCTCACACCCTTCCCGCCTGTTGCGCGCTCAATTTTCAGCTCTGACTTGACATACTTTCTTTCCTGACTCTCGAGCACCCCAAAATTAATTTCGTGCTCAATGGCTGTGGTTGCCGCGCAGACCTGCTCAACTCATCGGCTCCTCCCCGCTGACACAGCGGCGTATCCCTCCAGAATCTACGGGATTCCGCTTGGTTCTTCCACCGCTCGAGCTCAGGGGTATAGGAACTTTGCCCGCAGTGTTTACTATATGAACGCATTTTCAGAGAGAGCGGCCTCCGCCAGCTTGGCGGTCTGCTACTGGCACGGTGAGAGCTGTTGCTGGGAGACCGCGACGACAGCGGGGAGCCTAGCGGAGCTACCGAGCATTTCAAGCACGATCCAGGCGCGAAACACAATTGAGAATCCGTGTACTTTCACAAGGGATGAGGGTTGGTAATGAGGAGGTTCGGCTCTGAGTTTCAGAGGGAGAAGATGATTAGGGGTCGGTAGGCAGTGTATGACACGCATTTTCGAATTCCGGGAGAGTTCATCCAAGGCACTTTCCGTCCAGGGAGCGAACGTTTCCGAGGGAGACGCGAAAAACCCACTGAGTCACTACTCTGCACATGGCGCATCCGCTTCAGTGTCGAGGAGGCCTCACGGCCACGGAGTTCTTCGGTCTTCAACCGCCGAAGACCAGAGGTTCCGTGGAGTTTCATCCCACTGTGTCCTGTCCGAGATGAGAATCACTCAATGCGTCTCGCTGTGGACTTCTTCTCCTTGTATTGAGCCTGGCCCAATGTTCTGCCGTTCACCTTGCGTATCGACTCCTCGCCATCTGAACTGACATTGTACACGATGGATCATGTGTAAACCATGGAATCTTTGGAAATTTCATCATTACCCGGCGAACCATCCCAGCTCTCCTCGCTGTTCCGCGCCTGGATCTTGCTTGAAATGCTCGGTAGCCCCGCTAGACTCCCCGCTGTCGTCGCGGTCTCCCAGAAACAGCTCTCGGCGTTCCCGTAGCAGACCGCCAAGCTGGCGGAGGCCGCTCTCTCTGAAAATGCGTTCATATAGTAAACACTGCGGGCAAAGTTCCTATACCCCAAAAGACGTACACCCCGTCGGATGGGTGACGATTGACGATCACAGTCCCGGAGTAAGGCTGATGGACGCATTCTTTTGGGAGGGAGAGAGAGCGCGCCAGCTACGGATTCCGACGGTTCTGTAGTACGGACCGGCCAGGCACCTTCGGGGCAGGCAGAGTACTTCGGCTAAGCGCCTACGGGCCCGGCGAAGTACTTGCAAACAGATACACAAATGTCTCGTTACACCGAGCATCAGCGCAGCCTTTTTCGCAATGAGATTCGGTCGCCTTTTCCCGCGAGTAGATGGGAATTCACCGATCGAAGTGCAACGCTAACTTGAAGGGGAAGGGCAGCCACCGTGGCTAACGGTTCGTTTACGCGCGCTTTGAGACAGTTTCTCTTGTGTGCGATCTCCGAGAGCAACGTTTCTAGTGAGTCCCTTGCGACATTTCATGAGTTGAGCTTCATTGCTTATTTTCCCTACTCTTCAGTCCTATCAGGCTCCCTGGTCTTTCTGGGGATCTTCCTGGTCTTTAGAGCTTCTTCGCTCTCCGGAGCTTTTCCTCTTCTCCATTCTAGATAAGCAGTTTCTGAGCGGCAAGCCAGGCGCTTGCTAGGCCTAAGTTAGCCGAAAGTTCAGACATATAGTTCCTAGGCGGCGGGCAAGAAGCTTGCCAGGCCCTGGTGAACGGATAGCTCAGAGAGTTATTCTCTAGGCGGCAAGCAAGGAAGTTCCACTCTACAGACTTGAATCCAATGCTTTCCTCCACGGTCCGTTTGTTCCGCCTGGGTCCACTCTTCTGCATGTCCTGATTTTATGTCTTCAACTGTCTTTATCTTTACTCTAATCTCTAATTCTCTATCAAGTCAAAATGCAACACTCAAGACAAGAGCGCCACGAGAAACTCATTTCGAGCAATGATGAAGAAGATGTTCTTACACCTAGCTGAGCCATCTCAGCGGTAGGGTGCAGCCATCTGTCCTGAGCAGAGAAATCCGAGGCGCTCTGGAGCTGCTTCCTTTTCCGTATGATCTGAAATCCGAACTGAGCATGGAGAAAGAAAGCTTCTGCCCCTGATAGAAATGCCTTCCAGTGACCGCGATATAGATCATTTCCATCCGGCGGACTGAGTTATAGTTCGAGCTGCCATGAAACAGGAAGATCACTCTCTACCTGCAGTTTCCGTCAAGGATGTCGCTACCACAATCTCGAAGTCCGAGTACAAATGTTTCTCTTCCTATTCTATTCAGGATAGACCGAACTCGATGAAAATTGTTAGCTTTCGCCAATTTTCGAAGTACAAATGCTGTTCCCAGCGTTCCGTTCACAACACGGTAGACTCCGGCGTCCAACAAGTGAGGACACTCTCCAAGGAACGATCCAGGTCTTCGAGTTGTCTTGGCGCTCGCTGACGGAATGTTCACGTTCGAAAGGACTCCTGTACTCTTTACTTCAGATATTCCATGAATCCCATTCGACAAAAAGTCCGCGTGGGCCAGACTCAGAGTCCAGGCTGATGGACGCTTAGCGGCGAGCGGCCGGTTCTCATTGAGGGGAGCTTGCTTGTATTCCTCGCCTACAAGGATGAGGCAGCTCTCGGCGCGCGATTCTCCCGACGTCACGGCTTTCACACTCGAATGCAACCGAGATGCAGCAAATTCGCAGGCGGGGCGAATCGAGTGTCTGAGACGGGGCCCAAACTTCCAAGTTTCTCAGTATTTCGTCGGATTCGGGTCTCCAAGGGATTTAGCGGTGTAGAAAGTCTCCGAAACATGGGACGGATGCATCCAATGTCCATTTGTGGCCCGCGGATGAGTTTCGTCCTCGTCATTTGACTCCCGGTATGAACATCATGGCGACACTCGGCGAATGCGTGGGTGTCTCACAGAACCCTCCGAAATTCGGATTCAGCGCGCTCAGTTTCCGTCTGCAGGAATGCATTCATTAGCTGATCGCCGGGGCTCTGATACGGACCCTCGCGCGGGTCTATATATATGAAAATCCAGGGTCTGTTTGTTTGTCTGTTTGTTTGTTTGTCCTCAATAGGCTCCTCCGGGATTGATCGGATCGACTTGGAACAAACTGCATAGTGTGGGACGGCTCACCGGGAAGGACATAGGCCACCCACCCCTCCCCTCCCTCCCCTCCTCCCCCCCTCGCGATTTACCCCAACTTTGACCCCCTCCATACTGTCACCCGCATCCAAATTCTGACGATAAGGTGCACCGCCCCGTTATGACGCCAGCCAGACTCTTGGGCCTCATCCCATCGTCATCGGATATCCTTCCCCACCCCCTCTCCTATACATCTATCATGGAAATATCTGGAGGGGTGATTCCGAGACCAATCTGGCCATTACTTTCCAACTCTGGAGGGGTGATTCCGAGACCAATCTGGCCATTACTTTCCAACTCTGGAGGGGTGATCCCGGTGCCAATCTGGCCATTACTTTCCAACTTCAGGGGGGTGATTCCGAGACCAATCTGGCCATTACTTTCCAACTCTGGAGTGGTGATTCCGGTGCCAATCTGGCCATTACTTTCCAACTCTGGAGTGGTGATTCCGGTGCCAATCTGGCCATTACTTTCCAACTTTAGAGGGGTGATTCTGAGACCAATCTGGCCATTGGTTTCCAACTCTGGAGGGGTGATTCCGGTGCCAATCTGGCCATCACTTTCCAACTCTGGAGGGGTGATTCCGGTGCCAATCTGGCCATTACTTTCCAACTCTGGAGGGGTGATTCCGGTGCCAATCTGGCCATTACTTTCCAACTTTAGGAGGGTGATTCCGAGACCAATCTGGTCATTACTTTCCAACTCTGGAGGGGTGATTCCGGTGCCAATCTGGCCATTACTTTCCAACTCTAGGGGGGTGATTCCGAGACCAATCTGGCCATTACTTTCCAACTCTGGAGTGGTGATTCCGGTGCCAATCTAGCCATTACTTTCAAACTTTAGAGGGGTGATTCTGAGACCAATCTGGCCATTAGTTTCCAACTCTAGGGGGGTGATTCCGAGACCAATCTGGCCATTACTTTCCAACTCTGGAGTGGTGATTCCGGTGCCAATCTGGCCATTACTTTCAAACTTTAGAGGGGTGATTCTGAGACAAATCTGGCCATTAGTTTCCAACTCTGGAGGGGTGATTCCGGTGCCAATCTGGCCATCACTTTCCAACTCTGGAGGGGTGATTCCGAGACCAATCTGGCCATTACTTTCCAACTTTAGAGGGGTGATTCCGAGACCAATCTGGCCATTACTTTCCAACTCTGGAGGGGTGATTCCAAGACCAATCTGGCCATTACTTTCCAACTCTGGAGGGGTGATTCCGGAACCAATCTGGCCATTACTTTCCAACTCTGGAGGGGTGATTCCGAGACATATCTGGCCATTACTTTCCAACTCTGGAGGGGTGATTCCGGGACCAATCTGGCCATTACTTTCCAACTCTAGAGGGGTGATTCCGGGACCATTCTGGCCATTACTTTCCAACTCTGGAGGGGTGATTCCGAGACCAATCTGGGCATTAGTTTCCAACTCTGGAGGGGTGATTCCGGTGCCAATCTGGCCATTACTTTCCAACTCTGAAGGGGTGATTCCGAGACCAATCTGGCCATTAGTTTCCAACTCTGGAGGGGTGATTACGAGACCAATCTGGCCATTAGTTTCCAACTCTGGAGGGGTGATTACGAGACCAATCTGGCCATTACTCTCCAACTCTGGAGGGGTGATTCCGAGACCAATCTGAGCATTACTTCCCAACTCTGGAGAGGTCATTCCGAGACCAATCTGAGCATTACTTCCCAACTCTAGAAGGGTGATTCCGGGACCAATCTGAGCATTACTTCCCAACTCTGGAGGGATGATTCTGGGACCAATCTGGCCATTACTTTCCAACTCTGGAGGGGTGATTCTGGGACCAATCTGGTCATAACTTTCCAACTCTGGATGGGTGATTCCGAGACCAATCTGAGCATTACCTCCCAACTCTAGAAGGGTGATTCCGGGACAAATCTGAGCATTACTTCCCAACTCTAGAAGGGTGATTCCGGGACCAATCTGAGCATTACTTCCCAACTCTGGAGGGATGATTCTGAGACCAATCTGAGCATTACTTCCCAACTCTGGAGGGGTGATTCCGAGACCAATCTGAGCATTACCTCCCAACTCTAGAAGGGTGATTCCGGGACCAATCTGAGCATTACTTTCCAACTCTGGAGGGGTGATTCCGAGAACAATCTGGCCATAACTTTCCAACTCCGGAGGGGTGATTCTGGGACCAATCTGGCCATTACTTCCCAACTCTGGAGGGGTGATTCTGGGACCGATCAGGCCATTACTCTCCTACTCTGGAGGGGTGATTCCGAGACCAATCTGGCTATCACTTTCCAAGTTTGGAGGATTGATCTCGGGACCAATCTGGCCATTACTTTCCAACTCTGGAGGGGTGATTCCGACACCAATCTGAACATACTTTTCAAAACGTGGAGGGATGATTCCGAGACCAATCTGACCATTACTTTCCAACTCTGGAGGGGTGATTCCGAGACCAATCTGAGCATTACTTTCCAACTCTGGAGGGGTGATTCCGGGGTCAATCTGAGCATTACTTTCCAACTCTGGAGGGGTGATTCCGGGGTCAATCTGAGCATTACTTCCCAACTCTGGAGGGGTGATTCCGGAACCAATCTGAGCATGTCTTCCCAACTCTGGAGGGGTGATTCCGAGACCAATCTGAGCATTACTTATGACTTCCGTACAGAGCTGATAGTCTTTTCCGATACTGTACAGTGCACTCACCTCTTCGTCGCAATCGGTCCCCCTCGTTGGCAATTTGAACTCTGATGTGAAGCCTCTGTCAGTTGCTCGAGTCTCACCTGGTGTGATTTAAACTCCTCTCTCACTGTCAATGAAGTAACAGGTAGGATCTGGCTCTCGGGATACCTCAAAACCCTCGCCTGCACCTCGAAAGACGTTCTCGCCGGCCTCAGATTGAAGTGCAGGTTGGAAAAGACGAATCGTCCTTCAGGGACGGAAGGTGGCAAACGACGAAACCACAAGCTGGATGGCAGGTTCTCCCGAAGTCGATTCTGTAATTTTCTGCCTCCCACGATCGCTGGAATGCACGATTCCACATCTCTTTCTGATTCCTCACGCTGACATTGTGGCCTGCAACGGCCCGACCGCGTGTGCCAGACCGACCGAGTGTCGACCCGTCGCCCAGCCAATCGGACTGCTGACAGTCTTTGTGTTCCTGTGTAACTTATGTAACTCTGGAATCAGTGTGTTGGGTTCCAGGGGGTGATTCTGGGACCAATCTGGCCATTACTCATCGAAACCCCGCGGAAACATCTCTCCGAAACCCCATAACTCTTTGTTCGGATGTTGGTTCTCATCTGAATGGATCAAGCACTGATATTCCTGTGAAGTTGTCAGGATCACAGGGAAGGTGCAGGCTTGAGCTCGAGGTGCAGGAAGGAGAAGACAACATCGCCTGCACCTCGAAAGACGTTCTCACCGGCCTCGCTCGCACCTCTAAAGACGTTCTCGGCGGTGGGCTTCACATCTGATTCCCCCACACCCTCCTGCTTCTTCAGGAATTCGCTCTCTATCGCAGTAAGCATACAGTGAGAATCTCATCAAGGAGAATGGAGAACACGAAGATGCACCGGAATACCGGGAGTCAACGTAATTGTACTTTCTTTGTTCAAATATTCGTGAAATTCTCTCTCGCTATAACATGATGAAGACGTGTATCCAACAAAATCGAGGAGCCAGATTTTTGCTGATCCCAACTGTCCTAGCAGGAACGTCGAAATCATTCGACTCTCTACAACACACATGCCTCTTCATGGAGATGGGAGACCCTGGGAACAGTTCCCTGGAAAAACTACAGTGATACCATGCTGGGAAATCGCGACTAGCAAATCTTCATGGGATCAGATCGACATAAAAGACAATCAAGAGAGGCGTGTCTCAAAGCATACTCGAAAAAGTCCTTTATACTGCTCTCACGTCTGATCTGAAGCTAAAAATGATGGGGGAGTCAAAGACGTATGTTCGTGACACGAATCACCTCAAAAAAAGCGGAACCGTGGAAATAACCTTATTCATATGGACGCCGGAATGATGTTCAAGTGGACGCGAGCGAACTCATTCAGTCCAAACTTGAAGGAATTCATCCGATTACTTTCCATGCAACCAATCCTCCAGACCAGGGTCGAATAATTGCTGGAAAGACAGCAATGTCAGCTGCTTCTGGGAATGATTATTGGTGAGGAACTGAACAAGAAGAGACTACGCCTCGTGTATTGAGGGAGCCGGCTCTCAGGGATCAACTTAACAAGGCTTGAGCTTCATCATGTATTCATTAAATATCGCTGGAAACTCTTATGATTACGGTCATATTATGAGAGAATGCTACGAGGCATAACAGTTTATCAGTGGACACTAATGCTTCATAGTGATGGATCACTCCAGTGAAAACTTGTGGAAGAAGCAAGACTTAAGATTGAGGAAGTCCCGGAAAACGAAGCTATGTCTTTGCAATGAAGCCACATCCTTCATCCGCTTGCAGATCTGCTGCTCCAGAGCTCTACATATTACCTAGTGAATAATTACATCACAACGGAACATCCAAGTATCATCAAAATCCGGTACTGGGCATGGTATTATCTTATCGCGATATAATAAGACGTAGTACATCAGCATAATCGTAACATAAATAAGAAGCAACATCACAGTATCTTAGTTATATATGGTGGTGGATGGCAGAGCTTACATAGTATCTTTCTTAGATGGGAAAATAGAGAGCAACAAAATGATATCATGATGGAATAATGGAGTAGCACAAGCCGATGAGTGAGCAGATCGATGAAGACGGCTCGACCAAACCTTCGAAGGAGGTGGTTTAGTTTCCGGGAAACGGTTCCTCCTCCTCGTCCCAGTCCTCATGTCCAGGGATGCCGTGAGTGTCGTGGTGCGATCCTGGGATGCTGCTGCAGCTGTCTCCAGCGGTGAGCCTGGCAACGCGGCTTCCCAGAACGGCCATCACCCAGGCAGTCTTCCCGAAGCTGGGTTTTCCTTCGATCCACAAGGGGCTGTCGTTGGACTTCTTCCGCTCCCGGGCGGACACAAAGTACCGTGCCAGCGTGTTGTTGAAATCCTCGACACCGTCATTGAGACGGGGCTTTGTTGGTCGACCTTTCTCGATCTCCTTTAACCTTTCCTGCTGCGCAGGATAATTGTAGTGGGAGTCCGGAGGCTTTTTTTTCCTCCACCAAAAGCTCCCTTCTCCACGCCGGTGACCGTTGGGCACTAGTCCAGAGGCTTCTGCCACGTGTTGGAGCACGATCCCCAGGTTAGGGGATCCTCCCATCGACCAAGCGCAGCGCCTTCGCTGTGCTCTTAGCAACTCTCATCGTTTCGACAAGGATCGTGCCCTGGCTCTCTCTTCGCATTGGTTGGGTCCCGACTCGCTGCGAGAAAACAGTCGGGAGCTCACCTTCCGATAGCAAACGGCGAGAATTTCCGGGGAGCAGCAGCTCGTCTTGCGGCGACAATGATGAGCCCCGTGCCTTCCGGATGTAGTGCCGATATGCAACTTCATCCATGCAGTTCGCCACGAACGCGTCTTCTCGTAGGAGCTTCCGCAGGAATGACCATCCGCGCTGCTTCTGGCTTGTTTCGTTGAGCAAGTGAACATGGGGATGCGGTTCCCCGGTTTTGTCACCGACCTCAAAAGCGACCTTATACGCTTGTGAAATGCCTGCTTCCGCAGCGACTCGGAACCGTCTCCGCCATGCTGCGGCAAGCACCGTTGCTATCCATTTGCAGGAACGCACACTTGAGTTTGCTCCCGGGAATCCGTCGTGACATTCACACCCATGTGTGCTCGCTTACGTTCCTGATAACTACGATGAGCTGCACGTCATTACTTCCCTGTCGAGCTCGATCGTTCCCGAAACGTCGGTGTGCAGCGTGTCAGTGACTTGACTGCGACGGACACCAAGGAATTCAAAGCTCGCGTCGTCGAGTGCCACTGTGACGTGTGGATACTATTGTTGGATGGACCATCGCCGCTCTCCGGAGCACGTAGACCACTTTTTCAACGAGAAACGGCCCGCCGGGAACGAATCGTAAAGAATTTCCACGACTGCTCTGCCTTTTTTTGGACACTTCGCCCGCGCGATCGAGTCGTATACGTTGAAAAATCATTCCACGACCTCGAGTGACTTGCGATGTCCGGGTCTCCATTTTATTTCGTTGTCTAAATGCAGTCGAATGCCCGCATAAAGCAGAAACGGCGCGGACCAGACCGAACGAGAGTCTACAAGACCTCATCTCCCTGGGAGGACCCCGAGGATTTTCGCTACTTCTCAGAGGCTACAAAAAGCGCGAAAACCTCCTCTCTCCCTGATTAATCTCGAACTGCAAGTATGCACGTTAAATGTCCACCGTAATGGCAGCTGGAGACCAACTGAGCTGCAAGATCACCCGAATGATGTCCGCAATCAAATTTTGACCTTATTACAACACATCGTTCAGCCCAGCTTGATTCCGAAACCGTGGCGATGCATCGTTTACTGCCCGGATTCTCAGTTCCGCCTCCGCTGGTGCTGTTTTTGTCACCACCGCTAAGAGCGGCACGTAATGAGACGCCTCGCCTGGCTTTGGAGCCTCTGTCAACTCGATGGAGCCTTGCCCCAACAAGTCCTCCATTTCAGCATCTGCCGCCGCCAACGCATTCGCGTCGTTCCTAGCTTGCGACAAGAATTTCCTTAACCGCGTCAGAGTTAAATCGCCGTTGTCACCCAGAGCATCTTTGTTTGGCTTGAATGGCGACCGTATAATGTATCTACGGTTCTAGCTCCTGGCCGTAGACTCCACGGAATACTTCATCATTTCCGCTTCTGACGCCTCGTCCGTCTCTTTGTAGTACGGCTAAATCCCAATTACCTCTGTATGCCAGAGAAAGGAGGTATCGTCCGACTCGTACTTCGAACGAATCGACTTCGCTGGCGAAACTACTGACTGTCGCTGAGAGCTTTTCTTGCCATCAACCCAGACCTGTCTCTTCTTCTGGATGACTTTAACTTCTGGGGGAAGCTGCGCTTCCTCATGCTGCCCCGTGCCACGTGAGAGGTAAGCACACATCGTCTCGATGGCGTCGTATCCGTCGACCTTCTTGATACTTGTACTCAGAATCGGGTGAAGATAGTCGACCCCTACCAGAATCTCAATGTCTGACGACCATTGTTCTTCATTCAAGTCCGCTATCGGATCTGACTTCCGCTTGAAATTAGCCTGCGGCAAACGACCTTCAACCACGTTGGGGAGTACCGTTGCGTAAATAACCATGTGATCGTCCGAAAACCTACCTTCGACTATGATCCCGACTGTCCGCCCCTTGCACTTCTTCGGTATAGCCTGACTTGCTGAATGCAGATAAAACGCTTCTAGCGCTATTGTCTTCGCGTTGAGCCTATCCGCCAGCTTATTGGTAATCAACGTCTTCTGCGATCTGGTTTCGAGAACTATCCATCCCACCGGAACACATTCATCCGGAATTACCTTCACGAAGCCCGTCGGCAAACGTTTCGGCTCCCAAGCATCCGTTACTCTGATTGAATTCACGCTCGCACCTTCATCAACCTCTAATACCACCGGCGCCGACGCTGCTGAGTCGCTCGGCCTCGTGCGCATGAGTTCGTGATACGATTCCTTGCACCTTCCTCAAACTCTAGCCCTGCAGTTACCGACCACGTAGTTCAGCCCTGGGCACTTGAAGCAAGCACTGATGTGGCAAATGACAAGGTGCATAGGACCCAGTCGTGTCGGAGGAAGCTCGCTAACTCGAACTTGACGTATTTCCTCACGTGGGCGACGGGCCCAGGGTTCGCCTCCGCTGCAGCACAGAACCGTGGGCTCTTTCTCCTTGGTGAGAGCTGAGGACCGATCGCGGAAAACCATTACACTTCATTGTATACAAAACACAAAAGAATAAGGGGAGGTCAGATCTCTAAAAAAGATTCAAAGCCCCGACCGAGAATCAACGGAGTACGACCACTCCTCTTGGCGTGCACCACGGCCGGTTCCACGGCCCCACCGTCCCGAAGTGCAACGCATTGCATGTGCTGCGGGGAGTAGCACACCAGGCGCCGATCCGCCACTTGCCAAACGAAACCCTAGAGAGAAATTCTCTCGGCTCCCGGGCCGTCCAGTTCTTCGCTCTCTACTGCGGGCGTCCTCGATGCGGGCCGTCACCCCCCGTTACCCGACTCACCGAACTGGTGGTCTATCTCTCGACCGCCAATGAGATCCTCGTCGAGGCCTTTTGCCGGCCCGACCCTCTCGCGGCCAGACTCCCGCCTGCTCCAGGCCTGCGAGACAGAAATAAAAAGAAATGATGTTGGAGTCCGGCATCGGCTGACACTGGAGACAACACGGTGGATATCAACTACTACATCGGCACAACTCACCGATCACGACCGTGCCTACCAGCAAGGCGGCGATGGTAATGGTCGCAACAACGATCATCCTTGCTCGGGAGCACGCGCTCCCGCGGGTGCCTTCAGACGTCTCGTCGCCGCTGAGGCCGAAAAGGCTGCGATAGCTCCAACTATCGGGGCCTACACTCCGCCCAGTGGGCGCGCTCCCGCGGCCGCCATGGGGTTAACCGGTTGCTCGAGTCGCTGCTGGATCCTACGTGGCCTCAGCGGGCTCTCGCCGCCCTCCACTTTCTAAGCGAAGCTCCCTACCTCTCCTCGATGGTCTTTCGGGTTCATCTGTCCTCGGTGGTGAGGGATGAGGTGCGGCCACCAGAATGGAGTGACATTAGGGTGTCGTCACTTTCTAACGAGCTCGGACCGAACTGCACTCTGAACCAATTCAGCACGCCTTTCATCGCATCGCACTCGGGCGAAATCAACCGACTTCCCCCTCATTCTCGCAACTCGGATCAACAACTCACCACGACCGAACTCGAAATGTTGATTGAAAACTCCATGGATTTTCACCTTCATTGAACGAAATCATTACTTCCCTGTGAGAGGGAAATGGTACACATCTTGAGGCACACAGATCATGATTTCCAGGTCAAATCACCAAGCAAAGGTCGTATTTCATATGGCACTTCCTCGAATACTATTCAGATGCTAACTTGCTCCACCCATAGTCGACTCTCCAGAAAAAGTACGTCGAACTTCCCAAGTCCCCATGAAGTCTCAACGGTGGTAACGCCCAGCGGCTACCGTGAATATCTGGATTCATCTGGACAATCCTGGCCAAACCAACCACTGTGAAGGAATCACTCGACATTCCCAAGAAAATTTGAGCTCGACCGTTTCCTTAATTTTCATAGCCAGAGGGGATCTTCAATCACACTCCGAGCTGCGAGATCTTCAGACTCGACAGCCAGAGAGGATGTTGGAGATCAGGATCTGAAGCCTTCCAACCCCACGACTTCCAGTCCTATCGGTCCCATAAAAATGTCTCTCTTCTTACTTCGTTGAGAAAATATCGAAATCGATGAGTGCTGCCAGACATCGCCAACTATCAAAGTTCAAATGGTGTTCCCAGAGTTCCGTTTAGGCCTCGCAGCGGTTCCTTGGCTGCGGTTAAATAACTGCAAAAACCGCAAATGCTCGCAGTTTATTCGCTGCAAAAAAACGCAATCATCTGAAGTTTTGAAGTGCAGTTTGGATCTCGCAGGCGGCAGCAATGGGTCCATGAACTTCCCGCGAAGAATAATCAATGATACTACCGCGACCAGGCTCCCATAACGAATATGACTTTATGAAGGGTTCACAGAGCGTCCTGGAGAAGCGAAAACGGTACAATGCAGTTTTCGTCTGTTCCCCTCACATCTGAGTCTGCGGAGAAACGAGCTCCCGTGGAATTTCGGAGCGGAGCAGAGCCGCCTGCCGGAATCAAAAACCCCCTTGGAATGGATTGAATTCTCCTGAAAATTTGGAATTGTGGAGTCTCGAGGCCTGGACTTCCAGCAACGCTGTTGGGGAATGACTGGAAATAGGTGCCGAGGTTGAGAGCTAGATCTTTTGATGTCTTCCATGAGAGGATGACTTCGTGGAAAATCCAGAAATCAGACTCTTCACTCGAAAACGTCATCGTCATCTTGTGCAGCCGGGAGTCTGGAGCAGAATACCAAGGCCCGATGATCCCAGCGCTGGCGGCGCCACTGTCAGATACAAAGGAGAGCGAAGTTTGGGACGAGGACAATGCGACGGAGATGTGGGAAGTCTCAGTCTCCGTAGAAGCTGCGAATTCTGCGAATATTCGTGGACCTAAAATCTTTGATTCACACCGTTCGCCATCATCAAGGAAAATCTCAGGAGGAAATACAGATGCTGCTAGAAACAAGGATTGATCGAGTCTTCGTTTATTCCGAAGAGTCAAACGCAATGATAGGGAGGAGAAGTTTTCTGGTTCGGGACCCGTACTTTTCGACTGCGCATCGCGATGAGATCTTGGGATTCGACCCATGGATATGCGTGAGTCAACGAAGGGTGATGACGAACGTGATGCTCCTCTGGAGAGTATACGATGGCATGACACGATTCTTGAGGTCGTTAAACAAACACAGCAGTTTCTACCACTGTGAGTTCAGCCGCCGCTAATCTCGGATTCCGCCGCGAAGACTCTCCAAAGAGTTCGCCCTGGTGCGAATCTCGTGGTAATGAGTTCCTTGCTGTACGGACAATAAGCTCACGGATCAACAAAGGTGCAGGTCGAAGCGAGTTCTCCATGGATCATCAGCATCGAATTATCAACTCACTTGAATGGAAAACTCCGAATAGAGAGGGAGCGGGGAAATACAGGGTGGCTTTTTTTAGTCGGGAATTTTCGAGCTCGATCTTGTTTTGGCCATAACTTCGTCAATTTTTGGAATCAAAGAGTGATCGATAGAGACTATCGAGGCGGTCATTTTGATTTAAAATTCAGGAGGATCTGGTGAAAATCCCGGTCAGGAGATGGTTTTGAAAATGACCTTCTTTTTCTTCGAGGTCTTCCTAAAAGTTATCGTAAAAACGTCAATATTTATCGGATCGGACTCGTGGGGGTAGCATTCGACGCGCAAAAGGAAGCCCGTCATTCGCCGGAGAACCGAGCGAAGTTATCATCCGAACATTGAGCTGCGAGGTCGATCCGATGATTTTTGATTTTCACCGGGAATCACCCACGCTCAGGATTCCGCCCTCGGTTGCCAAAATCACCCTCGACACCAAAGGAATTCTCGTTACGATCGGTTGCCATTTTTCGGAGAAACGAGACAAGTTCCATCGGTTTTCTGGCGAATGACCGCTTCCCTTTTGCGCGTCGGATGCGACCCACACGAGTCCCATCCGATAAATATTGACGTTTTTACGATAACTTTTAGGAAGACCTCGAAAAGAAAAAGGGTCATTTTCAAAACACTCTCCGGATCCTCCTGAATTTTGTATCAAAATGACCTCGATATCCTCTATCGATCACTCTTTGATTTTTGAAAAAAATCCAAAAATTGACGAAGTTATGGCCAAAACAAGATCGGGCTCGAAAATTCCCTACTGAAAAAAGCCACCCTGTATATCTCGCAGACAGCGTGAATGTTGTCGACTGGAGATGCGCACAGCGTGCGACGGAGAACTCCTCAGCGATGATGCTTTTCGAATGAGAGACAGTGATTCGATGAACACATTCCAACATTTATTTTGGTTCAAGTGATCTCCGGTCGCCCAGAGTGTTTACCGGTTCGGTCATGCGTATCGAACTCACTGCAAGAATCGCATGTATATGTTCATATATATACTCTACAATCTTTTCGCATCAATTCCGTCATGTTATCCCCAAGTTTCACTGTAAGAGTCGGAACACTAAACGATAATCGCACCTTCAGTCCGGAACAAGGTGATGAACCATGTTTTTTCTCTGGGTTTTATCGACAATGGATAATATCCGCTCCAATCGTGTTCAGAACCCCCCTTACGAAACCGTTCATCTCCGAGTGAATATAAACATTAAATGCTCGTCTCTCTTTCTCTCAGTCGCTCTCGTAAACAAATCATGCTGGAGTCAGTCTTACATTGATTCGTAACAATGTTCTCCACTGGGATCGGAATCCCCGCATGGTCGCGCAAGGCGCTCCGCGGCTCAAACTACCGTAATTTCTGTCGACAGACGATAACTCCGAGAACGTCTCGCGATTCAGACTCAAGTCCACCCGCCATATCGTGATACTTGGCGTCCTAGTATGTGATAATGTTACATCAATATAGAAGAACGACTTTTCCGTAGCGTACCAGATAGCAATATATAGTAATCAGCGACGACAATGAACATCAGAAGATGACGTGAAATGGTTGCTTCTCTAGAATTCCCCGAAGTGCATAGCTAGTCAGTTCTCGCGTAGTAAGGGCGAAGCCAGACAAGTTTCTCAAAGGAAAAATTTTCATGGAAACGAAATTTTTTTCGAGCTTTGTCCTCAAGCTTTGGTGCCCTGGTCTTGCCGTCATCTTCCCGGAGAAGACGTCTCGGAGACCCTTCTAGTCGTTGAGGTCATGAAGTTCCGACCGAGCTCTTATGATTGACGCAAGTCGTTAGCGTGGTGGTCAAGCTTTGAAGGAGGCTGACGAAAACGCATCGAGGCAGCTGCCCCCAAGGTGACTTTTGACCGACGCTGAGGAATATTCGAGTCTTGTCGGTCTCGGACGGCGCAGTCTGAAACTCAAAACTTGGTGACCGGCCATGATTCCACGGGCCGTCAGTCAAAAATCTCGAAGTTCGCTTCGGCGAGGAAATTCTGAGGTCACAGACCGATTGGCGAAGAGTTGTGGGGAGAGGGAAAATCTTGGGAATTCTCGAGAAACAACGCCTCCGAGCAGATGAAAGTTCTTGAAGAGCTCGGATGGTTACGAGTCGGGTTGAGCGAATCGATTGTCGTCGGATGCTTCCTCTGGAGGGCAGTTTCGCAAACGAGTTGACAACCTCGAATGCCCTCTGTTCTCCTCAAAAGAGATCCGTAGTACCAATGGGGATCTGTACACAAGCGCGCAATGCCCCATCGATTCCCATTCCTAGATGCGATAATTTCGGTTTGAGTTGGATGATCTGTTGAGAATCGATCGGAGCATAAGCTGACATCGGATTAACGAGGATGAGAGTCTACCGTTGTTGATCATCGACGCAGATAATAATCGATGATCAGTGAAAACAGCAAGAGCTTGGCGATCGATGGAGGCAACCAACCCCGTCCGAGGCGGATTGTCGACTGACGACAAACGAGGATAATTGATGAATACTCCAACACAAGCTCGACGACTAACGAGGAAATTCACTGGCAAATCATTGACTGGCTGATAGAGGAGATGATTTCGGGAAGAAGCGATTTTTGAACTGAAGATGCGAGCTGGGATTTGAAGCACCTTGATTAATTCTTTCGGATGGTGAACCGATGTTGTATCTTGAACCATGGCGGTGCAAGTGCCCTCTCTCCTGGGAGTCTGAGCAAGCTATCTTCACTAGCGTACGTCTCGTCTGCTACCTAACACATGAATATGTTTCCACGTATGAAATCTAAATTTCTGTGTTCTCTTGGGCATACACAGCTGAATTGCAACAATGCTTGTTCGCTGTTTGGAAATTTGGTTGACCGGAATTTCGGGCTAGTTTTCCTCCGCCTGCATCAGCCAGAACCACAGCAGTGCCCCCTGTATGTGTTATTCGGGTTCGACAAGTGATCAGCGATCTCGAAAATACCTAGAATGGATGTATCAAAAGAGATGCTGGAAAACTTCGAATGTCCACGCGTTCTCGACGAATCAAATGCAAGCTCGAGTCCGCTTACTCGTTTGGTCGTTGAAGTTGAGGGGTTAGAGGATCTACGCAGACAGACTCGAAACAACATTCTCTCGTGACTGTAGAAAAACGTGGCTTGTTCGCGGAAAACTCAACATCGCGCATCATTCGCTCCTATTGCACCAGGAACCGTAAGAAAATCAGACACGATCTCCCCGAGACCGTTAGGTGGAAGGGAAGGGTCTTCTCATACTTCTCTGAATATTTGGGTTCAAAACTAGGCGAGTTGTGACCTTCCAGCAAAAAATATTATCTTCCTCCTTTGTTTTTCGAGTACCACAAAGACTCCATGCATTCGATCGCAGTCAAACTCGGTGCGTTTCGGGGCCCGCTCGGGTTCGCAGAACGTGAGTTCAAGAAACTGATGCTCGGCAGTCGCACGAATATTGGATTGCTCAAAGCGGTCTACCTGAATTCCATTTGCACCTTAAGTTCAGTTTTCTCGGTCAGGAAAACAGCGCTCTTGGAGACTGTGAGGACACATAGATCAGAACTCTGCCGCGGAGACCTGTATCGGCTCTTATGGGCCTCTTGAGGCTCACAATCAATTGTTCTCCTCGACGCTTTATCTTTCTGAGAGCCGCGGACCAATGAATCGCGGAAAAGGAACTCTGATTCGACGTTGGTGTTTCACTCGACTCCTCCATCAAAAGTTGACTCAGTAAAGAGCAGGTTCATTTGGACGCACATTACAACAAGCGTGGGAGAACAGCGGATCATGGTCCCTGACATTTAAGTATTGCAGAATCTATTCAGGCTTTTCTAGAGTTTGTTCAATGAATTGTTGTTGTCGCTGCACACCGAAACCTTGAGCCGGATTTCGACGCGTTGTAATCATCAAGTGCTCAACCGGTTCTAAGATTATTGTTTTCGGAACCGAGATCAAATCGTGATCTCCTCTGCGAAGCACACACTTCCGCGTACTGTGTACAAAAACGTCGTTTTCGTCATCGAGACGACCCGGGAAACTTATCGACATTCGACAATTCTCCAGTAGCCATCAACTAGCCCAAGATGTCCCAAGTTCACTCCTTGGAAACTCTTGTATCTAATTGGATTATATCACTTCGACGCTTATCTTCTCCTAAGATATTCAAACGTTCGGTTGTCTCGGTCGTACCGTCATCAACCCTCACTCCCCTCGGAGTCGTTCACAGTGGTCGTATTGACATTTTATGATATTTTGTCACTATCAGCGTTTTCATTTGTTGATAGTTCAAACTTGGGCGGAAACTGTGGAGTAAATCCGGGCACGGCCTCGATCTCTTCGTCGAGTTTTCAAGATGTTCGGTCGTATCTGTTCAGCAACGCAAGCCTACAGGGTTGAATCACGTGATGGATGGACGTATCAGGGTCGTAACCGATGTGTAGAAGATAGGAACATGGGTTGGGTTGATGCAAACAACTTTTGGTTCGGTGACACCTTAGTTCTCTGCCGCTTGCTGAAGCTGCCGTGCGGGTGCGAGTGGTGGCTACAGTATCATTCGACAGCTAATCGACTCTGTTCTAACTCTAGCCTAAGACATAAGCATCTTCACAGTGGCTTTCGCGATGGCTCCATGATTTCTGCTTCGTCCTCTCTCAATGCTCGTTTGCCAAAATACACTGCTCCATGAGGTTCTGCCGCTCTGAGCGTGGTGCGTCCTTGCGCAGTCACTATGGAGCGATAGAAATTTCGTCGCTCAGCTCCAGGATTCGCGATCCTGAGTTTCCAGATTATGAGAGAAGATACCCGAGAAATACTACGGAACCTTGCTCGATTCTACAACTACGGATCGAGTTTTGCAGCTTCACTAGACGTTCGGCCCTACGACACAACCGTGACGTAGACGGGGTTCGATTCTTTCTTGAATTAACACGTTATTCCTTCCCCACCTGAAGACGACATTTTCGCTTCGTTCGTATGTGTTTTCCCAGATGATTTCAGCCTGCTTCCCAGCTTCTTATTCGACGACGTTGATTGGTGGTTACGATTTCCATTCCTCGCCTAATTTTGTCGTGGCTATTCGATTGCTCTCGCGAGCACGAAGGGTACGAATCAGCCATTTCATCACAACAGCTAGGAATGACTTCCGAACAACGTTTTTTAGAAGCTATCCACAACCCGATAGAGAGCGGTGTAGCCACAGCATCTGGCACGTAGTTGATCAACGAGGACACACGCCTCCGTGAGGTAATCCATGATTCGAGGACATTCACAGAGCAACACATAGGTTATACCTGTTGAAGATGGGAACAACAGTTAGAAGGGATCGCCTCGCTCCGGAACGGGCTGGAGAATGAAGTTTGCGATGTTCATGACATTTCCAGCGAGGCTTGCTCATGAGTTTCCAAAACTCGTGTGCTTTCTCTCCGGTGGTTTTGTCTCTGATCACTCTCTGCCAGTCTCTCGATCTCGAGGTGTAGGTAGTGTTACGCATGCGAAAGTTTTGGCGCGGAACGCAACGTAGCTGTAGTGGAGTACAAGACGGAAAAGATCGGCTTAATTTCAAGCAGCGTTCGGAAATCGTTACAAAACGCGTCTCAAACTTGACACCGAGGGGGAATCATCCGCGACCTTTCCAATCTCTGGTACAAACATCGGCCGAGAGAAATTCAGAACCTGGGGTTCCCGAGAGAGCCCTCCAATATCAATCCGTCCATTCTCAGCCGATCCAACCCTCCTCTCCGCTCTCCTCAGGAATCTTGACAGCGGATCGCTGGAGATCCTCACAATCCGCCGTTACTTCGAAGGCAACCCCGTTCGGTTCAAAGAACACGGAAAACCTTTCGCGTGAGCCTGGCGCAACAACGTGCCAACAATGGAGCACTCAAAAATGCATGTTCAGGGCTACCGGTTCGGGCGAAAACAGCCGGGATGGACTGCCAGTTTTTCATCCCTTATCCATCGAAATGCGACCCGGAAGTCCCATGAAAGCAGAGCTGTACGATCTCCTCCCGAGCCATGATCAGGGTATTCGAGCTCGTTGCATCTGAGGCTCCGTCTACCAGCTTGAAGCTTCTGGGGAAGGGAAGCATCATTTGACGGAGGGCACCGAGCCGGCACGAAGCGAAACGATCACTGGATCTCGTTCTCATCGGTGTCTGCCGTAAAAATGGCTTCCGATATTGGATCGTGAGTCTCGAGTTATGAACTCAACTCGGTTATCTAAAAGCTGAGCCTCAAGGGACAGAACTCACTTCCCGTTTGTCATTGTTGTCAGCGTAGTTCTGAAACTGCCCAGCCGTCGCTCGACCCAGCGAAGATACCATTATAAAACTCACCTGAGCTGTGGGGATCAACCTTTTTGTGGAAGGATATCCGGTTCAAACCCACACATTTCGGCAGTCTCCTGTGAATTTGACGTGCGCCAGTCCATAACGGCCAAGATCGGTCTAACCGTTCGCTATCCTCACCTGCAAGCGTTCGAGACCCGTAGGAATACGTTCTTTCCTTCTCCTTGGAGTTCCACCTCTTGGACTCGTATAGATGGGGAATGTCCCACGAATAAACCATTGGAGATTTCAACAGAGCGGGAAGGTCCGAGTGAGAGCGGAGCCTACAGCCACCGGAGACAAACGCTCCTGAGCGGCATTTGTTATCGAAAGTCCGTTAACAATCAGACTCTAAGGTCACACGTGACCGAATTTTCCTCCGGATTGATTGTCATTGTCAGAGAGACGTGAATGAATTACAAAGCTCCACACGAATTTCTGAGTTCCAGTCTAAACCGGGAGCAACCACTGCAAAGTTTACTGATCGATCCGAAGCCAACAACCACAGAAGAAGAAGTCAAAAGTAAGAAGTTTCTCCGGAACGTTTTCGCTCGTCATCCACTACGTCATCGCGCGTCTTCGGCCGCGGATAACCCTCCCACGAGAAGGGCGAACACGACGCTGAAACTTGTGGGGAAGTGAACACTGTTGAATCAGCCTCGACCTGGCGAGCGATGTAGACACACACACGATGCGTCGACGTACAGTCGTGCCCTACCACAGACACATCAAGGCCTCTGCTATGAAGTCTTCCAGACGAATATACCGCCAAGTCGTTGACATGCGCTGTCTCAAGAAGTTCTCGGCAGTTTTGTCTCGGAGACTCGGGAGATACTCACCTGGGAAAACTCGAAAGAAGGACACGATGTATCCCGTACTGGACGCCAAATGATCGTCCTCTAAGGCACTGTATGCGCCGTCCATACGACGCTCTGTCATCCTTGGTTCTCCTCGACCCCCGCCGAAGCCCATGAGTGGATCTGCATACATGCCCCCACCTCCACTCACGAGGTTCGGGCCCCCGCCTTTTCGCCTTGCTATACTCGCTACCTCGATGTAGGCACCTGGAACGGGAACAAGAGAAAAACTTTGAGAACTTGATCTCAATCGCATCTTTCCGGAGCCACAGTGAACATTTGCCCTCCTCCGATGCGGCTGCTCGCCCTCCTCCGAGCCCGCCGTCGAATTTCCCAATCTGCGAGTCGCGCGCATCGGGAACGACATGTCGTCGAACGACGTGGCTTCCAAGTATAATGCAGACGATTGCTCCGAGGATCGATTTATCTCCGCGTCCACAATGAGCCGTTCGTATTCAAAGCAGGAATCCGATGCGAATGCGATTCAATAAGAGCGGATCCCTCGCAGACCCGTTTGATTATTTTTTTATCGATGTTGTTATCATTCTCATCGAGACTACAGTCACTCGCATGGGAATCACGAAACGAGAACACTGAGGCCACCCTCGCGAAAGGAGTTGCACCGGCTCTGATAGCTCGTAGCACGTAGAGTTCCGAGACCAAAGCGTGGATCGGTACCCGGGGTCCTCGCATCCCTTTCCCCGCCCTCAGGCTCTCTTCCCCGCTCTTTGACTTCGTCAGTCATTGCCAATCAGCCCATATCTTCGACTCGCCCGAAGCAGCGTTTCCCGTCCACTTTTGTGCTGAGAGAACGCATTTCAAGCATGATCAGCGAGCTGGGATTCGTGAAGTGAAATGATCTGAGCTCTCAACTATAGTCCTCCTCCGCTTCTTCGAGTCCCCGAGCCGCTCCGCCCTTCGGCGCCTTGAACAACTCGCCGCGAATCAGTTCGGTTCCACGCTGTCGAGCACGAGCATTCCAACGTTTGTTGCTTGGTTGTTGGAAAGCCTGTCCCGGTAGAGCCAATGAGACTTCGAAAATCCAATCTCATTCCTTGGACAATCGCGTCGCAGCTCTGATGACAAGGATTGAGAACTCCACACTGGCACCTAGTTGAAGATTTGCCCTTGCGGGATTCCGGCTACGAGAAACATCAAATCAGAGGAGGGCCAGATTTCGCCGATACCTTTCGATGTTCTCTGTCCTGGAATCTCCGAGAGAAATCTGCCTCGGATCGAGAATCTCTGTCGTGGCGCTCGGAGACCCCATCCGAGTGAGTAGGGATTGAAAGGCTTAGTGACTCCTCTAACTTCTATGATAGAGGCAATCCAGAGCTCAGCGCATTGCGGAGCCCGATAAATGGCTGGTCCGGGAATCAGTTTGCGCGTATCATTCCCTGTTTCGGCTCGCTCCGCCCCCCCCCCTTTCTATGGATTTGCGGGAGTTTAACGGCCTGTGCTTCGTCTTCCTCTTCCCGGCATGATCCTCCACCATCCCAACGCGGAGCCGGACGATTGACTGCTCAGCTTCTTCGAATGACGGCCGCGGCTCGCAGGGAAACCGCGCTTTCGTGTTTCGTATCTTTCTGCGATGTTTCATGTTTTCCCTCGAGCCCGATGAGTTCGTGAGCAGTCGGTCGGGAAGCCATCGACCGTTAGTTATCGAGGGCCATAATCAAGTTTCTTCGTGGAGGTCTGCTCAAACTTATTAGGGGCGGGAATGCTGAATATGCGATGGCAGAAAGCTCCTCGCCCCAATCAATAAATCAATTTATTTGGCAATTCACAGAACAAGGCTAGTGTTTCCAATAACTGAATGGATATGATCGAGTATTTCTCGACGAGACTCTCTCCGCTCACTAACGATCCTGCGGGCAACTTGGAAACCATTCAGGCTCTGCGCCTCGGGGATTCTCTTAGAGGCCGTTCCCGCTTTCGGGCTCTCGGACAACCGTCTCGAACATTGTTTGTGAGATTTCAGGCCTCATGGCCTTGACGGAACGCGGATCTTTGGTCCGTGAGACTCCCACAGCTTGTCTCAGGGGGAGGGGGAGGGGGGGGGGGGGGGGGATCTTGGATCGCGCCGAAGAAGAAGGTTGACGGAATGCTCCAGAGAGAGTGAAATGTTCACCCCTTAGAACAAAATAGGGAAACTGGGAGCGATGTCTATTTCGGAGATCTGCAAGCAAAAACTTCCCTCGCTCGTGGGCGGGCTCGCATGTCAAAAGCGTGTTCTAAAAGTTTCCCGCTCCACTCGGAATGCGTATCGCAACTCGATCGGACGTGGTCTAAACTCTCTGTCAATCGGCAAAGTTTCCGATCCCAGAGATGGATAACGTGGATCGGCGTAACGGTCCGAAACGATCATCCTGGCGGGCACCGGACCATGCCGTGGAATCGATCCTCTTTCCTGTTCTCTCAAATCACAGCCAGCAAAGCCGAAGAACGGTGAAGCGCACGGGAACATGACGGCTAGGAACAGCAGAGCAGAATTCATCCATCCATCGACCGAAAGAAGTCGCTGGAAATTTGATTGAGGTCACCGGCTAAACATATCCTCTCCTAAATCACGAATATGTCTCATATTATAGATGATAACTGTGGCGAAACTGTCTCCACTCGAGAGCGAACCCAGTCGAGAGTCATGGTGCCAGACTGCTTGCATGAAAAGTATATGCATGCGTCTACCTACGGAGGGAATGTCGATGAGGCCGCTCAATATTGTTGTTAACGTCTGAACTGCAGCTCAGTAGCAGTCAAAGAAACTCAAGACAAAGGAATACTCCCGTTTGATCGCCGAAACGCCATTTCTAGGTTTCATGAAGCACGCGTCTGATATTCCTACCGAGCCTCGAGGCGTTCCGAAAACCGTCGCGTTGTTCCTCCTCTCAAAGAGGAGCATTTCAAGCGAATCGTGTTTACCGGTTCTGGAAGTGTTTCCCGGATCTCTGCGAACGTACCTGTGTGATGTATTCTTGTTTGCTGAGCGGACATTGATAGCTCGGTGTTGCTGCTGCAATTGACACAGTATCCTCCTAGGCCCCCGAAAGCACCTTGGCCACTCGAAATGTGAAGATCATCCATTTCGCGCATCACCCGCGCACATTCCGACTCGCGGCAAGTCATATACGTCATGAACGGAAACTGACCTAAAACCACATGACCGAAGTTTAGTAATCGTATCCCGGCTGACGGGTGGGTCCATGACACAAACAACCGACAACAAAGACACATTTAGTCAGACTGAGGCATGATGTGTGAGCGACAGAGTTGGAATGCACATTAGCCGATCCAAAAGGTCGCGACCAGAATGTAGGACGGTGGGGGGCGTGCTGAATGTAGAACATACGACTCGCACACGGATTCGCACTCAGTTTGGGGAGCGCGGCGTTTCTCCCACCACAAGCAGTTCTCTTCTCTCCCGGACTTCTTCCCAAATGATGTTTTTATGGCGTGAAACGTGCACGTTCTTCTTCCTCCAGCCTCCAGGCTTCCCGATGGACGAATTGAGCGGAAAAAGCGCAGCCGAGTCGAGGAGGGCCTCTCGAGTCAGGGGAAACGGAAAAGGGAAGTTGACGCGCAGCATGCCGAGCCGAAACAACGGAGAAGAAGTTGATGGGGCACCTCTTTTGCGCCGACGTAGCACAAGATCAGAAGCTGAGCTGATTCCTCGCGGTTGAGACATTCTCCCCACGTGCCAGAACATGCTGACGACACGCGAGGAGCGTCTTGAATTTCTAAGTGCTCAGAGATGTAGAACTTTTCTGAACCGCTTGAGCGTTGAACGTGGAAAGCGAGAGCACTGCGCTCCGAGAGAAGCGGGATATCGGATGAGACTTGACAAGGCTCCAAGTCTCGAAAATGTGGGAATTGAGGCGAGGGAAAGAGGGTTGACGAAAAAGGGGGATAAGAGTGATCGCACAGAGCAGAATCGAGGAACACGTCGAAACGTGCAGGAGGTGACTCACTGTTTCTCTCGACGTTCATGAGGAGAAGGCCTCTAGAAGAAACGTGGCCCTGTGAGGCTGAGTGAGACTTGCCAGATTGTTTAAACCATCCGAATGTGTGCTGATGCCTGGCGAGTTGCACGGAGATCCAATCGCGCGGAAGTGGAAGCAACTCGGTGGCCGGTGAAGGGAGATCTCTGTAACATCGTTCAATGTTTGTACAGCCCCGATCAACCGAATACGTACCGCGTCTCAAAAAAAATCGTAGTTCCAGTGTGTAATCTCGGACCGCATCGAACCGAGCATAGCGGACGGGCCAGCATTGTCCTACTCAGGCCCGCTCAATATGCCTCCGATCAATAAATCAGTCGAGTCAAAGTGGATTGACGCGGCAACATGCAGAACTCGTTTCATTACCGTCTGGCGCACAAACTCGTGTCTGGTGTCTTAAAGCGAAAATCGGGATTTTCCATGTTCATGTGACGAATGAACTGATCTCGTTGGACTACGTATTCACGATTCTCGTTGGATGCTGATCGATCGTAACAGGTCGCAAGAGGGAGTTTGCAAACAATATGGACCCTCCTGCGACGCAGCTCCGCAAGCACTCTGCCGGTTTGAACACTAATCTTGTTCCTATCCGAAAGAGCCGGTCACGCACCCATGGAGGTGTCGTAGAACATCTGTACTAACAGACTGATGATTCGTTTCCGAAGGTTGACTGAGAAACGACATCGATCACAGAAGGGGAAGCTCAATTCCCTGCATTCTTCCTCTCCGGGGTTCGGGGTCAACGACCTTCCTGAACTCCTCCTCCGGCCTCTCCCCCCGTGTGCGGTGGCTCGGGTAAACGAGCGAGCAGCTGTTCTATATGTCTATACTTCGCCCAGCCCTGTGGAGGCCGCGTTGGTCGGCTTTTTCCACCCAGTTCCAGCTCGACCGAACAGAACGACCCGACGAACAACGGTAGGATTTCGCAGTCTAGGGGCGTGAACGAACTACAAATCCAACTTGAACCCGCTGTTGCCGGAGGCGCAAAGCGAGCGCTCCCTCGGAGCCGACAAACTGAGCAAACACGAATTTTTCCACCCATCTGCCCTCTCCCACTGATCCATTCATTCTCCCGCTCGTTCCCTAGCTGGCTCCCTCGTTTCCCTCAGCCCAGCGGATCTTTTCATTTCTCCTACTTCATATGAATAACAACAGCATGAGCAGCCACTGCAACTTTGCCGCCGGTAGCCGGTTGAACGCGTCACGCACTCTCACATTCGCTCACTCTCAAACACGCGCGCTCGAGCGGGCAGACGCACGGCGTTCTTCGCTCTAAACATAAGAACACATCGTCAGCGACTGGCGGTGACGATGTGCTGTCGAGCTTCGAGGATTAATTTGCATCAGAAAGACGCCAAAACGCTCCGGCAGATTTCGCCGCACCGTTTCTCCTCTGACGCCTCCTTTCTGGTCTGTTCGACCTCGTTTGCTTTTTCTCGTTCTTCGCCCCCGCGCCAGACAGCCTTCTTGGGGCTAGCTGAATAGACATCACGATTGTCACACTCAGTGTGCGTTCGTCTCTCTTGAGCTTCTTTTCACTTCTTCAAGCTTGTGAACACCCCCACCCCCCCTGCCCTCCCCTCTCTGTCTATCATTTGTGTTAGCCATCTTAGTATGAAATCAGGGAAAAATAAGGGATCGAGGGCGAGTGGAATCGGACTAGATAGATCAGGAAAAAGAGGGAAAGGAGAGAATGATAGCGGAGGAAAAAAGTTGCGGAGCCAAAGAAGTCGGAAGGCTTCGTTACGGGGAGGAAAGGAAGAGGAAATAGGGATAAGGGGACAAGAGAGAGAAGTACACCGAAGCTGGAAGAAAAGGGGGGAGAAGAGAATCAGAAGGAAACCGACCAAGTAGCGCCTTAAGACAAGGTTGCGGACGAGGACAAGGAGGAGGAGGCGACGACTGAGGAACGTCTGTATCCGAACGCCTCACCCGCGTCCGGAGGACGGTCTCCCGCAAGAATCGTCGCCGATCAGCGTGATTTATTCTGCTTTCATCCTCGGTCACAGCCACAAACATTCATGGCATAAAGCACACGATTAGTGGCCCGAGCGAGTCCTTGCTCGAGTGATCTACACCCGCTCGCAAAGGACGTGTCGCCAAGTTTGTGGGAAGCGGCGGATCGTGTCACGAGTGCGAACTGCTGAAACTAATTCCTCTAATGGAATCTTTGATGAGAAAGGACTCGGACCCAGTTTCTGGTGGGATCGAGAGTCAACTATCGAACGGAGCGATCTGGCGATGATGCGATCCGACGCGCATATCTCGAATGGATCTGCAATCCACGAGAGGGCGGAGTAATCAGCTGACACTACAACTACCTTACTACGTCCGCCACCGGAGAGTTGTAGTCAGCGGTGTATTGAGAGGTGCTTCGTCAGCCGAATGTAACCAACACTTCGGACTCACACACTGCAAGGGGACGCTAACCTCTTGCGCTCTCCAGGCACTAGATACAAATCTGGTCCGTGGAGCCTGGCCGCAGTTTAGTTCGGGAAATCCGATGTTCGACTCTCGATCTCACTCGAGTGGGAACCGTATTCGGCCGGGAGCCAAACGAGTGTCCCACGCACCGCAAAAATGTTATCTGGGACAACGTATACCAAGGAACCGGTCCAAACGTGAAACTCACCTGGCCATGAAACCCGCACTTTCGCACATATCCATTACGACGCATGTATCGCGGTCCACGATGTTTATCGAGCTGACCGTTAGCCCGCACATGTTTGTGAACTGTCCCGACTGAAACAGAATAGCTTGTTCACCTCAATGATCCTCACATCAGAATTCTCATGCAGTTCTCTCGCTTCGATGGAGCCCGACGTCTCGCGTAGAGCCATCCTACTCGCGGAGGAGCTCTGAGATTTTCGGAAACAAGACTCTTGAGAAAGAGAGGATTACTTCTCTGAAAGTCTCAACTAGTGTCTCATCTTTCAGGGGAAAAATTCATATCGTACATAAATCTACCGGAAAATCGAGCTCCGATTGTGTTTGTCATTTGGAGGAGTTCCGTGAGATGAGGAATTTCACGCTTTCCTCCGGACCAGATGCTGAGCAGTTCCCGAGAATAGCTCTTTGAACACAGTGACGGATCACACGGATGGGTGATCCGGTAGACCGATGTACCTAAATGGATTCAAGGACCCGCTAATGGACGTAATTCAAGGCAATTCAGATTGAGATGGACGTCAGAGGAGCCTCACGAAGAAGAGAATTGAGTTTGGAAGAGCACCCGGCGGCAGAAAAATAGCTGGGCGAAGAAGGAAATTAGGGTTAACAACTGAACGAATCTATCCTGGAAGCGTTTTTTACGGTCGGAGCAGCGTCTCGTTAACTCTTTCCAACCCTCGGTCGTCGCTGAGCCCCTGGTGTCCCCTCCCGTCCATCCAACCAACCTCGATTCCTTCGCGATCGAGGCCGTTTCATTCTTCTTATGGTCGGATTGGAGCGGAACCCGCTCGATCGACAAGTAAACAGAACAAAACGGATTGTTATCGAGGAACTGGCCAAGCAACACATGTCGTCACTACGGGGCGACCTTGATTAACCAATCGAAATCATCACGGCAACCGTTCCCGGAGAGATCCTCGCCGTCGCTCTAGGTCCCAATTCTCTTGGAAAATATCCCTGCAAACATTCTGGCCTGATCGCCATTTTCATCGATTCCGGCGAATCAACTTCGACCACCTGCAGGTCGAGGAACTTTGCAGGAAGCAGCGCTGCAACGAACAGCCCTACTCTGAGCCGGACACACCTTGAGCGGAGCGACTCCCGAAGGCAGAATCCTGTGAATCATACGTGCCGAGACCGTGAGGACGTCGACAGGATTCGCCGACAGTTGGCATTTTGCCCCTTCAAGATTCTCAGCGCCCCGTTGCTTCGCGTTCAAGGAACCATGAGCGTCCTGAAAGGAGAATATTTTTGTTCATTTCCCTCGCGGCACTTCCATGTCGTTCAAAACCTTGATGAGGCTCTCATTCGAGTGGAACAGTTCAGTGCTGCTTATTCTCGAGAGAAGCCCAGCCCATCCGACAGTCGTCCGGACGTTTATGTTTGGAGAGATTCCAAACAAGCTTCTCCTTCGTCTCTCAACGCACAATAACGCTCGTTGCCGAATGTTGCGTGTACGACTCCATAGAGCTCCGTCGCTGCGTCGCCGCCTACATTACAGAAGCTCCATCGTTTCCGGTCTCAGACGCTTGATTCGAGCGAAGCACTTGATATCAACGATCATGGGTCTGAGCGTCAGAGTGTCATCGCCGACGTCCTCGCCGGTACGCCTTACTCCGGAGAGAACTACGATACGACGAGCTAATGAGACCGGAAACGACCTTCGTCGAGATTCCGTACGACATCTACGTCGTTATCGTCGATTGGAGTTCGGCTTCCACGCGAACTCCGAGATGGGCGCAGTCTGTTGGCCCTGAGCATGCAGCAAAGTGTTTCGCGCCTTGGCAAGCACGCCTCCGTCGGAGTAACCATCGACGAGATAACCCACCGGCGAGCCCCTACAGAACCAAAAAAGTTCCGGCTCCCACCGGTTGGGCTTCTCTGGCACCCGACTCCTAGGGCTACCAGTCACTCGATGGGAGACATTGGGGCGCCTCCTCTTCAGGAGAACGAGGGAGTCAAACTCGTGGGTTCGCGAACCGCCGTGGCCGCAGGCTCATGAATGAGTCGTTCGAGAATCGATCCGGCTTTGACTGAGCAAGGACCGAAACACTCGGCGTTGATCTCGCAACCCTGAACCTCGGATCTAGGCGTGGGAAGAACTTCTCTTCCTGCATTTTCCTCTTCCCCGAAACTGCTGCGATTCCACCAAGCCCTATCCGGTTCCCCTGGAGGCGAACAAAGCTCAAGTTTCAGACATGAATGAAAAGCGCCGTCTGCAAGCATGCCATCGAAACCGAAAAATTGCGCCGGCTCAGCCGGAGTAGGAGTAGCCCTACGACCGTAGATTGGACGCAGAGTGTTTTCCATCGAGGGCCGGATCTCCATCGAGATTGAGCGAAGGAGCGATTTTTCCCATCAGTGTTGGCTTTAACAGGAGCGGGAAGGTGGATGAGTAGCGGTTCACGGACAGCGATGAGATCGATGCGCTGTCTGCTCGAGATGCTGAACCTGAACGAGACTCTTTGTCTGGCTGCTAGGGGAACAGCAAGGATGATCTCACCTTATACTGGTAGGCACTGCTTCGATTTGCCGGTCCAAGTGGTTCGCGAATGTCTTGAGGTCTTCTCGCACCGCCCATCGGAACACTTCCTTGAGGCGGCGGTCCGAGACCCTGCAGCTCCCACTCCTGCCATTTTCCTGACCGTCCTCCTTTCGTCTGCTCCGCACGCATCCCCCGGTTCGAGAGACAACTCTCGGACTCTGTGGACACGGCCGACGCCCGATGGTAATCTGCGGACATCCATTTGTTAGAAGCTGGAGATCGATAGGCGGGAGTAGGAATAAGCGGAGGGAGAGGTATAAGCCGCCGGCAAGAGTGAGCCGTTTGGGCCGGTTCCGACGGAGTCATTCACCACCTTACTCCAAGAAGCGCTACGTCCCAAAGGGGATCTGTCGGTCTTGTCTCCCTCACGGACACTCAATTCCGAGTTCGGAACTCGAGCCATGCAAGTCGAAGCGGAGGACATATCCCCGTCGAGGAGTCTTCAAGTAATTTTGATGCGGAGACCATTTCCGCGGGAACTATCTCGCAAGTCCAGGGAGTCGGCCCCTCCATGGCCATGAATGCTCGAATGAGGGCGGAGAAAAAATATTCAAAGCCAGCCTGGATGGGCAAGCAGTAGAGAACGCCGCTGTCCGACCTCTCTGCATTTCGAATGAGCTCCACCACCAAAACAGTACCGACCTAGGCGAAAACGTCCGGCGGAAGGGAACGAGAGAGCGAGATGGGATTATCGCAGCTTAGAGTCGTCTCCGGGATGGCTCGGTACACTTAGGTGTTTCTCCACGAGGAAGGCTTCACCCGATACAAAAGGAAGCTGGTAGCCACTCGCGAAAGGTGGTGCGCGGGTTTTTTCGCCCGCTCACCGAAAACAAACAATGTCTCTGGACGTGAGCCTCCACTCGCCGCGACTCATCCAAACATCTTCCGTCAACGGAGCGAGGAAACAAACATCCAAACAACCACTAAAGGAGCTTTGCGGATTCCGGCGCGGAACGAGCGCAAAGAGTACTCGACTGACAGGAACGACATAGTTTACGAGGGTGGCGCCGAGAATCGCAATTACGCGTCGCGGGAAGAAGACAGGACATCTCGAGTTGCCGGACAACTCCGAAATTCGACCTGAGAGCCCACACCAGCGTCGCTCGTTGTTTTATGGTCGAGGTTTCTCGCTGCGATCGTCTACATGGACTTTCAGGAGCTGCTTCCTTATTCTCGATTCAGGGGTAATGACGATGTGAGTCTCTCAAGACCCGGAAAAGTCAAAAGAGCTGTCTTTCGAGAGGTGTTGCGGCACGGCTCTGGATCTGTCGGGTTCCAGAAGTTGGGACGAACCCGGAAGAGAAGGAGAGGGGGGGGAGCCCGGCGAGGAGCGGCATTCGGCCCCGAGAGGCTCCACAAGCAGGCTGCTGTTCTATGTACACCTTTTTTCTAGATCGGGCAACTACTGCGAAGCCTGCAAAAGCACTGGTAATACCCACCGTAGGCGTTGGTCAACGTCCCGCTGTGCTCGACTACGGGAATGGAATAATACGAGTTGGATCTGAGTCTGGGTTTGTCTTCTTCACTACTGCCGCCTCGCTGAAGCCGAAGAGCTGCCGCTTGGCCTCCTGCCAGCCGAGAGCCGTAACTACTGCAACAGGATTCTCAAAGTTAGTCCGACAGTTGAAGGGAAGAGTCTATGTGCAGCGAGCGCGAAGCCTGGGGTTAGGAGTCTGTGGGGGGAGGGGCGGGGAAAGGGATGGATGAGTGAGACTCGGGAGCAGCAAGAAAAAGGGAGAGGACGGCACAAAGACGCCGTCTTGCACAATGGGCACTTGTCGTTACTGTGCGCCTCCGGCGACGGATCGGGTTCTCGAGCAGCCCTGAATATCAGAATGGCCACAGCCTCAAGCAGGCCAAGAAACAGGCAGAGCGAAAAGTGGAGTGATTTCAATGACAACAATGGCTACGTTCTCTCCATGGAGGCGGAAAAATGGGCGTACATCGACGGATCGATACAGCTGGGACCCACATATGAATGTGGCATCTGTTCTCGGCTCGGGAGCGGACGGAAACTCGAGCAGACGGGAACTGAATGTGTTGTTGGACGCACCTGGGAATGGCAGACGCTGAGTTGAGGGGACCTCCACCCAGGCTAGTCTCCTGAACCTGAGGATCGAGAGGATGGCCATGGAGATTTTGTTGAGGCACAAAGGGATGCTGGTGAAGACCGGGAGGCGTCGAAAGGATGTACGGGGATTGGCAGAAAAGGTCGAAGTCGTCCCACTGACCCGGAGGACTTTGACCTCCTGTCAAGATGGTAGACACCGGCCTGGAAAGGGAATTCGCCAAAATGAGACTGTGGATCCTGGAAACGTGGTCGCAACACAACGCTGTTCGTGAATTCGATAACGGCGTGGCGCTCGGGCGAGTTCGAAAGTGGTAGTCGGCTTCCATTGAATGTCGATTGGAGAAACTGCGCATAAGTCCAACTTTGAGCGACGCAGAGAGAAAATCTCGTTCAGGAATCGCTTCGCAGGAACTTCGAGCAGGGAGATGACATCTCGGAGCTCTGTGCAATCGATGGAGTTGGCCCAGTGCCGAAAGATGTCATGCGCAAATCTTCGGCTCGTCCCACAACATCTTCGTGAATGAAGCAGCAACCGGTTTTGTGAAACTTCATCGAAAAGCTGAAGATATGAAACGCTCGCACATCATTACAACTGACAGGATTAGGGTTGGCTGGATGAATGGAGCCGTTTCTGGTCTGGACCGGCGGTGGGGATTGATCGCGAAGCAGTCTTCGAAGAATCGCGAATCTTTGCCATTTGAGAGAAGTTCAAAGAAGAGTTCGAGGCGAACATGCGCAGAGACCACTCGGACGTGCGAGTCTCATTATCCGAGCCGCTGCGACGCCGCGGGCGTGGTGTTTGCCCGAGCAACGGGGCTTCGTTTATCACTTTTCGTTTTGGCGAGCTGGCCACAATCTCTTTCGAGTGGACCAGACAACCAAACACGCCCGAAGTTTGCTCGGGCTCTTGCTCGCTGATCCGCCGCGCGGCCAGATTGAACTGAGGCGAATCGAGCCATTTTGAATCCGCTTTCACCTCTGGGGCTCTCAGCCGAGGTCCAGGTGGATGTTTCTGTAACTGTCGTCTGACGAAGAGCGTCGAAGATTCGAGATCGCTCCCCTCACTTCGTCGACCAAAGCAGTCGAGCATGAACAGCATCGATTCCGCGCTGTGAGAAAATCTGCTTTTCAGTGAGGAATCTGATTACTGACTCTCTCCTCCTTCTTCCCGATTTCCTCGGCCGCGATCTCGGTGAGTGAACGAGCGGTGACAAATTGGAGTGTAAGTACCTTTCATTCGGAAATTGGAGGTACGTCGTCGCGCGAAAGGCGAATAAGCCTCTTACGTAGTTCGTTGCGTCTGGAAGGAGGCTTCTGCGTCGATGGAGAAAAAATGCTGTCCCTGCACAAGTAGCAGTGGCGAGAGAGCGATACTGCCAGCATCGCTCTGGCAGCGAGGAAATACCGGGTCGAACCTTCCGCGCAAGTGGAAACGCGATAGCCGCCATTTTGCTCCACGAGCTGCGTATCGTGTTCCGAGCGTGACGTTCGAAAGAGTCTTCGCGCGAAGGTGGGCTGTTTGTTTGCGAAACGTCTGTCCGTCCTCGAGTCTCCTTCAAATGCCTGATCCCCGTGGGCGTGGTGGGTGTGAGTGAAAATGTTTGTATTATACGAAAGTTGAAAGCGAGGGCTCCGTGCAGATCTGGGACGAGCGTGGAAATAGGGCATACGAGAGTGAACAAGCGGAGGAACTCGAGAGAGACCATGTGCGAAGTCCGTCTGGATTTCAGAGGGCATGTGTTTCCCACGAGGAACAATCAGTTTTTTTTTTGTCGCGATGCCTTCCACCGGGGAGCGGCGGCTTCAAGCATGCATTCAGGCGATGTTTCTCCTCGGTTGGAATATCCTCATACCGCTACAGTCGAAATCAGCGCTCAGGACGGAGCTGTGTCGAGAACAGCGGATGGGGTCGGTCTGGGTCAATTCGGGATGCGACGAAGCGAAAATTGAGTCCCTTCCAAATTTTTTAGAGCCTCGACCCTCGAAGTGAGCGAACGCGTCATCGTCATGCGCGCTGGCGGCGGGCACGACACCATAAAAAGCATCGAGCCGCTGCTCTAATTCCAGGCCGGTTATTGGCGGGAGCCGCATCGAGGGCTGACAAAAACCAATAAAAGTTCGCGGATGTGCTCCCCGAAAAATCCTCTGAGGACTTCGTTACTTTGTGATTAGTGATAGTCCCGTTATTATCCCATCCGTTCATTACTCTGAGATTTGAGTAACGGACGAGAACCAATACCGATTCACAGGAGATCTTCGAAAGACGTCGAAAGTTTCTGATTTCGGACATAGTTTCCAGAACTTAGATTCCTCCGGTATGAGGCTGCGCTCATTCGGCGCCACCGCTGGATCCGGAAGCCAAGCTCGACAGTATTGCTGCTGAGTTATCGCGTGACATTTGGGAGGTTCTCGAGCGAGAACGCGATCCTGGTTGGGCTATCTTTCCAAAGTGATGTTCTCCTCCGCCGAGTCTAGAACCGAGTGACACCTCAGCAGCGTAACGGGTATTCAAAGTGGCAATTACGCTTCGGATGGCGCGGGATATTGTCTCCAGTTTTCAAACGAGTTCCGTGGTATCTCTCCGACTCCTCGACGACGAAATTCGCTCAGCCCATGTCATTCTATATTTAGCTCAGCTCCTTCGTTGCTGGCCAGCGAGAAGGAACTCCAGCGGGAGACTGTTTTCTCTCCAGGAGCCTCGGAGGACGCCAAGGTCGGCGATGGCAGGAATCCAATGGCGGTCTCATATATGACAGCAGGCTCTGTCAACTCATGGCTGCGCCCCATCGAGCACGGCCGCGCGGACTTGCATGGACATGTTGACTTCCGTTCTCTTCGGGCATCATACTCCGGCACAAGCCCGAACAGGTCCTCAGAACTCCGAAGGGAAGACTGATCCCGTATCTTGAAGAAATCACAAATCGAGGAACGCGTGTTCTCTTGTCCCGGCTCCGAACTCTGCTCACAAGTCGCCAGTTCCGAGTCTCTGATCGTGGCGAACTCAGCATGACCATGAGCATTCGGTTCGAATCCCTCACTGGAATCGGGGCTGGGAGACAGCATAAAAGCGAAATATTCGGCCTGGACAATGAGCATGTTTGAAGATTTCCGTGGGTGTTCAACAAGCAAATTCGCCAGCGCAATCGCGCTCATCCGGTGTATCTGCGCCGTCGTTCGAGTATTCGCCTCGAACGCCCCCCTCTGAACGAGGGACGTTTCACGGACGGGTAGCGAGCCGGGACTCGACAGCCGTCAACACGAAGCTCTTCTCCGATTGAGGGCGCACAAAAGTAAATAATTGTCCCCGAAGGCGAAACTGCGGAACTGAGATAAAGGCCTGTACTCCGACCCTTTGGGACAACAGGCTCAGGAGGCTCAACCTGGGGTCGCCGCGAATAGGAGCTTGTACCCGCAATGTATGTATAGCATACGGAAGGCCGTACGAAGCCAGGACTCCTGCGCTACCGTTCCTTTCGCAGTCCTTCCCACCCTGTGTTAGCTGCGGCCCTTCTTCTCGGCCCAACGGCACCCATGCTCCAAGAGGTTGTTGTTTTGCTAAGGCTACACAGGGAGCCGGTTGTCTGCTCGCCCTTCGCTTGCGTGGTCGTTGTAGTGGTTGTTGCCATTGTGGAGTTGTTGTCCTTGCTGTTTTTTTTTTCCGAAATCGTCCGAATAAATGGCGGCACGAATGCAAATTGCGATGAACGTGGAGAAAAATGGAGGCTCTCGCGAGCGGTTTCCGCTCCCACAGCGGCGAGGTCTTATCGGCTCACACCAATGGATTCTGAGCGAAGGGAAACACGCAAAAAGTCATTCTTGTTTTTGTCTCTGCTGTGTTCCGGACGTGTCCGAATTGACACATCGACATCGTTTCACCAACTCTTATCCAGAACCTCGGGCGCTTCTTTTATCCCTCTCTCTCGCCCGAGTTCTTTCAGAACGATTGGGTTTGGAGCGTAAAAAAAATTGGGCTTTGGGTCGGTCGGCGCCACGGCAGCAACCAGCTTCAGACCGCCACGACGCGGGCTAACGGCTCCCGATGTTATCGAACCGCCGATCGATACCTCGGGGCTCGGATGTTCGTGACCCTGAACGAGCTCGTGGTGAGGCTCTGTTTTCGCAAGATCAAAAATGTTGGCTCAGCTCCGGATTCCTTCGAAGAGGAGAGGACTGTCTGCTGGAGAGGTTCCGCGGCCGATCATTCTAGAGAGGGGGAGATCCATGTGGGTGACCAGGGATTCTCAGGGACAGCATGAGGACGAGTCACCGGAAATCGGAGGCTGCGTTTCGAACCGATGCTTCCAACGCACGTGCAGTGGTATTCGGAACTCGGCATGAGATTCGGGGATCCCTGTCAGTGGGTTCACAGATTGACGGTTGCGATAGCCCGGGTCCCGCTTTTTTTTGTGAACCGATATTCTGGGTTTCATCAACTTCTGCTAATCGCGATAATGGTTGGCAAATATGCGGAACCGGATCCTCTGATGCGGGACATGATGTGAAGATGAATGATGATATTAATGTAATAACATGTATCTATATACAATAAGTAGGTATGTTTGAGCCCCCTTTCTTTAGTCTCGAGGTGACCTAGCTTCATAGAATCATTCAGGCTGCGTCACACACGCATGAAACTCGGACTTCGTGAGTGTTTCTATTCAGGGCGGCGTGGTAGTTCTTCAACTGTCGTATTCGAACGTAACCGGCAGCTCATAGCGCGGGGATTCGAGTGCCTGTCGATTCCGGGAACCCCTGAGGATTGCTCGGCTCCGTTGATCGAGCACCGCCGGACTCTACCTCAGTATACTGTCACAGAACTCCGGAGCGAGTTCGCTCAATGATGGAAGCGCTCCTTTCTGACTGTCGGAATCGGATAGGAGTCCTAGGTTCCACAAAGATTCACAACTTTCTGCTTTTGCCCCCGAAATCGCCAAGGCGATTCCGAAGGCGATAACGTCGCATCATATGCTCAACTGGCGGTTCTTCAGCTGGGGCACTTTACCGTTTCGAGATATTCCTGCGGAACGGCAGTCTGCTGGAAAACCGAATCTCGGACTTCGGAACACTTAACGTACGGAATCTCGCAAAACTCGGCTCGGGAGCGAGCTCCGTTGTCCTCAGGCGGTTAGGTATTTTCGAAACTTTGTTGGAAGCGAAAGACGCCCAAAGGATGGAACGGAAGCGCTGACAGCATCGCTCACTTCCCAATCTCACGGGTGTGCGTCGCCCGTGGAAAAGGTTTCGAGACCTTGGGTTTCTGTAACAGGCTCACGTACCGAATGTTTTGTCACCTGTGTCATCTCTCGTGACAACGGATGCCTGTCGCGAGAACAACAAAGAAGCCATTTGCTTGGCATTATGTTGCTCTCTAATTTCATCAAAATCCTCCTGAGAACCTCGTTTCAGTTGCTAGCGGGTAGGAGAGCGCCGGAAGATCCGGTTGCAAGCGAGGAGCCGCGCAAGTCCCAGGTGACCCGAAACGAATCACTCCGGAGATGAAGCTGTTCAGTTGGAACATAAAAACGTGGTGCAGAAGTTTCGTGGATAATCCAATAATGACGTTCATCAAACCAAGCCCAGACATGAGCTGCCTTGCTCTAGGACGAGGCAACAGGAAATGTTTCCAGAGATTCCATTTTCTGGTGGAGGTTAGGATGAGTTTGGTGATGGCAGAAAGAAAGATGTCCGCCGCGTTGCCATATAGTCACCCGAGGGAATTGAGTGCCACAGCTCAGATGGCCGCCGGCGGATCGTTGATTGGCGTTTCTCGCTTGGTTATTGGTGTCTGTCTTCTGTCATCGAATGAGTCTGGCGCGGGCAAATGGAACCAAAACGAACCCGGAACCCGGTTTCAATTGTTCCCACGGACTCCAAGGGCTCGGAAGACGAGAGCAATAGTCATGGAACTGAGGAATTTCATCACCAAAGGCTGTCTCAATCGATGTTCATTCATTGCATTCTCTGAATGCCACGAAGAATTCGAAGCGCTTCCAGGCGCATACTCCATTCCAAAACTGGCGCCAGACATCTAAGTCTAGTCCAGATGTGGACTTGGAATCCTTCGTCGTACTCTACCGCTCGACTGATCTTGGCAGGGGTCAGCCTCTAATTCCATCCCGGGCGGGTCTCCACTTTCTGAATGTGGCTGATCAACCCGGCTTGCTGAGAGCGGCGGTTCGCGCGCTGATCTGAATCGAGACCGCTGACCCACTACGATCACCGAACTTTTGAGCTTGGTTCATCTACCACATTCGGCAAGTATAGATCCGCCCCTGCCGCCGAAAGGCGGTTATTTGTTTCCTCCTCGTATCAGGATTCCTCGCTCAATCAACGGATCGCCCTCCGACGGTGAGGGTTTATGACGGAAATTCATCAAGAGGACCTTGAGGTCGAGGTCAATCTGATCCTTTCGCAGAAGTAATTAGGCTCGATCTCCATTGAAGCTCCTGTTTTGGAGAATAATACACCTCCGCCCCAACGCGTCTCACCAGCTTGCTGTCTCAGCTCTTTTCTCCTCATTTTCCTCTTTTTTCCTTCTTCTTTTATTTTTTCGTCTTCTCCTCATTCTTTTTATTTCCTTCTTCCATTTTTCCTGGCATGTGGGCATCTTCCAGATGCTGGTTTCGCTCTCTTGGGGTTCTCTTGGAATCATCTCCATACGAAATGCCGTATCGCTTCCCCCTCCGGAGAATCGGAGGGGGAAATCGATCGCTCGATGCGCACCCCACCGGCACTCGTCCTTCAACGGGTTGTGTTGCTTCGTCTGTCAACCCGTTTGACATGAAAATATTTGGAATGACGGTGGTATTTACCCAGTCTCCCCCATACCGTCGAAGCCGTATTGTCCGGACAGGCGAGTTTACGTAGGAGCCCTGAGAAATCCGTGAGAAGAATATACTTCCGAGGTCTTTCGAGGGGAATTGAAATGGAAAACTCGAGAAACTTGGTCCTCCACACGACGCTACAGATTGCGTGATGAACTGCTTATTGTTGGTTGGATGTCGAAGACCTCATCTGGAGTTGACCAATGATCAGTCAGATGGCGCCTACTCGCGTCCCCTGAACGGCACCGCCAGCTTAGTCAGAAAACATCCGTTCCCTCGTCAAGAGCGACTTGTCACATCTGATGAAACCCTGCTCAGGAGAGACTCCTGACTACAGCTCCGCTCCTGATTCGAGCGGGAGCCTGTTCCGAACGAAAGCCAACAGCGGCTTGAGTACTGAGGCCCGCGCTGTGCTTGACTCCTGGTTATTTCCGGTGACTAACAGAATTGCTGCCCCGTGAATTCGAGAACCACCGACGAGCTGACCATCGGCATGCTCGCTACGCTCGCGATCCACTTTCCTTCTGGCTGGGCGGAGGGCTCTGAATGACGATGACGCTCGCTGTTGCATTCGAAAGGAACGAAGTAGGACGATTCCAACGACACTGGTTTCTCGAATCGAACTCCGTTCAATCGTGATAACACCAGTTTTCACCGTATCGGCCAAGCCGGCTCCAGATAGAATTTGCCCGCACAAAGTCCTTCCCGGGGAATCGTTTTTGACGACGCGGATTGAGTGCGTATAACGCAATTCCATCTATCTCTATCGATTCCCATTGTGGTGACTATTGCTTTGCTTTGGATTGACACTGGGAGCGAGGAACTTTGTGTCCTGTGAGTCTCCGAGCATATGGGAATTGGACTCGCCGGGGTGGAGAGAGACTCGCCGACATGATTTTTGCCACGTTGAGTCTGCAATTTACTTGTTGAAAATTCCCCGATAATATCACCATTGAGTTGGAGCGGAGAGGGGGCTGGTGTTTTTATATGGCTGCGATGTAGCGGCCTCAATGCCCCTTCCGCGCAAAGCACAGCTGGACCTCAGAAGTGGGTTGTGTTCGCTTTGAATCATATCGGGGATTTTACTTTCGCGCGATAAGGAGAGTTCCTCCCCTCCGACGTGAAAGCGTCAGTATACGGGACGTAAGTGGTATCGGTTAAAGTAATGGTTCGGCTCATGCATTGATCTTTTTTATGCGTTCTCGGTCTTCGCTCTGCTGCTCTGATTCATGAAAGGTGGAGCAGATAGTGAGTATGTACAAGTAACAAATGCGAACTCGACCCTGAGAAATAATGCACTCCTGGTGCCGTCTCTCCTCGTCTCTTTCGTCGCCCTCCACGACCAGGCCCGCTTCATCCGCTATAACAATATTCCGTATGGATTGCGGGGCCTGTTCGGTTTCGCTCGCTCGAGCTTCGCGATGCACAACAGCGACGGAAGCGATGCATCGTTTTCAAACTGATCAAAGACAATGTTTCTGGACGGAAAGGCGAAAATGAAAGAACTGCACGAACCTGTGGCGCTGCTGAGGGTTTATCGTGGATTGTATGGACCCCGTGGCCAACTGATGTGGATGGCCCGAATGGAGAGCGTGATGTCCATGGGAATGCAATAGCGATGCGTCCGCAGAGAGCCGATTGTGCTGCACTTGCGGTTTGTGGCTCATGGCCGGCCGCCGGGCCACGCTCCCTCCCCCTCCTCCGCCTGGGGGGCTGGTCGCTGCAAATCAACAAACCGCAATGTCACTCACCGAGCAAATATTTTCAACCTTGTCTCGATGCTCCGTGTTTGCTCCGAACTCGGCGTTCCCGCAGCGCAAACGTATACACAATCAGGACGACTCCGAGATTCACGAGCAACTCTGAAGCTTTTCGCGAAATTGTCTCCCGCGTTTGATCATCGGAGAAGTATTCTTCGAATATTTCTACAAAAAATCACTCTTGTGTGGTCTGATCGATGTCAACGCGGCTCGACCGCGGGGACCGTGATTTTCTTCGCTAGTGTTCACTGGTTCTTCAGTTTCTCTTGGTTCGGTACGATGACCGATGATCTTGCGGAAATAGGAACCATGCCCGACGTCACGGTGTCGCACAGGACTATAAATGAAAATGGATGAGCCCTCTCGCGCAACTTCGCCCGATCCACCCGCCTCTGTTACATCCAGATAAACCACGTTCATAACAAATCGACCAACAACTCGGCCAGCCGGCCAACCGTTGAATGGATCGGCGGCTTATGACCCATCGATATTTCCTGGAATATCCGTTGGAAATCAGATGCGCGCCCGAAGTGCACGCACATTTTCGACAAATCCGCTGGATCATGGGCTGCTACACCATCCTAGCCCGAACGGAGGAGGGATGCAAACATCGCAACGAGTTCGCGGTTACATCCAACGCTTGGGTACGTCCAAAGAGGGGACATGACTTCCGACGCATCACCTAATGGAGTAACGAGGGTGTCGGTCCGGGCTTCGACCGAGCCAATCGTTCCCAAATATAGCCCCTCCACCTCGAGCGAACCACGTGAGCTCTTGCCGTTTGTGAGTGCAAGTTCCTCTGTGTCAAAGCTTATCGGAATGCAAATAGCGTTGCCATGGTTCTGAAAATAGTTTCATTTTATCTCCAGTGTCGTTATCAGCAAGAAGCACAGAAATACTGACTCCGGACTTCGAGATCGATACTGAAAGCGGTCTCCCGTGGCCAAGGGCGTACCGAGATTTCAAGGGGGGCAAGGATGCGATGATGATGATGATGATGATCACCGTTGCCAGCGTTTTATGACGCAATCAACATGGTTTTAAAACCTGGAAGATTTTCCTGATCACACTCATTCTTTGCGGAACAATTTCGTCCATCAAAGAATTTGATCCACCCTCTCCTATATTATCGAAGAGTTTTTTTTCGGGGGGGGGGGGGGGACGCCACCCCTGGGTACGCCACTGTCCGCGGCGCTCTTGCGCGAGGTTGACTGCTCTCTCAATATGGAAGGGGAGGGGGATGAACCTGAATCCAAAGAAAGTATAGACTTCCGCAGTTGAATCCGCACCCATTGAGGCTCGCCCACAGTGCAACCCGTTCGATAGCTTATTCGCTTGGCCAGGAGATGACGGTTTTAGGAAAATTGGGATTCGGCGTGGCAATCTTAATCTTGGAGGTAGAGACAGATGGCCCTGAAGGTCCGACCCGCGTAACGCGAATTGGTCGGAGAAAATAACGACAATCGATCGATAGATTCTGAGTCTGAGCTCAACCTCGAGCCGTATCGGAAACAATGTTCACTCCAGCAAAACCGAGTCAATTGAGGTGGAATGTGGGAGCCCGCGCGAGCCGGTTGAGCTGGTAGCACTGTTCCCGTTGCAAATTCGAGCTCAGTGTTTCATCACGATTCGGATTGCTCCGGGCCTGAACAAACATCGACAGCGCACATTCTTTTTTTATAATTGTACGTCAACTACATGTGGAGGCAGTCGCGCTGGTGTCGAACAGATTTTGCGATCAACCTTGACGATGAATGCGATTCTTGAATGGTCAGTACATGGAGGTGGGAGCTCGAAGTTGCAACGGGAACAGTTGCTGCCAGTGACGCAATGACGCCGCTGTTGTTGGCGAACAATAGCGTTGTTAGCTCGGGCAAGATATTAGCCCGGACTTGCGGTCGAGAGAAGGCTCTCGTAACCTGACTCGCTCACAGAGGGAGATCCCCGACGCAGAACAGCCGAGCAGACGAGTGGGCGGCAGGGCAAGCGACGAGACAAGCGCTTTGTCATGACGAACCTGCTCGGCCACCTGCTGTTACGCTACCGAGTTCAGTAATGTCACAAGTCCCAGGGTGACCCTGGACTGAAACTCGGCAGCTGGATGATGAAAGCATCGCTCCCGAGTTTTTTTCGGCTCAAAATCTGAACGGGAAGCTGCAGCAATCGCTTGAGCTTTTTCAATGTTCAGTCCGGATGGTACTGAATTCGAGTGCTGAGCAAACGTTTTCACTATTCAGGTTGGTTTCCTCCTTCGTTCCTCCGCGGCTCCCACAAGATCTGCGGCAGCTGGGACTATTCCCAATCACTGGATCAATCGCCCGATCGTTTGAGCAAACAGGGAGCGAATCCCGATCCGGGGAGGAACTCTGGCTCTTGATTTTGCGTATATTTTCGACGATGTATGAATCTTCTCAAGAACGCGAGCTTGGAATTGAAGAGGACCACGGTGGCGATCAGGTTTCAGCTGCCTCTCAAACGAGCGCGAAATCGAGTCCCATGTAAACGGAATTATTTCTGTCGTTGTAAAATCGATGCAAACGGGAACGAGTCACCCCTGAACGCGGTGGGAAGGGAACGTCATCGATCAAGTAGCTTCGTCCAGAGAGTTTTTCTCAGAGTATTGCTCAGCGATATCCGACAGGGACTGACGACACACACCCGGGAATCTTCACGGTCCGACGTCATCAACTGTATCGGAGGCAATATTACCGGAACTATCGCTTTCGAAATCAGCCCCGACTGCTCGGTTTTCGGGTCCGAATTCCTCGAGCATGGAGAGCGGGGACGATAAAAAGATTGAGGGGGAGGCGGGGGATGAAAACGGGAGTATATGAAAGAGAGAGAGGAGGCCCTCGTTGGAGAGAGTGAGACAACGGAGAGAGAATAATGAAAGAGAGAGTGCTTGACCGACCGCGATACGAACGTTAAGGTTGCACTCGCTACATTATTCAAGAGGTGCTTGAATACAGCGAACTTCTGGTCCAATTCCTGCTCCCTAATGGCAAACGAGATCTCTCCACCAGTCGTCAGACTGAAGTCGGTAATACGTGGAGCCGCCACCCTGATCGCAGGCCGGTCGAGCCAACGGGGCAGCGAACCGACCATCACGGAATGAATGTGGGCCCAATCCGAAAAACTACCCGCGGTGGGGCCTCCAGGCGTCGCTTTCAAAGCGCCCCATTGGCTCCGGGGCATTTTCTCCTGAAAGGACGTCATATCCTAGCGTCCACTGTGGGACGATCAAACTCAAACAAGACCAGAACTCAATTCAAATTTTACGGACGAAGCGAGACACGGCAGGGAGACGGAGGGATAGGGCAACGAATGGAATAAGAGCTGAGAACGACAGCGAATGAAGCAAGTCGGGGATGAATTGATGGGAATGACAAGCTTCGAGATGGAAACGAATAGATCTAGAGAAGAGAAGTTTCCTGTGTGGTGAGTGATCCGTCGTCTCCATTCGGTGCAAAACTAGTGTTTTTGCCAGCGCTTGCTTTTTTTCTCACTGGTTCCCGTTATCCGCCGAATATGAACTGGGTCTTCAGAGAAGATTTGGAGAGCATCTTCGTCTCTTAGGCCCTGGCAAGAACAAACTCTGTCCCTCTTAGATGGTACCTCGAATTTTTTCCTCGATCAACGCGGATGCCGACTCATCCGCTCGCAATGATTGCAGGTAGACAATAACCGTGCAGGAGCTTGAGAGCCTATTGCGAGCAAACTAGATAAATAATCCTCTGACGTCCGTTAGTGCTGGGGAGCCTTCATCAAAGAACGTGTTCTGCTACTTCTCAGTGGCTTGAGGATCCCGATTCGTACCTGGGGACCCTATGTTTCCCTGATTCTCGATCAGTTTCGCAACGAGGAATCCGAGGGGGCGCAACAGGCAGATGTGTGTACCATTGAACTCCGGCGCCAATGCCGTAAACTCCTTGCAGGGGTCGACCTCACTCACGAAATCGCAGGGGAATCCACCGCGCATCTTCCGCGCGAGAAGCGAAGACGTTGACACACAAACGACAAGAATATCGACAACCCTTAAGGGGAAAATATCGGGGACGAATCAATGAGGGATATGGACGCTCCCCCGAGGTCCCTTCCTTCAACGACTCTCGATCTCACGGCGACGCAACCTGGCTCTCGCGTTTCCCCGTTGGGTTTCACGAAACAAATTGAGCTTCTCCAGCGGTTGACACCGTCCTAGCAACGTATTTTGCGGACTGAGGAATTCGCAGATATCATCTTCGCTCTCGACCGAGAGTCAGAACGACCGCTTGCGACTCCGCGGGCGGGAAAACTAGCTTCCAGTTGCCAGCGGCGCGACCGCGGATGAGCTGCCAATTTCACAATCCATAGCCAAGCAGATTGGTCGGTTCTTTGCAGCCGTTTTCTGCATCCATCCTCGGCACGGGCGAGCCCGGAGAAGGAATCATATAAACGATAATAATCGATGTGGACTCAATATCATTGTGTTCTGTTGCCAACTTCATTCACGGATATAGGATATGTTTGTTTTCATTCCCTAGATTCGACAATGTAATCGGTCGGACGGGAAATTCGCCATGCACCCAAGCAGAGTCTGAAGAGGCTTCACGAGTCAGACTATTTTCCACCAGGCCCGAGTTTGGATCTAACCACTATCCGACGACGCGAGCAATCTTTCCTTGATGGCGAATTCCGCGGAAGCCTCCATGAATCCAAGAAATCAATTCCGACAGTGCCCACAATAACACATGAGAGTTTCACACAGCCTTATCACCGGGTCAGTAAACGCCGTACTCAGTAATAGTGGTCAGCGCTGTGAAATGCTTGGGTTCCGAGACTCCGGCCACGGGTTCGGAAGGCGGGAAGCCATGGCTTTCGCTCAGGCTCGACTGCACTTATTGCAGTTCACGAGTCTGTCGATTTCCCTCATCTTCTCTGACACTAAGTGTCTTGGCGGAGAAAGTGTTATGGGTTGTCCCCCGACTGATTTGGAAAGACCCACGATGGACAACTCCACTTTTCCCAGAATCTCAAATTCTTGCGCTCTCCATGCACTCCGAGGGCCTCAACGTGTGGCGGGTCATACACCCCAGAAAGTATCGGTTTATGAACCGTATGCAGTCCAGATTATGCTCTGTTGAGTTTCCAGGTCTATTAGGGAGTTCTCATCTCTGGCTGATCCCAACAGTCACAGCATCGTTGTCGGCAGCTCGAAATCCGAGCGGCGACTCCCAGCTTCCCTGTCGACCGGGGCTGGGGAGCGTCCCGCGGCCAACCAGTTCAGGAGTGGAGAGTCTCGCAACCCAACGAGAGTAGTACAACACAATGACGCATTTCTAGGGTCTGCTGAAAATATCTGTTGTATCTTGTATACTAAATCAGGCTCGAATCTACTCAATGGACCCCGCTTTCAACTCCAATCGCGTTGCTCCCACGGCTCATATCCACACTTCTAATTAATGGTGTGGAGCGAGTTTCCATTCGTCGTATGGCTCCGCCCTATTTACATCACTGCTCATCACAAGATTCAGGCGCGCAGTGACATGCGTCGATTTTCTTCATCACCGAACAATTATCTTATTCACAACAGGAGCACCTTGCTGAATCCACACGATCGCTCATCCCCTCAGCAACGGAAGTACACTCTGCGGACCCTCAGTTGGGCTTCTCCGCTGTGAACCTTTCCGGCTATCGAGAACTCGCTTCTCTGAGAAGCTCGGTCGTATCGGAACCAGGAATTTATCCAAATCTTCTCATGAATCGACTCAGAAGGGATGGCTAGAGGCGCCCGGAGATTTCCACATTCGGGATCACTTCGCTCTGCAAGATACAGACGGGTTTCGCTCATACGGAGAACATTTTGGATCGGGGTCAGCCGACCATTGCTCCGGAACCCAGTGTTCTACGCTTTCCAGGATTAGTCCGATAAGAGACGACTCCGTCATTTAGCGCGGAGCCTCACTCTATCCCGGGATCCTAGTGCATGGAATCGGAGAGGAAGCGTCTGTCGCTTGCTCTGCGCTTCCTGGACCAGCACAGGAAAACTTGAGAAATACTTGCCGGAGACATGATCTCCGGTCGACTGATTTCGGATCTAGAGTTGATCCGCTCCCCGGAGAGGCCGCAGCTAGCTAATTTATTCTTGCGTCGTCTGGCACGATAACCCGAGTTACGTCCGCGAAGATTGAGCAGCTCAAGTCACGGACAAAGAACGATAACGGCTCATCGGGGGTTGTTGCCCCAGTGAACGAGGATGTCCTTGATGCCAAGTTCCAAGGTCAAATGAGCGAGAACGGGTCGGAGTGATCGCGATCGCATTTTCCGCCGGAAACAAGCATCAAACGATCCGATCACACTGCATGACAAGCGCCAGTGCCTCGTTCGGCCTCAAACCATGCGGGGCAATCTCTCCCCGCTGAGCCGCCGTGCGGAAGAGACTGAGGGAACGCCTTGAGCATATTTGAGTAACTCTGTCACTCAGCCGGTCACTACTCTTGTCCCAACTCATCTCCTCGTTGCCGAGGAGACTGCACGAGGAGCACTGGCAGGGTTATGTTTGGCAACAAACTCACGACGAGCGCAGCACTTTCAACGTGAGCGAACCGGACGCGGACTTCCAGTTCCGCTCTTACTTGAGCTGTCAACGGTTCAACCGTTGGTTAACTCCCGCTTCCAGCGAGCCGCCTCCTCGCAGACTTGCGTTCTCCTGATCCTTGATGCGTGTCCTCGGTGAGCCCTCGTCGTGGCACGGGACAAACATCGAACGTTCAACGATTTACGAGCGGGCCAGCCGCGCGCTTCCGCAGCCGCGAAAACCAGCAGCAGCGGGAACATCCAATAGTTTTATGACTTTTCGAAACGAGCTCCGCGTACGTTCAAACGGCTGGAGAGCTGCCTCTGCCTTGAAAACATACCGACCGACTAATTGGAGCGTTTTAAATTGCTACGCTTTGTTGTCCGTGGAGAGTTTCAGGACTTCAAGCCTATAGGAGTTTTGCCTTCGGGCTAGGGCGTGGCCGGCTGGTCGAGGAACTAACTTGGCACTCTGTCCGAGCTGTGTCCTGAAGCCACACGCTTGAACTTTAATAGCGGCGGCCGTGATTATTCCGGATAAATGAAGCGCGCTCTGCGCCTGGAAGACCGATAGAACTGGAACTAACTCGATTTCCATCGCCTCCGCATCGAGCGCCCTCTACCAGACGATCCGGGACGGCCAAAGCACACAAGCTCAGAACATTCCAGAAACCATCCTCCCGAGAACAAGCGCTTATCCTCAACCTCCTCCAACCGAAAAGCTGAATATTATCACAAACGTGCACAGCACCCCGCAGAACCTGATAGCGCAGCCAGAAAGAGTGAACCTCATAGAATGGATCCACATCCCAGGTTGTCTTTTGTTGGCGGCTTGGGAGTGAGGATGATTGCATCTTATGATCCAAGCTAACGAACAGTTCTCCTTTTCCGAGCCCTCTTTCGTGTTCCTGTTTGTGCACAACTGCGAGAGAAATGCTTCCAGAGGGAACGGAAAAGTTTCCCGACAGTCTCGCGAAGGCTTCAGTTTTCCTGGGGAGAGAGACTCGGAAACAAGGTCGCAAACCATCCCGCGGAGTGAAAGTTTCAGCGAGGTCAGCTTCTATGTCCTCTTCATTGTCCCTTCTTTCCGTTGCACAGGTGGAAGGTACCGGGATCAGCTCTGATGGTATTGAAACTCTCTGGAAATGAAATCGCTCCGAAAAATAGCGGGACCGTAACGGGTGGTCACTGCGGAATGAGTTCTCATGGACACAAGTCGCAACGCTTCTTGGGCAATATTGCGTTTCCATTCAGGGGACTACGTGACGTTGTCGCCCGAAAAGGACAAAACGACGTCCTCGATTGAGGGAACGTGCCGTTCCAGGACTGAATTCATGGCAGGTGCTCAAGTCCGAGGGGATGTGACATTTCTGGATGGATACTCGGGAAACTAGTGGCGTTCGTCTTCAAGAAATTCTCAACTGCTCCCTCCTGAATATCTCCTCATCCTCAGGCTCCGCACGTTCAATGAACCCTCGGGCAACAAGTTCCGTAAAGTTCCACGATGTCGACGAAAATCAGACGAGAAAACTCGCGCTCCGACTGACGCGAAGGGAGCTCTCTGTCGCAGAAACTCGACACCAGGTTGAAACGAGAAGATCGCACGTTCTCGAGTTCACCGCGTGCGCTGTTGGCATTGAAAGCGGAAGCCTCGTTGCTTGCTAGCGCCAAATTTAAGCGGCAGGACTCAGGCATCAGAGGCCACAGAAATTCCAAAGGGACGTTCACAACATAATAAACAACAACGAAAGAGGAAAAAAAGGTACGTACACACCTTGCTGGCCGGCCGATTTGTCCACATGAAAGAAAACATGGGTGCTAGGGTGCTTAGTGAACGCGGACATCAGATGGGAGGTTTTCTAGGGTTTCCGCCTGCGCCTGGATGAGCTCAGCTTCGGAGAGCCGCTCACCAGAATTTGTGGCCGCTATATCGGCCCAACCGAACTCCACTCGAACTGCTGCAGCTGCTGGCTCCGTTGTGAGGCGACCTCATCCGAACTATTTCACGTCCGCACGCTGTTCCGTCGCAAGAATTTTTTTCTCCGACGTATTCCGTTTCAAGGGAGTCGACAATAACGGCGGCGACGGAGGCGATAACGCGAACGTTTCCTTAGCTGGAGCACAACACGGCCGGTCGAGCTGAGCAGCGGCATTCACACTGAGCACCCCTGGCACGGATGCCATGTCTGCAGCTGGAAAAGATAGAAAAACCTCAGTTAATCTTTGCGATTCGCCAGCTCCGGATCTCGAGATGGAAATTCTGCGTCATTCGCACCGAGAGTGCAGAACGCCAATGGAAGCTTCTCGGACTGAGATCACATTCATCTCGAAGAGAAAGTTGTATTCCGCTCCGGGAAGGCGCGGAGGTTCCCGAGGGAATCACAGACGACCCTCCCCAATAAACGGAACGTGATTCTCGCAGAGCCATCCGGAGTGTTCTTCGAAACAGGGATCAGATTTTTCTGATGAGTAGAAATTCATGGAGGGATTCCGCTTAATCGAGCCACGTCGATCAAATCGAACCGCAGGTCCCAATAACCGGACCCCATCGTTCCCATGCTGCCCTCATATATTTGGGACTGATGGAGTCTTGCACGGGAGAAACTGAAAATAGTGTGACTCCCCGATAGAACCGTAGCGGAGAGCGCTTGAAATTCGAAACTCGTCGGATGGTTGAGAAGTCTAGATATTGTTCTCTCGAGTGCCACCCCTCTCTGGAGGGATTAATTGTTGTGTTGGACTCCAATGCCCTCCCTCAGAACCCTGACATCGCCGCGTTTCCCAGTGATGAAAGAACTTCTAAAAGCCGAAAGCCCTCGATGCTCGAGGAAACGGTCGAGCTGCCACCGGTGGCTCTCTGACCGCCAGCGCTCTTTTAGGCTTCCCAGCCCCGATTTGAACCCATTGTCCTTCCCGACAAACTCATCCGGCTCGTTGCTGTTTTCTCAGTTCCGGGGCGTCGATGGCATCAATTCCCTCGGTCCTTCTTGCTTTGTTCTACTCCTGCCGATTGTTCGCGACGGCATGTCGTTCGCTCAATGAGTTCGCTCGTTCACCCGCTGCCCCGCTTTCTCCCCTCCGCCCGACGGAGTTGTTTGTTCTGCAGTCGGAACGCTCGTCTAATAGGCAGGCTAGCTGTGAAACGGTCGTCAGAAGCCGTTTGACGGGTCCAAACTGGGGTTTCGATTGATTTCTCCTCAGAAAGTGGTCTGTCCAACATCGGTCCTTTCCTACTGCCCCGGCTCCTCCTCCGGTGGCACGGGCCGGCCATGTGGACACCAGCCTTGCTCGATAAAGCTCGCACCGATCGCAGATCAAGGTGGCGTCTACAGAGACCGCTGAGCGGGGGCTCTTTGACACTTATTCGATTCGTGCGGCCGTTTTTGCCATCCGCCCCCTGGTCCTGTCAATATTTCACCGGGAAGCCAGCATACATTGTTCTACAAGGTATGCCAGCCCCTGTCGTTCATTGTGATATCGTTGTAGCAGCGGCTCCTGCTGCTGTTGTTGCCGATCGCGCATATTGTGATTCTGTTGTACTCCTGGAGATTGACGTCGATGGGTACGCGTTGGCACTGAGCTGGCCCAAGATCGAGTGCCCCAGTGGAGAATATAAAGACCTCTACGACGAATTCTCGAGCTCTCCTTTTCCAACCTGTTCGTTCCAAGATCATCCTTCGTCATTCCGTTGACGACTGACAGTGCTGTGGGTTTCCATCAGAGAGAGAGAGAGTGGTGGGGGGGGGGGAGGGGGGAGAGAAATGATTGATGAAGAGGGATGCAAAGAAAACACTGTGTGATTGTGAGCTCCCTCTTGCGAACGACCCATTCAATCCACGCGTCTCTCGCTTCTTGTGAGTCATCCGACACGGGCTCTGCCCAGCGGCCTCCGGGACTCGGCCCCGCAATAGCAAACGCGTTCAACGTCACCGTCATCTACGTTTTCGAAGACCGCTTTTGACAACACTCCGAGAGCGTATGTTCGGTGAAGCAACACAATCGACGATGTCCAAAGCTGACCTGACAGGCTCCTTGGTGAGTTTCAGAGAGGAGGAGGATTTCTGGGAACCGGAGGGGGGGGGGGGACGTGTTCAGCCGAGAGAGAGGGGAATTACGGAGGGGATTCCCACAGCCGACAACGGAAGATATCGGAGCCAGGGAGGGACTGACCGATCGGAGCCTCATGCTGACCTTGAACTCAATGCCTGTCTCAACGTTTTCGTTGAGCTGTTGTGAGACTAACGGGGCGGCGAATATATGAGAATGGCGATTATATCTCCCCCATTGCCCACTCCTTTCAGCGTGACATGTCAGTTCACATTCGATGCTCTGACGCGGATCTCTCCGATTCCCTCTGACAACTCGGCTTGACACAAAAATATTGGGCTTCGACTTCATTCAGCCTTGAAGCAAGCAGTACCGGATCTTGACCAAGTTCCAGGAGCACTTCCGCGGTCAGTGGGACTGCAAACTTTTTTCTGCCTCAACGTCCTCAGGGGAGGGACACTCGGATGTCTCCGGGTTATTCGCATTTGGTGTCCAAGAATAACTTGGGACAAAACCGGGCTCCAGTGAACCTTACGAAAATCGTATAGGCAAGACGTCAAGGCGCCGCTCGAGCGTGCTCCATTTTCGCGGTGCTGATAGCCGCTTCGTGATCTCGCATTGATTCCAACTCGATTTGCAACGGAGGTGAGGTCTGAGTTACAGTTGTTGTTGATTGTATGAAATCAGCTGTCACCGGAAACATACGGTGAGAGATTCCTCATTTGATGCGCCCCAACGCTTGGACCTTCGGGTCACCTTCTAGCGACCATCGTGGGCCTCCTCACTCCCGAACCTCCTCGGTGCATTAGCCGACGGGTCGATGCCACCATACATCGGGTGATTCCAAATTATCGAGCACCAGATTTTTATGGCTTTTCTCAGGGCTTCAGGTTCCGTGCAGCGAAGGGACAAAGCTCTATCCTCTGTTACTCTCGCATCACTCTTCCAGCTCTGGGATGCTCCAGAGGAGGCCGCGAATCATATTGACGTCCGGCTGCGGTCACAACTTCTGGTCCTCATAGCCTCGGCTCCCAGCAGATAACATAGCTCCCTGTTCGAATGAGGCAGGGGAAGAGTCCTTCCTGACTGGCCTGCGTGGGAGACACCCCGACTTCACGGGGGAAACAACTGATCTGATTCAGAATGCTGCAAGTCTCAGAACGATCCGCAGCAGAGAGTCTCGGTGAGACGCACCCCTGCTCGTTCTATCTCGAGAACGGAGCTCTCCCTACTTCGAAAAAATAACGCTGGAATCAAATTGGGAGGGGAGGCAGCAAAATAGATAGTTGCCCCAGGCGGCATCAGAGCGTTGCACACCATTGTTCCGGGAAACACCTCTCAGATTTCCAGTAGCTGGTCTGAAACTTCGGCTCGTTCGAGAAATTGCTTTTTGCCTGACATGGAACGCCCAAAATCATCCTATTAGACCAGAGGTGGGCAAAGTGCGGCCCGCGGGCCGCATGCGGCCCGCGAGTTGACCCCTGCGTTTGAGCAGGGTTTTGCACAACTCAAGCGCTCAAAATCGCCAAATGGCTTCCATGGAGGCAGAGATTCGGCAAAAAGCCATACTGTGAACACGAACTTGCCTATTTCTATCGCTCCCAGTCTCCTCTCTTGACGTCTCTCCGCCCCACGATTCAGCATCTACCACTGTTGCGCCGGCGCCGTCTGGCTCCCGAATCTTCGAGAATGATCTGAGAGGAACGGAAGGAATTTTCTTCCACAGGCAGCTCTCAGTGTTCTCACAAAATGCTAGGAAAATGAGTTCCCCGAACGAGTTACGGTTCCATGAATACATTTTTATTATTCATTCGACTCACGAGCGGATCTCTCTCTGACAATCCTGTCGATGTCGGGTTTGAAATTTGATGTTGCGATCCGCAGAACGTTCTCAAGGTTGGAATTTGAGATTCTTGACCGTCGTCGAGATTTGTTCTGATTCATTATGCTGAAGCTCTGTTCACAGATGTATGTGCTACCGAAAAGTGACATCAGCTTCGTCGCATGGTTACAAATATTGGGGAAAATACGCCGATCCAGGGATCGGTAAAATTCTAGCAGAGAGCTCTCCCTATGTATCGTTTTCAAAGTAAGATTATTCTGAAGCGTGATAAGTTCGAGCTGAACCGTCGTAGGGGCGGTATGAATATCGATCGCGAACGGATCGGAGAAAAGAAGAAAATCAGCCTCTGACGCACTGAAGTCTGCGAAACGAATCTGAAACTCCTGTAGAAGGTTCTCAAGATCTCCCTTGAACTGGATGCACATGGCGTCTTTTTCGTCGGATTCAAGGAGCGTCATCTCAGTCCTCGGGAAATGAGCGAGGATCCCGTTCGAAAATTGAAATATGAACAGTTTCAACGTATCAACAAAGCTCCTCACTTCCAAGAAGAGATCTGATGCAAACTTCTGTTTGCCTTGTAGCTTAATGTTGAGATCATTCATGTGACCCATGATGTCAGCGAGGAAGGCAACTTCCTGCCAAAACTTCGGCTCTTTGATCTCACTCGCGAAGTTTCCGTGCTGTTCGGCGAAACGGAGAATCTCCGCCCTGAGTGCGAAGAAGCGATCCAACATCATCCCGCGGCTGAGCCACCGCACCTCCGTGTGATAGATAATGTCGCCAAATTCGGCGTCAACTTCGTCCAAGAACGCGCGGAACGATCGGTGAGTCAGGGCTCGCGAACGAATATAATTGACCGTTGAATTCACTTGCGACAATATCTTCTTGCATTTGAAGACTTTTCCACAAAGCGCTTCTTGATGGATGATGCAGTGATATTTCAGGAATGGCACGTTGAGATTGTTCTCTAGAAGTGCGAGGGCTCCATTGCGCCTTCCTGTCATTGATGGAGCTCCATCAGTGCAACACCCACTGATTTTCAGCGGCGGGAGCTTGAAGTGCTCGATGACTCTGAGAACCTCATCACAGATATCTTTCCCGGTCGTGGTTCCCATGATCGAACACATCGCCGCCAACTCCTCAAAGATCTCCATATTCGAATTGATCGCACGAACAAAAATGAGGAGTTGAGCAGTATCGCTCAGGTCTGTGCTCTCATCCATCGCGAGCGACCACCATTCGATGTGATCCACACGATGGCTGAGCTGCTCCGTGATGTTCGTCGCGATGTCACCGATTCTCCTAGTAATGGTTCTCCTCGAAAGGCTCAAGTCGGTGAACTTTTCGGAAGATTCGGGGCACACTTGGTTCGCGGCGATCATAAGACACTTCTTGATGAAATCGCCCTCCGTGAAAGGGCGGCCAGCAGATGCGACTTCTTGAGCAATCAGGTAGCTCGCTCTGATCGATGCTTCGTCAGAAACGACTTCTGACGGGACTCTCTGTCGCTCCTGTAGAGCAGTCTTCAGTGTCTCAATCCTGCTGAATCTCTCCCACCCTGAGAAGATCTCCTCACCTTGGTGGGTGGATTCGTAGTGCCGCCGCAGATTGTACTCCTTGAAGACGGACAGGGTTTTCTCACAGATCAAACACGTTGGTTTTCCTCCCAACTCTACGAAGAAAAACTTCTCTGTCCATTCGGGCTGGAACCTCCGATTTTCGTCACCGATTGTTCGCTTCGATGCCATTCTCAACACAGCTATTCGACGAGTGAATCTAGTGTTCACTTTTCGTTCGTCACATCGACGTGTTGTGATATTTCTGGAGCTCAGATTTCTCATTCTCGCCAAGAAAACAATGCCGGAGTTCGAAACCCGATCTCTGTCGGTTGTTGCTCTCTGGAGTCACGTCATAAGGCCCACGAATACAAGAAGCTCGCTGAGATACGTTCTCTGAAGCGGCCCGTAAGTTTGAACCGCCGCGATGTTCCTCTGCACTGCGGCCCGCGAAGCAGATTTTGCGGCCCGCGGGCCACATTTTGCGGCCCGCGGGCCGCACCAAGTTGCCCACCCCTGTATTAGACGATCGGATAGAAATGTCGAGCCTCAAGACTTGGCTGCCTCGGGGGGTTCTGGGGTAGTGAAAGACAACACCTCGCCTCAAATCAAGTTCTTTGGATAATCCATCGGATCGTCGAGACACCGAGATCTCGACGAACGTATTCTTGGGGTCGTCAGACGCGAGAACTCAGGGGCAAGGCAAAAAGGAGTGGCGTTCGCATTTCATTGAGAGGACACAGGGACGCTCGCATGGCATCCCCCCCCCCCCCCCCCCCCTTCCCCCGCGAGAGGTCCAACCCGGAGCGCTGAAGCACCGATCGGACCAGATTCGAGTCTCCGAGCAACTCAACCTCTCCAGCTGAAGCTCGGGCAGGAGTAAACGGCGGCCACCAGGCAATGAATAACATTGGACGGAAAATAATGGACGACTTCACAATCCATCACTCTCGACCGAAGCACTGGAGCCTTCTGCACAGGACAGAAATGGTGGAACATCAAACCGTGCATGAGGGCCCTGATTGGTTCGGAGATGCGAGACAGTTGGAAGCGCGACATTTGCATTTGACGTCGCGCTAATAACTCTCGACGGCTTCGTCAACGGTTTGAGAGGCAGACTGTCGGATCGACATCGGAGAAACAACAATTCGGTTCATCTGATTCGAGGCTCCAGGTTGATGGATCCAGTTGCTGCCGACTGACTCCGTTGATCGATTTCGGTTGAAATGGGCCTTGCATCAGTGTTGGATGTTTCTCGCGGTGGAGACCGACCACAAGCCATTCGGCGTCGACCAAAGCAGCCGCCGCTAATTCCGACGAGCTTGAAGCGACCTGCAATTATTCGTCGCGGTTCCTATGAGTTTCCCCATCGTGCTGCTGAGCAGGGCCCGCTGCCACCGGGTCGGTCGGCGCCCGCACGACCGAGTGAGCACTTCAACCCGAGAGCTGACATTTATGCTCGCCGGTTCTCCGTGTCAGAGTTGCAACAAGAGACACGCGTTCGAGCAGACGTCCGGAGAGACCGATAGTAATCGAAATGAGAGAACACGACGACAGGCGTTGCGCGAGAGCGATATAGATTCTCCGATAGAGCTTGAGCGACGGCCAATGCTAGCAGAGGTCATCGTTCGGAGAGCTTTCGTCAACAAAGAATCAACTGTTTCCTCTCGGAGCTGCGACAACTCGGCTGGGCCCCGAGGAGTACATCTTTTCCGGAGAGCATTAGCGCAGCTTCAGTCAACATTGAACATGGTACACAAAAGCATCGTCAACATGTCGTCTGGCTGGGGGTTTTGCTCCTCAGATCGGAATCGCATTGACGCGAAAAAAAAGCCGACCAGCCTCGCGTTTTTCCTCGAATCGCACTCGCGAGGTTCAAACCAACAGATTGCTTCGAATTTCCCGAGCGGCCGGATTCCTGTTCTACGCTGCCCGGGATCGGAGACGAGCGAGAAAAAATCGAAAAAGAGCTCTGAGCTGAGCGGACAAACAGAAATGTTCCCTCGAGTGTGAGCCTCCGGCTCGGAGAGAACGAGTTTACGAGTTTTTAGGAGAATTAACGGCTCTCCCAAACAAGCACGGTCACGTAATGCACACAACAACTCCTATGCAAAGGGGAGCTGAACCGGAAAGCGATGGCTCGGTCGAGTTTCCGACTCGGCTGTCGGTGGAGCTCATCGCCAAAATCGGATGACGAATCGTGCGAGTCCCTGCGGTTCTCCATCGAGGTTCGAGCTGTCAGTGGCTCTCGTTGACTTCGGATGGAATGTGAAAGAGCTGCCCGATATTAATCGGAGAACTATCAGCTCCCCATGGCCTTCGAGTGCTCAGCGAATCGGTCGGGAATATCGATCCCCACTTTGACTGGCTCGGCGGAAACGTTCGAGATCCACCCAGCAGTCACATTCCTCTGATTCAGAGCCTCCCATTTGCGTGACATATGATTCACGAGGTGGGGAGTTCCTCAATTCGCGAAACTCGACTCTGACACCCTCTCCAACTTGGAAAACTCCCATCCAGCTTGTTTCAAGGATTCAAGAACGGCTGCTCTGCACGAAAAATGAAGATACGTTCGCGTTTGTCTGATGAGCTCCCGAATCAATGGTCGGATCGACACGAAACTTGTGATTGTGAAGCGGGTCTCCAAGAAGGACATGTATCAGCCCCTTCCTGCTCTCAAACGGTCCTTTGCCTCATGCATTTATAAACAAGCATCGGGAATCGTTCGTTCGTGAGTTTGTTCGTTTGTTCTCGATAAACTTCGGCTTGACTAATGGGATCGGCACGGAACTTGCAGAACGTTGTAGAGCGGCTCTCTGAGCAGGATATAGGCCCCGCCCCCGGCCCTTCTCGAACGATTATTGGCCTCATTAATCTACGAACGTGTATGGAAGCCAAAGTGCAACAATCTATTTTCACGAAACACTCTGGCACCGGTGATCTAAGGGACTTGGCTTTATACCTCGGCAGCGGCACTGAATCGTGACAAACGTCGGAGTCCCGCGGGCGCTGAGAAGTCTCGACACCTCGATGATCAGCTTCCTTTTCTATTTCGTGTTCCTGCCCTCGTGGCGGGAGTGGAGGAATAGAGGGCATCTTCCTTAACGCTGAGAGCACTTGTATCAGTGTAGAGGCGATCCGCGGATTCTGATACAAGGTAAAGCTAGGCATTCTGAAGGCTCTTCCGTGGCCACAGGAGTGGAACGGTTCGAGGCACGCCGCAGAATTTCGAAAGTTTCCGGAAATTGAGAAATATCGCTGTTCTCGTGTTATTTGACTCCGATGCCACCACGCGGGCCGCCGTGCACGCTCGGACCGTGGCCGAAACTCCACTTGAAGGTCTTTCCGCTGAAAAAAGCGGCAGGAGTATTTTCCGATATGGGACGAAGAGGCGGAGAAGAAAAATATATCCGGAAACCTTTTCGGAGCGTCCGATTCTTCCCCGCCGCGGCATTTCGCACAGCGCACAGCTCGCCCGCTCTATAGGTCGGAGCGGTTCGAAAGGCGGCGGAGTTCAAAGTGCAGAACGAACGAAAACTATTCCTTATCTGGCGGTCTCAACTCATTCGTTTCCAGATTGCCTCTCTTCCACACGGAAGCGACTTATTGTAGGTCCGATAGATTACGCCTTGAACCAGCGAAATTTTCTCACTGGATCTCCGGCGGTTGCTTGCACTATCCCAAAAAAAAGTCTCCAGATAAGTTCTGGGGGAGAAAACAAAAGAGAGGTCGCGGTCCCGAGCTGTTCCTTCCAATTCGTAACAGTTTAGTTGTGAAGGGCTCGGGGCAAGGGTGGGAGCCAATCTGCGCGGAGGGTGAAGATCCGTTCCACCGGAACCCACTCCACCGACGAGTCTCCTCTCGCAATCGCAAAGCGTGGACAGCGGAGTTTGCCGGAAACAGCAGGCTAAAGAGTCCGCGTTTTATGCTGTCGCTGTGTTTGGATTCCCTCACCTAACCTGACCCAAACTAACCCGCGCGCTCACCAGCTCTACGCGGCTGCGGGACACCCGTGTTCAGTGCCATGCTACGCGCACCACAACGATGGATCCAGGAGGATGCTGCTTTTAAGTTCTCAGTTTTTACCGCAAAATAGTCCTCGATGCCATTTGTCATTCCGTCGAACCCGCGTGTTTCGCGATTGGGAGAGGGACCAGTCGGTGAACTGGGTTTCGGTGAAATGGGTTCCCGTGACATGGGTTTCGGTGAACTCGGTATACGCCGCGCGAAGCCCCGCTGGTTTCGGTCGCGCTGTCAGTTGGATCCTCCTATTCCCGTGTTCATGCTCCCGATGGCCGACGAAACTCTCGTATCGATTGCCGGTTATTCTTAGATGGAATCGACCGCCTGTTGTCCCAGTTGCATCGCCGGAGCGCGGCCACGAGGGGCCTCCTCGCGAGGTGGAAGACCGACGACGGAGCTGTGGGCATGAATTCACGCCCGATAGTTTCGTCCGACGTCCGGCCCCACCGATCGCTTCTACAAACAGTTAATTTGATGAGGATCTTTTCGGGGATCGCTTCGTCCGATCAACGTAATTGACAACGGCCGCGGTGTCGATCAGGCGCTCCGGATACTTGTGTCAATACATTATCCAACTCGATTCAATCATCGTCGATTTCAGATCGTTCTTTTTGGAACCGGCCGAGGAACCCTAAAAAAAGTCTCCGACCGTTTGACAAAACGCCTTTCCGAAACCTTCTGTGAGCGGACAGAGCTGCGACCGACAGCTGCACGCGATCGACACTCGACGGTGAACGTGGAACGCGAAGGCGCACTTTGAGCGAAAACTCCGACGTTCTGGCCGCACCGACTTCCATCCAGCTGAAGGTTCTAAGGCCTTGCTGAATGTCTCATTCAGCTTCGAGTAGGCACCGGGACCAGCAGCTGCGCGCGCGGATGTCGAGACGGAATACCTGTGATCATGACGGAGTACAGGGGAGAGAGAAACTCGTTTTCCGCTGTTTTGTTCTCCCCTTCTTGGACAGAGTGTCCGGCTCCATCCACGTCACGGCGATCTGGCCACTTAATCGCGTGCTTGTGAGCCTTGTTGTAGTTGCGGAGAGCAATAGGTCAGCTAATTTGGTTAGAAAGCAGCGTGGCCACCCGTTCGCCTAACTACAACATTCTTCGCCAACAAAACCCCAGCGGGTCGCGAAGGGGGTCGGACGATGGGCCGAATCCCCCTTCCCCGCGCAACGAGTTTGAAAAACGGGATGGCCGCAAAAATTCCTCGAGCATTCTTGCGAAGGAGCTCGCGAGATAAAAGGAAAGCTGAACATCTCCAAGGATGAGTATTTCCTCCGCTCCATCTATAATAGCATTTTCTAAAACAGGAACCAGTCTCCAAATTCGTTGTTTAGGCAAGGCCTGCGTTGTTCTTCTTCCTGTCACGCTCGGTTACGACTCCCAAGGCGCTGTTCCCGTTCCTGGCATTCACAATCCCCATCATGGGAGGGATTTCGCCAGGAGCGTTCTCTAACACAGCGCGGAATCGCCCCGATGTTCTGTAACGCTCGAATAGTTCCGTTGTAACCGTTCGTCCGTTGTCGTCGAGTGTCCGCGACGAAGTTGGGGCTTTGGCAGGATCCAACGAAGTAGTTCACAATAACCGAGTGTCCACTCTACCCAAATCTGCTGTAACGAGGATCCCCTGTCGCTGTTTTGCGACCCAAACAACTCCGCGGATTCCGCCATTTTGCTCATGTTTCCGTTCAGCCGCGGGGGAGGACAAATCCTGGAACTACCCCGGAAGGGTCCGTTGCAACTATGGTTAAGGCCACGCTGGGCCTCATAAGTGTGAAATAGGAGTCTGATCCTCGAATGGGCCTAAGAGCGTGGGAGCTTGAGAGCTTAGGATTTTCCTGTTGGAGGCACCTTGGGGATGAATCGTCTCCAGGATCGATGTTCCTCCTACACTCTCACCACTCAACATGGTGCACACGAAAATGCTCAGAACGTCTGGCTCCTTTCCGAATGCGTTACACTCTGCAGACGTTCGGAAAAGCCCGCACCAATCCACAACAGCTACGTCATTTCCGTTCCATTTTATAGCTCTTGGTCTCGGGAGGACCCTACAGTGAACCGATTAAGGTTCAAGGCCCTGAGGAGCAAAAACGAACTCAGGACAAATCAAGACTTCTCTCGACTCTTTCAGAGAGCGCAGCTGTTTCCGTATCGCTGTGACCTCAACCAGCGCTTTTCGCGAAGAGAGGGGAAATTTTTTTTCTTCGCTTTTACTCCGAGTTTTCCACATGGCCCATTGGAACTCTCCATTCCCGTTTATGTGATTTATTTCCCCGACTGGACTCGCCTTGAGCACATGACGATCGGCACTCGATGACTCGTCTGCTGCTCCTACGCGGCTGATGATCACAATGAAGTGGATGCTTCCACTCTCAGATTGACGACACCCCACTCCTGAAGTCTCGGCCGCTCGAAGTGAGGTCCGCCCTCGATTAGACACGATCGTTAAGAACTTCTTCACGTCAACCTTTCCTTCTCTGAGAACCTCCTCGAAAGCGAAATATCAACGACAACGAGTCGATTGGACGCTCCTTCCTGATGGCTGGCACAGCCTGAAAGCTCAAGCGTTAATCATCTGCCCCTATCAATCTGGCCCGCTGGGCGGATTTCGATGTGTTCCCCAGTTTTCGCCGTCACATTCTTTCATCGAATAAGAGACACCCAGCTAGAGGGATAACTTCGAAGACGTTAGGTCGCGGGAAATGCGCTGATGATTCAGTGGGGGATCCTTGTCAAGGATCGTCCACGTACGCACGGAAGTGCCCCTCCCGTGGGGACATGATCCGATCCGCCGGATCCAAGTTTTGAACAAAGCGTAACCCACGACTTCTCCGAACCGTTGCGCACGGAATCATTAGGCAGAACTCCGGAGTAGGACGGCTGGGTGAGCAGCGAGCTTCGTCGTTCGCATCGTAACATTTGAGTCCACAGCCCGACGAGGAGCTGCTCGTCCGGTGCGGGAGGAAGTACCCGTGGCTTGCGGTCAAATCTTCAACTGCTTGAAACGCATCCAGTTGCCATCGCATTTTTCGTGGTTAGTGGACAAAGTGGGGAACGACCAGAGTCGGTCTCTGGTCGGCGCCGGAAACTCGGCCGAGAACTCTGATGAGCGTGAAGCCGCTCTGGGTGGGAGCGGTTCATCCCAGGTCCGACGGTGCGAGGCGAACAGAGGGAACTTCATCGGAGTTCGGGAACAATCTCGCTCATTCTGAACTCCTTCCAGATCCGATGTCGTTTTTCATTTTCAGGAGCACCGTTTCGAGAGCTCGGGTGCTAAATCACGAGTCAACAAGCTAACTCCGCTGACAGCATTCGGAGCGGGGCCCACCAGCTCGCTCTGCAAATTTATTTTCATTCGATTCCTCGTGTTTTCCTCGACTCCCTCTCGGGCCTCGAGATGAGGAATGAGCTGCCCGGCCACCCCCGACGTTCCCAGGGAAGATTCTAGCAAATTGAAAATCGGATCGGATCCCATTCCCTCCTGCTCCTTGCTGTCGGCAGCGATCGGGGAGCCCACCTATCTCGGGAGTGGGAATATTCTCGAAAGTGAAGCCGTCAACACTCAATATTCGACCTTGATGTCACAGTAGCAGGCAGCACACTTGAATCGATTCCAGATCTCTCCGCGACCGCAACGGGGAAGCCGTGCGAGCTGAAGTTTCCAAGTTCCCGGGCTGGCGTGTTGCCGTGCGATCGCTGTTTCCCACGTATACTATCTGGTATACACTGCCCTCCGTATCGCGGAATACGGCTGAATCCCGGGGATGGTATACGGACAGTACCCCGCTGCGGTGGTACGCAGCGTTTAAGCAACACGGTCGTATCATGGGAGCCCGATTCCGTAAGTGAGACGAATTGATGTCGAGCGGAGAGCAAGCGCATAGCGTTCGGAAATATCCCGGCGGACGATCCTCCCCACGCTGTGAGGCTCCTCCTGCGACAAAATCAAGGGCAGTATTCCGTCGTGCCTTATCACGGAGCTGTCCGTGTTCTCGAGGAACCGCCGCATATCGTTCAGCGGGGCCTACTCACAAGTGTTCACTGATATCACGAGCTTCCCTCAACGGATCGTTTCGACGCTGTGTCCACTCCGTCTTTCCGTGCTCCCAAACAGTTCCACGAGAGTCGTATTGAGGTTCGGGAGTTGCGAAAAAACGCGTCTGCAGAATCAGCGGCACTCGCGATCGTGCGGGAAGAACCAGCTCCAGCATCCCGGTAGAGATCGAGCAGGTTACCGAGAATCCACTGGATGCAGGAGGACTTTCAGCTCCATCGAGCGGGAGAACCCTTGGGAACGATCGGATGGCCGCCGATGGCAGCGTCTGGTTTCGGTTTCAACTAAGTCGCTGAACTGGAGGCGATGCGAAGCGTCTGGTTGAGAGAGGTCGCTCTCTCGGGGCCCAGAAGGGGTTGTTGCCCAAATGGTGGTCTGGACGCGAGCAGACATCCATATTTTTCGCCGGTTGGGAACTATCCTCCCTCTGTCAGGAAGACACCGCATTGAGCCGTCTCCTTCGCTCGCCGGGAAAGGTCGGAAATTATTCGCGCGAGCTGAATGGCTGACCATGTCACACCACGTCTCGCATTGCCGGGAAGTTTGTAGTTTCGCCGGACTTGAAGTGCTCCATGAGACCGGGCTGATTGCTTCTCGAAAAAGCGACGAGACGAGACTTGTACATATCTGAGCGAGCGAGAGCGTCTGAAAATCCTCCGACTCGTAATTTGTTTGCTCTCACTCCTTCTGCCCGTCTGGAAGTCCCCATGGACTCATGTAGGATTCCCGCGCATCGATTCGCGCTCGCTGGTCCAGCTTGTCTGATAGTGTCATAAATCGCCGGCTCCAGATGTATTTTCCGCTCGTGCGGCGAAACGGACAGCCGAAGCGAACGTCCGAGCCATCCCCTGATGACAGACAGTACGTTCCAGCTCGTAATCATATCGTCGCGAATACAGTCTCCATTTGTGTGCATGGATAGCGTCTTCAGCACTCTGAATAATTACGTGAGGACAGTGAGACGACGCTGCTCTCATTTCAACCCGAGTTTCCTCGGAGGCGAGAAGTCTCCGCTACCGACGGCTGGGGAACAAAGCGAAACCCCACAAAGGTCGACACGTGGGGTGCTCATATCCAAATCCTGAGGTCAACGGGTTCGCGCGCGGGGATCCGGATCTTCTCGGAGCCGAGCTCGTCTCCGAGTCGAGCGCCCCCCGTCCCGGTCTCAAGCTGGGAGCGGAACCCCGTGAGATCGTTCGAGCTCAGCAATACCTGGAAAACGCCGATGCCCCCAACGATCGGATCGGCGGACGTTCTCCTCAACGACAACCTCATATTACTTTTTCCTCTTGTGGACAAGATTGATGGAGCGGGTCTCTCTTAGGAGCCAGCGGCGAATGAGCCCGTATGGCCGACGGCATGCCAAGACCGAATCACTCTTGGCCGACGACACTCGCTCTTCGTGACGTGTTCTGCCCCGACCACTCACCCAACGTGAGCGGGAGCCACCTCTCCCTCTCGGTCGATCTCTACTCAGTTAGACCTTTGTTACGATCCGCTCATTCATGAGCGCTCTGACCGTGGAGTCTGGCCGTGCGCCCGTCGGTCGGCTCCGGGCACGCCAGGACGAACTCGGCAGACGCGTGCCTTCCATTCGCACGACAGGGCGAGCTGCAACACGCGGAGCAACCTCGAATTCCGCGAACAGTGTATGTGTACGTCACCATCGAGTGGAATGATCGAGCGGGGATTAAAAAGCTGGTGCGAAGTCGATGTTCTGTACTTTTGCGGTTCGCTATACTCGGCTTTGTTTGAGGACCGCATCTCAGCGTTCCGCTCCGTCGAAGTTCCGGGATCTGATCTCGCGCCTGGTCTTCTCCAGCTGTCGAATCGGGAATTCCCTGCTGCGATTCCTGCTCCGCCGGCGCAGTGATATGCAGGCCTACTTTGCCGTACCGTCACCGCCAACTAGATCCAACTTCGAGCGCTCAAATCACGGCTCAACATCCGAGAATTGAACATTCAAACGGATTATAGAGAGGCTCCGCTGTCCTCAGGGCTGGAAACGAACTGATATGGTTCCGTCGAATCCCGAGCCACGGGCTCCACAGGTTCACGCGAGTTCTCGGCAGAGCGTGCGCCTGTTGGAACGGACCACGCTCGTGCGGCTCTCGATTTCGTATGACGGCCTTCCGAGGCAGCTGTTTGTCGCTCCACAGCGAAACATTCCGAGCTTTTCGGTCTCTCAGGAGCATCGCCTTTTCATAATTGATGTGTGAGTCGTCCGGGATCCAGCTTTGAAGCATAACGGTTACTTTGGAAGATGCGTTGAAGTCGGAAGAAGTTTCCACAGCACCGCATCCGTGCAACGTGCTCCTGAGCCGAGACGCACACTTGCCAAGTTAGATACACAGCCGTCTTGATACTGCTCTTCCGGCCATGAATCCTGGTCGAGCCACAATGCGGGAACATATGGATCCAGTCCCGTACCTTCGTCCGAAAAAACAGGCAAACAAAAGCGAATGCGCGGAGCTTATCTCTGGGTTCGTGGGTACACATTTGTGTGGAGCAGCACGAACAGCCCTCGTTAGTTGGTGCCTGGGCTGAACTGAGTGGGTCGGAAATCGGATTTGGACAACCAGATAGCACTGTTGCATAATCGCGAGTAACGAACGAGGTTCGGAATAGCGAATTGAGCGAAGCACGGAATCTGTGTGAGCACATTGTGTGGACTTCGAGCGTGACCGGGCTTCCGGCGTGTCAAGTTCTACCGGTTTCTTTCTTCATATTTTCTGACAGGTTCCATTGATCAGATCGACTCAACAATATCGATTCCTTCTTGTCAACATATGACTACATGGGTACATCCCCGGTCAAGGACGCACCGTCTGTGGGGAACGCGGATAGGGATCTCTCACGACCGTATCTCGCTCGGAGCTTCTTACGGCCCACGTCAAACTGGAGGTTAGTGACCAACAGCTGTCATGACGGTGTCCTTCACAAATGAGGACCTCCGCAGAGCTGGAGGACCTCGAGAGCAATAATTGTGTCGCGAATGGTTTGTTTGAATCGTAATTTCCGCTCGCCGCGGAATGGAGTGAACTACGTCTCCGACTCGGCAAAGGACTCGGAAATAGAGTCCTGCACGCGAACACGAATGGGAGCAGCCAACAGTGATCTGGAAACGCTCCGGACGAATCCAAGATATGAAATAAGGAGCACCAGGTACCCGCTTGGAAGCCTGAATCATCAGTCTTGCGGCGTTCCCAAGTGGAACGTTCTCTCGGAACTTCTTAGGAAAATCGTGTTGCTGAATTCAGAAGCACTGCCAGCATCAGGGACGATTGAATTGCACTTTCGTTATCCTGCTTCGTTTTCGACACGCTCGTTGCGCATAATCGTCGCCTGTCCTGCTGCGGGAGTTACTCGTCCCCTGCAGTGGAATCCTTAAAGGAGTCTGACACCGGGTGACTGGGGAGAGCCGCATGGAACGGGAACGGATAATTTGAGGCCTCCTAATTCAGCGTTGAACGTTTTCTTACGGTTGTTGGAGCTCTCTCTGGCCGGGAGAGCAGTGCGAGCGACGAACACATGATCGGAATTCTCGGGCAGAGCAGAGAGAGGAGCTCATCAACAAACGAAAAGGCCGTCCGCCCGCCCACTCACACGACAAATATTCAAACTTCCAGCGACGAGGAACGAAAGTCAATGGAGCTCGAATACCGCTCGATTCGAACAAATCCACTTTTCGTCAGGAGCGGGAGTCACGCCGAAGAACACAGTTCGCTATGCGCAAATGGAATTCAAATTCTTCGCTGTCTTGGAACGAGACATAGATCGTCCGAAATTCCTGCACCCCTCCGCCGTCGATGTCTCCATTGCTACGTGATTCGAACATGCCGCAGCTCGGAGCGAGGCGCCCGAGAGGGAAAGTTCTCAAATTTTCTCGTCTCTTCCATTTCTGACGAGTCAGCTGGATTTCCGACGGCGTAGCGCTGCCCAGTTCAGAGCGTTTGCTCCTCCACGACGGAATCGAGGAGCTAATCATCTTTGTTCCGAACAGCTTCGCTACGGGTTTGCTGCAGTCGGAACACACATCTCATCCCTCAGGATGTCGGTGTCCTGGAGGAATTTTGATTGCAGAGTAAGTCATGTGGGGCACAATACGGAGGGCGGCGGTATGTTCGTAGGAACGTTTCAGAACTGGAACCCACCCGCTGCGGGAAGGAGCATTTTGAACTCCATTTTCACGGATTATTTTCGTCTGGAACGCCGGCGTTCGCGCAAAAGAACCGCAATACTCGTCTCTGGAGGAAGCTCTCTGATCGGCGCTCCTCCCTCGCGCACGTTCCCGTGCACCGCGAGATGCAGGAGTGTAGCGGGAACCCATCTCGCGAGACTGTGACCAGGCGGCGGGCAGCCCGGAGAGTAGTTTCGGCATTATGAGGTTTCGGGGGCAGGATTCGACGCACGGTCGGGCCACGTCTCGAACTTATTTAGTTTTGAACTGTGGAGCATTCTCGTGAAGTTCCTCTCTAGAGGGGCCGAGCTGATGAGAACTCCTCGAGCTGACTCAACGCCGACGCACGCTAGCGATATCGGCATCTTGAGGGGAAAGGATGTTCACCGGGAGAGGTTCGGGAGGCTGCGGCAGAAGCGGCAAGGAATTCGATAATTAGGGGAATTCCTTCAAACTTCTCAGCGGAATGATGACCTCTAACCTTTCAATCACGTCGCTCCGATGCCTTTATTGAAACTCTCTCGTTCGTACCATTGTTCCCCGCTTTCGGCTTTTCTCCAGTTTCACCAAGCGGGGAGTGGCGTAATTCGGAATTTCGCGGATGGACCAACAGCCCGGCATGTGTCTTCCCTTCATCAGAACGGCTGCTAACTCAGCGTCGGACATATAATCGAGTTTTCGGTTTGACCGTGACGCCACAGTCGAGGGGTGCTCCCGAGAAGCATCTAGATTGCGTGCGCCGACGTCGCTGCTTGGCAACGATGAACAGTAAGCGACCCCGGATTCCTGGAATCGCCGAGTCTGATATCGACGATCACAGCTGAGAAAGAAAGTTGGTAAGTGGAGCCGTGCGGATATTTTTTCGCCAAGCAAGAGAATCGTCAGGCGGATGCACTCGCAAAAAAAGTTCAGTGGATCGCTGCGATTTTTCACGAGTCAACGAACTCCGATGCGTCGTGAGGAATACTGTTCCCTTCTCTTCAGAAGAGAGAGAGCTGGACAGCTCCGGGCTTGCGGCCGATTTAACCATGTTTTTGGACCCGGCGATTTCGCACAGACCGTTTCCCGGTGCCGCGGACAAACAGAGAAGCCTATCCAAGATCGGTAAGCGAGGCGCTCTCACACGGGGCATTCATCAATGGGGATGTTGACGCCGTAGGGCGCGCTGTCTTTGCAGTACATCTTGATTATCTACCGGTGAGCCGTAGCAGACACAGAATAATTTATAGAGACTAATTTCCCCCAAAATAACTTTGTACGGCTAATGGAATGTCGTCCGACACGCGGGAACGACTGTCGTTCGGAAGAATTCAATGATCACTCGTCGTGCATGGGCAAATCTTTCCTTTGTCGTGCACGCATGCCGATGAACGCGGAAAGGAGCGGTTCCGAACTCCTGAGACGACACCGGATCAGAGCCCTTCTGGTGCCGACGAGGTCCTGCATATCACGTGGGTGGCTCGATGGAGCTCCCGCAACGTTTCCTCATGGAAACTGAGAGACGTGACTTCAAGCAGGCTGGAAGCCATCGGCTGACTCGGCTCGAAGCGCTTCGCTACACTGGTCTGAGCCCTCTGGTTTCACTCAGCACTCATCATATTTTCCGCCCAACCTTGCTTTTCGCGAGTTTCGTCGCGACGAGAGGAGGAGGTTCCGCCGACCCGAAATCAAAATTCTTCTCTAGCTCGAGAGTTCGAATCGTCTGGCGCTAAGCGTCGACAATTTTCTCGCCTTCGGTTCTCGTATAATGAGGAGACGCCCGCCAGCTTCGCAACTGAGGCGAAGCCGGTGCTCGTGCGAAGGCCCGACCTCGACGTTCAAATCCACCTCATTCACTAGCATGAGGGCGATGGACGATAGAGTTCCCATCGGACACTCTCGGGGTGGACTTCCGCGTCACCCTCCAAGCGAACTGCAGCAAAAACTCTGAAGACCAATTCGTGTTGGCCGCCATGTTCAGTTTTCGCTCAACTCGCAGCCAACAAGTACGAGAGCCATTTATTGTTTGATCGGCGCCGTTATTATGGATCGAGATCAGCAAATTAGGTCACGCTTGGTAGAACTCGAAGGTCGGAGAGTATCGGTTCAGTGGAGTCTCTCGGGCTCGTTGACTTCATCCCACTTCGCTTGAGCCGCCATTGTCTATCTCCGCGTCGGTCAATCGCCCACCGTCCCCCGTGCCCTCGCGAGGGAGGGAACGGACAATGGGTTCCGTTCGTCTTTTGAATACATTGGGGTCCTCGATCGTGAGTCGCAGACGTCTACGAATACAGGAGCAACGTCCACGGTAGCGACAGCCACGATTAGTTGGTCATGCGGGCTGAGATAGATGGCGCGCTGTTGGGGACAGCTCTAAAGGACACCGCGTCCGAATCCTTCCCTTCGCCACCAGCTCTGTGACTGATATTGACGTCGCGTCGAATCTTCGAGGTCAGAACCCCGGTCGGTAATTATCTCGTGATAGTAGCCAAGGTCCGTGATCTATGCGGACGGACTCCACAAAACTCTCTGAGTCCGCTTGCGAGACGCGAGGATCTTCGTTGACATACCACATCGTGGCTGGAATCGATGAGGCTTCGTCGAGATTCACCAGATAATTCGCTCCCTTGTGCGTCATCGTCTCGGGGTGGTCGCCGTTCCGGTCGTACCCGCTGCCGAAATCTTGCGGATCGTTCAAAGTTTTGGAATGGTTCGCCCGCTTGCTCTCGCTCGGATCACGGACGGACGCTGGTTTGCGGAAGCGGATCGAGTTCCAGGAGGGAGGTAGAGAGGAGATAAAATCCCGATCAACCGCAATATTCCCAACGGCCCCCGGATCGGGAGAGTCCGTGGGATCCGTCCCGAAACGAGCACGAGATGTTACACTCGTCCTGAGAACCATTTTGGTGCAATCTGTCGGCTTGAGCTGAGCCATACGCATGCTTTGTGCGACAGCGCGTTCCGCGTTCTCCAGCCTGCACTGAAGGCGCGCATGCGCATGAGTCACTTCACGACGCGGGTGTGGTGACTTCATGAACGTGCACGAGCATATCATTGTTTTCATTGTTGCCGTTGCTTGAATCCGTCCAGCGTTTTGGAGCGTCATACGCAAATTTGAACACTTGTGAAGGGGGGGGGAGGCACAGGGCATGATCCGGTCGAACTTCCCAGACGCTTCGTCGGTCACCCCGCGAACGCGCGCCACCGCTCTCATGCGAAGTATGTCCTGAAGTGGGGTGCTGATACGCGGACGGACCAAGACGTTCTCCGGGCACGAATGTTGCGCGTTCCGTCATCATATACTCTAGATGCCCATGACCTTGAGCGGAACAGCCTTCCCATCGTGCTCCGGGAACTTCGTTGAGCGCCTGGCGAATCGAGGAGGCTGACTGAGATGTTATTCCTCGCTTGCTCTTCGCATGTAGAGGATGGCTGCTGCGGCTTGTCCTTTGTTTACCCACATTCCCGTTGTTGTCCACGTTGTGTCCCTCCAGGAGCGAAAGTTGTTGACAAGTGGCGAGATAAACAACACATCAGGGAGACGGAGATATCTCACAGCACGAAGCGACCAGACCTTCAACAGAGCACAACAAGCTATCCGAACAAAAGCAACGCAACTTGGGCCGGAATGGGGCCTCTCCTGGATGAAGTTCTGATATTTACTAGATGCTGCGAGACTCTCGTCGGGAGTAGCTGTGTCATATTGTTCTCGCGGCGAACCAAAGAGATCTCCTGCGGTGCATGTTGTCTTCCCACGAGGCCTAGACTTATTTGTCGGGCGATCATACCTACTCGACGGAAATCGTACGCCATGGGGAAGTTCAGATTAGCTGTTTTGACTCAGTGTTTTCGTGCAATGACGCGGACTTGCGGCTCGGGTCACGTGCCTGACGGGATGCTCGTCGCCCAACAACCGAGTAGAGATTGCCGTTCTTATTCCTTCCGGGGTCGAGTTCCAGGAACAGGACCCCGTGCGGTAGTGAGAGCCAAGAGTATATCGTTCTCAAAATGCCGAAATCCAACTTCCCAGCCATCAGGACTGTCCTCTTCCGCGTGTCGTTGCGCAAGTGCGCTGAATATGCGGCCGCTTCATGAGAGAATCCAGCCGATGGTCTGCAAGCACCGGGCAGGTGGTTCGTGAGGAGATTGCGGGTGTTCCGAAAGCGTACTTACTGCTAATGTTCGCTGAGTGTTTTGTGGATTCCCACCGGGGGTCGGCTGTCTTTTCGAGCGCGTTTCGCAAGAGTGTCGTGATTTTTTCACAAGGCCAAGTTGGGCTCGGTCCCGATCGAGCTTGTTGCTCAGCTGGGTCTCGCATTCAGCTCGGAACCAGTTCTCCCCGGAAACCAGATAGGGGGCTGCATTGCCGATTCGGGAGACGTTCTCCCGGTGACCCACGTTAGAACCCGGGGAGATCAACTCACGGGCGCAGGGAAGCGATGGAGAAACGATACCGAGATTCGGACCGCCGACAGAGTTGCGACGGGCAAGGGGAAATCTCTCAATCACAGCTGCGGACGGCACGCGGTCGTCGGAGCGTGGTGCCAGAAGCGGAAATCGGGATATCCAGCAGACGCCAATCAGGAACTGACACGAGGAGAAACCGGGTTAAGTACTGAGACAGACAGACCGATGGTGACCGTGTCGCAACGGCGCGACATCACGGGGAAGCTGTTCAGCAGCAGGGCACGGCCGCTGGAGGGACCTGAACGTATTCTACGAGTACGTTGCGGGATAATATCCCTCATCATACGACGGCAACATGCTCTACCGTGCTATTTTTATTCCGGGAAAAAATCATCGCTCCTTGATACCTCCCCGTCTGCGAAACGGCCGTCGCACCGAAGACTGAGTGCAGGTAGAGGACAGTGACCGGCTGGAGCTGTCCAATTAACATTTTTCCATATCACACGAGACTTCCTCTAGCGACGCGTCAAATCAGCAGGTTCTAAATATTCAAGGATGTTAATTGAACGTCTTGGAAGTTCGGTTTGAGCGGATCCGAGACAGCATATTCAGAGTCGGTCTTCCAACACGTATGACGGGTGGAGTCCCTCGATTCAGTTGTGGACACCCATCTCACTCCTGGAGGAAATGATCGTGGACGCGTTCGCGCACGTTCCCCCTGTCTCGGCTGTTGCGCGGTGTTTTCCGGACTCAAACATGTGTTTAGGATTCGGGGTGAGACTATGTGTGGGTCTTGATCAATGCCTCTTCTCTCAAGTGACACCGCTTGGTCAAACTCGTTTTCCGCGATCGAAATAGCTTACCCCCCCCCCCCCCCCTCCCCGGGTTCAGACTCCGGGCTCAGTCTCGGGCGGTCAACTGTTGGTTCTCGAAGCAGTCTTTTCAGGATCAGGAAGGTGAACTCGCTGAGCGTAATATTGCTTTCGGCACAAAATCTTCGAAGGGATTCCCGGCCACACAAGTGCAAACTCGTGCGGCTGCACCAACGCTGTCTCAGAGCTCCGAGCGGTGGATTATCCCCCTATCGCTCCGGTACCCAACGGCTGACCAAGGCCTTGGTGAGAAGGTGCCACAGAAGACAAGAAGGGATTCCTGCCGCCGAGCGAATCCACGAGTTGCTCGAAAATCGTAGCCGCACAACAGTGTCCACAGGACTGCGTTTTACCATTTCCGGAACGATTTCCGTAACCGTCCTTCTCCGTGGAGCGGAAAGTCCGTGGCAGTCTATGAGAACCACTACACCCGCTGGATACTCCTCATTCCAGACAAAACTTCGGGCAAACCTTAAAAAGTTGCTGTGTCACGCTCTTCCCCCCCCTTGTTGGGGGTTCCGGATCGAGGGTTGCAAATCGCGGAAGTTACGCGAAGGGACATTCGTTAAATTGCGGGGCCCCAAGGTCCAGTTTGGAATGGTCGAGCTGACGTTCGAAGGATGGGAGCTGGAGAGGTTGGGAAAGAATGAGAAGCGAGTTTGGGAGGGCGTCATTCCGAGAAACTCGTTCGGCGTGACCGCGACACGAGATGGAAAAATGCCTGTTTGGTTTCTTTCTGTTGAAACAGCCCTTCCTCCGCTTTTCAACGGACGGTTCGGTCAGGCGGAACGCCAGGCGGTGGCGATATCTGACGTGTATCTCGCATTCGGGAAACAGAAACACACATCATGCAACGACACAGCCGCTCACCCAGCCAACCAGAGGCACGGCTCGACGTGGCTTCCCCAGGACCGGGACGGTGTCGGGAGGAGCGATTCGATTCAACATCCAGCACACTGGAAAGTTCAAAAATTTTCAACGCCCAACGGGAATACTCTCTGGACCGATAATCACAGTTTACGGCAGCACACCGTGATCACATCATCGTACTGAACCAACGACTCCACGAAGGTCTTGCGTTATGAAGGTTTTTGGAGCGGACTATGTTCGCGGTTCCTGTGTCTTCATCGTTCGCGACCGGGAATCTATCCGTATCCTTCCGAAAACGGAGCACGAGTCCTATCCGCGAACAAGGAATAAGACTTGCGCTCGGCCGAATGGGCGGGAAATCGGTCGCAGTTGAAAATCAGACTGTGCGTTCCAGCGTCCCTCACATTTCACGCAATGCAGGCCAATCTTTCCGCTTCTGTGTTCTCCGGCTCCTGCGACTCGGAACTGCTGGCTTCTTCAGCTTCCTCCTCAAGGCCGGGTTCCGCCCCGTTCCCTTCTGCTTTCCTCGCTTCGTTTCCAGTGCGATTCTCTATTTCGAGACAATAACAACGATGCCGCAAAGTAAAACAGAAATCAGTGACTCCTCGGAGTCGGTTCGCCAACGGAGCAAGGCATCCGCAGACGATGGATCGGTCTGTCAAGTGAGAACAGTCTATAACCGAAACGAGCAACGCGAACCCAGTATCTATGCACTCGCAAAGGTTTGAGGCGAATATCTTGAGACTCCTTGGGGACTCCCCGGTTCGGGAGAGGTTGTGAACGCACCGCCCACGTGCGCAGTGGATTGTCAAGCACGTTGTCTTCTCTCTTTCGTTGTTCGATGACTCCATGTTCCTGTTGTACGATCCTCCTTCCACAGCTCCTCCGAGCTCGCAAGAGAATTCAGCGGTTCCCGGGATGGATTCGAGAGCCGAAACTGTCTTGATGAAGAGCGGAAAGTAGTCTTTGTTCAGAACGGCGCAGTGTTGCCGGTTCCGTCGCCCGTGCTTCTGTGTGCGGTCCTCCGCCTCGCTGTCGATCCAGCGCTCGGCCGGAACACTAGTGCTCACAGTTTATATGCGTGCTTCCTGCTCGATTCCGGCGTCACAGCCGGAAAGCGCAGTCTTGTTGTCGCTTGTTGCTGTGAGGTTTTTTCATTTGGAATTATGGCCATCGCAGCGACTGCGCGGCTGGTTAGGCCCGGGATTTACTCGTCGACTCTTCCGGACTCGTTCCCGCTGCGCGACTCCGACGAATAATGAGGAACGAGCGACCGAGACAACGAGCGAGTAAGCCACTGAGCAAGTTGTTGTACCGGAACGAGATATCTGGTGTCTTCGTCCAAGCTTGACTTCTTCCATTCCCTGACTGCCAAGAACAAATCTGTGTTCAAGGTGCACGAAAAGGAACGTCGTCACCACGCTCTTGGCCTCGGCCCATCGAATTGAACGATCCAGTGAGAGTCCAGAACATGAGCTCACTCGTTCTATCTGGATTGGAGTAGGGTCTGCCAGCTGACAATGAGCTTCCTCGGGAAAAGTCTGCGTTTTGTCAACTGCTCAATCACAGTTTCAGCATGGACGGCGAAACTGGCAACCCTCGCCGAGTGCCTCGTTTTCAAAGTCTGTTCCGAGAGGGTTCCGTCGGAGTATAGTTTAGAGGTACTTGAATGCTTCGAGTTAATTTCTCTCTGGATCGTGAGATCGTACCTTCACGACACTCTGCTCGAGAAAGTCCATGGGAAGAATGTCGGGAGTATTTCGAGTCTTAAGAATCGAACAACTTTCCAAATTGAATCCGTTTTTGATGATATGGAGATTCGAAGCGAATCCGCAAGCTGGAATCAAAGTCATAGTTTTGAACCGATCGTTGTATCGGGTGGTGTGGAATACATATGGAATCGTCCGAGGACCTCGGAATCGAAATGCTATTCTGATTGGACAGCGGTGTGAAGGCTTCTCGCAGGGGATCTTGGATAGCGAGTTTCTCCGACATGATAACACCTCGAATGCCGAGAAGCAAGTGATGCATGGTATATCATCGACTTCGGACATTCCACAGCCTGATAAAGTTCTCATCATCACCGGATCAGCATACGCGCTCCGTCGAGCTACTCCATGTTTCTCTCCGTCGAGAAGACCGAGAGACACTATCATCTGAACTAGGTACGATCGCGGCTTTCGATTCTTCTTGCCATCACCGGGTTCTCTAACTTCCGATGAGACGGGTCATGGATCCGACCGAGGAACTGTTGATCCTTAAACATGGTGGAGTCTTGATTTGCTCGCCCGGAACACGAACCGTCCTTAGGTTGGATTGTTTTTGACCCAGGTCACGAGTGCCGCTACTCGGTCTCCTGGGGGCTAGTTCAGGAGAATTGCTATGATATCCGGAAACCAGGTTGAACCGTTTCCTTCAGGGAAAGAATCCCTCCGTTGAGCCTGCGAGGAGCAAGGAGGGACGGATGATCTCACTCAAACAGAGAGCAACTTCTGGCTGAGCATGCAGAGGGTGCACATGTGTAGGACTGCAGTGGAACTATGCACTCTTCTTTCTAATTTGGCAGACTGACTCACTCGATGGAGCGTAAGGCTGGAAGAAACAGGTTTGACTGGCAGGTAATGCGTACCGGCGACCGGTACGAAGGTACGTGATAACCAAAATGAATAATGAGAATCCCAATGGTATAGTGATCATAATAATACTCATTCCAATTCTAACAATGATCATGATAATTGGAATAATTATGATACTCATACTAATCATAATTATTTCGAAGATTGAAGGGATCAGAAGAATCATAATAATAACAATCTGCATCATGATTAAATATGATCAGAATAATTATAATGCGCGATGATTATAATAATCATAATAATGACGATAATAGCATTGATATTCACATCAGCCTTGGAAGAAATCGAGTTGTGCCGCCACGGATCCGCATCTCTTTCGGACCAAGTTCCGAATCAGAATCAGGAACGCCCGCGGAACTTCCCCATGGTGGCAAGGATCGCGTCGCAACGTGATCAATACTGGGTCAAACCACGGGGGTCGTCCGTGTCGAATCAGTTCTCTGTTGCAGATAACAGTCCCGAGTGTTGTGAGCGAGCTTCTCCCTCGCTACTATTGGTTCTTCTTCACCTAATCATTTTCGCAAGTCGTTCGTGCGACACGGCGTGAAATTCCGTCCCACTTGAGGCTATTTTTCCCGCATCGCCGTCCCCAAAGCGAGAAGCAGTAAGAGCCCTCTAATGTTCGATGGGTGGCTCTGTCCGGCTTTCTAAAGTTAACTGAACGTGCTAAAAATATGCTCAGCCAGTCGGCTGTCTAGCCAACAACGCAGGCCGTGCTGATGTTTTGTACCGGCCGCATTTGCTCTTGGCTTGCTGGTCCGCGAGACATCGGCCGCTCGAACACAACATAGGGGTCAGCCGCCAGAGCCACGCGAGCTCACAAAGAGCTCATGCGCTCATCGTTCAAATTATTCGATGTCCCAAAACACCTGGAGGCGGTTGAGCTTTCTGGCCCTGCGCTATTACCGGAAGAACCTCGTGTTCCCGTCTCCCCTGCAGAGCCTCCTCCTCAGAGCGAGGATCAGCTCGAGGGCTCAGGACAGACAGGCCTGTCCATCAAAATTGCTGTTCCATAGCGATCAGCAGCACTCCAGCGCGGCGCGGAATGCAAGCGCTTCCGACGTAACGTATTCACCTCGCAAGGGCATATTCTTTCGATCGGCAAGGCGTGCGAGAACCTGGACAATTCCGCCACTTCGCCCCGCTCGTGCATGATTCACAGCCTCCTTCTAGGACCTCATCGTTCCGTTATTCGAGAGTATTCCGGCGGAGAGGAGATAGAAATGAGGTCTTCATAGCTTGCAAATGGTATCCTTGCGATATCATGGAAACCGCGCTTTCCCACTAGAGTTTCCCCGACCCTCACGCATCGAGGGAAGTCGCCTTCCCTCGATGACGCCCGCGAAGCTTTCCCCGTGACGGGAGAAAATCGAGGCGTCAGGACCCAGAACTGCAATCTTTGACGACTTATCCCTAGTTTCATCCCACTTGGGCTGAGTACGGACTCGTCTCGAACCCCTCTCGAACTCCTTGCTGGAGTTCAAAAATGACGACGTCGAGCTTCGCAGCCTGTGCACTTAAACGGTGTGGCACTGCATGACGGCGAGCAGCCGGTTCTGGAAGCGAGAATAGCACGCGGCGGCAGGAGGAATGTGGAAACGAGTCGGGGGAGCTGGGGAGCTCTTCCGCGGTCCGATTCGACCTCGCCCGCGCTTCCCTTCCCGAAACGATGACCTGTCGAGTTAAGCTCTGATCCGCATTTATCAGCGGCACGCGCCGCTGTGTCGCTCTCTGATCTCGGGATTGCGCTGTACAGCCCTCGGGACCCATGATCGGACGAGACCTTTGTGCTCTGCCTCTTTTTGTTTTGTCGCAACGGAGATCGATGCTTCGCCCTCGGATCGCAGAAGAACATCGCTGATATTTCAGACACGTCTCTGGGGCGCCGTCGCGAAAGTTCCTCGTGTCAGGGAAGAGTTCAGGTGCTTGGAACTTCGCGGTCAAGACTCCGGTTTTCCACTGTCCGCAGACCAGCCGAACTACGTTCCGGCGGAACGTGTCAGTGTAGTAAAATTCAAAGAACTACTTGTTCTTTGGTACTTCAATGGTACTGATGGAGGAGGCGGACTCGCATAAACGCTCATTGATGGCACCACGGTAAGGTCGTCGATACCATATTTAGACGGAAGACCATTGAGAAATCCGAAACCTTACGGAAATACGGAAACTGAAGAATCGGGTAGGTGTTGGGTGCCGAATCTCCCTCGGAGCGGCCCCGGAAATTCCGCGAGGAAGCCTGGGTCACCGAGAATCACGACTCGGGAACAGGCTTACGGAAAAACGAGCGAAGTGTCCCTCTCATCTTTCCAGAGTAAACTCAAGTTCCAACAACCCCGGGAAGTCAGCTTCGAAGGAGAATTGCGCTGGGAAATGAGCTCCTTGTTGTCGAGCGCCACCGGGGAAGGAATGTGAAGCAGTGAGTTTCGGCGAAAGCGGGGCGGAACGAAGAGCGAATGGGCGGACGGTCGACATGGTAATGATAAGCTGGCGACAACGACGAGGAAGGAATGCCGAAGTCGATGGAAAACTCCACATAGCAGCACAATTCTAACGTCCGCACCCTGCAACACGTGCTCCAGGAATCGCTCATCAACGTTGTCCCGGCGGGGGTTTCTGAGCCGCTTAAGGTTGACAATATCCCGACCTAAGTAAAAGGAATCCCCACGTACTCATTCCTGACTAGCACTGTCAGTTTTAACGGAAATTCGAAATTGTTCCAGAGCTTATCCGTACTCTGAACCGGGGAAATTGTACCTTCGCGGAACAATTTCGAATCGCCGCGAGGGCATGAAGCCCTCCTTATGATGAAAGTTCTTCCTAGGGGGCGTTTCCCATACTTTTCTTCGTTTTGCTATGTTTCCCGGACTTCGATTATACGCCGGAGAGATTCTAGACAGGTTGATTGTTCGAGGGGCTAGAGAATGCGGCCCAGTAACGAGTCGAGCTCGGATACGTCCCTCGGCAAAGCATCCGACTCGGATTGGGTATCGGTGGATGAGTAATTATGCGATTCCGGCGCACATTGTGCGTTCGGCTCATCTATCCGTGCGGGCAACGCCTGGAGCTCCAGTCCCGTCGTCGAGCTCGAATCGATTCTGAACGATTTATAAACGATGCGATCCGACGCAAGGCGACCGAGAGGCTGGCTGTGTCCCCATAGCTGAATCACGTCGCGTACGTTCCCGAGTTCATGATAACGCGTGATCCGCGCGCACTCCAGGCGGCTATCTCAGCGATGATGCCACGTTTTCGGCAACGCCGAGCGAAAGTTTGTTGGAGTTGCTGGTGTGCCGCGAGCGCAGTCAGCGACTGAGCTTCTACGGAAAAAATCATCAAACAAAAACGTGGAGTCGGAGCTCCGTACATCTGTCATCCCGAGAGTGAGTGAAAAAAGTGGATCGGAACTCCACATCGTCGTCGTCGTCGCCGCGTCCGAGGATTGATCCTCTCGATGCAGGCTCTGGTCATACGCGTGTACAGTCTCTGGGGAATGCAGGTTCCAGGGGTTCGCGAAAAAGCACAGTCGACGACGTCAATCATCGCCGCGGAACCTTGACGCCGTCGTCGTCCCTCCGGAGTATCCTCGCCCGTCAGAAGTGCGTTTCGGGAAAAACGTTCCCGTGTGGGAGGAAACCGCGCCAGTCATGAACGAAGAAAACCCAATGTTGATGCGAATGTCAGCAGAATCACCCTCCCACTCACGGCCTTGACGACGATGAGGTGAAAAGGAGTAGGGAACGGAGGCTGGGCCTATCCGAGTCATTTGTTCTGTCTATTCTTCGGCTCCCGATATTAAGGTGCGCTCCGGTGAAACCGCAAGGCAATCAGTCGGAACCGTTCATCCTGCCTTCTCTCGCCCGGTCCTTTCGTTTCCTTCCGCCTCTCGGGCATCCAGAAATGTTCCTCTTCCCGATCCGACTCGCTGGCACTAGCTGTTACAAAAGATCTCGTTTCCAGATAAAGCCGTGAACTCTTCGACCACCTGACGCGACCCTTTCTGTCTATTTTTCCCGTCATCGACATCTCGTGGCTGTTTATTTCCCTGCCCTCGCTTCTGCGTCTGCTCCGAGTGCTTTGCGGAATCGGAGAGAGCCCGAACTCCCGTGGCTGAGTAGTGCGTATCTGGACACGATGTGGGCGCCGCAAAGCAAGTCGCGCCCACTGATTGGGGAGCGGAAAGTCTGAGAAACAGCTGACATTGACGTCACCGTCGAAGAACGATTGCCACGGCGTCGTCGTCGAGCTGCCTCGAGTTTGCGACCGCAAGAACTACTTCTCTTGGAAGCTCTCCGAAGTGACAGCGTCGCCTACGTCACCTCGAGCATCGCCGCCCACACAAAAGAGAATACGGGAGAGCGATAGCAGGGTAAACGCATTGGATATCCCCGCCAAATAGGTCGGGTAGCTGCTCGATAGCAGGTGGCGGGAGAGGGAGACTCCGAGGACCAACTGCAGGTGGCGAGAAAGACGACGACGCCGGCAAACTGCAGGTGGCCTTGATGTGCTTTTGATCACCAGTTTATTCTCCACAGACGCACAGATGAGCCGTCGTTGCAGCTCCTGCAGCTTATGAGGAGACGAACGAGTGAGAGGGCACGCGAACGAGCGGGCGGGTTCGCTACCGGTGTCGCTCCCGGGAGAGACTCCCTGCCGACTCGTGTGAAGGAGTACAATGGATGAATTGGCGGAGCGTTTTGTTGGCGTCGAGGCTGGCACCCTCCCGTGTGTTCGTTCCTCGGCTGGCGTGATCGGAATGCTTCAAGTCATAGTGAACTGCTCTCGGTAATCACTCACCTCAGGTAAGCTGGGCTGCTACATCCTTTGGAGGTGGTGCAAGCCAGGGTTCTGGAACAGAAATCGAACGTAAGATTCCTCCAGCTCTAGTGGGCAGGTAACTCGGACTCCAACGAGGGAAAAATCAGCTGGGACAAGTCGGCGCTACGGGAACGGTCCTGGGCTTCCAGCGGGTATTCCAATCGAGCTCTCTGCCGAAAACGTACATTCCGCCTTGCTGGCTCAGTTCCCTGATCCTCACAACGGCTCATTCCTCCGAGTTCCTCATTATCTCCTTCGTGCTTATTATCTTTCGTTTTCTTCTCTTTTTGCGCATTTTCCCGCCTGTTCCGCATCAATTTGTCATCTCCTCTCCATCCCGTGTTCACTGCTTGGTCTTCTCGCTCCACGGAATTCATTTCCGTCATTCTTTCCCCGTGGTCCACTTCCTATGGAGCTTCCCGGACTCTATTCTACCAATGATGCCAGGTACTCGAGCGGTGTGATGAAACATTTACATAGCAGAATAAGTCTACTCCCCGAGCTGTGCGAGCAACTGATCCAGACTGATGTCACTTTCCTGCGGGAAAGCCGGAAAGTTCGGCTCCAACTTTTCCTTCAAAGCCTGGGATATAGCGTCTCGGAAGTTCAAGTTTCGCGCGCAGGATGCAATTGTCCCCCGCCTGATTACCCATGTCCCCCGTGCTGAAGCTCCTCCTCTCCGCCACGTCGCCGTTTCTCTGGTCTGTGCGCGTTTTCTTCCCTCCGCGCGGATCTTTCCCGGACTTTGTCTAATACCTCATGACTTCATGTCTTCACTCTGTTCCCGCAGCACCCAGGAGGAGCACGCCCGCGTTGGACTGAGTGAGTGGCAATATAAACCCTCGGACCAATGGCCAATCCCGGACTCAGCATCGGATTGCGGCGCTATATGAGGGAATATAAAGGAAGCTTGTGATCATCCGTTCCTCCGGGCGATTGGCATCGGCATTCCATCGCTGACGGAGAGTCTAAGTGAGGACCGATTCCCGCTGACCTGCCTCCACGGTGTCATCTTACCTACCATATTGGTCGCGAACCGGGCTTTCGTGGATGAGGAGCGCATAGGGTTCAACGCTCCGCTCTTTTCAACATAACCTCCTCGTTGGGCGCGAGTGGCGACGAGGGTCAGGAGAAAAGGGTCGGATTTCACAGAGCCATTCAATTTCTCGTCGTGTTTCAAAGTCGATTCAGGCTTTTAAACGGATTCTCAGGGATCTGTTCCGAACCATACGACTGCGAAACGAGCCCCGAATAAAACTTCGTCATCCGATATATTCGAGACCCGGGATCGCGCGTGTCTTTCTCCCCCACCTGCTCTCATCCGGGTCTGCTCTCGCTCAATTTCTCATGGACCGTCAACTGGCTGTTGATCACCGAAAGTCGCTGATCCATGAACGCGACCTCCCGCAGCCGCTGTCAGTAACAATCGGAGCAGTGGCAAAGCCCAGCCAGATATATTTCCTTTCGAAAAAGGTTCTGTCGCCGTCAATGGCCGTTTGCGGAAAGGACCGACGGAGCATCAGGGGCGCGCATGCAGATAGGGAGCGAGAAGACGGTAGAGCGGCAAGAGTTATGCCGCCTTCGGTTAGGAATAGAGGGCCCAGGTTTGTTCGCTGCGGAGAGAGGAAATAAAAAGGGAGGACACGGTTTCCCCATTTTCCCATTGACCTCTCTCGCAAAGGAGAGCAACTTGAGAATCATCCGTCTAAGAAGCCATGCGGGGGCACCGCGATTAGTAGAACTCGGGGGGCTCTTCGCGGGGAAGACTTCAATCATTCCACATGTTCGGAGGGCATGATCGTTTCTGTTCAAACCCCATGGTAGAGTGCCTATTTATGCGCGGCTGTCCGTCTGTTGGAGAAAACTCGTGTACCACCACTTCCCACGGGGGAACGCTGAGTGCGTTCCCGACCTGATCGTATTGTGGCCGTCGATGGAAGGAAGGCCGACTATCTCACAGGTAATCTGTCCCCTCCTCTCTTTCTACGCAACACTTCCGAGGAATTCCAAAATTAAGATGACATGGAGCTTCCGAATACCTGATGAGGCTATCGTCCACAGACTCAAAGGCGTTTGGTGATAGTTCGACAACTACTCCGTTCTATGCCTTGATATACCCTGCTCGAATCGAAATTCGTCATGTTTTCAACGACATTCTTCCTCGAACTTGTGCCGCAGGAGCCGCTTCATCGCCAATGATATCTCACACATCCGCAACCGTTGACCTTTGGATGGAAAAGCGCGAGGTCATCGCCTAGAACGGTCCCCATTTCGCTTGCGGGGCGTAAACTCAACCTGTAACCACCAGAAGCATCAGCCTCGACTCGCCAGTCGCGTAATTGAGTCCCGAGTCCCCGCAAAGTTCTTGCTATCCTTCCATGCTTCATCACATCTGCTCCCAGGCCTGCAGGGCGGAGGTGAGCGAGCCACTCGGTCGTCGAAGGGGGGGGGGGGGGGGGGTCGAGGTGAAAAACTCAGGCACAAATCCCACTGGTAGCAAATTGACCGTTGGTTGAGGATTCCTGTCACCTTCGACACTTCGAGCACTTCATATGGCCCATGGCACTCGATGTCAAGCAACAAGCACCTAGAGTGGTTGACAGTTCATCACTCTTGAAGCGCACGGATGGCCCTTGGTCACAAGTTTTTACTGCGGAATCACGACGCAGTTATGGACAACTGCAAGAACAGCTCAGCTTCATTTTCCTGTCGAGGGTCTTCCCCGCTTTTTCGATGTGGTCGTGGGGTCTGTCATCTTCAGCCGGATGACTGCCTACATGGCTGTTTCTCTGAAGTCGTGCACACAGTCAGCGAGGACCAGAAAGTTGGCGGTCGGACAAACGCAAAATTAATCAAAGTTTGATCATTAATTCCCATTCCTGGCATGCATCGTCCGATAGGTCTTCCCGAGGCTAAGCAGAATCCTCCGATTAAGGCCCTCTCTCGGGCTCGCGGCGTTACTTGCCCCTGCCCCCCTTGCCGGCGGAAGAGGTCGAAACCCCCTTCCCCACAAGGCCTGGTACGCCTCTGCCTCAGAGCTCTCGCACTCTTTCCGGATGACACCCTCCGGGAGCCTCTACCCCCTGCCCTGCCCGAGGAGTCTCCGATGAAGCTGTAGTGTTTGCCTAGAGACCTCCAAGGAGTTCGAGGCCCCCTCCATTCTCTGTCATAACAGGAAAACGCCCTGGAGGAGGATCTTCTTAAAATCCGCATGTCGAAAGACAGCAGCGGAGACCCGGAGTCGTCGAGGCAGTCTCTGGTGTGCTCAACCAGGGAGACTTTGGTACCTTCCTATTCCTTTCATGCATCCTATTCCCCTGGATGAGCACCTGTCTGAGATGAATCATTAATATTGTGTTTTGAGGATCTGCGCGAGAGATGTCGAGGTGCTCGGGCCCGTCTCTATCGCCATAAATTGATGGGCTTGAGCTCATCCAGGGTCTGGACACGATCCGTCAAGGAGAAAGTTCCGAAGGAACGGTAATTGAATATCGAAAATCTGTTGGATTTTCGCTGCTTGCCTGGGCTTCAAAAGCTATTCTCCGGACAGCTCTCCGTTTCTTCTTCGATCCTCTTCAACCCTTCCTTGCACTCTCCCGACCTCCGATTTGGCCGATGGGTTGCCAAACATGCAGATAGTACTCGGTGACAGCGCTCAGCGTTGAGGAAAAGAAGACGTGGGAAACTGATGAGGAATCATCGCCGTGGCTGGAAAATCTCGGCCGGGCGCACGGAGTTGAACTGCCTCCTTTGGAAAAACATTTCCTCATTCTTCCACTCCCATTAGGTTGCTATCGTGGTATCCGGCCGAGCGCTCTTTATGGCGGAACGAGCATTCTCGAACGCCTGCCAGGGAAATCATCCTCCGGGATGAATTCATCAATGCGGACTGAGGTCGAGTGCCACCCATCCATGTCGAGCGTTCATGGCGTGTATCGTGTCGTTTTCACAACCTGAAGCATATGGCGCGGTCATGACGCCTCAATCCTCCTGTAACCGGTCCTCCACCGCCGAAGCTGCCCACAGCCTTCGAAAGCAGTAGTTGTAGTGGAAACGGCGGAAGCATGGTGAGTCTTATATATGAGCTAAGATCTCTGCTGCTAACGCCAGACGAGCCCAGGCACTTATTCCATGTGAGCAAGCAGTAAAAAGCCCACGAACTGTGAAACATCGGCATCTCTATAAACCCCCGTCACGGAAATCCTTCTCGCGCTGTCTGCTCGTGCCCGCGACCCGCCTGTCCTCCCTAAAACACTCCCCGATATACTCCGCCCGTTCCCCATGCCTAGCGGCAGAGCCATTCCGGCTTCATTCCTTTGGGACCGGTGGTTTCCCGTTGATTTGTGCTGACTCATCGTCCTCAATCCTAGAGGTTTCGAGAGCACGACCTGCTCGAACGCACTACAGTAAAACCTTGATTTAACCAGATATGTATGCCAGAGTTCGTTGATATAATCGAGGTTGGCAGTATCTAGGTTTTGAGACACAGCTTGTGAAAATAGGATAAAATAAGAGTCTGGAGGCCGTTTCCCAGATCGAAAGTCCGTCGGATCGTTCCGGAAATATTTTAAGGAACGGATCTAGTAGGTGTTTCGAACGAAAGCTCTTAGATGGCTTCGGGAAACTCTCAGGAATGTGACGGCATGTCAAGATTAAGTCGACAAGATCCTAACGAATCTTCCAAGTGCTGTATCAAGTCACTCCGCGAGTTTCATCGTTCCTTGAATGGAATCTTGCAAATAGTGCCGTTCCGTGAATCCGTCCGGGACAATCTCAAAGCATTATGGGAGCTGACTCTTTCAAGAAATGCGATTTTTAGCGGGCTGGATCTCATTGAGGTTGAGCTTCAGGTTGATATGATCGAGGCTATTACAGTCCAGAATTGATTTTATCGACGGTTGATATAGCCGAAATTGGATACAGTTGGGGTGGTTTCAATCGAAATTTGATATAATGGAGGTTGATATAATAGAAATTTGATATAATACAGGTTCAACCGCATAATCGTCATTTATCGTATGTGTTCATATGAACGAACCTCAAGTGGACTGAGACGTTTCAAAAACTTCCTCCCAGCGTGAACCCCCAATGAACAGAGGTCCCAAACTCTGGTTCCATTAGGACCTTGACCTCTTCGTTTCCGTGACCCGCTACTGTTCCTGTTCTCTGTTCTGCTCGATTCCCTCGGAGCGCGCCGGTTTGGACCCTTGCTGATTTCCTAACTATGTTTCGCTCCTAACTCAAGCCTTCCTCATCGACCCGTTTCCACGTTTTTCCGAGGCGCTTGGCCAACGGCTTCTCAGTGAGGTGACTGTTGGCGATGAAAATCTCGTCATTTGCTCATCAACATCACCATCTAAGAGAGATCGGAAAGTTCTACGAGGCTTTGAGAAAGCCAATTTCCACTCGAGAGTCTTTGATAGCCCTCTCAGGTCCGCCTGAACATGTCGGTGAAGACTGCTTCTACCGTCGGAAATCGAATCAGCCGATGAACTCATTCACCATACACAGGGTGGACGGAGCAGGCGGAGAACTTGTGCCCAACAGCATAGCTCGAATCGATCCGACCGCTGGTTTTAGAATCTTTAGGCGATCAGGGTCGGACCACGAGTTATTCGAGGCCTCAATCAGATCGAGATCCAAATGGTATTCAGGAACAGGTCATTGCAACTGGGTATTTGAGGCGGCATAGGCTCGCGAATGCTGCGATTTTAGGCTTCCGAGTACAGGATTCGAACGCTGTCCCAACCCTTCCGAAGCATGTCAGCTCTGAGGGTGTGTTCTGCTCGCTGGTAAGCGTCGCTCGATCAAGGTCAAGAACCTACCGCTATGAAAACATGTTGCATCGGAACGCTGAGGTGCATTTGTGCGCTTTCACGACAGATTGGATACTTTGAAACGTGAACTGGGAATATCAGTGTTTTCCGGATAGAGGAAGAGCAATTTCTTTCGCTCGCGAGCCACATCGTGATCCACAACATCAAAGCTTTCGAGTTTGGCCAGGAGCTGCTCGCGAACGAAGTAAATCCGAGGTGGCCGCGAGTTCTTGGAGGAAATGCTGTGAGTTCACGGCGACACTTCGGAGGAAAATGTCGCGATGAATATTCAGCCTTACTGGATATCAATCTCTTCAGGAAATCGTCGGATTTCAGATTGGATTCAATAACACGATGGCTCGCTTTCCGATATTTCCCCCGTCTTCGGGCCCTGTTGCTTCGAAAAGTAGCTGTTGTTGAATCACGCCGGACTCACTGTGAACTCCCTGACGCATTGCCAACTGTGCAAGTGATGCGGAATTCCTACTGTTTGGATTTCGGACTTGGAGACGCTCCAATTTGCCCTAATGAAAATTCTCTCGTTGATTACATTCATTGTTGTATATTCAACATTAGAATAAGTCCTATCTGATTCGGAATATATGAATCGAGCTCTCAGAATCGTCCGATAGACCTGTGAATCGAGTTCGATCGCTTTCGAGCATATATTACAGACGACTCAATCGAGCCATCGGAATGGGATCTCTCTCTTTGTTAGCATGCGCTTCCCATCGAGAACGAATGAAGCATTCCTGTCGTCTTCCGATCTCGCTCTGCCCTCAGGAATTTAGCAGCGTTTTGCGGCGGATCCAAGCACCCCTGAACGACTTCAAAACGAACGAATGTAGGTTATATTATTATCCAGTTTCTCTCCGTTAGATATATGTGGATTGGTATTTGGATCAAGCGACGAGTGGAGCATCGATCGAACACTTTCCCCAGGGCAGCTGCCATGGTGAACGCCATGGTTTTCTCCAAGATTTCCCTTCGGCCCAGAATGGCCATCCTCCGCTGACCTCTGATGATGGTATCCGAATTGCCTCGGCTCCTGCCTTTGTTTGAATGAGCGGCTGAGCTATGGCTCCCTGATCCCCATAGGCTTTCCCATTACACTCTCATTCGAAGGTTGCAAATTCCTTTGCGGATTGGTAGAGTGAGGGGTAGAACCGACTCAGCAACTCCTCAACCGGTACTTCTTACGATTTCGGGCGACCCGCTTCCCACCGCACCGCAAAGCAGGCTTGTTACACGCCGAAGTAACATTGCGTCTCCTAATGAGGGTTGCAAGCGTGCGTGTTGGCGTGCCTACATGAATGCTCATGGATCGGCTTTCGGGCGCCTGATGCTCATCGTAGACGCTCATACTCGTACGTAGGTAAGAGGCTCTTTCCGCTTCTTCCGTTCTCGGCTTTTTTCCTCTCCTTTCCGGGGGATGGGGCGGTGCTACTATTTCTCCGTTGATCATGCACGTGATCGCGAGCAGAAGTGCGCCGTACGTTCTCTACTCGCGTATATTTTTCTTATTTGCTACGGGGACGGTTGCGAGCCATGCTGCTTTCGTTGAGCACGGCGGACGAGTTTAATTTAGCAGCTCAGGCCGCGTCAGGACTGTTGTGTTTGTTCAACGGCTTTCCGAGTACACTCTGCTTGCGTAGCCCGGTTTTGTTTCCAACTCCACGCTTGCTGTGTAGCTGCCCCAAGTCGCCATATTTTCTCTAACTTCCACTCCAGACTTCCAGAAGCCCTGCTCAGAGGCGAGCAAGGAGTCAGGGACGCAGTTTTTCTGTGCCTCCTCTCCTCGAAACTGACAATATTCTCTCATTCGCTCATTCTTCAATTAAATTTTGTCGGGGGAGCCACGCCGCTGTCTCCACGCCGAAACCAGAGAAAAGTAACGAAGCTCAAGCTGAACGATGCTGTTTGTTCAGGTGTCTTCCGGCATATTCCCCTGCTGTCTACCGCGATCTGGTTCCCGCCTGTCCATGATCAGTGGATCAGATTGATTCCGGGAGAGACTTGGGTCCAGCCCGGGTTCTTTGCAAGCTCAGGACCCAGTGAGCCTGCCGGAAGCGCATTCAGACTGAAATTCATTCAATCTGATTGAAAGGTGGCTCCAACTGGGAGGTGGAGTGGAACGGGAGGGAGCTATTCGTTCGTCCAAGTTGAAATGAGCAGATAGTCATGGTGGTTATAAACTGGATCATGCGGTTCGTTCGTCCGCTCATAAAAGTCGTTACAACGGTCTCGTAAACGGTCAAAGGATCAACGGATTCTCGGGTACGTGGCGTTGTTGGCGTATCGGGTTCAGTATGCGCTGGGCAAAGTCTTCGTTCGCAGTAAAGTGACGAAGGAGCGAGGGAGTTGTTCAAGCAGTGGTAAATGTAGCAGCTCTGGTGGAAGTCGTTTGCGAAGCCTCCTCCGTTGATTCGACCGCTGCCGCCGAGCCAAAAGGGGCCAACAACAGTTGCCAACTAATGAACCCACGGGTCCACTGCATGACAGCCGCTACTGGCCATTCGATAGACTCTGACGCTCGCTCGCTCTCTCGGGCTGCGCGTCCAACCGACTAGTCGCACAAGTTGCAAACTTCTTCATACAATCGTTTTATCGAGAGTCAGCTTCCGATTCGTTCGGCGCCTCGTAGAGTTCCGCGGTGGATGTGTCTCCAGCTGTCGGAGCATGGAATAAATGTATCCGCAAGGATGATCCACATGATAGAATCGATGGAAGGAGGAAGAAATAGGTTCAGTGGAAATTTCGAAAAATTATCAAGTCGGAGAAGTTATGATGTTCCACATGCAAAAGCTGTTCGGAATATGGAATGATACGGGCCTGATGGAATAAATCTGAACTGTCCCCCTGAAAGTCTCCCTGATGGTCTCACTGGGAAGCTACAGAAACACTCGATCCGTTTCGGCTGCTTTGGATTTCAACTGTTCATTCGGACTCATCCGGTTTGCGTAGACGCAGCACTCGATCGGTCAAAGCGAGGGTCAAAAACTGCACGAACATTACCGGTGAGTCCAGGAAATGACCAAATGAACCACCAGACATCGTGCACTGAGCCGATCGATGAGAGAGTGAATCTCTCCTGATAATAATAGGAACTATTATTTCTCGAGCGTAGATCAATCCACCCCGCCCACCGGGAATCAATTTGCCAAGGAAATCCGGACGCACGGTAGCATAACAGAGAAAGACACTGTCGCGATGCGATCGAAAACTTCTCGCCGCTTGCAAAAGTAATCTCTCGGCGCAACTTTCGGCGCAGGAAGACGCGCTCGATGGAGAAGCGTTTCTCCGCTGATGGATTGGCTGGAATGAATTCTCGGTGTTGGGTGCTCAGATGGATGACCGGTCACAAATTGAATCGACCGCCAGCTTCCACTCATTCTACGAGTCAGACAGCCAGATCATCGGATTCGGGTCTCATGAGCGGGGTTCGAACCCGCCCTTGTCAGCCCTCGGAAGACACGGACGAGGAGGTTCTCAAAGTTGCTTCCCTTGTGCAGTCGGGCGACCTTTTCGCGCCGTCAGGAAGGTCCGCTAGGTTCCAATCAATAGTTTCGTGAAGCTAGGAAACGGGAAGTGATTTCTGCGCAGGTTTCCCCGTTGTTCTCCCGCTGCATGCGGAGTGCCAACCAGCGCAGCGAAATGTTCCTCAACATAAACGAGATGGAAGTTGTTCCCTTGGCTAATCGTCGCGCCAGCGTGATTAATAATCATTCCGCACGCAGTTACGTTGCCTTTCCCGCGCTCGACGACTATTAGCTCGAATCAGTTCTGTTTCACTCGAGGAACATAGTACTTCCTCGATCGCGACTAATTATCTCGTAGGAACGTCGACGAGGCGAGGCTTGTCATATTGGAGCACGATATGGTGGACTTGGAGATATTTCTCGTCAGTATCACCCGACTTCTGCAAATCGCCCCGGCAGGAGAATCCGACTTCGTTCCCGTCAGACTCGTCGCCGCTCCTCCGGCTCATGGGATCTCTCACACTACCAGACCTCTCTGATTCATCTCTGTCTTATTATCTACTCGATTATCTGCCGGGATCGACAACTTGTCCGTCTCCTAGATGTCAGAACTACAATGAGCGGCGAGGGAGGTCCCTATCCTGTCTTCGAGTCGGGCCCGAGTTGCTAAGGATATGGAATCTTATCGGAACCGACGTCCCGAAACTGCATTCCCCACCTGAAAGGCTCCGGGGAGAGGGCGCGTTCTCGATCGATCCTTCTCGAGCACGTTCGGGGTCGGCAATGCCCCCCAGGTCGGTTGAACTAGATCGAGCCCGACTCTCCAAGAAGGCCCTTTCTGACCTTCCTCTCTGTGAGTATGAATCACGGAGTCCTGGTTTACAGACCTCAGATTCCACTCAAACCGCGGAGAGGAACAGTGGAGTCGGAAGATGGGCTGCCGGGCGATTACCCATTTTTGAGCCTCGAATATTCGGTCTCCCAGGGACTCGGGAACCGATCCAACCTCTTCTTGTTCGCATGACTATGAATTGTTCTCCCGTTTCAGACATGGATCCAAAGTCGATGAACTCTTCAGGTAGAGGTCACCGGCTCAAAAGATTTTTTTAAACTATTTGGCGAAATTGCGACCCCTTGCCCGACAACTCCATTCTCCCATTAACATTTGTCTTCCGCGTGGCCCACCGACCAACGTCCAACCCCGGAGCGGAAGCCGAAGGTCTCACGGGACCGCGCACCGACCAAGATGTAAAGGTTATCCAGCACGCGCCGCTTATTCCCATAAGCGATGTCGTTGAACCATGAAGTCATTAGCCAGAGCTTCTTTCGCGGCTTCTGCGTTCTGTAGCCGGTCAGAGTTAGCGGTCTTCTGCCGCGCGTTCTCTTTGACCTTTTATCTTCATCAGACATTGCTGCGGACTTCTCTGGATCCGAATTCGGAGATCAACGGATCGCTGGATTATCGCACCGAAGGATAATCCGGAGAAGAGAGCTCTGGGCGTTTACCGGGAGGATTGACTGAGATAACTTCGGAGCAGAGAGCCCAGCGAGGAAGGAACGGCTGAATGATTCGACGGATTTCGGAGCTGAACTGGGGAGCAGAGAGGCGGTGAGCGAGAGGGAATCTTCGATGATGTTTTGTGAGGGTGACCGCCGCACGTTCCCCTGCGCTGAGAATCACAGCCATCGGCAGCCAGGTACAGGGAGTCGTCTGAGCATTGTGTTCGTTCTGAACGCTGCTGATGCTCGGGTCAGGCTTTAGTGATAGGAAAGCGGAATTCCGATCTCAGTTGCAAGATCGGAGAACGTGAACGAAGATTAGACCCGCGATTGAGGCTCTAATGAACGAAAGCCATGACTACACGCGACGGCTCCACAGGAGAGGATTCATTCATACCGAAGCGCACCCTGAATTGTCGTGTCCAGCGTTTGGTGAGCGTGATCCTGGAAACCTGCTCGGATTTGCAGCAGCCTATTCTGACGGCGACTCATTAGCGTCAGAAACAGAATCCCGTGACGAAGGCCACGGCGATCCGTAACTCTGTGCCGCTCCCGCGTGGGGAGGAGAGGAAGCAATTCGAAATTCGCTCCGAAGAAACAGCTGTGTACGAAACACCGATGTTCTCTCGGAGAGGCTCCGGTAGTGTGTCGGGGCAATCGGAAGAAAGTTAAAGAATCCGGAAAGGTGCCGGCAAAACAAGAAGATCGGCGTTGCGATCGATTTTTCGGCCACTCTCGAGCTCCAGCGAACCCCTTTTCCGCTGCTTCACGGCTCTCAGCTTCGAAAATGTTTTTCTTTCCACTTGCATCCCACTGTCGTGTCGGATCGTTCTCGCTGTCTTCCGTGTATCGTTGTCGAAATCGATCGAAGAAACACCCGATTTTTCTCAAACTTTGCCGACACGGCACTTTGTCTCGACTGTTGACAAGTCTGATAAACATGCCAAGAAATCGCTTATTGTCAGTGCCTCTTTCGGCTCCATGCCGAACGGATGGATTGGACACTTTCGTCACATCAAAGACATCGGGTATAAATTCATTCGAGAAGCACATCAGAGAAATAGAATCAGCTGTGCTTACGTGACGACTGACAAAGTGCTAGCTGATTTGCTAACAAACCTTTACCTCGCCCAGTCTTCCAGCAACTTCTCGCATAATTAGGACTGCGGAGAAGGCATTGGAGTCATTGAGCCTCGGCTCGAACACTCTGATCGCGCTTAAAGCGATGGTGGCCAACCCTCTCGAGGTCACGCGGACCTTGAATCACCTCGGAACGAGCGATCCCTCGCGGACGTTGAGGAGTGAGCACCTCTCTGAGAAGATGCCGTTTCAAGGGGGAACAACCGAGACCATCTTTCCTTTGTTTCATTCTCTCTGATTTCCTGCAGAGATGTTTTCCACTCTTGGACATGGCGGGGGTGCTAATCAGCGGAAGAAGGATTTCACGAGAAGTGGGAGACGATGAAGTTACGTGATCTCTGAGAGGGTAGGAGATGGTTGTTCCATAGCGGTAACTTCTCATCTGCTACGTCTTCCAGGTTTCCGTCCGGTTGAAACTAGCCGTAGTCAACAAGCTTTTCTCTCCGGGCAAGTCAGAGGGTCAAAGGATAGACGGCGGGTTCCTCAGACTTCCAGTCTGTTCTAATTCACTTGTGAAAGTACAGCACTCTACATGCGAGCGGAAAACCTTTGGGAACGAGCCGTACTTCACTAAGGCTTTTCTCGAGAAAATGGTCCGGGACGGAGAGTTCTTCCTCCGAAAATTCGGTGCTCACTGCGTTCCTTGGTGGAGAGGAGGGGTGAAAAGGTTCGCCTCATCTCTGAGAGCCGTGAAACTACGGTCCCGAAGTGCCCTAGCCTCGACGTCCCCTCTTACCAGTGGCTCGCAGAAGTACCCGGGCTTTCCGCGTACTCGCACGTCACTGTGAAAGCTTCTGCCCTGATTTTCTCGGCTTTCCCGCACCCCCATCGTGAACCGGAGACTTGAAGATCGTAACGAATCGCCACAGAGCTCATCAAGCTCAGCGGAAAGTGGAAACATATTTCTAACAGCAATTTTCCACGAGACACCGAAACGATAATGAATGGAATCGGGGAGAGTCTACCCAGAACTATGCGGCGGGCAGGAAGAAAGGAGTCATGTAATGGGAGACGTCGGCGGCAAGTGCTCCAGCGACGTCAGAACAAAGGAAAAGAAACAAAGATAAGGAACATGGACACGTGCTTCCTCGCATCGTCACCTGCTGGCTCCTCCCGTTGTTTATCTGAAACTCCGACGATCCCTCAGGCACATGCGTTTGCGACAAGACACCAGTACACGGATTTCGTCCCCTCGCTCCTGTAGAGTCGGAGCTGAGCCTTCGGAAAAGTCCAAGGTGTACACGGAGGATTTTTCAGTCGACTTTGTGTGCTTCATGGATCTCTGCAGCGTACAATTAGAGTGATTCGACGTGTCAAAGGCGGGTTGGAAACGCGCGTGACGTTCTCTTCGAAGCAAGGCTTTGTCTTTTGCTTGCCGACCGGCTCCAGCCTGGAACCATCTTACAGACTCGCTCGCCGTCCACTAATTCAGTCTGCTTGCCCACCGAGGCTGTCTTCGCGGCAATCTGACCAGCCGGCCCGCGAAACGATTCGCTCTCCGTTCCCGCGGCCTTCAAGCAAGCCAATCAAGGGATTGAACGTTCGGCCTGGTATACGAAGCGATGTTGCTTCCCGTTGCCTGAACCATCCTCACGCGAAATGGTCGATGGCCAGACGTTGGTATAAGAGGGTAGGGAGAATGACGGACATCGCGATTAGACCCGAAGATTCAAGAGGAGCACGGAACATGAGCGAGGCCGGGTCCGATACGGGGAGTATTCGGGAGACGCTGGAATGATAGATACGGGAGCATGACGGCCAGATAAGGTTGACAATTCGGGATCGGTGCTGCGTAGAAACTGGCAGAACATGAGAACGAAGGGGCAAGAGTCAAGAGGGAGACGAATCCTACGCGAGCGTCCTTTATAACTCCATGCTAGCGGATACGGAAACTCCCATCGGGCGGAAGCCTGAGCCATCGCTCTCGTCGTGGCCGCCTTCCTCGGTTTCCATCTGGGTGTCGGTATCGAATTATTCCTTATACACCTTAGAGGGTTCCGCTCCGTCGTGCGACGTGCGGGGCAGATCGATGGGTATGAGGATTCACTCACAGCCAGACGGACCAGCGACCCGCGCAATGCGACGGCAACTACCCAGCTCAATCGACCGTCGGATAGTGCCACACTCAAGCTGCATAAAACCTTCTATAAGCCAATTTCCCCTGAGCGGCTGATCTCCCTCCCGTCCACGTAGCCCGAACGCCGCACCTGGCTCCGCAGAATGTCCAACAGTCGAAAACCCAACGAGCGCTCTCGTGATCTCCCCTCCTTCCTCTTTATATCGAAATCGGATCGATATAAAAATGGCGATTGCAGCTAGTCGTCGACAGTTTGCGAATGTTTTTTTGTTTTTCGGCTGAACCTCTCAGCCAGCCTTCAGAAGTGTCCCGGAATCACCTTTCGGTATTGCTTCAGTGACACTCCCTATCGCCTCGCAAATCCCATTGCGGGCGGTGGGCTTGGGTCTTAATATGGTTCAGATTTAATTCTGATATAAGTTAAATCCTCTTTTTACCACTTAAGAAATTTGTTGTCCCGGCCGGGGATCGAACCCGCGATTGCTAGCTTAGCGTGGCACCCAAGGCGTTGGTTTATGCCACACGGCCAACGAGCCGAGTTTGCGAATGTTGGCAGTTTGGAAACCAGAGCTCATTCGAGAGCTCGGTTTCGCGAATGATTCCATGTCTGACAGCGGAGGCATCATATGACATCGGAAGCGTCCATCGGGAACACGAGACCCCCGGAGGAGAGAACACAAAGCAGATAAAGAGCGATGCAATGACTTTTGAGAACGATGGTCTAGAGAGAGGAAGAGTAGACCGCAGACGATCAGCAGGTACAGGAGCGGAGAAACAACGCGAAAGAACTTGGAGGGGTGAGTCCGAAGGGTTGGATCAAGGAAGTGGAATGCTTGCGGGGTCCGGTTTTCGGGGAGAGGATGAGGAGATTGTGGGGGGAAAGAGGCAGGGCGAGGGAGAGGGTGTGAGGAATATGGAATAACGTCGGAGAGTGGTGAACTTAATCTGAATGAGCAGCATTCAAAGGAGGACGAGGACCCGGAGGAACGTGAGCGGGACGAAGAGAATCCAGGGGAAGCGACACAGCCAACATCAAGATTGGGCAAACTCAACTGGAGTGGAGTAGGATTAGTGGAAAGTTCGGAAGAACCGACAAAGATCAGACTCGGCAAGAGCCGAGAATCGCCGAAGGGATTGTAATACATAGGAGAATATGATCTTAGGCCCACTATGGGAAGATGAAGAGAGAACGCGGCCAGAGAAATGTCCAGAGGCGCTTCCAGGAAACAAAGGGGAAAAATATTCAGAAAATTTTGGGGGCCCGCTGTATAGCGCGTCTGATCCCTGTGGAACGCCCGGGCTTCTCTCGTCACTTTCTGATCGGTCGGGAGAGCATTTTCCGAAGAGGATCTACATACGTCGAGCCAATAGTAAAGAGAACGTTTTTCTGAGCAGAGCTCTTCAACTCGTGGTGATCGATAAATATAGTACAATGCTGACTCTCGACAGCATAGTGGAGCCAATATTCCCAAAGCCACAATATTCCCGTCATACACCCGTAAAAGTATTTGAATGACCTCCCATGCCGGATATCCTCGCTCAGCTCCGAGTTCGTTCCACAAAATGCGGCACCCAAGAAGACCGGAAAGAAAAGCAAGACATCCGGAAGTGCGGGAATTCAGAAACTCGATGAGCAATGTTGGATACATAGCCGAAGTTTTCGGCGCGCTCCCTTTCTCTAATCCTCGACGTCACGGGTGGGAGAACCAATCAAGAGATCTGGAACCGTCCTCCAAACACAAACCGCCATTTTGGAATCAGAGCCGTTCGAGCGTGCAGTTTGCGGAGATAATGATCAGTGAGCGGCCGATCGTCCCTCGGAGCTATCAAGAAGTTCCCTGTCGGAGGCCTCCAATATCACATGGATGTCGTCAGGCGGTTCTCTAATACGATGTCGATCCACGCTCGCTTACGTCTGGCGAAAACTAGAAGTTTGACGGGCGCTTCAAGAGTGAGCGCTCGAACCTGTCATCGGAATGGTTGCCCAAGCGCAGTAAACGCAGACCTTGACCGGCGGACAGCTTGCCCCGGAAACGGGATGCCGCTCGTTTGGAACATTCGTTCGATACGATGTCCTAGAAAAGCAGTTTCTTGGGGGATCGAACGAAGCCATCTCGTCGCTGGGGGGGGGGGGGGGGGGGGGGGGGGGTATTCCCATGGAAACGCCGAGGATCGCTCCTCAGGTTGTCTCCATGCGGATTCTTGACGCCCTCGGATTCGAGCGAGCGTATGCTCCCGGTTATACGCTCCCTTGTGTCAAGCTCAGGTACGACCTCTTCGAGATGGAGAAGGTTCGCCGCGGGCAAAAACTCCACTGGGACTAACTCTGGCTGAAGACGTGGGTCTCATCATTGTTTCGCTTTGTGTTGCAATGCGTGTCGGTTGGCATGAAATATCGGGTGGAGAAAATTGCAAAGAGCGTTGAATGGAATATTGAGTCATAACATGGCAGAGCTTGTTCCTCTCTTCCTTATCGGCCATTCATCCCCCTCGACAAGGCCATTACAATGACCCCATCGGAGTGAATAATAAGTTGCCGCATTGTGTGAGCAGCCATGACGAACCTTGTGCATGTATATCACATACCGTAGACAGCGATGCATGTGAATGGATGGATTCATGAATAACCGAGAGAGCGGTGGGGTGCGATTGGTCGATAACGCCGATCCAGTGTGATGAGCGTGATGAAGAAAAAATACCATTCTGTGGAGCCGTCTAGAATGAGGTCGACGCTGAGCCCTAAACAGTCTACCCAGCCCGGACAGCAGATATGCAGGCAGGACTTTATTGATTGAGTTGCCCGCCTGCTTCGCTCATCAGTACCGCCGTGCAGTCGTGCTCGCGCGCACAAAGAGCTTTCGATAACACTACTCGCTGCGCGCGTCGCCACTTGGCCTCCGCTTCTCTTTCCAGCATTTCTCGTCCACTCCATGGTCAGGAGTACGACGAACGAAAATTTGGGTGCCTTGTCGGCGAATTATCGGTACGAAGGGACCGCTCTCCTCTGGCTGAAGGAATAATAATTGCCATGCCCTGTGATGGGGAGGTTGTTCGTGCAAGCTGCCAATCGAGGGACGCGAACTGCTCCGATATCGCATGCATTCAAGGCGCAGAGTTGGGCGAGGGGAGGACGAAGAATGAGATTCCCGAAAATTCGCCCGAAACGAGTCGTGCGCGCCTATATTCGCAGATGGCTTCTGGTCATTGGATTTTTCTGTTATCGTTACCCGAACATCGACTTCCCGCAGCTCCAGCTGTGCATTTGTGGACGCGGTCGCCTGCGCGCAGCACGGAACATCGATGAAAACTCTTCTCAAAAACTCCGAGTGCATTCAGAAGAGTTCACAGAGCTCGCTTGCTCCTTTTCCTCATGGGTGGTCCCATTTTTCCCAGCTGATGTACTCTGAGATCGGCACATGTGGACTGACAAACAGTTCGGGAGGGCGGATTGATGGAATAGGAGGAGACAACGGGCTGCAAGCAACAAAGTCCCGCGTTCGAAGATTTATCATGTGCGACCCTCACTTGTCGTTCGTCCAATAATTATCCAGATGATGAATGGCCTTCGCGTGATCCAGCCTCTCCATGAAATCCTCGATGCCTGGAAATCACCTTCTCCAGGGTTTTTTCGTTGGTCGTGTCTAGGATCCCGACCATGGCTCCTTCCAGGAGTGTTTCCATCCTCTCATTATTCGTTCGTCGACCGGAAGCGGGATAGCTGAGACTTCCGCCCCGTTCTGAGGTTCTTACGAGACCAAGTTCGGCCTACGATGGGAACCTCCAAGAACACTGGAAGCGATATCAATCGAGACGCGCGTATTCAAGAAGACAGAGTCGTCGGAGGCGGGATCACTGACCTGTCAAGGCGCTTCAAGCACCAAATATTCAGCCTTTCCGCCGCTAGAGTTTATTTTTAGCGATCGACCTACACGACTCTTGAATTCGCGCGATTCGCGATGTCCGTCGGACCCAGCGTCATGAGACTTGTAAACAGAAGAGAGGATAATTATTCGCATAATCCATCAGAACAGCGATCCCCCCACCGATCTATTGAAGTTCTGCGGGATGCTAGACTCGCCCTCCAAAACGGCGATCCGTACTCTTCCCACTCATTGTTTGTCTGAAATTCAGAGCGCGAACAGTGCTCAGAGAACAAATCTGAGCAACTGAACCTGGGGGCCCGTCCTCTCCAGAAGCGGCCGCACAATGATCATCGACGCGCGCACCGGTCGTACCTAATTGATTTCGGTTCGTCGCGTTTCACTCCCGGCGACGTTTCGAAGTAAACGCGATTCATTCATCACGCAATTACGGTTTCAAGAGCTCGGGACGCTATCCGGCCGGCACAGAGTGCGAGGGAATCATTTTTGTTCATGTGGCTGTAGCCCTCGGATCGGACGGAACATAAGTTGCCGTTGCGCTCGAGCTTGGAAGAGTTTCGGCTCGAGGTTCCTGTCAGCGGTTCGAGCCCGGACCAATAGTTAAGTACGGCGAGCGAGCCGACCTAGTCCGACCATTCATCCGCAAACCAGCCGACCCATACTAATCGTATTAGATACGACTCGTAATTTCTAGAGATGCGGACTTGACTATCGAAGTGAGTCAAGTGGATAAGGCGCCGAGCTCGGTCCGAGTCGGTCTCGTCGTCGGCGAACGAGGCGACGACGACGTCTATATCTTCTTGTCGTCTTGTGCGATGAGGACGCGGTTCTGCTACTGTGCGACTCGGCCTCCATCACAAACGTAATCTGTAAGTTTCCGGACCTGGAAACGGGCCCGAGCTGTCGACCCAAGGCGCTGAATCACCACTTGGGCGACTGTGAGGGGAGCTGGAGCAAAAGCTTGAGAGGAGAGAGCCAGAAGGGAATTAGGAGTGCAAGGGAAACTTGGTAGTCGCAATAGGTTCCGTGCCGTGAGTGATCGGAAGGGCGATATTAATACGGGGGAGCCGTTAGAGCGGCGACTTGAGTCATTGGCGCGTTAGGGATGACGGCCGTTTTTACAGCGGCGGAAGTCGCCGCTGTTTCAGCCTCGCCCAGGGTAGCTTGGTTTCCGGTAAGAGATCGGAGTGGTGAGAGAAGCGACTTGCAAGATGAACATGTGATTTGGTGGATCGGACGAAATTATGTCCCATTGTCGTCTCGGTCATCGACTCTCTTCAACGCGCAAAGATTTATGTCGGATCACGTGGAGCATGGAAAACGCTTTTCTCCTCGGGAATACAGAGTGGAAAAGCTCGAATGAGACTGACCGAACGGCACGCGGGCAACACGGTTCTGAGCTGACAGAGGCAAACGAGGCACAACATCTCGACAACCTTTCGAATTCGCAACAAATGGGAGGAGTGAAACGCAGTTCAGTGATCTGCAGTACGAATCACACGTCGCGGAATGATGAGATGCGTGAATATTGAAAAAGCATGACTAGTCGCCCGCTACGAACTGCCCGGGCTTTCGAGGCCGGGTTGGACGAAATCCGGGTCAAATATTCCAGATAATCGATCCTCGGAATCAGACTGCAGCCTGCATAATGAAGGTCGGCATTGCGCGATTCTCATCCATCAGATGCCTTATCCTTCATCTCTATTCCGGATTCGTGGTATTCTCGGGGAAATTCCTGGAATCTATCATATTCATTCCAGGAGACACCTGCTGGCCGCTCTCTACGCATCGAACGAGCCGTCATCGAATCGATAGGACTGCTGCGCGCATCGTCGAGGCAGGCCAGTGACTTCTGAAGGACACCTTTGTCCTCTCAGACGTGCATTGAGATATGCACTGGGTTTCCGATACGCAGCACCACACCGAAGTACTCTCGGAATCTTGTACGATCGCGGAATCTTCATGGAAGCACACGGAACGTTTCTTGATTGCCCAGGGCGCCCTTCACTGACCCGTGTGGCGACACTCGGATGCTCGAACATATTTCGGTACTGGTGAGTCCTAACTTGAACCGCAAGACGAGAGCTACGACGACGCGGTTTGGCTGTACGGATAGACATACTGATCAAAACAGAATAGAGCTTCAGGAGTCCTTAGTCGAGACGTTCTGCGGCTCACCGGATCGGGGAGAACGCGGCCGATCGCCTCCCTCAAGAAACGCGTGTCGCTCAAGGTCCGGTGCAGCCTGGGCCTAATCGATTCTCCGGTCTTTCCCACAACGTTGAGACCCCGACAAAATTTCGTGCCTCGTTTGATTTCACCCTATATGTGCCTGCAAGGTCACCAAACCCTTCAAAACAACGTTCCATAAATGATTGAGTGTCATTCATCACACGTTGGAGGGAAATCTCTCCCTGATGGGAAGTGGTATGCAATCACTGTGCAATGCCTATAGTTCGAGTCGAGAGCTTCTCATTCGTCAGAATAGAGAGAGTGGAGAGGGCCGTTTTCAGGAAGAGCGTGGCTTCGCTTGGCAAACTCCTGATCGATCATCATCCGAGATCGAGATGCATTTCGGTCGGATTCCGGGCGTCGAGTGGTTACTTGCTAGTGGACTTTTAAATCAGTTCTCACTTTTCTCTCGTGTTGAAGCATTGAACGTTCCGCTGACCACACAGCGTGGCGACGGAGGGTTCGCGTTTCGTTTTTTAAATGCTGCTGTGATTGTGCCGCTGGGTTCTAGACTCTTCGGCCAGTCCTTGATTGTTCTCATCGACCGGGGCGGTGCCAGCAGCCTCGGCTTTGATAGTTTCGGTGAGGGCCGTTCTCCTGCGACCCTGCCTGATTCAGGACGTAACCATAACGTCGGACATTACGAGCGAAGCGACGTCCACGCAGAGAGACAGAGAGGGAAAGACAAACCTAACGAAGCCTCTCCAAACAGTCTTCGATCCAATTTCGAGCTCACGTATCCGGCTCTGTCCTCGACTTCTGAGGACTTTTCTGAAGCTCGTTCAACGCCTGGTCAGTACCGTTCGTCGACGTTTCTCTCTCCGAGGGACTTTCTGGCTCGACTCTCGAGCTTGGCTCCCTTTCCTTCTTGGTTCTATCCTCCCTCCGACGGGCATGCGGCGAGCGTGTTTCTGGAGACGTTATCTCGCTCGCGCCCATCAAATTGGAGCTCTTCGCAGTCCCTGTCGCCTTAAGTCCCCCCCCCCCCCACGCCCTGCTCATCGAAAACAGACTGATGGACCGAGCCAGGCAATTAGGGCGGGCGATTGAGCGACCGGCCAATGAATGGTGGATTACCGTTTCCATTCGTTCTTTTAACCCTCCCCTCCCACTTGATAATTTCTCGCTCGAGGTTTGTGGGGAAGTCTTTCTGCCAAGCTCTCTGGAAGAATTCTCTGTCGAACGAAGTGTTCGATTCAAGTATTTTCTGAGTGACTTCTCGGCGCTGGTGTTGTGTCGAGTTGGACAATGGGGGCGAGGATAACTCTCTCTTAAATCGATGAGTTTTTTTTCGACTCCGCGTCGTGCTTTTCCGTTTCTCCTTCTGCAAGAGCCAATCCTGCTAGCTGCAGCAGTCGACGGCGACGTCATGTGACACGAACAAAACTTTCTGAACTGAATCCTGATCTGGCGATTTCGGGAAAAGTGAATGGGAACGCAAAGAGGGTGATCAGGCTGAAGGTCGGCACTGATGTTTGTCGATGTTGCGCCCCTGTCCTCTTGACTCTTTCGCCGGCGAACCAGACCACTGCTCCAAATTCATTCTACCCGTTCCGGGCCCTTGGGAGCGTTTCTCCCCGGACGAAGATGATTCATCGTCTCCCGAGCACCAATAGAAGAGTCCCGAACAACAGAATCCACTCCATCCAGTCGCTTCAAAATGCGGATGTTTGATATCCATTGATGCTTTCCCGTAACCGGAGTCATCCTGTCCCCGATCCCCAACTCGATTTCGCGGATTTCAATCGCAAACCATCTCCTCCCGAGTGTGCGCTCAGTGAGCGCCTCCCAACAGAATTGAGCTCGGCGAGATGATGAGTTCGCGGCTTACGCTCTCAAGGTCATTGTAGTCGGGGCTCAAAGGGGGTGTTGACCCTGGATGCCGAAAAATCGAGCCAGAAATGCATGAAGCCGAAAAATCGAGCCCGAAAAGCATGAAGCCGAAAGGCATGAAGTTGGAGAGCGTGAAGCCGAAAACCTCCTCTCCCAACAGCGGAGCGGTCGGGACTGACTTAGCGGGGAGGAATTGCACCTTCGTTATGCTCAGCCTACCTACTTCTTCTGCCTCGCTGTTCCGCATCTACGGTCCCTAGTTCGAACTGAGCGAAGGTGTAGCTGCTACAGGAAGCAATCTGCTGAGCGCGAATATTGAAGTTTCCGAGGTCAACACGCTAGAACTGAAGAGGAATCTTCACCTCCAGCTCCAGTACTATTCGCAGAACACGCTGTTACAACACCTTGTTCTTTCTCATCGAAGAGGGAAAACCGGCATCGAAACACTGATTCTTCGCAGCAGGTGCGTGTCATCCAAATGAGTCTCACAAAGGTACAGATCTCATCCCGCCAAACCAGTCCCGAACACTCCGCCGTTGGGTGAGGAGGTTTCCGGCTCCATGCTTTTCGGCTTCATGCTTTTCGGGCTCGATTTTTCGGCTTCATGCGTTTCGGGTTCGAATTTTCGGCTTGTCGGACCCTAACCTCAAAGGGTGCCCAAACTTGGAGGAACCCTAGCTGGTAGCTTCTCACTGAGAAAAAGACGGATCCAGAGCTACTTATCGGAAAGCACTCCACTCGCTGCTACTTTCTTTCAGAGCACTTGATAGGGCGTAGCGTTGACATGAAATTAGAGTGCCCCTCTAAACCTCGGCTACACCGAGTGGACATGGTTTTGTCATTCGCCCGCCCAGATGAGAGGAAAGAGCTCTCTCCGCGCTGATGCACTCCTCCGGGAAGTCGTCCGTGGGCTCCAAGAACGAGGAGTCCTCCAGCGAAATTATCCGGGTAGAGTACATCCGAGGCGAGCGAGTGACAAACGCGGTTTCTCCAATCCGTCGCCCATCAGGTACATTGCTGAAACCTCTGAGCTGGTTCCGGACATGACATCAAATGACCGCCAAGAAATTGGGAGCTGCGATCATACACATTACCGTTGAGCAACAGAGTTCAACTCATCGCGTTCGTTCGCTTCAACAGTTTCCGCTCTTTCCTTCAATGGATCCATCTTCTCGAGGAGCGAACCTTCGCGCACATTCCAGGTTCCTCATCCCGTCTCTCCCGACGACGTCGCTCCGTTTGTTCCTGGTTAGACGTGTTCGCGGGACCATCAGATGAAGTGCGAGGCTACTTAGCTACTTCATCAGGAGGAAGAAACTGTGTTCCATTTTTTTTTACTTTCTCCTTCCGCGTCAGCCGTCTCTATACGCTCATTGAGTCGACGCCCGAAAGAATAGACATGCAAGGGGGATAATCAGCGCGCAGTGCGGAATAGTTAGTGAGAGCCTCGCTTTGGACCTCTTCACGTTCTCCTCGGCCATTTCATCCCTATGCAAAGCAGCTCGAATACATTCACGTAATGGATAAGACGTAGAGGATTAAGTTACCGGATTCGGATGTCCCACCCGTGTATGCGCAAGACCGAGAAAGGAAGAGAGCGAGCTCCGCACACAATACATCTAAACATCGGGCCCATACCACATACACTCGATGTTAGCGAAGCTCTTACGCGTCACGCAAGGATCCGATTGCGTTGAAGTTCTCACTATTCTCCACTTTTTCCAGAGTAAACGTCGAGAACAGCTCCAGTTTCTTCGGAGAGGAGGAGTTTTCCACCCTTGGAGATCGGAGGAAACTGCGACGCAACTTGGGAATGAACAGCGGGGTCCCCGATTGCGGTGGAAGCCTAAGGGGCCCTTCGTAGCCCTTCAACAGCGGCCCTTCGCGAAACGTCGTGGCGAAAATGGGGGAGGGGGGAAGCAGGCGACGACACTCCCCAAGATTTTTGTCTTGGTCGTAGGCCTCCATGTGCGGCATCGACCCCAGACCCGCCAAAGACGGTGTAAAAATGGCGTTTCACCCCCCCCCCCCCCCCCCCCCCCCCCTCCCTCTCTCTCTCAAAATCAGCAGAAGGACACGCCTCCCTATGCCTTCGAGTCATAAAAGACTCGATTCGAGGAGCGAAGTCTTTAAAAATTTCGGAGTCGAAGAGTCGCTCTTCAAGTTTCTGCTTCACCCTCTTGGGACGGCGGCGAGGCTCATGAAGCTCGTTACGACGGTGTATTCTCCGAAGCGAAACCTTGATCACTATGCTGCCAAAAGCACTCTGAGCCCTTGCTATAAACAAGGAAAGGAGTCAGGGAAACGAGCTGACTCAAGTTCATGGGATCACAAGACCATTTTCATCTCACATTCGAGTAAGGAGCTGAAGCCCGTTACGGTCACAGTATCCTCCTCTGAGCTGCAGGTCCGTGCGTCCCAGTTCCCTTGGATGAGAAAATTCCTTGTCACCGCTATTGCTCGCGGTTCAGCGGCGGCCAAGTATTTTCCGCTGAGGCGGGGTTTTTGCGTTGTCAACTAGAGACTCAATCGGAATTCCACCCTCCAGACCGGTCGCAGCGCCTGCTCGTAGTTCAAGGGGGAGTTGCCGTACGGTAAACTGGACGACTCAACAAGAGAACGACAGGACCCTATTAATTTAGCTTACATGACGGACAAGCTCAGTTCAGCTGAGGGCTGGCCACGATGGGAGGGAGATGGTCCCATGCTGATGCCGGGAACAACCGCACCGGGAGCACGCGTCAGCGAAGAGCCATGAATGCGAGACAAATATTTATGTCCCGTTTCCTCGTATGGCATGCATGACAGACATAACAAGCCCCGGGCTTTGTCGCAGGAGTTCGTCATCCCCGTTCATCTTTGGTTCGTCAGCCCGCAATCGCCGTTTCCCGCCGGATCTCAAGGAACTGACATCAAAAGACTCCCGCTTCTGTTCTCAGCGAGTCGTCGGTGGCGGAGGAGGCCCAGTTGTGATCGTCTCCGTCATCACAACCACAAACAGGGCGCTTGTTGCGAAACTCTTCTTGACGTACAGTCGGCTGCCGCAGAGTCCTGCCGAAGGTGGCAAAGTCGCTGAGGCTGCCATCACGAAGGCCTCGACTGGCCAGATTCCCGCCCCCGCCCCAGCTCTCCTGTCCAAAGGCCGGCTGGCACCTGTTGCCAAGGGAGAGGTCAGTCTGGAAGGAGATGTCCGAACGGGTTGACGCTGATCTCATCCACACATCGAGAAACATTATCGCACCCGCCATATGTCATCGGTGCCGTTCTGCCGATTCTTCTCAGGGGCAACATCCTTTCAAAACTCCGGCGTCGATCTTCACAAAGATGAACCATAAACATTATCCAAGTACATCTTCGGAAATGATAGGGACAGACGTGGTAACGCTGGACGTATTCAGCGCTTCCGGAAGTTTCCTGGAGAGGATCGCGACAGGATCCATCGCGTGAATAATCCGGAACCAATTGACAACTATAAACGAATACTTCCCGAGAGCGACCCGTAGAGTACCCAGAGGGGAGTTCGGAGGAGGGGCGTCCCTCTGTTTCCAGAACACCCGGTCTTTTCGTGGGGCTCCCCGCTGATGGTCATCATCGGAGCTAGGAAGTTCTGGCGTTCATCATTTCATACCTCCCATCTATCCATAAAGGGAGATGTATGAATGAGTCTCTGATGGCTGAGTGCATCAGTTCTCGTGGCAATGAGGCATAATTCATCAATCTCCTCATTCATCTGCGTATCAATTCTTGAATTGATGAATGATGAATAGCGAATAATGCCTTAACTTCCGAGCTCTAGTCATCACCATCGATTGCCCTAGCCTCTTAAATGCTGGGTGCGCCCTTGTGTGCGACTCAAAGGTACCATATGCATTGGACCAGTTAGCGAAAAGTCATCCCTCGACATCCGTTCTGAGGAGCGTGAGACTACCGGACTAGATCGGATTTGAGTCCCTCGAGGAGGAACGGGAATTTAGCCTCAGAGTAAATGCGATCCTTCCGCTCTCTTTTGGGGGTTGATTCCTCTGGAAGAGCCGAACCCAAGCTCTGAGATGAAGGAGGGTACTTCTTGCCGCCACACCACGCTTCCCACAAAATGGCCTTGAGAACCGAGGGGAACCACACGATGAGCTGGTTCTCCGTCATAACTAAATACTCTCAGGGAACAGCTCTCCAGCTAACGTCAATCGCCGTCACATGAACTCATGCTCTGATGTTTTGATTCGGGTCACGTAGTCTCATCATATGCGGGAAGTTACGGCATATTTGTTTACAAGGAAAATGCCTGTTTTTAATCCGAGCTTCCGCTCATAAGCGCTTCTTGGCGACACGAGCCTCTGTTGCTCCTCTAGCGTTGATTGTTTGTGCGCAGCAGTTACGCGAATCCCACAAAGACGCGAGAACACGCACAAAGTCGTCGCCATCGTCCCTCCCTCACCCAGTTGCTGGTAACAAACTCCCTTCACGTCTTTCCTCACGCAGCTGTACCAAAGTTCACTCGCTCTTTGTTTCCCCTCGTCTCACCCCCCATCCTCCCCCCTTCGCTGCAAGGAGAAGCCAACATTCACCAAGCCAGGGAGCGCAGGAACGAATCCGGCAGATTCACTCCGGAATCGATGGGCTGAGTAGCGAATGTTTTAATTACTGCCCAAGCAGGAGAGCGAGCGAGCGAGCATCGATCCGCGAGCTGCACAATTGCTCTTCCGTCACAGCTTTCGTGACTCGCTCGCCGACTCATTCGGGTGCACCTCTGACGTTCGAAACTGCATGATCGCTGCTCTCTCGTTCGTCTCAGAACCCATCCGAGTTTGGTACACCGCTATCTTGTGACCAAATTCGTGGTCAATTATTCCCTACCAATGTGAGTCGTCGTTCCGAATCGTATAAGCCCCTTATTCCTACGCGACGGAGACCCGAAGACCTCGCACAGAACGTCCCTAGTGCCCAAATGGAGCTACGGGGGCGAACCCTCGGCCCCGGCACATTGAGAGGCTCCCGACGTTTCCAGTGGCCGTTTTGGGTGAAAGAGAATCAACTCACCTATCTAGTCTCGAAGCGAACGCAAGCTTCGTTTCAGCGATTCCCCCGCAGCAGACTCACTCATCCCTGAGAGAAGATTGTCGGCAACTATAATTCACATAACAGGTCGTTGAGATCACTGAAGCAGGAGTCGACGATGATTACGACATTTGTGTTTAACGCTATCCCGTGATGTCGTCGTCGTAGTCACACTCCGGGTGAACTGAGTCAGAGCTCCAAGCGAATCGAAGCCGCCAGAGAAGTCGCCAGAGCTGACGTTCAAGCACTGATCTCGTACAACGCGTATGGCCACTGCTCGCGTACAATGAGGACGCCGCGCAGCCGCCGAAGATCGAATTTCGGAGCGGGAGCAGTAGCCAAATGGGAGATCACACGGGCCTAGAAGTCGTTTCCGATTTCACTGAAGCGTCAAACGTGTTCAACAACATCAACAAACACCTCCACTACACCTAAGACTGTTGTCATCGATTCCGTTCGTCGAGGCCCTACGGTTCTAAACGGCCGGTTTGTACTACGTTGACTAGCGTGGAAGAGCACGGGTTATGTTGTGGTTAAGAGTAACGTGGCTGCCGAGGGCAGCAGCGGCCGCCGTAGTGGCTCGCTCTACGGTATGACCGGGTATCGAATCGTGTACGGTAGTGCTAGACACATCCAGCGGCCAGCTAAATCTGGGTCGGCCCACCGAGTGGCAACCAAGATGGGAGAGCTCACTAGCTGCCGCAGGGAGAGGGCCTCACGGGCGAGAGTGCAAGCCAACGGAGGAGGGAACGCCAGTGGCGGCCCTCGGCGGGGCCGGGGCCTCTGCAAGGTTCCTCAAGGCCACACATTCTGAGGAAGGGTCGCAGGGAGCGAGCAGCAGCAGCAACAACAGCAACGACGACGGACAGCGATGGAGAAAGGTAGGAGGGGGAAGAAGGAACGAGCTGGAAAGCCGCCGCCGCCGCCACAGGATTAACCAACGGAGTACACAAGCGGGAGCCCTCGTGACGAGTGTGCACGACACGCGGCTGTCTGAACGAGCCGAAAACGCTCTCGCGACGAATGAACGTTCAGCCTGGATGAGTGGACATCGGGTTCCGGTCTTCCGGACAGTACATTCCGTATACTAGTCACCCTGTCCCGATCCTACCCGAGGAGCTCAGTGAGGGTTCCTCCGGGAACCAGTTGGTGAGAGGGAAAAACGGGATCCATGGGAGTTTGGGGAAAACTGAAGGCTGCTGCGACGCAGCTCCGCAACTCTCCTTCAAGGCTGTGAAAAGTGCGGTCATTTGCAGCCAAGCTTTCTCAGGAAGATTTCGTGAGTTCGTCGTCTCCCGCCCCGATAAAGACCACCCCGTCGGGAATTTTCGGGTTTCCCTCTCCAACTGGTTCGCGCTCCAGTCATGGCCTGGGCTTCTGTGGGCTGAAACTATTCCCAGTTCAGTTTCCGAGGTTCCGAGTGATCCATGTTATATACAACAACGAAGGTCGCAAGAACCTGGAGAAAATCCCGTTGGCGTTTGATAGACTCGCTCGGAATCTACTCACAGACGCAAAGCAACTGGGGAATTTGCATACTCTGCAGAAGTTACGCAAGGAAACAAATTGGATCTCCGTCTCCTCAGATCAGGCTAACAGACGATCGGGAATAGGATTTCAGTGTCAGCACCGTCGCACACGACGTCGGCGGCTGAGTCTTCCGGGCCGTATGATTTCGGATCTCGCAATCGTCTGCTGACATATGACACGGGACCTCGGCCATCAGGAGATTCGGAGAAGGACGATTTTTCATTCGAACTGGAGAAGAAAAAATTCGCTCTCTCTCTCGTCGGTTGATCGGTCACGTCCGGACGGCCATCATCGATTCGGCGCGTCTTTCAGAGTCAGTGAGTCGTGAAGGAACGGGTGAACGCACGATTATCGTAAGGTGCTTTTCCTCTCCTCATACGCGGCTCGGCGTTCAACTTGCGACGCTGATTCTCGGACATTGGTGGTGAGCAGACGGATAACCGAGTGGAGATGTTCGACACTCTGGTTTTGCGACCCGGAGCTTTCCAGTCGAAGATTCGAATCGTAACTGAAAATCATCGATCTTGCCCGAATTCCGCGGGAATCGAGCGCCTTAGATAGGGGGCTCTTGTGTCCTAGAAGCACTCTCCATTTTAGAACGTTGACGATCCGCTTCCGTCAGTTAATTCGATGTATTCCATCATTTGTCGTTTGAATTAATCTGCTGTACATGAATTCGTACGTTGTGATCACGAGAATCGAACGTATCAATTCAAGTTTCCGATCCGTGATCCATCTTCAGCCCTCCAGGGTCTACGGGACTTGAAGAGGAAGACGGGTCATGAGGATCTTCATCCATGAAGGGCATTCTGATGAAATGATCCTCCCAGTGGCCACAGAGTCCTTCGATTGATTTCTCCTTAACAGGCGACGGTGCAAACTGAAAATGAACGACTCCTGAGATCCACTTAGCGGACTATTCTCAATCGGAGAGCGACCTTCCTCATTTATGAAAACTGCATCGCGCGGGAGTGCTGGCGGAAGGGGCCTCATTCAAAAATTCTCAACAGAGAGGAGAACTCGTCGAATGCAGAGAGGGTCGGGCCAGTCCGATTTGCTTCTGACTCCATTTTCTCGACGGAGAAGCTTCCGTGACCTGGTTGCTGAGGGATCTCGGGAACGCCCGGGACAGAACTCAGCCGAACTCTGCCGAATCGGATCTTATGTGAAGATTCAACAACGATTTCGCGAGGCAAGGTGCCACGCCAGGAATCCCACCATTCCGCCGCTGGCTTCGAGAGCCCGCCGCACAGGCTCTCTGGGGTTTTCTTGAGGGTTGCCTCACACATCGGAAACTCAGCTGTCCCCACACTTGAACATCGGGAAGATGGTTATCCGCAAAAATGTCGCTTGTGATTCCGATAACTCCGAATGGGAACTTAGAAGAACGAAACACCCCATGCTCTCCAATCATTTTCCCAGCAAATATTCTCTCATCATCAGGTATTCCTCAGTGGAGTATACTTTTCCTTCATGGGTGTACATGAAAGGCGCTTCACTTTTTCTTAACGAAGCTGAAGTCTCTATCTTCTCCTCGTTCCGGGGGCAAGCTGGTCCAGTCCGAGAAGTTCGATCAGGACCCTCAAACTGCAAGGCGACTTTTCTCATATTCCTCGGTCCGATCGGATGTCCCAACAGCCAGCCAGGAGCCGCACATCAGAGGGCGCGGAGCTCCATCTTTGCGCGACCTCTGTGCAAATCCGTCTGTTCCCTCAAACCCCCAAAAGTCTACCGTCTGTTCAAAAGTGCCCTTCAATCAGAAAAATAACGGTTTTTCCGGAGTTCGATCCGGTCCGACGGCCTCTGGCTTTGTCATGCCACTGGCTTCCTCCGAGTCTTCCTAATTTTCTCCATCATTCATCAGTCTATGAGACGGGCGAGAGCGGTCTGGACCATACGCGCGGATCCGCAATTGACGCTGTCTCGAGCGTAATATAAAAACGCGAGTGTTGGGTTCGGCGCTGCCGCTAACGCTCCTGTCCGCCGCTCCTATTCCGCAAATGGTTCCATCCTCTTTGGCCACGCATCGGCGTCCGCCTCTCAAGCTTCTGGAACTAGCAGTCCATTAACCTCCTAATGGTGGACTACGCAAGCACTGGACCGCTGGTGTATCAGTGAAGATGCATCGGGATGACGAGGTCAAAAGAAGTGAAATGATTATATTCGTTAGACGTCGATCTGTATTGGACGTCAATGCAATTCAGCTGGTTTCGCGTATCGGAACCTTCGAAATCAACCCTCGTCACCCACTGCATTCCTCAAGGTCGTCAGTTATTGGATTCGTGATAATGCTTGTCAACCGTTCTGGAGCGCTTCTCGAATGGGCAGCTGGTTGATTCTCATAAAAAAGTGCCCATTGACACCGGATGTCTACGGAGGACGGTTTGTCGAAACTGAGCAACCACTCCTCCTCTTGAGCAGCCACGGCCGCCAATTTTTCGAGGATCGTCATCGACGCGCGGAGATCCTGTGTGAGCCGTGGAGTTTGATTCGGGACCGCGGACTCTGGACACCTGCATTACACTTTTGTCAGCAACTCCATCTTTCGAAGTGAACGATACGCGTCAGAGATTTTGCTGAACCTCACAAATAACAGCAGATCTCGAAGACCAGATCGCAGTTTCAGAAATCGCTATTGAGATAATCTAATCGCGAGAACCGCTAGACTGTCATCCAACTCGCTGGATACCTCATTACGATAATTTTCCTCAGCCAATGGTGTTGATAGCCCGTGAGGGGAATCCGATCATGTGACATACCGTCGGAATCAACCGAAGAACTTCAGGGCCTACGAGTCCGCACACGTCGCCATGAGCCGACTCCGGTCTCTCCTCCGAGGTCGACACAGACTCAGGAAGTGGCATTCGATGCTACGTGCATCCTGTGCACGCCTCACTTGCGCGACCGTTCGTGGACTCTTCCAGCGAAGAGCCAGTCACAATATCTCGGCTCAACTTTCTCATGCTCGCTTAAGTAAGGTGACCCAGACGTCTCTGCAACGAATCGAATTCTTCAACGTGCACGGATGACGAGAACGATACCGCAAAAGAGCACCCAAGCTTCCCTCAGGACAGACAGAAACGGCAGAGAGTACGATACTCCCGTTCCGTATATATTATCCCGTTTCAATTCGAGCGGGACGTGTCTGAGCTGAGTTGGAACGCGGGAGCGTCAATGCGACCGGGAGTCCTTTCGAAGCTAGTTTCTGAAGCTGTCAAAATTATACTTGATGGAGTCAAGAATGAAAAAACCGAAACCGTAGGGAGGATTGTGATTCATTCCATGGATCAGTCAAAGAACGGTCAGCAGCGAAGGTCCGGCCCGCGCGTACAGCAACCCGCTGGAAGCGCTAGGCCCCGCGGATACGATGACTGTGATGGAAGATCCATCCAGTCGAAAACATCGCAGCACGGAGCTTGCGGGAGTCTGGGAATCCGCGCGTAGCGGGGTGATGCGCACTAGGCCAAAACTTCCGCGCTCAGCGCGGCTTGGGAATTCCGGCCCGATTCGGAGTTTCGCTTCCAAACAGAACTATTACGCAACAAACTGCCTCTGATGGCGACCACTACCCGACGGACCTGCCCTGAGCGCTCCGGTAGGGTTTCGACGTTCAGAAGGAGTGTGCGATCGAAAGAGCTCAATGAATTCGGTTGCTTCAGCCGAATCGAAATAATACGGAGCCGTTCCAACCCATACCAAGGATCGGACCCGTGGCTCCGTGACCCCCCCCCCCCCCTCCCCACCGCCAGCTTTCCGGTCAAGGAACTCGTTCCCCAGCTCTCACTGCTTTCCGCGCTGATTGGACGCTCTCATCAGACACAGCCCGTGTTTTTTGTCTTGGAAACAGCGTCACTGCGGCGCAGGAGGACCAGGCGGAGCTGAATTCGGGTAGTGGTCTGAGTGTTGAGGAAGATATCGTGAAACCACCGGGTCATCAAGGGCATGCATGTCAGGAAGTTTGCCGCATGAGCCGGAAGCCGAGCGCTGGGCCAGCCGCTCCGTTTTCCAGTCATTAACAGGCGATCCGTTATGGGAACGAGCCGATATTTCATGACGCAGTAATCACGAATGAATTCCACTCGAAGTTTGCTCAGTCCGAACGAGTCGACTGATTCACTTGAATGCACTCGTCTCGTCCACTGGTCCCATTCCAACCCGCGGTCTATCGCTGCGTCGACAACTTCGAAGTGGGTCCCATTCATGCCGCTCGTTCGTATAACACGATATTCAACTCACGATCCGCTCCGAACCTCCATTTCAACTCAAGCAGTGTCGGGCATCAGAGAAGCGTTATTCTCTCGGTCGACGCTCATCCGAGCGGTGCTGAGCTGGCGGCCCGCGCATGTCTCAGTCCTTCGCGCGTCAGAGCTCTCGAACAGCTTCTCACAGCTTTATGAGCACGAATGAGTCAAAACAGACCAAGTCCGGGAAAGTGCACATTCCAAAGCGAGGCAGACGAACCTGCTTCTAGAAAAGTATAGGAATTAATCGATCCCGACCACGGTTATCCTCCGGTTCTGGTCATCACTCGCTCCGAATCATCGATTCTGGAATTCGAACCCGTATCCGAGATTTTGCGGTCCTCACCTGTACTCTTCGACTCGTCTCGAACTCATGGATTTTCGCGACCCCTATTCATATCCCAGGAGCTCATCTCTGCCATGCCCAAACAAGGCTTCTCAGCCAGTGTCGATAAAGATCCGCTCAACTTTTCGCTGGCGTTCATCAACTTGCGCTGCCGTTGGAACGGTCTTCAAAGAGACAGATTCACGGTCTCTCCCGAATAGATTCCCATGTCCGTGATACTAACTTCCTGCTCTCATTGAGAGCCTTGGAAAAACAGAGAGAGAGAGAGGCCTTATTCATGGACATTTTGAGTCGACATTTCAGATTGTGTCAGGAACGAACTTCTTCCTTCACCCGACTCCGAAGGACGTCCGCGGAATATTCCCATACGATTTCACCTCGCGGAACACCGTAATGAATTTTCCAATCGGTACGGGATAACTCCCCCCCCCCCCCCCTCGCCTCGGAGGGAGCAGCTGATGGCAAGCAGCCGAGATGATCTGAGGCTGAAGCGGGAAAAATTTCCCTCTCAGGTTATGTGGGGAACAAGGTCGCCACGAGAGCACCGAGCTCAAGGTCTTCGGCTATAGAACTGAGCGGGGCTGCTCGGGACCTGCTTGAACCTTCATTATTATTTAGAAACGCACGATGTGAGCGCTAAGTGACCGTAGAGATTACCTCAGTCATCGAGATGAGGGCGTTGGCCCATGTTCGGGCGGTAGGAGACTCGAGTTCCAATGCATGACGGATACGGCGCTCAATCTCGACGACGTATCCTATCGCTCGCCGGTAGCTTGCATTTTTGATGAGTCTCGTAGTGCTTCGAGTGGAGTCGAAGGGCACATTGAGCAGCTTTCGGGAAGATCGAGAAAGAAACGCTCGAAACATCCGTTTTCAATCGTTTTGCGGGAGAACCAATTGCAAGAGGGCTCCGAACTCTCGAACGCCCTTCGAAGGCAGTCATCTGCTTTAGCGGAGGGGACTGAGAGACAGTTGAACCAGTACGCGGTTCCGGTCTCGTGAATAGAGAGCGGACATGGCTCGGATTGCTTCCCCTAAGAGACCTCTTCATTTCGACAAGATTCCTTGCCCCTCTCCCCTGACGAAACGCGCTCCTTCGATCTGTTGATCCAAGACAGTCAGATCGCAGGGGTCGTCACGGGTTCAACCATCAATCACGAAGTATCTTTCTCATTCCCGAAAAATTCCAGTTTTCCCACTCCCTTTCGATTCTGAAGATTCTCCCAGCGATACCTCTCTACGACACTGCGCTGTGTAGTGATATGCAAGCCAACGCGACGGCTCAAAAAACCTCGAATGATCAAGACCAGACGTACCAAATGAAAAATGAAGCGAGGCGTAGGGGAAAAATCCGCAGATGCTCAACAAAAGTCCAACGAGGCAGGCGCTTCTGCCCGTTGTGGCGCATCCTGCCCCGAAGAGCGAGCTAATCGGGAAAACAAGCCATACTTCACTGGACTTGCCGAACAGGGAGACACTCGTTCTGAGTCGCTGGGAGCGTACTTTCGGGACGTAGTTGTCCTTCAAGGGAGGGACCCTCATTCGTCTCAGGGGTTTACGGACCGCCCGTCGAGCCGAACGCGAACGACTCGTGCAAACTCTGCGCACAGTTCTCCCGACTCGCAAAGCCAGCAAACGGACTCGCGCAAGCGAGGTTTGCCAAGACAGTTGCGATTCTACATTAAGAAAGAGGGGACTCATTGATACGCACGGCATAACGACAGGGAGGAAATAGTTACCTCTTGGTCAGCTGACTTTGAAGCTGACAGGGGCAGGGAAAGTGTCCTAAAACGATCTGGGGAGTCATCATTTGAGGGAGGAAGTTCCGATATTCCTCATTACTCGGACATCAGTTAGCTGCATGATGAGCTGGTGGCTCCATTAAGAAATCTAAAAACGAATCCACAAAAACGCGCACGAATTAAAATTATCCGGGACATGCAAGCACTCATCCGATTTGGGGAATGGATCATGGGAACCGACAGCCACGAGGTCGCATGCCCTTGTCGGAAGTCGACGCCGGTTTTCTTGTAGCGGGGACGCCGCTGTGCCATTCAGAAACCGCCTGCTGTCCGGCTGGCATGGAGCTGGAACCCCAGCCCCGTCGGAGAGACCGTCGACAGGAAGCCAGTTAAGCTCATCCCCTGCGATGAGTCTGCCAAGTGAGGACAAACTGTTTTCCTTTTCCCGCTCCATGCTGTTTGTTTCTTTGTTTTTCTGAACACGATGCGAGCCGAGCCGCCTAGCTCCACATCGTTCATGTACTGTTGCGACTCAAAGAACTCTCGCCGCTGCTCAGGGCCTCACTTCTCGTGAAGTTTTCCCGTCGGTTATTCCCCGGTGCCACAAACGTCTACCCCCTCCAAATCCTCAGCGACGTCGGGACAATGCGAACCGCCAAACTGCTGTTTTTCGGTCGAAGTGTTCGAAATCGAGTGCATGTTGTTTGAACGGGAGTGGTTTCTGCCCGAGGACCCGTCCTCGACAGGCCAGAGCAACGTTGAATCGATGCCACGCTCTCGATTGAATTCGTCTCCTTCGTTCAAGTAAATCCCAAGTGAAATCTCCGAGCTTCAACTCCGCGGATCCGAAGTTTTGAGGTTGATGGAAATGATGCGGCCCGACCCGAGAACAAGGACGGAAGCAGGAAGATGATGAAGTCCTCGTTCGTCTCTGCTCGGGTTGAAGAGTGATCCAAAATTGACTTGGTCCAAAAAGCGACACGCCTCGCAGAACGAGTCGCTGGAGTCGCATGCCTGCTCATCAATGCTGCTCAAATCTCGTGGTCCCGGATCCAATCAATGTGCCGTTGCTGTCAATCGAAACCGCGATAACACGGATGCCTCGACATGAACTCTGTTTGAGTACCGTGTGTTCTCACTATTCCAAGCAAGTCGATTGTCGACAGTAGGTCACTGAACTGGACAAGCGCCGAGGAATGCCCGCCTGACGAGCTCACGAAAACCCTCTCTGGGGCCCTGTGCGTCTCCCTGCGGCATGTTTCCGTTGGCGATTCAAACCTGAGCCGCTTCGTGGAATTTCAGTCTTATTGTTTCAACGAGTTTGATGATAGTATCCAAAAGGAGTGGGCAGGCAAATCACCACCCTATTTTTGAAAGTGTGAGGAGACTTGCCACGAAAA